>CM037876.1:294733459-295937033 GCA_021292165.1 Shinisaurus crocodilurus
CTTTTCGGTGAGACTTGACCCGTCAGAGGTCCCCAATCACCATCATTCACGAGGTCTCTCCTCTGGACCAATCTTCTCTTCTGTAAATGCTAGTTCCAGGAAGGTCCTAGCCAGCCTAAAAGTTCTCAGGGGGTGCCAACAAGTTGAAGGCAGGCAGGGCATTCATCTGCTTTGCAGCCTTTTAAAGACAACACCGTAAACTGTTTTTAAAATTATTTGTTCATTAAAAAAGGGGGGGGGGCAGAGAGAAGACAGAAACAAAATTCAAAGTGACCTCGATAGGCTGGAGCGCTGGGCGAAAACAACAAGAATGAAATTTAATAGGGATAAATGCCAATGCTGCACCTAGGGAGAGGAAACCAAATGCAGAGTTACAGAATGGGGGACACTTGGCTCAACAATACTACAAGTGAGAAGGATCTTGGAATTGTGGTAGATCACAAACTGAATATGAGCCAGCAATGCGATGTGGCTGCAAAGAAGGCAAATGCTATTTTGGCTGTATTAATAGAAGTATAGCTTCCAAATCGCGGGAAGTGATAATTCCCCTTTACTCGGCACTGGTTAGGCCTCATCTTGAGTACTGCGTCCGTTCTGGGCACCCTCACTTTAAGAAGGACATAGACAAACTGGGAGGTTCAGAGGAGGGCAACAAGGATGATAAAGGGACTGGAAACAAGGCCCTATGAGGAGAGACTGAAAGAACTGGCATGTTTAGCCTTCAGAAGAGGAGACTGAGGGGAGATATGATCGCACTCTTCCAGTATTTGAAGGATGTCACACAGAGGAGGGCAAGATCTCTTCTCGTTCATCCCAGTTGCAGGACACGGAATAATGGGCTCAAGTACAGGAACCTAGATTCCACCTAAACATCAGGAAAAATTTCCTGACTGTCAGAGCAATAAGCAATGGAATCAACTACCTAGGGAGGTGGTGGGCTCTCCCAGTCTGGAGGCATTCAAGGTGCAGATGGACAGAATCTGTCAGAGATGCTTTGACCTGGATTCCTGCATTGAGCAGGGGGTTGGACTCGATGGCCTTGTAGGCCCCTTCCAACTCTACTTTTCTATGATTCTATGAAAATTTAGGAAGGGTCCCCTTATCCCCCCCCCCGGCTACAGGCCCGGTTCCAGGTATGAGGATGGGGCATCTGAGCTTTAATAGTTGTGTACATAGAAGAGGGAATTTCAGCAAGTGTAACAAACTATTGCATAAGCTGGGGGATGCTGGAGTTGCAGCTGGCTGTGGATTCTGGAGGTTGTAGTCCCTACACATTGGAGGGCACCAGGTTGGGAAAGGCATAAGGTAGGGAGAAAGCAGCTGTATAATGGCAAGACTAATCCTGCCTGATCACCCTTTATTTGAAACATTCTCTCCCCAACCCAGTAAGGCATTTTCAGTGACCTTGGCCTGGAATAGCTAAATTCCCTCCTGCATCTGTTTTTAGGAAGCCTTCACGGCCCCGTAGTATTTCTTTCATGATGAATCCAGCAGATTGCTCTGACTTTAAAGGAAAAGATCCCACATGTGGCAGGAACTCTCTCCAGAATAATTCCAAATAAAATAGCCATCTACGTTTTTCTTAGCTGCAATGTGTTCTTTTTGGAGGCTGGCTTGTGTCTGACCAAAAGGCACTGCAACTTGGAAGACCAGACCAGACTCCCCCCACTCCTGAACCAAATTCATAGTTTCCAGACAGAAACAAGGGCCTGGCCTTGGTGCTCAAATCTGATCCACAGGAGAGACTAGGATTGCGTAGGGTTACAATCCTATGCATGTTTAGACAGAAAAGTCCTACAACACACAGCACTCTCCTGGCTGGAGAATGCTGGAAGTTGTAGGACTTTTTTCTGTCTAAACATGCATGGATTGCACCCCGTTTTACTGCCCCTTTCGCCACTGGATGTTAGTGAAGGGCCATACATAGTTCAGCATCAGAGCACATGCTCTGCATGCAGACATCAGCTACCCTGTGCGAAGAAGCAAGGGAGACAGACAGGAGCAGGCAAAGGGAACATCTGGGCTTGCTCCAGTTGGACTGCCCACTCCCCAACGCTACTGACATCAACTGACCCGTGAGAAGGAACATCAGTTGCTGGCCCCCATTAAAATGGGATCTGCTTGTGTTGTTCAGTTTGTTTGTTTTTTTGCATTTTATCAATATCAAAAGCTACTTTACGGGCTTCAGTTGAAAAGTGGGATATAACTTTACTAAATAAATAATAGAAGGTCCCAGGTTCAGTCTCTGAAATCTCCACGCAGGGCTGGGAAAGAATCCTTGTCTGAAACCCCAGAGAGACAACTGCCAGTCTGTGCAGACAATGTTGAACTAGTTGCATCAATAGTCTGACTGGGATAAGGCAGCTTGCCATGTTCCTAGCAGCTTGGTTGGCTAAATGTGCAATCCTATGCAGGTTTAGACAGAAAAAAGGCCTACAACTCTCAGTGTGCCCCAGCCAGCAGCTGGCTGTAGCACACAGAGTTGTAGGCCTTTTTTTTCTGTCTAAACTTGCATAGGATTGCACCTTAACTATTGTTAAGGTGGCACAGCTTATCTCCTGCTAATTCTACAACTCAAGATGCTCTTAAAAGCACAGGAGCAGCTAAGGTATTTCTTTTAAGTCAGATGGAAACCTAGGAGAACTATCTTGTAGCCTGAAAGCCAGGAAGATTCCAAAGATATCATGGATCAAGAGAACAAATTTGGCTTCTGGAAGAACTAGCAGAGCAGAGATAACAACCTTGAGATAATAAACCAAGGCTGTGAATGTTTTCAGCTGTATCTAGATCATTTATGCTGACTAGCAGTAGTTGGCTCAGGAAAGACAAAAACAAAGTGCTTCTCCACATAACAGAATGAATTGATGGAGTTGCCACAATTTGTGACAGGCAATAGCTTAGGCCTGGTGTATTATTATTATTATTGTTGTTGTAATTGAATTGTTTTTAAAATTGTATTTTAAATGTGATTTTAATATGTACATGGTAATTGCTTAGGGATTTTTAAAAAAATACTTAGCGGTAAGGAAATAGTACAAATAAATAGATATCAGTCAGTCAGTCAGATTGACCGAGTAACTCATGACCGAGTAAGATTGTCTTCCAGGATAATTTTTTTTTTTTTTTTTTTTTTTTTACAAAAAGGAGATTTTAAAAGGAGGAAAATTCTAAAGAAAATTGTGTAGACTCTAGTGATGGGTCCGTAAGTGACTGTGGAGGCCAATTCTAGATCCACACAGCTTCCCACAGTGAGGACACAGGTTACCAGATGGAAGATGGTCCTGTAAAGGATTCGTTTGACGTGCTTTTCGCTTAGCACATTTCTCCCTTTCACCTTGCACTCGGGCTTCTTCAAAGTCCATAGAACCTTTGTGAAAGGCCAACCTCCAGTTAGATCGTTCATGGGCCAGAGCTTCCCAGTTTTTGATGTTTATATTGCATTTTTTTAGATTAGCCTTAAGAACATCTTTAAACCTCTTATATTGACCACCGATATTCCGCTTTCCATCCTTGCGTTGGGAATAAAGTACCGTAACTGCTTTGGGAGATGGCAGTCAGGCATTCGAACAACATGACCGGTCCACTGAAGTTGGCGTTGAAGGATCATTTTTTCAACGCTAGTAGTCTTTGCTTCTTCCAGTACACTGACATTTGTTCGCCTATCTTCCCAAGTAATTCGCAGGATTTTCCGGAGGCAACGTTGATGAAATCTTTCAAGGAGTTGGAGGTGACGTTTATAGATAGTCCATGTTTTGCAGGCATACAATAAAGTTGGTAATACAATGGCTTCATAAACCAGTGTTTTGGTCTTCTTACAAATATCCCGATCCTCGAACACTCTATGTTTCATTCGAGAAAACGCAGCACTTGCAGAGCTCAGACGATGCTGGATTTCACTGTCGATGTTAGCTGTAACAGAAAGATAGCTGCCAAGATAGAGAAAATGATCGACATTTTCCAGTATTGTCCCGCCAAGCTGGATAGATGGCATCACCAAAGGGTTAGCTTGCACTTGCTGATGAAGCACTTTGGGGTTTTTTGATGTTAAGTGAGAGACCAAGTTTTCCGTATGCTTCTGCAAAAGCATTTAGGATAGTTTGGAGATCATCCTCTGAATGTGCGGAGACCACATTATCATCAGCATACTGAAGTTCCACAACAGAGGTTGTAATTACCTTACTTTTTGCTTTCAGCCTGCTGAGATTAAAAAGCTTTCCATCTGTTCGATATATAATTCCCACAGCAGTGGGAAGTTTCCCCTCGACAAGATGTAAAATCATGGCGATGAAAATAGCAAATAATGTTGGGGCAATAACACATCCCTGTTTAACACCTGATCCCACTTTAAACGGAGCACCATGAGAGCCGTTGTTGTCCAAGACCGTAGCCGTCATGTTGTCATGGAGAAGTCGCAAGATATTCACAAATTTTGGGGGGCATCCAATTTTCATAAGGATAGTCCAGAGAGCTGTTCGGTCTACAGTATCAAAGGCCTTAGCAAGATCGATAAATGCCATATAAAGGGGTTGATTTTGCTCCCAGCATTTTTCTTGGAGCTGATGTGCAGTAAATAGATATACTGGTACATGCACTGGAAATGAAGTGGCAGAGTTGTGAGGTAGTAGAATGGACTCTATTGCTTCAGCAAGCAGGTGGGGGTACAATTTTTTAATGTCCCTCATTTAAATAAACTCCCTGCAGGTAGAAAATTAGGTAGAGCATTTCTCCCTGATGTGCTACATTTTTACCTGCAGGATTTTTTTTTAATGAAATAGGCACTGTATTCCCTACCTGCAGCCTACAGTGGTGCAGTCCATTCTACAGCATGTGTCCTTAATTTGTTTTTTTAAAGGGAGGTTAGGCAAACTCATAGAGGGGTTCGTCAGTCATCTTCTATAAGCCATGATAGCTAAATGGAGCCTCCTTGTTCAGAGGCAGTATATCTCCTGAATATCAGTTGCTGGGGTGGGGGTATGCTTTCAGGCCCTTCTACTTGTGGATTCCTGATAGTGTCTGCCTGGCCAGTTTGAAGCGGGATGCTGATCTTAATGCAAACTTCCCCAACCTGATGCCATCCAGATGTGTTGCCCTCAGCCAGCTCTGGGGATTGTGGGAGTTGAAATCCAACACATCTGGAGAGTGCCAGGTTGGGGAAAGCTGAACTTAACAGACTGTCAGACTGATCCAGCTGGGCTCTTGTGTAAAATGCCCAAGATTCTTAGGTCTACTATTTGAATTTTATTGCTGGAATTTTAAAGGTCTGCTCTCCTGTTTTATTATTCCTGATTTTATTGTTTTAACTGATCCAAGCCAGTCTCAGAACCTGATGGCTGAAAAGCAGGGTAAAAAGTTGACTTAAGTTTCAATCCTATACCCACTTACCTGGAAGTAAGCCCCATTGAACTCAGTGGGGCTTATTTTGAGGAGACATGCAGATTACAGTGATATTAATTAAGAAGAACATTTGGGGAGTGGAGCAAACTGGTAGATTGTTTTCCAGAGATGATTACAAGAAATTGTTCTCTGGGACCCACTTTAATTTAGTTTGAAGAGCAATTCCTTTCTTTTAGAAATGAAACTCTTAAACATTCCTAGTTGCTAGGAAAGCATCCACCTTGAATGTCTCAAGATATACCTTGGCCGAGGAGATGTATAAACTTTAGTACAAACTCCCTTCCTGTGCCTTCCCCTTCAAGATGTCTACACTAAACTAGATTCCGCCTAAACATCAGGAAAAATTTCCTGACTGTCAGAGCAATAAGACAACTAGCTAGGGAGGTGGTGGGCTCTCCCACTCTGGAGGCATTCAAGGTGCAGCTCGACGGCCATCTGTCAGGGATGCTTTGACCTGGATTCCTGCATTGAGCAGGGGGTTGGACTCGACGGCCTGGTAGGCCCCTTCCAACTCTACTTTTCTATGATTCTACGGTTCTAATTTTTTCTTGTTGCTTTTGATTATCACTCTCCGATGAGCTGTCAGCCCCAGTATCCTGGCTCCACACTCAAGAAGTCTTTTCTCCCTCTGGCATTTATACAGATAATGGTGCCTTAACAGTTATTATCTCACATTTATTCCTATATATCAGATTTTCTTGCTTGCTGTGAAAATGAGGGGCAGAGATCCATTTGCAAATCGAACTGTTCCCCGAGAGTTGCCAACTTTTCCAACAGGCCACTGGTAGCTCTGCCTTCGACAGAAGCTTAGGACAGAGGAAGCTATCTTTACCAAGTCAGACATCTTCCCCAGGACTGTCTATCTACTCCAGCCTTCCCCCACCCAGCGCCCTCCAGACAGCCCTAGACTACAGTTCCCATCATCTCCAGTCATTGACCACATCGGCTGATGCTGATGGGAGCTGTAGTCCAAAACATATGGAGGGTGCCAGGTTGTGCCAGGCTTTTCTATCTACTCTGAGTGGCACCAGCTCGTCAGGGCCTCAGGTGGAGCGAGGTCCGGAGTATCACCTGCTACCTTGATCCTTTCATGTGGAGATGTGGAGGATTGAACCTGGGACTTCCTGCATGCAAAGAGTGTGCTCTACCATCCCTGCCCTCTTAGCGTGATGTGCAGAAATCAGCCAGTGATCATTGTTCATTTCTGTGCCATGAAGATGCCGTTGAAGGCACAAAAGCATCCCAGGGCCTATATTTTCCTGGTCAACTGGCAATCCAATCCACCAGTATTTTGGGCAATTTTCAGAAGGTCTGGAGGACAGTTTCACAACAACATGCAGATATATAAATATTTGCCTAGATGTTTTGTTGCTGTTTATTTGTTGCTGTTTTCCTGGCAGAGTTCCAATGCCTTTATCATCTGCATAAGGAGCAGAAATTTATCCAGTGAGGGCTTTTCAAGCATGCAGATAGGAAAACCGTCCCCTGTTGACAGTGAAGAACTGAGATCTATCAGTACTAAATTGTCAGATTCTGTTCAGGGCTAGCTTTCCTTGCCTTTAATATTTGCACATCAAGGAGAATGTCTGTCAGCAAGTGCAGCTTCCAATGTATTTGCTGTGGTCCAAAGACTTTGCTGAAGCTGAGCAGGTCTAGGTCTGGTCAGTACCTGAGTGACTACTTGGGGACCTTATGTATGCTGCCAGAGTGCCATGACATAAGAAAGGTGGGATATAAATCAAATAACAGTAAAACATTTGCACAGTGCAGAAGGAGGAAGTGCAGACATTCTGTCTGTCTAGGCACTGCTTCAAAGCCAAGTAGCTCTATCATGTAAGGCGAAGGGGTGGGCAGAAGGTAGATCTGGTACATTTCTCAGTGATTTGCAGTAGCTTGGCAGAGGATTTCTGAATCCCAATTGTTTACCAATAGCACCAGCAAAATGGTGGGGTTTCCCCACTAAATTAGGCTGCCAAAATGGAAAAACTTAGGGGAAAATCAGGAGTGGGTTTCGGTGCACAAGGACTACAAGCTTGGTTCTTGTACTAAAACAAATCCCTGGGCTGAGCATCTGCTCAGAGGTAGCCTGTTCCTTAATTCTAGATCCTTTGCACACATCCAGCCACTGATTTGCACATGATGAACCTCAGGATGCCAGTAAAAAACAAACCCAACAACAACAACAACTGGTAGATCTAGCAAGCCTGAAGTCTGCCCATTCCTGCTATAAGGCAGTAGAGAACCTGTGGCCCTCCAGATGTTGTTGGAGTCCAACTCCCATCAGTCCCAGCCAGCATGGCCAGCGGTCAGGGATGATGGGAGTTAAGAACATAAGAAGAACCATGCAAGGTTCCATAAAGTCCAGCATGGTGTTCCCACAATAACCAACCAGATACCTATGAGAAACCCACAAGGCAGGACATGAACGTAATAGTACCCTCCTGCTTGTGTTCCCCAGCAACTGGTGTACATGGGCATACTGCCTCTGATGATGGAGGTAGCATATAGCCATCAGGACTAGTAGCCATTGATAGCCTTCTCCTCCATGAATTTGTCCAATCCCTTTTAAAGCCATCCAAGTTGGTGGCCATCACTGCATCTTATAGAAGCAAATTCCATCGTTTAACTATGTGCTTTCTTTTATCTGTCCTGAATCTTCCACCAATCAGCTTCATGGGATGACCCCGGGTTCTAATATTCTGAGACAGGGAGAAAAATGTCTCCTTGTCCACTTTCTCGACACCATGCATAATTCTGTACACCTCTATCATGTCTCCCCTTACTTGCCTTTTTTTCTAAGCTAAACGGTCCCAGCAGTTGCAAGCTTTCCTTTTGGTTGCTCTTCTCTGCTGTTGTAGTCCAGCAACATCTGGAGGGCCACCATTTCCCACCCTGCTGTACGGACTCAGGCAAGGCAACCATCAAAAGGAAACCTCTGTGAGCTTGATGGAAGAAGGTGCAAAGCAATCCTGTTCTAGCTTCATCTCCTTTCTTCTGTGACTGTTCATCCCTTCCCTTTAAAGGTTTGGGACACAAATGCACAATGGCTGTTTAGTGGGTCCTGTATGTTAAAGAAAAGGCATTCCCTATAGTAAACAGGAACAACCTGTGACCCACCAAGTCAAACACAGCACACCAGCCATGCATCTACTGTAGCCTGCCAAGGGTTTGATAGCCCCTCAGCACAGGCAGGAACAAAAAACCAGGAAGTTTACCAAGCTCCTAATGGGCCGTCATATAGCTGGTGGGTGTATTTGCCTTGGTGGGCCATCCATAAGTAGTTCCATACTACCCTCACTTCTTATTCTCAACCAAAATAAGGTGTTCGTCTTTTCTTGTCCTTAGGCGGTGAAGTGCGGAATCAATCAATCAAAATAATATTCAGCATTTATACAGCACATAGCCAGTGTCAATATTATGCTCCTATGTTGTTTCCTGCTGAAGGTCAAAGGGAACAAATGTATTAGAAAAGTCTGCTTTAAAAAAGGGCAAGGTGATTTTGGTTCATGGCTCTTTTCGGGTGCTTCCAGATGAGGCTTTTGCAGCACCAGTGCCCTGCCTGATTTATCAGGAGTCTGGATGATGACATCTTCCACTTGTAGCCCTCCCATGTTTTCCCACTGCTTTTTTTTTTTTTTAAACTCGGAAAATCTGTTAAGGAAAACAGGATGGAATTGACACACGACGCTTTCTGATTGGTAGCGCTAGGAGCCCTCTGTCTGGAAGCAGCCTTAAGCTTCAGCGCTTTGCACCTTAATTGCTTTGGTGCCTCTCTCTGACTTTCATAAGAATGGGAAGCCATGTTACATTTGTGATACTGTTCCTCTACCCTATCCTGTGTTAAGAAATTTCACACTGATAGGTAAGCCAGTTTGCCACTCTTTTGAGCATTATGGACACCCACAGACTTCCACTGGTGGGCCTCTTTGGTAGCTTCCTGTGTGCCTTTCCATAGCTGGATGAGGAACCACACATACAAATGGGTATTATACATGTAGTTCCTTTCTTGATCCAACTGCTGGAATTGCATATCTATGGTTGCTTCCAATGTTAATCCTATTTAGAGTAGATTCATTGAAGGGAATGGGGCTCAGGACTAACGTTGGATACAACCCACAGAGTCTTGGTCGGAAAACAGTGGTTGTGGCCATTGGGAAGGGCTGCAAGGCACTGTATTTAGTACCACTTTGAACATCTATTTAATGCTATTGCTGATGATCTAACCAAGACTACATAAAGGTCGCCCTGGCAGCTACATACATATGTAGCTGGATCAGCACAGAACAATTCTGTACCCCCAAGTTAAGCTTTAAAATCTGCACCCTACCGTAAAACAAACCATTTTCCTTCAAAGCGCCATAGGCATTCCACCCTATCCCCACAATATGTAAATAAAAGACAATGCCGTAGTTGGTCTTTTTAAAAACAGGTTCTAATTAAAACAAACGCTTCTCCCTCTCCCACGCAGATTTTATATATTAAACACATGGGTTCTCCGCACAACAGCCAAAACCTATTTTCATCACACAAGCAGGAATCGCAGAGTGGGGAGAGGGGAAGAGGTCTCCAGTGTTGTACGTTCTTTTAACTCTTCAGTTTCAGGTCCAAAGGCTTCAGAAAGTTTGGCAACGGCAGGTCATCCAGGGCCTCTGGGAACTGATCTGGTGCAATGGTCCCAATTAAGACTTGCATGGATCGAACAAAGAGGGAGGGAGGGGCTAAGCCGGCCAGCCACTGGACCCTGTTCTTACCCAAAAGGTCCTGCCACTGCTGCTGGTCGTCCAGCAGCTGCTGTTTCATGGAGAAGCGGAAGCCCGGAGGCATAAAGAGGAAGAGGGAGTCCAGGAGGAGGAGCCTGGTGTGCAGATTTGATGCCGGGCTCTCCCAGATCTGCTGCAGCAGGAGGTCCAAAGGGGTGTTTCCGGCACAGTCACTAAGGCAAGGCGAGGCTCCGTGGCCCAGCAACAAAAGCAAGCACTCGGGCCTTGCCAGTTCGCAGGCCACGTGGAGGGCAGTCTTGCCGCCTTCCACTCGGCTGCACCCTCTGCGGTCTAAATAGGCAGCTCGATCGCTTACCGGGACGTCTCGGATGGCTTTCAGGATCTCTAAGAGGATGTGGATGCGGTTGTACCGGACGGCCATGGCCAAGTGAGGTGCGGATGAGTGGCAGCAGCTGAAGTGCAGGCTGGGTATCGCCAGGGCACTCTGGGGGAATTTGCTCAGAAGGTAACGGGTGTAAGGCTGGTGGTTGTGCACCAGAGCATAGAGGAGGGCCTCAGAAGGGGAGTAGGTGCTGACCTTGCCCCCTTCTTGCCAGTGGAAGGCCTCCATGCGCCTCATGTCCTCCAAGAGCCACACAGGCAGCTGGTCCCTCACGGCTTGATAGAAGGCAAAGGAGGATTTCTTGCATTGCTTCTGGGACTGGGAGCTGTGGCCGCTGTAGCTGTTCAGCCATTTGACGTTCCAGGGCATTGCTGGGCTTGGTGCTTCAAGGAGGACTGCGTCCCTCTAGGCTACCAACCGCTTCTTCATGAAGACCCAAGAGTGACGGGAATGCTTTAAAAGGAAAACAACCATTGTAAGCACGAAGAGCCCCAAAAGCAAATTGACAGGCTGCACGCTCAGACTTTCCTCCTCGGCAAAGCCCTGTGTGGCCCAGTCCATCGGGCAAATTCCCATCAAAGTCTTGTACAAATGAATCGCTTCACTAATGTGCACCTTCCCACTCCCCACCGAAGTCCCATGCAGCTGGTGTAGGACAGTGCTGAAGTGACTGCAGCTGTGAATCAGGAAGTCCCCAGCCTGAATTTCACCTCTGTCATGAACTCGCTAGGTAGCTCTGGGCAAGCCATTCTTTCTCTTGGCCCTCAGTCTCCCCATCTGCAAAATGGGGGATAATAATACTGATCTACCTTACAAGGACCTACCTTACAAACATCGCCCAGGGTGGCCAGGTGACCGGCCAGATGGGTGATTAATAAATATAAGAAATAAATAAATAAATAAATAAATAAAAGGATTGTTGCAAGGAATGCAACGAGCTAATGTACACGAAGCTTTGGACACTTGAAAGCGCCATACAAATGTTAATAAAATATTTACAAGCCAGCCTGGTAAATAAGCCCACAAAAGTTACTAGCCAGCAAAAGAAAAAAATGTACTAGCCTGCTGGGGGCTAGCAAAGGAGGGATGGAGTGCTCTGGCCCTCCTCTGCCAGCCCATTCCCTTGCCTGCATGCAGTTCCTTGTTGCCTATGGCTACTAGGCGAGTGACCACAAGCACATAAGAGCCATACTGGATCAGACCGAGGGTCCATCTAGTCCAGCATTTAGTTCACACAGTGGCCAACCAGCTGCCCACAGGAAACCCACAAGCAGGACATGAGGGCAACAGCACCCTCCTGCCCATGTTCCCCAGCAGCTGCTGTACATTGGCATACTGCCTCTGATACTGGAGGTAGCATAGAGCCAATCAGGACCAGTAGCCATTGATAGCCTTGTCCTCCATGAATTTATCTAATCACCTTTAAAGGCTGTAATAATTCAGTACAAACACACACAGAATGCCGAACACACAATCCATGAGAGTTAGTTGCAGCCCGTTGCACTGAAACCAACAGAATGTGAGTGTTTAACTGGTATTTTCCCTCTTGCATAGCTAACAGCAACTTTGGGATTGGGGCAATTTAGATCAGGAAAACAATGTGGTGAGAAACGATTATGGGCCCCCATCTACCGGTGCCGTTGTTCCAGTCAAATTCAGGGCCCTTCTATGGCTGTATTAAAGCCAACAGAGAAACATCAGGAGATCCAATCACAGGACCCCTATATCATGTACAGCTTGGCCCTAAGTCACGACTACCTTAACTCTCCCACTGAGTTCAATGAGACTCAGTCACGTGCATGCTGGATTGCACCCCAAGTCTATCCTTTCACCAAGCGGATCTCTGTGTAGTTCAGAAAGAAGCATTCTCAAAATAACTGTATAAACTAAGCATTCATGCAGCAATGCCAACGGGTAGCGTCAGCTCCAGAAGAGGGCTTTGAGAGGACAAAACCTGCCTCACCACTGACTTCGTCAGCAGTATTTTAACCCAGTGTAGGAGGAGTCCGGGACGGGAAAGGGTTCCTCCCTGGCAAGAGTGCCTGTGTGTGGTCATTTGACAGGGGCTGTGGACTGGCTGTCTTGAGCAGCTGAATAATCCTCCCAGGTTCCATATCCCTGGCTTCTTGGGTCTCAAGTAGCAGATGATGGAAAAGAGCTCTGCCAGTCACAGACCAGCCTCCCCCAACCGGGCGCCCTCCAGATGTGTTAGACTACAACTCCCACCATCCCCAGCCAGCATGACTGGTGGTCAGGGTTGATGGGAGTTGTAGTCTAGAACAGTGGTTCTCAGCCTTTTTTGCCCCATGCACCCTTTTCACCATATGTCAGAATGTCATTCCCCCCCTTTCTAAGATTGTCTGACTTAATCTGGGCCATGCAATAAAATGTGATGTTCTGTAGATCTGATTACCTATGTACAATCTGTAAAACTGTAATTTGTAGAAAGATCAGTATTCCAACAGTTTGAGTCTGTGGTCCCAATTCCCCCCCCCCAAACACTGAAATTCCCCGCTGGCTGAGAACCCGTGGTCTAGAACATATGGAGGGCACCAGATTTGGAAAAGTTAGGCTGGATGGACAACTGGAGCTGTTCAGCCCCGAGCTGAGCAAAGGTATGGTGGGATGAGTCCATTGTTTTGCTGGGGAGGCAGCGGGAGTTGGGGTAGCAGAAGACTTCTTTGGGAGGGGAAGGGAGCTGACGGATAAGGCCTCACTGAGCTGTAAAATGTTCCACTGAAAGTTGAAGGATTTAGTGGGAAGGAAGAGACAGCTGACTGGACTGCCACTTCTTTTTTTTTTTTTGCTTAAAAGAGGGAGAACAACTGGCTGGGATGACATAGGAACATAGCAAGCTGCCACATACCAAGCAAGGTTGGTTGTCAGCCCCGCTCCCCTCCCAAAGAAGCCTTCTGCTACTCCATCTCCCGCTGCCTGCCCCCGCCCCAGCAACACAATGGACCCATCCCACCAGCCCTTTGCTCAGTTTAGGGTGCAGTCCAATCAAGAGGCCCATAAGCCTCTGAACTCGGAGGATTGCAGGCATCCTCTGCGGAGCGGCAGAGGCGATCTTCACCTCCCCACTCCTCCCGCTCTGTGTTTCTAACTAGGTGGCCACTTTCTGCAGTCTAGCTGGGGCGTTTCGGAGGGAGGGAAGGAGGCTGCAGGGGACACAGGGTGTGTCATACCCTGGCCCCTGCAGGATCTTCTCCCCTCCCCACCCCACCCACTGGAACTTGCCCTTTACCCCTTCTCCAAGGTCAAGTTCCCGACCTCGGAGTGGCAGCCGGTCTGGCTCTTTCCACACCGGTTGTGGGTATGTGGGAATGGGAGCATGGATTCCCAGCTCCAAGGTCGGAGCTCCGTCTCCAACCTCCGATCTGGGAATCTGAAGTATCCTGTGGCCCCCAGACGCTTTCTAGGGTCCATGGGATCACTCCCTTCACCAATGTCAGTACAGTAATACCTTGGATTGCAAGTAACTTGGTCTGAGAGCGTTTTGCAAGCCAAGCAATTTTTTAAAATAAATTTTGACTTGATAAACAAGCGACGTCTTGCAAGACAAGTCGTAGGGATGTAACCGCTCGCCTCGAGCGAGCGTAGCGGGCTGAAATCGGCCCCGCTCACACCCACCAGAGACTCGCTTTGATATAAGAGTGTTTTGGATTACAAGCACGGTTCCAGAACGAATTGTGCTCTCAATCCAAGGTATTACTGTACTATCCTCCCTTCAGCAGCAAAGCCAAACACAGCTCAGCTAGAAAAAAGGCAGTGTGTGGCGATGGGAGGCAAGAGTTGGTTGAATAAACCAAGCGACTTAAATCTGGTCCAGACAGAAACCATCTTCCTCCCAAGGCAGGTGAAACAGAGAATTGCAGAGCCAGCTGTTCACTAGTCACCTGGAGTCTGGCGACCTCTGTGTGGCCACTCTGTCCTTGAGGTCTCCTTGGATGTGGTAAGGGATATGTCCAATACAGTTTTTCTTAATGCCACATGAGATTTGGGGGGGGGGGGGATTTTATTAACAAGGCTGTCATCTATGTCACCTTGACTAAAGGCTGCTGGAGGTGGAATGAAGGCCACGTGTCCTGGGCCTGCCTTAGATTGCACCAAACTCTATCCAAAAGAGGCAGCTTATTACACTCCTCCGCTTTGACCTAATCCAGGCAAAGGCAGGTTAAGAAAGTCAAACTCTGAGGCACAAGCGACCGATCAAACATTAAACAAGAACTATAATGAGTTCTCGTATAATGCCAAATGTTTAAAGCCCAAATTTTTGGACTTTTCTGCTTCTTCCCCCATCCTGATGAAGAGTTCTAGAGAACTTGAAATCTTGCAGACTTTTGTGTAAATCTGGTTGGTCCTAGTAAAGGTATTGCCCAACTGTGGATTTTGGTGTGTGTGGGGGGTTTCTTGTAGACCAGCATGGCTAACTTTTTTTGGGGTGTGTGTGTTGTTTTTGTTTTTAAATGAACTATAATTAGGACTACTTTAACAGAATGATTAAGAGCCCCAGATTTTGTGTCCATTTTAAATTCAGCAAAGTACAAATCTGTCTTATCCCCAGCCACATGCAGCAGTGTGACTTCCTCAGTGAGCCCCCTCTATGGCCTTTTGGGTTGATGGATTTGCCAGGCAACTGATCGAGCAATGTCACAGCTTTCCATCCCCATATCCTTTGAGCTCATCTCAAGAGAATATCAGAGCACATGATTATCTTTGCTCCTTCCTCTTCCCATCAATATATCTGAGATGAGTGCTAAGCAAAAACAACGAACAAACTAAACCAAAAACCAACGTGTATTGTGGCACCTTAAAGACTATCTAATTAATTCTGACATAAGCTTTCCAGGACTATATGGCACACTTCATCAGATTCATGGAGGGTTATGGAGAGTTTCAGGTATTTATAAAATACATGTAGTGGAGGGGAGAATTGTAAACAAAGAGTTCTTCATTTACGTATTTTTCCGTCTATAAGACGCCCCCATGTATAAGACGCCCCCCACTGGGCAGTTTCACAACCGTGCGGTTCTCTCCTCGGCTTACTTCTGTGTATAAGACGACCCTCAATTTTTAGTCTAACAATTTTAGGAAAAAGTATAGTCTTATACATGGAAAAATACTGTAATTTCCTTCTGATCTCACAGTTTATGATTCTCTCCCACCCCATATGTACTTATATAAACCTGAAACTTGATAACACTCCATGCATCTAATGAAGTATGCTATATAGTCCAAGAAAGCCTATGTCAGAATACATTTGTTGCTTTTTCAGGTGCCACAAGACTCTTCGTTGTTTTTGATGCAATAGACGGCTACCTTCTGGAATCTGCTAAACAACTCCTCTCTGTTTTGTCTTATTTACACAAGCAGAAGAGTTACAAGATGCTAATGTCTTGGCTCAGAGACAGTCGTTATGAAACATGGGAGAACTCCTCACCTCAGTTGGAACAAACTCGCTGTTTGTTTCCTCCAAGCCAGGCCAAGGGCTGTAAAGAGCTGTCACAGTGAATCAGTGGACAGATCTGTCTGTGACCAGAGTGTCAGCTCACATGACCAAGTTGAGTGGATCCATGCAAAAAACGCAGCGTGCAGTGAGGCGGTTGTGGGGCTGCCCTCCTTATGTGCCTGGCTTGCATTGTAAACTAGGTTTTCTCGGCCACCACTGGCTAACCCCAATTTGGCAGCGTTCTGGTGCTGTGGCAGAAGTGATCTGAATTGTGAGCTGGGTCCCTCCTGATAATCACAATGTGCCCTTATTCGCCATAGCTACCCTCTGCAGAGATCCACTCAAATCTCCACTACCCACATGCCAGTCTGGTTATATTAAGTGGCCCAAAACATTTCCAGTGTTTTGCAATATTTCAGGCCAATGCATGACCCCACAAAGCTGGAAACCCCTTTCTAGATCCCCTTTCTTCTTGCAGTCTCCTCACCACCACCACTGCAAGATCTAGTTAGTATCTTCTAACCTCTCCCCGCCCATCTCCTCCCTTTTCTCCTGGCTCTTCTGATCTTTCAGCCAACACCCCCCCCCCATCTCTTCTCTCCAAGCCACCCACATTTCTAAACCTCCTCCCCTCCAAACTCATTGATGCGGGGGGGGGGGAGAAACAATCTCATTTTTGGAAGAAAAAAAAACCTTTCCTGTCCCATTACAAGCGGTAACAGACACGCCATTCTTTATTCTAAGCAAGACCTTGATTTTTATTTTATTTTTTAGGGGAATGATCCTTTTCCCAAGGCTTAAGAGCAGAATGGGGGACTCTTTAGTTCGGAACACCCGGCACTGTAGCTCTGCCCTGAGGACAGTCGTTCATCTTTTCTTCCTGAATCTCCCCCCCCCCCACTCCGCGCGCGCTTTAAATATATATCTCCAATGTTGATCTGGCAAGCTCCTTTCACGACCCCTCCTCCCTCGCCTCTTTTCCTTCCTTCTCCTTCCCCAGCTCTCCATCTTCTTCTCTTTTCCTCACACGCCCCAAATCTCTTACCTCACATGTCTCCACCCCAAACCTCCCACCCACCTCCTGCCTTTTAAAAAGAACGGAGCGGCCCGTTTAGGGGTTGGTGGAGGGGGGAGGAGCAGGATGGCGGAATTTAGAGACCCCGGGCAAAGCCGAGCAGGAAAAGAAAGAAAAAGGTGGTGGTCGGCGGGGGGGGGGGAAGGAGGCGCCTCTAAGAAGCCGCTTACCTCTCTCTGCGCTGCAAGCCAAAGGCAGCCTTGCGCGACTCGGCTGTGCCGGGGCTCCTCCTCCTCCTCCTCCGGCGCTCTTCGCCGGCTCCCCGCTGTTGCTGCAATGAATGAGCCGCGGCCGCCGTCGTCGCTGCCGCTTCTCTCCGCCCTCTGCCGCCACGCGCGCACCAGAGCGAGTCCGGTTTGCAGCAGCAGCAGCAGCAGCAGCAACTCCCTCCCGGTCCCGCGCGCTCCTCCGCCGCCTGCGCTCTCCCCCGCTGCGCAAGGAAGGACGGGTGCGGGTGCGGGTGGCGCTGCCGGTGCGGCTGCCTGCTGCCCCGAGCTGGCCGACGCTCCTACCCGGAGAGCGAGAGAGAGAGGGCAACGGAAAGGCGGCAGGCGCAGCAGCAGCAGCAGCCAAACCTCGGCTGCCTCCTCTAGGCTCTTTTATCCCCCGCCCCGCAAGGTCGGTCAGGACCGGGGAACTGTCCAGCGCGTCGTGATTGGCCCCTGCCGGGGCTCCCCCCGGCTTCCCATTGGCTGCGCCCGGAGGATGGGGGGCCTTGCGAAGTATTGTTTGCGTCAGCGGGAGGCAAAGTTCCAAGAAACTTGCCTGGGCTGCTTGTTTTTGGGTGTGTGTGTGTGTGTGTGTGTGCGCGCGCGCCTTAAGAGACCAAAAAAGAGGGGGGCGGAGGAGGAGGAAGGAAAGGAGGAGGAGGAGAAGGAAAGGGTAAGTGTGGAGCTAGCTCCCTTCAGGGGATCTGTCATTCCAGCCGCATCTGAGCCGGGGCAACCAAACTCTGGCCAACCAAACTCTCCCTGCCCACACGTTGCCTTCCTTTTCTTTCTAAAACTCCCTTGCGCCTCTTGGGGGTGGGAGTAGCCGCTGATAGGGGCGTGCGCTTGCGAGGATCAATATAGAAGGTTCTCGATCAATGAGCGTAATCCAATCCCCCAGTCGTTCCGGTATGATGGCTTTCGAAGTCTACCTCGGGAAGAGTGGGCATGGCGTTTGACCCCCACACGTGGAGTCATGCCAAGGTGCCCTTGGTGGGGAAGGTGCTCAAGATTGCACGTGAGCATTGTGTGCGTGTCTGGAAGTGAAAACTTTAGAAATCTGCAATACCCCTGAGGTTGTCCATAAACTGAATTCATTATTAGATAGTATGCACTGTGCTCACGAACTATACTTATTTCTTACTTTCTTTTTTAATGTTTTATTGTGGTTTGTGTGTGTGTGCATTTCTTTTGTCTGAAATGTGGAGACAAACCTACATAGACTGGGTTCAGACAACACGATAACCCATACTCACGTGTTGAGTGTGGGTTGTTGTTGAACCGTGGGTTGTTATTGAAACGTGGGTTATTGTGTTGTCTGAACCCTGCCAAGATAACAAACCCACAGTTGAACAACCCAGTTTACAGCCAACAACAAACCATGGGTTTTCTTCTTGGGTTTCATAGATTTCATAGATCATAGAGTTGGAAGGAGCCTACCAGGCTATCGAGTCCAACCCCCTGCTCAATGCAGGAAACTAGAGGAGGGGTCTCCCATCCAAGTAAGTTCATGGTTAACAAGCCATGGCTTGTTAGTGCAACTGGTTCAGGCAACACATGGTTCAACAACAACCCACTGTACAACAACAGCAACGCACACTCAACCCATACTCATTCCTCAAGTGTGAGTTACCGTTTTGTCTGGACCCAGCCATAGTCTGGCTCAATCTGGTGCCCTCCAGATGTGTTGGACTACAACTCCCAGCATTCCCCAGGAGCACCAGGTTGGGGACAGCTGGTCTAGAACGTGCATTCGATCTAAACCCAGTTCTGTTCCACTTTCAGTTACAGTGTTCACAAGTGATGTATTGAGGACTAGTGGTGCAACTTTATGCCTGTCTTCTCAGATGTAAATCCCATTGAATTCCATGGGATTTACTCCTAGGGAACTGGGTATAGTATTGCAGCCCAAATGATGTTTTTAGCTTCACTTTAGAAAACATTCTTACAGCCTCATCCTAAGCATGTTTATTCAAAAGTCAGTTGGGTCATAACCTTTAAATCAGGGGTCCTCAAACTTTTTAAACGGGGCCGGTTCATTGTCCCTCAGACTGTTGGGGGGCCGGACTCACTGGGACTCACCGGCCGCCCCTGCCCCCAGGGCCCTGCCGCGACTAAGCTGGCGGTGGCCTTTGGCTCCTGTGCCGCCTCCATCTTTATGAATTCTTTATTTGCATCAGCCACCGGCCTTAGCATGAAGAAATACAGAAATAGAAAACAAAATTATACTTGACTAAAATTACCTTAGCTGCGTTCTAAAAATTTGCACTAAACAAAAATGCCATAAAATACATAGTCCTTCAGACATAAATAAAATCAATAACACAACAAATGGATAGAGTAAATAAAAGAACTTCTGCTCAGTCAAGAAGCTATGAATAATTAGGTCTCTAATAAGTTGGTAGATCTTATTTTAATTGCCCCGGCTAGAAATTTGGTGGTTTTTACTGTGACCTGTTTGTTTTGGTCTGCGAGGAGAAAAGACACAGAAGCAGTAACTGACCGCCCTGGAATAGATGACAGTAGTGGAGAAATCACCTCTTTCCTTAGATCTTTATAGAAAGCACAAGATAATAATACATGATCTATTGTTTCAATACTGCCATCTCCGCATGGGCATAAGCGATTCTCCAATGGAATTCTTTTAAAACGGCCCTGCAGTACAGCTGATGGCAGTATGTTCAGTCTTGCCTGAGTGAAGGCTCGTCTGTACTTTACTACTGTTAAGTTTTGCAAATAAGGTGGCAATGTGTTGAAGAGGCTAGATGGAAAATAATCATACCAGGGGCAAAATTTTCTTGTAGTGGCCAAATTATTCTGTTGCTCAATATCATGCAGTTGCTGTCTAATTAGGACTTTTGCTTTGATAAATCCCAGTGTTAATAAATGCTGATAAGCCGAAAGAATGCAGCTTAGAGATAGTGCTCTTCATCCAAACACTCACATGGGAATCCTGCAAGACCAAGGGGAGTAAGCCAGTAGAAGTTAAATTCAACTGGAGCCAATAATTAAATGTCCTGCCCCAGGCTTGTAGAGTAATTGAGGGGAGATTAGCTTCCAAACGCAAAGATGCATTTGGAACACAACATGGAACGGAAAAAATTTGTCTTAAGAACTTAGACTGAACAGCTTCCACAGATCTAAAATAGGGATCCACCCAGATCTGGACCCCATAGAGTAGTTGTGCTAGAGGTTTAGCTCTAAAAACCTCAAGTGCTGAGGGTATATGGTTGCCCCCTTTTGTGTAGAAAAAGCGTGTCAGAATTTTGGTACTCTGGGACGTCTTATCCACCACATATTTCTTGTGGGCTAACCAAGACCCTGTTGATTGAAAGACCACACCGAGGTATTTGAAAACTTTAACTTGTTCAATTGGCTGTTTATCTATATACCATCTATGGACCCTGTGTTTTTTGGAGAACACCATAACCTTAGTTTTGTTATAATTCACAGCTAGGTGTTCTTTTTGGCAGTATTCAGAGAATGCCCTTAACAATCTGCTTAGGCCCACTTTCGTTTGGGAGAGAAGTACAGCATCATCTGCGTACAGAAGAATGGAAATGTGTTTTGTAGCCAATTTAGGGGCATGAAACGTTGGAGATGTCAAATTCTCAACAATATCATTTATATAGAGATTGAACAACACAGGAGCCAAAATACAGCCTTGCTTAACTCCCTATGTGGCCGGTACAGACCCAGTAAGCTGTCCATCTGTAGAGCATCGCACCTTCAGCCAGGTATTGGTATATAAACATTTGATCAAAAAAAGGAGTCTTTTATCTATAGTTGAGGAGTTTAGTTTATCCCAAAGTCTTGTGCGAGAAATTGAATCAAATGCAGCCTTCAAATCAATGAAAGCTGTGTATAACACACCACCTGGTTTCTTGGCATACTTGTCAATTAGATGGGCTAGTACAAAGCAATGATCTATTGTAGATCTACCTTGTCTGAACCCTGCTTGCTCGTCAGCCAGAATGGCTTCATCGATTGTCCAGTCAATTAGCTTGTTATAAAGGTGCTTGGCATATAATTTACTAATTACACATAACAAGCTAATTGGGCGATAATTTGCTGGATCAGATGTGGGGCCTTTTTTGAATATGGGGACAACTACTGCCGTACCCCAAACTTCAGGCAGCAGCCCTGTTAAGTCAATGGTTGAAAATATTACCGCCAATAGGGAAGCCCACCAATCAATAATAGATTTCAAAAGTTCTGGCGGGAGAAAATCAATGCCAGGTGCCTTGTTACTTTTCAACTGAAGGATAAGATTCTTAACCTCAGCTAGAGATACTGGTGGCCACTCTGGTAGTTTTCCTACAATTTCCACTGTTTGCTTGACATCCTTATCATGATCAAAATATAATGAATGGTAATATTGCATCCATTCATTGGGTTCAATAGTACACACAGGGGCTGTGTAAGCATTTTCTAGTAAGCCTGATATTGTGCGCCAGAAGAGGCAGGTGTCCCTATCATAAGAGGCCTTTATTAAGATTTGCCAAGCTTGTTTTTCGGCTTGCTGTTTTTTCCCTCTTATCAGGAGTTTATACTTTTGCCTAAGGGCAATATAT
Source organism: Shinisaurus crocodilurus (assembly GCA_021292165.1). Lineage (NCBI taxonomy): Eukaryota > Metazoa > Chordata > Lepidosauria > Squamata > Shinisauridae > Shinisaurus > Shinisaurus crocodilurus. Next base: position 294,755,267 of record CM037876.1, read on the forward strand.
TCCTCAGTCATAAGGCCTGAGTTGGAGTCCCTATATTTGCAATATGCTCTCTTCAGCTGGCTTTTAGCCTGTTTGCACTCTCTGTCGAATCAGCTAAAGGATGATAGAGTTCTTCTTGAGACATCATTCTTAACCTTCGTTCTTAATTGGTCTTGCAACCTATCAATCAAATTATTAAATAAATTCATGACCTCAGCAGCAGAAGTGGCTGAGAGAATAGCAGCATGAGAGGCCATTAGATCCTCACTATGAAGGAGGTGAGTTAAAGCTAAATTGACTGCTGGTGTCCACTTGACTCTTCTACTGCCAGTTACACCTAAATCTGTGTTTGAGATATATTGATTTTGTGGGCAGACGTTGTTATATGCTGGATGTGCTAATGTCATGGTCAGGGGTAGATGGTCGCTTTCTATATTGAAACCTACCTCAAAACCAATGACATGTTTATATGCAAAGCGGGAGATTGCTACATAATCAATCACACTACCTCCAGACTTTGTAAAGTGGGTATACTCCCCAGGTCGATCTCCTTCTGCCGTACCATTTAGTATTAACAGATCCCTCCTCCTTGCGAATTGAGCTAAACAAAACCCTGAATAGTTATGTCTAGAGTCTTTTGAATATCGAGGGGAACCACACTCTGGATAGATATCTGGCTCCAAAATCTGATTGTAACAAGTATATAGATTTACATCATTGGCTCCCATACATGCATTAAAATCCCCTGCAATAATGAATACTGTAGTGGGATACAGCAATTCTAAGGATTCACTATAGTTCTCTAGTTCTACCCAAAGAGTAGTTATCATTGATTTTTGTAAACAGGGTGGTATATAAACATTCACCAACATTAAGCATATTTCCAAAAGTGCAACATGAAGAGCGATTGCAACTGAATTGCATGATGTCATAGCTGTTGTAGTTGCCTTCAACTTTGTGGAGATGAAGCAAGCCAATCCACCACTAGCCCTTCCACCTTTCTTAGAAGGAATGGCTGCTGTAGAGTAACATTCATAACCATTCAGCGATATAGTTTTGCTTTGCCACGTTTCTTGCAGCAGGATGACATCAAAGTGTTCGATATAGTTCAAAAATTGTTTATTATTCTGCTTTGATCGCCATCCTGCTACATTCCATGACAGCAGTTTTAACCCTAGATTCCTTAGGGCCCTGTGCTTAGCTCTTCCACTCTGTTCAAGGACCCTGTCTTGTCTAAAAAAACATTACCATTCATCTTTTCAGTGGTAGTCCAACCTATGGTATTTGTGGCTTCCTTAGTTGTGGGAGGAGGGCTACCCATTTCTGATATAGCTAAAGCCTGATAGCTCAGCCAATGATTTGAGGTCACAAAACCTAGGCTGGGTTTTGCCATATCATATTCCAGAGCTGGCTGTTCTTGCAAATCTGCATCTATACACCTAAAGGTTCCCATGGCAGCCTTCCTTTTAACTGTACAGTTAGGTGAAAGAACATGTGGGTATGAATGATGATTAGCAGCCATTTCCCCTGAGTTTTGTTGTTCGTGCTGTTGTATTTGGTTCAACCTAGACTGTAACTTGGCTAGCCTAGTGGTGATATTGCATTGTTCCTTTGCAGGGAGTTTAATAAAGGAGCTCAGCAGTTCTTCTTCTTCTGGCACTGTCCAGTCTAATGGGTCTGAAACATGATTCCCTGAGGATCGCTTGCTTGGTACTGCAGCAAGTTGTTTGGGTCTCTTAAATTTTTCTTGTGGGGTCTGTGCACCTCCTTTAAATTCTATAAGCGATTCATCTCGCCAGGTGCAACCTTCTGTATCACTGGAGCAAATAGCAGCTTCAGATGGAGAAGCTTTATGCCTCATGATCTCTCTTTTTGGAGTAAGCAGAGGTCTAATTATTGTATCTTCAAAATGCCGATAAGGGACCACCCCTTTCTGGGCTAGCTGGGCCTTCTTTTTCATAATTAAAGCAGGAATTCTGCGGCTGCTAAAAGTTAGAAGAATTCTCTTGCAGTATCCGTCATTATGAAGACCCTTAATTGATTCTAAATTTATATCTCCCACGACAGGATCTAATAGGAGTTTCAGGTGTCGTCTAGCCCAATAAACAGAGTCCCAATGGGGAAGTGGCCCCCTATAAGGAAATAGGTTAATCACCACCTCACATGGTCTCAAAACCAGACCAATTGAATAATAAGGCTTTCCTGCTTCTTTGACTCTCTCCAGATTGTTTAATGACTTATGTTTGGACTGTCTCTGCTCCTCCCTGAGTTGTGTAACAGGGGTTGTAGAGGTGCTTTGTAGCTTGCTGTCCAGGTTGTCCAGCTTCTTGATGATATAGTCCAAGCGCTCGAAAATAACTTGGACTGTCTGGCTGATCAACAAACAGCACTCCTCTGGCAGCTCCGCTTTTCTATCCAGCAACCTCTGATCAGCAATTAAAGGAGTATTAGCATGATTTACCTTATCCTTCTTTGTTGGTCCAGAGAGTGTCTGCTGTTCTTTCAAGCAGAGGGGTAAAACGATTCTGTACTGGAATTGCATACTCTTTAGGAGGCAGAAAATAATTATCCAGGCTACTCTGCTTAAGATTTACAGGCTCTATATCTCCATCCTTGTCATAACATCTATATCTTTTCACTCCTCGCATTCTTGCTTTTCTCCTGCTGTTATTTTTTAAACTGTTCCTTTTTCAGGAGCAATTAGGTTCTCGTCCTCAGTCCGAAGTGAGCACAGGTGTGTACATTGTTGCCACCTCTTAATTATTATTACTCTCAGCAACAAAACACAAAAATAGAAAAATAAAAATAAAATTGGTAGAGTTTGACAAACTGCCAAAATAGAGCCAAGTTCAGCCACAAGTAGCAAGTAGTTTCCAAGGTAAGTGCACTCCCACACTGCTAAAAACTGCACTGTTAGGGCGTAAGACTGATAAGACTGCGGGACTGCAAGCACAAGGCCTTCGAAGCAAAAACAAAAGCAGAAGCAGAAACAGTAAAAAACGCTCGTAAGGCTAAAATCTAAAATAACAACTGCAATCTAATCCAGTCTGAAGTATTCAATCTGGGGAATTCAGCTGCTAATTTAAAAGCAACATAATATTTAGAATAAAAGAAAGCAGAAACGAACGCAGAACTCCCGCACAGCAGCCTCTTCCGTCGCCATCTTGCCTTGAATATCCTGCCGCCTCCATCATGCTGCCCCCCCACCGCTGCAGGACCGCCCCGCTGCCCCCTGCTGCCGCTGCCGCCGCACCCCCTCCGTCGCCGTCACCCGCCCCTGTCCTACCTGGTCCCCTGCGCGCTGCTCCTGCTGCTGCTGCCGCTGCCTCCGCCCGAGCTGCTCCGTCGCGTCCATCCTGGACTCCGCCCGCGCTCAGTTTTGAAAAACAGAGCGCGGGCGGGGTCCAGGATGGACGCGACGGAGCAGGGTCCCGCTGCGCCGGAAGTGACGCGCCGGGACCAGTGGGCGGCGAGGCGGATAAGGTAAAGCCCCCTGCACCCCCCCACCGCCGTAACCCGCCCACCACCACCGTAACCCGCACCCCCACCGCTGTAACCCGCCCCCCCTGCTATAACCCGCCCCCCGCCGCCGTCCCCGTCGCCGTCCTACCTGGTCCCCTGCGCGCTGCTGCCACCGAGTCCGCCACCGCCGGAGCTGCTCTGTCGCGTCCATCCTGGACTCCGCCCGTGCTCAGTTTTGAAAAACAGCACGGGTGGGGTCCAGGATGGACGTGACGGAGCAAGGTCCCGTCGCGTCACTTCCGCTGCGCCGGAAGTGATGCGACGGGACCAGCAGGCGGCGAGGAGGATGAAGTAAGCCTGCGGGAGTGGATGAGAAGGGAGGAGGATGGGCGCTGTCCACGTCCCGCCACTGGCTAAGCTGCCCCTCCTCCCCTTCCCCCCCCAGCAGGAGATGCAGGGCGGCGGGCGGGCGGGCAAGCAGGCGGCCCGTGCCCCCCCACTGGCTTAGCCAGCCCTCCTCCCCTTCCCTCACAAGTTAGATTGGCCGCTGGGCCGGATGAAAAGACCCGGCGGGCCGGATGTGGCCCGCGGGCCGTAGTTTGAAGACCCCTGCTTTAAATGGTTCAAGTCATTTATTTATTAAGATGTGTACCTCCTGCAATATATGTAAGATGTCTTTTTTTTAAAAAAAGGAAAATATGCTCCCCTTCAAAACTATGATTCAGGCATATGGAAAAATATGGAAATCCAGTTAATGGATTAAAGCTCATTTGATTAATCAAAATTTACATTTAAGTGTGAGACAACCCTCAAAGTCAGACCTCCTGATTTCAATGGGATTTAATTCCATGGGACTATGATGACTAGCAGGACTGTGGTCCTATGCACGCTTACTTGGGAGTTGGGAGCAAGTGGTGCCTTAACTCGCTGGCGAACAAGCATAGGAACTGTATGGATTGCTTTAGTCACATCTGACACAAAGTAACCTCAAGATTGGATTATTGTAATGCACTCTATCTGGGGCTATACTCTTGGGTCTGGCTTGCTACCGAAAAGATCTGGGGCTCAGGCCCACAGGAGGAAAAAAAGCACATATTTGCATATGCTAATTTGCATATGCTCTAAAATATCTCTCTGTGTGTGTCTTTAAAGGACCCTGTCTCCTAAGGACACCCCTATTTGTAAAAAGGGGTATATGGACAGGGGAGAGGAGGGTATTTGATTTCAGAAAAAAACCTCAGGCAGAAAGATTCAAGGGGGGGGGAGCAGCAGGAGGTGAAGCAGATGTGGGCGAAAAGCCAGCTCATCCAGGGGGCTCGGATGCAGCAGAGATCACCAGGGCCCCTGTACCTTGATTTCAGCAAGTGCCCCTGGACAGCAAGGGGTGGGGTGGGGCAGAGGGCCTCCCAGAGATTCAGGGCTCCAAATGAAAGATTCGGAGCTCCAGTCCTAGTGGGCCACCCCCTTAACACCACCTCTGGCCCAGCCTGTGGGCCAGAAGGAGCACCTCTGACACTGCTGTATGCTCCCAAGGTTTGCCTCAGGAGCACCTGTAGCACGGCACATTGATTGCTGCAGCACTAAAGAATGGAGCGCTCTCCCCAGTGCCATTAGACAGGTGTCTTCAGTTTTGGTCTTTATTAAGAACCACCTCTTCATGCAGGCTGTCACTGAGGTGTGAGCCAGCCAGTATAGTTACTTTTATTGCCGACCAGTGATTACTTTATTGTATTTGTTGTACTGTTATATTTTATGGTTATGCTATTATTGTTAACAGCTTTGATTGTTCACTGGAAAGCAGTACATACACCTGTGTAATAATAAATAAATATAAGCACACTACAGGACAAAGAATGGGGAAACTAGGCTATTCCATCTGTTCCTCAAAAGCTCACTTGCTCACATATTTCAGGGCGTGGCACCAAACCTTGAGGTAAGGGAATGTTTTGTGTGCCTGTGGAACCCTTACCGTTTATCCCCTGTTGCTGCTTCTCTCTACCCGCTTTTGAGGCTTATTGTGTGAATTTGTGTCTCTGCGGTATCAGGCCGTGCCCAAAGCGCAACTTCTTGCATGCTCAGTTCAGCAGAGAAGTTGTGCGAAGATTGCAGTGCGGAAACCTTCACGGTGCAGGGCCTCCTGTTTCAGTACAAGCAGTGTTTGGCTCCAGGCTTTTGGGGGCCCTCGGGCAAGACACCCTTCATAGGAGCCCTCCTTTAGTGAGTCTGCCTTTTTCACTGCCATTGTCGCCAACTGCTGCTGCTTCTCCTTTTCTTCATCATTGCTACCCGCTTGCTTGCTTGACAGGCAGAGAGCCAGTGAGCCAGCAGACAGTGGAATCTGCTGTTCCTCCTTCTCACCACCACCACCACCATTGTCTGGCTCAGAGTGAGAGGCAGCTGAACAAGCAGGTCCCAGTGGTGAAGATGGCCTAGAGACCATCTACCTGCTGTGAGTCCTGCAAGACCTGGTCCCTGCTTTATTTATTAAGATGTGTACCTCCTGCAATATATGTAGATGTCTTTTTAAAAAAATTTTTTTAAAGGAAACTATACACTTGGCCAGGGAGGGTGGGGCCTGACTGACTCCAGCTACAAAAGCTGCTGCTGCTCTTGCCTCCCCCCCCCCCGCTTTTTAAATTGTTTATGGTTATCTGTAATTATTTCTATTGTATTTTTTGAATATTATATTTCGTTTTTTTTTTTATATTTTGTAACTTGTATTTGCTATTCTTATATTCTGTAAATTATCTTCTTGAATATTATATTCAGTGTTCCTTGATGTTTTGTATATTATATTTGATGTTATGTGTTATGTTGTGAGCCGCTTTGAGCACATTTTTTGTGGAAGAGCGGCATACAAATAAAAGAGGAAGAGGAGGAGGAGGAGGAGCAGCTCTTGTCAGTGGGCCCCTTGCTGGAGGGTCGGCCCTCAGCCAGTGCCCAAACATGCCGACCCTCGACACCGGCGCTGGGTAGAACAGTGCACATCCTTCCATGGAGACACCGTGGCCCTCACTAAACCCAGCCTGCTGCCACCTGCAGTCTAATCCACACACACACACCCATACGTGTGCTGATATTATATTGGCGTAAGCGTTGGCAGACGTGTGCTGGTTGTCTCCACGCTTCACATTTTTAGGAGTACGTACCTATGAGATGCTTTATTCTGCTCTCCCCGGTTCCCTCCCCTCTGAGATTAAACCACCTTGAGTGGGAGGCAGAGGTACCGCGGCTGCTATTACTTCCAAGTAAACATGCATAGAATTGTGCCATGGGTGTGCAAATGGGGGTGTTAGAAGTATGCCGGATGTTCCCTATTTTCATTTGTGAAATGTTGGAGGGTGCATCTTTGGGGGGCGGGGGGGCGGGCAGGACCGCTTTCACCCCCAGGGCTAAATTCAGTTTCGGAGAAGCTCTGGGTGTGGGTGGGTGTTGCATTCCAGTGGGGGGGGGGAATAGAAAAAATACCAGCATATTGTAGCTTAAAATAATAAAGGGTGCAATCCTATGCACGTTTAGACAGAAAAAAAGGCCTACAACTCCCAGCATACCCCAGCCAGCTTTGCTGGGCCATGTTGGGAGTTGTGCTTGTAGGCCTTTTTTCTGTCTAAACGTGCATAGGATTGCGCCTTAACTAACCCTTAGGAGAAACATTTCAGCTTTTTAGAATGAAAACAAGGTTGCACCCAAGCTGGGAAACCACCAAGTGATTGGTGGTTAGTGGAAAGGTGGTGGGCCCAGGGGAAATGGGTATGGCCCTCTTGGAAACCCCAGAGCACAGGATTGAGGCCACATCATGAGGCTTCCCCACCCCGTCTTACAGTGTTTCACCATATGGCAAAAATTCCCTGTTTAGGCAGGCATTTCTTTTATTGCATCAATAAGGTTTTATCTGATGCCCCTGTTGTATCTGCTGCCCCTGTCTTTTTAAAATTATATTTATTTGGAGGGAGGGTATTGTATTTTATGGTTGCTTTTATTTATCATCATCATCATCATCACATTTATATCCCACCTTATTTCCTCTTGCAAGGAACCCAAGGTGACTTACATGATCCTCCTCCTCCCAACATTTTGTAGGTATAAATGTATGTATGTATGTATGAGTCCTTACTGTGTATTTCCCGCCCCAGGAAGGATGTGAACAGATGATGATGGTGATGATGATTTAATATTTAGCAGAGATTGAGGGAGTGATTTATTAGATATGCCCTATTCTGTAGGGCTGGAATAAAATCTTATATACACATACCAGATAAAATCTATCCATTGTGAGTGGATCTCTTTTTTGTTGTTGTGAGAGTAGCTGGCTAGCTGGCTAGCGTCCAGGTTTCTCAAAACGTGTTCCTCAGTAGGACTTCCTTCCCACTCCAACTGTTGTGTGTGTCAATGCCCATGCTGCCTGGGGATAATGGGAATTGTAGTCCAATGCATCTGAGGGGACACCAGGTTAGAGAAGGCTGGCTTATTAGATCACAAGAGTGTATCTACCATACAAAGCTCTTATCAGTTTTCTACCAGTTTAATTCTCATGGCTTCCCCCAGAGAATCTTGGGGACTGTCCTTTGGTGAGGATACTGAGAATGCTGCGTCAGACATCCTTACCCTGACAGAATTACAGTTTCCAAAGGTCCCTGTCAAGAAGGAATGGCTGTTAAGCCAGTCTGAGACTGTGATGTATCTCTGCTGTTCAAGAAATACAACACCAACGTCCCTTTGGACTCCCAGTCACTGCAGCACAACCTGCTGTGTGCATAGTCTCTCTCCCCACTCGTTCCAATGTTTGCTTTGTCCTAGCTACCCTGGGGGAGACCCAGTCTGCAAGGAGAAGGGCTTATTATTCAGACAAAAAGCCCTGTTGGCGTTAAGCATCATTTTGCACTGCACCATGCCCAGATAATTGGCACTGACAATGGTCTCTGCTCTTGCTTCCCTGTTTTTGCTATATTCATTTGGAAACTCTGCAAGTGACTCAGACTAGGAGGGAGGACATGAATTGGAAACAATGACCTAAACAGAGTTCGATGCCGCTGGGCTCTTGTTACTTAAGCTTCCTGGAGTCTGAAGCCTGTTCGGCTTGGAGCTGGCAAAGGCTTCAGCCCAAACATGTTGAATTCCAAACGACATCTGGAGAATCAAAGGAATCTTGTCTTTGAAAAATAAATAAACAAAAAACGTGGGCCGGAAATCCAAACTTCCAGGCAGCGTTTATGAAATGTTCAATCTTACAAGGATCCTGAAAAGGAGTGGCTTCTCCTTACATTCACACATAAACATAATAAAATGTTGAAAGGGGGACACCTTCTGCTATTCTGGTATGTAAAACACAATGTAGGGAAAGGACAATGGGCCAGAGAACCAGGAGCACTTCAAGCGCTAGCCATCAGAAGACATTGTGTAGCTGTTCTGTCTTTTTCTCCTTAACGGATCTGCTGTGTTGGGGGAAAAGGTGGATGAAGCAGTAAGAAAACACAGGAGGATCATGATTAGAAGATAAGGATGTCTGGATCCCCTGTAAACTTCTATTGAAACTAAGCATCGTATTCTTAAGGTCAAATGAAGGACATGATGTAAATGCAGAGCACAGTGCAGCAAAAAAAACCATGTAACGAAGGGTGCAGTCCTATGCATGTTGAGACAGGAAGAAGTCCTACAAGTCCCAGCATGCCCCAGCCAGCATTGCTGGCTGGGGCATGCTGGGAGTTGTAAGGACTTTTTTCTGTCTCAACATGCATAGGATCGTGCTATAAATTCCCTTTTTAAAGTGGTGGGACTTAAATTAGCCATGCCTGATTTTATCTTTCCCCAGCATTAAGACCCATTGATTTCAACATGACTTGCTTCTAAGCAGGGATGCTTAGGATAGGAGTCCAAGGATCCAAGTTTACACAAAAGTAAATCCTACTGCATTCATGGGGAATTCATCCTCGGAACCTGACTTGGAGCTTTCCCAGCATAAGGGGTTGCATTGTAATCCTGTCTTGTCCAACCAGCATAAGTCAAAGGTAGCTCTGTTAGTCCTACTCCATTACCTTCACTGGGACTTGCACTGTGGCCCTCGGCAAGTTTTTTCAGAGGAAAGGCCCACTGAGTTCAACAGGACTTACTCTGTGGTATATGTGCTTAAAGCTGCAATCCTAATCCTATACACGCTTACCTGCAAGTGAATCCCACTGAAGACAGGGAGAGTTACTTCCGAGTAAATGAGCATAGGATTGGGTTGTTAGCCATTAAGACTGCAGAGGGTATTATTTTGAGTTGAACATCTGCAGGCACAGACTGTTCTTTTGAATGTAATTACTGTACAATGCCCAGTTGAGGCACTTCATTAATAATAATAATAATAATAATTATTATTATTTCTATTTTATTACTAATTTCTGATGGATGGTACCCAGGAATGCAATCTCTTCTGTTACAATCTTGCCTGTATGTTATAATAATTCATTTGGGTTCAGAGGAATGCATACATGACATGCGTAATCCAATGCAGGATTGGGGCCTAGTTCTGAAATAAAACGCCAAGGTTCTAAAGCACTGGGGACTGAGTCAAGCCAGTGCCACAATATTGATTTTTTTAAAAAAGTTCATTTGATGTATAAAATATATTAGTGGCTTTTTTGACTTGCAAAATTACTCCAGAGATGTACAACCTTAAGCCCTGCTGGGCTTTGCCCCCCCCCCCAAGGATGGCACAGTTTTTCCCCTGTTCCCCTGACACATCCCAGAATGCCCCTCCTTTGCCCTTATCACCCACAGAGGACCATCAGTGGGGTCGGCCTCCACTGGTCATGGGAAAATCTCCCTCTCTATGGGCAGAACTTTCTCTCCACCCATGGAAGGGGAGGCCCACAGTATTCTATACAGGCTTGTGGCTTACGCTGGCTCAGCTTGTCTGAGCGTGGAAAGCTAAGCAGGGTCAGGCCTGGTTATTACTTGGATGGGAGACCCCTCCTCTAGTTTCCTGCATTGAGCAGGGGGTTGGACTCTGGCCTTGTAGGTTCCTTCCAACTCTATTTTACATGACTTAAGATGCTGGCAAAAGTTATGCAGAGAGGGGTCAACTGAAGTTCCTTTGGTAAAAGATCCCAAGGGGAGAGATCAGCGTAGCTGAAACAGCCCTGTTGTGCACCTTTAGTCCACAGCAGTGAATGCAGAGTATACAATTCTGCTTCCCTCTGAGTATACCTGCAGCCAGTTGAAGGTGGTCAGAAGAGGTACTAGGGAAATTATGTTTTTTTCCTTCTGGTGTTCTATTTACTTATACTTACTATTAGTAGTAGTGCTGTTATTTATTCATTCATATAGCACCATATACCGGTATGTCTGGTCCTCCAGATGTTGTTGCACTAGAACTCCCATCACCCCTGACCATTGGCCATGCTGGCTGGGGCTGATGGAAGTTGGTGTCCAACAACATTTGACACTCGGCTCACAGGTTTCCCCACCCTGAGAATATAGGGTGCTTTACATATTATCATAAGCCAAAGAAAGAAAGAAAGAAAGAAAGAACAGAAGGTCCTTGCCCTAAGGAAATTTCAACATAAATTTCAACAGTGGCCCTCATAGCTTCAGCTAACTCCTAAATGTTTAAAGAATTGACCCATGTGAGCTTCCTTAGAAGGGGAGTTCCATCAGAATGGTTCCACCACTGAAAAGGCTCTGCTTACATGTAAATAGCAATATAATATCTGAAGATAAAGGTATTCAGGGCAGGGTTTCTCTTGAGGATGTTGTTGGATTCCAGCTCCCGTCATGTTTGACCATTTGCTACTCTGGCTGAGCCTGATGGAAGTTGGAGTCCAACAACATATGGAGGGACACAGGTACCCCATCTCTGATGTAGGGTTATGGAATGGTGATATTCTGTAGCAAGGAACATCCACTCTGTTCTTTACAGCGCTCTGATGTGAGTGTTTTTAAATAAAGGATAACCTTTTACGAGAATAGATGTCTGGCATTCCTACCATCATCTTAATATAGCTTGTTACCAGTGCTGCATTAGATATATATTATTGAAAATAGACTGAACTGACTGGAACACTTTGAGCCTAAGGCTTGGCATAAATATAGAAGCAAAACAGCCAGGCAGAAAAGGCATCTGTGAACTATCACCCCAAGATGTACCGGGGAAAGGCAGCAAACATGCTCTGTCGCTATTTATTACTAGGCATTCCGCATGTATCCCATTGGCTTATTAGGGGCAGCTGTTAGTATACCCATTCACCATGTGTAGCAAAGTTGTGCAGTGTAATCTTATACATGTCTACTCAAAACCAAGCCTCATTGAGTTCAATGGGACTTCCTCCCAGGTACATGTATAACAGAGGTGTTGAACCTCAGGCCCGCAGACCAAATCTGGCCCACCTGGAGCTCCAATCTGGCCTTCCGGGGCTCCCCGGAAGGCCACATTCCCTTCCCTGGCTTCACCGCTTTCCCCTTGAACTACCAATGGTTTGGTGGCTTCCTTCCAGGCTTTTCCCCCATTCTAAAAGGTTGAAATGCCTCTCCTGAAGCTTAGTTACTAGCAGTAAAAGCTTTAAGCTAAAGTATGCTGGTGTTTCGAGTATTCTTGGGACCCACCCCTATTGCCACTGGCCCCACCCCCTTTGCGTTCAGCCCCACCCACCACTGGAATGTGGTCCCCGAGAGTGTCTCTGAAATGTGATTCAGCCCTCGGGCTGCAAGAGGTTCAACACCCCTGGTGTATAGGATATCTACAGGGACATGTATAGGATGTGTCTAGGATTGCAGCCGAACACCTTCAGCATTTGTTTTTTTTATCACCATGCCAAACTTAAAGCATGCATGATACACATTCAGCCTATTGTCAAATATCTAGAAATATGCCTAGACCAGACTTGCAAATTAGTCTGCAAAAACGATTGGCCCTCAGAGATTTTTGCTTGACCCATTATATTATTTTATTTGATTTGAAATGTTCTTAGGCCGCCTTTTAAGATACAAAACCCTCTCAAGGTAGCTCAAAACCAAAAAGCAATTGCAGTCAAAACCAACAGCAGTCCCATAAAAACAACTGAGGTATAGGGTCTACTGGCACTTTAGGTTATCAACATCCTGCTGGTGTGTATGGTTTTCCCAGCACATTTATTGCATGTCCTCTGTGGCTTTATGTAGGATTTGGGTCAGGATGCCTGCTGTTCCTGAAGCGATGGCACAGATTCCTGTAGGCTATAGAAGCTGCTCTTGATGTGTGGTCCCTACGTCTGCACTCCAGCGCATTGTGGGTAAGAAATTCTGTTAGCCGCAGGCCAATACATGGGCGGCTCTTCATCGCTCTTCGCCTTGATGGCATCCATGTCGTCCATTTCTAGAAGGGTAGGCTAGCCGTGTTAGTCTGTTGCTGCAAAAACAACAAAGAATCTTGTGGCACCTTAAAGACTAACACATTTATCAAGGCATGAGCTTTCCTGGGGCAGTGCCCCATCAGACCATTGTGCAAGCAGGCCCTCCTGCAGATTCCAATGTGCAAGCGGGACCCACCACTTCCACGACGGAGATTTAGCACTTGCTTTAAGAAGCCCCAAGCCCCCAAAACGAGCAGAAATGCTTGTTTCTGGATCAGGGCAGGTCAGCGGAACTCTCTTATGCGAGCACCACTGACCTGCCCCATTCCAGAAATCAGTGTATTAGCTCATTTCCGGTTGCTCCTGGAAGTGCTACATTTCAGTTGTGCAAGCAGTGGGTCTCACTTGCGCAACAGGATCGGTGGGGACACAACGCAATCAGCAGGAGCATAGCAACCCGCGGGATACTGCCTGAACACTGTCCACCTCATGCATCTGATGAAGCGTGCAGTGTCCATGCAAGCTTGTGCCATAATAATTTAATAAATTTGCCGCAAAGACTCTTTATCCATGTCGTCATTCTCATTCATGCTGCCAATGCTGCCTTCGCTGGCTGAGCCATTCTGGGGGCTTCCTGGCAGGCACTACACAGGCCAAGCCGCAGAGAGAGACAGCAACAGGGGTGCAACACAGCCAGGGCAAACTCCTCCTCCTCAGTCATTGGCACCTCCTTCTTCTCGTCCTCCAACATCAGCAGCACATGCACCATGTTCTGCATTGCTTCTGGATTTATTTATTTATTTTTTATCAAGCTGGTTTTACTCTGTGGTAAGGAAGAAAAGCCCCTTCCAAAAGTTCATTTCCAGCTGACTTGTGGTCAATAATCAGCCAGAGCGGGTAAAGGGATTCCTTTATTGGAAATACAGCACTGTATGGCTCCACTCTCAAAAGAAGAGTGAGACCCTGAACAAGAGAAATGCATCCCTTCTTATACCCTTTGGACTGACATTTATGTTACACATGCGTACTAGCAATTTCTCTGATGTCGGTGTTTGCTTATTTATCTAAAAGATTTATGCTCTTTGCAACATTTTAGTATCTTCTTCTTTGGACAGTTCACAGCTGTAAATAAGGATAATTACTGACCAGGTGTTGGGAGGGAGCTTAGGGAAGAAGTGCCTCCAATTCACATGTCCTTGACAGTCCACAGACATGCCTTTGTAAATCAGCATGCCTTTGTAAATCAGTCCTGTAAGTTTATTTTACATGATTAACATAACTATTAAAGCAACTATTCTACCACTTTATCTCATACAACTTAACTCCAGCAGTTCAAAGGAATTCACAAGGCCACTTACAACCCTTCCTGTAAAAGAGTTTCCTGCCTCTCAAAGGCAGAACAGGAAATTTACTTAAATAGTTTAAGAAAAGTTCTAGGATTATACATCTAAAACAGAATAATACTCGTTACATTTCATATGTTCATATTACATAGAATTTTTATACTTTCCACTACTCTTCCGTTTTTAGATCTTTGTATTGTACTGTTTTATATTTTTAATTGTATGATGCCTAGAGATGCCGTGTCATTTGTGGCACCCTGGTGGCCTAGAAAAGCGGGGGACGGGACATAATCTCATTTTTCATTAATCTGTATTCTAGTGGTCTACAAAAGCTTGGGTAGATGGTCACCTGGAGACCACAGTTAAAGCACCACTGCTGATCAAGCAACTAGTTATTTGCTTGATGGGCGATTAATTGAGAGCCAGTGTGGCGTAGTGGGTGAGAGTGTTGGACTGGGACTCGGGAGATCCGGGTTCTATTCCCCGCTCGGCCGTGAAACTCACTGGGTGACTTTGGGCCAGTCACGGTCTCTCAGCCTAACCTACCTCACAGGGTTGTTGTGAGGATAAAATGGAGAGGTGGAGGAGGATTATGTAAGCCGCTTTAGGTTCCTTTCAGGAAAAAAGGCGGGGTATAAATATAATAAATAAATAATAAATATAATATAATATAATAAATAAATAAATAATAAGCCTAGCCAGTGTGGTGTAGTAGTTAGAGGGGTTCACTAAGAATGGGGAGACCCAGGTTCAAATCCACACTCAGCCTTGAAGCTCGCTCGGTGGCCTTGGGTCAGTTACAGTCATGTGAAAAAGAAAGTACACCCTTCTCGGGTTCCATGGTTCCACGTATCAGGACAGAAGAAAAATCATCGGGCCTGTAGCAGGTCTCAAAATTAGGTAAAGACAACCTCAGATGTACAACAACACATGACAGAGCACACCGTGGCATTATTTATTGTACAGAAATACAGCCAAAATGGAGAAGCCATGTGGGAAAAACTAAGTACACCCTTACTGCTGCCACATAGGTATGAAGAGGCTAAGGAGCAGCCAGGTGCTGCCAAGCAACTGCCCTTGATGAATTGATCATCAGCAAGTGTGACCACCTCTATAAAAGCTGAAGTGTCAGGAGTTTGCTGGTCTCCAGCAGTCAGGTGTGTGTTACCACAATGCCAAGGAGAGAAGACATCAGCAATGATCTTAGGGAAGCAATTGTTGCTGCCCATCAATCCGGGAAGGGTTGTGTGAAAGACCAACAACCGGATCTTTGGCGTGAGTTCGGCACTTAACGGGTTAACCAGCACTGAGATATTGCTTTTACGGGGCTCACAAGCGATTTAAACCCAACCACGACCTAAAAATAACATGTAACCGTATTTAAACCAAAGGATAGACTTTATTTACTACAAGGTTAATGGAGCGGAACTAATAGACTTCCAGGAATGTTGCACTATAAACAAAACCAGGTCATGACCTGAATCACCGGAAAGCTTCAATACAGAGGCATAGCGTATTGCAGTACGAAAGAGAGTCACTTCACACCAGAGACTCTGAACTTACGGACTTTGCGTAGCGGTCTGCATAGCCGGCTCCGAGCCTGCCATGCTCGGGGTATGGGACTGCTTGGCCCTAGCCGGTGCTAGGGTTGGAAGATGTCAGCTCCTCCCGTGTTCCCAACAACTCTCTAACTCTGGTGGGGTTTTTTCTACCCTTCACGCCCCCTCCCCGCTGCTTGGCGATCAGGTGGGCTTATTCCTGCTTCAGAAAAGGTGGCGCCTTGGGTTTACCTGTGTCTTTAGCAATACTTTGCAGCTCTTTTAGACTGCTTCCCCTACCTTCAGGATGTAATGCCTCCTCTTGTGGATTAATGCAGATGTGTCCTATTGAGGGTATGCAGATGTGGTCACATACAACCTGTCTGACCAGAACTGTGTCTCCTACCCCCCCCCCCGCCCCGGGTGGGGATTATGCAGAGGGAGGGGGTCAGTGCACTAGGGGAAAACTATGTCAGGGTTCATGTCAGGGTCCACAGGTTGTAAGGCCATTTCCAAACAATTTAAAGTCCATCATTCTACAGTGAAGAAGGTTATTCACAAGTGGAAAACATTCAAGACAGTTGCCAATCTTCCCAGGAGTGGATGTCCCAGCAAATTCACCCCAAGGGCAGACCGTGCAAAAATGCTCAGAGAAATTGCAAAACATCCAAGTGTTACATCTCAGGCGCTACAGGCCACAGTCAGCAGGTGCAACGTTAAAGTTAATGACAGTACAATTAGAAAAAGACTGAACAAGTATAGTTTGTATGGAAGGGTTGGAAGGAGAAAGCCTCTTCTCTCTAAAAAGAACATGGCAGCACGGCTCTGGTTTGCAAAGTTGCATCTGAACAAATCACAAACCTTATGGAACAATGTCCTTTGGACAGACGAGACCAAAGTGGAGCTGTTTGGCCATAATGCACAGTGACACGTTTGGCGAAAACCAAACACAGCATATCAGCACAAACATCTCTGACCAACTGTCAAGCACAGTGGTGGAGGGGTGATGATTTGGGCTTCTTTTGCAGCCAGAGGACCTGGGCATCTTGCAGTCATTGAGTCAACCATGACCTCCTCTGTATACCAAGGTATTCTAGAGTCGAATGTGAGGCCATCTGTCTGGCAGCTGAAACTTGGCCGAAACTGGGTCATGCAACAGGACAATGATCCCAAGCACACCAGCAAATCTACAACAGAATGGCTGACAAAGAAAAGAATCAAGGTGCTGCAATGGCCCAGTCAAAGTCCAGACCTCAACCCGATTGAAATGCTGTGGCGGGACCTTAAGAGAGCTGTGCATAAACAAATGCCCGCAAACAACCACAATGAACTGAAGCAATGTTGTAAAGAAGAGGGGGCCAAAATTCCTCCACAACGATGTGAAAGACTGATCACGTCATACCGAAAATGATTATTTCAAGGTATTGCTGCTAAAGGTGGTCCTACCAGCTATTGAATCATAAGGTGTACTTAGTTTTTCCCAGGGATGGGGACTCGGACTCCAGGACTCAACTCGTAAGTCGGACTGAGTCCCCCCTCTGACTCGACTCGACTCGGACTCAAGTCCCAATATTTTTAATGGGACTCTAGACTCGACTTGGGACTCGAGACCAAGGACTCTTCAAGATCCCTGGGCTGTGCCAGAAGGAGTGGAGAGAAGTGCGATTGCCTGCGAAGATTTTATTTTTTAAAATCATTTTCCTAAAATGCAACCTTTCAGACATTTTGGGTTTGGCTGCCTCTGCCTGCCTGTTTGGGGTTCCCAGCCTCCTCTGCCTGCCTGGTCTCTTCTTAACCAGTTCCACAGTTTGAATTGTCCAAGACAAACGCCTCTGCCTGCCTGCTTTGGTGTTCCCTGCCTCCTCTGCCTGCCTGGTTATTTTTATTTTGGGTTTGTCTGCCTGGTCTGTTCTTGTCAAAATCAGTTGCAGAGTTTTGAAATAAAAAGGCACACTTGTGCCTAGAATTTATTTAACCCACACATCTGAAGTAGCCTTATTTTGTTGGGGAAAACCCCCATTGATTTTAATAGGAACTCGTGGAGTCAGCTTTGGGAGTGACTTGTGACTCGTGACTCGTGAGTCACCATTTTGGACCAAGGACTCAGACTCGGACTCGAGACTCGGGTCCAAAGACTCGTGACTCGACTCGTGACTCGAGACCAAGGACTCTTCAACATCCCTGGTTTTTCCCACATGGCTTCTCCATTTTGGCTGTATTTCTGTACAATAAATAATGCCACGGTGTGCTCTGTCATGTGTTGTTGTTCATCTGCGGTTGTCTTTACCTAATTTTTGAGACCTGCTACGGGCCCGATGATTTTTCTTCTGTCCTGATACGTGGAACCATGGAACTTGAGAAGAGTGTACTTTCTTTTTCACATGACTGTGCTTGGGTGACCATGGTGGCTAGGTGACCTTGGGCCAGTTAGTGAGTGGGCAAACTCACTAAGGGCACAACCCTATGCAAGTTTAGAAAGAAAGAACTCCTACAACTCCCAGCATTCAAACTTGCTCAGCTCTTTCAAACTTGCTCAGTTCAAATAGATATATACAAGGAAAATATTCCACAGAATTGATCTCTACTTGTTCTGTTCTTGTTTCCTTGGGCTATGAATCCCTGGAGAGCTTCAGTGTTTAATCAGTTAGTTTAATCACATTTTATTGACTTAGGGCACAATCCTATACATGTTTAGACAGAAAATTGTCCTACAACTGGCTGGGGCATTCTGGGAGTTGTAGGACACTTTTTCCCCCCTGTTGAAACATGCATAAGATTGTGCCCTAGATACTTGTTCCCAGTTAATCAAGGGGCAGCTTATTAAAACTATTTGCATCAATTCATTAATTTATTTTAATTCCTCAGAATCAGGGGAAGGATCTTTCTCATGACTGCAGCAGTCAAGGAAAGGGTTGGAAACAGGATGGCTAGGTGTCCTGCTTTAAAGAGGACATTCCTCTATTTGAAGGGCTGTCCAATCCAATCCAGGTCCAGTTTAAAAGGAAAGAACCATAAGAAGGGAGAGCGGGGGCCTGATCACAGTTGCAGCGTCTGCACTTGCAAATGATGGCAGGATGAATGCATTAGGGTGCAATCCTATGCATGTTTAGACAGAGATAAGTCCTACAGCTCCCAGCATGCCCCAGCTTCACTTATCTCTGTCTAAACATGCGTAGGATTGCACCCTTAGTCTTTAAGGTGCCACAAGGATCTTTGTTGTGTTTGCTGCAATAGACTAACACAACCACCCTCTGGAAATTGCACATTAATGTTGCTTTGGCCATTTGCTTAACTGGGTTAAGCAAGTACTATTTGTTTATCACAAGAGGTCAGTGACCTGGCCTTGGCATAGGTAAGCAAAGTCTAGGGAGGCCAAAGGATCAGCCCATATCCTCAAACTAGATTCGTAAGCACATTTTCTTGCTTGCCATGAAGACTTCTTGGATATTCAACCAAAGGTCTTACACTGACCCGGTTCACAAGACCAGGGAAGGAAAATAAGCCACTGTGGCTTATTTTCCTGCCCCGAACACACCAGTTGCATGCTGCCTAATTACCATAATTACCCTCTTGGGGCACGTCTTACCGTGTTGTCCAAACACGGCGTGGGTGGTAGGTGGGTTTATAAACCACCCCAGAACCCATGGCTTGTTCTAGGGTTGTAGGGTGGTTTGTAAACTGTCCCCACCCCCCAATCTTGCAGGGTTTGGATGACATGACAAGTTGTGCCCTGCAAGGGTAATTATGGTAATTAGGCGGTGTGTGGGCAGCATGCCACACGCAGTTGGGGGGGAAAACGCCACGGTGGTTTATTTTCCTTCCCTGATCGTGCGAACCCGGTCATGCAGTGTGACCAGCATGAGAGGACTTTACCTGCTCTCTGAGACATGTGTATTCGCATTATTATTTCGCAGTGATGATTAAGATAATTTTCCAGCTGACAGCAGCAGAGGAAGCTTTATGTTTATGCACAGTTTCTTTTCGTTGCAATGATTGTACCTATTGTCTCCAAGCAGTGGTGGAGAATGTGAACTCAGCTGAGTGATTTTGTACATTGTCCAGTCAATATGCATAGTCACCAAGTGGAGACTGTGCATATTGCTCAGGCAATGTATGGAATTCCTTGGATGCTCTCCATTTGTGCACATTCTCCATGCTTTCATGCCATTAATTTTGTGTGTGTGCCCTTCCTCCGTTAATTTCAAATTAGCCACAACAGATATGATACATCATTTCCATTGTTAATATATAACTGGCAGCGAAGTCCTAGCACTTGTGCTGTTGTTGTTTTTTAGAATGTAAGCTTCTTGTAAGTAACGGTCCCTCCATATAATGCCTCACATATTGGAAATTACAGTGGACATGTGAAAAGAAGACAGGGTTCCTGCACCTTTAATAGTTCTATAGAAGGAGGACAATCTACACCTGCTGAAATGTCCTCTTCTACAGTTATTGTTTGTTTGTTTGTTTGTTTGTTTGTTTATCCATCCATCCATCCATCCATCCTGTGATGGCCACCAATTTGGAGGGCTTTTAAAAGGGGATTCGACAAATTCATGGCTATCTATGGCTACTAGTCCTGATGGCTCTATGCTACCTCCAGTATCAGAGGCAGTATGCCTATGTACACACCAGTTGCTGGGGAATAAGGGCGGGAGGGTGCTGTTGCACAGATGTCCTGCTTGTGGGTTTCCTGTGGGCAGCTGGTTGGCCACTGTGTGAACAGAATGCTGGACTAGATGGACCCTTGGTCTGATCCAACAGGTCTCTTCTTATGTTCTTATGAGAGACCCCACCCAGTATCTTTTAAAGTTTTGCACTTGAACATGATATGCGATATGATTGGTTAGTCACTCTATTCTTTTACTCCTCCCTCTCTACATTTACCCATAACACCTCTTACTTCATTTGTTACCCGCTTCTCCCAGTGCCCTCTGTCCACACAAAGTGAATTGCACTCTGGCTATGTTCATCTACCCCACTTTTAACCACAGGGTGACTCATCTTTGTACTATCTGGCATGGCCTGGTTATAAACCACAATCTTTCCTAATTCTTTCTTGACTTCATGCTCCTTTGTGCTAGTTAGCTTTTCTCTGTCCTCAGTGTCAAGACTTCCTCCTTTTTATTTAGCTTGCTTTTACTTGAGGCTTCAGGCTTTTCCTTCGTAAAGCCCCCAAACTTTGGTCAAGCCAAAAAATTTTGGTCAAATATATATTGATCCTCTATTTGTGAACCCATTTTGATGAATAAGAGATGTTCCACCTGTAGAGCGGCTAGGAGAAAAAGAGGACAGGGTTCCTTCCCTTTTAACAGTTGTGTAGAAGAGAGGGTTTCAGCAGGTGTAGTTTGTCATGCAAGCCACACCTGCTGAAATTCCCTCTTCTACGCAAACTATTTGAGGGACAGGGGCTCTGTCCTTTCTTTCCACCTGGCCACCCCAGCTTGAAGTATCTTTTGTTACTATCAGCTTTGATAAATGATCCTCCATTGTGTTGGGTGGAAGCAGAGCTGGCGTCAAGGGTAGGCATGGTTGGACATCTGCTGAGGGCCAAGATCCCATCAGGGGCCCACTGACAAGAACCCCCTGGACTTGACCTGCTTCATAATTGCAACCTGCTTATTCACCTGCCTCATGCTCTGGCCCAGACAACGGTGGTGGTGAGAAGGAGGAGCAGGAGAAGCCACTACCTCTGCTTGTTAAGGAAGCAAGGCACGTTGAAGATGCCCATGGGCCCCCAAAAACCGGAGCTGGCACTGGGTGGAAGAGATAGGTACTCTCCCTTGCATTAATGCGGTGCATTTTGCATTACTGAAGTGATATCAATCTGCTGGGTTTCTCTAAAAACAGAGAGATTGGCCCTTTGAGGACCTCTGCACAAAGGAATTTCCTCAGCAGAAGGACTTCATTCGAATGCAAACTTTTAAAAAACTTTTGATTCAAAAGTCTTCAAGTCACTTTCGTTTGTTCTTAACTTTCGATTCATTACAGTACAGTATTTCTTTTTCTCTATTTGTGTAAAGGAAACTGATACTTACAAGGGAAGGCATCATCAGTGGCAAAATGTTACCCTCTACAGACAACTTACAATACTGCAGTTATTATGAAATCTAGAACTTTTCTTCCTTTTCTTATGTTCAAGAGGTAGCACTCCCCATTTTATATGGCTAGAGTTGCCACATTCTCTGATATCATCATTTGCAAATGATTGGTCACTTAGATGTGTGCAAATTTAAAATGTCCGCATTGTTTTGTTTTGACGATGTTTACAAAACCATCACCAAGTGGCAAAGAAACCAGTCCAGGCAGCCTTAAGGAGTACAATTATAGCAATGGAAATATCAATCAGTTAACCAATGTGATTAACTACTAGCTAGTGGTTTGATAGTAGATTGAAGGCTCCAATTTTAAAACCTGGAAGTAAATCCCACTAAGGCAGTGCTTCTCAAATAGTGGGGCGCGCCCCCCAAGGGGGGCGCGAGGCTCCGTAAAGGGGGGCGCGTTTGACCTCGGCAAACACTGTCATATTGGATTATCCGACTCACTCGCAAGCGGCGTCCCACACGGCGGTTGCCTAGCAACTCCCTTTCGAGGAGAACAGACCCGATTGGATAGACATGATGCTCTATCCTGATTGGCCAAACCCGCCCGTGTGACTTTTAGACCCGGAAATCGGTCCTCTGCTGTGGCTCATTTTTATGCTTTTAATCTTTGCAACTTCTTACTTGTGTGAGATTGGCTTCTCTGCTGTTGCTGCTCTGAAAAGCAAATACAGGTCTCGGCTACACATTGAGAAGGAGCTGACAGTTGCTGTGTCCTGCTTCAAACCCCGCTTCGAAAAGCTATGTATTGCAAAACGTGCTCATTGTAGCCATTAATCCAGACATCACCTCTGATTAAAAAATAAGCTCAAATTATTTTATATATTTTTGTTTTGCAGGTTAAAGTTTTTTTTAATATTGTGTTCCAAATCCTGTGCTCCTTTAAATCTTTTCTGCTACAGTTAATAAAGCTATTCTTTGTTGTAAATTGATCCACATTTCTTTCTTTTTTTTATTCTCTTATACGTTAATAAGGATACAGTGTTATGCAGAGGTGTACTTATAACAATTTTATAGACAAATGATACTATTTACAGTCGCGCGGGGGGCGCGAAATGTTTTCTTCTTCCTAGGGGGGGCATGACAGAAAATAATTGAGAAGCACTGCACTAAGGTCAATGAGATTTAGGGCCAAACTAGACATGACACTAATAGCAGCCATGCAGTGGGATGGGGATGACTTTAGTTGGGACCCTGGCCAGGGAGGAAAGGGTTAAACCCTCCTCCCCATGTGCCATAGTCCAAACAAAAATTCTCCTCACTAAACAGTTAATAGGTGAGGGGGTGGGTGGTTGTTTTTTTTTTTTTTAAAGCTACAGCAGCAAGTGATGCATTTAGGACACAATCCTATGGGCCCTAGACAGCTGTCTTTCATGAGCTGGGGGGGGCGGAATTAAAAGGCAGGGAAAGCTGTGGCAAGCCAAAAATGGCTTATGGTCGCAGCGGAGGGGGCACCTTGGTGCTCCCGCGGTGTCCCCTGGAATACCCGTGGGAGGACCGGGGAGGGGGCCCTGCTACCGATGATGTGCCCAATCGTCTGTAAGGTGTATCAGGTAGGATGGCTTATGTTGTGCGAACCTGCTCAATGTGTTCTTAAAGGTGCCAAAGTGCAACTTGTTTATTTAAGCCCAACGTGTTTTGGAGACTGAGGCTCCTTCATCAGGGGCAATCTTATAGAATGCAAATACTGCAAACAAAAAGTAAACCAGCTTACTAAGGTGGTTATAGAATCATGGAATAGTAAGAGTTGGAAGGGGCCTATAAGGCCATCGAGTCCTACCCCCTGGTCAATGCAGGAGAACAGATGTGGGCAGCCCAGGCAGTCACCCACCCAAGCACTGACCCGGCTCGTACCTGCTTAGCTTCAGCATGTGGCCCAAATGTGGAGGGACACCTCTTCTTACTGGGGCATTCCTTCTGCAATAGCCACCACTTGTGGAAGTTTGCCCCTCACCGCTGGGCTATCCCTCCCTTCACTTCTGCTGCCCCCATAAAACTACGCCCTTTTATTAATATATGCCTTACTGGCACGAGACAGACAGATCAGTGATACAAGGAAAGTAAACAAAGATATATAGTATTTTATTAAATAGAAATAAAACAAGAATACATACGGTATTACTTAAGATTGCTCTTACTTTGCAAACAAGGTTTCTATATGGTTACTTTAAAAACTGGGCTTCTATAATGTTACTGTTTACCATCAATCAATGGTTAGAAGCCCCAGCTTCTAACCCTGACCAAACTTAAGCCAATTCCCTTATCAAGCTCCATCCCAGTTAACTCACAGGCCTGGCAATAAGGGCTTAAAGGCAGTCTTCCTTCTGGTAGTGTTTGACTTCCACCTGGAACCTTTAAAGCTATTCACCAGGCTTCCCGCCTAAAGTCTTCAGTTTGGTCCAGCCAGGGCTGGCCCTCCGATACAGCAGGGTGAGGCGTCCGCATCAGACAGCAGAGCAGGAGGAGCAGCAAACTGCATTGCTTCCCTGTCCCGGGAGGGCCCACGGCCACCACTGCCCTGCTGCTGCCAGGAGTGGTCTGGAAAACCCCGCCAGCTGCTCTCCTACTGTGGCATTTGCTGCAGTGTAAGAGCAGCCAGCAGGCCTCTCTAGAGCAGCCGCCCGCCCCGTTTGCCTCATCATGCACTACACTTGCAAACGGTGTGCTGCCAATATATGGAACTCCCGCTTCTTATTTGTCATCTTTTAGAACTCGGTGGGCTCGTGGTAGAGCATTTATGTTAGCCAGATTTAACATCCTGCCTTCAGCATTACTTCAGGGAAGATTCTTGGGTATCCCCTTACCAGCAGAGACATTGTCCGTGCATGGCCGGGGGCCCTGAATCCTTGACCCACGTCCTACCCAATGCAGATTTTATGCAGAGCTCGGAGACGATCTAATTCTTCCCCCTTTGAGGACGTTTCAAGACTTTCCGGATAAGTGGCTGGCTTCTTACTGTTTATGTGACCACAGAAACCAATTGTTACCACCCAAGTTGCTAAATTCCTTTTAGCTGCCAGGCAAAGGAGGGCCTTTTTATTGGGTAATAATTGAGAGCTGCTCCATCTCTATTTCTATGTATACTTTGCAAATGTTGTGGCTGGTTTCTATTTTTATTTGGGTCATATGACCGTAATAAACATATCAAATCGAATCGCCTCATCATGCAGAGAGCTGCATGGGGGTCCTGCAAGAGCTCGCCCCAGGCCTTGAGACCTAGGCAAGCTCTCACAAGACCCCTGCAGCCACTTCTTCCAGCTGCGTGTGGCTCTCTGTGTGATGAGGCAAAAGAGGGCAGGCAGCAGCAGCAAAGGTAAGGGGGACGTGGGATGGGGGTGTGGACGTGGTGCAGGGGCAGCACATGTTCTCTCCCACCTCAAGCAGTGAGAGAGCTTATGCTGGGTCTGGGTCTAGCAGCTGCTCTGTCTTCAGGCCAGCGCCACGCTCAGGCTTCAGCTATTCCAAAGGCTGCTTCAGGAGTTTTCCTCTCATTTGCAGACCTCCCTTGGCGTCATGTGCTCAACTCTCAGACTGGCTTCCCAGTTTGTGGCTGCTCTTCTTCCTGGCTGATGTCTTCTTCCTCAGGCTCCCAGCCTCTCATGAAGACATACTACAGGCCTGTGGCTCACGCTGGCTCAGCTCGTCCGAGCGTGGAAAGCTAAGCAGGGTCAGGCCTGGTTATTACTTGGAAGGGAGACCCCTCCTCTAGTTTCCTGCATTGAGTAGGGGGTTGGACTCGATGGCCTTGTAGGCCCCTTCCAACTCTGTGACCCTATGCAAACCCCTATACATCTCCTAACGACTCTTCCTGATGGACTCTCTCCAGGCAAACTCTCTTCCAGATGCCTCTCAACAGCTCCTTATATTTGCTCTAGTCAGGACCCTCCAACCAATCAGTTTTGGTGTAGCCAACATCACTCCACCTGTGTTCAAATTCAGGACCAATGGGCATCTTCAGAATGTTCAGTTATTCTCCAATCAGATGGTACCGATCTCTGACCTACCTTCACATATACAGTATAAAACAGAAACCTGGCCTCATATTCACCTCTCAGTGGTAACACTGCCATTCCACACCATGACTGGGTTTGCATGACAAAAAGAAACTCGTGGTGGCTTAGAAGCCACAGTAGGTTAGCATGTCATCCAAACCCAGACCGCATCCTGCAAAATGGTTTATTTTCGGCTTATAAGTCACCCTGAGAAGCCACAGCTTGTTCTAGCAGTAGTTGAACCCACACTGGGTTAGCGTGTCTTCCGAACCAAGACGCCAATTTACAAGGTACCTCTCCTCAGGCGTAAACCTCTGGTACACGGTGCACACATTTTTTTTCTTCTGCTCTTAACCCATTTGTTCCTTCAATCATTGGAACAAAACGTAACAGTTAAACTTTTACCTCAGTTTCTTCACAAATACACACACACACAAAAGTCTTCTTCGAGAATGTGCGTGCATTTCTTTTCTCTGAAACTGTAATGTAAACTTACATTGTCTAGACCAGCCTTCCCCAACCTAGCACACTCCAGATGTGTGGGACTACAACTCCCAGCATCCACAGTCTATATGCCTGGGTGGGGATTATGGAAGCTGTAGTCAACACATCTGGAAGTGTTGACTACACTTGACTGGCTGGGGAAGGCTGGTTTCGAGTGTTGGCAATCGACTGAGGAGCGCTGGATTAAAATCTCCACATGTACACAAAGTTTACTTACCGGGCGAGTTTGGGCCAGTTTCTCTCTCACACACATAAACACACACTGCTGTTGTGAGGATAAGGCAGCGGAGTGTGTACAGTACCCTAAGCTCTTTGGAGGAAAGGGCACAGATTAAACGTGTAAATAATAATTTGCTCCTGTCAAAAGACAGGTCTTGACCTTCCTTAGACTAGAATCAAAGATCCTATTCATACAGCATTTGGAGAGTTCGGGCACAAGACATACAGTGGTGCAGCTAGGCCTAGATCTTGGGGCCAAAGTCTAGGGCCCCACAGCCCAGGGGACCCCCAAATGGACACCCAGAGAGAGTGGCAGGTGATCAGGGCAGCAGAAGCAAACTCCGTTTTCCTCCTGTAGTCATGGCAGTGCTATGATTTAAGTGAGTTTAAAATGCAAAACTGCACACGCTCAGAGTAATTTGTGTTGTTGTTGTTATTATTATTATTGTTGTTGCTATTATTAATACGATGATGATGATTGGCAAACAGTTTTGTTGTTGTTCTAACACATCAGGAATATAGAAGCAGTTGTAAAGCATGGAATGGCAATTGGCGGACCGGGTGGGATGTTAGTTGTGTGCTTCACAACTGAAGTAATACAGATGGCTACCTAAAGCCCCCTCCCCACAAGACCATTAAGGGTGCAATCCTATGCAAGTTTAGACAGAAAAAGTTTAGCCTTTTTTTCCTATCTAAACTTGCATAGGATTGCACCCTTAAGTCAAGGGTGTAAAAACTATCTAGCTGCATCCTGTATCCTAGATTTGGGTTGGGATTTTACATAGTGTCATTCTGGAAATGTGTTTCAGGTTATCCGATTTCATAGATTTCATAGATCATAGAGTTGGAAGGAGCCTACAAGGCTATCGAGTCCAACCCCCTGCTCAATGCAGGAAACTAGAGGAGGGGTCTCCCATCCAAGTAATAACCAGGCCTGACCCTGCTTAGCTTTCCACACTCAGACGAGCTGAGCCAGCGTGAGCCACAGGCCTCCATACTGCCCAATAGCTGAAGCTCTCTGGGTAGTTTACATTGACAACTACTTGTTATAATCGTTAAACAGAACTGCACACTCCAGCAGGAGAGCAACATGACTGAATCCTGGTTGTGGAGGGTAAGCAGGTGGGGAGGGGCCTTTGCTCCCCAGGAGTTTGTCCCCGTTTTGGCTCCCTGACTGGGTAATGTTTCCCCGGCCACCTGCTTGTGGCACAGCTGCCTATTAGCACTTTGTTTAATATTAACACAAATGAGTCTTTATTTGCTCAGTGTTAGGGAAGGGCCGTTCATGGTACAGAGTTCCTCTGTATTGTAAGGCATGCAAAAACGTTGCCGACTGAGCATCAGGTTTCACACAACACTTTATACCTGCGGCGTATTTTAATTAAGAGAGAGCGGAAGCATTATCTCAGGACAACAACAAGCGGGGTGCACAGCTGGCAGCCTCCTGCGTGTTTTAAAGCGGCGTGATGGCAACGTTTGCAGAGGTGCGCGACCGATGTCTTTTTCGGTCTGCCGGTTTCCATTGAAAAGTTCTGGAACCGCTCGACCAGTTGGCATCGTGTTTGATTTGGAAGCCTGTAGTGGCAAGATTTATGCGGCTTCGTTTAACACAACGGGTGGATCTTCACATTGCGATTCTAAGGCCTCCCAAGTCTCCCCTAGCATTCGCCGGCTTCTTGGCCCCAGGCTGCCCAGTGCCTCTGTGATATCAGGGCAGCTACACCAATGGGATCAAGAGGCACTTCTTGGCATCAGAGTCCTTCAGACCTTTGCCTCCACGCGCCTTCCATCCTCAATAGGATGCCCGTCACAGCGGTGCATCTAGGTAGTTTTAGACCTTGGACTTATGGGGCTCCCTTCTAGATGGCCCATGTCACTTTAGTTCAGTGTTCTCCAACCTTGGGTCCCCAGATGTTTTTGGCCTACAACTCCCAGCATGCTATGCTGGCTGGGGCATGCTGGGAGTTGTAGGCCAAAAACATCTGGGGACCCAAGGTGGGAGAACACTGCTTTAGTTTTTGAAACATACAACTAACATTTCTCTCCCCACCCCGCTTCCTTCCAACCACCATTCTAAAAAGCTGCATGAAAAGCAAGCACCCTATGGATGCAACTTTCCTCATCACCCCAGCCCCATGCGGCATAAGGCAACTCTTGTTGGATTTCTGCCCGTGATGCAGCTTGTGAAGCTATAGGGGGGAAAGTGGCAGTACAAAGGGGATATTGAAAGTATGCAAGACGTTAAAAAAAAATAAAAAAATCCTACAAAGCAGCCACTGTTGGGTCCTCTCCAAGTCGACAGGTCTAGGACTCTAGCCTGAAATATTGTGGCTAGGCAAGATTTCCCCATGAGGGAAACCTGCTCTGCCTATCCCTTTAATACACACACACACACACACACTTGCCTCCTAGACTCATTCTGCCTTCTGGCAGAGCAGAGCCCGAAAACTGGCTCTATGAGCACCACCTACTGCACAGT
Organism: Shinisaurus crocodilurus; assembly: GCA_021292165.1. NCBI lineage: Eukaryota > Metazoa > Chordata > Lepidosauria > Squamata > Shinisauridae > Shinisaurus > Shinisaurus crocodilurus. The sequence goes on from CM037876.1 coordinate 294,784,192, forward strand.
TTTGGGAGCTGCACATATGTGCAATCAGAGCTTTGCATAGAGCAATCTTATACTTGAGGCAATCGATACAAAACAGTTGCAATAAAAGGGTTTACAACGCCTCTTTGCCTCATCATAAGATATTACAATGGGAAAACTCTCAATTTACATGAAGTGGTAAACTTGTACTTTCCCCCTCGCATTGTGGACTGCAGACAACTTAAAAGTTTCAGATTTTATGCCTGGAACAGAACTGGCTGAAGCAATGTTTTAATTGGCTTTCAAAATTTAAACTGGTAACATGCTGTACCTCTAGGGGTGTCTTCAGGGTATGTATGTATACTTGAATTAAGCTGACTGGAGAGATGCTGGGAGTTGTAGTCCAAAACATCAGGAGCACACCAGGTTGGAGACGGCTGCCATGCACACTCAGTCTGGGAGGGCAGGGTGCAACCAGTAAAATTAGCCAGAAAACTAACCAGAAGATTAAAAAAATATTGTAAAAAATGACAAGCAGCACCCCCATTAAACACCAACACCCAGATGTTGCTGGACTACAGCTCCCAGCATCCCTTGCCATTAGCCATGCTGGCTGGGTATGCTGGGAGCTATAGGCTAGTAATATCTGGGGACCCAAGGTTGGGAACCACTGTGCAACTAGGGTTTAGCAATGAGACATGTCCTGTGTTTTTCCTTACCTCACAGTATAAGTAACATTTAAGAAACTGAACTTACAAAGTCTGCAACCATCAAGCTTATAGTACCTGAGAAATCATATGTTACTGTTGTTTACTTTAAAAAGCATCTACTTAGAAACAAGCCCGGTGTGTGCATGTGTTTGTCTGAATGAAGTCTGCTGCTGCTAGATCAGACCAAAGGCCTATCTAGTCCAGCATTACTTGTTCTGTTCCCACAGTGGCCAACCAGATGCCTGTGGAAAGCCTACAAGCAGGACATGAGTGCAATAGCACCCACCCACTCACATTCCTCTGGTATTCAGAGAAGTGCTAGCCATGTGCTGAAGTGTGTTTCTGGGTACAGGCTATTTGTGCAAAATGCTCCTTTTCTCTGTTCCCCATCACCAACGTCCCCCGTCCCCTTGTGAACTCTAAGTGTGCACAACATGGGGCCAGAGATATATAAACGCCATGGCGTGCACCCTGTCATCTGAGTTATGGTCTCCCTGTGTGGGGTTTATACACTGGTGGTAGCGGTGTGCTGTGATTGGGTGTCAAGTTGCACCTGTGATGAATTATCTGTATTTTATTTTTGCTGGTCTGAAGTGGGATGTTTCTTAATATTGCTCTCTTAGGTGTAATGTTTCATATATTTTTAATTCCGTGTTTTATATTTTAACTTGTTTTTAGGATGTCCTTTAACATGTATTTGTATTAGTTTGGTTATGCCGTAGGCAGTTTTGCAGAGGCCATTTGCCTAGAAAAGCGGGAAATAAATACTGAAATCAATACATGTAAATAAATAAGTAAGGGAGAGAGCATGGTTAGCTCCAGGCAACGGTTGTCCGGAAGATTAGAACCGTGCGGAGTGAGACAGTTAAATTGTCGGAAACTGGGCAGTTGGTCCGGGGAGGAAGATGAGAGTAAAGCTGATGAGTGTTGCTGGGATCCCGTGGCGTGTATCTATTAAGGTGGGAGCTATCAAGTGGCAGCAGAATCTGGAGGTGGAGCGGCACTGCCTAGGCCAGTGTTCTCCAACCTTGGGTCCCCAGATGTTTTTGGCCTACAACTCCCAGCATGCTGGGAGTTGCAGGCCAAAAACATCTGGGGACCCAAGGTTGGAGAACACTGGCCTAGGCAGTGAGGTGCATAACAACTGGGAGGAACAGGGGATCCGGCAGCCTGAGATGCAGAGGATCACTGCGAGAGCGTCACCTCATCGTAGCACCTGGGGCCTGGGCAACACCATGGCACCGTACACGAGACTTAGCGGACAAAGAGAACGGAAGTGCTGGCACATTATATAAGGAGGAATGTGGCAATGCGAAAGTATCATGTCTCGAAGGGAAGCTCTTTCTTCCTTTTTTCTTTCTTTCTTTCTGACATTGAGTTATTTAAACATAAGTGCTTGCGTTGGTTTCAAACTCTCTTTCCAGATGACACAATCGGATCACGGCCTTGCGCTTGCCACACACCATGTTCTGTTGTGGGAATGTGGGCAGGGCGGTTGTTGATCCCGGAGAAGCTTTTTTTAATTTTTTTTTTAAAATTAATTTTAAATCCCTCCCGTTGAAGTCAATGGGAGGTATATTCATTGTGCCAGGGCTTGTGTAAAGTTGTGCCATTAATTGGGTGTGACCATGGTCTGGGAGAGAACAGGCTACGGCATAAACAGGCTCCTCCTCTCTGTGCCACCCATGTGCTTGCCCATGACTCCATCCGATTTCGGCAGCCCTGCTCCATATCTTTGTTGACAGAGTGTTCCAGCAGCATATCTGCGCAGTTCTGCCTCTGCGTCTTTCATGTTGGCAGTGTATCTCGAGTTCTGCTGGTGTAGTGGGGCTTCTGTCAAACTGTATAGCTGACGGAACCTAAATCCAGGATTACGTGCTTCATGTCCTTCAGGAAAACTGGCGTGCACGCTCTCATAAAGCTCTCTCCTTTCTCCTTCGTTGTACAATGAATGATTCATTTCACCTTAATGGCAAAGCTCTATCATACTGAAAGTGGCAAAATCTCCTGAACCTTGGTGAGGTCAAGCAAGTCCAGATCTGATTAGTGCCCAAGTGAGAGACTGCCTGTGAACCCCATGCAGATTGTCTGGAGTTCTATATCTTACTATATAAATGTGAAAGTGTGTCTCCGGCCGGCTGGGTATGGGCGTCGCATAGGCTCCTACATAGTTGGACGGATCTGCCCCAAACTTGGCACGCATACTCTCCATCACCCAAGGACAAAGACTGGCAGGTTCAAATCTCCGAAAAACCCTTGCTGCGCCTCTATGGCCCAAAATAGATGAAAGCCAATGGCGTCACTAGGAATGTTTGCAGGGGCCATTCAGGTGCGGTTATGCAAATCACTCCACCAGCATATAGAATATTCGTATGAACTGCCGCCACAGGGGCCCAATCAGGAGCGGATATGCAAATCTCTCCTATGTCCAAACAGAATGTTCATATGAACTGCAGCCGGGGCCTACACGGGGGGGGGGGGAGGGCAGAGCTGGGATTACATTGTTGGGTAGTCCTGAGGGGGAGGGGGCAAGCAGGGATTTCATTGCTGTGTAGTCCGGGGGGGGGGGGAGAGCAGGGATTTCATTGTGTGGTCCGGGGGGGGGAGAGCAGGGATTTCATTGTGTGGTCTGGGGGGGGGAGAGCAGGGATTTCATTGTGTGGTCCGGGGGGGGGAGAGCAGGGATTTCATTGTGTGGTCCGGGGGGGGGAGAGCAGGGATTTCATTGTGTGGTCCGGGGGGGGAGAGCAGGGATTTCATTGTGTGGTCCGGGGGGGGGGGAGAGCAGGGATTTCATTGTGTGGTCCGGGGGGGGAGCAGGGATTTCATTGTGTGGTCCGGGGGGGGGAGAGCAGGGGTTTCATTGTGTGGTCCGGGGGGGGGAGCAGGGATTTCATTGTGTGGTCTGGGTGGGGCCAGGGATTTCATTGTTGTGTAGTCCTTGGGGGGGAGCAGGGATTTCATTGTGAAGTCGCTGCGAGCTCTGAAACAAGAGGTGAGAAGGCTAGAGCGCCGATGGCGAAATTCCCGCTCCGAAGACGATCGAACACGGGTTAGAGCTGCATCTTCAGCCTACCGGGTGGCGGTGAAGGCAGCAAAAAAGAATTTCTATGCTGCCTCCATTGCGTCTGCAGAGTGCTGCCCCAGGAGGCTGTTCCAAGTGGTCCGGAGTCTGGTCGGTCCAGTCGCTCCGGACCCACTGGAACAGTCTAAAGCCTCCTGTGAGGCTTTAGCGAAGCACTTCGCAGATAAAATCGATCGGATTAGGAGTGGGATATCGTACGTCGTGGACACAGGGAGTGAGCGGGAGGAGGCCAGTGGCAGACCGGTTTTGTGGGATCGGTTTTGGCTTCTTCCTTCTGATGAAGTGGACAAGGTGCTTTCATCTGTGAGGCCGACCACTTGCTTGCTTGACCCTTGCCCGTCCTGGCTCATCATGAGCTGCAGGGAGAGACTGGGTGAGGGGATCAAGGCGGTGGTGAATGCCTCCCTCGAGGAGGGAGTGATGCCATCAGCCCTCAAGGAGGCAGTAATAAGACCGCTTCTAAAGAAGCCCTCCTTGGATCCCCAGGATTTAAACAACTTTCGCCCAGTCTCCAATTTACCATTTCTGGGCAAGGTGATCGAGCGGGTGGTGGGTGCTCAGTTGAAGGCACACTTGGATTAAGCCGATTATTTGGATCCGTGCCAGTCGGGCTTCAGGTCTGGACATGGGACGGAGACGGCCTTGGTCGCCTTGGTGGATGATATGAGGAGGGCTTTGGATAGGGGCGAAGGCTCCTTTCTAGTCCTCCTCAATCTCTCAGCGGCTTTTGATACCGTTGACCACGGTATCCTCCTGGACCGTCTGGAGGGGTTGGGCTTGGGAGGCACTGTATTGCAGTGGTTCCGGTCCTTCCTCTCTGGAAGGTATCAGAGGGTAGTTCTCGGGGAGGAGGCTTCGGACCCTTGGCTGCTCACTTGTGGAGTGCCGCAGGGTTCCATCCTCTCCCCGATGTTATTCAACATCTACCTCAAGCCGCTGGGAGCTATCATCAGGAGGTTTGGGGTGCAGTGTCATCAGTATGCGGATGACACGCAGCTCTACCTCTGTTTCAAGTCCTCACCGAGGTTGGCCGTTGAGACCCTGTCCAAGTGCCTGGAGTCAGTGGCTGGCTGGATGGGAAGGAACATGCTGAAGCTGAACCCCGACAAGACCGAGGTACTTCTGGTGGGGGACAAGGGAAGGTTAGGGGATGTTGACCTGGTGCTGAATGGGGTACATCTACCCCTGAAGGACCAGGTCCGCAGCTTGGGGGTCATTCTAGACTCCCAGCTGTCCATGGAGGCTCAGGTGGCAGCTGTGAGCCGGGCGGCGCTGTATCAACTCCATCTGATATGGCAGCTGCGCCCCTACCTTCCTAATCACCTGCTCCCATCAGTGGTTCATGCCTTGGTCTCCTCTCGCCTAGACTACTGTAATGTGCTCTACGTGGGGTTACCCTTGAAGACGGTCCGGAAGCTTCAGCTGGTACAGAACGCAGCGGCTCGCCTGATTAAGGGCAGCCGCCGGCGTGATCACATCACGCCAGTGCTTAATGAGTTGCACTGGCTACCAGTTGCTTGCCGAGCCGAATTCAAGGTGTTGGTTTTGACCTTTAAAACCCTACACGGCTCCGGCCCAGCTTATCTCAAGGAGCGCCTCCAGCAACATCAAGTAGGCCTCTCAACAAGATCTGCCACGGACGGCCTTCTCCTTATCCCATCAGCCAGAGCAGCCAGGCTGGTGGGGACTAGGAAGAGGGCCTTCTCTGTGGCGGCCCCCACATTATGGAACTCCCTCCCTAGTGACCTTCGCCATGCCCCCTCCGTGATGAGCTTCCGCCATGCATTAAAAACATGGCTGTTCAGGCTGGAATATGGGGTGGGTTAGGTTTTTAATGAGAATTTTTAATATTGTTTTAATTATTATATTTTATTGTGTTTTACTGTATTTTAATTGTACATCGCCCAGGGTGGCCGGGTGACCGGCCAGATGGGCGATTGATAAATATAATAAATAAATAAATAAGTCCCGGGGGTGTGTGGAAGCAGGGATTTCATTCTGTAGTACCGGGGGGGGGGAGCAGGGATTTCATTGTGTGGTCCCGGGGGGGGAGCAGGGAATTCAATGTTGTGTGGTCCCGGGGGACCAGGGATTTCATTGTTGTGTAGTCCCGGGGGAAAGGGTACAGGGATTTCATTGTGCAGGCCGGGGGGTGGGAGGGGAGGATTTCATTGTGTAGTTCCGGCGGAGCAGGTAGTCCCAGGGGAGCTGGGATTTCATTGTGTAATCCTGGGGGAGCTGGGATTCCATTGTGTAGTCCCGGGGGACCTTTCCTATGGAGGGATTCAAAACAGCGGTCAGCTACCTTAAGGAATTTCGAACAAATAGTGCCTATAGGAAAATGACGACCTGTGCAACGCCAGGTAAAAAAAGCTAGTAGGATATAAATGCAATAAATAACTATTTTGCTCTCCCTAAATTCCTTCAGGATCAGCAGTAACTTATACTAGGATTGCCTGTTCTCCCACACAAGCCCCATAGTCTAACCAAGGAGAGGACAACCTAATGCTCTCCAGATGTTTTGGATTACAACTCCCATAATCCCTGACCATTGGCCATGGAGAGTTGCAGTCCAAAACAAATGGAGGGCATCCATACACCCCTTTGCGGGTGCCACTCCCCCCCCCCCAACAGGAAGAAATTCAACAGCTACAGCTTTTTCCATCACTGCCTCTCCATGTTGGGAAATGCTGTCTCTGTTGAAGGCACCTAGCCTACAACAAGGCAAAAAAGGTAGACAACTTATGTTTTAAATACACAACACAGGCAATAAGCCCACCCACCCACCCCCATGCTGGAATCTATTTTGTGTTCAGCACAGTCCTATGCATGCATGTTTCCGTGAAGCGATATTATAAAGTCCTCCTTCCTACAGCAGGTGGAGAGGAGGGCAAGTGGTACACCAGGGGAGAAGCCAATCCACATAATCAAGGAGAATCTTTAGAACAATGTTATGTTTTTGTATTTGGCACAGGAAATACTCTCCCCTCTCCAGATGGCATCTGAGCATCGTACTGTTGACAAATAGGCCTACGTGTGGGTGGGAATTGGGACGCCCCTCTCTCCGTCATGGCACTGTATATGAAGTCACAAGAGACAAAGCAAATGCAAACAAGAGAACAACGCTCTGGCAGTATAATATGTGGCAAAGGAAACCGAGCATTGAGAGCTGATACAGGATGCACTCAGGAGGTGCAATTCTATATACTTGAAAGTAAGCCCTATTTGAAGGACACAGTACTGGAGGTGAAGCGGCCTCATAATCACTCACTGAATCACAGGTAAGTTTCGGCTCTTTTGGTTGCAAACTGGCAAACAAGGGCTTCTCTATGCAAGGCTTTTAACCCACCACTTTACCGAGGCTTCTGCTTCCGGATTCTTTGCAGGATTGAGATCAGCTCCTGTACACCTGTTTCTTCCCCAGGTTCTTTCTTTCTTTCTTTCTTTCTTTCTTTCTTTCTTTCTCTGCCTTTCTATATGTTCCATTACACAGCCACAAGGTGGCAGTGTGGTATAGCAGAATTGCGAAAATACACGCTTATTTTGATAGCCCTTTAATAGCTAATTTTCCTTGTTCTAAAAAAAAAAATGTGTGGAAATGCTTAGAAAGCACAGGAGAGGACCTGGAGGATGATGATATCGCGTAAAGCACCCGCAAACTACCATGTGTGAGGAATCACAAGAGCACAATAAATGCCTCGTGCAGAGAAGTTCCCAGTCAGACCATCACAGAATAAGCGCTATATGTCAACAAGCCGTGGTGTGGCATCTTAACACGTTCATGCTAATGGCGATCATTTAAATATTGTTTATCTGTTTCAGCCCTCCTGTTCCATTATCACTTTCAGTGCTGCACAAATACCCACCCATAGGCTAGCTGAGAAGCTGCCCTATACCAGGTCAGGGTCTTGGTCCAAAGTGGTATTCCCTACTTTGATGGGAAGCCGCTTTCCGGAGTCATAGGCAAGGGTTTTCCCCTGCACCTGCTGATCCACTTTTGTATCCGGAGATGCCAGAGATTAAACTTGGAGCCTTTTCCAGGGAAAATAGGTGCTCTACCGCTGAGCTATGGCCCATACCTTCTAAAACAGGGGTGCAGAGCCTTAGGCCCAGAGGCCAAATCTGGCCCTCTGAGGTTCCCCTGAGGTCCACACCTCCTTTCCCCCAACCACCAATCATTTGGCAGTTTCCCAAGTTTAATACAGTTTTCAAGGGCAGTGCTAGGTACCAAAAAGATCCGGAGCTCAGGCCCACAGGACAAAAAAGAAAGCACACATTTTCATTTGCTATTTTACATATACCGGTACTCTAAAGTCTGTAAAGGACCCTGTCTCCTAAGGACACCCCTATTTGTAAAAAGGGATGTATGGACAGGGGAGAGGAGGGCATTTGATTTCAGGAAAAAATCCTCAGGCAGAAAGATTCAAGGGGAGGGGGTAGCAGGAGGGGAAGCACATGTGGGCAAAAAGGCAGCTAATCCAGGAGGATCAGACGCAACAGAGATAATCAGAGCCCCTGTCCCTTTATTTCAGCAAGTGCCCCTGGACAGCAGGGTGGAAAGATTCAGGGCTCCAGCCCTAGTGGGCCTCCCCACTAACACCACCTCTGGCTGTTTTCCCCCATTCTAAAAGATTGAAATGCACAGGTGAAGTTCCCAAGTGTACCCCTATCCTTTGGAGGAAGTAGATGCAGCTTGGAGACAGGCAACTGCATTCAAGCACCCACAGTTAGCTTCTATGGAAATAAGGGTGTGTGTGTGTTTCCTTAGTAGGTGGGAGTCAGCACTTCTGCATGCATTCATCTGCTCTTCACTGTGTCAAAGGCAATTAAATTAACAGCAGGTAATGAGTGAGAAGGACTTCAGGGAACACTGATGACTGAGCACATAGCAGAGCCAAGAGAACTAACTGATTGCCTCACTTCCTAATGCCCATTTATGCCACATCAGATACACTATTCTTAGCAAGAGGAGGTGAAATTGGGACAGAATTTTCTATCAATGGCTGAACAGCTGAGGAATTTGTTTCTCAGCTGTCAGCCCGGGGCAAGCAATGGCTGTCTCCGGGTGCATAGCGACATAGCAAATGCATTTCTTGCCCACAGAACTCCTGTTGCCACCTACCTGCTGACACCACCCACAACCTGGAACTAGCAGTAGTCAGGGAAGGGGAGGCAGCAGTCCTGTGCACATTTATTAGGGAGTAAATTAATGCAGCTATTTTAAAATAATAATAATAATAATAATAATAATAATAATAATAATAATTATTATTATTATTATTATTATTATTATTATTATTATTATTACTACTACTACATTTAAATACCACCTTTTTTCCTTCTGCAAGAAACCCAAGGCCGCTTACATGGTCTTCCTCCTCTCCATTTAATCCTCACAACAACCCTGTGAGGTAGGTTAGGCTGAGAGTCAGTGACTGGCCCAAAGTCACCCCCGCCGCTTGGAAGATGAACCTTGTTCCAAAGCACCCTGTGTTCCCAACAACCCCTCACAGGAGGGGAGAGGGGTTTTCTACCCCTGGGTTTCCCGCTCTCCCCGCCCTCAAGGGTCAGGTGGGGCTATGCCTGCCCCTTCGTGTCAGGTGGGCTTATTCCTGCCCGGGAAGAAGGTGACATGTTGGGTACTTTACAGCTCTTTGAGACTGCCCTGTTAGTTTGATGGTCTTGATGGTCCTTTCCTGGGTTTTGTGGATTCCAACCTATACTCTCCATTGTTGGGATGCCGGTCCCCTCTGGCTGCTTCCCTGTAACCCAATCTCCCTTCCTCGCCCCCCTCCCCCTTGGAAGGAGACTGGTGTGTGCGTGTGCATGTATACTCGTGTCAGGCTTTCTCCACAATTATTATTAGTCATTATTATTAATAACTAATCTATTAATAACTAATACTATTTATATGCCAGACTAATTTAAGATTTGAGTCTTTAAGGCTGGGGTGGGGAACCCTGTGGCTCTCCAAATATTGGACTACAAATCCCATCACTCCTTATCATTGGCCATTGGAGTCCAATAATATCTGGAGGGGCCACAGGCCTCCGTCCCCTGCTTTAGAGGTTGCTGTGATAGGTTGATCCAGCCCCCAGACATTATTTCCAGAGGCTCCTAATATTTATTTATTTATTATATTTATACCCCGCCTTTTTTCCTGAAAGGAACCCAAGGTGGCTTACATAATCCTCCTCCTCCTCCTCTCCATTTTATCCTCACAACAACCCTGTGAGGTAGGTTAGGCTGAGAGTCAGCGACTGGCCCAAAGTCACCCAGTGAGCTTCATGGCTGAGCGGGGACTAGAACCCGGATCTCCCGAGTCCCAGTCCGACACCCTCACCACTGCGCCACACTAATATGCCCCCTTTCACAGCTACAAACCTACAGAAATCACATTGAAATTATATTTTACCACAAGAGAAGCAATTCCTGGGGGGTGGGGAGGTGAATGACAGTTGAAAGCTGTTGACAGGCTCTGTGATATTAAAAACCATGTTGGATAAAGGAATGCCCCCCCCCCCCATGAGTCTGACAGGCTTTCTATTCTCCTCCCTGCTCCTAAGGTGACCACCGGTGATTAGAGTTGCCAACTACCCAGTATTTTAGATTGTAAGCTCCCTGAGGCAGACACCTGCCTATTTTTACAAATTGTGGAGAAAAAGCGTCAGAGTTTCCTTGAGCGCACACACACACACACCTCCTCATGTGTAAACAAGTATAATCCCAGCTGGGGGGTGGGGAATGTAAAAAGTACATAGTTTTAGATGGTGCCTCAGAGGCTCCCCATCAGTGCCACAGCCATTGCCAAGCCCTTTGACATGCAGATGTGGTCCAAGCCCTGTAGTCATGAGCCACCCCCCTGCCTGGCCAGGTGAAGTTCGTCCTGATTGGCTGAAGACCCCTGGGCTGCTGAAAGGAGGGGGGGGAGAATCTATACCACCTGCCCTTGGCTTTTGGTTTAGGTTGTTGGGGTCTGCACGTGAAGAAGCGCGGGGTAGGGCTTTGGCTGAGGCAAGCCCTGGAGAGGACCAGACAACCCCCAGGTAACGAGAGTAAGGCCTGGGTAGTGATATAGTGAAAGAATAGCTTTGTTGTTTTATAGCTCTACTGTGTATACCGAAGTGTCTCCCCACCTTGTCTCCTTCCCTCATTTCCCACCTTTTGTTGTTATCTGTTTACCTTGAATAAACCTTCCTGGTTTTACCCCACATGGAGTGTGTAGTTCCTCTATGGTTCAGTGCAAAATCCAGTGTACAGACATAGGCAAGGCCCTGAGAGAATCAAGTCAAGACGGGAGAGCTAAGGCTGGCAGTTTTGCACCTTGATCTCGGGTCTGAGGTAAAGGACCGGTTGGCAGAGTCCTTTCTTCACACAAATGTACCTGTAAAGTGGACTCTGATGGTGTGCTATAAAAGCATACATCTATGCTGTTACGTGCGCTTCAGTTTTCCAAGCAGTGAGATGTTTCAGGGCTGCAGTGCTTAACGTAGGCTTGGTCTCCTTGGAATAAGGTCACAGCTGGCCTATAGCTCTTTGTCAATTCTCAGTCTGCCTTTCATCCAAAGCTGCATTTTCTCCAGCTGTTTTTGGCCTACTCATGTAATCTTTCCTGTCCAACTGGTTTTGATCACCTTCACAGTCTCTTTTTACAATCACAGAATCACAGGGTTGGAAGAATTATTGCTCTGTCCCTTGGCAGTTATGCTCCGGGGTGCCAGAGGGCTCTATTTTATTCCCCATGCGGCTCAACATCTACATGAAACTGCTGGGGGAGGTTGGCTGGAAATATAGACCAAGGTGTCACCAATATGCAGATGACATACAGCTCTATCTCTCCTTTTCATCAAATCCAGGTGAGTCAGTAGGTGTTCTGAACCAGTGCCCAGGTGCAGTAATGGACTGGATGAGGGCCAATAAACTAAGACTCAATCCAAATAAGATGGAGGTACAGTTAGTGTATGGTTCTTCTGCTCGGATGAGTGATATTTAATCTATTCTGGAGGGGGTTGCATTCCCCCTAAAGGATCAGGTTCATAGTTTGGGGGGCGCTTATAGATCCAGCACTGCCATTGGAGGCACAGGTGGCCTCAGTGGCACGGAGCACCTTTTATTTGCAGAGGCTGATATACCAACTATGACACTATCTGGACAGAGAGAGCCTAGCTACAGTCACCCACGTTCTGGTAACTTCTCAGTTGGATTACTGCAAGACATTAAATGTGGGACTACTTTTAAAAATGGTCCAGAAACTTCAGCTGGTCCAGAACAGGCCAGCAAGATCGTTAACGGGGACTGGCCAATATGATCATATTACACCAGTGCTTTATGATTTGTACTGGCTGCCAGTCCATTTCTGAGCCAAATTCAAAGTGCTGGTATTAACTTAAAAAGCTAATGTACCGGTAAGTAACCATAACTTGGGGCCAGGTTACCTGAAGGATCGTCTCCTTCCGTATATATACCTGCCTGGACCCTAAGATCATCCCCAGAGACCCTTCTCCTGGTGCCCCTGCTGAATGAGGTGAGGCAGGTGGCTACTAGGGGCAGGGCTTTCTCAGTGATGGCACCCCAGTTGTGGAATGACCTCCCCAGAGAGGCTGGTCTGGTGCCTACATTGTGGTCTTTTCCAGGTGAAGAACTTTTTCTTTGCCCAGCCTTTTTAGCCCTTCAGTTTTAAAAATTGTGTTAGCGTGTTCTTGGATCTTTGCCCTGCCTCTGGCTTTTATCTTGGTCACTACTTTGGTCTATGAAGTTCCATACTGTCTCATCTCCTAACCTCCCCCAACTCAATTTCAGCCCTGCCCCACCAAATTCCTCCAGGCTCCACCACCAAGCTGCTACTCCTCCTTTGCCCCAATCCTGCTGTAGCTCAGCCTCGCTCTGGCCCCACAAAGAGGGACAGTATTTTTGAACTCAAACATGTTTTTTTCAGTCCAACACCCTATATTTCAACAGGTGCTACCCATATCCCATCATTCCTCACTGTTGACTATGCTGGCTAGGGCTCATGGGAGTTGTACACCAAAGCATCTGGAGGGCCACAAGTTGCCCACCCCTGCTTTATGCCCTGCGTGTGGGCTTCCCATGGGCATCTGTCTGGCCAACTGTAGGTGTGGAGAAACGAGCCTTTGGGGGTACACACACACACCTCATGTGTGAACCGGCTGGGGTGGGGTGTGCATAGTTAGCGTGTGGAGAAAGGGGCCTTTGGGGGTTCCTGCATGCATGCATGCACGCACGCGCACACACACACACACACACACACACACACACACGCCTCCTCATGTGTAAACCAAGTGGGGCCAGTTGAGGGGGCTGGGAGGAAGCGAAAGGTACATAAAACATAGGATGGGGCCTGGCGCCCGGAGGTCTGGAGGAGCCAGGCTGAAAGCGTTCATATGCAGATGTAATTCAAACCCAGTAAGTCATGAGTTCCCTTCCCCCTGCCTGGCCAGGTGAAATGCATTATGATTGGCTGAGAGGCAGCAGAGCTACAGGGAGGAGGGGAGGGGGGGAAAGGGTATATTTCCCAAAGCGTGGGTTTTGGTCTTTGTTCTCCCCAGCTGTGGTAATGGCAGTAAGCCAAGGACCCCAGGCAGCTCCTGGTGAAATTAGCTAGATTGAGGGCTCTAGTAAAGGCAAGCCTTGTGGGAGTTTTACCCATCTTGGACCTTCGGGTAGGTGTGGTAATCTCCCTCGGGCAGCGAGGCTGTGCTGGATTTAACCCTTGAAGAGAACACCCTCAGGTAACGTGTGTGCCTGAGAGATATTAAGGAATCAGGTTTTATTGTTTTGCAGCTTTACTGTGTACTAAAGTGTCTCTCTCTTTATTTTGTGTGCTTCTCTCATTTCCCTAATCTTGTTGTTTAAATGCTACCAGAATAAACCTTGTCTTGGTTTTACCCCACATGGGTTTTGTAGTACTCTGTGAGTTCAGTATCTAAATCCAGGTTACAGAATTAAAGGCGAGTCCCTCAACAGAGATCCAAGTAGGATTGCAGACAGCTGAGGCTGGCAATCTGGTACCTTGAGATCTCTGGGGGTCTTGGTTCCTTTGGAGTAGGAAAGGGTGGGGGTGTGGCGTGCCAGCCAGCCCCCCCTTCCTCCACAGTAGGAAACAAGATGGTGGATTAGAGAGTCTGGTCTGATCCAGCACAGCTCTTATTCTGCCCTTAAATAGGTCATGTGCAAGTTATGCAGGGCAAAAGAAACAAATCCCTTTCAAATAAAGGATGGCTGACCTGTGTTGATAACATTGCTATAGGCAATGGTGCATTCAGGGTGGGACCTCAGGGCCAAAGTCCAAGGCCCCATTCAGCAGAATGAGCAGCAGGGCCCCCAAATTCAAGGTGCTGGTTCTAACCTATAAAGCCCTACGCGGCTTAGGACCACAATACTAGATAGGCCTTTGGTCTGATTCAGAGGGCTCTTATGTCTTCTTTACCAGTCTTCACTATTTGAGGCTCACCCTTAACGTGATCAGCAACTAAACTCTTGAACATTATCAACTAAACTCCAATTCACCCAATACTGACTGAGGTGGTTCTGCATGGCCAGCATGTGAGGGGCAAGGCCAGTAGGTATAAATATAATAAACAAACAAACAAACACAAGAACACAAGAAGAGCCATGCTGGATGAGACCAAGGGTCCATCTAGTCCAGCATTCTGTTCACAGAGTGGCCAACCAGCTGCCTGCTGGAACGCACATACCTGATGGAACGTCTCTCCCAACCGCAATCTACCCGGACTGACACTACGCTCAACATCTGGGGCCCTCCTCCGACTGCCACCTCCAAGAGAGGCTCGGTTAGTGGCAGCAAGGAGGAGGGCCTTCTCAGTGGTAGCCCCCCTCCCAATTATGGAATAAGCTCCCCACTGAGACCCGCCTGGTGCCAACCTTACTTTCTTTTCGGCACCAGGTTAAGACTTCCCTTTGTGCCAAGGCATTCAATAGTTAAGAGCTCAAAATAGCACATGGAGGGACGGGGGGGGGGGGGGATTGCCACCTGTAGGCGTAGTTTTGTATTGTCATTTTAAACTGCGCTTTTAAATTTGGTTTTTAATCTTTTTAACTATATTGTATGTTTTTATTGTTGTTGGTTTTATGTATAAATTGTTGTGAACCGCCCAGAGAGCTTCGGCTGTGGGGCGGTATAGAAATGAAATAAATGAAATTAGTGAAATGCAACAGGTCTGGCTTACCACATTTGGAAGTAAGTCAGAGGGCTGGCTTGCGTGATCAAACAATTACCCACCCAATTACCCACCCAGGCACGGCTTGTGGTCTTGTCCGAACCTGGGGGGCATGGCCTGTTTGAGGGGGGGAAACTCTCAAATAACCCAACAACAGGCCATGGGTTATTTGACCGTTGTTTCTCTCTCAAACAAGCCATGCTGCCCGGGTTTGGATGGCACAAGGTGCACCTGGGTGGGTAAGTTGGCTAATGGCGCTGGGCACGCACCACTGATTTAAACAAGCCACTGACTGGGTTCACACAGCACACTAAGCCACAGTGGCTACACAGCCTCCGTGGCTTAGCGTGTTGTCCGAACCTGCTGTGCTTCCCATGGGGTGGCTTGTGGGTGGCTACGAAGCCTTCCCAGCAAGCCACGGCTTGTTGTAGGGTTTGCTTAACCCTCCATGGCTTGCCCACAGGGAGGCAAGCCACACAACGAGTGAGCCGCTTGGCCAGAGTGGCACAATCTTGCGCCGCTCTGGCCAAGTGGCTCCCCCCCCCCCCAGCAGCGCCGATGACAGCCACTGGGAAAGTGCCCAAGTCGCACTTCTCGGCGGCTGTCACCCGCTTCCCTGCAGCCGTGCACCACCCACTCAAGCTGTGGGAAGGGATGAGCCGCCTTGTGCTGGGAAGCTTCCCAGCGCGAGGCAGCTTGTCCCTTCCCTGCTCGGGGCTTGGGGAGGCAGGCTGCAGTCGGGGAACGAGCCGCTCTGCTTGGCTTCCTGAGGATGAAGCCAAGCAGAGTGGCTTGTCACCTCTCCTGACCTGTTCCCCCCTCTCTGCCAGCACTTGACAGCGGTGCTGAGAAGAGTGGGGAATGGGGCAGGAGGAGTGACAAAGGAGAAGAGGAGTGAGCTTCAGCCAGCGGGCTGAATCTCGCTCCTCTTCACCTGCCGGCTGCGCCTGCCATTTCAGACTGGCACGGAGGATGAGGGAGCTTCAGTGTCGGCCCAAAACGGCAGGCGGAGCCAGCGGGAAAGAAGAGCCAGCTTCAGCCAGTGGGCTGCAGCTCGCTCGCTCCTCTCCCAGGCCAGCTCCGCCTGCTTCCCCCCCCCACTCTTGCTTGGCGGGGGAACCAACGGGCACTGCACCAAGCAAGGGTTGGGGGGGAGGCGCTTTCCCTTTGGTCTACCCGGGAGTAGGCCAAGGGGAAAGCGCTCCCCCTCACCTTGCTGTGCACTGCCACCATTGCTCAGCTGAGCCGTGGCCATGCCCAGCAAGGGGAGCCTCTGACAGCTGCCCGAAAGTGCTGATTGGGCACTTTTGGGAAGCTGTCATCACTGCTTCGCTCCTCTCAGTGCTCCAGTTGTGTCCCTTGGAATACCGGCAGGAGGACTGGGGGGGGGGGAGAAGAGGGAAGGAAGTGTCCCAAGACCCCAGCTGTGCCTAATCATTAGTTGGACAGAGCGGGGTCCCCAGGCTACTTTAAGCCCAGGGTGGCTACATAGCCACCCTAGGCTTAAAGTGTCATCTGAACCCGCCCGCTGTGGCTTAAATAAACCACGGTGATTTGTTTTGATCATGCAAACCGGGTGAACGTCTCAAGAGCTACCCACCCCTCCATAAGACCATTAACTCCAGATTCTATCTAACTGCTTCACAGGCTATAGGTATCAAGAAGTATAAAAAAAATGAACCACATCAAATTATTTTAAAATGTACTACTTTTTCCACCGTTTAATCTTGAGTAAATCCAATACTAGACCTTTAAACCTCATTGGGAAACTTGCTCCCTCATCTGAAATCACTTCCCCTTCACCCACACCTGAAATCTGAAATTGCCCCCGCTGCCAATTCTTTGCTGGCCATAATTTCCAGTCCTATGTATTTATTCCCTTTCTGAAAATCTCAAAGGCAGAGAGGGTGACCAAAAAAAGGTGGGTGGGCGGGAAGGAGCATTTGGAAACAGTTAACCATCTTTTTTTCTTTTTTCTTTTTTAAAGGTTTCTACTGATCTCAAGCATTGATCCCGGAGGGGGGGGGACAGGGGGGAGGCCTGCGTCAGAGCTTTTGAACATCTGAAGCTGACAGCTGCCCACGTCATGTTGCGTCTTGAGCTGCTCCTTTATGGTGGGAGGAGGAAGCTCCCCCTTCTGGAGATCGCAGTGGCTGGCTGGCTGGCTGGCTGGCAGGCATGTCTGCCTGGAGTTGACATGTCCCAAAGTGCGCAGGGCATAATAAGATGTTCTTCCTGGCTGTAACTTCCCCTGCAGCAGGGGTCTGCGCTGGCTGCAGTCCAGCTGCGGTGTGTGAATGAGGCAGCGAGGCGTCTTAGGAAGTGAGCTTTTTGGATTTTGTGTTCTTGCTACTGAGATCAGAAAAGAAAAATAAGGAAGCCAATAAACTATGGGTTCCTACCTATCCCCTTTGCTTCCCCTCCCCAGGCGGCTGTTGGTCTCTCTCCTCTCCAGTGTCCAAAAGACTCCATCTGTCTTTTAGTGCTTTTTCAGGGAGTCGGGAGACTGCAGTTTTGAACTGCGTGGCAAAGAAGTGAAGGAGAAACCTCCAAAAAGGCTGTAATGCAGAGGTGAAAGGCTTCTTCAGATATTCCCCACCTCTAATAGTAATAACTTTTAATTATATAGTACTTTTTTTTTTTTTAGAGTTTACATTGTGGGATTTATGCAATTTCCTACATACAAACAATTCATCTTATACAGAATCAAAGTTGGAGGGGACCTTAGAGGTCAACTGGCCTAACCCCCTGTCAATGCAGGATGCAGCTGCAGCATCCCTGCTAGATGGCTGTCAGCCTCTCCTTAAATACCTCCAGCCACGGAGAACCCATCACCTCCCGAGGCAGTCTGTTCCAAATTCATTGCAGCTTACTCCCAAGTAAGTGTGAAAAGGGATCTTATATGAAGCACCCTTGACCTCATGACCTGGGGTCACCCCATGAAGCTGCATGGTGGGAGATTCGGGACAGATAAAAGGAAGGACTTCTTCACACAGCACATAGTTAAACTATGGAATTCGCTGCCACGAGATGTAGTGATGGCCACTAATTTAGATGGCTTTAAAAGGGGATTGGATAAATTCATGGAGGAGGAGGTTATGAATGGCGACTAGCCCTAATGGCTGACTGTATGCTACAACCCAGTATCAGAAGCAGTATGCCTATGTATGCCAGTTGCTGGGGGAATTTGGGCGGGAGGGTGCTATTGCACTTGTGTCCTGCTTGCAGGCTTCCTCTAGGCATCTGGTTGGCCACTGTGGGAACAGAATGCTGGACTAGATAGGCCTTTGGTCTGATTCAGAGGGCTCTTATGTCTTCTTTACCAGTCTTCACTATTTGAGGCTCACCCTTAACGTGATCAGCAACTAAACTCTTGAACATTATCAACTAAACTCCAATTCACCCAATACTGACTGAGGTGGTTCTGCATGGCCAGCATGTGAGGGGCAAGGCCAGTAGGTATAAATATAATAAACAAACAAACAAAAGAACACAAGAAGAGCCATGCTGGATGAGACCAAGGGTCCATCTAGTCCAGCATTCTGTTCACAGAGTGGCCAACCAGCTGCCTGCTGGAACGCACAAGCAGGAATGAGTGCAACAGCACCCTCCCGCCCATGTTCCCCAGCAACTGGTGTACATAGGCATACTGCCTCTGATGGTGGAGGTAGCATATACTATAGCTATCAAGACTAGTAGCCATTGATAGCCTTCTCCTCCATGAATTCGTCCAGTCCCCTTTTAAAGCCATCCATGTTGGTGGCCGTCACTACATGTGAAGAAGTACTGTGTGAAGAAGTCCTTCCTTTTATCTGTCCTGAATCTCCCACCAATCAGCTTCATGGTATGACCCCACTGGGTTCTAATATTATGAGGGGGGGGGAATGTGCTGCAATTTTGCCCATGGCCCCTTTAAGAGCACCTTAAAGTAGCTTGGGGGAGGCAGGGGAATTTGGGACTCTGCAGAACAAAGTGAGAAGCCCCGGTTCCAGCATTTTCAGGGCAGTTGGCGACTATGATAATTTGGGGTGTTTCCTTGAAAGCATCCAGTGCCACCCATCTTACTGGATCAGCAAGTATGCTTTCCACATTATCAGACTGAAGTTGCTCATGTAGTGTGAGAACAATAGTTCCCACCAGGGGGCCTCAAGGGTAGGCATAGTCGGGCACCTGCCAAGGGTCCGCACCCCAGCAGGGCCCCACTGACATGAGCCCCCTGGACTTGGACTTGCCCCTCCTCCTCCTCACCATCGCAAGCTGCTTGTTCGCCTGCCTCTTGCTCTGAACCAGACGATGGCGGTTTGTGAGAAGCAGGAGCCGGAGATGCCACCACCTCTTTGCTCCCTGGCTCTCTGCCTGGCAAGCAAGCAATTGGTAGCAATGATGAGGAAGAGGAAGAGGAAGAGGAGGAGGAACAAGGTGGTGACAACGGTGGTGAGAAGGTTGACTCACTGAGGGAGGGGGGCCATTGAGGGAGGGGGGCCATTGAGGGTGTCTTGCCCAAGGGCCCTCAAAAACCTGGAGCTGTCACTAGTTCCTACATGCAATCCAGCACGGATCCTGTGTCATTTAGACACATTTATACACATAGAGCCAGTGTGGCGTAGTGGTGAGAGTGTTGGACTGGGACTCGGGAGATCCGGGTTCTAGTCCCCGCTCAGCCATGAAACTCACTGGTGACTTTGGGCCAGTCGCTGACTCTCAGCCTCACCTACCTCACAGGGTTGTTGTGGGGATAAAACAGGAGGAGGAGGAGGAGGAGGATTATGTAAGCCGCTTTAGGTTCCTTGCAGGAAAAAAGGTGGGGGATAAATATAATAAATAAATAAATAAATAAGCTTCAATCCTAAATGCACGTACTACCTAGGAGTAAGTCCCACTGAACTCAGTAAGACTTACTTTTGAGTAGACAAGCTACACTGAGGACACTTAAAAAACAATCCTTCTCCCCCTTCAGTTTCACTGGGGGTGTAGTTGCCTCTCTCATCCAAGCCAGATCATTTTGAGAGGGTCCTTGAGCAGCGGCTGTGTTCCACCCCAGAAGTGGCTGCGTTTCAGGGTAGCCAGATGACTGTTCTGCCTGAAACACAGAAATGGATCTAAATGCCTAAGTATGAAAAGGAGGGACAGCTTGGGAGAGACATCTCCTTTGTTACTGCTGAATTTGAAATGCAGCAGCTGGTAGGCAGACAATGAAGATTCTGCAAAAAAAGATAGAGCCAGATGTGAAATAAAAAGGCTCACTTCCTCTACTGCTGCTGCAGTGGGAGGAAGGAATTATATTCTGGTTTCCTGATGGGGAGTAAACAGCCCACCCAGCATATCACATCACATGCCTGTTAATCATCCTTCAGGGACAGGTAAGCTGGCCAGACTTCACCTTGCGTTCCTCTGCAAGATGAGAGATGTCATGCCAAGAACTTAATGGAGGCTGCATGTTTTCCCTTGCCATCTGCTCCTGAGTGGTCACATCTAACTTACGGTAGCTCCCTCTTGAAGGGCAAGTTCCTTCACATACTATTCCAGAACACTTCAGTAACTTGCCGGAGCATTTGCAAGGGGCTTATTGTTTGCTTTTAGTGTGGCATTTATTTATTTATTTATTATATTAATGAATCGCCCATCTGGCCAGACATCCGGCCACTCTGAGCGATGTACAATCCAATGAAATACAAGGGGACACACACACACACAGTATAAAACACAATTAAAAACAGTACAAAACTTAAAAATCCGAACCCACCCCATATTCCCGCCTGAAAAGCCACGTTTTTAATGCACGGCGGAAGCTAATCAAGGAAGGGGCATGGCGGAGGTCACTGGGGAGAAAGTTCCATAAATTGGGGGCTGCTACAGAAAAGGCCCTCCTCCTAGTCCCCACCAGCCTGGTTTCTCTGGCTGATAGGACAGAGAGAAGGCCGTCCGTGGCAGATCTTGTTGAGTGGCCTACTTGATGTTGCTGGAGGCGCTCCTTGAGATAAACTGGACCGGAGGCGTACAAGGTTTTATAGGTCAACGCCAACACCTTGAATTCGGCTCGGCAAACAACTGGTAGCCAGTGCAACTCTTTGAGCACTGGAGTGATGTGATTTAGATCTGGAAATCGTTCAAAAGTCCTGGGAAATATACATATGGCCATAGGGCCCAATCAAGAAGTTCTGGTGGCCAAAGAAAATAGTGCAAAAGGCTCCGCCCAGCTGCTAATTAACTTAGGGCAATCATAGGGGAGGCTGGAGTCCCAGCTCCAACCTCCGAAACATATCACGCTCTCCCTCCACCCTTGCAGCCAGCGTGGAAAGAACCACGCAGCCTATGGCTCCAAGGCTGGAAGACCGATCCTAACCCACCCCATATTCCCGCCTGAAAAGCCACGTTTTTAATGCACGACGGCCTAGAGGTTTGTGGGGAATTCTGGGGGGCGGGGAGGGAAGGAGACAGGCTCCACCACGATACGTAGTATCCTGGTGGTCCCTCAGCCTCTCCTCCTCGTGCTCTAGGAGGAGGGACTCAGATGTCCAAAACTGGCCATCTAAGCCTTTTGCTGGGCGGGAGGAGCATGGAGGCAACCTTCGCCTCCGCACTTCTTCCGCCCCCTATTGGATGCCCTGCGTAATCCTCTGAGTTCGGAGGGTTACGGGCAGTCACATTGGATTGTGCTGCCCGGCCGTAATTTATTTTATTATTTTATTTATTATATTTATACCCCGCCTTTTTTCCTGCAAGGAACCCAAGGCGGCTTACATAATCTTCCTCCTCCTCTCCATTTTATCCTCACAACAACCCTGTGAGGTAGGTTAGGCTGAGAGTCAGTGACTGGCCCAAAGTCACCCAGTGAGTTTCATGGTCGAGCGGGGACTAGAACCCGGATCTCTCGAGTCCCAGTCCAACACTCTCACCACTACACCACACTGGCTCTGCTGGTGGGAAGCTCTCCTACCCAAGCCTCAAGCCGTGGAAGGGCTCATGCGCATGCGCAACTCTCATTCACTTCAACGGGACTTGCACAGGAGAACTTCTCAGTGAAGTGTGTCCTGTGTGTCTACCAATCCTATTCTCCAATACTGTCTCTGGGTGCCTCGAGGAACAAAGCGTCAATTGCAAAGTTAAAATGAGACCGAAAATGTAAATAAAACAGCTGATAAACAGGCGGTGGTGAGCTTCAGTAAGGATCTCTTGGTCACCAATGCAATGCATTGCAATGCACGTGGAAATCACACTCCTGAAAAGGAAGGGCGGGGGAAGTGAGACGCTCCCATGGTTTAAGTAAAAGCTGCCATGACCATGCTGGGAAATAACTTACAGTGCAATCCTATGCATATTTACTTGCAGCGCGATCCTATGAGGCTGCCTGTTACCCTCAGAACTTGGAGGATTATGGGCATCCTATTGAGGGTGGGAGTGGGAGATGCGCGCTCCCCTCGCCCTCAAAAACTTCTAGATGGCTGATTTCAGTTGTCTAGATGTTTTTCCTCTCCTTGTGAGGAGAGACTGATACACCGCCCGGATTCCTCGGAATCCGGCACTGGTTCGTTCCTTCCCTCCCCGCCCCTGGGAACGCCCCCCCCCCCACCATGGGGGAACCTAACACAGTTTTCTGTGTTTGGTTCCTTGCCGGAGCAGAAAGAACCACGCCTGCTACAAGGGGGTGGGCAGGCACTCTGCAGCTCTGTGACTTCGGAAGGGATTTCCAAAGTCCCAGCGCCTTCTGTGCCCAATCCTATGGCCTCCCAGACAATCCTATGGTCAATCCTATGGCCTCGGAGGGACATAGGATTGCGCCCTTAGAAGATGAGTACCACTGTGATCAATGAAAGTGGGAATGACAACCCTGCTGGCCTACCTTACAAAACTGCTGGAAGTTTGGGTGAAATATTTTAGTTATGCTTTGAGGGGAGGCCGGTGACTCCTATGTCAGTGGGGCTTCTTATCCGTTGTAGCTTTCATTCTGAGCTTTATAGGAGCTATAAAGTGGTGGTGAACCTATTTTGGGGGTGGAGTACAGCGTCATGGATAGCTCCTATAAAGCTCAGAATGAAAGCTGTAATGGATGAGGAGCCCCACTCGTAAAGTGCTATAGAAATGCAGCTAAGCATTATGATTGGATGGGCAAGGGGATTTTTTCCTCCCACAGAGGAATAAGCTACTCTCACATCATGGACTGTGCTTTGTTCAAGAGTGCAGCATGCCTTTGCCCCAGGCAGGACATGTAGGGTACTCCCATGTAAAAGCCATTTCTGTGTAATTGTGAAGTGTATCTATGGGGGGGGGGGGGGGCATGACGACGACTACGACTACACACATTGAATTTGAGGCTGAGTTCATGTGAAATTGCCCTGGAGACCTCCGTGGAAATCCCAGCTCCATATAGAGCTTTAGAAATATTCCCTCTTTCTATAATATATTAGTATTACATATAATCATGTGTATGTATGTATGTATGTATGTATGTATATAGATATGATCTGGTAAAACAGCCCAAATCGCTTTAGCACACAACCTTCTAATGGGAGATAAACCAGCAGAGTCCTGGGGCACCATTTAAGGCGCAATCCTATGCAAGTTTAGATAGAAAAAAGGGCTACAACTCCCGGCATGCCCCAGCCAGCTGGCTGGGACATGCCGGGAGTTGTAGCCCTTTTTTCTGTCTAAACTTGCATAGGATTGCACCTTAAGAAGACTAATAAGTTTTTACTGGCTGTGAGTATAGAAATATTTCTAATAAATAATTACAAATAATGTATTTAGGGCACAATCATATTTATTTACTTATTTATTATATTTATACCCTGCCTTTTTTCCTGCAAGGAACCCAAGGCAGCTTACATAATCCTCCTCCTCTCCATTTTATGGGATCACTGCCTGTTAGATGGAGCCTCTGAATTTGGAGGCTTCTGAAAATCCTATGCTCTGCCGGGCTGTTGCTAGCAACAGAAGGAACAACAGAGATTATTTTGCCTCCTGCTCCTCCTGCTCCTCCTCCTCCTCAAAAACAACCCTCTACAGCTAGACCGATCTCTGAGCCCATCTAGCTCACTTAGTGGGTGGGATGGGTGACAGAGAGGTGTCGGGGTCACTACTGCGACCTCAAAAGAGCAGTCACTGTGGTGCTTTCTGTGGCGGCTGTGAGGGAAGGGTCCAATGCTGGATTCTTCCTCCTGAGGTTGTAGGACTGTCTATGACAGGGGTGCATAACCTGAGGTACAAGGGCAACAACTGGCCCTCCTGGTGTCCCAATCTGGCCTTACGGGGTTCCCCAGGAGGCTATTTATTTGTTTATTTATTTATTTTATTATATTCGTTAATCGCCCATCTGGCCGGCCACCCGGCCACCCTGGGCGATGATGGCTACCCTCTCTTCCCCAGACACACCCCTTTCCCCCAACCCATGATCTTTTGGTGGCTTCCCAGCTTTTGTGCAGTCCCCCCCCCCCCCCGTTCTAAAAGGTTGAAATGCCTCTCCTATGGGTTAGTTATGTAGTGGTTCTGTTGGAAATAGTAATGTTGCCCCGCTTAAAATCAACAAAGTGATGTAACCACTGATTAGAATGGGAGGAATGGGTTAACTAAAGAAACCTCTCCTCCCTACTTTTGGCCTCTCTAACCAGAGCTCTGCTGCTCTCTATCTACTTCCTGCTTCTTTGTGGAAGTTAGGTTGCTCTCTGCTCTCCTCTCTCCCAACATGGAGGACACAAATCCGAGCTGGCTTGTAGCCAGAGATCTTCGACAATTAAACTAATCTGCCTATATGTATCCTGCATACAGTAATACCTTGGATTCCAAGTAACTTGGTTTGAGAGCGTTTTGCAAGACAAGCAAATTTTTAAATATTTATTTAATTTTTTTTTACTTGATATACAAGCGACGTCTTGCAATACAAGTACTGTAGTATGGCTTAAATTAAAAATCTCTGTACAATTTTTTTGGGGGGGATTTCGTTTTGATATAAGAGTGTTTTGGATTACAAGCACGTTTCCGGAACGAATTATGCTCTCAATCCAAGGCATGACTGTATATGTGAGTGATCTGTAAGTAAGAACTGTTAAAAAAATGTCTTTAGTTTAAACCTTGTGTGGACATTCCATTCCTTTTAATAGCCTCAAGAGACAAGAGTTTAGCAACTCACGTGGTGAAACCAGTGTCAAGCAAGCAGGCTGTGCTTACGGAGGAAACTCTGCTTTGTCCTAATCAGTTAGGACTGACTCCTTTTAACCATATCCTCCAACAGGTTCCCAGCCTTGGGTCCCCAGATGTTGCTGGCCTACAGCTCCCAGCATACCCAGCCAGCATGGCTAATGGCAAGGGATGCTGGGAGCTGTAGTCCAGCAGCATCTGGGGACCCAAGGTTGGGAACCACTGTATATGGGTAACTTTGCATGCATAGCGTT
This sequence comes from Shinisaurus crocodilurus, assembly GCA_021292165.1. Lineage (NCBI taxonomy): Eukaryota > Metazoa > Chordata > Lepidosauria > Squamata > Shinisauridae > Shinisaurus > Shinisaurus crocodilurus. The sequence goes on from CM037876.1 coordinate 294,809,528, forward strand.
GCTAGGGGAGGAATGGGTTAATGGGAACTAACCACACCCCCTTCCTTCCACACCTGGGAATCATCCTTAGGGGAAGTTTCCTCTCTCTTTTCTGGACCTTCAGGAAGCAACCTGTGCCTGGCTGGCTCCCTTCCAGCCATGCTAATTTCTAACAGACTCCAACAAACTTTAAGCTGTGCCTGCATGGAATCACAGAATCATAGAAAAGCAGAGTTGGAAGGGGCCTACAAGGCCACCGAGTCCAACCCCCTGCTCAATGCAGGAATCCAGGTCAAAGCATCCCCGACAGATGGCTGTCCAGCTGCACCTTGAATGCCTCCAGAGTGGGAGAGCCCACCACCTCCCTAGGTAGTTGGTTCCATTGTCTTATTGCTCTGACAGTCAGGAAATTTTTCCTGATGTTTAGGTGGAATCTGGGTTCCTGTAACTTGAGCCCATTATTCCGTGTCCTGCAAACAAACTGAGATGATCGAGAAGAGATCCTGACCCTCCTCTGTGTGACAACCCTTCAAGTACTGGAAGAGTGCGATCATATCTCCCCTCAGTCTTCTCTTCTGAAGGCTAAACATGCCCAGTTCTTTCAGTCTCTCCTCATAGGGCCTTGTTTCCAGTCCCTTTATCATCCTTGTTGCCCTCCTCTGAAACCTCTCCAGTTTGTCTACGTCCTTCTTAAAGTGTGGCGCCCAGAACTGGACGCAGTACTCAAGATGAGGCCTAACCAGTGCCGAGTAAAGGGGAATTATCACTTCCCGCGATTTGGCAGCTATACTTCTATTAATGCAGCCCAAAATAGCATTTGCCTTGTTTGCAGCCACATTGCATTGCTGGCTCATATTCAGTTTGTGATCTACCACAATTCCAAGATCCTTCTCACTTGTAGTATTGTTGAGCCAAGTGTCCCCCATTCTGTAACTCTGCATTTGGTTTCCTCTCCCTAGGTGCAGCACTTGGCATTTATCCCTATTAAATTTCATTCTGTTGTTTTCGGCCCAGCGCGCCAGCCTATCGAGATCGCTTAGCCTAACAAGCATGCAAGAATACCAGATGTTGTGAGTATGATAAACCTGCTGCTGTTTTGTTTGATATAACTAGTCTGGGTTGTTTTAAATCCTAAATAGCCCTTCCGGGTCAGACCACGCGGTGAGCAGCCTTGCCGTTTTGAGTCAGTTAGTGGTAAAGCTTCCGCATTTCTCTGCTACAATATACCAGTTCCCTTCCCAAACAAGTTACTGGTGGTAAGAGCTTTAAGCTACAATATGCTGGTATTTTTGGCCCTGCCCCGTCTGCCTTTGGCCACACCCAGCCCTGGAATGTGGCTTCTGACAGCTTCTCTGAGACTGAATTCGGCCCTTGGGCTGAAAGAGGTTCTGCACCCCAGGTCTACAGCCTTGGGAGGGGGGATCTGAGATATCCTATGGTCCCTGAGATGCTCTCCCAGGGACCATAGGATTGTTTTTCTCAACATTTAGGGCATCTCTGCATGAGGCGTTTAACCTACCACTTTACTGAGGCTTTTTCTTCCGTTTTCAAATTGCAACAATACGGGAGACTTTCATTCCGGTTTGTTCCGCATTTCAAATTTAATAGCTGACTACCCTTGCTCTAAAAAAAAAAAAAAAAAGGCCACAACAATGGCTGGAAAACACAGGAGAGGCCCTGGAGGATGACAACATCATGAAGTGGACCCACAAACTTCCGTGAGTGAGGGATTACGAGTGCACAATAAATGCTTTGTGTAGGGAAGCCCTTAATCCATTTTTAAACTGCCTTTCAAGACCATAGTTATCCCAAGGTGGCTTACAGCATACAAACAAACATATTAATAAAACTATACTAAAGATGGACAATTTTCAGTAAAATACCATTTCAAAATACCCATCAGCAGCAAATAATATAACAGTTTTCAGTTATAGGCCACAGAGAACAAAAGAACTTTTAAAACCCTCTTACAAGCAGCCACAGATGGGGTCAGTTGTATCGCTTTCAGGAGGAAATTCCATAGGGTAGGGGCCACCACTGAGAAAGCTATGTCTCTAACGCCAGTCTTACTGATCTTAGTGGCAGGCCACTGAGCAGAACAACCAAAGATTATCCTAAAACACAGACATATGGGTTTAGGCAGTCCTTCAAATAACCTGGACCCAAACTGTTTAGGGCTTTTAAAGTAAAAACAGCACCTTGAATTGGGCCCAGAAACACACTGTCCACCTGGTACAGGATGGGTGTCCTAAGATCTTACCATCTAGCCCCAATGTGGCTTTGAGCAGCCATGTTCTGTGCAAGCTGAAGTTTCCAAGGGTTTCACAGTGGGCGCGGGTTGGCACGACACATGAAGCCACACTGTGTAGCAAACTACACAGTGTGGCTTCATGTGTCGTGCCAACCCGCGCCCACTGTGAAACCCTTGGAAACTTCAGCTTGCACAGAACATGGCTGTGTAGCAAACTACACAGTGTGGTTTAGAAACCACCCTAGCCCCGATGCACCTGGCAGACGATCGTGCACGTTGGGGGCAGGGTGCCTCCTCCTCCCCCCTCAGCCCTCCTGCGGGTATCCCATGGGACCCTGCGGGAGCAGAGACATTTCCCCCACTCCCTGATGCTGCTTGACAGGGGGACGGAGACGGAGACGGGGGAGCACCCATCGCTTCAGCCTACTCATGAGTAGGCTGAAGCGATGGGCGTCACCTGCCATCGCACCCAGCCAAAAGTGCTGGCCTCTTCCCCGCTGCCGCCAGCCCGAAACAGCAGGCGGAGACAGCAGGGACGATCGATCCTGGCACAGAGGGGTGGCTTGCAAGCAGAACATGGCTTGCCCCCTCCCCCCCCAGGCTCCCCTGCCTCGCACTCCGCCTCGTGCGCAATCCCGCTCTCCCGGCATCGGCAGGAGCGTGGGGTGGGGAAGCCAATGACAGCTGCCCATAGTACTGCTTGGGCACCTTGGGCGACTGTCATCGGCACTTGGCTAGAGTGGCAAGCCCTTTTTGCTGCTCTGGCCTACTGGCTCTGTAGTGGTTTCGGCTACTGTTGGGCTCGCTGTGTCGTCCGAGTTCGGATGACACGCATGGCAAGCCTAGCGGTGGCTACGGAGCCCTACTACAAGCCATGGTTTCCCAGGGTGGCTTCGAAGTGCACCCAGGTGGGCTTCGCATCCACTCCACGGGAAGCACGCTGGGCTCACACGACGCGCTAAGCTACAGTGGCTTCGTGTATTGTGTGAACCCAGTCAATGTGTCTGTTTGTTCCTTTATTTTGTCTCTTGTATCCTCTATTTATTTTCTAGGGAATAAACAGATATTCACAACATTTTGAACCCTCTGAAATGTGGCTCCTGTTTCCTGGGGCCTGTTAGTAAAGGACAGAAAGCAATACGTTCTCCCAGAAGTGGAGCAGATTTAGACCGGGCATCAGAAAAGACTTCCGACTTGGAACAGACGGTGACATTGTGAAGTAGGGCTGGCATCAAGGATTGGCAGGGTCAGGCACCTGGTAAAGGGCCCACAGCAAGCAGGGGGCTCACTGGCAGGAGCCCCCTCGACTTGCTCCTCCTCTTCACTATTTCAACCTGCTTGTTCATCCATATCTTGCTCTGGCCCAGAAACAAGCGGTGGTGCGAAGGAGGAAGTAATCTATGCCACTGCCTGCTTGCTCATTGGCTGTCTGCCTGGCAAGCAAGCAGGTGGTAGCAAGGATGAGGAAGAGGAGGAGAATCAGCAACAGTTGGTAACGCTGGTGAGAAAGTAGATTCGCTGAGCAGCAGCGGCCGATTGAGAGTGTCTTGCCCAAGTGCCCTCCCAAACCGGGAGCTGGCACTGCTGTGAAACCTGATTATCTGGAGCTATATAGGAATCAGGGATGTTGAAGAGTCCTTGGTCTCGAGTCACGAGTCGAGTCACGAGTCTTTGGACCCGAGTCTCGAGTCCGAGTCCGAGTCCTTGGTCCAAAATGGTGACTCATGAGTCACGAGTCCTGAGTCACTCCCAAAACTGACTCCACGAGTCCCTATTAAAATCAATGGGGTTTCCCCCCAACAAAATAAGGCTACTTCAGATGTGTGGCTTAAATAAATTCTAGGCACAAGTGTGCCTTTTTATTTCAAAACTCTGCAACTGATTTTGGCAAGAACAGACCAGGCAGACAAACCCAAAATAACCAGGCAGGCAGAGGAGGCAGGAAACCCCAAAGCAGGCAGGCAGAGACCTTTGTCTTGGACAATTCAACTGTTGAACAGGTCAAGAAGAGACCAGGCAGGCAGAGGAGGCTGGGAACCCCAGACAGGCAGGCAGAGGCAGCCAAACCCAAAATGTCTGACCCTAACCCAAACCCCCCACAACAACACATCAATCAAATAAATCTCAACACATCATTGGGGCTGCGCTCCTGGTAGCTGTCCATAGTGGCCGAGCAGCGGCGCGCCTTGCTTCCATGCGCTCTTCACCGGTGATCGCGGTCCTTCTGGCACAGCCAGAAGACTCGTCAACAGCCCAGGGATGTTGACGAGTCCTTGGTCTCGAGTCCCGAGTTGAGTCTCGAGTCCCATTAAACATATTGGGACTCGAGTCCGAGTCGAGTCAGAGGGGGGACTCAGTCCGACTCACGAGTCGAGTCCTCGAGTCCGAGTCCCTATCCCTGATAGGAATATCTGGTCAGGATCAGTTTAATTTTAGAGAATCTTGCCAGTACATTGTGTAGGACTAGATGTCCCTTGAGATTCTTCCCAGACCAACAGTTCTGTCTCTTGTTGTCATCAAAATGGTAAATCCTCCGTTCTACTCCTTGAAGTCAAGAATGTTTTGTCCGTTTTGTTTTTAGAGGTTTAGAAATCTATTTTAAATGACCATTTGAGACAAGATAAAAATTCAGCTTTAAAAAATGTAAATAAATGCACTGGATTTCCTAGTAATGCGTTACTTCTGCCAACGAGGTCTTTAATGTGTCTGGAACTAGGAGAGGCATTTACGAGTCACATACAAAGAAACACATGCGCAGCTGCAAGTCCAAGTCCATCCAGCAGAGGTCAGCAGTTCATCCCAACCGATGCAATTCAGCTTCCAGTTCTAGTAGGACCAGAAATTGCAGGGACCAGAGACAGGTTCTTAGATGTTGATACAGTTACCAAAAGAATAATTGCAGAGAAGGGGATATTTGCTTGAACATCTAACACAGTGTTCTCAAACCTTGGGTCCCCAGATGTTTTTACGCTGTCTGGGGCATGCTGGGAGTTGTAGGCCAAAAACATCTGGGGACCCAAGGTTGGAGAACACTGATCTAATATGTTGGATTCCAAGAGCAAGGCTAGGTATTATATACTTTAAAAAAAAATATAACACCACCCCATATCAGAATTAAATGTTAAGCTATAGAAAGGATCACACACATTCATGCAGAAGTAGTTTTTATCAGTCACAAAAATTAAGAATGGATGTTCCACCCAGAGAATCACTTTGTTTGAATGCAGGCACCTGGGATGCTTCCAGAAGAGGCTTTTATCATGCAACAATTGCCCTGCCTCATTCATAGAATTTTACAGGGGTCCGGAAAATGACTGGGTTCACACAACATGCTAAACCTCAGTAGGTTAATAGGCAGAGTGACTTAGTGTGTTGTCTGAACACTGCATGGTGGTTTATAAGCCAACCTGGTGTGGCTTATAAACCCAACCTGGTGTGGCTTATAAACCACCCTGCTAAACTCTAGTAGGTTTAATGTGTTGTCTGAACCCAGATGACAGGCTAACCCACTGAGAAGCCAAAAAGGCACAGATCCCCTTGGCAAGAGCGGCAAAAAAGGGCTGACACTCTTGCCAAAGGGCTAGCAAAGAGTGCGTTCCACTCCGCCCAACTTTTTTTTTTTTAAGTGTAAAATAAATAGCAATCGGCTACAAGTTCCAATTCGGCATGGACACTTGTCTGAATGGACACAGTGTCCTTGCCAAATTGGTGCTTTGTAGCCCACTGCTACCTATTTCTTTTACATTAAAAAAAAAGGTTGGGGGGGGGATTGGAAAACACGCTTTGCAGCAGAATCTTTGGGGGTGTTGGGGGGGGCTCATATCCTCCTGGGCTGCCCTCACTTTCCCAGTTGTGGATAAACCAGATGCACAAGCCCCCCCCCAAAACCCCAAGATCTTGCAAAAAAGGGTGTTTTGGGGACACCCCCTCAGTTCCCCCTTCCATGCAGGATCCCTGGGGTTTTGGGGGGAGCTGGGAAGCCCCAACTGCCAGTTTTGCCATTTACTTCAAGTCGATAGCACCGCAGGAAGTGGCAAAACCAGAGGGAATCCCCAGTGGCAGGGGGGGGTTAGTGCAAATGACAGCTTGGGGGGCGGCTCAGCACTCCTACGGTGTACCCTGTGATACCTGCAGGAGGGCTGATGAGGGAAGAGGGCGTGGGAGGTGGCCAGGGAACCCTGCGGTGCCCGATCATTACTCAGGGCCCCAGGCGACTTTAAACCCACAGAGATTTCAGAACCTCTGTGTGGGTTTAAAGTGGTGTGTGAACCCAGCCAATGTCTTCTGCTGGTAGCCCTCCTGTGTTTTCCCACTGCTGCTTCCCTAGGGACAAAACATGGATGTGACCTACACTGCAATCCTATATCCTGGCCTTCCCCAAACGGGTCTCCTCTAGATGTTTTGGACTAGAACTCCCAGCATTCCTGACCATTGGCCTTGCTGGTGGGTGCTGATGGGTGCTCCAAAACATCTGGAGGGCAGCAGGTTGGGGAAGGCTGCAAAATACCCGGTGTCTGTAGGACTTGCTTTTGAATAGACGCAGCGTAAGCTTGTACCGTCAGTTGTTGGACGTCAGACGGTGGATATTTGGGGGACTTTGACATTAATGCCAAAGCCCTCCGGTAGAAGCAGCTCAGGATTTCACGGCCACCTGCGTTCTTGGGCTGACGTGCGCTGGAGATGACATTTTGCTCCGAATAAGAGGAGTGTGACCAGTGGGCCGGGGATATTGAAACGACTTCCTCACCGGTCAGATTGCTATCTGGGGAGCATTAGAGGGAGTTTCCAGGCAAGGCTTGTATCACACCATCGCTCTGCCTCATTCACAGAATTTTACAGGGGGTCCAGTGGATGCCCTCTGCCACAAATAACCCTCCCGTGCTTTCCCTGCCGCTTCTTCCATCTCTTTCCTTACTGCTGAAAATCCATTAAGGAAGAAAAAACAAAATAGCTGCTGGCTAGTTTCGGGGGGGGGGGGCAGGACAGGCTGTGTGGCATGTGCAGCTGTCCTCCGGCGGAGGGGGACAGCTGGGGAAGTCAGGAAGAGCGGGCGGGGGACTGCAGCCACTGCCCACCCCTAGCAGCTGCCACCTGCGGTGGTGGCTTCATTCCGCCTAATGGTAGGGCTGGCACCGGTGGATGAGCTGCTGCACTGTGCTGGGAGATAGATGAGGGGGAATGTGGAATCCTGGGGATTCTCCTGGAATTCGCAGCGGCTTTTGATTCCAATGACCATGGCATCCTTCTGGGCTGCCTGGCTAGTTTGGGGCGGGTGGGAATCCACTCTGTGTGGATTCCATTCATGCCTGGCTGGAAGATTTCGGAAGGTGGGACTGGGAGACTTTTATTCTGATTTCTACATTACCCTGAGCTCCCTGGCATGATTCTAGGTTCTTACTTTTTAAGCCCCAAAGTTATTTACGTGTTATCACATTTATATCCCACCTTTTTCCTTTCACAAGGAACCCAAGGCGGCTTACATGGTCCTCCTCCTCTCCATTTTATGCTCACAACGACCCTGTGAGGTAGGGTAGGCTGAGAGTCAGGGACTGGCCCAAAGCCACCCAGTGAGCTTCATGGCCAAGTGGAGACTAGAACCTGGTTCTAACCACTACACCATACTGCCTTTCAAATGGCTTGAGTCCTGGATATCTCGGAGACCTTGGTGTGATTAGGTTACAGGATGCATTCTGGAACTTTCCACATGTTTTGGACTGCATCTCCCATGGTCTCTGACCATTGGCCATGCTAGTTGATGCTGATGGGACATCATCATCAAAACATCTGGAGGGAACCAGGTGGCCAAGTCCTGGCATAAATCATCCCATGGAGACTTACTCTGCATAGCGTGAAGGCCCTTCACGCTCCTTTGCTTAATGGCTTTTATGAATCTGGTTAAAACACTGTTTTCAAAAGCATTTGGATAGTGTTAATTATATTGCTGTCTGGGTTCTATCTAACTCTATCTAGAGCCAGTGTGGCATAGTGGTGAGAGTGTTGGACTGGGATTCGGGAGATCCGGGTTCTAGTCCCCACTCAGCCATGAAGCTCCCTGGGTGACTTTGGGCTAGTCACAGACTCTCAGCCTAACCTACCTCACAGGGTTGTTGTGAGGATAAAATGGAGAGACGAGGAAAAAATGAAGCAGAGGGGGATTGTGTAAGCCACCTTGTGTTCCTTGCAGAAAAAAGGTGGAATATAAATATAATAAATAAATAAAACAGTTATGCATGTATCTACACAGAAGTTGGTTTGGGAGCGGACTCCAAGACTTGCTTCTGATCACGCTCTGCTTGGGCCTCCATAAATCCTCAGCCAAGGAGGCTTCATTGTGCAGCGTTGGATATGCTACTGTCTCCATTCTCAATTTTGCTAAGTAAAAGTGTTAGATAAACAGTCATGAGTACCAGCCTCTCCAGCCCTCATTACAGCATGATTTTCACTCATTTATCCTCTGGTCCTCAAAAGCCCCATCGACATGAGCGGCCGAGATTGCTTTTTTCATTTCTAATTTGCGCCGTTCCTTCAGTGAGCTGCAGAACTGCACAGCAGCTGGGGGAATGCCATGAAATGTTCTTTCTGTTCAAGATCACAGGCCTCTGTCTGTCTCATCATCTCTTTGGTATGAATCAGGCATCAAGGCGAGGGCTTTTCTTTTTCTCTGACTAAAAAAACTCAGCAGCGGGAGCTGAAGGGAGTCCGAGAGTGCATTCCTTTATTGCATAATCTGTAACCACAGTTCTTTTTCATAAGGCTGCCAACTTTTTTCCCCTGGCCTTGCTCCTGCGCCTTTAATGCCAGCCCGATGTACAGAAATGTAGCAACTGAAGCTGTTCCTTAGAGGAGTAGTCTCTTGTAGCCAGGGCCAACATCAGCATCTGGCATCCCTGGTGGGCACCACTGGAAATGCTTGCCTAGGGTGGCCACTTACACATGAGGATGGTTAATAAGCCACTGTGGCTTAACCACCCTGTGTGTACTGGCTGTGTGCTGTCCTGCTTTGCATAATTACCCTCGCTGGGCAGGGCTTCTCATGTTGTCCAAACTCGGCAACGGTGGCTTGCTGGGGTAGTTAACAAACCACTCTACAAGCCACCCACACCAGGTTCGGATGACTGGAGAAGCTGCAGCGCGGGGGGCCTTGAATTGGCAATCTGGCACCCATAGGTGCCGCAACTCACCTTGGCTTAACTAAGACTTGGCGTGGGCTGAGGTGAGGGTGTGAACCAGGTCATAGACTGGGCTCACATGACACAGGGGTAGTTAATAGGCCATGGGCCGGGTTCGCACAATCATTGGGAAAAGAAGCCATGGTGGCTTCTTTTCCCTGCCCCCACGCATGCCGGGCACACATTGCGCAATTTGCCTAATCCCCCTTGCAGCGCACAACTTGCCATGTGGTCTGAACCTGGTGAGGTGAGCGGTGGCTTCCAGAACCCTACAACAAGCCACGCCAGGTTCAGACGACGCGCCAAGCCACGCGCCACATGGGTAATTAGGCAAATTGCCTGGTGCGGGGGCTTCTTTTCCCGATGATCATGTGAACCCGGCCATGGTGGCTTGTTAACCACCCCCGGCAAGGGTGTCTGGCTGGCATGGTTAACAAAACATAGAATCATAGAAAAGTAGAGTTGGAAGGGGCCTACAAGGCCACCGAGTCCAACCCCCTGCTCAATGCAGGAATCCAGGTCAAAGCATCCCCGACAGATGGCTGTCCAGCTGCACCTTGAATGCCTCCAGAGTGGGAGAGCCCACGACCTCCCTAGGTAGTTGATTCCATTGTCTTATTGCTCTGACAGTCAGGAAATTTTTCCTGATGTTTAGGTGGAATCTGGGTTCCTGTAACTTGAGCCCATTATTCCGTGTCCTGCAAACTGGGATGATCGAGAAGAGATCCTGGCCCTCCTCTGTGTGCCATCCCTTTAAGTACTGGAAGAGTGCTATCATATCTCCCCTCAGTCTCCTCTTCTGAAGGCTAAACATGCCCAGTTCTTTCAGTCTCTCCTCATAGGGCCTTGTTTCCAGTCCCTTTATCATCCCAAACCATGCTGTGTGGTAGGGTTGCTGGGTGGTTTGGATTCAGATGTCATGACAATCTGCATCTGGCAAGGGTAACTGGGAAATGAGCCAGCACACATGGCGGTGACCAACGAACCACTGTGGCTTATTAACCACCTCATCTAGAAAAAGAGGAACTGCATAAACAGAAAAAGAGGACAAAAGAGAGAATCAGTTTGTATAGCATTTGCAACTAAGCATCTTTTAACTAAGAACTGGTGCCTGAGTTTTGCTTTCTTCCTCCTCCCTCCCAATCCCTTTTCCTTTTGTGTCATGTCTTTTAAATTGTAAGTCAGAGGGCAGGGACTGTCTAATATTAATCTATGTAAGCCGCTCTAGGAGCCTTTTTTGGCTGATGGGCGGGGGTAAAAATGCTGTAAATAAATAAATGTATATGAAGAGGTCCCCTCGCCGGATCGTCACCTTGAAGTGGTGAGTGGGCTTGCGTGTTCCGATGAATCCTGTGAGCAATGCCGTCGGGAGCTATGTACTCCCAGTAGGGTCACCCATGGCGGTAAGGTCCGGGGAGAGGAACCAGACAAAGAACGATCCAAAACATAAAGTCCTCAACGGCAGAACAGGCGGAAGATAATTAAACCTAAATTACAACGGCTGTGAAGGCGGATGAAGGCTGCAGCAGAGAATGGTTTTCCAATCGTCAGGGTAACCGTGCCATTGGATCTCTGCCGTACTCTGTCAAGTTTGTGTGGTGATTCGTTGTGCACCGATCTCCCCACATAAAACAGTTTCACGCACAGGCGTCTTCCAACCCAACCCATCCAACCCAACCCAACCCAACCCAACCCAAACAAACAAACAAAAAAAAGTCCCATGGCGACTGGCGAATGGCAACGGGGGCAGGACTGTGAATCTGGAAGCCCCTAGTCATGGACCAGCACATGGGCGGTGGATGCAGACTCAGTCGCCCTGTTCAAGGAACGAGGTAGTCGAGCAGCTCGGCAGCTGTATCCATGACTGAGCAGCCCTATTTAGGATCCACTCTGCTCACCCCGTATGGGGAGGGGGCTAGAAAAGGTGCCCTAAACATAGTCTACCTCTTTCTCCCCTGACTGGATTACCGCGTCCAGTGGGGTCACCATTTTAGCGGTCGAAAAAGACATTTGAACTTTGGAACATGGAATATACGGACATTGCTGGATAACATAGATAGTGAACGCCCTGAGCGTAGGACTGCTATTATTGCAAGGGAGCTGAGACGGTTTAAAATTGACATAGCAGCACTTCAAGAAACTCGAAGGGCAGGAGAGGGACAGCTGAAAGAAGAAAAAGGAGGTTATACCTTCTTCTGGAAAGGACTACCTGAGCAGGACCGACGAATACATGGTGTAGGCTTTGCCATCAAAAATGAACTAGTGAACTCTTTGTCAGAAGTTCCTACTGGCATTAACGAACGCCTGATAACTCTTCGATTAAAGCTCGCCAATAACCAACAGGTAACTATTTGAGCGCTTATGCACCAACATTAGATGCTGATGATGACATCAAGGAAAGTTTTTACAGCCAGTTGGACACTCTCCTGTCAGAGATACCTAAGGAGGATAAAATTATCCTCCTGGGCGATTTTAACGCAAGAGTCGGGCGTGACTTTGATTTATGGCCAGAAACTATTGGAAAAGACGGAGTAGGTAATAGCAACCCGAACGGACTCTTACTTTTGTCTATATGTGCAGAGCATAATCTCACTATCACAAACACGCTCTTTCGACAAAAGAATAAGTTTAAAACATCGTGGCAGCACCCACGGTCAAAGCACTGGCATCTTCTGGATTATGTAATTGTCCGTGTTAGAGATCGCCGCGATGTACTTCTTACTAGGGCCATGGTGAGTGCCGACGACTGCTGGACAGACCACCGACTAATCCGGTCCACAATGGTTATCAACATTGCTCCCCAACGTAGGCTTCAAGGAAGGAAACCAAGGCGTAAAATGAACATCCAAGTCCTTCAAGATCCTATTAAGCAAACTCGTCTTCAATCACTTCTTAAGGAACATCTACCTACGGAACCTCCTGACAACATTGAGGACCATTGGTCTAAGCTGAAAACCTCCATTACTGCAGCTTGTGAACAAACTATTGGATATGAAACTAAGAAACATCAGGATTGGTTTGATGAAAATGACAATGAGATTAAATATATAATTGACCAAAAAAGGAATCCTTCCAAATATGGCAAAATGATATTAACTGCGCTGCCAAGAAAAAACCTACGCTAGCGCAAAGGCTGAGGTCCAAAGAAGAACAAGAGAACTTAAGAACGCTTGGTGGAAAAAGAAAGCTGAAGAAATTCAACAACTTGCAGAATCTCATGATGCACGGGGCTTTTTTAAGGCCACAAGGGCCATTTATGGACCAAAAACCTATGGTACAAACCCTTTACAATCAAAAGATGGCACCAAACTCTTAAAAGACAAAGAGTCTATTGCACTGCGTTGGAAAGGGCATTATTATGACCTTTTAAATCGTAAATCTAAGGTGGATAATGAGATTTTTTCGCAAATCCCGCAAAAACAAATTAAAGAGGAACTTGCAATACTCCCCACTTTGGATGAAGTAAAAAAAGCCATTAATCAAATGAAGAACAACAAAGCTAGTGGACCAGATGGGATTCCTGCTGAAATCTTTAAAGAAGGGGGCCCCGAACTTGTACAACATCTTCATAAACTCATCGAAAAAATCTGGATAAGAGAAGAGATCCCAGAAGACTTCAGGGATGCCATAATTATCACCCTCTTTAAGAAGGGTGATAGAACAGACTGTGGAAACTATCGGGGCATTTCTCTCTTAGCAACCGCAGGTAAAATATTTGCTAGGATTCTCGCAAACCGTCTTCTATCTATTTCAGAAGAGATCCTCCCTGAAACTCAATATGGTTTCCGCCCCTCTAGAGGGACAGTAGACATGATTTTTACTGCACGTCAGCTCCAAGAAAAATGCCGGGAGCAAAATCAACCCCTTTATATGGCATTTATCGATCTGGCTAAGGCCTTTGATACTGTAGACCGTACAGCTCTCTGGACTATCCTTATGAAAATTGGATGCCCCAATAAATTTGTGAATATCTTGCGACTTCTCCATGACAACATGACGGCAACGGTTTTGGACAACAACGGCTCTCATGGTGCTCCATTTAAAGTGGGATCAGGTGTTAAACAGGGATGTGTTATCGCCCCAACATTATTTGCCATTTTCATCGCCATGGTTTTACATCTTGTCAAGGGGAAACTTCCCACCGGTGTGGGAATTATATATCGAACAGATGGAAAGCTTTTTAATCTCAGCAGGCTGAAAGCAAAAAGTAAGGTAATTACAACCTCCGTTGTGGAACTTCAGTATGCTGATGATAATGTGGTCTCCGCACATTCAGAGGACGATCTCCAAACTATCCTAAATGCTTTTGCAGAAGCATACGAAAAACTTGGTCTCTCACTTAACATCAAAAAAACCAAAGTGCTTCATCAGCAAGTGCAAGCCAACCCTTTGGTGATGCCATCTATCCAGCTTGGCGGGACAATACTGGAAAATGTCGATCATTTTCTCTATCTTGGCAGCTATCTTTCTGTTACAGCTAACATCGACAGTGAAATCCAGCATCGTCTGAGCTCCGCAAGTGCCGCATTTTCTCGAATGAAACATAGAGTGTTCGAGGATCGGGATATTTGTAAGAAGACCAAAACACTGGTTTATGAAGCCATTGTATTACCAACTTTATTGTATGCCTGCGAAACATGGACTATCTATAAACGTCACTTCCACCTCCTTGAAAGGTTTCATCAACGTTGCCTCCGGAAAATCCTGCAAATTACTTGGGAAGATAGGCGAACAAATGTCAGTGTACTGGAAGAAGCAAAGACTACTAGCATTGAAAAAATGATCCTTCAACGCCAACTTCAGTGGACCGGTCATGTTGTTCGAATGCCTGACTGCCGCCTCCCAAAGCAGTTACTTTACTCCCAACTCAAGGATGGAAAGCGGAATATCGGTGGTCAATATAAGAGGTTTAAAGATGTTCATAAGGCTAATCTAAAAAAATGCAATATAAACATCGAAAACTGGGAAGCTCTGGCCCATGAACGATCTAAATGGAGGTTGGCCTTTCACAAAGGTTCCATGGACTTTGAAGAAGCCCGAGTGCAAGGTGAAAGGGAGAAACGTGCTAAGCGAAAAGCACGTCAAATGAATCCTTTACAGGACCATCTTCTATCTGGTAACCTGTGTCCTCACTGTGGGAAGCTGTGTGGATCTAGAATTGGCCTCCACAGTCACTTACGGACCCATCGCTAGAGTCTACACAATCTTCTTTAGAATTTCCTCCTTTTATCCCGGAAGACAATCTTACTCGGTCACGAGTGATCGCCTGATGATGATGATATGAAGAGGTGCAAATTTAGCAATAATGGCTTGTATCCAATCTTAGTCTAACTTAATTCCATTCATTTCAATGGGCTGCCACCAGACAAAAAGCCCCACAGGGAAATTCACCCATGGTGGCTTCTCCTTACATGTGTACCCAGATCAAAGCAAAATATCACCATCCCTAATTGTGACCTTCTGGGAACCACCCCCATAACACCTTAAAACATAACTTTGCTCCCAAGAGCTTTTCTTTGGAAGATTACTGAAACCTCTTTCAAGGGATTTAGATTATATATTACTATATGGCCATTAATGCAAACCGTTAACGAAACAATGCAACCAGTTAATCCACTCAGCATTACCGCCCATATTGGTTTAACTGATTTAAAACATTTTAATTGACTCAGAAAGCATTCCTGATTAATTGTTCAACCCAGTTTAAAATTTCAAAACATTATTTTAAATGCGAGTACTTATAAATGCTGATGATGGCAAGTGACACTACAGAAGAGGGGAGAGAAGGTGATGAGGCAGAAGGTGGAATGCTTCTAGGATGAGGCCCACTGGGGCACACCCAAAAATGCAATCTTTTTGTCATTTATTTATTTATTTATTTATCCTTTTGTGTTCACATGCAAATGTGTGCAGATTTAGCTGCTTACTTGACTAAAAGGGAGATGGTATGCATGCTTATCTAGAAGTAATTTCTATGATGTTTAATGAGGCTTACTCCCAGGTAAGTGTGCCTAGCATTGCAGCCTTAGATTTCCTTAATTGGTTGACATAATATAACTGACTCTTTTTTTTTTTTAAGTTAAAACTGGGAAACTTGCAGAGCTGATGAGGTTGATTCAGAAGCCAAGGAGAGTAGGGCTCCTGTAGTTATTGTGTACAAGGGGGGGGGGGGGGGGGATCTGAAAGTGTAGTTGTTATTTTTTTTACACATATCCCCCCCCATGACAAACTACACCTGCCAAAATTCCTTCTTCAGTGCATTCCTTCTACCACATTTCTTTTCTTCTGCGAAATTCCTTTCTTTGTATCTGTTCACCCTGACAGATTGATATTTTGAAAGAGCAGCAATCCCTGCCTCATCTCCCATAATTATTTTAAAGTCTAGATGTGTGTGTGTGTGTGTGTGTGAGAGACAATTTGGCATTTGCCCTAAAGTCTCCATTAGTGAGAAGGAGAAAGAACACAGCCACATGGCTTCTCCCTCTGTAGCAGTCTGTATTTGAAGTGACAGCACAAAAGGGAGACTTAAATTTAAAGGTACAGTACACGCTCACACATAACTACCACAGAAATGTCCCCAGTCTCTCCCTCTTCCTTTCTTCATTTTTAACTAGAACTACCAAGACATTATTTATTCCACTTGCGCTTAACTGGATAAAGATGCTGGTGTTTTACATCAATAATAAATCCTGCCGAGCAAATGCAGCTCAGCTTTGAATGCACACTGCAGCCTCTACTATCAGCGATCCTGATAAAACAAACAACCAAGAACAATAGATTGCTGTTTTTTTGAACCTGAAATTGAAAGCCAGACCCCTCCCCACCCACTTACTAAGGTTTTAGTAACTGATCAGCAAAAGACTGAAGGACAAGAAATCAGCCAGGAATCCTGATCCCCTTTTCACAAGGGCCCACTGTTGCACATACATAGAGGATAAAAGCGATGGGAAAAGTGCTTTGTTTGTGATACAATTCAAGAGCAATAACACAGAGTCTTGTGGTACCTTAAAGACTAACAAATTTGTTTTGCCTTAAGCTTTCGTGGACTTCCATCAGATGTGTGGAGTATTACCAAGAGTTTCAGGCTTTTTATATTACTTAATTATCTCACCTTTCTGTCAAAGAATAGCCAATGTGGCGTAGTGGTGAGAGTGTTGGACTGGGACTCAGGAGATCCGGGTTCTAGTCCCCGCTCGGCCATGAAACTCACTGGGTGACTTTGGGCCAGTCACGGACTCTCGGCCTAACCTACCCCACAGGGTTGTTGTGAGGATAACATGGAGAGGAGGAGGAGGATTATGTAAGCCGCCTTGGGTTCCTTGCAGGAAAAAAGGTGGGGTATAAATATAATAAATAAATAAATAAACAAAATAAAAAATACTCAAGGCAGCTAACCATAAAAACCAAATTAAAACAAAATCTTAGTTAAAACATAGCATGAAAACAAATAAATTTAAAACAAACAAATAATCGGAGACCTAACCAACACCAGCCAGCTATACAGCAGCACATATAGTGGGTGTGTGGGTGGCTGAGAACCGTAAACCAGGTGGAAAATAAATGCAGAAAGTACTAACAGTGACAATCACATTATTATCAGTGGCCATGCACAATGCAGTTGCTGCTGCTAACACAAGCATCCCAGCACTAGGTACGCCAATTAACACATGAAGTGTGATAAAAATGTACTATGGTTCAAGGCTCTGGCCAATAGAATTAAACCTGTTGATGAAGTCTAATCTGGAAGTCTCACACTCTAATCTCACTTTGAAGTTTCCTTGCTCCCCAGTGGAAACGTTAAGGTCAGGGACAGGGTGTCCTGGCAGGCTGCAGTGTTCTCCCACTGGTTTTTGAATATTACCATTTCTAATGCCAGAATTGTGTCCATTTGTTTATTTTTTTTCTGTACAGACTGGCCTGTTTGCCCAATGTAGAATGCAGAAGAAGGGCATTGCTGGCAGAAGAAGGCATATATCATATTGGGAGATGAGCAAGTGAATGAACCCGTAATGCTGCAGGTGACATTATTAGGTCCTGTAGTAGGTGTTTCCCGAGTAGATATGAGGTACGCCAGTTGCTGGGGAACACGGGCGGGAGGGTGCTGTTGCACTCATGTCCTGTTTGTGGGTTTCCTGTGGGCAGCTGGTTGGCCACTATGTAAACAGAATGCTGGACTAGATGGACCCTTGGTCTGATCCAGCATGGGTCTTCTTATGTTCTTAGGACACAGTTGTCACCTGGATTTGTTGCAGGCAGAGGCGGTGTTAGGGGGTGGCCCACTAGGGCTGGAACCCCAAATCTTTCATTTGGAGCCCTAAATCTCTGTGAATCCATCTGCTGCACCACCCTGCTGTCCATGGGCACTTGCTGAAATAAAGGGACAGGGGCCCTGATGAGCTCTGTTGGATCTGATCCCCCTGGACTAGCTGCCTTTTTGCCCACATGTGCTTCCCCTCCTGCTTGCCTCCCTTGAATCTTTCTGCCTGAGGTTTTTTTCTGAAATCAAATGCCCTCCTCTCCCCTGTCCATACATCCCTTTTTACAAATAGGGGTGTCCTTAGGAGACAGGCTCCTTTACAGACACACACACAGCGAGAGAGACTTTAGAGCATAACGATAAAAAAAAAGCGTTGTGCAGCTATTCCATCTTTTCTTTCTTAACAGATTTTTTTCTGGTGAGAAAAAAAACAGAAGCAGTGGTGGGAAAACACACCATCTGGACCCCCCCCCCCCCGCAATATTCCATGAATGAGGTGGTGCGAATGCATGATAAAAGCTTCATCTGGAAGCACCCAAAGTCAATAGAAGCCAACCTGGGTAAGGATACCTAGTGGTTGAAGAGCATGTTGATTTCCCCCAAAGGCAAAGCTCTTATAATTAGGTGGTAGACCTTTTTTATTTTTATTTTTTTGGTAAACTAACCTTCCTGTTCTGTTGGTATGGTAATAAAAGCTTTAGCAACAAACCTGGAAATTCTGCCTGTGTAGTTCTAGATAAAAGGTCATCCTGTCCCACTTTGCTTTAGAATGGTTATCCACCCACTACCAACACAGACTAAGGTGTCCTTTGAAGAGTTCATTAATTGCTATTTGTAGCTGAAGCCCTGTAAAGAATACTGCAGGTGTGGAAAATATTGCTTTATGGTGTGTTGTGGATTTTTATTTTACCCATAGTGTAAAAGCCAAATTAAATCTACTCCAAGCTGAAAGTTAGCTTGTGCTACTTAAGGAAGATTCAGATGTTCATATAGTACACATTACTCTCAGCAGAGGGTGGCTGCTGAAAACTACCACCTTCTCAGAGGCAGTGTTAGGGGGTGGCCTGCTAGGGCTGGAGCCCCGAATCTCTGGGAGGCCCTCTGCCCCACCATTCTGCTGTCCATGGCCACTTGCTGAAATCAAGGCACAGGGGCCCTGAGGATCTCTGGTGCATCTGATTCCCCCGGATGAGCTGGCTTTTTGCCCACATGTGCTTCCCCTCCTGCTGCCCCCCCCCCGAATCTTTCTGCCTGAGGGTTTTTCTGAAATCAAATGCCCTCCTCTTCCCTGCTCCTTCAGCCCTTTTTACAAATATGGGTGTCCTTAGGAGACAGGCGCCTTTAAAGACACACACACAGAGACTTTAGAGCATATGTAAATTAGCACATGCAAATTTGTGCATCTTTTTTGTCCTGTGGGCCCAAGTCCTGGATCTTTTCGGTACCTAGCACCGCCTCTGCACCTTGTATAAAGTTATCCTTTCTTTCCTCATACTGACCAGGTTGGTGCGATCACCGTAGCTCGCCCTGGTGGGCGGCCATTTTGAATATCCAAGCCGCAACCGCAGCTTGTCATGTCGTCCGAACCCGGTAAGGGTGGGTTGTTGCTGTGGTTAACAAACCATTCAGAACCCATGGGCTGTTTTAGGGCTGTGGGTGGTTTGTTAACCATGCCAAGGACCCACCCTCACCAGCATGGGATGACACGACAAGCGGCGGTCATGACTGGAATATTCAAAATGCCTGCCCACCCACCTGCACCACAGCCCACCGTGGCTTGTGTTGGCCATGGTGGGCTGCTTGGTTGTGCAAACCGGCCCACTGTTTAGCCACGTTGTGACGTCATCGCAGGGGGGGATTCGGACAATCTCCCCTCATGGGTTCTTTGAAAGCATGAGGGAGCCGCGTGGCCATGTGCTCAGCAGTCATGCCCAGTGGCGCAGTGGAGCCAGGGCTCACAGGGACGTCGTGCTGGCACTCGATGTCATCGCCCACGGCCAGGGCTTTGTCAAGGTATTTGGTGTCCTAGGAGATGAACAATTTTGGTCCCCCACCCCACCCCACCCCTGGTACCACTATTAGTTCCTGAACAGCATTTAATGGGATCACGGGGAGGCGCGGGCAGGAGCACAAATTTTCCTGGGATAGTGATACCTTCCGTTTCTAATTTCTTTAACATTGCAACATTTATCAGTGTCACTGTACTGTAAAGTGCTTTAAAAAAAACATTTGTTTGGAACACAGCACATGCTTCCTTTAAACCAGTGGTCTTCAACCGATCCAGGCCTGAGACCCACCTCTGATTCCCAACCTGCAATGTGGGGCCCACTTTCACATTTTCATTTTTGTTTATATGACACTTCTTTGGACACTCCTTCTCCTGTTCCACAAACAACTCCCATTGCACAGAGGATCAAGTGACTTCAATATAATGAGTGCAAAGCAGTGGGGGTGGGAATCCTCACAGTCACACAAAATGATGATGATGATGATGATGATGATGATGATGATGATGATGATGAGAGGAAGTGGACAGGGAGACATTTTTCACCCTCTTTCATAATACCAGAACCCAAAGGGGTCAATCCCATGAAGCTGATTGGTGGGAGATTCAGGACAGATCAAAGGAAGGACTTCTTCACATAGCTGAACTATGGAATTCACTTCCACAAGTTGTAGTGATGACCACCAATTTGGAGGGCTTTAAAAGGGGATTGGACAAATTTATGAATGAGAAGGCTATCAATGGCTACTAGTCTTGACTGGCTATATATGCTTCCTCCAGCATCAGAGGCAGTATGCCTATGTACTCCAGTTGCTGGGGAACGTGGGCGGGAGGGTGCTGTTGTAATGTCCTGCTTGTGGGCTTCCTATTGGCATCTCGTTGTGTGAACAGAACGCAGGACTAGATGGACCCTTGACTTGAGTGCAGATGGAGAAAAACTCCTAGTGGATGCAGTCAAATTCTGGTATGTGCCTATAGTCAGGGGCTATGAGGGTGGCAAAGAAACAACATCTCACTGCCTTAATTCGATCCTCTATTTGCCACCCACCTGAGCTTTTTAGGGTCATCTGGGGCCTATTACATCCTGGCCCTAAGGACATTGTAGACCCGTCTGAGGCCTTCTGTATCATATTTGCTAGGCACTTCCAGGATAAAATCTCTTGTATCCTGGGACTTAGACTCCAGTGTTACAGCACCTGAATCATGTGAGGTGTCCAGAACACAGCCTGGTCCAGTTTTCTTGGGTGAGTTTCAGTTGGTACAGCTTGAGGACATTGACAAGGTGCTTGGACAGGTTCATGCAACCACTTCCGTACTGGATCCTTGCCCCTCTTTGCTTATAAAAACTAGCAGGGAGGGAACAGCCGGCTGGGCCAGGGAGGTGATTAATGCCTCCTTGCAAGAGGGGGTGGTCCCATGCTGTCTAAGAGAGGCGGTGGTGAGACCACTCCTGAAGAAACCCTCTCTGGACCCGGAAGATCTTAAGAACTTTAGGCCAGTGGCGAAT
Source organism: Shinisaurus crocodilurus (assembly GCA_021292165.1). Lineage (NCBI taxonomy): Eukaryota > Metazoa > Chordata > Lepidosauria > Squamata > Shinisauridae > Shinisaurus > Shinisaurus crocodilurus. Next base: position 294,830,696 of record CM037876.1, read on the forward strand.
GTTCTTTCCTGGGCAAGGTCCTTGAGTGGGTGGCGGCCAACCAGCTCCAGGCACTCTCGGATGAGACAGATTATCTGGATCCATTTCAGTCGGGGTTCAGGCTGGGCTTTGGCATGGAAACAGGTTTGGTCACCCTGTATGATGACCTATGTCGGGCGAGGGGGGGGGCGAGTGTTACCCTGTTGATACTCCTGGATCTCTTAGTAGATTTCAATACCATCAACCATGTATCCTGGGGCAACTGTCTGAGCTAAGAGTTGGGGGTACTGCATTGCAGGGGTTCCACTCCTACTTGGATGGATGGCTCCAGAGGGTGGTGCTTGGGGAATATTGCTTGGCCCCATGGATTCTCCATTATGGGGTTCCCCAGGGCTCAGTTTTGTCCCTCATGCTATTTAATATCTACATGAAACTGCTGAGTGGGGTCATCCAGAGTTTTGGAGTGCTCTACTTCTCCCTTTCATCTTCATCGGGTGAAGCGGTGGGGGCTAACAAACTGAAGCTCAATCCAGACAAGACTGAGATGCTGTTCGTGGGTGGTTCTTCTGAGCAGATGGAGGGTGCTCAACCTGTTCTGGTTGGGGTTGCACTCCTCATGAAGGAGCAGGTTTGTTCATCAGAATAAACGCTCTTAAAATGTACAGCTTTTTCTCACTTTAACCTTCCAACATATCGAAGTGCACACATTTATTCGGATGATTTCCTATCTTTTTTACACTTCCTAATTATAACAATGTTTTTGCTACAGTCAGTAAGAACTTTAAAAGAGGGAAGAGGGGTGTCTCTGTAAAGCATACCTCGTATGTACGCCTATTTAATGTATAACGACCTTGTTGAATTTTTAATCCTCCCCATGGAATCAAAATCTGTGTATTTACTTGAATGAATCTCTCTCTCTCTCTCTCTCTCTCTCTCTCTCTCTCTCACACACACACACACACACACACACACACACACAGAGGAACATACTGTTCCACAGAGATGTGAGCTTGGTCAGCAAGGTGGGAATTCAGTTTACAGCTGTGTGTTATCCACTCAGCACAACCACCTGAAACCCTCCTCTGTACCGGGATCATATAAAGGAAAAGTATTCAGGATGGAGGAGAAAGCAGAAGATACCTCACAAGAGGAGCGTTAGAGATCAAGAGAGCAGTGGGTTGGGATCTGGAAGAACAAATAGGAATAAATATACACTAAGATTAAACCATCCACTAATAATTCATACTAGGGCCTCACAACAGCGATACAGAAACATAATCCAAGTATCCGCAAAAAGAATACATCTTATAATTCAAGACTAAATACTGTCCCCAGAAATAAGCCCTAAACTATTGATGGCACCTTCAGCAGCCGGAGCAGCCTTGGTAGCTGGAGTGTGAGGGGCCCCCCCCCATGGAAGACCTTGCCTTTCCCAACCTGTTGGAGAATGCTGGCTGGGGCTGATGGGAGTTGTAGTCCAACACATCTGGAGGGCGCCAGGTTGGGAAAGGCTGAGCTAGACAGAGGACCAGGTCTTGCAGGTGAGGCGCGTTGGGCAAAAAACCCCAATCTTCAACTAGCTGTGCCGCTGCCGTGAAAAGGGCAAGTTCGGTGCCAAGAATCATTACCAAAGGGGCCGAAATCCCGCATTTTCCATTGTGTCTAGTCTGGCCTTTAAATTCTTAGGAATTTAGAAATATATGACCTCCAAGCTCCAAACACGGAGCTTCCACTGAATTGTCACAACAGCCCATGCAGGCCTACAGGACTGAAATTTTGTCCCCATAAATTTGCAGCAGCAAGAATAACAAAAAGTGGGGGAGGAGGAGACTAGAGACGGGCACGAAGTGCCAGCGGTAGTGGAAGGATGTCAGTGAACTCTGGAAATGCTCTTGAGAAACAGTTTCCTGTGTTGGTGTGCCCAATAGGAGAAGGAGCTCCACTCCTCCCTACTTCTGGTGACCAAGTACAGGCAGGGAGGGTGTCTCATCTTGAGGCCCTTACTTGAACATTTTCAAGAACTAATTCTTAAAAGAGCCACACACAGAACCATTGTGCTTTTTTTTAATTTTAGTGTATGCACCTTTAAGTGCTCTTCGTTTTACTTACTTTTGAAGTAGTATATGTCTATTAGCTGATGCAGGATTTCCCATTTCATTGAGTAAAGCCTCCTTCTTATTCTTTGCACTTTCTCTCTCTCATACGTGCGCGTGCACGCATGCACGCACACATGCACCCGCCTGCCCGCCCGCCTAAGCTGCAGTTCCTGGATATGAATCAAAGTCGCTGCTGCTCTTGGCTTCAGACGTCTTCTATTAGAGCTTCTTGAAGCAAGAGCTTCCACTATTTCCCATCCTTCATTCCTGATAATGTTCAACCGATGATATCCATCTCTTTGCCGTTCGCATCATCACATGCAAGGAATGGGATGTTTCTAGTTCTGAGGGCTTGTTGTGTGTACACCATCATTTATCCAGGATGCAATTTGCCTCCATTTCAGACCACATGGGATTAATTCCTCAGGAGGGGCCTATATTTCTGGCTAACTCACTGGTTCTGCATACCGAATGATTAATTGCAGTGTTCCTACACTGGCTGGGGCATGCTGGGAGTTGTAGGCCAAAAACATCTGGGGACCCAAGGTTGGAGAACACTGCATTCATGTGATTGACAGTGAAATAGTCCCATGTATGCCAAAAGCACAAATCCTTGCTTAAAACTGGGTGACTAGTTGACTTGTGTTGGCAGCATAGCTGGAGTTGCTATGAGGCAGAAAAAGAAAACAAAATAAGATGCTCTTAAAATACACTGCTTTTATTTTATTTTTTTGCGGGGAGGGGTGTATCTTCAAGTACATCTAAGAGCAGGCTATTGCCTCTCCCCCAATCTGAAATGCAGGGTTGTTATCGCTGGTGTGCAGAGTTCTTTGCCAACACCAGTGACCTGTAATTGACCCAAGCTGAGGAGGAAGGGGATGTGGGTGGGATTCCTTTTCCACAGGCTTGTCAAGGCTGATTCATGACAGTCATCCCTCTGAAATAACCTCGGGTTGGAAGGGAATGACCTCAGCTAACCAAATGGAAGTCCCTTCAAAATGCCCAGGGTGGCAGCGATAACCTGTGGAGAACTGGCCATCTTTAGCCCCTGTTAATGCCTAGCTCTGCTGCCGCTTGCCCGGATTTCTGAGCAGTTGAGGAAGGGAGGTAATGGTGAGCTGAGCCACACAGCTTAAGAGGCGAGCTGGTGGCTGGTGGTCTCCGGTTTGCATCCTGAAATCATCGCCCAGGTGGTATGAACAAGCTGAGCTTCCACTGAAACTGCAAAGAGGATAATAAGCAAAGTGGGACCTTTATGGCCATCTTTGGGTCCACTTTATATAATACCTGGAGCGGTCCAGGTTTTTGAGGGCCCTTAGGTGAGGCACCTTCAAAGAACCTCACCTATCGCTGCTACTCAACATGTAAGGTTAAAAAAAAAAAGTGTTCATGTTGACATGGAGAGTGGCGTGGGCCCTAAAGGTTTGTCCAGCCAGCTGCTACTGGGCTTCCTTCTGCCAGTGGAGCTGGCTGGGTGAGGACGAGGACTGGGAGAAGAAGAAGAAGAGGAGGAGGAGGAAGAGCCGTTGCCACCAGGTTAAAAGAAAGAAAAGAAAGGAGGGAGGGAGGCAAAGCTGGCCACTGGCGAGGCTCAGATGGTGTGTAAGTGGAGGGCCCATCGGCAGCGCTATGCCAAGGGCCCACTCAAAGGTGGCAGCGGCCCTGATTGGGAAAATTTACAAACATAAGAAGAGACCTGCTAGATCAGACCAAGGCCCATCTAGTCCAGCATTCTGTTCACACAGTGGCCAACCAGCTGCCCACGGGAAACCCACAAGTGCACTAGCAGCCTCCCACTCATATTCCCCAGCAACTGGTGTACAGTGGGCAAGCTGCCTCTGATGCTGGAGGTAGCATATAGTCCATCGGGACTAGTAGCCGCTGATAGCCTTCTCCTCCATGAATTTGCCTAATCTCCCTTTAAAGCCATCCAAATTGGTAGCCATTGCTGCATCTTGTGGAAGTGAGTTCCATAGTTTAACTACGTTGTGCGCGCTGTTAGAAGAAGTACATCTTTCTATCTGTCCTGAATCTCCCACCAATCAGCTTCATGGGATGACCCCTTTGGGTTCTAGTATTATGAGGGAGAAGGAGAGAGATGTCACCCTGTCCACTTTCTCAACACCATGACATACCACACCAACTTAAAATATCTGTGTCTCCCACCCTTTGAGGAAAAATGACAATTACAATTCTACAGTTAGTCAAAAGCACCATTTTCTTTTTCTTTCTGAGGTCATGTTGCACCGTTTCCTCCCCACTGCCAAGAGATTTCTGTCCAGGGAAGCTGCACTTGTAAGATTTGCATTTTCTTTCCAACTTGCTTCAGTCTGCATGGTGAGAGAAGGCTAGCTGCCATCCTGTTATTCCTTGTTTTCATTTTCTGAAAGTACGGTAGGTACCAGACAGAGCAACTTACTTTATGCACAAAATGTTTGGATGCACTCTTATTTATTTTCCTGTTCTTTTCCCAGAGAACTCCATCTGACAGGAGTGTCTTTACTCCCTTCTATGAAATAAAACAAAAGCCACTTGAGTTCATATTTGTTCAGCATTGTAGAATGCACATGCCTGACATTTTTAGTTAACTGGAAATTTATGGATCCCTATAAAGCCATTTAAAAGAAACCTAGAGGCATTGTTTAATGTTTTGTCACAAATTGTGCTGTTCTAATAACCGTCTCAGCTTACTGCTGTTTAAATCCTTTGCTAAGGATTCCCCAACTGAATCATCCCTGGATATGAATTGATACAAACATTGGGATATATTATTATGGGACCTGGCATATTGTTATTCAAAGATAAGGGGTGGCTGGATTCAAAGGAGGAAAGCAACTCCTGTGCCTTTAATAGTTGGGCCAGGGGGAATTTTGGCAACTACAGCTTATCACGCAGGGGTGAATTAAGCTGTACTTTGCCATATTATTAAAATGGACCTGGCTACCATACTCTGAGAGAACACCTTCTCCCTTATCAGTCTGCCCAGTCACTAAGGTCATCAGATGAGGCACTCCTGGTGGTTCTGTATGGACCTCGTGGTCTGTTTGGAGTCCATTCAGAGTAGAGCCTTCAGTGTATTGGTTCCTTCTCTGTGGAACTCCCTGCTTCTTGATGTCAGGCAGGCACTAACACTGTTTCGTTTTCAAGGCCTGCTGAAGACATTTTTATTTAAACAGGCTTTCCCTGACTAACCAGCCATGGTTTTACTAGCTTAATTTGATTTTAAAGATTTTAAGTCTGTATTTTGAATCTTTTCCCCCTTCCTTTTTATTGTTCACCGTTCAGGATGTAGAGGGATATATAAATCTTGTCAATCAATCAATCAATCAATCTAATACTCAAAGCTTCCCTTTAGATTTGGTGTGGCTACTAACAATTCATGATAGTTATTGGGCAGTCAGAGTAGCAGTTCACACTGGCCACAGATAATCTGGGTCACATTCCCCTGCAGGTTGGGAGGAGTCAGAGAAACTGGTCTGACTGGTTGAATATGGGGTGGGTATGCCAAAAGACCTGGAAAAGGAAACAATTTGAATTTTGGAACTGGCTGACAGGTTTTCAAAGATTTCTTGCAGGCTGAAGCAGGGTTTTGTTTTTTTTAATGGGTTTTAGGATGTGGATATTGTTGTGGAAGTGGTCCTGTGTGCTTGTTTCTGATTTGCGCAAAATAGAAGAAACAGCCTTTTTGGAGCCTCTTTGCATCAATGTCCAGGGTTGGTAGTACCTGTTGCACTGTGACAGCAGGTACCCCCCCACCAGACATTGTCCAACCAAGGACCCCGATTCCGCGGTTGCGCAAGTGCAGCTAAAAACAAATAAAAACAAAACAAAAAATTTTGCACACATTTTGTGTGCAAAAATAATGATTGAAAATGTTTGCCAACCACTGACAGCCCCTCCAAGGTGCCACTGGGATACCCGCAGGAAGACCGAGGGGGAAGGAGGGGAAGCGAGGGGGTGAACAACCCACGGTGAGCCTGATTATCTGTTGGACGCACTGTGGGTTGTTTGGCCTACAACCAACCAGTGTGGCTTATTGTCAGAGTGCTTAGCACGCTGGCTGGGGCATGCTGGGAGTTGTAGGCCAAAAACATCTGGGGACCCAAGGTTGGAGAACACTGGCTTAGCATGACATGTGAATGCACCCACTGTTTCTGTCCCTGAAGATCAACACCACTGTACTCTGTTTCTTTCTTTCTTTGACATTCTCAAGAGAGAGAAAAGAGAGATTAAAAACAGTGCATGGTGGTAATGATCTTGAGAGAGCGCACGTGGGATGGCTCTGGTCTCATTCATCACTGGCGTGCAGACCCCAACAAATTCCTTCTGAACGGAATGATGTCCTCAACTGAAAAGGGGGTGCCCATTCCTTCGGTGCAGAATGCTACACACACACATACACTTAACTCCCATCTGATCTGAATAGGTCCTAATTTGGTTGACTCCTGTTACCATCCAACCTGCCATATCTATAACGCAACTTTATCTCAAAAATTAAGTGGGTAATGTGTACTGCAAAACAGACTTTTGTTCTCATCTGAAATTCCTGGGAATTATTCAGGCAGCTTGTCTGGGACTGGGTCATAGAATCATAGAACAGTAGAGTTGGAAGGGACCTATAAGGCCATCGAGTCCAACCCCCTGCTCAATGCGGGAATCCAAGTTAAAGCAACAATAGAATGAAATTTAACAGGGTCAGAGAGGTGTCTGATATATACTACAGAGAAACACGCAGTTTCCGCATGCTGAAAGGCTGCTTGAAGGGTAAGATGTGCTGGATTAACAGTTCCTCGGTGTCTTGGATCGTAATCACACTGCTTCCATCCATAACCCATCCTACCTCCATAGAAAGCGAGGGACGGACTGCCCTGCTGAGCTTGCCTTTTGCTGGTCCCCAATCACCAGCATAGCACCATTTGCAACGGAACAGTCTGCACCCTCTTCTTGCTCTAGCCGAGATGTACACACACAAAAATTGAGCTGGGAGACGTCAGGAGGAACTCCTGCCTTCTCTCTCCATCGTTCATTCCATCTGAGTCCGTGCGATTGCCTGAAAAAAATGGCAGCCGGCTATATTTCGCAATAAACCCGCTGCATCCACATTGGCCCCTTCCGGAGCTCAGGGCCAGCTCTGAATTGCAGGGGAATCTCAGCCAAGTAGCCTCAGATCTAGTGCTGGCTCCAGGTATTTGAGGTCCCTTGGCAAGATGCCCTCAATGAGCCCTCGCCCTCCCTGAGTCCACCTTCCCACCGCCATTGGCACCAGCTGCTCTTGCTCCTCATCCTCCTTCGCACCATGGCTGCCACTCGCTTGCTTGACGGGCAGAGAGCCAGGGAGCAAGCAGGCCGTGACATCTGCTGCTGCTGCTGCTGCTGCTCCTCGCCAGCACTGGGATCTGGGCCAGAGAAAGCGGCAGGTGAACCAGCCGGTTTGCAGTAGTGAAGAGCAGGAGCAACTCTCGGGGATTCTTGCCGGGGGGCCCCTCGTTGGGGTGTGGGCCCTCAGCAGGTGCCCAGCCGTTCCTACTCTTGACGCCAACCTTGCTCTGATCAGCCCCGCAGGAAGGCTTACCTGGTGGTTGTGCTGGATTGCCCCCAGTGGGAGCCCCCAATTTAATTTCCCTGCTACATCAGGAGCATTTTAGGGAATTCAAAGGGTGGCTCCCAGACCCAGCCATATAAAGCAGGTATGAGTGGTAATAAGCCCTGCAGGGGACCTGAGACCTTGGCAACTGCCCCAGGATGCTGCATGCTGGCGCGGGGCCTACCTGAGCTATCCCTTGATCATGCCCTCCTATTAGTGCTTTTTCTTGGCATTCTCAACTAAATATAATCCTTTCCTCGCTGTCATTCACTGTGGGCAGCATTCCATATGGAAACCTCATGAGTGACAAGATCTCCAGCTGAGTCATAATCAAGTGAGAAGAGTGTGGTGGAGTCTTGCCAAGACAGTCAAAGCATCCATGGTTTGTAGTGACTTGCAGAGCAATTCCTGTATCAAGCAAGATTTAGTTTCAGGGAACAAATGTATACTGGACCCTTACATTCATCCTGTATTTTCTGAGCCATGTTAAGCAGCAATTCTGCTGGAAAACAAGGTGAGTGCAGCTGTTTGGCAGGCTGTGGAGAGCCCCATTCTGCAGAGAGACCCATTTTACATTCTCACTGTAAAATTTCTAGCTATGTGTGTCAATAATGTGTGTCTAGAGGGGCATTTCTGAGCAAGGTTGAGGTTGACATACCCGTCACCAATGCAAAAGAGCTCTTCCCTACAAAAGAGAGGAGTACAGTCCTCTGCTTAGATGCAGTCTACACTCCTGTGGCTAACGAAATCTTAAATTGTTGAACATAAGAGATCCCTCTGCAAAGTGAAATCTGCTTAGTACTTAACCTCTGAAGGCTTAAGGCCCTAGTAGGCACTTAACCTCTGAAGACTAAAGGCCCTAGTTAGGTACTCAAGGAAGACGTGGTTTCTTATTTGCTTTGTTGCCACTTGTTCTAATCTGCTGTTAGGCGTGTTCTCCAGCTCCCCAGGAAAGGCACCAGTCAGGTATGAAAGTATAGGAACTGCATTTATTTGATGTAACATACAATTTAGGCTCAGAAGGGCTTCGACTACTATAAAACAGACATCCTTCCTTAAAATTGTTGGAAAGTCTGGTGTGACTTGAGCAGAGTTGCCTTATATAAAGAAAACGTGGTAACATAGCATTTAGCATTGTTGCACAATTATGCTCTGAACTTTTTTTCCTAGAGAACCAATACTCAGGAAAGCGAAGCAGCACACCCAGTAGTGAGGTTTTTTCAAAGGTTTTATTTTTGCAAAAAGGCCTGTGGCTCACACCAGAATCAGAAGCTGAACAAAGGAAGGAGGACACGTGTAGGTCTTCTTATACTTTACATTCATAGCATGGCTTCAGCAAACTAAACACATTGCTTAAACATGCTAACTAATCACATACATTCATTTGAACATGGCAACAATCAATTAGGGACTTTTCATTTGAACGTAGTAACAACCAATCAGAAACTTAAGGCTATCTATCCTTTCCTTTCTTGGCTAGGTTGCGCTTGAGACACCAGGTGTCCCATGAGTCTGCTACTCTTGGTGCTCTTTATCAGTTGGAGAAATTCCCCTTCGTCGGTACATCTGGCGTTGGCACAAGAAAATACACTTTAGAAATGAGGTGCTAGCCAAGGAGGAGATATGGCGGCACTAGGCGTACAACTAAACAAAAAGCGATACAATTCTTCAAAGGCAGACGGGCAAGGTTAGTCAGCTTAGGCCAGGAGGGAGTGGAACAGAGAGATTAATTCATTTCACAATGTGTGCTATTTACAGCTTTGTTTATTACACGTGTATAATGGAACTTTATTCTTACACTCTGTATATGCACCATGTCCACTTTTCTAACAGCATTAGTGGGAATGAATGCAGGCTAGAGCCAGTTTAGAAGAAGTTCAAATCAACTTACTTTATTAGTGCTTTTATACATTATCAAAGAAGGCTAACTAACACTGTTTAACTACCAACACCACCTAAAGCTGGGCGCACGAGATATGGTCACTTGCTTCCATCTGGGAGAGAGTACATGTTGCTTGTTGCAGAGGCAAAAAAAGGAAGAGGAAGGCGACGGAGTGGGAGAAAGGAGCCGATCAAGTTACAGGAAAACAAAAGGGATGAACAAGACAAGCAGCTGTTGATATGACATATAGTAATACCTTGGATTGCAAGTAACTTGGTTTGATCTCGTTTTGCAAGACAAGCAATTTTTTAAATATATACCGGTATATATATATATATATATTTACTTGATATACAAGCGACGTCTTGCAATATACAAGTACTGTAGTACGGCTTAAATTAAAAATCTTTGTACAATTTTTTTTGGGGGGGGGGTTCGTTTTGATGTAAGAGTGTTTTGGATTACAACAAGCACGTTTCCGGAACGAATGATGCTCTCAGTCCAAGGCATGACTGTACAATAATGGAATCATGTAGAGTTGGAAGGGGCTTAGAAGACCACCGAGTCCAACCCCCTGCTCAACATGTTCTCTGTCATCCCCTAGTTCTGGAACCATGCAGAGTTGTTTCTATTATCCAACAAAAATAGCTCCCAACAGGTTCTGCTTCCCAGTCAGCACTGGGAGGTAGATGCCCCTCCTGCAGTGGCCAATCAGATGAAGGACTGATGCATTCACTGAACGTGTGTGCAAGGACAAGGCCGGCGTCAGAGGTAGCCACGGTTGGGCACCTGTCGAGGACCTATACCCCCCTGGACTTGTTCCTCCTCTTCATCACTGCAGACCAGCTCGTTCACCTGCCTCTCGCTCTGGCCCAGATGAAAATGAGAATGAGAAGGAGGGGCAACGGATGCCGGTGTTGCCTACGTGCCCACCGGCTCGCTGCCTGTTGGCAATCAAGTGGCATCAACGCCAAGAGAGAGGATGAGGAGCAACCGCAGCTGGTGACGATGGTGGTGGGACGGTAGACTGTAGGACTTTTTTCTGTCTAAACATGCTATAGGGTTGCACCCTGAATCATTTATTTTATTTGAGATGATTTGGATCAGAAATGAACTGGCTGGCTGTGCCTCCTGCGAAATTTAAACAAATCCTCATAATCATTTCTCTCTCTATAGCAGTGTTCTCCAACCTTGGGTCCCCAGATGTTTTTGGCCTACAACTCCCAGCATGCCCCAGCCAGCGTAGTGCTCTATAGGAATAAATTAGTATATGAAGCTTTGCATCCTATGGGCTGTGCCCTGGAATCTTTTAAGCGCCTAGCAACACCCCCTGCCTACATTGATTGAGCCAGCTTCCTTCTGGATTCCTGGCTCCTTGTGGACCAGGTTTGCTGGGCAGCCGGTTTTGAAGAATAATGTGAGGGGCCAGGTAGGAGCTTCTGGATATGGCTGCCGGATTGCTCACAGATGAAAGATGAGCAATCTGCTCATAACCAGCCAAAGGCAATTTCTGGTTACCGGTATTACTTATTTATTTTATTTATTTATTATATTTATACCCCACCTTTTTTCCTGCAAGGAACCCAAGGGGGCTTACATAATCCTCCTCCTCCTCTCCATTTTATCCTCACAACAACCCTGTGAGGTAGGTTAGGCTGAGAGTCAGTGATTGTCCCAAAGTCACCCAGTGAGTTTCATGGTCGAGCGGGGAATAGAACCCGGATCTCCCGAGTCCCAGTCGAACACTCTCACCACTACGCCACACTGGATCTGGATGGGAGACCCCTCCTCTAGTTTCCTGCATTGAGCAGGGGGTTGGACTCGATGGCCTTGTAGGCCCCTTCCAACTCTATGATCTATGAATCTATGAATCTATCCTTCTTGTTCATACAGAACAAGACCAGCCTTCTACAGCCTGGTGCCCTCCATATGTGTTGGACTATATCTATCTATCTATCTATCTATTTATTTATTTATTATTATATTTATATCCCGCCTTTTTTCCTGCAAGGAACCGAAGGCTGCTTACATAATCCTCCTCCTCCGGCACTGGGCTATGGAAGGCTATTTAGACATAATTTCAAGCCTTATGAAGGAAGATAGTGTGGTGCCTCCAATGGTGCCCACAAAGCTCTCCACCCCCACCCCCTTCAAAACCATTTAAAATAAAAACAAAAACCTTAGCCACTAGCCAGCCCCCCACGGCAGCCATTATGTGACTAGCCACATCTTCCGTGGGAGCCATTTTGTGGTCCCCAGAGCAGTTTCTCAAATTCCCCAAAGTGTCCATGGGTCCAAAAAAGTTGTGACCCGTGTCTCATGGGGATGCTGTTGAGGAACAATTGTAACAGGGTAAAACAAACAAACAAACAAACAAACATGTTTTAAAAGGTGCTGTATGTGAATGTGTGGCCGTAGAATGGACCTCGGTGCCAAAGCACATGCTTTGCATGCAAAAGCCTCCAGCTCTCAAGTTTAGTCACTGGCTTTTTCCATTTAAAAGGATCTCCGAGAGAAATGACTGGAAAAGGATTCAAACGGGAGAATCGCTGCCTGTCGCAGAAAGTACCAGGCTAGCTGGTCCATTGGTCCGTGTTGGTGTAAGATCTTTTCCTATAGCTCAGATACTCCAATTTATCTGAAAATTCAAACATCGAAATGATTAGGAAAAGGTAACGACTCCATTAATTGGATGATCAATGTTGCTATTTTGGGAATAATGGTTCTGCTGCAGAACATGGTGCCGAGTGGCTCTCCCCTTTTTAAAGCATTGATAATGCACGCCTCCTAGGCAGTTGCTGAGTGTAATTTTTTTTTTTGTAACTTTGCAATTTGTAAGAGCAGACAATCTGTGCGAATGAAGGGGTCCTCGGTGGATTTTATGTGGTTATTTTTGATGCTAGCCTTATTGTTCTTTTGACTTTGCTTCTTGTTGCTGGTTTGTGTGGTCATTATTGGATAAAAAAGCAACTCATAGTCTGAAGTGGTACTATCATAGGAAGATGGTACTACATCATATTCCTGAGCTTTTACTTCAATTCTCCAGTCCCCTAGAACAGGGTCCTCAACATGGCTCCCCACAGGTGCCAGGGTGCCCGCAGGAACTTCCAACGGTGCCCACGTTTAAAAGTAAAAATAAAAAACGTAGAAAATGTTCTGGCAGTCTTCTTTCTCTCCCTTTCTAGCCTTGCTATTTCTCTCCCTCACCCGCTTTAGCTCACTTTTTTACTAGCCAGCCCCACACGGCAGCCGCATCCTCCACGGGGGAGCCATTTTGTGCTGGTGCCCAGAGCAGTTTCTCAAATCCCCAAATCTGCCCACGGGCCCAACATTAATTAATTAATTGCATTCGTTTCTCTACCGCCCAATAGCAGAAGCTCTCTGGTCGGTTCACAAAGGTTGGGGACCCCTGCTCTGAGATAAGAGAGACCATGGATTGCATGCAATTTTTGCCTTTCCATCCGTAGAAGATCTTTCGATCCAGTGGAAACTTCTGGTAACTGAAGGATGGTGTAATTTTTGCCAGTACCCTTCGTCTCCAGAGCCACCTCTCACACTGCCTGGGGTGGGTGGGTCATCCAGAGTGTGCTGCCGCGGGAAAGGGAGAATCAGCCAATTGGCCAGAATTGCCTTCCTCCTTCCGTTAGTGGAGGGCCGTGGATGGAAGAGGGGCATTGGATGGAAACCGCGGTTTTAAAATAAGGGCCATTGTTCAAAATAGAGAAAGGAGTGAGTTGCATCTGCGACGTCATGCTTCCTAACATTTCACAGGCAAAAATAATCTATTTAGCACTCAATCCTATACGTAATTAGACAGTAAAAAGGCCTACAACTCCTTCCTTTATTTATCTTCATCAATGTACCTGGTGCTATAAAAGAGACATCCTTTCATATTTGGAACATGTGCAGTGTATTCTTAAGCATATTGGTTTAGCACTTGCATCGCCAATAACCTACTAAGTCTGCTTATTTATTCATCTACTTCCCACAAAGTGTGCTTATTTATTTATATCCCAGTGTTCCCCCAAGGACCTCAAGGTAGCAAGCATGGTTCTCTTCCCCCCATTTTATCCTCACCACAAGCCTGTGAAATAGGTTAGGCCAGCCTACCCTAATCTGGTACGTTACAGATATGCTGCACTTCAACTCCCATCAGCCCAGTCAGCATGGCCAATGGTGGGAGTTGTAGTCCAAAGCATCTTGAGGGCACTAGGTTGGGGAAAGCTGGGAGAAAGTGACTGGCTGAGGGCACCCAATGGCGCTTCAGGGCTGTGTGGGGATTTGAACCCAGGTCTCTCCGGTCCTGGTTCAGCACTCTAACCCAGCTTTCCCCAACCTGATGCCCTCCAGGTGTGTCGGAGCACAACTCCCATCATCCCCAGTCAGCACTGGCAATGGCCATAGTGGCTGGTGATTATGGGAGTTGTAGTCCAACATATCTGGAGGACACCAGATTGGGGAAGGCGGCTTTAACCTTTATTTATTTATTTATTTATATTTACAGCATCTGTATACCGTAATGTTCCATATCTGGGCAGGTTCCAGAGTGGTGAACAATAAAAAGTTAAAACAGATAAAAGAATAAAAACAATGCATTAAAAACAGGATAACATTAAAACTGTGACTGGTCAACCAAAGAAGGCTTCCTGAAATAAAGATGTTTTCAGAAGGTGCTGGGAACTACAGTGTTAGAGCCTGCCTGGCCTCCAGAGGCAGGGAGTTCCATAAAAATGGAGCCACCACACTGAAGGCTCTTCCCCTGGTGGACTCCAGTCGGGCCATAGGTCCATGTGCAACCACCAGGAGAATGTCCTCCCTCTTCCGATGGCCTCAGTGATCAGCTTTATTCTCACACTCTCACATCCAGGATCACTACCCGCATGTCCATTAAACGTTAAAGTTTCCTGCATTGAGCAGGGGGTTGGACTTGATAGCCTTGTAGGCTCCTCCCAACTCTATGATCTATGAAATCTATGATAGGCAGCAAATCATATCCATGTATCTGGGAGTAAGCCCCATTGAACTCAGTGGAACTTACTTCTGAGTAGACAGAAGTGGACTGGCCCTGCAGTCCCGGTGCCTAATGAGGAGATGGCTGCCTCAGGGAACAGTGGCTAGGGGGCGGTGGGGCGGTGTGTGTGGCACTCAGCCTGCCCTGTGCCCCCTGAGCTAGCCTGCTGCTCTCAGGTCCGGTCTGGGTAACTTTTGTATACGGAACATGGGAGGGCGCCATCTTGTCCTTTTACCTCAGGCAGCAAAATTGGGCCAGCCCTGACCAGGGACAGTACTAGAAAACAGGGACTGTTCCTCATTAATAGGGGCAATTGACATTTGATGTAAACTGGGCCTTTAAATCTGCAGCATAATCTTTCAAGGTTTCCTTCTTCACTATCGCACAGGGCTCCCTACCTATGTAATAAGTTTGCCTATCTCACAAGAGGATAAGCACAAATTGCTGTCACTAATTAATGAGGGCATAGTTGAGTCACTGTTGCAACAGAGAGCCAGCCAGCGAGCATGTAAACACGCACAAATGAGGAGGATAGAAGCAGAGGAAAGATTTCTACTTTCTCTCTGGTCTAATTATGTGCGGGAGACTTAGCCTGTCAATAAGCAAGGCACAAGTGGAATACAGTCACGGTACTGGCCCAAAATACTAATTTGGGAAGTTACGATTACTACTAGATACAAATGCAGTATATGTGGTGAAAACAAAAACGCAACATCAGGGAGGGAAGCTGGGAGGGTGAATGGAGGGGTGCCAGTGGAGGGGAACTAGATTCTTAGCAGGTTTTGAGACAGTTTCTCTTGCGAAAAAAGGGCAAAATCCTATGCAAGTTTAGACAGGAAAAGGTCCTACAACTCCCAGCACGCCCCAGCCAGACATACTGGCTGGCATGCTGGGAGTTCTAGGACTTCTTTCTGTCTAAACATGCATAGGATTACACCCTAAATTGTGGGAAACTGTATTCTGAGAACATTTGGGATGGGCCTGACACCTCTCCTCCCTAAATTGTTGTTGTTGTTGTTGTTGTTATTATTATTATTGCCCCATAGCCAAAACTCTCTGGGCAGTTTACAACAATTCATAAAAACAATAATACACATTATAAAATACAGGTAACAGTAAAATAATACCATTTCATTACAAAAGTTTAAAAACCAAATTTAAAATAGCAAATAACTGAACAAGTTAATAAACTAAGTTTGCAGCTGACATACCCCACCCCCTGTGCTGTTTTGAGCTGTTAAATGCCTTGGCATAGAGGGCAGTCTTAACCTGGTGCCAAAAAGATAGTGGAGTTGGTGCCAGGCGGGCCTCAGCAGGGAGCTTATTCCAAAATTGGGGGGCCACCACTGAGAAGGCCCTCCTCCTTGTTGCCACCAATCGAGCCTCCCTCGGAGGTGGCAGTCAGAGGAGGGCCCCAGATGTTGAGTGCAGAGTATGGGTAGATTGCAGTTGGGAGAGGTGTTCTGTCAAGTATTTATTTATTTATTTATTTATTTATTCATTCATTCATTCATTATATTTATACCCTGCCTTTCTTCCTGCAAGGAACCCAAGGCGGCTTACATAATCCTCCTCCACCTCTCCATTTTATCCTCACAACAACCCTGTGAGGTAGGTTAGGCTGAGAGTCAATGACTGGCCCAAAGTCACCCAGTGAGTTTCATGGCTGAGCGGGGACTAGAACCTGGATCTCCCGAGTCCCCGTCCAACACTCTCATCACTACGCCACACTGGCTTGCAGTCCCAAGCCATGTAGGGCTTTATACGTTAAAACCAGCACCTTGAATTCGGCTCAGAGGCATATTGGCAGCCAATGCAAGCAGGCCAGAACTGGTGTTATTTGTTCAGATTTTCTGGTCCTGGTTATTAGACTGGCTGCTGCATTTTGCACAAGCTGCAGCTTCTGAACAGTCTTTCAGGACAGCCCCACGTAGAGTGCATTGCAGTAATCTAGTTTAGAGATTACCAGAGCGTAGATTACTGAAGCCAGGCTATCCCTGTCCAGATAGGGGTGTAGCTGGGCCACCAGCCAGAGCTGGTAGAAGGCACTCCTTGCCACTGAGGATACTTGAGCCTCAAGTGACAAAGATGGCTCCAGGAGCACCCCCAAACTTCGAACCTGTTCCTTCAAGGGGAGTGCAACCCCATCCAGACCAGGTTGAGCATCCTCCATCTGGTCAGAGGAACCACCCACTAACAGCATCTCAGTCTTGTCTGGATTGAGCCTCAGTTTGTTAGCCCTCATCCAGTCCATTGTCGCAGTCAGGCACCGGTTCAGCACATCCACAGCCTCACCTGCTGAAGATGAAAAGGAGAAATAGAGCTGCGTATCATCAGCGTACTGATGGCAACGCACTCCAAAAGCACGGATGATCCCACTCAGTGGTTTAATGTAGAAGTTAAATAGCATGGGGGATAAGACCAACCCCTGAGGAACCCCATTACTGGAGAGTCCATGGGGCTGAGCAATATTCCCCAAGCACCATCTTCTGGAGCCGGCCATCCAAGTAGGAGCGGAACCACTGCAATGCAGTACCCTCCACTCTCAACTCAGACAGCTGACCCAGGATGGTATCAAAAGCTGCTGAGAGATCCAGGAGTATCAACAGGGTCACACTCCCCCTGTCTCTCTCTTGACATAGGTCATCATACAGGATGACCAAACCTGTTTCCATGCCAAAACGAGGCCTGAACCCCGACTGAAATGGATCCAGGTAATCAGTGCCTGGAGTGCCTGCAGCTGGTTGGGCACATTTGCCACCAGCCTAACGTTCTTAAGATCTTCCAGGCCCAGAGAGGGTTTCTTCAGGAGTGGTCTCACCAGCGCCTCTCTCACACAGCATGGGACCACTTCCTCTCACAAGGAGGCATTGATCACCTCTCTGGCCCAGCTGGCTGTTCCCTCCCTGCTAGTTTTTATAAACCTGTGCCTGGGCTATAGCACTTCAGACTGCCAGTGGGGGCTCAAATTACTCAATGAACCTCCATACAAAAAAAGAAAGAAAGAAAGAAAAGAAAAAGAAAAGAAGGTCCCCTGACACAGAAAACTAGTTTGTCAAGAAGAAGGGTTCTAGCCTATCTTTTCCTCTGACGTGCACACTTTCTACATGCAGGGATTTCTTTATTTTTGCATGGGGACTCATTCCATTATAGGAGCCTCCACCTGCAAACTGAAGTGGTACTACCTTGTATATCACCTGCATGAGAACTAGACCATTGAGCGTGTACAAGCAGCGAGCAGGGTGGCCACTTATGAATTGCCAAAAAGTAGAATAGATATCACCAAAGAGGACAAAAGAGAATATTTGCATAACATTTGCACAGGCTAATTTGTATGTATAGATACAAATTTAGACATAATTAGTATAATTTAAGTAAAAATACAGTCCATCTCACCACAGTGTAGAAGACTGTGACTCAGGTAACCTGTTTGCTCATGCTGTCCAGGTGCTAAATGTTGATGGGCAACAGTTCTTGTTCTTTAAATTGGAATTTCATTTATTTATTTATTTCTATACCTCCCAATAGCCAAAGCTCTCTGGGCAGTTTACAACAGAATTGGATAGGATTGCTTCAAACAGAGGACTGTCCTCTCTAAAAGAGGACACCTGGCCAACCTATGTTCAAGGCATGCCCTGAATGTGCAGTTATTAAACAGAATTAAAACAACAGCAACTATAATCCTTAATTGTGGAGAGAAAGCTAGCACAGACACCCCCCCCTCCCAGTTCAATCAGCAAAGACTCTGCCTAGGGCAGAAACAGTCTGTCCGGGTAGCCTGGCCACCTGCATACATTCACCTCCATTTACCTACTCATTCCCCAGTAGCTCAAACAACCGTCAGGCACAAGAAGGGCGCCAAGCACCGGGCAGTCTCAAAGAGCTGCCAAGTACCTACCGCCAAGTATCCAGGGCACAGAGAAGGCGACTGGGAAAACTGCTTCCCCCCTGAAGTCAAGAAGGGAGGGGGAGCGAGGAGTGAGGGGGGAGTGAGGCAGAGGATAAAGGTGGGCCTTTAAGCCCCAGGTTGTTGTTGGTCGGTGGGTGCAAGGCTGCACGGAGGTTCAGGGCACTCCAGTCCGGACTCAAAGACTCAACCGCAGGAAGCTCCCGGTGAATAAGCTGCATACCCGATCGCCGACAAGGCACGGCTTTCGGGGGAACTTGGTTCATTTAAGGTAACCTTTGTATTGCTCTGTCTCGACTCGGCTCTTGCAAAAGTAACTAGAGGCTTGCAAGCCTCGGCATCTGTTTGTTTGATACACCTCATTAAACCTGTTTACCTATAAACAGCGGAGTAAGTTCATTCATTCGCTATTCCACTGTCAAAATAAGTTGCGGTCTCATCCTAAGAGCCGCGCAGAAGTGTTGCCCAGCTCCGGTTAACCCGTTCAACCTCGAACTCACGCATAGGACCCACAGCGGTCCTCTACATTAATATAAAATGCTACAGCTGAATATCAAAGCACTTCCCTAAAGGACCATTGCTACACTAATCAGGAATGACAGCGGAAACGCGACTCAAGACACGCACCACCACTCAAAAAAGGTGTCACTCTGTAACCTCAACATGCTGGCCCAGCCACTGGTATATGCCTTATATTTACATTCAGTTATGCAAACTCATTAACTTTGCAGGGTGTGTCGCTTCCACATATAAGGTCACGTGGACAACCTGGCCATTGAGAATAGCCATATTTGCTTGATGCAAAGAGAGCCATCTAGTGTGGGTTTACTGTACAGTCATGCCTTGGATTGAGAGCATAATTCGTTCCGGAAACATGCTTGTAATCCAAAACACTCTTATATCAAAATGAAATCCCCCCACAAAAAATTGTACAGAGATTTTTAATTTAAGCCGTACTACAGTACTTGTATTGCAAGACGTTGCTTGTATATCAAGTAAAAAAATAAATAAATAAATAAATTGCTTGTCTTGCAAAATGCTCTCAAACCAAGTTACTTGCAATCCAACGTATTACTGTATATGGAAGAGAAGCAAAATACATCTGAGGATTTTCATTTAACTGCACAGGGTAATGTCAGAAGCTGCCTTATACTGGGTCAAAGCACTGGTCCATCTTGCCCAGTATTCTCTTCTTCAGCCTTCTCCAACCTGGTGCCCTCCAGATGTTTTGGACGGCACCTCCCAGGATTCTTGACTATTGGCCACGCTGGCTGGGCCTGATGGAGTTGCAGTCCCAAACATCTGAAGGGACCAGGTTGGGGAAAACTGGCCTACTCTGACTGGCTGGCTCTCCAGGATCTCAGGGAGAGAGAGAGAGAGAGAGATCTTACATCACTTGCTGCCTGATCCTTTCAACTGGAGATACCAGGGATTGAACATGGCACCTTCTATCACTGAGCTTCAGCCCCCCAGCATGTTCAGAAGAACTGAACAGCTTAAGCCAGGAGCAAGTTACACAGAAGGACTAACACAGGACCTGAGTTAAAGCAAGTTACATAGAAGGACTAACACTGGACTTCAATTTTTTTAAAAATAAATTAAATATTCCAGCAAACACAGCATAACTTGGGAACCGACATTTGCTGATGTAACATGTAGTTCTGCCCACACTTTCCCATAACAAATCTGGGCAGTTATGATGACTCCACTCGGGATCTGATGCAAACAGCACCAGCTGCTCCAGGATATATCTCAAGAAACAAGTTGATGCAAAGATGCCTATATTTAAATATTTCTTTTCTTTAAAAAACACACACACACACAAAACGTTGCCATTAAATGGAACAAAAACACAATGTTATATTTATAAAGAGGAATGTCAATATGCCAAAGATAGCAAATCTGAAGTAATGACTCCCACACCGACCATAACATCAGCCAACTATGAATCTTGATCATTACAGATTTAACAGCATGTGATGTATGGTAGGAGTTTGCATGGGGTATCCAAGGGGATTCAGTCAGAACCGAAACTCTGCATTAGGCCCATCTCTTTGGAGGAGGAAGACGAGGAAGGGACCCGGTCAGCCATGGGTGCTTCCAAGAGGGAGGGCTCCTAGTGTGTCAATCAAAAGACATTGTGTGGAGCTATTCTGTATTTCCCTCCTGAACAAATTTTCTCTGGTAAGAAAAAAGACAGATGAAGTCGTGGGAAAACATGAGAGGGTTACACAAGTAGATGACAGCATCCTCTGGGCCCAGTGCTGGTTCCAGATTTTTGAGGGCTCTTGGGCAAGACATCCTCCGTGGACCCCGTCCCTCAGTGAGTCAGCCTTCTCATCACCATGGACACCAGCTGCTGTTGCTTTCCACCCTCTTTCTCATCACTGCTACCCACTTGCTTGCTTGACCGGCAGAAAGCCAGAGAGCCAGGAGCCAGTGGCATTTGCTGCTGCTGCTGCTGCTGCTGCTGCTGCTGCTGCTCCTTCTCACCACTGCCATTGTCTGGGCCAGAGGGAGAGCGAGGTGAACGAGCAAGTTGCAGCGGTGAAGGGGAGGAGCAAGTCCAGGCAGGGTCTTTGTCAGTGGCCCCCTGCTGGAGTGTGGGCCCTCAGCAGGTGCCCAACCATGCCTACCCTTGGCACCCCAGTAAAATTCCTTGAATGAGGCAGGGCGGTAACATGGTAAGAGCCTCCTCTGGAAATACCCCACGGTCCTCTTTGCATAATCAACTACCGGAAATTTAAAGCAACAGGGTGGGGGAAGGGGAGTAGGAAAAGAATGATTATGTTGCTTATGTGCACAGGGAGTCACCCAGCTAATGACTCACATGCCTAATCAACCCCCTCTCTCTCTTTCCTTCCCTCCCCGCTTCCCAGCAGATCACCATGAAAAATCCAGCCAGTCAAGCAAGCGGCCTCCTTCTTTCCATCTGCTGGTGCTGGGGGAAGAGGAAACTTCCAGTGCAATCCTATGTATGTTTACTCAGAAGTAAGTAACACTGTGTTCAGTGGGGCTTACTCCCCATTAGGTGTGTTAAGGATTGCAACCTTAATGATATGAGAGGATGGGAAAAAATAATCTAGAGGAAAAACAAAACTTTTATTTCCTGGGTTTCTATTTATTTATTTATTTATTATATTTATACCCCACCTTTTTTCCTGCAAGGAACCCAAGTGGCTTACATAATCCTCCTCCTCCTCTCCATTTTATCCTCACAACAACCCTGTGAGGTAGGTTAGGCTGAGAGTCAGTGACTGGCCCAAAGTCACCCAGTGAGCTTCATGGCTGAGCAGGGACTAGAACCCGGATCTCCCGAGCCCCAGTCCAACACTCTCACCACTGCGCCACACTGGCTCTCTAGTTGCAGAACACTTATAGATCAGATTTTTGAGAGGCTAGGATCAGGGTGAACTGATTCTGAGGTGGGTGAACAACAAGATCTCAAGATATTATTATTATTATTATTATTATTATTATTATTAATAATAATAATAATAATAATAATTTTATTTCTATCCCGCCCAATAGCTGAACCTCTCTGTGCGGTTTACAACAATCAATTAAAATATACAATACAATATAAAATATACACAATAAAATCATTATTTAAAAATTTAAAACCAAATTTAAAATGACACAAATAGCTAGAACAAGTTAATACAACATGACCAGTAGAAAAATTAAAAATAACCACCCCACCGTGCACTATTTAGAGTTGTTAAAAGCCTCAACATAGAGGGCAGTCTTAACCTGGCACCGAAAAGATAGCAGAGTTGGTACCAGGTGGGCCTCAGGGGGGAGCTTGTTCCAGAGTTCAGGGGCTACCACAGAAAAGGCCCTCCCCCTTGTTGCCACCCTCCAAGCCGCCCTTGGAGGTGGCAGTTGGAGGAAGGCCCCAGATGTTGTGCGTAGTGTCCGGGTACATTGTGGCTGGGAGAGGCGTTCTGTCAAGTATTGGGATGCTTCAGCCATTGCTGGTTTTCTAAAAGGCCACATGGCTAATACAGAAATCATAAGTGGGACAGATAACAAAATGCTCGAGCGCTCCTGTTCAGGGTGGCAGCCAGCCATGACCTCTTCTAGGATATTCCATTCCATTTCCCCTCCCCCAGTTTTCTGGTTTACTCCGCCTCCCATAAACAGTCAGCTTTCCACAGCCACTGTTGAGTCCTCATGGGGTTGTTTTTGGGTAGTTTGCCCCCATAACTTTCTTTCCCCTAAAGATTTTTTGTAGTTCTCCGAACTTTGGGGTTTCTCTGAGCATGCTGATACCTCCCTCTTGCGTGTGGGTGGAGCTGTTTTGGCTACATAAGGATTGGCACTTGGAGAATGAGTTCGCAATGATTGCAGGTTCTGCAGTCTATAGGGTGGCCACCATTTTATGGGCAAAGGCTTCATGCATTAACAGCTCAATAGCAGCAAGAACTCAGGAGCTGAAGCTCTTTCTGACATGGAAGGGGAAAGTTTGCTGCGAATACGTACAAAATATAACATGTGAACAAAACATAGTAAAAGTGTGGTAAAAGGTAAACAAACAATAGCATGGTAATTTCCTATCTTAATGTCGAGCCAGGTGGAATAATAACAAAGAAAAAATGACTTCTTCTGTAGTCAGTCATTTTCCATGTAGCTGTTTCAAAAAGTGATCAAACGGAGTGATCAATTTAAAAATAAAAAAATATATAAAAAGACTAGTGGAGAAGCCACTTAATCCAAGAGGGGTGGGTTGTTTTTTTTGGTTTTTTTGTGACTGCACTATCCCCCTTTTTAAGAATTAACAGAACTGTGAAGAATGCAGTGCTTTTGCCTTGACATCTCACTTTGGGTTTCACAAAGCTCGAATATTACATTAACAGTTTGTGAACTGAGAGTCAGCGGAATCCAACCAAAATGGTTTTTTCTTTGTCTATCTGTGGTCACCATAGCTACCATTTCAATCTGCTAACATATGTAGTATTATTTTGTTCTTCGATTCTTTCATCTGCAGATGCTGTCAAGATTTTTCTTTGTACAAATCTGATATATTTGCACCAGGTTTTTTTTTTTGTCCCTGTTTGAATGAGTAACTCAGCAGTGGCTACCATATGATTATATACTAGAAGGTTGACGCTTGTAAACACCTAGCAATTGAGATAAAGAGATTGATGCCTGATGACACGCAACTGACATTAGAAGATATCTGTCTTTTTCTTCTATGCTTTGTACTTACACAGTTCTATTTTGAGGGCATCTTCACCATTATCACCATCATAATTTTATTTATTTATTCATTCTACTTATACCCCACCTTTTTTCCTGCAAGGAACCCAAGGCGGCTTACATAATCCTCCTGCTCCTCTCCATTTTATCCTCACAACAACCCTGTGAGGTAGGTGAGGCTGAGAGTCAGCGACTGGCCCAAAGTCACCCAGTGAGTTTCATGGCCAAGCGGGGACTAGAACCTGGATCTCCCAGCATACCCAGCCAGCATGGCGAATGGCAAGGGATTCTGGGACCCGTAGTCCAGCAACATCTGGGGACCCAAGGTTGGAGAGCCCTGCTCTAACCACTACGCCACACTGGAACACATGCATTGCTTACCTCTCAAGTCCAAAAAGATAGGTCTTTAAACTTGACTGAAACAAAAATAATTGTGGTTCCAGGGAGGAGCATATCTCAGTGGTAGAGCACCTGCTTTGCTGCACGCAGAAGGTCTCTGGTTCAATCCCCGGCATCTCCAGTTAAAAGGATGAGGTAGCAGGTGGTGTGCAGTCCTATGCTTGACGTAGTCCTACGCCAGTCAGGGAATACAATACTGGTCTCAATGGACAAATAATCTGACTATGGTATAAGGACCCTGTTCCTTTAAGTGAATGAGGTATGGTGCAGGTACAGAAAAAAGGGTGCAGGAAAGAAATGCAAGAAGACAGAAGAAACCATTCTTTTGAAGGGGAGGAATGGGATGGTGGATAAGCAATTAATTAGAGAAATAAGACCTTTTAAATAAAAAGAGTTTAAATTGAATGGGATAAAGGAGAAGCAGCCAGTGTGGAGAATGGAAAAGCCAGGATAGGTGATTACAGCAATTAGGGTGAGGCTGCAGAGTTTAGAATGGAAAACAGACCAGAAAGAAGACCAATGAAAGGAATGTTGTAGTAATACTAGGGTGATCGTAAGAGAACAGAGTAGGATCTTCTTAGTACTATTAGGTGATAGAAAAGAATGGATTTTAGCCTTGCAAAAAACCATGAGAACTAAGATTTAGCGGTGGATATAAGGGGAAGAAGAAAGATTTGGGGCACAATCCCATGCATGTTTAGACAGAAAAAAGTCCTACAACTCCCAGCATTCCCCAGCCAGCCATGCTGGGGAGTTGTAGGACTCCCCCCCCCCCCCCCGTCTAAACATGCCTAGGATTGTGCCCTTATCCAATCTCTCATTTATTTTAACTCAGGAATCATTCACACAACCATCTTTGCACATGGGAACTGTGGTTTTCAATCAGCCCATGCTGACTTTTTACTACATCGTTAACTGGATACTTCATTGCTATGGACATGAACTGAGTAGAGATGGTGGTGAGTTAATACTCTGAACAAATACGTAATGGATCCTTATCTCTTGACAGAGTTTTCTTAACAATTTTTGCTTCGTCAAATGGGTCTGACCTGCATATCAGGTTTTGCTTTTCTTTTTTAATGGTGGAAGATGGCTAGAATTGGGATTAATAATTTAAAAAGTTGGGAAAGGGGAAGATTATTAAATCCAATTGTGGAGAGAAAGCCTGAGTTCACTGCTGAACCCTGACACATTGAACCCTGACATGTTTTCCCCTCCCCCCCCCCCCCCGTCCTCCCTCTGTCTGCATAATCCCCACCCAGGGCACAGGAGACACAATTCTGGGCAGACCAGGTTACACATCTGCCACATCTGCATACATTCAATGGGACACATTTACACTTCCCTCAAGGAGGAGCATGAGATTCCAGAGGTGGGGGGGGGGCGTAGTCTCAAAGAGCTTCAAAGTACCCGAAAGTACCCATGGAGATGCCAGCACCCGAAAGGCGCCACCACCCCGTGGGGTGGGACCAGCCCCCCTGGTCATCAAGGGCGGGGAGGGGGCGAGGGAGGGTAGAAAAGATACCTGCCAAAGAACCAAGGGTTGTTGGGAACATGGTGCAGGCTTGCATAGGTCAGGTCGCTAGCTCCGGCTAGGACCAAGCAACTTCCAACCCCGGGCAGGATGCCCGGCGATCGGCAAAGCAAACCGCTAGAGTCAGAGTCTCTGGTGTCAGGTAATAATCTGCATTGGAGCAAAGCCTAACTAGAAAGCAAATTGAATACTTCTGTTTCCTATCTGAATTGACTGTTCTGTTTATACTGTGAAATTCCTGTAGTCTATTAGTTAGGCTCCATTAAACTCTTTTGTAACTGACTAGCTGGTGGCTTCCCTGTGTTTCTAAGGGGATTCCTTGTCAATTTCACTCTCGGCTGAAAGTAAAGGTTTTGACAGCCGCGTGCACAGGGCACAACTTCGGTGCCGGTTAACTCTTAAGGTGCCAAACCCGCGCAACGGACCAAGTTCGGTCCGCCACACCAATCAATGTTTCTTTCATCGGGGGTGTCAGGCCCAGGGCCAGTAGGTACATATGATAGGTTGGATGCATATTTCTATCTGCGCTGAAGCGACTACTTCTACACTGAAATATACTTCTGCCTTACACCTTATTAGATCACCTATGCTCAGATACAGGAGAATTTCAAAGATTTCATAGATCATAGAGTTGGAAGGGACCTACAAGGCCATCAAGTCCAACCCCCTGCTCAATGCAGGAAACTAGAGGAGGGTCTCCCATCCAAGTAATAACCAGGCCTGACCCTGCTTGTCTCAGTGTGGATATGATGAGTGCAGTGCTGCACTCTGTTGTAACCTAGTTGGTGAGGAGCATCTTTTTGACCTCAACTTGCCTGCAGCAGCCCCCGAAGCAAGATTACAGTCCTCATCATGCACTGGTCTGGAGGCACTTAACAGAGTTCTAGTATTGAAAGTAAAGGTTTCTCTACATCAGTGTTCTCCAACCTTGGGTCTCCAGATGTTTTTGGCATAAAACTCCCAGCGTGCCCCAGCCAGCATGGCATACCTGGCTGGGGCACGCTGGGAGTTGTAGGCCAAAAACATCTGGGGACCCAAGGTTGGAGAACACTGCTCTACATGAAGCATTTATTGTGCGCCCATGATTCCTCACTCACGGTAGTTTGTGGGTACCTTACATGACATCCTCCACCTCCAGGGCCTCTCTCATACTTTCCAAGCATTTCCACAGCTTTTTTTTTAATTTTAGATCGAGGAAAGTGTAGTATTATCTGGAAATGGCAGAATGAACTGGAATGAGAAGCTCGTGTTATTTTGGCAATTCCCCTATATTGCAGTGCCATGTTCTGGTTGTGTAATGGAACATATGGAAAGGCAGAGAAAGAAAACCCCTGGGGGGGGGGACCGCGTGTAAAGCAGCTGATCATAATCCTGCAATAAGAATCCAGAAGCAGAAGCATTGGTAAAGTGGTGGGTTAAAAGCCATGTATAGATAAAGCCCTACGCAGTCCTGGATTTGTAGCTGCCTGGATGGGAACCATCTGCAAGCTACTCCGAGATCTTTGGAAAAGCTGGGTCCAAGGCTGCAATCCTACGGATGCTTACCTGAGAGTAAGCCTCACTGAACACTATGGGACTTACATCTGAGCAAATGTGCATAGAACTGCACTATAAGGCTGCAATCAGATATATAGTAACCTGGGAGTAAGCTCCACTTAACTCAGTGGCACTTACTTCTGAGTAGGTATGCATAGGATTGCTCGGTTAGTGTATTAAATACATTGTTGCTATATGATGTCTCCACACAGTGTGCTCCTGAGCCATCGTATATACTGATAGCAAACCCGTTCTCCGAGTGCTTGGCCTTATATAGCCCAAATAGCACCATCCACGTCCCCCCCCCCCAGTATTTTACTGGACTGTACATCGCTCAGAGTGGCCGGATGTCTGGCCAGATGGGCGATTCATAAATATAATAAATAAATAAATAAACAAATAAATCCACGTACAAAAGGGAGGTATCAGCAGACTTGTGGGACCCCTAAGGCTTACTAAAGTATAAAATTTTTACAGAAAGAGAAACCCTACTGGGAATATGTGCAGTGGACGTTGTGTGTGTCTGTTGGGGGTGGGGAGCAATGAAAAAAATGGGAGTGGGGGAACTGAATGGAGGATGCCAGCCCAGAAGATGGTGTGGCTGGCTGGCTGGCTGGCTGAAATTCAGAAGAGGAGTCCTCCACACTGCAACATTTTGTTGCAGGTCCTACTTGTACTACTCTGTTTGCTTCGTCTCTGTCTTCACATGTTGGTATTGCTGAAGATCATGAACTTCCTCACGCAGAATGTCAGGGGCTAGATCTGCGGCAGTCAGTGATGTTGTCCTATTAAACAACACACATTCCAAAATGTACTATTTCTCTGAAAATGCGATGCTAAGATCTGGGAAACAACATTTATTTATTTATTGATTGTATTTCTAGATCGCCCATCTAGCCAGTAACCCGGTTACTCTGGGCGAAGTTATCACCCTCATTTTGGAATTACTGATAACCGTTCACAGACATTGATAAATTTTATTCTGTCCCCTATACAATACTCAGGCAGGCAACCTGCGATAATATAAAAACAAACAAGGCCCATATCGACGACCACGACAGCTATACCGTGCCATCAGTGTACAGCAGCGGTGGGTAACTTCAGGACCTTGGGCCAAATCCAGCCCTTCTGGGTCCCAGCCTTGCCCTCCAGGGTTTCCCCAGATGGCCCCGCCCCCTCACCTGGCCCTGCCCTTTCATTTGGTGGTCTCCTGGCTTTTGTGCAATTTCTCCCCATTCCAGAAGGTCGAAATGCCTTTCCTAAGGCTCAGTTGCAGGCAGTAAGAGCATTAAGCCAAAATATGCTGGCCTTTTTTTTGTGGTTTAGGCTCCACCCCCTTTGTCTTTGGCCCCTCCCACCACTGGAACGCGGGCCCCCGAGAGAGTCTCCGAAACTGAATTCGTCCCTCAGGCTGAAAGAGGTTCCCCACCGCTGGTGTACAGGACTGGAGCATGTGTGGCCCTCCATACGTTGCTGGACTGCAAGTCTCAGCATCCCTCACCATTGGCTATACTGGCTAGGGCTGATGGCAGTCCCTGCCATAGACACTCCTACAACCGGGGGGGGGGGGAGAGTCCGATGTTGGAGTTGGACCATTGCCACTCCCCTAGCCCCACCCCCGTGCATCTGCTGTGGGAAGGACCCCAGTGGCTGCTTCTCCGAGCTTGCAACAGTGACCTCAGAGGAGCTCAGTGAGGGCAGAAAGGGAACAGGACAGTATGAGGGGAGAGGAGAGGAGAGGCCACAATCCACAGGGACCTATGGCCTCACCATCCCCACCCACCGCTGGTAAGTCAACTAGGTGGTGGTGGTGGTGGTGGTGATGTGATGATGATGATGATGATGATGATGATGATGATGGATGATGATGATTTACAGTATTTGTATACCTCTCCACATCAAGCAGATTCCGGAGTGGTGAACAATAAAAAGACAAAAACAGATAAAGTTTATTTTATTTATTATATTTTTAAATCGCCCATCTGGCTGGTCATCCGGCCAAGAAACAAAAACATACATTGAAAACAAACTAAATTACATTGGTGGCTGGAGAGCAGAGAAGGCTTCCCGGAACAAGGAGGTCTTCAGCAGGCTCCGAAAGCAGCACAATGTCAGAGCCATTGATGGGTTCAGGGGCCTATCTAGCTGAATGTGTGTGTGTGTGTGTGTGTGTTTTAGGAGGAACAGGAGGCCATCTGATATCGCTAATGCTTCTCTTACCCATACGTTTTGGCATGTGGCCTCTTTTTTTGGGAGGAGGTCATAATGCAGATAAACTTTGTATTGGAATGCTCTTTAATATTTATTGATGCACATGTTCTCTTAAATCACTTACCTGTTGCTTGGAAGTTAACACAAGGTCACCGTAAATGGATTTTCCGTGCCCTTTTGACAGTGAGCAGTGCCATCCAATGTGGCTGCCTGTAGCCCTCTGTAGGATTACGGGCATCCAATGGACGGCGGGAGGAGCATGAAGGTAAGATTGCCTCCGTGCATCCCTCACCCTCCAAAACACCAGTTCCAGCCAACTAAATGTTTTACCCCTGCTCACAAGGAGGAGAGGCGGAGGCCCCACTGGAATTCCTTGTATCCTGGCAGAGCCTTGCTCCTCCTAGAAGCCCCCCCCCCAATTCTGGCTCTGAAGTTGGTCTTCCATCTTCGGAGCTGCAGCCGGTGCGGAAAGAGCCACACTGGCTGTGAAGGCAGAGGGAGGGCGCTCTGAGGTTGGAGTCCCAGCTGAGGTCAGAGCTGGGACTCCCGACTTTTCCCATAGCCGGCCAGACAGCATCTACCATAGGATTGCGCCCTAAAAGACTGATATTACAACATTGGAAATCATAGAATCATAGAAAAGTAGATTTGGAAAGATAAACACCCACCTCCTATAACACCATGGACTGAGGACCTAAGGACGCTTTCAACATTTAAAGAGGTGGTATTTAGATGCCACCTGCGAATGGATAAATACATGGATATTTGGTTTGCCTTTCTTGAAGTTTATGCATAACTGTTTTTATTGATAGCTGTATTTTCATATGGACATATATACGCATGGGTACACATTTCATACACATCTATTGTAAGTGATTTGTTTACGTAAATTTATGTAAGAAAATTGTATATATATATTTTTTATGGTTTTGTTTTGTTGAAATTCACAATTTTAAAAAAATTAATAATAAAAAAGGAGGAACAGGAGGTGAAATCACCTCCACTGTCCTCCTGTCCTGCCTGTCTCTTGCCAGCAAAGCTTTGGATAGAGGAGGGCCAGGATCTCTTCTCAACCATCCCAGAGTGCAGGACACGGAATCATGGGCTCAAGTTACAGGAAGCCAGATTCCGGCTGAACATCAGGAAAAACTTCCTGACAGTCAGAGCAATACAACGGAACCAGTGACCGGAACCAATGACCGAGGGAGGTGGGCTCTCCCACACTGGAGGCATTCAAGGTGCAGCTGGACAGCCATCTGCCAGGGACGCTTTAACTTGGATTCCTGCACTGAGCAGGGGGTTGGACTCAATGGCCTTATAGGCCCCTTCCAACTCTTCTCTTCTCTTATTTTATTCAAACGAAATGATAACATGGAAGGAATGGTAGCCACCACAAAGGTGACAATGTGTGCTGGGCTGTAAACGTTCAGCTGCCCAATATGGCATCGCACACATCCAAACCACACCCTAAAAAAAGATGGAAGAGTACTGCTATACCTGTGAGGATTGTGCGATTCCATTCTTCAGGAGAAAAACTCAGACTTTCTGTGCTCTGAGTAAAGGCAGAAGATCCACAGGTAAGATACAGGATGTCAATGACTGAATGCGTGGATGCCCCATAAAATGTGAGTGAATGAAACATGGCAATTACACACTAAATGCCTACTTTGGAAGCACCCTTGGACACTCAAGAAATTTAGCAGGCAAAACCTGTTTTGGTGAAAAGCTTAACTTCCTAAATGTATCTGTGTTCGTTTGCTGTTAAAAGGCATAGCAGCAGCATTATTAAAGAAAGACAAATACCGTAATAAAAACCCAGTAGCAATCCTATGTGAGAAGCCATCTTTAGAGGGACATGCTTAACGTAGTTTCCATGTGTATGCTCAGATCTTTCCTGGGCCTTCTACATTTTTGTTGGTTAGGAGCAATTTCAGATGAATTTGTAATGCTTACCAAAGAGACAGATTGCCACCTTCTGTGGAAAAGCTTGTGGGAGAAGGGAAATGCCAGAGGCCTCCCCCTCTCTTTCAAAGGCGCCAGTTCTCAGTCTGAAAAAGACTGGGAACAGTGAAAGCTTTTGCTGTTTAGAAGCCGGAAGGAGCTTTGTGCTAAGTGAAATGCCAGACTTCTCCTCCTCCATCATGGGTCCGTTTGTGGTTACCTTTGAAAATCCAGAAAAGGAAAATTTAGGGAAACTCCTTACCTTTACCATAAAGTTCTCACCTCTGCCTTTCCCCTTTGACCTATGATCCAAGTAAAAATCCAGAATCCTATGATCCAGAAATCAGATCAGTTGTTTTAATGTTTGTATTTTAAATGAATCCTAAAGCAAACACGTGGAGGGAATGCTTCACGTTGCAATGTTTTAAAGGTAAGCAATAGACTGGAGGGAGAGATCCTATGGCCCTTAGATAGCATCTGAGGGGCCACAGGATAGTTTGGATTCCCAGTTCTGAGTTGGGAGACAGCACTCCGAGCTGGGAGCTGGGAATCGGAGCTCCAACCACCTCCAGCTTGCAGCCGGTGCTGCTCTCCGAGGCTGGGAACTCGACCTCGGAGTAGGATCCTAAAGCCTCTCCAGCCTCCTTCCCTCCCCCTCCAACACAGCCCAGCTGGCAAAAAAGCCCCGTCTAGTGAAAAATGCAGGGTGGGAAGATGAGGAGGCAAAGATTTCATTTCATTTCATTTCATTTATTTCATTTATATACCGCCCCATAGCCGAAGCTCTCTGGGCGGTTCACAACAACTCTCTACATAAAAACAACATTAAAACATACAAAACAGTTTAAAAAATTAAAAACCAAATTTAAAAACACAGTTTAAAATAACAATACAAAAACCAATAAAACTGAGCCTACAGGTGACAATCCCACCCATGCTATTCCAAGCTCCTAACTAAATGCCTTGGCATAGAGGGAAGTCTTAACCTGGCGCCGAAAAGATAGTAAGGTTGGCCGCCAGGCGGGTCTCAGTGGAGAGCTGATTCCATAACTGGGGGGCTACCACCGAGAAGCCCCTCCTCCTCGTTGCCACCAACCGAGCCTCTCTTGGAGGTGGCAGTCGGAGGAGGGCCCCAGATGTTCGAGCGTAGTGTCCAGGTAGATAACGGTTGGGAGAGACGTTCCATCAGGTATTGTGGTCCTAAGCCGTGTAGGGCTTTATAGGTTAAAACCAGCACCTTGAATTCGGCTCGGAAGCATATTGGCAGCCAGTGCAAGCGGGCCAGAACTGGTGTAATATGCTCGGACCTTCCGGTCCCTGCAATAAGCCTGGCTGCCGCATTTTGCACTAACTGCAGCTTCCGAACAGTCTTCAAAGGCAGCCCCACGTAGAGTGCATTGCAGTAGTCTAGTTTAGAGATCACCAGAGCGTAGATTACTGAGACCAGGTTATCCCTGTCCAGATAGGGGCGTAGCTGGGCCACCAGCCGAAGCTGGTAAAAGGCACTCCTTGCCACTGAGGCCACTTGAGCCTCAAGTGACAAAGATGGCTCCAGGAGCACCCCCAAGCTACGAACCTTCTCCTTCAAGGGGAGTGCAACCCCATCCAGAACAGGTTGAACACCCTCCATCCGGTCAAAGGAACCACCCACTAACAGCATCTCAGTCTTGTCTGGATTGAGCCTCAGTTTGTTAGCCCTCATCCAGTCCATTGTCGCAGCCAGGCACCGGTTCAGCACATCCACAGCCTCACCTGCTGAAGATGAAAAGGAGAAATAGAGCTGCGTGTCATCAGCGTATTGATGGCAACGCACTCCAAAACTCCGGGTGACCCCACTCAGCGGTTTCATGTAGATATTAAATAGCATGGGGGATAAGACCGACCCCTGAGGAACCCCGTACAGGAGAGTCCATGGGGCCGAGCAACATTCCCCAAGCACCACCCTCTGGAGCCGGCCATCCAAGTAGGAGCAGAACCACTGCAATGCAGTGCCCCCCACCCCCAACTCAGACAGCCGCTCCAGAAGGATACCATGGTCGATGGTATCGAAAGCCGCTGAGAGATCCAGGAGTATCAACAGGGTCACACTCCCCCTGTCTCTCTCCCGACATAGGTCATCATACAGGGCGACCAAAGCTGTTTCCGTGCCAAAACCAGGCCTGAACCCCGACTGAAATGGATCCAGATAATCAGTCTCATCCAAGAGCACCTGGAGCTGGTTGGCCACCACCCGCTCAAGGACCTTGCCCAGGAAAGGAACATTCGCCACCGGCCTAAAGTTGTTAAGATCTTCCATGTCCAGAGAGGGTTTCTTCAGGAGTGGTCTCACCACCGCCTGTTTCAGGTGGCATGGGACCACTCCCTCTCGCAAGGAGGCATTGATCACCTCTCTGGCCCAGCCGGCCGTTCCCTCCCTGCTAGTTTTTATAAGCCAAGAGGGGCAAGGATCCAGAACAGACGTGGTTGCACGAACCCGTCCAAGCACCTTGTCAACATCCTCGAGCTGTACCAACTGAAACTCATCCAAAATAACTAGACCAGGCTGTGCTCCGGGTACCTCTCCTGATTCTACTGCTATAACATTGGAGTCTAAGTCCCTGCGGATGCAAGAGATTTTTTCCTGGAAGTGCCTAGCAAATATATCACAGCGGGCATCAGATGGGTCGATGATGTCCCTGGGGCCAGCGTATAACAGGCCCCGGACAACCCTAAAGAGCTCTGCTGGGCGGCAGAGAGATGTTTGGATAGAAGCAGTGAGATGTTGTCTCTTTGCCACCTTCACTGCCTCTAGGTATACCTGGCTATAGGCACATACCAGGGCTCGATTGCATCCACTAGGAGTTTTCCTCCACCTGCACTCAAGCCGTCTCCTGTTTTGCTTCATCACTCTCAGCTCCGGGGTATACCACGGAGCCGTACGAGCTCTACTACAGAGAGGGCGCTCAGGAGCGATTGTGTCAACTGCCCGGGTCATCTCCCTATTCCAGAGATCAACCAGGGATTCGACAGGACCGCCAGCCATATCAGCCGGAAAACCCCCAAGGGCCCTCTGGAAACCATCCGGATCCATCAGCCTCCGGGGGCGGACCATCTTAATAGGTCCCCCACCCTTGCAGAGGGGGAAAGCTGCCGTTAGCCTAAATCTCAGCAGGTAGTGATCTGACCATGACAAGGGGACCGATTCAAAGTCCCCCACCTTCAGATCACTATCTCCATGTCCGGCTGAAAAAACCAGGTCTAGAGTGTGCCCTGCTACATGTGTTGGGCCGATGACATGTTGGGACAGTCCCATGGTTGTCATGGAGTCCATGAATTCCTGAGCCACACCAGACAAGGTGCCCTCAGCATGGATGTTAACATCCCCCAGGACCAACAGCCTGGGGGACCTCAGCATCGCCAGTGAGACCACCTCCGTCAGCTCAGCCACGGGAGTCTGTTGAGCAGCGGGGTGGGCGGTACACCAACAGAATCCCTAATCTGTCCCGCTGGCCCAACACAAGGTGCAAACACTCCAGACCAGTAGTCAGACGGACAGGGAGCCTGGAGAGAGAGATAGAATTCCTATAGACCACGGCAACCCCCCCTCCCCGGCCCTCAGGTCTACCCTGATGCTGCACCAAGTACCCCGGTGGGCAAAGCTGGGAGTGACTAACTCCTCCCTGTTCTCCCACCCAGGTCTCGGTAATGCATGCTGCCTCATCCACTATTAGATCGTGGATGAGGGAGGTTTTATTTTGCACCGATCTGGCATTTAGAAGCAGCATCCGGAGACCCGAGGGCAGGCTGATAGGGCAACCAACAAACCTGCGGGTGCGAGGAGGGCCGGAACACGGCACAGCCATTAAGTGTCTGAGCCGTGTTCCCCTTACCTGGCTAGTCCTCCTCCCAACGCCATATCTCCCTCTACCCGTCACTACACTAATCGGGGCCCCCACAGAACCCCCCACTTGACCACGTGACTCCCCTCCAAGGCACATGCTCAGGCCCTAGACAGGGGGGGGAAAGCAATCCCCCCCCCACCAAGGGCACCGAGCAACAATAGCAACGTTAGGGGGGATGCCCTTGCCCTTGTGGCACCCCCGAAGTGGCTCCCCCCAAAGGGGTGACCCCCCCTTTGGCGTCGTCCCCTTCGGGGCCGTCGCCGCCGGGGTGTTGCCGCCCCGCTCCAGGCCGGCAGATAAAGGCCTGCGGAGCGTCCAGCAAGCCCAGGTGGCAGGCGTCTCAATCAGGCAGGCCTGGGGGAGTCGCCCTCCTCCTGCTGGCAGTGGAGCTTCTCCCAGGAGAGGGGCCCAATCCAGCCAGCAGCAGCAGCAGCGTCAGCCAAGACAGAGGGCTGACGAGGTGGTAAGGCAGCTGGCAGGATGGTAGGAAGGCTGGCAGGATGGGAAAAGTCAGCCCAGGTCTTCTCACCGTCCTCTTCCGAGAGTGACCACGTCCAGGCGTTGGTGTTGGCTGCTGCAGACTTCAGTCGCCTCTCCCGCTTCTCCCACCTTGCATAGGACGATGGTAAGCCTTCGGGTTCGGCGGGGCCTTATGAGCACTGAGAGCGCAACCCATAGGATTGCGTCCCTGGCTATTTATTATTGTTAAGTTGTAAGTTTTGAGGTAGGCAACCAATGTGAGACCTGCTGCTTCCAAGACTTTAAATCTCAGGTCTTTGGTGGCAGCTCAGGTTTATCAAGGTTTATCCCTAATCAGGGTGGGCATCAAGGATAGGCACGGTTGGGCTAGCAGCCGAGGGCCAACACCTCAGCAGGGGCCCATGGACAAGAGCCCCCTGGACTCGCTCCACCTCTTTACCATTGTTCACCTGCCTCTCCCTCTCGCCCAGACGGTGGTGGTGGTGGTGGTGGTGGTGGTGGTGAGGAGGAGGAGCAGTAGAAGATGCCACCGCCTACTTGCCCGCTGGTTCTCTGCCTGTCAAGCAAGCAAGCAAGCAAGCAGGAGCCGAGCAAGGATGAAGTAGGAGATGAGGAGCAACAGCAGCTGGTGACAATGGCAGTCAGAAGGTAGACTCACGGACTGGGTTTGCATGACATGGCAACCCGTTGCGAGTTGCTGCCCATGATGGTCTGTCGTGATGTGCAAAGCCAGACTGATTCTTGCAGGGTGGCTTGTTTAAGGGCAACAAGTCACCCTGACAACCCGTGGGTTGTAATTGGAGTCGTTGTACCCATGATGGGTTGTTGTTTCATCTGAACCCAGGCGACCTGACCCATCCGTGGATACAGGGAATTGGCTACCGACTCACTTGGCAAGGGCGGCAAAACTCCCTTGCGACCCGTGAGGATTTTGCTGCGAACAGGGTGAACGAGGCGCCACCCCACTTTCGTGAGCCAAGATCACTCGCGCCTTTGGTTACATTTGACAGCCTTCTTTTGACAGCTGTAGCCAAATGGGAAAATAAACTTACCTGCAGCCACTGTGGGGCAATGCTCAGGTTAGGTACCTGCTGGGCTTTGCCAGCAGGCACCCCCCACACATTGCTGACCCGAGGCTCCCTATTCCCACACCAGTGCAACTGCAGACACCCACAGTTGCACAAGTGCAGGTAAAAAAATGTTTGATTCCCCTCCCTGCAAATATTTGCAAAAATTGGGGGGGGGGGAATCTTTTAAAAATGTTTGGCAACCGTGGGCAACCCCTCCAAAGTGCCGCTGGGGCACTTTGAAGGGACTGTCTGTAGCTGTCAAAATAGGGATCGATAAATGATTTCATGATTTCCTGGGGGGAAAACGTTTAAAGTGTAAAAAAGCTGTGGTGAGCCCCAAATGGCTTGCAATCGCAGCAGGGAGTGGGGAGATAAGGCGGACCTCCCACAGTGTCCCCTGGGATACCTGTGGGAGGACCAAGGGGGTGGAGGCGGAGGGAGGGGGCCAACAAGCCACGGTGATCCTGATCATCTGACAGGCGCACCGTGGGTTGTTTGCGCAACAACCAACCCACTGTCACTTATTGCCAGGGTGGGTTGTCCCGACATGGGAACACGTCCTCTGAGGGAGGGGGGCCATTGAGAGCATCTTGCCAAGGCCCCCACAAAGCTTGGAGCCGGCACTGTCCTTAATATTAGTTCCATATTCATTGAAAAAGCAGCTCAGGTCTTGCAAAGAGGTCTTACTATCTTTGACCTTGCTGCTTTTAGTACCTTTGGTATGTTTTACTCAGAAAAATGTACTGTATTTGATAATTTTCATAAGCCACTTTGGAGATTTGATTGAAGGGCAGGATAATTTTTAACAACAACGACTATAAGAATAATAATACATGCTAAGTGCCAAGAGATTACTGTAAGTTGCTAGGCTTGCAGCTTAAGATACTTTGCAATGCAGTGTAGCTTTTTGCACGCTAAAGCAGTTTGCACTTTATAAGTTACAAGGCTCAGCTTCACTGCAAGCTAGGCTGTGCCCGGTGTTTTTGGTAATGTCCGTCATCACACCCAGCACATTAGTTGGCAGTTCAGCCAACTGTGGCATAGCTCGAGCCCACCTTCTTGCTATGGAAGGCAAGGCTCTACAGTTCAAGACCTTCTATAACCAACAACCGGAAACCTGCGGATGTGTTTACAGTACTCAGAGGGTCACGTCCCTGGATACCCAAAGAAGGGGTATAAGCTTTATGAATGTGGCTAAATCGAAATGCTCATAACACAAATGTGAAATTACTCATAAGGGCAAAGTACACTGAAGGGCGGCAGCTTAAGGAAATGCTGCTCCTACAGTATATAAAAAAAGATGTTATAGCGGTACCTCAGTATCTTCGTAGTTAGCTTGGATTAACAGAAAGCTTACATTTCAAAACTGTCCTGTAAATTTGAAACATTCTGAATGGCTACAGTATTTTTTAACCGTTGAAGGACCACCCCGCTCTACGTGGATCAGGGATGCAGAACCTCCTTCAGTGGGGGTGGGAAGCTGTGGAGGGAGGGGAGGGCCGCATTCCAGTGGTGGGTGTGGCCAAAGGCAAAGTGGGAGGGGCCAAAGGTAAAATAGGCGTAGGCCAAAATACCAAAAATAACAGCACGTTTTAGTTTAAAGCTCTTAGCTCTGGTAACTAAGCCTTAGGAGAGGCACAACCTTTTAGAATGGGGAGGGGGAGAACTACACAAAAGCCTGGAAACTACCAAATGATTGGTGGTTGGAGGAAAGCGGGTGGGGCCTTTTGGGGAAACCCAGAGGGATGTATTTGATCTGCAGCCTGAAATTCTACAGCTATTCTGTGGATGTTCCACAGACATCATGTGTGCATGTGTGTGTGTGTGTGCGTGCGTGCGTAGTGTTGCCATTAATGCTTCCTTTGCTAAAGGTGTAGATTATAATAAATTGTGAAAGTTATGCTGCCCTGTGGGCCTAGAACAGCCTTCCTCAGCCTGGTGCCCTTGAGATGTTTTGGACTTCAATTCTACCAGCACCAGCCAGCATAGCTAATGCTCAGGAATGCTGGGGATTGCAGTCCAAAACATCTGGAAGCTACCAGGTTTGGGAAGGTTGCCCTAGAACAGGGCTGGGCTCTCTAACCTTGGGTCCCCAGATGTTGCTGGACTACAGCTCCCAGAATCCCTTGCCATTAGCCATGCTGGCTGGGAATGCTGGGAGCTGTAGGCCAGCAACATCTGGGGACCCAAGGTTGGAGAGCCCTGCCCTAGAACCTGTTAAGCTATGAGCAGGCACATCCTAACAAGCCACCAGGTAGATGAGCTGAGAAAGACCCATATTATTTTTTGTTCCTGTATTATTTATTACAATCTAATCCCACAACTTTCCCAAGGAATGTAAGGATACAAGTATACACGGTTCTCCTCGGCCCTGTCCATTTTATCTTCACAACAACCCTGTGAGGTAGGTTAGGCTGAGAGATAGTGACTGGGTTCAGACAACACGATAACCCACACTCAAGGGTTGAGTATGGGTTGCTGTTGATGTTGGGAATGGGCAACAACACTTGTTGGCTAAATTGCTTTCCCTGGTAAATAAGGGGTTAATCTGTTTCTCCCTAACTGGTTGATTGCCATTCTGACTCTCCTATATCTTGGCCACTCCCCTGTCTTCTTCGCTCCCTTTTTTCTCCTTTCCTTTCTCTTCTTTTGCAGCCTGAGACATGCATGTATGTTTTTGCATCTACTTGTACCTTTTTTCAATGTTTTTTTTCTTTTTCACCTTAACCATAAGTCTTAACAGACTATTCATTGCAACCGCTGTCTGCAAACTGCTGAAAATGAGAAGATATCCCTACAGTTGAACTGTGGCTATATATATATATGCACCTTATGTTGTAAAATTAAATTCCAATCAATTGCAAACAGAATCCATCATTTCACAAATTTATCCGACCAGGAAAAGGATTCCACCAGCTAGCTGCCATCTTTCCCTTAACATCTGTGACATTCAATAGATGCTCTGAACATTCCATTACTTCATCTCTGTAATAAAGGAAAACTCATCCTGTTGAACTTCAGATTGCCACACAGACGTTAAAGGGACGGAGTCTGTCAGGAAAACAAGTGCTAACCTTAGGGTTAATGCATATTACAAATTAGCTAATAAATATTATATGACCTTGAGTTTCCTTGTTATTTGGCCATAGTGACACATGCCTTAGTTACATCCCGTTTTGATTCCTGTAACGTGCTCTACCTGGGGCTGCTGCTGAAGAGTGTTGGGAAACTTCGACACTGTGGGTGCTTCCAGACCAGCATTCTACTCGTTTCTTTCTTTAACTTGTTACATTTATATCTTGCATTTCCTCCAAGGAGCCCAAGGCAGTATGCATGATCCTCCTCCTCCTCCTCCTCCTCCTCCTCCTCCTCCTCCTCCTATCTTCAGAACAATCCTGTGTGTTAGGCTGAGAATCAATGACTGACCCAAGGTCACCCAGTGAGCTTCATTCATTCATTCATTCATTCATTATTATATTTATACCCTGCCTTTTTTCCTGCAAGGAACCTAAGGCGGCTTACATAATCCTCCTCCTCCTCTCCATTTTATCCTCACAACAACCCTGTGAGGTAGGTTAGACTGAGAGTCAGTGACTGGCCTAAAGTCACCCACTGAGTTTCATGGCTGAGCGGGGACTAAAACCCGGATCTCCCGAGTCCCAGTCCAACACTCTCACCACTACGCTACACTGACTTCATGGCAGAGTGGGAGCTAGAACCCAGATTTCCCCAGTCCAGCACTCTAACCACTACACCACACTGGCTGATATTCTGTCTCTTCTTCTTAGTGGATTTTCTGTGGAAAGAAAAAAAAGATGATGTGGTGGGAAAACATGGGAGGGTGTCTGGACCCCCCCCGAAAATGTCATGAATGAGGCACGGCAATTGCACAATAAAAGCCTCATCTGGAACCATCCTGTGTGTGTAAATAAAAACTTACCCAGGCCAGGTGGGGTTCTCTGCACTGACAATACATATAAATCAGGTTGGCTGAGCACCTGTAGCACACCAGATATCCCTGGTGTGCTAATGTTGCATGTTTAGGTACGGCGACCCAGTTTAAATTATAATGCTGAGGACACAGACTCCTGCATAATTACTAGCTTTGGGTGTACTTTTTAAACATCCCGTGTCACATTTAATTGGGCCTGAGGGAGGGGGTTGGAGAAGCAGCAGCTCTATGGAAGACCTTGTCAATTATTTGTCTATCAGCCAGTTTCTAAAATTCCATCACAATTTAGAGTGAGCCAGAGGCAGATGGGGCTATGCAGAGACGAGCCCGAACAGCTCATGCTGCTTCCCATTGACTTCTATGTGATAAAGTAAAAGGGCTTTTTGCAACAAGGTGGGCATATCGGCTTCTCCCCCAAGAAATTGGGATCACCAGCAAGAAGGGAGAAAGTTTAGGCTCTCCTCTGTTGCTGTAGTTGAGTGCCTGCAGTTACTCCCCCCCCCCCGCCGCCCAATAAATGAATAGCTACTATTCATTCATTCTTTTTTTTCTTCTTTTTCTTTTTTAAAAGTTGGACTTGGAAACACAGTCAACATAGGGCAAAATCTGCCCTGCACTTATTTATTCAGAAATACCTGCAACAAAATGTTGCAGCATAGAATGCTGTGGTTCAGGATTCCCCTCCCGTTTTCCTGTTTCCTCCTGCCTCCAACAGTCACTCAGCTTTCTGTGGTCCTCATTGGGATGTTTTTGGGGGTCTTCCTGCCTTTAAACTATTTCCCCCCTAAAAAAAAAATGCATACCTCTGCAAGGCTTAGGGTTACCCTGATTCTGCTGATACCTCCTTCTTGTGTGTGGGTGCTGGCCATTTTGGCTACATAAGCAACAACAGCACTCACCGCTTGAAAACTGGAAATAGAGGGAATGATAATCAGTGCAGCTCACTCCCAGGTAAATTGCATAAGCGTGCAGCCTAAGGCACACTTATCTAAGTGTATGCCGCACTGAACACAGTGGGACTTAAACATGCGTAACATTGGGCTGTTACAGTGCAAGTCTATGCATATTTAGTCAGTTGTACATCCCACAGAATTCACTGGGGCTTGCCCAAAGGTAAGTGGGTATAGGATTGCAGCCTAAGTGCACGATCATATGGTATGCATGTTTAAACAGATATTCAACACTCCAGCTTTAAGGAGAAGAGCCATAGCTCAGAGGTACCTGCATGCAGAAAGTTCTGGGTTCAATGATGAGCATCTCCACATCGGGCTGGGAAAGACTAAAGACTAAAACCCCGGAGAGCCACTGACTGGGTTCAGACAACACGATAACCCACACTCAAGGGTTGAGTGTGGGTTGTCGCTGAACTGAGGGTTGTTGTTGAAACGTGGGTTATCGTGTTGTCTGAACCCAGCCAAGATAACAAACCATGGTGAACAACTCACAGTTCACAACCCAACAACAAACCATGGGTTCTCTTCATGGGTTGTTGGTGGTTAACGAGCCATGGCTCATTAGCACAGCTGGGTTCAGACAATACCATAACCCACGTTTCAACGCCAAATTATGGTTCAGTGACAACCCATACTTAACCCTTGAGTGTGGGTTATTATGTTGTCTAAACCCAGTCATTGTCCATCAGTTGTACGCATAACTGAGCCAGAAGGAGCAACTGTCTCAGTATAAAAAGCAGTTTCCTATGTTCCAGAGAGTCTCCCCTCCTGGCACTGACAGCTCACCTCTAGTAAGGTAGTTCCATCAGGTGCCTTCAGACCATGGTCTGGGACTTGGCAAAGCAGAGCAGAACAGTTGCCAGGTCCATTCATTTCTCAGATCTTTGACAACCCAACTTAAATGAGTAAAGCTCTTTATTACATCTTTGTTACACCCAGTGGGAGTGGGATATAGCATAATGAGGGATTTGCAGGAAGATTGCACAAACAAAAAGAAAAGAAAAATGTGGTTAGGGCTTTAGAGCAGGGTTGGCCAACTATTCTTGGGTGCCACACTCTCCTCCAGACAGAACGCTTGGGACAAGCCGTTGCTCGGCAGTAGAACACATGCTTGACATGCAGGAGGCCTCAGGTTTAATCTGCAGCACCTTCAGTTACAAAAAGGATCAGACCACAGGGACCGTGAAAGCCCTGTGCCCAGGGGCATCCCTAAGCCTGGGCCAAGGTTGGCCCTGGCCCCGATTCTCATGATCCCAGAGCTCCTTCTCACTAGAGATGAGTTGCTGTATGAGTTGCATAGCTGGAGGTGGGGAGCCAACAGCCCAGAGGAAGAATGGACCCCCTGCCAGTCAGCTGTGAGGGGGACAGAGAGAGAGAGGGGAGGTAAGCACAGGGGAAAACAGTTAATCAGTGATGAGGTGGGGAGGAGTGAAGGAGCATTGTGCAAGCATTAGGGACTCTGGAGGTTGAGCCTCTGCCTAGCCCCATGCAAACTGAATTCAGAGAGCAAATGACACAGACAAAGTGCCTGAGGCTGTTGCCAGTCAGCTTCATATTGCTCATACAGTAATACCTTGGATTGCAAGTAACTTGGTTTGAAAGCGTTTTGCAAGACAAGCAAATTTTTAAATATTTATTATTATTTTTGACTTGATATACAAGCGACGTCTTGCAATACAAGTACTGTAGTATGGCTTAAATTAAAAATCTCTGTACAAATTTTTTTGGGGGAATTTCATTTTGATATAAGAGTGTTTTGGATTACAAGCACATTTCCGGAACGAATTATGCTCTCAATCCAAGGCATGACTGTATATAACTATTGAACTCCATGCTCTCTTATTTGTTACAAATGGGACCTGCAACACAGTGTTGCATTGTGGACTTCTCCTGTCTAGGATACCAGCCAGCCAGCCAGCCAGCCAGGCCCACTTTCTAGATACTCCATTCCATTCCTCCTTCTCCATGGTTGTCTGTTTTTTTTCTTCCAACAATCAGTCAGCATTCTGTGCCAGCTAATCATGCTCAGATCTCATTGGGCTGTTTTTGGGGGACTTCCCCCCTTAAGAGATTTCCCCCCTAAAGTTCCCCCCCACATTTCTGCAAACCTTGGGGTTCTCCCCAAGCCTGCTGATACCTTACTCTTGCACACAGATGGTGCCGTTTTGCCTACGTAAGGATCCACAGAGAATGAGTTTGCTGTTAGTAAGTAAGCAGATGATGTTTATATCTTCCTCCCTTTTCTCTAAGAAGTTGAAGGTAGCATACATGGTTCTCCCGCCCTCTTATCCTCACAACAATCCTGTCAGGTAGGCTACACAGGGACAACACAATTCAGACAACACGATAACCCACACTCAAGGGTTGAGTGTAGGTTATCATTGAACCATGGGTTGTTGTTGA
This sequence comes from Shinisaurus crocodilurus, assembly GCA_021292165.1. Classification (NCBI taxonomy): domain Eukaryota; kingdom Metazoa; phylum Chordata; class Lepidosauria; order Squamata; family Shinisauridae; genus Shinisaurus; species Shinisaurus crocodilurus. The sequence goes on from CM037876.1 coordinate 294,874,717, forward strand.
AACATGGGTTATTGTGTTGTCTGAACCCAGCTGCGCTAACAAGCTTCTTAACCACAAACAACCCATGAAGAGAACCTATGGTTTGTTGTTGGGTTGTGAACTGTGGGTTGTTCACCATGGTTTATTATCTCACCTAGCCCACCCAATACACTAACTGCTCTATAATAAATAAACTGGCATCGTCTAGCAGTAATGGGCTTCATTGGCACAGCACACATGTGTTCAGATATATGAGGTCACTGATGGAAGTGGGAGTGAGAACATCCTGAAAGATCCCGTGAAGAAACAGACTGACAGTTACTTCCCACCATTAACTGGGAATTAATGGCCATCAGTCCCGAGTATATGTATTTGGGAGTAAGCTCCATTGAACTTTGTGGGGCTTACTTTTGAGTAAACAAGCATAGGAGTCAGCTGTTGAAGTGGCACCAAAATGTATTTATTTTGTTATTTATTAGATTTCTATCCTGCCTTATCACTAGTGCCCTCAAGACATCATACAGTGGCCTGGTTTGCAGGTAACGACAAGTCAGAGTATGGGTTGTTCATGGTTAACTATAAACATAGTTAAGCCATAGTGCAGGGTTCGCATGTAACGACAACCCACACTTCAACAACCACCCATGATTCAATGACAACCCATACCTAAGGCTGTGATCATGTCCAAACCAGATCATTAAGATTAAGACTAAGACAATATAAATTAAGATGGCAACAATAAAAACCATTAAGGCAGCAGATAAAACATTAAAAGGTAATTAAAAGGGTGGTAGACCTTCTTAAGAGCCATTGAAGAACAGGATAGAGTTGGGTTGGCTAATCTGGATGCAGGCGTACATGTCTAGGAGGGTGACCCACAATTTGAATGTGGGTCTCCCCACCTGCCTAAACTCAGAAGGTGGAGAGCTTCCAGAGAAATTGACATTTATCCCAACTAGCAAAAGAGAGACTATGCACAAACATCGAGGGTGCATCCAGACAGCAAGCTCCTAGCACTACCAATCAGAGGGCATTGTGCAGCAATTCCATCTTTCCCTCCTCAAGGATGGTTTTGTGGAAAGAAAAAGGATGGGAAAAGTGATGTGAAAACATGGGAATGATGCATTACAATTGCAAGATGACATTGTCGGGACCCCTTGTAAAATTCTGTGAATAAGGCAGGGCAGTGGGGAGATAAAAGCCTCATCTAGAAGCATCCAGACTGGGTTCAGACAACATAACCCACACTCAAGGGTTGAGTGTGGGTTGTGGTTGAACCATGGGTTGTTGTTGAAATGTCAACCATGGTGAGCAACCCACAGTTCATAACCAAACAACAAACCATGGATTCTCTTCATGGGTTATTTGTGGCTAACAAGCCATGGCTTGTTAGCACAATGGATTCAGACAACACGACAACCCATGTTTCAACAACCCACACTCAACAAACACTTATTGTGATGTCTGAACCCAGCCATGGTCTCCAAGGCCAATTTCAATTGGAGGGCAGATTCACAGGGGAAAGGATCTGGGCCTAGAGTCTTCCTTTTTCATATTATGATTCAAAATCTACCACCGTCTTGTTTTTGCACTTAAAAGACAGGTGAAATTTAAAGTTTTAGTGTCTGCATAGGGCTAGGAAATATGAATTGTGTGTGTGAGCTAGGATATGTTGTATTCTCTAGCCACCCCGACCAAAAAAATAAAATAAAAATGCCTTGAGCAAAACAAAGACAGAAACTGCATGTTCACAGCACGCTGCAACTTCAATTCTGCAAACTCTTCAAGACTGCCTCTTATTTTTCTCTTTCCCTGATGTGGAAAAAATTGTTAGATGTTGACAAGTTCTCTCCCTGGGCCTCCACCTCCTCCTTCCTTGGGGATGGGGTGGGAGGAAAAGAGAAAGAAGCCTCCTTCACTTTGGAATTAATGTTAATACAGCTTGAAAAATATGACATTGGCCTTCCGTGCGTGTGTCTCTGCCTTGCCCTAGTGGTGGGTTCCAACGAACAGCGCCTGTGGGTGAATGGAAAGGCACATTTTTGGTTGTGTGCGTGTTGCAAGGAGACATTTCCAATCTCCTCCAAGGGATTCCCTCCCCACCTTCCCTTTCTTCAGTTAACATTGTTCTGCTGCGTTAGGAATCTCCGCTTCCCTTGCCCCAACCGCTCCCTGCCTGTGGAAACACGCAGGGAAAGTTACCTTCATGTCGAAAGGTTTGCTTTGCTTTCTCTCTCCCTCAACTCTGCGCCACGCGACAGCACCGATTTGCTTAACAACTCCAGCAATCCCGATGACTTTTCCTACCTTCACCGTCTCTCCCCCTCCCCCGCTCTTTTCTCGGAACCCCCCTCCCACCATCACCACCACCACCACCCACCACCACCACCACACACAGCTTCACTTTACAGAGGGAGGATTGGCCATTTGAAAGAAACGGAGAGATGACAAAATAATAATATAAATAAATAATAAAAATAATAACTACAGTCTCCCGCGCAACAGAGTGGGAACGCGAGTCAAAACAGCCTGAAGTCACTTCGTAGTATTATTTTAGTTTCTTTGTATGGAGATTCCATTCAAACTGTTCAGCGTGTTGCTAGTAACCTTCCGCCAAGGAGGAGGGGGGTGGAGGAGGAGGGAAAAATAGTCCCAAGCTATTCCTCATCCTTATAGCTGATGGGGGAAGTGAGTGTGAGTGTGAGTGTGCTACAGAAAATGATTTGCTTGCAACTCTCCTTGCTGCGGCCACAAAACTGGCTTCTTTTGCACCCAGGCCCCTGCCTGAGTGTGGCTAGAGCCCTTCTTTAGGGCAGCTGCCAAACTCACCCTCCCTTCTTTTCTCCCCCCCCTCTATAAAGATACAATGTAGCCTTGGAACAAGCTGTATCATTGGGCGTAGAGATTGCAAAGCTCCAACCCACGTAGAGCAGGCGATACGCCTCTCCACCTAACCTTAACAAACGGAAGCGCCGGGCCGGCTTTGACGGACGGGGTAGGCGGGCCAATGGGCATGGGGGAAATCTTCCCAAAATGTAGGGGCGGCCAATGAGAGGCGCGGGGGGCAGGCTCGTGGGGAGCCTAGCAGCTCAGGTTGACAGTGACTAGCCCCAGTCCAGGAAAGAAGTGCAAAGGAAAGAGATGATGAGCCTGAAAGTTCGAAGCTGGCTCACATTGCAGGGAATTTAAAAAAAGAGAGAGCGAGAGAGAGAGAGAAAGAAGGGAAGGAAATTAACAGCCCCAAAATCTGCAATAACGCAGTTATTGCATTGCAGCTAACTTCCTAGGGGCTGCTTCCTTCCTCCCCCCTCGCCTTTTTGCAAAAGAAAAAGCCCTTTTTATTTTCCCACTCCCCCCCCCCAATTTTGACTCTGGTCTATTTACCTTCACCCCCTCCTCTTTTCTTTAGCCCCCATCCCACACCACCCCACTCCCCATGCCAGCCATGATAGAGAAGGGCCCGGAGGTCTCCGGGAAGCGAAGGGGCAGAAACAGCCATGCCAGCAGCGCGACGAGCGCTTCCAACAGCGCCGCTGCCTCCGCCGGTGCCAACAGCGGCAACACTGGGAATAATAAAAGTTTGGCAGCGGCAGCAGCGCCCAATGGGAATAGCAGCAGCAACAACTCCTGGGAAGAAGGCAGCTCTGGATCCTCCAGCGATGAAGAGCATGGTGAGTCTCCCGGGGAGGAGGTAGGAGCTTTGAAAAACAACAACAAAAATAATAATCCTCCAAACAGCCACAACTCTTTATCAAAGCTTAAACGGACTTTTTTTTTTTTTTAAATGGACCTAATTTTGAAAATAACCATTCTGGTTTATGTATTTGAAACAGGAGGAGGAGGCATGAGAGTGGGACCCCAATATCAAGCCGTCGTCCCTGACTTTGATGCTGGTGAGTCCTCTTCCTTTTTTTTAAAAAAGCAGAAATCTAACGTTTACACGACTAAAGCGTGCATTTACTTCTCTTTTGAAGGAGCCTCGAATGAATACAAGATTTATTGAGTGTGTGCCTCTCTTTTAACCCCCCCCCCCAAGTCCTCCAGGCATTTGGGTTCGCCTCCAACTTGATCCTATGCCCCCCTTTTTTACTCGGAAGCCAAAATCCCCGCCGAGTTCAATGGGGCTTACTCCCAAGTAAAGGATGTGCATGGGATGCCAGCCGGGTCGCCAGCTCCTTTGCATTTTTTATTTTTTTTTTAAACTCGGAAGTACATCCCCATAGACTTCAGTGGGGCTTACCCCCTAAGTAAGTAAGGAAGTGTGTCTGGGTTAGAGCCTTGAACAGTTAACCCGGTTCTGGTGTGTTTGTTGCTTCTTTATGGCGAGAAGACGCTTTCTTCCTTTTGTTAGACTTGTAGTAATAAATAAAAGTGTGTGTGCATTTTAAAGAAGCGGGAAGGGAACAACTCCCCCCCCACCCGCCCCAGCTCCAGTTTGCATGTTCACCCTGCCGTCCAAGGAAAGAACAGCAACAAAAGGGGTTGGGGGTTGGGGGTGGTGGGGGGGGGAGAGGGAAACGTGTTCGGGAAACGTGCCACCACACATTTGGATGGACGGGGGGGGGGTCGTTTTGCAGGAGTTATTCTGGGGTTTTACTTCCTTCTATGAAATCCCATCAAAATCCAATCTTTTTCTTCTTCCCATGGGGTGTTGCTGTTGGGGGAAGAGAGTTAAGTCAATAAAGCACGGAAGAGCAAGGATTAATCTCTCTCGCCCCCCCCCCCCGCATTTTTCTTGGCATTCAGGTGTGGCTACTATTTTCATATTCACATTGGCCGAGGTGGAGGGAGGAGCTGGCCCTTTATGAAAATCGGTGCCAGTCTGCTCTCTTAGACCCCTCCCCTTTCCAAGCCCGAAAGCCACCCCCTGCACATAATGATTTTAGATGCAATTGACCTAAATCCAATTACTTTTTTCTTCTTTTAAAAGCAGTGGTTTATACGATTAGGTTTTTTGAAGAGGTGCTGGGGAGAATAGGGGATCTCCCATTTCTTCCGCTTTTGATGACGAAATTTAGGGCGAGTAGAGAAAGAACAAAAAAGAAAAGAGAGAGAGAGGCAGTTAATACAAACAAGCAGAAGTCTTTCCAAGGGGAGCTTCCTAGACCGGGTGACAAACAGGGAAACAGATTTGTCCAGCGAGACGAGAGAGACCTTAAAGGGGTCTTGATTCTCTTCCTGTGCTTGGATATGAGGTGTTAGGAATGGAAAATAATAAAATAGCTTCAGATTTTTTGTCCCTTTACTTAAGATGGGGCAGATTTATTTAAATCAACTGCTTCTCTGTTTTGGGGAGATTCTCAATGTTCCACATGCTTCTGTTCTCTCTCGGGTTTTCTGTAGCCTTAATTTAAAAATGGACTAACTGAGCAAACAAAGGAATTCAAGTGTTCCTTTAAGGCAGAGAATTAAAAAAAAAAAAGTGCTCCAGTTGTCTGTGTTTGGAGCCTGCCTGTATTAAAAAAAGAAAGAGAGAGAGGGTTTTACTTCCTTAGTTTTGGACTGCAAGCATTTTTAATTGTTTCTTTGTAACAGTAGGTTAATGCTTTCTTCCCTAAAAACAACAACAACCCCCCTCTACTGTTTTGGTCTTAACACTTGAGCTGACTCAGCATGTTAGCGATCTTAACTGAATCCCTTGTTTCTCAACTCTTCTTTTTTTAAACCCACAACCCCCCCCCCTATACTCTGAAAAATTGGATTTCTTTTTATAGTATGACCCCGAGGAACCCTGGTAATTGATTTTTCTAGATTGCTGACCGTCATAACGGGTGATTGTACTCACAAACATGTTGAGCTGGTTTGTAGTACAGTGGGTCAGGGTGCGATCCTATGCATGTTTACACAGAAAAAAAAAGCCTACAACTCCCAGACTCCTCCAGCCATTACTGCTGGCTGGGGAATGCTAGGAGTTGTAGGACTTTTGTCTGCCTAAACATGCGAAGGATTGCACCCTAAGGATGCAATCCTATGCATGTTTAGACAGAAAAAGCTCCCAGGGAATGCTAGTAGTTGTAGGACTTTTTTCTGTCTAAACATGCATAGGATTTCACTAAGGCTTATGAATTAGGAAGTTCCTGGTTTATAGAGTTGGAGAGGGCCTTCTAGGCCATGTAGTCCAACCCACTGCTTGATGCAGGAAATCCAGAACTAGAGCATCTTCAACAGATAGCTAGCCAGTCTCTGACTGAAGGCCTCCAGTGAGGGAGAGCTCCACCCCCTTGCATTCATTTTCAAGCCCTTCTCACCATTAAGAAGTGTCTCCTAATGTTCAACCAAAACCTACTCTCCTGCATCTTAAGCCAGTTAGACCTAGTACTGCCCTCTGGGGTAACAGAGAACCCCTGTTGGGCTGGTTTGCACGATCATCACAGCCCACCTTGGTTTATTTCCACGGTGGGTTGTGGTGTATGCAGGTGGCCATTTTGAATTTTCCGCGCCCAGCGAGGGGTTGCCATGGTTTGTTGTGTCATCCGAACCTGGGTGGCAGAGGTTGTTTGAGGGTCAAACCAGACTCAAATAACCCATGGCTTGTTTTAGGGTTATTTCTTCAAACACCCTCTGCCACCATTAATTGTTTGCCTAAATACAGAACTTTGTCTCTGCTGAATTTTATTTTGTTAGTTTCAGCCCAGTTTTCCATTCTGTCAAGGTCATTTTGATTTTTATTCTGGTCTTTTGAGGTGTCAGCTGCTCCTCCCAGTTTTGTGCGATCTGCAAATTTGGTAAGGATTCCCTCCTGCGCTTCATCTTTGGCACTGATAAATTTAAGTCTCACCCTAGCTACAAGCGTGCCAGAAGCCTAATCCTATGCGTCTTTTTGCCCAGAAGTAACCCCCACTGAGTTCAATAGGACTTACTCCCTGGTTAAGAGTGCATAGGATTGTAGTCTAAGGCTACCTGCATAAGGTCAGACTGAATGTGGCCTTAGTCACAGTTCTATCCACCTCAGTCCAATAATGCTGTACTACTTTACTGGGTTGTTGTGAGGATCACTGAGAACATATGTGACATACATTAGTCCTCAAAAGTGCTACCATATTAATGCTAACATACTATACTATGAAGCATGGAACAAAATGATATATTGACTTCTTAATAAAGTCTTAACATTTCATTTTTGAATAGAACAGAATATTTGTGTTCTCTTTCTGTCCCAGACAGTCATGTACTTGTTACATTTATATCCTGTCTTTCCTTTTAAGGAGTTGAAGGTAGCATCCGTGGTCTCCCACACCCCCCAATTTTCCTCCCTCAGAATGGCCCGTTGAGGTAGTTTAAGCTGAGACATAGTGACTCTCCCCCCAGCGAGCTTTGGATTTCTAGCTCTTGTTTTTAAGTTAAAATAGGGTGAGCAGGTGAATTGAGCTTGGCCATGGGGCTAGAAAAGGGAAGTGGTTATCATTGTAGACAGCCTTTTTTTGCCATCTGTTGCTGCCAAAGATGAAGGTCCAGTGTAGCTGTTAACCAAGTTTGTTGCATGAGAGTTTTCTACAGGACCGTTCTTGCGTTACACCAGTAATATCTGTGTGACGCAGGCAGATTATGTGGTTGCTTTCCAGATGGTCCCCAAATGTTAATTACCATGTTATTCATCCATCCCATGTGACCCTGGGTTACCACCCATATTCTTCTATGTTTAAGTTGATGAAGTCGCATCAGGTTCTGTGGAGAACTGGTGTACATTTATTGTTAAAAGAGGCCCTGTGTATGTGTGGGGAAAACATGCCAAAAACCCCCATGCTCTTTCTAGAATGTTCCTGTTCTATTACGGTAAATTGAGATGGGAAGCCTAATTGAAATAGAATTTGTATGCTTGGTTATTGCAAACGGAATGCTGAAGTTAATGGCAAGATTTTCCTGTTGACTTTCATAGATTTCATAAATAGAGTTGGAAGGAGCCTACGAGGCTATCGAGTCCAACCCCCTGCTCAGTGCAGGAACTTTGATGGCAATGAATTGTACTCTGGCCCTGATCCACTGAGCCCTTTACACATATGCAACAGGTTGCATGCATGTTTAACTTTTATTTACTTTTCCTGAAGAGGAGCACCTTCCACCACAGGTCCCTTTTAAACAAACAACTCCCCCATGTTTACAGAAGGCGTTTGTGACTTGGCCTAGAATGATGTTCTACAAAAGTGAGCCAAAACTCCACTTCACATATTGATGCCCCCTTACTCTTCCTTGAGTTGGAATCATGTCTATGATTTTTTTTAAAAATTACACTTACAGCCCCCTCTCTTAATGATTAAGTTCTGCGTGAATGGGGGAGAAGGAACTGTCAAGCTGCTTGATAAAGCTTAGCACTGTGGTACTGCTTTAACTTTCATAAATGCCAGTAATGTCAAGTGAATCTTTCCCAGAAGTACTCTTGTCAACTATTTCTAGAATGTCAGCCATTCCTTTTTGGTTAAACAAAAGAGTTTAAGTCTGTCCCCAAAGCAGGACTAGAAAATATCTCATGTGTCTACAAATTTGATAGCTGGTGTGTCTAGAAATGCTCTTCTAGTCCTGTTGGTGACTTTCTGTTTTAGCTGTCTGACAGTCACCACATTGGGCAGAACGATAGGATGGGCATTTGACATTAGTGGTCTAAAGCAGGGCTAGGCAACATGGTGCCCGTGGGCATCTCAGTGCAGTGTAAGGTGCCCTACCCCTCCCACTTAAGTAAATAAATAAATCAAATTAACACATTTTCTTGCCGGCAGCTGGGATCACTTCCAAGCAAAGTCAGGGCATCCAGCTGCTGCCATCCCCTCTGCTATAAATGCCTCTGGGCTCCATGCATGCCGCTCAACCCGCTCAAGCAATAGGACAATGGAACCAACTACCTAGGGAGGTGGTGGGCTCTCCCACTCTGGGGGCATTCAAGGTGAAGCTGGACAGCCATCTGTCGGGGATGCTTTGACTTGGATTCCTGCATTGAGCAGGGGGTTGGACTCGATGGCCTTGTAGGCCCCTTCCAACTCTACATTCTATGATTCTATGATTGGGCTCACCTCTCGCTGGATCGTCACCTTGAAGTGGTGAGTGGGCTTGCGTGTTCAGAGACATTCTCAGAGATGCTCTGAGATGCTTCAGAGACATGCTCAGAGACATTCTCAGGAAATTAAGGAGGGTGGAGAGAGAGTGAGTGTGCAAGAGGATGGATGGATGGGTGTGGTGTGTGTGTGTGTGTGTGTGAGAGAGAGAGAGAGAGAGAGAGAGAGTGCATGGATGGGTGGTGATCCAGAGTGAGAGAGAGAAAGAGGTGGGGGAAATGAGGTGGCTGGCATGGGAGGTGGTGTGGAGTGGGGGGAGAGAAAAAAAAGAAAAAGTTTGCCTTCTGTGAAATAGGTTTCTGTTGTGCTGAAAAGTGTGGGTTCAAAGGAGTTGTTTAATGTGTTGTGTCTCAGACCCCACCTCTGCTTTGTACACAATCCTTTGGGCAGGTTGCTTGTCCTTTGTGACTATCTGCAGCTCCCATGGAAGCCATTTTTGTGGTGGTGCTCACAGGACAGTTTCTCAAATTGTCCAATGGGCCCAGAAAAGTTTTATGCTCCTGGTCTAAAGGGCAATTGTTTGAATTTGATTGTTTGAGGAGGATTGCTGTGATGGTTTCTTGAGAATCTCTAGTTAGGTTAAGTTGAGGCTGATTGCTCGTGCATTGCGGTTCTCATTCCAAATTGTACATTGCTTATTGAACATAGCCAGCTGCCTAACCTTCTAATGTTATTCATTAGAGGCTTAAATCAGCAGTGTTGGTGCAAACCCACAGTCTGTGCTAGGTACTTGTTGAACCGAGTGGCTACCTTGGCTACATTAAGGCCACCTTGACTTCATTTGTAATAATCATTTGATGTTGATAGGCATGTAGTGCACAACAGTGGCTGTCTGAAGAGAGATTTCCCTAGATTTGGGCATGATTGGCGGTTTCCTATTCTCTCATCCTATCTAGACCTACTCTTCTAGCTCTTGTTGAGTTCTGCTACATAACAAGCTGGCTTGGTGTTGGTGATAACACACAAAGGCAGCTGGTTTGCAGGTAATGACCAACTTGATTAGCGTTCATAAAAAGCATTCCAGACAGCGTAATGGCCGAACTGCACATCTTGCTAACCATATAGAATAAAAATAGCAGAGAAAGCTTGAAACTTTGCTGCTGCTCTTTATACCTGAATAAAGTTAGTTCAGTGTGAGGTATCCTAAGGAGGCATAGCCAACTGATAGGAGCATTGTTCCTCCTACGAAACAGAAATTGATGGGGATTTTCAGCAATAGGAATTGTACTTGTTGAAGCAAGTTGTTGTTGCTGTTGTTGTTTTTAACAAGCTTTTGATTTTGTGAGGATTCTTTTCATGTTCGGCTCACCCAGTGCCTATTTCTCCAGCTTTATTTCACTGATTTGGCTCCAGACTGAAGGCCGGTGTGTATGTTTTCAGTGTTACGTTTTGCCACTAGGGTGTAGGCTCAAAAGGAGGCTGGCTGTGATGGTTTCTTGAGAATCCCTAGTTTTGGTTAAGTTCAGGCGGTTTGCTCGTGCATTCCAAATTGTATGTTGCTTATTGAATATAACTAGCTGCCTAACCAATCGCCGCATTTTCTGAGTGCACACTTCTGTCCAGATGTATTGTCATCTTTTCATCTTCAACTAACAACGGCTCTGAACAACTCTTCAGTCCCTTTCTTCTCAGAAGTGGCTACTTCTCGTTTGTGTTGGTTTCTGCAGTAGATGCCCTTCGAAGGCATTTATTGTTCTTTTATTTAGCATTTATTGCTAAATAAATGCTAAATAAAGCATTTATTGTTCTTTTGTGTTGTGGTTTTAAGTTTTGTTGTACACTGCCTTGGGAGGGTTTATCGCAAAAAGGTGGTCTATAAACCTTTACAATAAATGAAAAATACCTTCAAAATGAAGTTTGATTCCTTTTTTCCTCTGTTGTTCTTCCTTCTCTATCTGACTTTTGCTTTTGGAGTTCTATCCACTTTTTCTTACTTACGGTACATTTTCATTGGGTGCTTAATAATAATAGTAATCTGGGTCTGAAATTATGTAGATTCTCTTGAGATAGCTGCTTGGGAAGGATGAGCATAAACATGGGGTCTGCAACATGGTGCCCGCAGACTCCTCTCTTGGTGCTCCCCAGGCTCCCTGCCTCTACTGGTTTTTATTTTATTTCTTAAGATTTTTTTAAATTAAAAAAACAATAGCAACTGGGTGGCTGGCAAGCTGCAATGCAAAAGGCTGCCCTCCGGCACCATTTTTATTTGTGTTTGAAAACGTGGTTTTGTGTTTTGAAGCTCAGACCCCACCTCTGCATTGTACTTAAGTTTTTGGATAAGTTACTTTTCTTTTAGCCTCACCACTTTGCCTTCTGGGAAATGAGTGTTTTGTGAGCTGCCGTGGCCACCTTGGCAGCCATTTAATGAATAAGAAGCTCCCACCCCATGGCAGCCATTTTGTGAGAGCACCCATGACATTATCTCAACATTCTAAATGTTCTCAATGACCCCAAAAGGTTGGGGAACCCTGGCATAAAGGGAACAAAAAGAGAGCCAGTGTGGTATAATGGCTAGAACCAACTTCGAGACCTTGGTCACACATCTCCACTCATCCCCAGAGCTTAACTTTGGGCCAGTAAACTATTCCGCTTAGCCTAACCTGCCTCACAGGGTTGTTTTGAGGATAAAAGTGGTGCAGTGTGTGGAGAAACCACGTACAGTATGTTGCTTTGAGCTCTTCAGAGTAAGGACAGCATAAAAATGCAATAAATAAGGAAACCCTATCCAACTACCTCTGGATGAATTTATCTACTTTGGAAGAGGGTCTTTTAAAAGTCAGAAACACATATTTTTATACGGTTTTATTTTTTTTAAGTTCACAAAAACAGGTCAGAGTTAGGCTTGAACACATGAGAAATAGACTGATCCTTCCATCTCTATCTGGAAGTATTGTAAGACTTCTCTGTTTCAACAACCATGTGTGGATTAATGCCAACTTAAAGCTTTTACATGTCAAGAATGTAGGCCTTACACACTCACCTGACATCAGAATTTTGGGAATACTTTAGCAAGCAATAGGTGATTTAGCTTACTATGTATTTCCCAAGAAACCATGACGGGTGGGTAGCAAATTCTGAGAACAGGACATTCTCCTGTCTATTGACTGAAATTAGCGATGTGAAAATGTTCTGCATGGAGTGATATTATATATGCTGTCACTGTTGCTTTAAGGAAAAGCCTTTGCAGGAAGTGAATACAGAGGGTTAAAGAACAGGATGTTGCAAGGGAGAGAATATGTAGGTATGTAGTTCTCCTTTCTCACATGCTAACTATTCTAGACTGGTGCAGGAATTTGTAATGCCGGCTAGGAAACTATCTGTGCTTGCAGAATGCAACCAGCACATATATTTCATCCAAACGCTGAGACTTGGAAATAGACAAGATAGAAAATGAACTGTATTGCTTGACAAGGGGTTGCACGTGAACCCACAGCCCTGTTTGGCTGGTTCAGGAGTTTAGACTCTCATCTAAAAATGTCTCTCGAAGTCGCATAGATTATGTAACACTTTCCCAAGTCACTGAGATGATGGTAGTTAACTTGTTCTGAATACAGTACATTGCTTTTCTTCCTGCCTGGCAGAAACCCTTTCTCATATGGATTATTCTGGGTACTCCACTCTCCACTGTAACTAGGAATTTAAGCTTCTTGTATCCATTTGCCAGAAGGCAGTAACAAGTCCCAGATTACAGTGCATTGGGAGCAAACTTTTGGCTACGCAGAAGTTACGGTGACATCCTGGATTAATTGAATGTATAATTCTGCTCATCTGCAGTTCGCAGGTGCGCTGCAGTGCCGTGGCTTGGCCTAGAATGGCAATATTTTCTGGGAAATAGAAGGGAGCCAACATGGTGCCCTCCCGATTGTGTGGGACATGCTGGCCAGGAATGATAATTGTTGCAGCCCAACACAGTCTGGAGGGCACCAGGTTGGGGAAGGCTGGTGTTGTGGTTAGAACAGGGCTCTCCAACCTTGGGTCCCCAGATGTTCGCTGGACTACAGCTCCCAGAATCCCTTGCCATTAGCCATGTTGGCTGGGTATGCTGGGAGCTGTAGGCCAGCAACATCTGGGGACCCAAGGTTGGAGAGCCCTGGGTTAGAATGTTGGCCTGAGACTGGGGATACCCAGATTCAAATCCGCAATTGGCCATGTGTGTCTTTGGGGAGATTCATGTTCTCCCTGCCTGGTCTACTTCACTGGATCCTTATGAGGGTAAGGAGAGCCAAGTGTGCCTCTCTGAGCTCCTTTGAGAAAGAGCATGATCAAAATGTAACAAATCGAGTAAATATAACACCTAATAGGCAGAATGAGCTATGTGGGAGAAAAGGGTGACTTTGGACTGCTGTTTATGTGGTGGATTATGGGAGCAAATTTGAGGCTTGCATGGATCACCCTACCAATGCAGAGCATCACGTGTGTATGTGGCGTATATGTGTGCACATACCGTAAGTAGCACAGCAGCTGCTTGCTACAAAAATGGGGGTGGGCCAGTCATGCATGTGAGGATTATGTTTGACATGACAAAGGTGGTGTTGGTGATGGATGGATGCATGCATGCAAGCCAGCCAGCCAGCCTGCCATAGACAAAAGTAAGGGCAAGTTGATTAAAAACAAAAACTAAAAAAGGGAAGTGTTATCAGTGTTTCATTCTTACTGTTAACTTGAAAGCAGGGGTGGGCAGAAGGTAAGTAGGGATCAACTGGCAGACGATCAAAGGATTTCTGGCTCCAGATTGTTTAACAATGGCAACAACAAAATGAGGCTCTTCTGGGGGGAGAGGATAACCAGGAATGGATTTGTGTGTGGAATGGCTGTGTCCTCCATTCAGTTTTAAATTCCTGGGCGTAGAATTCTTTAATTCTGAGTGTACTGTCCTTTGCATCAGGCTCTGGTTGGTGGATCCTGAGGTTCCAGTAAAGAGACAAAGTAGTATACCTTGCAAGCCTGATTTTGCCCATCTCTGCTTTTTAAGTATCCATAAGCGGCACCCTGTGTGGTGAAACAGAGATGCGGCTACAGAAATGGCACGTTCTCTCATAGAGCAAGGATTTTGTGTGTGGGGGGGTTCGCTCTCTTTAATCCAATGGCAGGGGAGTGGAGGGGTTTCATAGATTTCATAGATAGAGTTGGAAGGAGCCTACAAGGCTATCGAGTCGTGGGGAATGCATTGTCAGAATAAGCAAGTATGGCATTATGTTAGGGATTTGTCACCACAATACTAATGTGCATTTTTTAAACAATCAGGGGAGGGCATTGCAAGATCATTAAAAAAAAAAAAAAAGACAGAGTAAAAGATGTATTTAGCAGAAAAGAGTTAGCATAACATCTGCCTAATCTACTGGCTGTTTATGTGTGTTAAACTGCTGGACAAAACTAGAGGAACCAATGATGTGGAGTGGACGTTTTCCAGTGCTTTCTTTTTCCATGGAAATTTTTTCATTTCCTAAGTTCATTAGTAAAAAATGAATGCATGTCAATTGCAAATACAATATTGGGCAAGCTTGGCAGTTTCAAAGTTGTAATTAATGTTTCTTGGGTGATTATCCTTAGCAACTGCAGTATGTGAGAAAATACATATACCGGTATGTCTTTGGAATAAATATATGTCTCAGTGAAACGGAACAAATAGTGACAGCAATATTGAAAGTGCCCCAATAACCTTACCAGAAGAGAGAAAATCTGTTGAACTAAATGAGTGATTGTCATCATAGTCATGCTCAGTTCTTTGGGTTGCTAAAATTAATTACAGCCCCATCCTATGTGGGTGCTCGTAACCCTTCGAACTCGGAGGATTATGGGCATCCTATTGAGGGCGGGAGGAGTGCGGTGGATAGGACTGCCGCCATACTTCCCTTGCCCTCAAAAACATTTAGACCGCGGGTTTCGGCCGTCCTAAATGTTTTTCCTCTCCTTGCACGGAGGAGAGGCTGAGGCACTGCCTGGATTCTTTGGACGATGGTGGTGCCTCACTCCTCCCCACTAGAATTGCCCCCCCCCATGGAACCGAAGAACTGGTCTTCCGTCTTTGGTTCCCAGCCAGCGCAAAATGAACTGCGTTGGCCCCGAGGTGGGGAGGAGGGCGCTCCACGGATGGACTCCCCACTGTGACCTCGGAAGGGATTTCCGAGGTCACAGGGGGGAGTCGGTCCTAAGCTATGACCCCCCCCCCCAGGCAAGCTTGGAGGGCCATAGGATTGTGCCCTTAGTAGTGTGTCGACAGCTTTCTTTCAGTACCTTTTCTTTTCTTATTTAAAAAATGTAAGGGAAGTACATGCTATTTGGCAGTATCCAATGCTGCCGCTCCATTTGCGCCATTGACGTAGCATTGGCATAAGTGATCTCTAACATAATGCCAATAGGGTATTTATTTATTATATTTATACCCCGCTTTTTTTCCCTGCAAGGAACCCAAGGTGGCTTACATAATCCTCTTCCTCTCCATTTTGTCCTCACAACAACCCTGTGAGGTAGGTTAGGCTGAGACTCAGTGACTGGCCCAAAGTCACCCAGTGAGTTTCATGGCCGAGCGGGGACTAGAATACGGATCTTTCGAGTCCCAGTCCAACACTCTCACCACTATGAAAACCCATTGTGCCAGCATATGCTATTGGCATTGCGCTAGAGGTCGCTTATTGTAGCGCTATGTCCGTGGTGTCAGTGGAGCAGCAGTGCTGGATACTGCCCAGTGTCTTTATAAATTTTTGCAAGTATTCCAATAAAAAGAGTCTACATAATAGAACATTTAAATCATGTTAAGTGTACTTTCATTTCCCCCCTCAAATATTTCAGGTCAAATGCTTGTGCTGTATTGGGACAGAAAATTAACATGCAGTGCTTTTTTCAGCTTTGTTGTTTACTAAATAGAAGTAAAGTAAATGTGCTAAATTCTTTCATCAGCTCTAGCCAGCGTAGCCAGTGGTGAGAGATGATGGGAGTTGTAGCTCCCTCCTGATGTTTTGGCCTACAAGTTCCCCACCCCTGCTCTAGGGCATCAGAACATTTTCCAGTGCAAACTGAAAATTTCCCTATGCTTGTGACCCCATGCAAATGAACATAATTTGCACTGGAAACTTTTCCAGAAAATTTTCTAATTCAGTTTTTTCAGAAAACCCACATCACTGTAGAGAACAGCTGTCAGTTGGCAGTCTGAATAAATGATGAAAAAACAAAGAAACAAAACACTACACATTTTAAAAGGCTAAATTTAAAGATGCATCTTTACACTCTTTTCAAAGGCCAAGAGAGTGGGGGCCAATCATAGTTCTTGAGGACGTGCATTCCATAGCTTGAGGGCAACACAGGGAAAAGCCCTTTGATGCATCCCTCTCCTGCAGATCTTAGGATGGTGAGCAGGTTCATAGCGAGACAGGCGGTCCAGATAATCAGTTTCATCCAGATGCATCTGGAGTTGCAAGGCCACCACCTTCTCAATCAGATGGGCGATTAACAAATGTAATAAATAAAATAAATAATAAATAAAATCACCTTGGCCAAGAATAGTACATTTGAGACTGGCCTATAGTCAGACAGCTCTCCTGGGTCAAGGGAAGGGTTCTTTAATAAGGGTCTTATTACTGCCTCTTTTAAGCAAGAGGGAACAATGCCTTCCCACAAAGAAGCATTAATCACTATCCTTAGCCACTATCCTTAGACCTTGGCCAATTTAATCAGCCAAGAAGGGCGAGGGTCGAGTACACAGGTGGTGGCCCTCATCATTCCAGATACCTTGTCCATAAAATTATTTTTTAGGCTGCCTTTAAGGGTAGAGCTCTTATCTTTAATGATAGACATTTATGGATGTTCCAAGTCATGCTCAGTTTCCCAATATGTGACTAAAGACACCATATTGTAATATGTGAAGAAAATGTGCATTCTTGATAGCTTCAGTTTTGTTGTTAGAGCCGTTCAGATTGTTTACCCTACATTTGGTTCTTCCTGCCCATAGGAATAGTGTGGTTTTTCCCTAGTTTCTTTTTCTTCTTATGTCGGTGGTCTGTGTTGCCAAGTTTTTATTCTTAGCTTCCAATCTGTCTCGCTATCTTTACTGGCCACAAATAAAGCTCTGTACCGATTGGAGGAGTTCTGGCGTAATGGGACACACTACAACAATATCAAATGGTCAAACCCTTCCGGCCCTCGTGATTCTCTCTCTATTGCTACGCCTATAGCAGGTTGTTTAAACAGTCGCTACATATTAGCGAAAAGTCCTACACTCCCGCCCAACCAGCCATGCTGGGAGTTACAGGACTTTTTCCTAACCAGCTAGATGCCTAACCATGCAACATTAGAACAAACAGTTTATGTGGCAAGGATTGCACCTTAAATCCATATAAAATCAAACAATTAGAGCAAAACAAGTTTAAGAACCGTAATAGCAAAAGAGTCTCAATTGCCATTTGGCTTTATGCAGGGGGGGGGAAAAGTTTTGCATTCTCTCTAAAGGAACAAAATGCTGTTGTCACCTTGTTCTTAATTCATCATTTTTATGTAGACTTCCAGAATAGATGGATGACTAGAAATAAGACAAATCAGGGTGCTCTGTAAGCAGGGCAGCATCCATATGGGCATTGCACGCCTCTAGGAACTTTGAGTAACTCAGGGTTTGGCTAGTGGAGGTTGGAATGTTCACACTGATAGTTTGATTAGATTGTCTAATCCAGGGCTCTCCAACCTTGGGTCCCCAGATATCGCTGGCCTACAGCTCCCAGCATATCCAGCCAGCATGGCTAATGGCAAGGGATTCTGGGAGCTGTAGTCCAGCAACATCTGGGGACCCAAGGATGGAGAGCCCTGGTCTAATCTTAGGACATCCACTCCTCATAGCTAGGCTATGGGGTAGCTCATGAAACTTGTGATTTTTCTTTCTAGCCGAGTAAGTTGTGTGACTTGACCAAGTGCGAGGCTTAGAAATCCCTGTGATTAAGGCCTTATTATTAGCTCGGAAATCTTAGCTCTCACCAAGGTGTGTTACATCCTGAAGCTTATGGTGGTATCTTGCCTGGCTTCATACTTAGGTGTATTTTGATTGTTACTGGGCAAAGATGGGAATTTCCCTCTCCTGCACCCCAGTAGACAGTGTCACTGCTGTTATCTATCACCTCCAAGGAAATCTGAGGCATGTGCACTAGAGAGGACAGGTCGCCAGAGGTTTATTATAAAAAATGAAAAGATAGGAAGCTGCCTACTTGCTTGTCTAGCCCAGTATTGACTGTGCTGACTTGGCACATCTCCAGATGTGTGGCGGAGGACTTTCCTTTATCTGCTACCTGATCTTTCCACTGGAGATGCCAGGGATTGAACTTGGGACATTCTGCAGGCAAGCACATGTTCTGCCACTGAACTGTGGTCCTTTCCCCAATGCACCCGAGTCTCTGTATGGCAGTCTTTCCTCACCTGGCTTCCTCCAGATGTGCTGGACTACAACTACCAGCATGGCCAATGCATGATGGGTATTGTCAAACACATCTGGAGGGCACCAGGTTGGAGAAGGCTGCTGTATGGTATGTGTCCTGAAGGCACAAACAAGTGCAAAGGAAAACTTTGGCCTCTAAGAGAATTCTACCCATTCAGCTTTGCAGCAGCTTTGGATGCCCCAGTATGAGGCAGTCAGTTCTTCCTTCCTGTCTACTCCTGTAATTGTAGAGGAGCAAAGCCCTCTTCCTAGTTTTAGTAGGCCAACAGGAGTTTCCATATAGAAAATCATAATCCGTGTACCTGTCAGAATGTACTTCTTGTTCCCCTGGGGATGCTATTCAGTGCTATATAAACTTGCAAATTCCCTATAATCGTATTCTGAGGCTTCACTTTGGGTGTCCCACTTTTAAGAGGTCAAATGGGTGTTGACTGGGGTACATGGCCTTATTGATAGTGGTGCCCTGTTTATTGATTATCCTCCCAAGACTGGTGCCGACTTTAATTACTTTTAGAGACCAGTTTAAAAGTGTTCTATTCCCCTGAGCTTTTGATAGAGAGCCAGTATGGCGTAGTGGTGAGAGTGTCGGGACTGGGACTCGGGAGATCCGGGTTCAAATCCCCGCTCGGCCATGAAACTCACTGGGTGACTTTGGGCCAGTCACTGCCTCTCAGCCTAACCGACCTCACAGGGTTGTTGTGAGGATGAAATGGAGAGGAGCAGGAGGATTATGTTAGCTGCCTTGGGTTCCTTGAAGGAAAAAAGGTGGGGTATAAATATAATAAATAAATAAATTGTGTTTTTATGCTGTTCTTTGCTGTTTATAAATAGTTCCCCCCCCCCAATTTAATTTTACATTGGATTATTAGTTTATTTGGATTTTGTTGTTGTTGTGAGCTGCCTTGGACACTGGGTAGTGGCAAAGTGGTTCGTTTATTTGTTTTTTTATTTATTATATTTATACCCCGCCTTTTTTCCTGCAAGGAACCCAAGGCGGCTTGCATAATCCTCCTTTCCATTTTTATCCTCACAACAACCTTGTGAGCTAAGTTAGGCTGAAAGTCAGTGACTGGCCCAAAGTCACGCAGTGAGCTTCATCATGGTGAGTGGGGACTAGAACCCGGTTCTCCCGAGTCCTAGTCCAACAACAGTTATGCAGCAGAAAGGAAGATGAGAAATTTAACCACATGTTACTATTTATTTATAGGTATTTATATGCCAGCCAGTAACCAAGTCCTATGGGGGTGGCTAACAATAAAAGCATTGGGCCTAGCAACCTTGCATTTACCTTGTCATGCTAATATGGGGACATGGGGGCATTTGCAGGGGAGAATCAGTGGGTGGAAGAGGGTGATTAATCGTCCTTGCTGAGTATCCCTGCAAATGCTCCCCTGCTGTATTACTACTCCCCCCCCCCCCAAGCCAGGCTCTTAGAAGAAGCTTGGCTGCCAGGGGGGAATGATTAGAGAGGGCCTTTGCAGAGGTGGCTCAGCAAACCGAGAAGGGTTAAATGCAAAGGGCACCCATGTTAAGCAGCAGACATTCATTTAGGAAACGTGTTTGCTAGTATAATGTATAGCTCCACCCTGAGAAACCACTTCCTAAGACATTATATCTTCTAGATTCTGCTGAGGCTGGCTGTCCATCGCCAGGTAACTTCTCTTCAGATGCCAAAGACTGAACTGTCATGTAATCTTTGAAGTGCAACCTTATAGTCGCATCTTAAAAAGTACAATAGCTGCTGCTGTTTAGTGCTGTGCTGTAAAGCTGACAATCCCCCTGCATATCCAAATTGCATACCTGTAATAGCGTGAGTTGCAATGTTTTTCTGATCTCTGTTTTTAAATGTCACACATAGCTGATCTGTACGTAGATGCGGTGGAGGAAACTGAGATTGTTAATTAGCGATGGTCGTAGTACTGTGGAAATCAGATACACAGCTTCCCACAGTGAGGACACAGGTTACCAGATAGAAGATGGTCCTGTAAAGGATTCATTTGACGTGCTTTTCGCTTAGCACGTTTCTCCCTTTCACCTTGCACTCGGGCTTCTTCAAAGTCCATGGAACCTTTGTGAAAGGCCAACCTCCATTTAGATCGTTCATGGGCCAGAGCTTCCCAGTTTTCGATGTTTATATTGCATTTTTTTAGATTAGCCTTATGAACATCTTTAAACCTCTTATATTGACCACCGATATTCCGCTTTCCATCCTTGAGTTGGGAGTAAAGTAACTGCTTTGGGAGACGGCAGTCAGGCATTCGAACAACATGACCGGTCCACTGAAGTTGGCGTTGAAGGATCATTTTTTCAATGCTAGTAGTCTTTGCTTCTTCCAGTACACTGACATTTGTTCGCCTATCTTCCCAAGTAATTTGCAGGATTTTCCGGAGGCAACGTTGATGAAACCTTTCAAGGAGGTGGAAGTGACGTTTATAGATAGTCCATGTTTCGCAGGCATACAATAAAGTTGGTAATACAATGGCTTCATAAACCAGTGTTTTGGTCTTCTTACAAATATCCCGATCCTCGAACACTCTATGTTTCATTCGAGTAGTGTAGTGGTCATTTAAATGTAGTGGTCATTTAAATGTAGTGTAGTGTAGTGGTCATTTAAATGTAGTGGTCATGGCAGCTGTAGGATTCCTAAAATCCACTGAAAGGCACAGAGCAGTTCTTTACATTTTGATGATGATGATGATGATCATGATAATAATGTTTAACATAATAATAACAAATGTAATAATAAATATAGTATAGGATAATGATGTGGGCATTGAACTAGGACCCTTCTGCATGCAAAGCACGTGCTCTACCTCTGAGCTTTGGTTCTTCCCCAAAAGGTGAGTTGTGCCCTGTTCCTTTGTTCCCATGGTGGGGCTGAATCTGCACCTCCCATTTCCTAGCCGCATGAAATGAGCTAATGTGGGCTAATTGCTCCTGAATGCCATAGGATTTATATTTGATCCTGCTCTTCCTTGAGAAAGCTCTGAGTGCTTTATGTAGGTCTCCCCTCCAGGCACTGATCATGTCTACACCTGCTTACATTCAGCAATGCTGTGGCACAAGGGTGTTTCCTCCCTGGGCTTTCAAATACACACGGACTCCTTGATGTTCTTCCTTACAGGTGGAACTGGGAATGAGAGATATCACTACATCTTGATTAAAATTTGGTAGGACCATCAGGGAGACAGATAAAGTTGCTTTGGGGGCTGGATCTGGTTTGCTGTGAACCAATCTGCCATCCCTGCCATGCAGTCACACTGTATAGAAACACCTCTCCTAAGTCTTGCTTACTAGCAGAAGAGCCTTAAGCTAAAATGTGCTGGTATTTTTGGGACCCCCTCCTTTGCCTTTGGTCCTGCCCTCTTTGCCTTCAGCTCCACCCACCACTGGATAGTGGCCCCCAAGAGCTCCCCCAAAATGGAATTTATTCCTCGGGCTGAAAGAGGTTCAACAGCTCTGGTGTATAATTTAGATTTGGCCTTTAAACTGCTTTTATGACCCTGACTTAAACACAGTTTTAAAGATGACTTCCTGTGTATACCACCTTGTAATCTTTTCTTAAATATTTGTGTGTGTGTGTGTGTGTGTGTGTGTGTGAGAGAGAGAGAGAGAGAGAGAGAGAGAGAGAGAGAGAGAGAGAGTGATGTCTACCTTCTTCCTGGCCTGCAATGCAGGGAACATAATACCTAGTTTGGGAACCATAAGCAACATTCCTCTGTTGTGTGATACGAGTGACAGGCTGCCTTCCTTCTATGTTAGCTGGAAATAATTAGTCATGACAAACTGTAGTGCATGTGAGCCAGAATTTTATCCCAGCGGAGATGCCAGAAACAGTCGAGGATGGGAATGCTGCTCTCCTGGAAGTATTATTTTAATACTACTATCCAGATTGGAAGTAGATGGGTCACACAGTTCAATCTTACCAACCCTCTTTTTTCATTTAAAAAAATGAAAAGAAAAATAATTTCTTTCTTCCCCTTCTGGTTGCCTTTGCTTTATTCTTTTAAGTGGAATGGGAAATTAGGCCACCTGCTGCTATTTTACAGCGTTTTAACTTCGAACAGATGGTGAAGCAACCAGAGAAGACCCCGAGTATGGAACTGGACAAGTCTTCAAATACATGATGACTTGAGGGTGGGGGAATCGGGGATCAGTTGTTCTCTTTATCTCCTCTGGGCTGCACATGTGGTGATGGTGAGCGCCACATGGCAGTCAAACTTTTTTTATGCTGGACGTGATGGGGGGAGGGAGCATCCTCCGTGTAAAAACGGAGCCCTGGAAGGGGTTGTTGGAGGGGGAGCGTGCTGTGGAATATTGGTCACTTTTAAGAACAGGTTGTCCAGACTTTTGGCCATGCTCGTTTAGGTCAGCTTCCCCCAACCTGGTGCCCTCCAGATATGTTGGACTACAACTCCTATCATCCTTGACCATGGGCTGACTGGTGCTGGTGGGAGTTGTGGTCCAAAGCATCCAGAAAGCACCACTTTGGGTAAGGCTGGCCCTAGGATCTTGTTTAAAATGTCTGTATTGTTCTGGAAGGCTATTGGAGCAAGAGGCTTGGAGACAGCCAGGAGCAAAAGGTTTCTCATGGTAATGTGTGAGCTACTAGCCCCTAGTGAAGGTCATGACCTATGTATTCTCTATTGTAATTGACTTAAATAGAAGTTGCCCTCATGTGAGTATGCAAAGAATGAGAACACTGGATATATATACACATATGCAGATTACAACCTAATCAGGAAGAGAACAAAGCCACCAAAAGGGTAACTTGAATTGGCCAATCTAAAGCCTTATTGGGAAATATCCTCTCATCTAGAAACATCCTTGCCTCCAGATTAGGTTGTAGCACCACTTTCTTATCTCTTGGAAGCATGACTTTTATAATCCCTAATTGCAGTGGTGCAGCTAGGTAATTTCAGACCCTATGTTTAATGGTCTTCTGGGGGCCCCTTTAGATGCCCATGTGTATTATTTCAGTTGTGAAGCACCCCCCCCCCCCTTCTATTCCATGTTTTACAGAAACAAATTCCTGCCTGAAACCCTGGAGAGAGCCGTTGCCAGTTAGTGGCATGGTTTGCATGATCAATTTGAGCTACAGTGGCTTAAAGAAGCATCTGCTGGTCGCTGGTTCCATAATACAACCCCTGCATGTAGGTAGGTTCTCATGTTGTCCAAACCTAGCGAGGGTGGGCTGTTGGCATAGTTAACAAAGCACTCACAACCCTATAAGCAGCCCATGGGTTCTGGTTGGTTTGAAATTGAACATGGATAAGACTGAAATTCTGGTATTTCAACCTGATTGTGTGTCAGCTCCCTTATTATGTCCTCCTTTGCATATCCAGGGCTCAGTGGTGGCCCAGGTTTCAGCTGCCAAGAGCCTTGGTGTTTTGCTGGATGATCGTTTGTCCTTGCGTCCTTTTATTAATAGGACTGCTAAGGCATGTAATTTTCACCTTTTGAACATTCGCAGGATTCGCAAGTTTTTGTCTCCTGAAACAGCCCATCTGCTTGTTCAGGCTTTGGTGGTATCCCACTTGGACTATTGTAATAGCTTAATAGCTGGCTTGCCCTCTTCTGTGCTTCTTCCACTGGTTCTGGTTCAGAACAGCGCTATTCGTGTTGTTCTGAACTTGCCCCGATACTCCCATATTACTATGGCCCGTAGGAATCTTCATTGGCTACCCATTTGGACTAGGGCCCAATTTAAATTATTGGTTCTTGCCTTCAAGGCTTTGCGCTCTAATGTCCCTCATTACTTAGCATCTAGGCTTTCCTGGTATGTTCCTGGTAGGAATTTAAGATCAGTGGGCCAGGGATGATTAGCGGTCCCACCGACACACTCTGCCTTGTCAAGGCTGCGAACCTTTCAGGACCTGGTTCCACTTTTGTGGAACAGGCTTCCCATGGACCTCCGATTGGAGGAGGATCTTTCCCGCTTTCGAACGGGATTAAAGACTTATTTATCTTTTTAGTCAGCCAGAATGAGTGGTTGGGCTAATGTGGTGGTTGCTGGGATTTGATACCGCATAGTGAGTGGTTGGTGTTGGTTATTTTATTGTATTGTTATGTTTACTGTATATGTTATTTGTCCCGCCCTTTGGTATAAGGGGCGTTATAAATAAACGTTTATTATTATTATTATTATTATTATTAACTGTGCCAACAACTCACCCTCGCTGGGTTCGGACAACACGAGAACCTAGGTGTGGGGGTTGGGTTACAGCAGTGTTTCTCAACCTTGGGTCCCCAGATGTTTTTGGCCTACAACTCCCAGCATGCCCCAGCCAGGGCATGCTGGGAGTTGTAGGCCAAAAACATCTGGGGACCCAAGGTTGAGAAACACTGGGTTACAAAATGAGTGCCTGTGGGTGCCTGGCACATGCCGCAAACCATGGTGGCCTATTTAAGCCACCGTGGCTCAAATTGATTGTGCGTGCCCAGACAGTGTCAACAAAACTGGGCTAGATGGACCCGTGGACCGACCCAGTGTATGGCTGCTGTGAAAAGGGCAAATTCTATGTTAGGCATACCTAGGAAAGGAATTAAAAATAAACTGCCAATATCATACTGCCCTTATACAAATCTATGGTGCGACCGCACATAGAATACTGTGTATGATTCTGGTCACCGCACCTAAAAAAAAAGAAGATACTGCAGAGTTGGAAAAAGTGCAGAAAAGGGCAGCTAAAATGGTCAAGGGGCTGGAGCAGCTCCCTTATGAGGAAAGATTACAGCAGCTGGGATTGTTTAGCTTACAAAAAAGGCGAGTAAGGGGAGACATGATAGAGGTGTACAAAGTTATGCATGGTGTGTAGAAAGTGGATAGGGAGACATTTTCCTCCCTCTCTCATAATACTTGAACCCAATGGGGTCATCCCATAAAGCTGATTGGTGGGAGATTCAAGACAGATAAAAGGAAGTCACACAGCGCAGAGTTAAACTATGGAATTCACTTCCACGAGATGTGGTGATGGCCACCAATTTGGAGGGCTTTAAAAGGGGATTGGTCAAATTCACACAGGATAAGGCTATCAGTGGCTACTAGTCCTGGTTGGCTATATGCTCCAGTATCAGAGGCAGTACACCAGTTGCTGGGGAACATGGGCGAGAGGGTGCTGTCTCACTCATGCCCTGCTTGCGGGTTCCAGTGGGTTCACTGTGAACAGAATGCTGGACTAGATGGCCCCTTGGTCTCATCCAGCATGGCTTTCCTTATGTTCTTATATTCTCTGTATATGGCAGTTTCCTATGCTCCTATCCAGGAAGAGCTGTGCCTCACAGTAGGAGTTAAGTAGCAGGACTGTTAAAGATTGTTGTCTCTAGGCTCAGTGGTTCACCCATCTTGTGGCCAAGCTAAGAGCCAAGGGAAGACTTCTGGGCATCTCAAGCCAGGTGTGTCCAGCGCCTGGCTAGCTTCCCTCCCAGTTCCCTGACCTCTCCTCCATGTTATTTTCTTTGGATTACTTAAGATTTCAGGAGAGGCGTAGCTTCATTGCCCTCCAATTTGAGTTCTAATTTTTTGCAATGCATTCCACTCTGTGTGGGGCTCAGGGGGTTCTTCCCCATCATTGCCTTGGGGTAGCCTTCCTTTGCATGGGAAAGCACCCCACTGTGCACACAGTGGTCTACTCTAAACTGTGGTGATTACCCCATTGTGAATTCATGACCAGAAGCATGCAAGAGTCCTTGCCCTCTGTGCATATCCCTGGGCTGTAATTGTGAACAACCAGGAAGTGAAGCCCTTTGCTTTCTGCCTCCTCTGAAACCAGCCACTCTGACTTCCTTTCTATTCTCTTTCTGCTGATTATCATTCTGAATCTGTCCATTCTGCTCCTCCTGTTGCCAGTCCCCAGCCATTGAAACTTGAGTTTTCCCCATTGTCTAGGCCCAGTGTTCTCCAACCTTGGGTCCCCAGATGTTTTTGGCCTACAACTCCCAGCATGCCCCAGCCAGCGCTGGCTGGGGCATGCTGGGAGTTGTAGGCCAAAAACATCTGGGGACCCAAGGTTGGAGAACACTGGTCTAGGCCTTCGAATACCGCCCCACTGCTGCCCTCCCATTATTGGGCAATCTCTGTCTTCTCTTGCTCTGCCCCTGCTAGTAGGGAATAGTCTACTGGCCCAGTCCTAAGACTGCCCTCTATGCCGAGAGGCATTTTAATGGCATATGGGGTGGGCTTATGTCAGCTGTTTTTTCCCCTTTTCAATCAGCAGGTCTAGTTTATTGAACTGGTTTTAGTTCAAATTGTTTTAAATATTGTATTGAAATTTTATGCTATTTTTATTGTATTGTATTCAATGGATTGTTGTTAACCACCCAGAGAGCTTCGTCTACTGGGTGGTATGGAAATGAAATAAATGAATGAATAAATAGATGATGATGCTGATGATGATGATGATGATGATGATGATAGTAATGTTTCGAATCTTACTGCATGGATCGCCTGTGTCCAACAGGAATGTGGAGTGGGGCCATGGCTTCATGAAATGTAGCAAGGAGGATATGTGCAGTAAAAGGCTTCTAAACAAGCTGGTGGAGCTTCATTGTGGGTTGGTGTTCTTGATGCTGACCCTGTGGTGTATATGGTGTATGTATCAGTACTCCGGTTAACAGGTTCCAGGGCTTGGACCTACCTGCTAATCAAAATCCAGCATTGGCCCTGGAGTGTGGGCATGGTAATAAAGCCCCTTGACGATTTCTGAACATGTGCAGAGTGCATCTCCTTAGCAGATAACTGCAGTCTGCCAGTACATTTCTCTGGTGAGAAGGGAAGGGCTTGTGCTTGAAAGGATTGTGTATTCTGGGTAGACATGCATGATCACTAGCATCTCCCATCCTTTCAGTTGTTTTATTATCCGGCATCTCTGTCTTTAGGTACTGTGCAACAACTGTTGAAAAGTAGCCTTCCTTTCATCCATGTGTAATTTTAGATTGGTAACAAGATTGCAAAGATGCCCGTGGCAAACAATATGAAGGGCTGTATGTAGCTCAGTGGCGGAGCTCATGCTTTGCATGCAGAAAGCCCCAGGTTCAGTCTTCCAGCATCTCCAAGTAAGGCTGGGAAAAACAGGAGCTTTCCCTAAGCTGTTTGAAACCCTGGAGAGCTGCTGCCAGTTTGAGTAGACAATACTGAGCTTGAAAATGTCATGCTGTAATCACTTCTTGTTTAGATTTTAGTAATATGCTCTATGTGGTTTGGAAACTGCAGCTTGTGCAGAATGCAGCAGGTAGACTTTTGTCTACAATGTGCTTCGTCAGCCACATTGTACTGGTCTTGGAACAACTTCACTGGCTTCAAATTTGTTTCCAGGCACAATTCAAGGTGCAGGTTTTGACATACAAAGCCCTAAACAGTTTGGGTCCAGGACATCTGAAGGACTACCGCCTTCCATATGAACCTGCTTATGATGATCAATACTTATGATCATCATTGGAGGCCCTGTTATATGTCCCACCATCTAGAGAGGCTAAGCTGGTGGGTACTTGGGACGGAGCCTTTTTGATAGCAGCACCCTGATTGTGGAACTCCATCCAGGGGGAGAGATTGGCTCCCTCCTGGTTCTGGGTTAGATGGGCAGTAAAAAAAAAATCCTCTTCCGTCAGGCTTTCAATGTATGTTTTTGCCGCTCTTTAATTTTAATGCATCTTGTAATTTTTATTGTATGCTTTTGTTCCTTGGGTTTTATGTGATGTTTTAAACGTTTTTATTGCACATCGCCCCAAGCACCTGCACTTCTATAAATCTAATTAATATATAAATGTATTAATAATAAATAACTCGGTATAAGGCATCTTCCTATGTTCCTCATTATGTTTTGTTGACTTACAGCAGTTCTCGTAGGATTGGAACAGCTCTCTCTCTCTCTCTCTCTCTCTTTCTTGCTTCCCCCTCCCCCCAGTTGCAGCGCTTCTAAAACCTTTGTAGATGGCAAGAGATGTCTGATCATGTCACCTGTCACAAGCATCCTGCATTATTCTGTAGGCAGTTGTGGGAAGCTGGTTCTGAGCTTTATGTGGGGGACAGAGAGGTGAGTTCTGATGGAAAGCGTACCTGGTGGCTTATTCATGCTACTACTGGCATTTTCTTTCTCCTCCATTAAATGTGGCCCTCCTGGGACCCTGCCTCTGCTGATTGTGTGTGGCTGCTAACTTCGCTATTGGTGACAGTAGCCATGGGAACGCAAGGAGGAAGATGTGAGTTTATAACTCCCAACTTGTTGCTAGGGAGGTCTAACTCAGCGTAGGTATTGAGCAGTCTGGATAATAAAAAGGCTGTTCTCATTTTACAGTAAAATCCTCAACACTTTGGGAAATTGCCGGCAAAATTGGAGGATGCACGTGCTGAAAATGGACAGATGCAATCTTGTAATTTGACAATTTTATAGGAATGGGGGTTGAAGAAAATGGATGAGTGGACCACATTAAACATAGCAACTTCAAACACATGTGTTTTTATAGCTCTTGAACTCTTCGAGAGCCCATGTGGTGTAGTTGCTGGAGAAGCCTTCCCCAAACTGGTGCCCTCCAGATGTGTGGCTCTGCTGCCTGGGAATGTTGGGAGTTGCAGACCAACACATCTGGAGGGCAACAAGTTGGGAAGGCTGGGTTAGTGTGTTGAACTGGGGCCGGGGAGACCAGGTTCAAATCTCCACTCAGTTGTGACGCTCGCTGGGTGACCAGCCCAAAGCCATCACCTCTCAGAGTAACCTACGTCACAGGGTGGTTGTGAGGATAAAGTGAGGTAGTGGTAGGGAAGAACCACACAGGCTGCCTTGAGCTCTATGGAAGAAGGCTCGCAGGATATAGTACATGTAATCAGGATAACAGCAGCAGAGATTGAACAGATTTCTTGTGAGACAGTAATGGGAACCACCATTGCATAAAACATCATAGCCAGAAATGCTGTTTTTCATGGTGTTTCCAGCATGGCGCTACCAGGCCCGTATTTTTCACTTCAAGAAGAAAAAGGGGGTTAAATAATTCAAATCGTACTGGAGAATGAACTCTGGCTTCACACTTGGCCTACTGTCTATTACGGCAGGAGCTACCAACAGGCTTTTAAGGGCTCTTGTATGCTGTGCTGTTTCCCCATTACATACAACTGTCACCATGCCCCAGTGAATCTAACATGGCGTTGTGTTTCAGAGTGATGTCAATGGACGAAACTTGTCTAGGAACTGAATCTAGGAACGGAATCTGATTTTGTTATGTTTGGAAGATGCAATGGTTCTGAGCATCGCAGGGGAATCCGTGTTAAGAGGACAGTGTATATAGTTTTGGGATTTGGAATGTCTCCTCTGTTGCTCAATAGATATAGCAAGGTGACATCCTCCATGCTTGGGAGGGAGTAGGAAATAGCAGCAACTTTCCACTCCCCCCTCCACGTGGGGTTGTACATTTGGTGGAAACGGGAATGTTTGAGTGGCTACGGAATATACTTAACATGGGAGTACAGTTGGGGTGGATCTGGGAGCAAGAAAGCATGAATGCAGAGAAGGAACGGATGCGAATTTTATCCAGTCCAACCTGCTCTCCTATAGCAGAAAATTCTGCACAGCATTTTACTGCATTATTGACACTGCATATTCGTTCTCCTACAGAGAGCCCAGTGTCATCCTAACTATAGTGTGTCTCATGCAGAATGTACAAAAAGCGTGCAATGGCATACTTTTCCTGTTCCAGATTCAAGAAATGGTTCAATAAAACAGTCCTGATGGCTCAGACAAAGGTGCCAGGTTACATGCCAAATGAAAAGTATTTGGAACCTCTCCCCTCCTTCTCAAGGATTGCTTCTCAAGTTTTCTGGAGTTACAGTGACTGTCAGCCATGTGTATGCCTCCTGGAAAGAAAAGTGAGGACATCTGGCCAGAGCATTGGCAGATGATGTGAAAGGCTATGGCCAGCAGGGTCTTGTGTTCCACATTGACCTGGCTTTTGAGTGTCCCCCACTCACTTATTGTAGAGTCTAGGGCAGCCTTCCTCAACCTGGTGCCCTCTAGATGTCGCAGGATTCCTTCCTGACCATTGGGCATGCTGGCCAGGCTGGTGGCAGTTGAAGTCCACAGCATCTAGTGGCCACAATGTTGGGGAAGGCTGAGTTAGGGCCTGGCACAGATGTTACCGTACCTTGGGGGTTAAGGGGCTAAGCTGTGGGATTACCTATTCCCTACCCTCTTTTGTGTTGTTCTTTATTGTACCCTTTAATCAGGTTTAATGTTAACCTTATTTAAAATGTACTCTCCTAAGCCCCCTTTTTGAAATCCCAACTAAATACACATTCTGGAAATCTTGTTTTCATAATAATTCCTAGTGGCAATGAGTTCCGGAGGTTGCATTAGGTAGCTTGGTTGCGTGGAAGTGCTTCCTGTTAGAGCACTGGTGCAGAATGTATCTTAAGTCAGGTGCCGGCTTGCACTCATAGGCTGGATGATGTAAGTGATGTAAGTCATTGCCCTGCCCATTTTCACTTTCTTCATGCTGAGGAGAGGCATAGAGATCTGTGCCTCTCCTAAGCATGGAGACAGGGACTCGGCCAATGCTGGGGGGAGCCACCAATGGGGGCAGGAAGCAGCATGCAAAGGGATTTGGATGGCACCCAGAGGAGCGGATGCTCCAGCACACATCGTTGCTGTTAGGGGCAGCAAGAGGTGCGCGAAGGAAGACTTGGTCGGTGTTGGGGAAGAGCAGCCATTCTTCTTGGCACTCTTTCCGCTGGCCCAGTTCACGCTGTTACTTCTGATTTGAGATAACAGCAGGGGTTCCTTCAGGGGGTGGGCTTGGAGGTTAAGCCCCATCCCTTGAAGAATACCAGGAGGTTCTGCGAGCTGGATTGGAGAGCCCGGTGGGCTGGGTTAGGCCTACAGGCTGGGGGTTCTGTACCCCTGGCTTAGCTGCATACACAGGAAGCTGCCTGTACAGCAGGTCAAATTATCTGTCCATCTAGCTCATTATTATGTCCTCTGATTGGCAGGATCTCGGGCAGAAGTAGGGATGTACGGGCATGGTAAAATCCGTCCCATCTACGTTTCACAGATTGTCAGGCACCTTTTGTTCCATCATCCACTCATTGATGGAAACTGATTTTGTGCTAATGCACAAAATTTTGTGTAAGCATTTGAGTGAATCCCTAAAATGTGCAGATCCCCCCCCCCCAAATCCCCCCAAAATGCATATTTTCAAGCTTTAGCCTATGGGGGAAATGTATATTTCTGGTCAGTGTTTTTTTTTTTTTTTTTTAATTTTACGTATTTTTTACGACTAAATTTGCTCAATTTTTTTTTAAAAATAAAAAACCAGTCTGCAAGTCCGTGGAATCCCTTCGACATGGGAAAAGCCAGTCTGCTAAGGAATGGGGGGAGGGGTTGGATTCTTAGAAATTAGAACTCGTTTTGAGTCTGTTGTGGTTTTCTCCTGACACCCCTAGACTGCAGAAGTCTTTCCCTCATCACTTTCTACCCGACCCTTTGAACTGCAGATGCCAGAGACTGAACCGGAGTCATTTTGCACACACACAGCCTGTGATCTGTCACTGAGCTACTGGGGCCCTTGCCTGAGGGAGGTGTGTGTGTGGGGTGTGTGTGTGACAATTACAGGAGGAGAGGCAAGTGGTAGTAGTGATGACAGGAGTGTGCATTTTTGATGCCCTCCTTTTGATCCTTTAATCCCTAATTAATCTTTTCAACCCAGCTGCAGTAGCAGTTGTGGATATCTGTGCCCCAGAGGAAGGGGGAAGCTCCCTGGGTAGGAACAGGGCAAAGAACCAGCAAAGCCAAAGAACCTTCTGGCCATCAGAAAGCTGCAAAAGTAATACACAAGGTTTTTTTAAAAAATAGTTTCTTTTAAAAGAAAAGAAAATGACACATCGTTGAATAAATTACTTCTGTGAGAACTCTGGAGAAACTGTTCAGTAGCTTCTGGTTTTTTTTTTTTTTTTTAATGCCTCTATTTTAAAAGCCTTACCTCTGATGTAAAAAAGAAAAGGAAAAGGATAACGTATGGCTGCTGTGTTTGAAAAGAAAAAGGATAACGTATGGCTGCTGTGTTCATAAACTTTACCTGGAACATCTTGTCTGGTGTGGTCTGTGCTGGCTGGTGTAAGTTCCCCAGGGTCTCCTTGCGTTCGCACTTTTCCTGGCCCTGCTACATGAGGTCCTTTTGCTGAAGCTCGAGCATGGGATCTTTTTTTATGCATGCAAAGCATGTGCTATGCCACTGAGCTGCAGTCTCTTCCCTGCCCTCCCTCTGGCTGCTTCTTTTTATTCAGGGCCACGAACTACAGGCAAATGTGCAGGGCAGTGGGCTGGGATGTTCAGGGGCAGATGTCTCCAGCAAAATGTCAAGTGACTAGATTACATGGAACACTGCTTCATCTGATTATCTCTTGCTCAGCTGTGTGAATGCAAACTGCTCCTCTGCCCAGAGCAATGGCCCTGAAATAGCATTGGGGTGTGCTGTAGCATAGCTGCAGTTGACCTAGAATGTAACCTAAAGCAATGGCATATTTTTGGCAGTAACCTGTTCTTTGGGTGGCTGCTTGGAAGTTGGCCAAGATTCCTGGCCAACAATCTTGGGTACAAAAGTTACACAAAAAAACAAAGGCAGCTGTGTTGGCCGTAAGAAAAATCCCAAAATCCATATAGTGTAATACCTTTATTAGGCCAACTCGAAGATCACAAAGCTTGCACACTGTTTTGTGATCTTTGAGTTGAGCTAATTACACAATACGGGTATTGATTCCTTCATTGAAAACTGGGAAAGAATTTTAAGAAGAACCCTGCTGGATCTGACCAAGGGTCCATCTAGTCCAGCATTCTGTTCACACAGTGGTCAACCAGCTGCCCACAGGAAACCTACAAGCAGGACATGAGTGCAACAGCACCCTCCCACCTATATGCCCCTGCAATTGTCTGTATGATTTGTCTGATGTTCCCTCTCCTTCCACCAAAGTCGTAATGATTTCGCACCGGGTCCCTTCCCCTTTTAATAGAGTGCTGATGTTATGTCTATATGTGCAGAGCATAATCTCACTATCACAAACACGCTCTTTCGACAAAAGAATAAGTTTAAAACATCATGGCAGCACCCACGGTCAAAGCACTGGCATCTTCTGGATTATGTAATTGTCCGTGTTAGAGATCGCCGCGATGTACTTCTTACTAGGGCCATGGTGAGTGCCGACGACTGCTGGACAGACCACCGACTAATCCGGTCCACAATGGTTATCAACATTGCTCCCCAACGTAGGCTTCAAGGAAGGAAATCAAGGCGTAAAATGAACATCCAAGTCCTTCAAGATCCTATTAAGCAAACTCGTCTTCAATCACTTCTTAAGGAACATCTACCTACGGAACCTCCTGACAACATTGAGGACCATTGGTCTAAGCTGAAAACCTCCATTACTGCAGCTTGTGAACAAACTATTGGATATGAAACTAAGAAACATCAGGATTGGTTTGATGAAAATGACAATGAGATTAAATATATAATTGACCAAAAAAGGAAAGCCTTCCAAATATGGCAAAATGATATTAACTGCGCTGCCAAGAAAAAAACCTACGCTAGCGCAAAGGCTGAGGTCCAAAGAAGAACAAGAGAACTTAAGAACGCTTGGTGGAAAAAGAAAGCTGAAGAAATTCAACAACTTGCAGAATCTCATGATGCACGGGGCTTTTTTAAGGCCACAAGGGCCATTTATGGACCAAAAACCTATGGTACAAACCCTTTACAATCAAAAGATGGCACCAAACTCTTAAAAGACAAAGAGTCTATTGCACTGCGTTGGAAAGAGCATTATTATGACCTTTTAAATCGTAAATCTAAGGTGGATAATGAGATTTTTTCGCAAATCCCGCAAAAACAAATTAAAGAGGAACTTGCAATACTCCCCACTTTGGATGAAGTAAAAAAAGCCATTAATCAAATGAAGAACAACAAAGCTAGTGGACCAGATGGGATTCCTGCTGAAATCTTTAAAGAAGGGGGGCCCGAACTTGTACAACATCTTCATAAACTCATCGAAAAAATCTGGATAAGAGAAGAGATCCCAGAAGACTTCAGGGATGCCATAATTATCACCCTCTTTAAGAAGGGTGATAGAACAGACTGTGGAAACTATCGGGGCATTTCTCTCTTAGCAACCGCAGGTAAAATATTTGCTAGGATTCTCGCAAACCGTCTTCTATCTATTTCAGAAGAGATCCTCCCTGAAACTCAATATGGTTTCCGCCCCTCTAGAGGGACAGTAGACATGATTTTTACTGCACGTCAGCTCCAAGAAAAATGCCGGGAGCAAAATCAACCCCTTTATATGGCATTTATCGATTTGGCTAAGGCCTTTGATACTGTAGACCGTACAGCTCTCTGGACTATCCTTATGAAAATTGGATGCCCCAATAAATTTGTGAATATCTTGCGACTTCTCCATGACAACATGACGGCAACGGTTTTGGACAACAACGGCTCTCATGGTGCTCCATTTAAAGTGGGATCAGGTGTTAAACAGGGATGTGTTATCGCCCCAACATTATTTGCCATTTTCATCGCCATGGTTTTACATCTTGTCAAGGGGAAACTTCCCACCGGTGTGGGAATTATATATCGAACAGATGGAAAGCTTTTTAATCTCAGCAGGCTGAAAGCAAAAAGTAAGGTAATTACAACCTCCGTTGTGGAACTTCAGTATGCTGATGATAATGTGGTCTCTGCACATTCAGAGGATGATCTCCAAACTATCCTAAATGCTTTTGCAGAAGCATACGAAAAACTTGGTCTCTCACTTAACATCAAAAAAACCAAAGTGCTTCATCAGCAAGTGCAAGCCAATCCTTTGGTGATGCCATCTATCCAGCTTGGCGGGACAATACTGGAAAATGTCGATCATTTTCTCTATCTTGGCAGCTATCTTTCTGTTACAGCTAACATCGACAGTGAAATCCAGCATCGTTTGAGCTCCGCAAGTGCCGCATTTTCTCGAATGAAACATAGAGTGTTCGAGGATCGGGATATCTGTAAGAAGACCAAAACGCTGGTTTATGAAGCCATTGTATTACCAACTTTATTGTATGCCTGCGAAACATGGACTATCTATAAACGTCACTTCCACCTCCTTGAAAGGTTTCATCAACGTTGCCTCTGGAAAATCCTGCAAATTACTTGGGAAGATAGGCGAACAAATGTCAGTGTACTGGAAGAAGCAAAGACTACTAGCATTGAAAAAATGATCCTTCAACGCCAACTTCAGTGGACCGGTCATGTTGTTCGAATGCCTGACTGCCGTCTCCCAAAGCAGTTACTTTACTCCCAACTCAAGGATGGAAAGCGGAATATCGGTGGTCAATATAAGAGGTTTAAAGATGTTCATAAGGCTAATCTAAAAAAATGCAATATAAACATCGAAAACTGGGAAGCTCTGGCCCATGAACGATCTAAATGGAGGTTGGCCTTTCACAAAGGTTCCATGGACTTTGAAGAAGCCCGAGTGCAAGGTGAAAGGGAGAAACGTGCTAAGCGAAAAGCACGTCAAATGAATCCTTTACAGGACCATCTTCTATCTGGTAACCTGTGTCCTCACTGTGGGAAGCTGTGTGGATCTAGAATTGGCCTCCACAGTCACTTACGGACCCATCGCTAGAGTCTACACAATCTTCTTTAGAATTTCCTCCTTTTATCCCGGAAGACAATCTTACTCGGTCACGAGTGATCGCCTGATGATGTTATTGCTGGCATTTGATTAAATTTAGGCTGTACTTGTTGCTTGACAAAGTTGTAGGGTTTGTAATGGTTGGCTTGCCCTTCTGTGGCTTGGTTTGCATGACATGATGAGCCATCATGGGTAACTAGCCACAGTAGGGCCATGTGTCATCTGAATCTGGACCGCTTCCTGCAGGGTGGCTTATTTTTGGGCAACAAGCCACCCTGAGAACCTATGGCTTGTTCTAGGGCAGTGTTCTCCAACCTTGGGGCCCCAGATGTTTTTTGGCCTACAACTCCCAGCATGCCCCAGCCAGCATAGCCAAGGTTGGAGAACACTGTTCTAGGGGCTGTTTGACCCACGTTGGGTTGTCGTGTCATCCAAACCCAGGTGAACAATTTCATCATGGGTTGCGGGGATCAGCTAGCGAGCTTCTCTGCAAGAGCGGCAAAGCCCCTTGCCGCTCTTTGAGATCTTGCCCTTCCTGCCATCAGTGACAGCCCCTCCACCAATGCAGCCCAAGTGGCACTTTGGAGTGACCGTCACTGGTTTGCTCACCCCTTTCAAAGAAAAAATTCAGCCCAAGAAAATTGCGCAATTGTGTTCGTAATTTTTTTTTTATTTTAAAAATCCTTTTTTTTCCTTGGCCTTTTGCAAATGCTCACTTACGACTGTCCTAAATGAGTGCCTGGTCAATTTTGTTGTATCTTTCAGCTGTCAAAGGGAGCAGCCAAGTGGAGTAGGTAACATACCGGTACATGGAAACTGACAAGACTATATGTAGGCAAATTTGCGCACAGTTGCCAGGGACCAATTTCCCAGCTGTCAATTGAAAAGCACCTGTGAAGGGGGGAAAGCGACAAAGCTAGGTGCACCAAAACGGGTGTGTGTGTGAAACAATGTCTCCCCCAGTTAGCGATGTAATCCTCTCAATTTTAAGTGTTGAACTGACAGTTCTCAGTGTCCTCCACCGTTTCAACATTTCCCCGAGCTTCCAGCTTCTCCAGAAAGAGGAGATATTAACCCACACCCACACCCCACAGTTGTGCAGTTTTCTGGGGCTGAACGCCCCCTGACCCCAACTGCGCTTTTTTGAGGCCCGGGGGGGATGGTGGTGAGCAAAAAGGGATAGCGATCAGACGGAGAGGGGGAGACAAGATGAGTTCTGCTGCGAAGAACCGGCTGGAGGACCGAGGGGGAAGGACGGGGAGAAGAAGCTACCCTGAGCCCGATCATCTGTCAGGCACACCGTAGGTTGTTCCACGAACAACCCATCCTGCATGGCTTATTCACAGGTGGCTTAGTGTGACGTGCGAACGTGGCCTCTGTGTGGGGGCTGCAGATGTGGGCTTCCGCTCAGTTGTAGCTTTCATTTCTGCCTCATGTCAATAGTTTTGAACTCCTCAGTGGTAGGGCTCTTCAGAGGGCTCATTGCACATGCACGTGCATGGCTCATCACTTGATGTCTTGCAGCAGAATGTGTCCATTTGAAAAGTAACGTGTGGTTTTGAGGTGATTTGAAATTTTGTATGTGGTGGAGGAGGTAGAAAATCTATTGTGGTTGATCTGTGTTGATTCTTTTTAATATATCCAAGTCTGTGATTGGAACATCAAATACCTGACTTGAATGTGTGGCAGTGTCGTCACAGAAAAGTGGGTTGCCTTGAACACGTTTCCTTCTTGGCTTTGTAACTCTGTGGTCCAGACATTAAGCTGTCTTTTAGGGATGTTCTAGCTCTGGTTTTCCTGCATCTTTGGGGGGTTGGGCTAGATGGTGGAAAGGCACCCTCTATTGCTGTGATTCTATTTGTAAGGATTGCTATAGTTCAGGGCTCTCCAACCTTGGGTCCCCAGATGTTGCTGGCCTACAGCTCCCAGCATACCCAGCCAGCATGGCTAATGGCAAGGGATTCTGGGAGCTGTAGTCCAGCAACATCTGGGGACCCAAGGTTGAAGAGCCCTGCTATAGTTTGAGATTAATATCACTTTGCAGCTGGACCAGCGATCAACAGCCTCTCTTGTGACTAAGTTAACACATGCAGTTACATGCAGGATGAATAAAAAATGATTTATTTTTTTAAGAAAGATTTTAAAACTTAAATTGGGTCTCTCTTTAAAAATAAATAAATTAAAAACGCAGTTAAGTCTCTTTTTAAAACAACCTGATTTAAAATCAAACTTCAGTTTAGTGCAAGCAAACATATTACTCCAATTTATAATCTACTGAAGTTTTTCGACTCCCTATCCAGTATATTGAGTTAAAGCTTGTTATGAAAAATAACGAACCGGGGTTAAAATATGTGACAGTGGAGGTGAAGCATTTATCAATATGACCTGCTAGTCATGAATTGTAGCAAATGGACTCAGTTTTGCATGGGTTGGCAAAGCCCTTAGTTTGATACAGTGAAGCTTTCAAGAAAGCTTATGCAGCTGTCAGAGTTGGACATATTGTGCCCACCCAGTCTGAGTGATGCCATGCCCCCTAAGGGCCATCTCCCCACAGCAGTGGGGAGATAGCAGGCATATAACTCTGTCCCCCAGCCTACTAATCTCCTGTGGCTTCAAACTGTAGGGACTGCAGAACTATGTCTTGGTTAGGGCGGTCTGCTCCTAGCGGCTGAAGATATTTAACCACATGGACACATTTAAATTCATTAAAATTAATGTGTTTAAAAAACAAAATAACTTTGAAGTGCACACCCTTAGGATCCCTTTATTATGCACGCCGAGTTTCAGGAGTTCAGGTTTTACGGGCTTAGTGCTATGGTGCTGATGGACAGATAGACACACATCCAGTTTCTATTACTATAGATTCACATACAGTACTGTATGCTGGTGCACACAGACTGTTTTCTCCCACTTGGCCTTTTCCACCAGTCAGAGCTGCTAAAATGACTAGGAATTGAAAGCTTAGAGCAGTGGTCCCCAACCTTGGGTCCCCAGATGTTGCTGGACTACAGCTCCCAGCACCCCTTGCTATTAGCCTTGCTGCCTGGGTATGCTGGGAGCTGTAGGCCAGCAACATCTGGGGACCCAAGGTTGGGAACCACTCTCTTAGAGTGTCATCTGAACTGGGGTCTCCAAACATGCAAGAAATCTTAAAACAGGGTTTGTTCTTGTTGTATGATTCCTGGCTTGTTTGAGAGCAACCAGCCAAGAGCCCCGGTTCAGATGACACACTAAACTTTCAATTATTGGTTGGTTTAGCTCAGGGCTCACCAACCTTGGGTCCCCAGATGTTGCTGGACTACAGCCCCCAGAATCCCTTGCCATTAGCCATGCAGGTTTAGCTACTTGGTCTGGCAGGAAAAGCTGAGTCTTTGTGAATGGTAAGCCAGGATTCTCCAAAGTCCTGGTTTATTGTTGTGTGCGAGTGTGGCTATAAACTCTGTAGCTCCAAAGGCACATGGGCTGCATGGCCAGTGGATTAGGATGATTCTCTTGGGCAGTGTAAAGGTACTGCTTGTAGCTAAATTTGCATATTTTAATTGTTATAGCAGCCAATTAGTATGTACGCTTGTTTGGGAAATATGTGAAAATGGGAAATGTGGTCTAAACCAGTAACATAAATCAATCTACCCTAGTTATGTGCTTTTCAATTAATTAGTATTGGACTACGTTCATCCATCATTCTCTCATTTTGCCCTACCTTTTCTGGACAAACAAGTAATTTCATCAGTACGATTATCTTTCTCACCTTTTTGTTTTTAATTAATGAAGTAATTCATTCAGAAAATAAGAATCTATCAGGATCAAGATAATCTGGTTTCTCTTTCACACAAGTAAAAAAAAAAAAAGTTTAAAAGCATTAATCTCTCCAATCTGAGACCATTGAAGTCTGGCTCCACATCAAGGGTTCAGGAAGCTGAGTTGCCATGGCTCCACTTGTCCTATATGTGGGTTCTGCTATACCAATGTTCTCCAACCTTGGGTCCCCAGATGTTTTTGGCCTACAACTCCCAGCATGCCCCAGCCAGCGTAGCTGGCTGGGGCATGCTGGGAGTTGTAGGCCAAAAACATCTGGGGACCCAAGGTTGGAGAACACTGTGCTATACCGAAGAGAAGCAATGGTTGATCACACCAGGTTTGATTTTACATAAAGAGCATGTGCTACTGTCGAAGCCCATGTGTGGTGGTGGTGAGGAACTTGGGAGACACTTGGGAAGGTAGGGGGTCTTCAGAGTTGACACTGCAATGGGATAAGACCCACACAGGGATGTGCGTACAAGCAAAACTTGAGTTTGTCAAAGTTGTCCAAATTCCACCTTGAGGCTCATTTCATCTCATGTCTGTATCAGATTGCAGTCTTTGTTTTTTTTCTCCTCGCAAGAGAATTTGAGGTATTTTTGTGTGTATTTTTCCAAATGTATGCATCAGTAGTGTGCATCTTTGAAATGTACACGTCCTTCTCCCATTGATTAAAGCACATTTGGGCACATTTTTCAAAAGTGCGTGTTTTTTCATGCATATTTTTCAAATGTACGCATGCTGTTGAACGCATTTTTGTGTTTGGTCTGCAAATCACATTACAAGCTTGGAAATGTATGGACTTGGGACTGCAGATTGTGCTCGAGTCTGTGTTCGTTGCAGAAGGTGTGAACTGGGTAAATCCTGATCAAAAACTAACTGAAATTAATTTCTTATACTGTGACTTGGAATTTGAGATTGCACAGGCAGAAACCCGAATGACTTTCTACTCCAGGCTGTGCTATGCATATTTTCTGTCCTCCCCTTCCTGTGGCTACACTCATGGATTCCATACTTAGTGGAAGGTTGGGAAATCTTAGAGAGCAGCTTCTTTTTCCCCCTGGTGTGGCTTTGTTCCCCCCTGCTTGAACTCTGGATTTTCATACAGCACAGAAAAATACGTGTAAAGATAAGCATAGAAACAGGAGCACTTGTGGGTTTTCACCTGTGGGACAAACTCATTTGCCTTGTCTTTGCTCCTCAACCAGTTCATGTACATGTTCTGAAGTTGTTTATTATTTATAAGCTCCCATCAGTGTTCATGGCCTTTTACACAGGATACAAGGAAATGTTCCTGTCTGGGTGGGTTCTGCCAAAGGCTTCACAGAAAAGGTGCTTTAAGTGGGCTGGGAACCCCATTGCTGGGAACTGAATATCTGCTTAAACATTTGGTGTACCGTATATGATGATGATGATGATGATCCCAAAATGTTTCCTTTTTTTTAATACTAGGAAAATCTGCAAATCAGAGCTGCTCATAGCGCTACTTTAGCTGGGGAAGAAGATGCTATGTGTGTCTTAACAAGCACTGGATGCAAATTTGTAGAGGGACCATTGTTAATTCCGTGCCTGTGTGCCTGCCCCAAGAGCTAGGTGGTGTAACATGCGTTCTTTTCAGACCTGCTGTGGTTGCTATTAGGTCACAATATGGAAGAGATAAACTATATATGTTGGTGTAGTGACTAGAGATTAGATTAGGACTTGGGGAAGCCTGGGTTCATATCCCCGTTCAGCTGTGCAGCTCACTGGATGGTCTTGTGGGTCTCTCTCCACCTCGCCTACCTCATAGGGTTGTTTTGAGGATGCAGTTATAGTGGGGATGGATGGGGATTCTACCTCAATACTTATCAATGTTTTTCTTTTCAAAGGGAGTTGCCACATAGCTGTGTTGATAATTACTATTTCCAGATTTGTATACAGGCAGTCCCCGGGTTACGAACGAGATCTGTTTGTAAGTCTGTCTTTAAGTCGAATGTGTATGTAAGTCGGAACAGAAGCCGCGCAATGTTTGCAAAGTGTTGCAAAGTATAGTGTGTGCGTTTGTAAGTACGAACCATTGTATTTAACTCTGATTTTTCCAGATATGGTGGTCCGTTCTTCAGTATGAGTTGTCTGTACGTTGGAACTTTTGTAACCCAGGGACTGCCTGTATTGTCTATTGGCACTCTAGCCAGTGCTACCTGAAACCTTATGGCAGCCTTGTCCAACCTGGCGCCCTGCAGATGTGTAGGACTACAACTCTCATCATCCCCAGGCAGCATGGCCATGATGGGAGTTCTTCTCCAAGACATCTGTAGGGCTCTAGGTTGGGGAAGGCTGCCTTATTTTGGACCTTTAGTTGCGTTTTAAAAGACTTTCCTTTGCTATTGGAAGAGCTAGAAACATTTATAGATATAATACATTGAAATTGTGTCTTAAATTCCCCAGGCAAAGTCAAATTATATTTATATTTATTTATTTATTTTTTTATTTATA
This sequence comes from Shinisaurus crocodilurus, assembly GCA_021292165.1. Classification (NCBI taxonomy): domain Eukaryota; kingdom Metazoa; phylum Chordata; class Lepidosauria; order Squamata; family Shinisauridae; genus Shinisaurus; species Shinisaurus crocodilurus. The sequence continues at coordinate 294,917,066 of CM037876.1, forward strand.
TTTATTTATTATATTTATACCCCGCCTTTTTTCCTGCAAGGAGCCCAAGGTGGCTTACATAATCTGCCCCCTCCTCTCCATTTTATCCTCACAACAACCCTGTGAGGTAGGTTAGACTGAAAGTCAGTGACTGGCCCAAAGTCACCCAGTGAGTTTCATGACCGAGTGGGGACTAGAACCTGGATCTCCCAAGTCCCAGTCCAACACTCTCACCACTGCGCCACACTGGCTCTTCTCATATTATGGGAAGGTGTATCTTGTGGCTTGTCCCAAAGTGAAGAACACAAATTGTAACTTGGCAAGACCTGTATATTAAATCTCCTTTGACACTTCTCGTGGAGGGTTGGGACCCTCTCCCTGCATAAAAGCCCATCTTCCTCTTACTCCTAAAATGTATGGACTTTGTTAAAAATAAATAAATAAACAGGGTCAAATCGGGTTTGCTCCTCGCTTTTCTCAACATGGTGTGGCGAGAAAGGCCAGTGATACAGGTGGCGCTTTCTTAAATGAGAAGCTGTTGCCAAACTTAAAAGTGCAGAAAAGGGAACTCCATAATTGTCCGGTCACTGTCCAGAAGACTGTTCTGTGGACAATTAAAAATAGAAATCTCCTTTTGCCAGCAGCTACTGCTCCTGTGTATGTTGTTGGACTGCAACTCCCATCATTCCTCACCATTGGCTGCTGGGAGTTGCAGTCCAACAACATTTGGAGGGCCACACGTTCCCCACTCCTAATGTATAGATGGGGGTTTAACTAGCTGTAATTCTTGTATGTGTTTTGGGTGGGGTAGAAGAAGGGAAATGGAGTCCCCATCTACCCATTATGCAGAATGAGGTGATAAAAGACTGAGGTTATAGAATTCTCTATGGTACCACTTCAGAGTACAGGTGTCAGTGGTCATAATTTTTTGTGAACTGGGTCAATGTCCACTCTGAGTGACCGCAGCTCTACCGGATCTCCGGCAAGAGTAGGCCATCTGTGCCTTTCTTTTTTTAGTTGGAGATGCTGGGGATTGAACCTTGGACCTTCTGCATACAAAGCCTGTGCTCTACTACTGAGCTATGGTCCCTCCCCAAATGGTCTTTTCCTCTTCCCAATGTTGGCCGTTAAGCTTTTGGGGGCCAAGCCTGTCTTTTGTATATGTTAATCTGTAAAGCAAGGTGTGCGAAATAATGGACAACAGGATTTGCATTTCACTAAGTAAAATGACTGCTAGAACATTATGATCTAGTAGTAAAGAGTTCCCTAAAGTGGTTTTAAACATCTAATTGCTCAAAAGCTTCAGGAGAGAGAAACAGAGATTTGCTGCCAGGATCTGTGTGATTCTTCTCATCACACATTCCTGCAGCAAACACACACGGCCTCTGAAATTCACTTTAGAAATTTTCCAAGATAAAGCAGAAGGCGAGCAGACTGGACAGGAGGGGCAGAGTGAACCCACCAAACAATAACAGAGAAGAACCATTAGGGGGAATCTGGGCACCCCCAGGTATCAGTCCTTTCTGTTCTAAACGAACTGAGCAGTGTCGTCATGCGAATGTGGAGGCACTCAAGGTTGCAGGTGGGAGGTGTGGGCCAAAGAAGCACTCAGGTTTTCTTTCGTTCTCTTCTACATATTTTTGCTTTGGATTCTGGCCTTGGTGGATAGAACCTACTCACCTGGCTTAACACCGTTTCGTTGCTTATACTGCCAGCATTTTCAGATGTGGGATTTGTTAAGACTTGATTCTTTGTTTAAGTCCCAGACTGATTCTTCTAGCTATGTACCGTGGCCTAGCACAGTCCTGTGTCTGTTCCAGTGACTGATATTGTTTATCTCCATCTGTATCATCCTTGGTGGCTCAGGTCTCTGGAGAGCAGCCAGTGGAACAACTGTACCTCCTCCAGACGCTCTCTCCGGCATTGCTGAGCACTTTTGTTTCACAAAGCAATGGGCAAGAGCGGTGCCTTCAAGAATTTTCTGAGGGAACATGATATTGTTGCTCGCTTTCCCCACATGAACCTACCTGTCAATTGGGATCTCCCCCCCCCCCCCCGAGTGCCTCTACCTTTTGGAGCTTAGATTTGTGGTCATTGCAAGGAAATGAGCTAATTATATACATATGTGGTGGGCATGTCCAAAAGTTCAAGATTTTTTGGAAACCAGTTAAAAGGGATATCACCAGGATAACTAGATACGTGTCTTTTAGTCCCAAAACAATGTTATTAGAGCTCTTTCAATCCAAGATCCCCAAAATCCACCAGCCAATGATAACTATTTTGTTAATAGCAGCAAAAATGATTATTGCCCCAAACTGGAAAAACACAAAACCAGTCACATGTAAAGAATGGATTATTACAGTTTGGCAAATCGCACCATTATTAAAAATCAGCAAGGTAGTTTGAGAGATGGTAGACAAAAGAATCCCAAATTTTCGGAGAAATGGAAACCTTTTATTGAGTATTGGAAAAATAATTATGGCTTAAATTAATATATATTCTTGTTTCGTTACTTCTTAAATTATTGGTGTGAAGATACAAAAAATTTGATGTTTTGTGCTATTTATTCTATTTTATATTTAACTTAATGATAGATATATAAATGTGGTGTTGAGAAGGGCGGTGTTTGGTTGAGTAACCAAATTTGGATGTGTATATTGATTGTTATAGCAAAAGTTGCCTTCTGAGCTAAATAAAAATTATTAAAATTAAAAAAAGATGTGTGGCCTTTGCAGGAAAGGCCTTTTCTGCAGTGGCACCATAATTGTGGAACTCTCTAGATGTGTTAGCCTGGCCCCATTGTGTCACTGTTTTAGGCATCAGGTGAAGTCTGTCTAGTTGACCTGAGCTTTAAGTGATAGTTAAGATTCTTACCGTGCTTGCTTTTATCTGAGGGGGACAATGAGTAATTCCTTTTACTAGTCCCCCCCCCCCCCTTCAGGGCAGGGTATTTTTTGCCACCTTGAGAGCTTTCTAAGTTGAAAGGCAGGATAGAAACATCCCAGGGAAATGCAGCAAAATTGCCTGCATGGGAGACTACTGGGGAGCGCCACATAAGATGGCTCTGAGCTTTCTAAAGCAAGATAGTGGGAGATGTTTGATAAGTAGAACCTGCAACAAAAAGTTGCAGCATGGGGTGCTTCTGTTCAGGGTTCCAGCCTCACCATTTCATCCACCACCACCCTGCTGGGTTTTCCGCTCCCCAGTCAGCCAGCATGCCAGTTGCCACTAAGTATGCTCAGTCCCTATTGACCTATTTTTGTGGTTCCCCGTGGATTTTTTTTCTAAAGACCTTTGTGTATTTTTGCAAACCTTGGGTTTTCCCCAAGCATGCTGATACCTGCTTTCTGTGCATGGGTGGTGCTGTTTTAGCTACATAAGGATGGGCACTTGGAGAATTCGTTATTAGTATATATGATCCTGCATCCTGGTTGATCTCAGTGGAATGGATTATGGTTAGCATTTATATAGCCTTTCCCCCCTGTGTGTTCAAAGTGCTTCATACATTCTCTGCAATCCTTAAAGAAAACCTGCAATAGGCTAGCATTATCCCCATACTGCAGATAGAAGGGCTGAGGCCGAGAGAGGACCATACCTAAAACCACCTAATCAATTAATGATTGAGATGAGATTTGAACTGGGGTCTTCATGGCTCACACTGCTAACCAGCTACACTACCCCAGTTCTAATGAGTAAGATCAGTAGCAGCGGATCTTCTGCAAGATGAAGTTAAAAAGAAAATGGTGACGCTCTTGCTTGCTTCTTCATTCTTTTCTTTGTCTTGTAAGGGGTATGTTTTATATTCTGCAGCTGCCTCTGCAGTATATTTCTACACTTTCCTGGGGAAGAGAGTGCACAAGGGAAATTTGTAATGTTTAAGTTATGCATGCACTGGCCTTTCAGTAATCGCTCCTACTCCTCCACAGGGTAAGTTCTCTAATTCTCTGGCTGGGTTGTGCTTTAGGTTTTATGGGCACATTCTTATGGGGAGTTCGGAACAGGTTACTGCAGGGACTCTTCTTGGCACTAAGAGGCAGGAATTCCCCACCCCCTGCCGGTAAAGTAAAGAGGAGTATATTGGCTGAGGAGCTAGAGGGACCCCAAGGAAACAAGAAGGGCAAGTTGCTCACCTCTTGATGATGTACTCTCTGAATGTGTGAAAGCGGCAAAGGCCTCATTTAATAAGGTTGCATGCACAGTTTCTGCCCCACTGCAAGGCACTATACTGATCAATGGACTTCGTTAACCCCTGAAGCGGCCTCATAAGATCGGATCATGGCTAAAAAAATCTTTGCATTTACTAGTTTTGTTGTGAAAGTACATGGTGCCACCAAGTTCTGACAAAAATGGTCCGACTTAAGAAAAATAGGTGCTAGCGTTGTTTATTTAAGTACGGTCACAGACCAACCAAAGTTGCTAGCATTTAAGGTCCCATCCAGTTGGAGTCTGGAAGAAAATACAGTAGTATTTCAACTCCTTACAAAGGTTCAAACTGGAAATCTCTTTTCACACACACACACACACACACACACACACACACACGCCTCTGCCCTGCCACATTCTCTTTTTCCTTTTTCTGGGTAGGAGTGGAAGAATATGGAAAGGCTAAATAACCCAGCAGTTAACTCAACAACAGACCATGGTTTAGCCCTTAAATAACCCAGGAGTCTGGGTTCAGACGTCACACTCCACAACCTACAAAGGAGCCGATTGTGGGCTATGCATTAAAAATGGAAGTTCAGGCAGCATGCCTGCTCTCTCCTGCTCATCCCTGATCAGCCCATGCTTTATCGAACCAATGGGCTGTCGTTACGTGCAAACAGCTTCGTTATATCTGAACTGTCGTTGGGCAGAGGTGGAAGAGGCGTAATGTCATCCTACCTTGTTGTTTCATGGATGCATCCATGTTGGCCAATGAGAGATGAATGGTACTCTGATGGTGTAAATGGTTCCATGGCTGTTTTGCCGTCAGTCTGTTCACTGGCAATAAAAATAATAATATAATAAATAATAAAAATAATTGACACACACATTCCTATAGCATGAAGAATATATTCATTGTTGGGTGTTTATCTGATACGCCGGAGGGGGGAGAAATTGCAGACCTGAATCTGAGGCTTTTTATCACCTGTGAGTTTGGTGATGGCAATCACCAAATGGATTCCACCACGGTGTTCCCTTTTGGTGGCTGTGCATGCGTCTGCACTATAGTCCTGCAACATAATGATGGCAGCAGTGAATATTGGGTTGGAGAGGATGGGCGTGTTCGCACGACACAGGAACCGCAGGGGAGCAGAAGTCCCCCGCGGTTCCCGTGTTGTGCGAATGCCGACCGGGGGTGCCCCCGTGGGACGGCTGCGTGCGGGACGCACGCAAAGTGACCATGGTCGGTGGAGGGATAATCCCCTACCGCGCGTGGCCACCCTGCTGTGCGAACAGTGGGCGGCTGTCCCCTGGGGGCCGCACAGAGGCGGCAGCCCAGAGCGGCCGGAGCTGCCACTGCTCCATCCTGTAGGGGCAAACGGCCCCTCTGGGCATCCTGGGCTCCGCCCCCTAGCGCTGGGAGGCCTGCCGGCTCCACCGGGGTCCGCCCACACGCGCGGGGCGCGGGGTGCAGGTCGTCTGTGGCGCCCCGCCGGACCCCGCAGATCGCCCCGTGGTGCCTCCCCCGCCTGCAGCCTGGGTTGTGCGAACCGGCACGATGTCTCCAACAACTGTAGCGTTAATGGGCTAAGAACATTTAGGGCACAATCCTATGGCCTCCCAACATTGCCGGGGGTGGTGGTCATAGGATTATTCAGAGTCCCAGCTCTGAGGTCTTCAGAGTGCAGAGCTGGGACTCTGAATGCGGAGCCCCTGCCCCGCCCCCTTGCAGCCAGTGTGGATAGAAGCATGCCGGCTGCCTCTCCGAGGTCGGAAATCACCCTCGGAGAGGGCAAAAGGGGCAGGCAGGGAGGGGAGGAGGCTGGGGCCGATGGCTTATGCCGTATCCATGTGACGCCCCGGCCTCCTTCCCTCCCTCTCCGTGGTGCTTCATCTAGATCAGTGTTCTCCAACCTTGGGTCCCCAGATGTTTTTGGCCTACAACTCCCAGCATGCCCCAGCCAGCAACGCTGGCTGGGGCATGCTGGGAGTTGTAGGCCAAAAACATCTGAGGACCCAAGGTTGGAGAACACTGATCTAGACAGCTGTCTAGATGAAATACAGGGTGCAAGATGCGGAACAGCGGAAATCACCGTTGCCGCACCTCACGCCTTGCGTTGGATGCACGTATGCCTCCGTGTTCGGAAGCTTTCGTGCATTGATGTCGGAGGGCACTGGATCTCGCCCTTGTTTGTTTAAAGTATTTTTTATTCTACTCCTCATCTGAAAATGCTCCTGAAGTGTCTTACAGGCAGTTGGAAAAAAAAGGGCGGCTGGCGAATGGTTCGCTTCTCTCAGGAGGTGCATTCATGGGGGTGGTCTTTCAGCAGAGCCACGAAGGAATTAAGGCTACCAGAAAAGGAAATCAGCAAGGAGTCGACCGGCCAGGATATAGGCTACTGAATGTACAGTTTATTACAGTTTATTCATTTGTTTATGCTGTACAAATATGCAGCTTATTACAAAGAATTGAGTTTTTTAAATTGAGAAGGCTTCCTGAAAAAGGCGGCGGCGGCGGCGGGGGGGGGAATGTGTGCGCACATGCATCTGTGTGTGTGTGAAGGGTTGAGGAGGGAATATGGTGCAATTGCACACCTGGGAGTTTCAGCGAAAGGAGATATAAGAGGGCGGTGTGTGTGTGTGTGTGTGTGTGTGTGTGTGTGTATTGTGGTTTGAAAGCAGGGAGGAGGAGAATGAAAATGGAAAGAGGAAGGGACAAGAATGGACTTCAAGGGCAAGGGAGGGCATTGTTACCATCCTTCCTTCTGGTCTACCTGGGATGTGAAAAAGGGGATGATGATTCAAGGGGCGCAAGTGGGAGCTCTCAGGGGAAGAAGCCCAACTCGGGAAAGGGAGGGTCTAGTGCAGTGTTCTCCAACCTTGGGTCCCCGGATGTTTTTGGCCTACAACTCCCAGCATGCCCCAGCCAGCTATGCTGGCTGGGGCATGCTGGGAGTTGTAGGCCAAAAACATCCGGGGACCCAAGGTTGGAGAACACTGGTCTAGTGTACAAAAGCTTACAAAAGAATGGGGTTGTCCTGGGAGGGCAATTCCTATTTGTGTAAGAAGAAAGCTTTAATTCTCAACATGGGGAAGAAAAAGGAAGAGGCGGCTGTATCTACAGTGCGTATCTGTACTGCTTTCCTGTGCAGTGGCCTTTCCATCTTTAGGGCTTTGGACACCAACTTGGTAGGTGTACAGTGAAGCTTTACCAGCCCCAGGGGGTTTGGGCATTTATATTGTCAGGAGGTCCCATGCTGGCCGAATCAGACTGGTGAGAATTGCTGCCTTGCCCACGTCAATAGAAATGTTCTTCATCTGGAATCTTTTGAACTAGATTTCCGGTGCACGTGTGTGTGATGCATGTGATCCTTGCACACCCAATGGTGATAGAACTCGCTGTTTAGCAACACACTTCTGGCACACGGATAGTGGTGTGGGTGGAAACTCTGGCTCTTGCTCTCTCCTAGTTTACAATATCTTTGGAGGCAACTCGTGCTCACCACAACCAAGTCTGTGTTTTACTAGCTTTATGACTGTGTGGTGATCAGAGAAAACGGGTCAGCTGAAATGGCTTTACAAGTCTGTGCTGCCAGCTCGGGTTCTGTGGGCAGGAGCAACGCAGGTATGGAAAACTAGGAAAATATTTTCCTCAGTAAGTTTGGCAAAGCATGTAATCTACTTCCCACTGATCCTTAAAGTACATCCGCAAGGTCACTTAGCATTGGTTACCGTAGTTAAATCTTAGTGCTCTTTTAACTACTCTTGTCTACACAGTCTGGGGAGTTAAAGATTGGTAAGAGAGATTCTCTTCTTCCCCCTTTCCTTTCAGTGTTTGCAAATGGGGGTGGGAAGGGAGTTCATGAAATCGAAGGATCTCTGTCTCTCTCCCGGACTCGTAAATCTAGAATGAAAACAGTGCTACTGAGAGTGTATCCTCGAAAAGGATCATGCTTTTCCTGACTTCATACCTTAGCAGGGAAAAGAGACGGATATCTGATGATTTCCTGTTCCCCTGTGGTGACAAGAGCTCTTTCCTGTATCATTAACCGAAGCTTCTCACGATCTGAGGCCACGTCAGATAACCAAGAATGGAGAAGTGAAAATAAGTCCTTTTTGTAAGGAAGTGTGCAAATGTAAAGGACAGAGAGGAGGGTATTGATTTTTTACGGAGGCTCTTGTTGGAACCTGTGAATTTCCTGTACTCCTGTACTGTATCCCAACCACTAGAAGCTGAGGATAAAGAAAAGAGAGCACGGCTCCTGATGGGGCATGAAGCAATTCCTAAAGAAGCATGACACTTTTCCTTATTTTGCCTATAGATGAATTTTGCTGAAATCTTAATTTTGTTGATAGCTCTGTGGCTAGAGAGTTTGAATTCGGATATGGAGAATCGTGGCCAAGCAAAATGTAATAGCCAGAGACTGGTGATGGGATCGCCTGCTGTTTTTTTGTAAAATTTGTTTTTTTTAAAAACAATTTATGGTGCAATCCTGTGCATATTTAGACAGAAAAACATCCTACAACTCCTAGCATGCACCAGGCAGCCATGCTGGGAGTTGTAGGACTTTCTTTCTGTATAAACATGCACAGGATTGCACCTTAAGAATGTAGGGGAGGGAGGGACCGAAATTGATTGGTACCATTCTGTGTGTGTGTGTGTGTGTGTGTCTTTAAGTTCTCCCCCAGTATTGTTTTCCTGCTGAAAACACATCGATTATGATGATTTTCCCCCATGGCACAAATATCTTTGGGCGGGGAGGGAAGTGATTTTTCACTGTAGGGGAAAGTTAACCACCCTTTCTCAGATGGGTCAGATGAGATATCCCAGAACTGCCTGCTATATATATGTGTGTATTTTTATCCTACACTTCCTCTGAGAAGCTCAGAGCAAGTTATGATGATCTCTCCCTCTCACAACTTTGTGCCCTCAAAACCACAGTGAAGTAGGCTGCAGGCTGAGAGCGTGTGTGCCTGGGCCGGGGTCAGCTGATGAGCTTCATGGCTGAGTGAAGATTGGAACCCGGCTCTTCCTGGTTGTTGTTTGGCACCCTCACCAGCAAGCCATGCTGGGAGTTGTAGGACTTTTTTCCTGTCCAGATATGCCTAGGATCACACCCTAAATTGTTCTTAAAAAGCCAGCGGGAGATCCAATCGCCAGTCCCTTGACTATTGCATCTGGTTTGGCCACGATTCTCCATACGCAAATTTCAGGACACCTGAACGCTTATCTTTTGCTGTCATGTCTAGTTGTGCCTTCAGGCATGAATCCCGATTGGGGCAAGACTCAGTGGGCCAGTTCAGATGATCACCGAGGGTTAAACAAGCTGCCGTGGCTTGTGTTCAATCCTTGGCGCGTGTGGGGCTCAAATTGCCTCATTACCCGTTCAGGGTAAATTACCCGCTTGTTGTGTTGCCTGAACCCCGGGCAGCATGGCTTGTTTGAGCGGGAAACAACCCTCAGACAACCCAACAACAGGCCATGGGTTATTTGAGGGTTGTTTCCCCCTCCAAGAAGCTGTGCCCAGACAGGTAATTAGGCACTGAGGATTAAATAAACCGTGGTGGCTAGTTTAACCCTTGGTTATTGTGCAAACCAGGTCAATCTTTCAGGCTACTGTTGGGATCCATGCCACTGGCCTTGTGGGATTTTTTTTTTTTTTTAAAAAACACCCTTTCTTTTAAAAACAGGGAGAGTTTTAAAAATAGATTGTGATATGATATGATCAAAGGGCAGGGGCTGTACAGAAAATAAATTCTGGCAGGCAGGCCTCATGCCCTAGGTGTGCCTAAAGTAGCTTTTTGCATCCCAGGCTTGAGCCGTTTTGGTGCCTACGGTCTAAAATCCAAAATGTCACTCTGTGTACTGGTAGGTTTGCAGGAGAAGGAAGTTCATAACAGCGGCATCATGGGAAACATCTGTTTCGGGTCACATGGGGTATCCCAGTATTGGGGTGGTGGTGGATGAATCTGTCAAAGTTTTGTTCATTTTGTCAGATTTCCACTGTTAAGTTGGTCCATCCCGTTTCTGAATCAGTTTTTAAATTAAGTTTTTTAATGTCTGCATGGAAATGTGTATGTTTTTCCGTGCATGCCCAATATATGCATTTTGTACACACTTTTAAAGTGTATGCTTCCCCCCCCCCGCGCCGCCATTGCATGTAGTGCTTTTGTGTGTACGTTTCCCTAATCTGTGCATTTGCTCTGAAGAAGGAGCCCCTCAGAACGAGGCTTTTGAGCCTGTGGCCAGCACAGCTCTTCAGAGAGCCTGTCTGTGCTCTGGATAGCCTGAGAAGATCCTCGGGGCGAGCCGGAGGGCAAGTGGTTGCTCTGCAGAGCCCCACTGGTTGCTCTCCTCCCGTGGAATTTGCTGCAACGGGGGACTGAGGCTGGCAGGGCTCTCTGGAGCACCCGCTGGGTGCTACTGGGCGGGCAACAGCTCCAGAGACCCCCGCCACCATGCTCTCCCGAGCATCTGGTGCAATACTGCCTTGCTGGAGCGAGGCGGCTGTGGGCCCTCTTGATGGGTTGTTTTTTGCCACTCCACTGCCGGAAGCAGGGGATGCACCGAGGGCCAGCCCTGTATATTTACGGTACTTGCTTTGCATAATTTAGCTTCTGCCAGTCATCATTGCAAGGAGCTATGGAGAGCAATACAATTGTACCCATGACTATGGAGTTCTGCTCTGAGCTTCTTGGAGGAAGGGTGGAAATAATCCAGCTCAGTTCTCCCCCACCCTCCAGCTTCTGATGCTTCACTAGGCGAGCCCGCGTGCTTTCAGTTCTATCTTTGTGGCCCTCAGTGCCAGAAATGGGCTTACATGGAAGATTTTCTGAGTGCTGGGTAAAGTCTGTGTCCACAGCCCTACCAATTAATACCAGTTACTTCATAGCCATATGCAAGGAACTTTCTTGGAGATGGAATGCCGTTTGTTTCTATGGCGAGTTACTAACGCCTTCCATCGGGAGTATGAGGCAATTCGTTTTTTAAAACAAGGGCGTATGTGGGAAGTGCTTTCCAGATGGGTCTTGTTTGTTTTCTTTAACACTAACTTACATTCACACTGTGCAAATCTGTGAAACTCGCCACTCTTGAAAATAACTGGTTTCTGCTTGGTTTAGGATTATATTCCCATTAGATTTTAACTAGGCTGTAAGGGATTATTTCTTCTGTAGTTTAAAAGACTATGATTAAAGGCCTTCTTAGCTTCAAGGATATTTTGCAGTATCGCTTTTACCAGGCTACCTGGGTTTCTACATTTCCCCCCTCTGTCTCTCCTTTTCTGCTATAACATATCTGAAACACATTGCACGATGGTTGCACGATAAGTCTTGATTGACATAGGCTGCATCCAGTGTTGCCTCAGTGCGCTTCCGCTTGTGCGATGGGACTTTCCCTTGTTCTCCTCCCGCCTGCAAACACCCCCTGCCCCCAATATTGGCTCCTGAGGGTGTTCCAACCCTGCAGACCAGATTGGGGGAGGAGGGGGGAATCCATTGTACCAGTTGGGTCAGTTTCGCTGGCAGAGGGACACCTTTGGATACAACCCTTTGAATTTATTTATTTATTTATTTATTTATTTGTTGTATTTCTGGATCGCCCATCTGGCCAGCAAACCGGCCAATCTGGGCGATGTACAACATGATAAAATACATTTAAAATACATGATATAAAACATATTTAAAACAGTATAAAACAGTATAACTTTTTAAAATCTTAACCCACCCCATATTCCCACCTGAGTAACCATGTTTTTAGTGAGCGGCGGAAGCTCAACAGAGAGGGGGCATGGCGGATATCACCAGGGAGGGAGTTCCACAGTATGGGGGCCACCATTGTCTTCAAGGCCTCTAATCTTTTGTATTTTGTGACCGAAGCTGCTCATTTAAACAGTTGCTGTGGACAAGTAAATGTTCGTTTTCAGGGACTACTGGGGAAACTGGCTACCACCTTCTTGTTTTATTTGTATTTTATTTATTGCCCTATGTCCTCTTCACCCGTGTCATCCCTGCTTAAAAGCTAAATGCTCGGTTCCACGAAGGAAGCCTGAGATCTATTGCTTTCAAGGATTTGTCCTTCTGAAGGGGATAAAAAGGTGACTATTCCTATCTTCCCCATCTTCCCAAGTGGTGCAGGAAGAATGGCTTTTCTGCTACCCCAGTGTTCTCCAACCTTGGGTCCCCAGATGTTTTTTGGCCTACTGGGAATTGTAGGCCAAAAACATCTGGGGACCCAAGGTTGGGGAACACTGGAGTATCCACTGCTATTTAACATCTCATTAGTGACATCAGCCTTTATTTAAAAAGAAGAAGAAAAAGAAAAATCCAGGAATACTTGTGCCTGGGGTTTTCCCCTCCAGCTCTGCCTAACTTTTAATAGCTGCTTAAGTTGTTAGTACAAAATACAGACAAGCTTGTACAACAGAGGAGAAAGTAGGTTGGAAGCAAGGAAGAGTTCACCATGGGTTGGGGTGGTGTTATGGGGCAGGGTGGTACAGTAATAAGCAGCAAAAATGGAGTGAAAAGAGGGGGGAAATAATGTACTCCGTAAGCTCTTCTTATACCCCCCCTCCTCCAGCCCCCTCCCCAGTCCCTGCATGATGCAGCCTTGGGAATCAAGGTAGAGACGGTGCCCGCATACTCCGTGCAATTTCCACATGCTGCCTTTTACTTTGTTTATTTTATCTCTTACCTTTTTAAACTGCCCAATAGCCGTCGTTCTCTGGGTGGCATTCAAATTAATTAAGATACGAGATAAAATAAAACCATACATAAAAGAGCACAGGTTAAAACCGGAGTAATGTCAACAGCTTCTAGGGGGAGAAAAGTGTGGGGATCAAGTCCACTGTTATCGAAGAGCTCTTGGTTGATTGTTCCTAGGCCCTTTCTCTTCAAATCTCTGCTCTTCAGATCTCTGCTCACCCTTCTGCTTCTCCTCCTAGTGTAATTCTTAGGCCTCTACAGCTGCTATTTCTTTCCAGTTTTGTCATTTTCAAATGGTAAAAACTTCTGCATCCCTATTTTTGAAATGAGAGTCAGTGGGAGAGATGCATGCAGGCCACACATGTTTCTCTCTCTCTCTCTCTCTCTCTCTCTCTCTCTTTGGCCAGGGCTTATTTTGAATCCAGGTTCACCACAGTGCAGTCTCCAAATCTGCTTGGAATATGTACAGTAGCACTACAGAGACATTCCTCTGAGTGTGTAAAAGAATGCATTTTCCTTATTGTCTAATCAACAGCTAGCCTGTAGCATCGGGTCAGGGGTACACAACCTTTTTGGCCCTGAGGGCCACATGCGGTGTCTGCTGGGGGCCCAGACCCACACATACATGTACAAAGGCACACATATGCACATGCATATGTACCAGTGAAGTGGGCTTTCTGGAAAATTTCCAGGAAAAAAATCTTTTGCAAATTAAGCTGATTTGCATAGCGTCATTTTACAGCAGAAAAATGTCAGTTTGCATTGGGTTGCACGGCTAGCTGGCTGGGATGCTGGGAATTGTAGTCCAATACTTCTGGAGGGCAGAAGAACTGTGCATGATACACTGTCAACCACTAATCTGTTTCAGCAGAGTTCAGCTCTCTTCCACTACAGTTGTTGGGGCACCTTCAGTTTCATTGTCGCTACTTACTGGGCTCTATTTCTCATTGAGACATATATGTATTTCAGTGACTAATATGTATTCTCTCACAGGGCTCATCACCTGGAAAACATTAATTACAACTTTGAAGCTGCCATGCTTTCCTAATATTGTATTTGCAGTTGGCACTCATTCATTGTTCCATTATGACATGGAACATTTTCTGCGGAAAAATAAAACACTGGAAAATTTTCTGTGGAAAACTTTCCACCCCACTTTAGTGGCCTGCACATCCACACATCTCGGCGTGTGCAGGGATGGGGGAGGAAGTTAAGATCCCTGCCTGCTGAGATATAGGGGTCACGGGGGGGGGGGGAGAGGCAAAAGGGGAAAGCATCTCCCAACACCCAGTGGATCCCAGTTCCAAGACTGACAGCAGCACTGAGGACCACAGAACCCTTTGACAGTGCCTGCCCTGAACATCTCCTAAAATATGCTCTGGCCTCCAGCATTCAGGGGCAGGCCTTCTGAGACTTGCTTCTAGTGCAGTGTTCTCCAACCTTGGGACCCAAGGTGGTTTTGGCCTACAACTCCCAGCATGCCCCAGCCAGCGTAGCTGACTGGGGCATGCTGGGAGTTGTAGGCCAAAATCATCTGCGGACCCAAGGTTGGAGAACACTGTAGTGTGTCCAGTCAGAAGTGGAAGCAGCAACATACTGTGGTGTTTGCAGTCGGTAGGGTGGAAAGATTTGGCATAGTTGGGATCAGCGAAGGGGAACTGGGGTGAGCAACGTGTGTGTGTGTGTGTGGTGAAATTGTGGCCAGGACAGCATCCAGGGGTGGCAGTGCTGGAGAAGTCAGCGATGGTGGCAAATTTGGCAGCCACCACAGTGGGAGAGGGGGCTCATGTGGTCCATTGCATGTGCACCTCTGAATTAGGGGATAGGGATTCTGTTCTGACTGGAGGATGTTCTTTACATCAGCCTTGTATGTAAGTACTAACCTGGTAGGCATGGGAATGATTTTTCATGTGGGTGAGTGAGCGGGCTGGCAAAGGAGTGATGGAACTCCCTGCTAGCCAACAAGAGGCTAGTACATTTTTTGTGGACCTGTTTACAAAGCTGACTTGCACCTACAGCCCGGTATACAGTTACGGTATTTCCTATCTCAAGACTCAGATTTGAGCACGGAAGAACAGGATGTAGGCAGTTGCACAAGGCACAAATTTGCTTAGGTGAGTCTCAGCGTATTATGGTTTCTAAGCTGGCCTACATTCCCTTTCCTTCTGCTTGAGGCAACACATAGGGAAACCGACACTGAACCCTGATCCTAGCGGCACACCAATTAATGCTTCTCTCGTTGCTTTTGCCCTAATTTGCTCCTTTTGTACACCGAGTCTGACATCCTGTTGGAACACTCCTAAACAAGTGAAGCTGCAGGTTGAGGGAGATCCAGTATGTGCGCAGGAAGGACAAGCTCCTTCTGTCCTGCTGCTTTGGGGAATGGAAAAGGAGAACTAACTGGCAACCCTAAAACCCATGAGCATTCTCCCCCCCCCCCCCGTTTCTCTGTGTAAATTGATTAAGTGTTAACTTTAATGTGTGTGGTAATGTGGGGGGGGGGGTGTCAGCCTTTTTTGGAAGTGGCATCATAGGAGACAGCTGACACACTTGAAGGGGGCAGGGAATCCCACCCAGAGTTAATGTAATCCACCCAAAGATCAATTTATATGCATGAGATCTCAAGCAAGATACTGCTGCTGCTGCTGCTGCTGCTACTACTACTACTACTACTACTACTACTACTAGAATAGGAGGAGTCAATGCAAGACCAAAACGATACCACAGAATCCTGTTGGTGGGTTAGAAAAAAACACGGATCTTTCATACTAGGAGTTTACTGTGGAATAGCTGGGGCGTTTGTATGAAAATACCAAGTTGTTCTCCTTTTGCTTTCCCTGTGGCTCTTCCATCTATTATACCCATAAGAACATGGGAGCCCTGCTGGATCAGATCAAAGGCCTATCTTGTCCAGGATTCTGTTCCCACAGTGGCCAACCAGATGCTTACTGGAAGCCCAAAAGCAGGACATTAGCTCAATAACACCTCCCACTCATGGTTCACAGCAACTGGTATTGAGAGGCATGCTGCCTCTGGTACTAGAAGTAATAACTAGTAGCCATTGATCGCCTTATCCTCCGTGAATCTGTCTAATCCCCTTTTAAAGCCGTCCATGTGGGTGGCTACCACTCTATCGTGTGGTAGTGAATTCCATAATTTAACTATGCGCTGTTTGTGCTGAAAGTCGGAACAGTCGTACAGTCATCAGAGGTACAGATTGCCTCTTCTGTATTTTCTTGAGGTATGGTTTTGACATCCAGTTACACACTGAACTTTCTGCCATGCTTCTGCTTGAACACACTTTCAGTATTAACTTTCTCATCTGTGCCATTTTATGTGTGGATGTGTTCTTTTTCAGCAGTCTTCTAATATGTGCTAAAATGTCATTTTGTCTACATATGCCTACTGCTTTTTCTGGCTTGTAATTTATTGCAATTAGTCAAATGATGCTCTATCTTACTGTTCTTTGTATTGCTTTTTATTGTTATTGTCATTTATATTATTTTTCTTGGTGTATTTTAAATAGTGATTTTTAATATTTAGAGATTATATTAAGCGGTAGATAGGTATTTTATACACACACACACACACACACACACACACATATATAATTAAAATATTCATACAACAGTACTTAAATAAAAAGGTGTTTTAGTGCAAATTAAAAAAAATAAAGCTACTTTTGCAGTCGGTGTCATTTTAGCTTTGTGTTAAAAAGGTGTTTGTTGGTGTTTTTTTGATGATCACTTACCATAATTAGCATTAAAATACTTTTTAATAACTTTTTATCCTTTCAAAAATTGCTTTAGTGCAAATTTTAAAAAATGATTTAAAATGTTGTGCTCAGAATTGTTCATTCCCCACACACACAGCTATGTGATGGCCAATGTGTGGACAGAACATAGCAGGACGTGTGCGCACAAAAACACACACACTGCTATAAGCTCCCTGTAAATCTGGAAAGTCAGTTGCAATTCCACATGTGGCTTACAGTGGGAGAACGATGGATGCTTGAGGATGAGTTGGCTGTACTCACTCTGTCAGTCTCCCAATGCAGTTGGCGAGTGTCCTTGACTTGACAGACAATTGGCTCTGTGGAATTTCTCCTTAAAAGTATTCCCCGAATTGAGAGAAATGTAAAGCTTGTTTACACAAATGTTTATTCTTTTTTGGGGGGGGAAATATCTTTTGCTGAAATCCAGTTATTCGTAATTTAAGCAAACTTGTTTCTTTTGACTTGTTGGTGCTGATAAAGGTGTTGTGTGCCCCCCCCC
Source organism: Shinisaurus crocodilurus (assembly GCA_021292165.1). Taxonomy (NCBI): domain Eukaryota; kingdom Metazoa; phylum Chordata; class Lepidosauria; order Squamata; family Shinisauridae; genus Shinisaurus; species Shinisaurus crocodilurus. Next base: position 294,934,165 of record CM037876.1, read on the forward strand.
CCAAGAATAAGACATGCAGCATTGGTACAGTAATACCTTGGATTGCAAGTAACTTGGTTTGAGAGCGTTTTGCAAGACAAGCAAATGTTTAAATATTTATTTAATTTTTTTTGACTTGATATACAAGCGACGTCTTGCAATACAAGTACTGTAGTACGGCTTAAATTAAAAGTCTCTGTACAAATTTTTTTTGGGGGGTGGATTTCGTTTTGATATAACTGTTTTGGATTACAAGCACGTTTCCGGAATGAATTATGCTCTCAATCCAAGGCATGACTGTAATGGGTTTACGTCTCACAGCCCTATTAATCATAATAATATAAGATCTGCAGTGAGCATGCTACATAACTAGCAGAGAGTGGGCACCCAGCCTGTGGCCAATGAAAGCCTCCACCAGGCTTCTCTAGGGCAATCCCACCGTGGCTCGAGGACCCGTGACTGAATGCTATCCGTTCATGGGCCTTTCCTTGCTGGCCTGCCCTGCAGGCAAGTTGAGGGATCCCTGGGTGTTCCACCCCACCCTGCTGGGCAGCTTTCAATGGGGTCAAGCTTCCCTTCCCGCTCGAGCTGGCTGGCAATGAGAGTTAGAGTGGTCAAGGCCCCACCAAGACCATCAGGGTGCTCACCAGGGTATGTTAATTTACCTGATTGGGTGCCTGCCTACTGTGACCAAGAATTGGTTTGACTAATCAAACCAAATGTCCTAAATTGCCCCCCCCCCCCCGGTACAGGAAGGAGTAGGTGAAAAATGGCGCTTCACGGCCAATCAGAGACAACCAGAACTTCCTATTCAGCCTCCAAAGGTGGCTAGCTAGTCCCAAACCATCACCTTGGGTGGAAGGGAGGGTGCTGCACTGGTCTCAAAAGAGGTTGGATTGAGAGTGGGGCCAGCCTTATAAAGGCAGGCTGGTCCCCCTTTCACACTGGGCAAGGGCCAAACGTGGGTTGAGCCCACCCAGCAAGCCTGTCTCATTCTGCCAAAAAGGGTGGGCAAAAACGTTCCCCACTGATTAGGGTGGGTGAATGGTCTTATACACTTTCTTTCTTTCTTTTAATGTACCAACATGACTACCAGCAATTTTAAACAGTCACAATGATTGATGTTTTCAGGCCTGCTGGAAATGAGCAATGCCTTCTTAGTTTACAAATAATAGTTGTGTGCTATGCCCCTATGATAAATCTTTTCTTTTCTTTTCTTTCCTTTTTTCTTTTTCTTTTTTAGAACTACTTGGTACATTTTCCTGCTTTGGCTTTTGTTATTGTACAGTAATACCTCGGATCACGAGTAACCCGGTTTGCGAGCTACTCGGAAGACGAGGAAAATTTTAGCATAAATTTAGATTTGAAAGACGAGCAAGTCTCGCAACACGAGCCGCTGCCGCTTTCAAATTTAAATTTATGCTAAAAGCATGTGGAGGCGCCGGCGGCCAGCTCCCTGTCAGGGAGCCCCTGCGCGGTGTGGCTGCTCGGTGGGCCAGCGCCTCCCACTGCTTTCTTGAGCCCCGTGGAGGCGAGGTGCGGCCGCTTGCTCAGCTAGCGCCTCGCGCTGCTGCACCGCCTCCCTGCCCGGAGCCACTCCGCTTTTCCCTACCTTTGTCAGCGGCGGCTCGCTCTGCGGGCACCTGGCGCACTGCCATGCTGGCTCCCGGGCAGGGAAGCAGCACAGCAGCGCGAGACGCCCGTAGTGCGAGTGGCTGGGCTCCGTTTCCCTGGCAGGGAGACATGTTGAGCCACTTCGCTGTTCCTCCGCTCGCTCTTTAAAATTATTTTCCTCCCCCCCCCATACCTTTACCAGCAGCTGCTCGCTCTGCGGTCGCCTCGCGCTCTGCCATCCTGCTTCGTTCCCGGGAGCCGGCATGGCAGCGCGCGAGGCGACCGCAGAGCGAGTGGCCGGGCCGCGTCTCTCTGCCAGGGAGCCAGCTTTGCCGGCTCCCTGGCAGGGACCCACGTGGAGCTGCTCCGCCATTCCCCTACCTTTGTGTTTGTAAGCGGAGGCTCGCCGCGCTGCCGGCGCCGCCCTCGTCACATCCGGGGCCGCGACGGGCATCACTTCCGGGGCCGCGACGGGCATCACTTCCGGGGCCGCGACGGGCATCACTTCCGGGGCCGCGACGGGCATCACTTCCGGGGCCGCGAAGGGCATCACTTCCGGGGCCGGATGTGACGAGGGCGGCGCCGGCAGCGCGGCGAGCCTCCGCTTACAAACACAAAGGTAGGGGAATGGCGGAGCAGCTCCACGTGGGTCCCTGCCAGGGAGCCGGCAAAGCTGGCTCCCTGGCAGAGAGACGCGGCCCAGCCTCGCGCGCTGCCATGCTGGCTCCCGGGAACGAAGCAGCATGGCAGCGCGCGAGGTGACCGCAGAGCGAGCGGCTGTTGGTAAAGGTATGGGGGGGGGGAGGAAAATAATTTTAAAGAGCGAGCGGAGGAACAGCGGAGTGGCTCCACATGTCTCCCTGCCAGGGAGACGCAGCCCAGCCACTCGCTCTACGGGCGCCTCGCACTGCTGTGCCGCTTCCCTGCCCGGGAGCCAGCATGGCAGTGCGCCAGGTGCCCGCAGAGCGAGGTGCGGCCGGGAGCCAGCACATCACAGTGAGTTTCCCCATTAGAAATAATGGGAACTCCGCTGATTCGTTCCTGCCAGGGAGCCGGCAAACCAGTGATTAAATGGCTGTGGAACGAATCATCTGAGTTCCCATTATTTCTAATGGGGAAACTCACTTTGCTTTACGAGTATTTTGGGTTACGAGCATGGTTCTGGAACGGATTATACTCGTAATCCAAGGTACTACTGTAGTTGCAGATTTGTGGTGTTCCATCCTGCAACTTGATTTATGTATTGCTATTGATCTATCCCAATTTCTAATTTAGGTTTTTTTGGTTTGATCTGTGCGGGTAAGCAGCCCAGGTAATTTCAGCGAAGAAATGTATGTGTTCAGGATGACTTGATGGATTTAGACCAGGACTTCTCAAATGCTCACAGTATACTGTATCTCCGTTAGTTTACTGGGAGCTGTGTTTCTCCAAGTGCAACAAAAGCTATCTTCCTTTTCAAAGAGCGGTTTACTCAAGTGGTTACTTCATTGGTTAAGGGCGCAATCCTATGCAAGTTTAGACAGAAAAAAAGACCTACAAAAGACCCCATCTCTGCTGGTTGGGGCATGCTGGGAGTTGTAGGCCTTTTTTTCTGTCTAAACTTGCATAGGATTGCGCCTTAAGTATGTCACTTTATGATCTGCACCGCTCACTGAGAGTGGAGCCAACAATTCCTGACCACTTTGGTGAATGTCATTGTGAATTGACTTCTCGGAGGCCTTTTCACTGTCAGATCCCAGGCTCTAGAACTCCCTGCCAGGGGAGGCCGGGCTAGCTATATATCTTTGATGTCCATCTGCTGGCAGCCAAAGATGTTTGTATTCAGGCAGGCTTTTGGCCTGTAAGCTGACTTCCGTTTTACAGAAATAGGGTTGAATCCAATGTTAAATCCCGTTTTGTTGTGTCTACTCTAAGCAGAACTGACTGGGTACAAACCATTTTTTTTAAAAAAAACTTGTGGATGCTGTTTGTATCTTAAATTTTATTGCTGTGTCTCAGTTGATTAGCTACTTTGAACTCTATTTGTAGTGGAAAGGTGGGATATAATTTAAAAATTATTTCTCCAAAATAAATGGTTGGAGAAAATACAGTAAGATTGTTGGGTCCCTGAGGCTTATCCTCCAGGGAAGCAAAGAGCCTGTGTGAAGATGAAGCCTCCCATTCCTCTATATGTACTAAGTCATAGTGCTTACCCAAGTTACTCAAATCAGTATCTAGCCGCACAACCCCAAGTATACCATATAATGCTAACCTCCAATAGTATGCATCCAGAATTCTAAAGTTCAAATATAAGCTGGCAAGAAGCTGTAAATTCTGATACCAAAACAGTATTCTGTTAGCCAAATGGATCCATGTGGAGAAAGGAGTCCATATATTAGATTGGCCTGTCAAAAATTCCCTTGCTGGGAGTTGCAGGTTGGGAAAGGCTGCATTAGACCCAAATTAGGTACACAGTAACAACTGTTCACACACTGACAAAAGTAGAATAGGCACTATACCTATTTAAACAGGAACAGTTGAAGAGAGTGTGTGGCCTGGGAGATTACTATATTACTGATAAATGTCCTAGGGCTGTAGACAGAAAAGTATATGAAACACTTGTGCCTGCAGTGAGCACCTGAGACATTCCAAACTTTAAAATAGTTATTTACCGTCTGCGTTCCTGCCCTGGTTCAGAATTCTGGAAGTAGTACTGAATTTAAAGACTAGAAATGAGGTGCACCCTTTGTTAGTGAGGCATTATTATTATTATTTCTTTTTCTTTTTTTTTAAAGAGAAAGTGTTGTCTTATCTCTGGTTCCAGACAGATGTCCTCAGACAGTTTGGTGCCTGAAGCAGAAAATCCAGATGGTTTCTCTCCCCACTCCCCTGGTGGTAAAAATGTAATAAATAAAATGGACAATGTACTGTCCTTGAATGGCTTCTCCAAGGTTTACCACTTGCCTAATGGTAGGGCCAGCTCTTCATCTAGGAGGGCTTAGAGAAAATTAAAGGCAGCATTTGTGGTGAACAAATGCACAACTGACACAAGAATAAATTAATTTGAAAGAGAGGGGGTCATGGCAATTTCCCCAGTACTTTGCTTAGGATAATAGCCCTCATAAAATATCAAGGTTCATATTGGGACTAGTGTAGCTTGGTGGTGAAGAAACTGAGGGCCAAGCTAGATGGGATGCTGAATATCTGTGATCAGTTCTCTATTTCTTTAAAAAAAACAGCTGTTTGGACAGCCCCAGTTGTATTGGGACCGGTGCTGGGGAAAGGGGGACTTAACATTTTCTCTGGCTCCATTTTCCTGATTTAAATTGCTCATCTTACTCTAGACTAGGGCTCTCCAACCTTGGGTCCCCAGATGTTGCTGGCCTACAGCCCCCAGCATACCCAGCCAGCATACCCAGCCAGCATGGCTAATGGAAAGGGATTCTGGGAGCTGTAGTCCAGCAACATGTGGGGACCCAAGGTTGGAGAGCTTTGCTCTAGACCGTTTTTGCCCATACCTGATTCACATGTGATGGCAATTTGTGCGTTATTTACCGGTAACCAACGTATTGCCAAAAACAAGCAGGAGCGAACAAGGGAACTCGCTGCCCTCAGCATGCTTGCCACTTCAACTTTCAATTAACAACCTATGATTGCCTCGTTTCTAGGCTATTGTGACTTCTGAACCCGAACACACTGGGTTATTTAATCCCTAAACAACCCAGAGTGTCTGGTTCAGATGTCATGATAACCTACGAATGGGGTGCTCATAGGTTGTTAATTGAAAGCAGAAGTGCAGAGCTCACCGTAGGCAAGTGCGCTCAATCAGTCCTGCTCGTCCCCCAAAAATCCATAGGTTAAACAATCCATGGGTTGTCGTGATGTGCAAACTGGCCATATATACATGTGTCATTTATTTGCACCCATACTAATGTCATTTGTTTCCCCGCTCTTGTTTTGGGGTTCCATTCTTACATTGACAGGCTGCTGCATTTGTACTGTATTCAGGAAAACCTGAACAGTAACTGTTGTTGTTACTTCAGGTGTATTGAAGCACACTGTTAATAGATGTTTAGAGGGAATCGGGTATAGCTGTGTGCGGAAAGACTTAGGTAAATGCTTAATTTATAACCCTTTTAATTAAAAAGAAGCCACCTGATTTACAGGTTTTGGTGCTACTAAGTATGCATCCAAATTGTACGTCGAAAAGGATTTGCTGTGAGGTCCCTGTGTGTGTCTTGTTGAATTACATTGTCAGATACATTGTTTGCTGACCGAGGATGAAATTGGGTGCAGAAGGAACAGGTTGGTGCAGTTGGAGGGAGGAAGGATGCACAACGGAGCACCTGTGAATTTTCTTTGCTCTATTACCGGAGTCTTTTAATCCTAATAATCAGGAGCAGGCAGTGGTGGAAGGGTTGCATAATTCTCAAAATGTGGTAAACCTCACAGAAATAAAGTTGTGCTGTAAGAATGTCAGCACAACTAGGTAAAACAGTGTATTTTGATACAGGCTTTCTGATGCAGCTGTTTATTTCCTTATTCCGAAATTATCAGAATAAAGGTGCAATCCTATGCATGGTTAGACAGAAAAAAGGCCTACAACTTCCAGCATGCCCCAGCCAGCATGGCTGGCTGGGGCATGCTGGGAGCTGTAGGCCTTTTTTCTGTCTAACCATGCATAGGATTGCGCCCTAAATGTCTGATGTGAAAAGGCAGTGCATGTTGCTGCTAACTGATGCCCGCCTTTTGTGCAAACAAATCAGTCTCTCTGCAAGCCTAAGACTTGCAGAGTCTTTCAGTACTTGTGACAGTAAAAACCTCTCCAATTTATAACTTGACAGTGTCAGATAGGGCTTTAGTAGGGCTTTTGGGGCGGCAACAGTATTTTGCTGTACTCAGAAGAGTGCTAGAATTAAAATCGTAAAATGGCAACAACAAAAATCAACCATCCCTCCTTATTGGTTACAAATCTGGTTATAATTTGAATCCTGAATGTGCATATGTGAGCTTGTTCATAAGTAAACTTGGCATCATTTTAGAATTGACTATTTATTTATTTACAATTATTTGTATCCTGCCTTTCAAGATAAAAAATCCTTCCAAGGCAGCTTTCAAATATGACAACAATGCATTAATAAAAAGTGCTGTACACAATATTAAAAATAACAACTTATAAGGATCCATCCCACAGGGCAGCTGAAGGCAGAAAGTCCAGCAGTAGAAGGGAAGGACAGTCCTGCTGGAGCAGGACTCTTCACCTTCTGTCTCCTCCTTCCTTCTGGGATCTTTCCCACAGTGCAGTTGGTGGTTATGGCCCTGTGGGAAGGCGTGGAGGGATAATCCACCCAGAGCAGGGGCCTACATTGATCTAATTACGAAACGCGCTAATTACGAAACGCGCTAATTACGAAACGCGCGATGTCAAGGCTGAAAATGAAGAGAGACCCTATGACTTTACAACTAGAACTAGAGGTGTACAAAATCCTTCCTGCAAAATTTGTTCCTCCTCTTGCAAATCCCCCCCAATCCTCAGAAGTTTTCATTGTGGAAGAAACCGAAACTAAAAGAGAAGCAACAAAATGGGACAGAATGCAGAAAGAGAATGTGTTCTCAAAGACACCAATGATTATTTTTGCAATTGAGCCCAACATGTTTTGGAATGAAGAGCTCCTTCCTCAGGGGTAATCTTACAATCCCAAATTTTATGAACAGGCTAAGCCAGCTTCCAAAGTCGGTCGCTATCTCTCTGATGGTGTAAGAGAAATAGCCACCATCTTTGGAAGCTGGCTTTTATAGCTTATATTGTTTCTTTCTAGAGTGGCTGGGTTTGTGTTTTTTCCCCCACTCTTGCCTGCTGCCGCTGTAGCCTGGCAAAACAACCCATGAACAACCCACAGTTCTGGGTTCACATGTAACAACAAACCATAGTTTAAACAACCCAGAGTTCACAACCTAACAACAAACCATGGGCTTCTCTTTGTGGGGTGTTTGTGGTAACAACCCAGAGTTAACTCATAATTCCGGTTCACATGTAATGACAACCCATCGGTTTAAAAACGGATGGGTTGCTGTGCAGGCGTGGGTGCACTGCCTGCAGCGTGCCTGCCTGTTCCGCTTTAATGCACAACCTATGATCGGCTCCTTCATAGGAGCATGACATGGAAACCTGGACTGCTGGGTTGTTTAGGGGCTACTCCCAAGGCTGGAATAACTAGTTACGGTACTTGATTCACAAGCACCCAGTTCACATTTATGCTTTTGCGGAACTTTTTTTTTAAGTGTCTTCTTGCATCCAGTGTGAGTAATCCCAGCTGCAAAAAGAAAAAGAAAAAAAGAACGCATAAATTTTTAGTGAATCCAGGATTACTTTTTGTCCTTTTGTCTTTTGGTGCTAACTGTTCCTGGCACAGCTGTATTGCAAACCTAAGATAACCACACCCCATCTCCCTTTGAATAGGCAGGTAGTTTGGTTGACTCATGGTAGAGAGGCTGGATATCTTTATGCAACAACCAGGCTTCCTCTTCTGCTTTGCAGCTGCCTAGATAAGTAGATCGCAGTACTTTGCAGTTGTAGGACAGCAGTTCTTCAAAATAGTTTGCAATCTTTTGTTTCAAATATTTAGCCTGATTTCGCTAAATGAGGAGCTTGAGCGAAATCATGCTTGCTCATGAAGGCAACTTGTAAAATTTTTGGGCCCTGGAGATCTGTGCTTAATCTTTGAACCTTTCAGCTTGCTTTCCTTGGGATCCTGGTTTAATATTGGCCCAAGTGAGTTTCAAATCCAGGCTTGTCTTTAAAAGCATGTGGTGATTACAAATACGTTGTTCATCCTAGTTTTTTTGCTCTTTGGATTAAAAAAAAACCGTTAAAAAAAAAAATCAAGCACCCCACCATACATGGGCTATGTTTGGAGACATTTTTATTTTGTTGTTACTTCTAAACCAGGGGTAGGCAACTTTTTTGGGCAGTGGGCACATTTGGTAATTTGAGAAATGGTCCTGCCTCAAAGTGGCAAAGGACAAGTAACCTGCCCAAAAGACTGAGTACAGGACCGAGGTGGGACCTGAACCCCAACACACTAAACAACTATTTTGAACCCACAGTTTTAATCACCAACAGAAACCAATTTCATAGCAATCCCAGCTACCAGTAAGAAAATGTGCTATTTTTTTTAAAAAAGTGAGAAGGTTAGGGTGCCTTAATAGGCACCAAGAAAGGTGTCCGGGGGTGCATCATTCCCATACTGGCTGGGAATGATGGGGCTTGCAGTCCAACATAACTGGAGTGAACCAGCTTGGGGAAGGCTGGCATAGAGGCAGCTGAGATGATCTAAATGGGGGTAAAATGGAATGATTTAAGGAGAAACCAGTGGAGCTGGATATGAGGGTGATATTCCCTAAAAGTAATACTGCTTTACTTACATTGCAACAATCTCTTACAAAACCACTCCACACCACTAATGACGCAGGCTCTCTTAAAATCCCGTAAGGCCCACAAAATTAAACCATGCAGTACTGTTCCTTTTGGTTTTGTGTTTTTTGGAAAAATTCTATATAATTATGAGAACCTAAAATCTTTTCAGTTAATAAAGTCTATTCAACAATTGTATCATGGATGATGCACCGTGAGGATTGCTAGCCCTGTTTCTTGGCTCCTGTTTAAGCAAACTGCTCTCCTGAGACTATATGTAGGTTTGTTTGAAGTACAGTCAAATAATTGTCTAAAGTATTAAACATTAACAGGATTTTCATGCTAGTTTTCATATGTTGCTTCTCTTAAATTAGTCTGCCTCTGTGCTTTAAATATTGAGTATTGTTTAGTGAGTAAAGACATTCGCTCGTCATGCCAACCCACCCTGGCAATTAGCCAGGGTGAGTTGGTTGTTGTGCAAACAACCCACGGTGTGCCTGACAGACAATCGGGCTCACCGTGGGTTGTTGGACCCCCCTCCCCGCCTCAATCCACCCATGGGTATCCCAGGGGACACCGTGGCGGAAGGACCAAGTTGTCTCTCCGCTCCCCACTGCAATTGCAACTCGTTTTGGGCTTGCCGCAGCTTTTTTGCACTTTAAACTCCCCCCCCCCCTTTGAGATCATGAGAGCCGCGGCTTTTGTGATCCCCGTTTTGACAGCTACAGCCAGTCCCTTTCAAGTTTCCTATTTATTTATTTAATTATTTATTTATTTCATGTTTATACCGCCCAATAGCTGAAGCTCTCTGGGCGGTTTACAGCAATTAACAAGACAGTCCCTGCCTGCAGGCTTACAATCTAAAAAGACAGGACACACAAGGAAAAAGGAATGGGAAGGGAAGAAGGGGGACTATTAATGAATACTCCTGGCAGGGCTGGTGGAATGGCCCGCGCTCCCTCTCTTCTCCCTCCTCTCAGCCTGTTTTTACCCACACTTGAACAACTGTGGATGTCCTCAGTTGTGCAGGTGCAGGAATGGGGAGCCTCAGGTGGGCAATGTGTGTGTGTGTGTGCGTGTGCTTGCTGGCAAAGTCCAGTAGGTACCTACCCTGGGCGTTGCCCCACAGAGGCTGCAGGTAAGTTTACTTTCCCCTTTGACTACATCTGACAGCTGTGAAAAGGCGAGCTGTCGGATGTAACCAAAGGCGCGAGTGATCTTAGCTCATGACAGTGGGGTGGCGCCTCATTCAACCCCTTTGGGTGAACGAGGCACTTTTGGGGTGAGTGGCAATGGCGGTCGCCAAGGGTTTTTGCTGCTCTTGCCAAGCAGCTTGGTACCTGGTTCCCAGTACCCACGATGGGGTTGGTTGCCTGGGTTCGGATGACATGACAACCCAACGTGTGTACAGCACCCCCAACTATAACCCATGGGTTGTCAGGGTGGCTTGCTGCCCTCAAAGAAGCCACCCTGCAGGAATCTGTTTGGGTGCGCACAACATGACGAGCCATCGTGGGTAGAAGTCCCTCACCAATGACTCCTGAGCAAACTTAGCAGTCATGGAATAAGAGGGGAAGTCCTCTTATGGATCAGTAACTGGTTAAAAAGCAGGAAGCAGAGGGTAGGAATAAATGGTAAGTGTGATGTAAACAGCGGGGTCCCACAGGGATCTGTATTGGGACCAGTGCTTTTCAACTTATTCATCAATGATCTGGAATCTGATGAGCAGGGAAGTGGCCAAGTTTGCTGATGATACCAAATTATTTCAGGTGGTGAAAACAGAAGGGGATTGTGAGGAGCTCCAAAAGGATCTCAACAACCTGGGAGAATGGGTTTCAAAATGGCAAATGCAGTTCAATGAAAGCAAGTGTAAAGTAAGGCACATTGGGGTGAAAAATCCCAACTTCAAGTATAATCTGATGGGATCTGAGCTAGTGGTGACTGACCAAGAAAGAGATCTTGGGGTTGTGGTGGACAACTCAATGAAAATGTTGGCCCAGTCCTGTGAAAAAGGCAAACTCCATGTTAGGCATAATTAAGAAAGGAATGAAAATAGAACTGCCAGGATCACACTGCCCTTATACAAATCTATAGTGCGATCACCGCACCTAAAAAAGGACATTGTAGAGTTGGAAAAAGTGCAGAAAAGGGCAACTAAAATGATCAAGGAGCTGGAGCAACCCCCCTCTGAGGAAAGGTTACAGCAGCTGGGATTGTTTAGCTTAGAAAAAAGGCGAGTGAAGGGAGACATGATAGAAGTGTATAAAATTATGCATGGTGTGGAGAAAGTGGACAGGGAGACATTTTTCTCCCTCATAATACTAGGACCCAATGGGGAGATTCAGGACAGATAAAAGGAATAGTTAAACTATGGAATTCACTTCCACAGGATGTGGTGATGGCCACCAATTTGGATGGCTTTAAAAGGGGATTGGACAAATTCATGGAGGAGAAGGCCATTGGTGGCTACTAGTCCTACTGTGCTTCCCCAATATCAGAGGCAGTTATGCTTATGTACACCAGTTGCTGGGGGACATGGGTGGGAAGGTGCTGTTGCACTCATGTCCTGATTTTGGGATCCCGTGGGCAGCTGGTTGGCCAGTGTGAACAGAATGCTGGTCTAGATGGACCCTTGGCCTGATCCAGCATGGTGGTTCTTATGTGTTGTACGAACCCAGTCAGTGACCCAGCCCATCTTTGAGCTGCTCTTTGTCAATTTCCTACAATGTGACGCTATCTTGGATACATTGTGGGAATTTAAAATGGTGGCTTTAAAAACAAAAAAACACATCCTGGGAATAACTTCTTTGCTGTTCTAAAAGGCCTTTCATCTTTGTGGTAGTTTCTTCTCTGGGTAGAGGAAGCACACAGACTGGTTTGAAACTGGCCTTCTAGTTGCCATTTTCTAACTTTGTGAAGAAATTTGCTAAGATCTGCCTGTCCTTTTCTTTCTGCACTTCCCCTTTTAATTTAATGCAATGTAATAAGAGTCTGATGTTCATAAACTTTAATAGAGTTCTTACCTATTACTTATCATTCTATGAGACTTCTTTGTTTGAAAGCCCTGGCCTCTACTTCTTATTGGTTTTCCATAACAAAATGCACAATATGCAATAGCAGCTCGCCTGGTTAAAGACTGCCGCCGGCGTGATCATATCACTCCAGTGCTCAAAGAGTTGCACTGGCTACCAGCTGTTTGCCGAGCCGAATTCAAGGTGTTGGCGTTGACGTTTAAAACCCTGTACGGCTCCGGTCCAGTATATCTCAAGGAGCGCCTCCAGCAACATCAAGTAGGCCGCTCAACAAGATCTGCCACGGATGGCCTTCTCCCTGTCCCATCAGCCAGAGAAACCAGGCTGGTGGGGACTAGGAGGAGGGCCTTTTCTGTGGCAACCCCCAATTTATGGAACTCTCTCCCAAGTGACCTCCACCATGCCCCTTCCTTGATTAGCTTCCGCCGTGCATTAAAAATGTGGCTTTTCAGGCGGGAATATGGGGTGGGTTAGGATTTTTAAGTTTTGTACTGTTTTTAATTGTGTTTTATACTGTGTGTGTGTGCGTTTCCCCCCTCTTGTGTTTTATTGGACTGTACATTGCTCAGAGTGGCCGGATGTCTGGCCAGATGGGCGATCCATAAATAAACAAACAAACAAATAAATCTGAAACGTAGCAGCATTAGACTATGGACCATGAAAGCTTATGCCATAATAAATGTGTTAAGTCTTTAAGGTGCCACAAGCTTCTCTGTTGCTTTTGCTGCTACCCCTTTGAAAGCATTAAACTGAAAACATCTTTTAAAACATCAGATCACTAAATGTTATAACCCTGTCTGGAAAAGCTGGCTTTTCAAAACCTGCCTGAACTTTATTTATTTATTTATTTATTATTATTTACATTTATTAATCGCCCATCTGGCCGGCAACCGGCCACCCTGGCGATGTACATAGGATAAAAACAAGATAAAATACATTTAAAATATTATATACCGTATTTTTTTTATATATATGAAGAGAAGGAGCCCAGTGGGTTTTGGAGAGGGTATTCCAAAGTTCTGGTTCCACCATCAAAAGGTCCTAGTGGTAACTGACAAAATTGCTGGGTGTGATAATGGTTTGACAGTGGACTATGATGTTAGTGATTGCGATGAATATATTCATTGGAACTATTTTATCTGGATGAAGTTTTCTTATGTAAATAACTTGGGCTACACTCCTAAACACACTTCCAAGGGAGTAAGCCTCACTGTTCACTTAGCACAGTGCGATTACTTCTGAGTAAACATGCATAGGATTACGTTGTTCTGTTCAATTTAGTATTCATGAAAAAGAATTATAACATATTTATTATATGCATTTTAAGTAAATTCCTCAAATTTTTCATAATATGTGCTAATGGATATATGGGGTGTTTGGTCAGTGGTCTAAGGCAGGAGTGGGCAGAAGGTAAGATTTCCAGATGTTTTGGACTTCAACTCTAAGCCACTGCCAGCATGGCCAATGGTCAGGAATGCTGGGAGTTGAAGTCCAAGACCTTCTGCATGCAAAGCAGGTGCTCTACCACTGAGCTACTGCCCCTTCCCAACTATTGTTCACTTGTAACAGTATACAGTAATACCTTGGATTGCAAGTAACTTGGTTTGAGAGTGTTTTGCAAGACAAGCAAATGTATTTATTTATTTATTTATTTTACTTTATATACAAGCGACGTCTTGCAATACAAGTACTGTAGTACAGCTTAAATTAAAAATCTCTGTACAAATTTTTTTGGGGGGATTTCGTTTTGATATAAGAGTGTTTTGGATTACAAGCACGTTTCTGGAACGAATTATGCTCTCAGTCCAAGGCATGACTGTATATAAGTTGGCTGGTATGACTAGTGTTAAGTAAATGATCCAACTCTACATGCTGACATGACATGTCCAGCCTGTTGCCATTTTTCTTTGCTTGCTCTGCCTTTTCCCCTGGCTAATAGTACAGGAAGAATCAGAGAGCAGCCTTTGCTGCAAATCTGCTATCTAATCAGAGTTGTTTTTTTTTGTCTTGGATGTTCCCATAGAGTGTCTGAAGACAAAGTCTGTGAAACTTTAAACGATTTGCATTCTGTTCCATCTTCAGTTGGTCCAGAAAAATACTGTTGAGACATAATTTGTGTTTGTGTGAATGGAAAAATCCTGAGAGTCTCAACATCTTGTGGGCTGGCAAAGGGCAATAGTGATTCACCATTTATTATTTTTCCCTCCCAGATTCTGTTGTCAATGCTTTACAGCATTAAGTTTTCACCTTGTTTTTTAACCCACTGTATATCTGTTTTCTTCTCAGCTAAGCAAGCAAAGAGGTCTCAGGAGAGAGAGAATCTTGGTATGCTGGTCTGGTCGCCCAACCAGAATATTTCTGAAGCAAAGTGTAAGTCACTGATTTTTGCTTTCCTTCCTTTTCATAAAAAAAAAAAAAATGAAGATGCCTACTCACCAGGGAGAGGCTACAGCTGTAACCCACTCTGCCTTTTTGTTGTTCCTTTCATGGAATTTGGGTGTAACACAGCACAATCTTCCATAAGGTTTCCTGGACAGCTTCGCAGAATACCAGATCTTCTGTAGTAAGAGAAGTTGGGAAAGCAGGAAGCTACCTTATACTAAGTCAGGCCATTGGTCTAACTAGCGCAGGCCAGGGATTTATTTATTTATTATATTTATACCCCGCCTTTTTTCCTGAAAGGAACTCCATTTTATTCTCACAACAACCCTGTGAGGTAGGTTAGGCTGAGAGTCAGTGACTGGCCCAAAGTCACCCAGTGAATTTCATGGCTGAGTGGGGACTAGAACCTGGATCTCCCAAGTCCCAGTCCAACACTCTCACCACTATGCCACACTGGCTCTCTGGATTGGACTTGGGGGCTTCTGCTCTTCCAGTGATCTACAACCTCTAATGGACTTTCCTTCCCAGTTACAAATCCTAGTCACAAATCTCATGTACAAGCTTCTGAGATTTCCCTCTAATTATCTGCAAGTGTTTTATAGGCCTGTTGAAATTGTGATAGTGATGCACAAGGGGGAACATCATTGGGCTAGCTGGATTGGAGAGAGGAAGGAAGAAATTATGGCAGCTCAGCGGCAGCAAAATATTATTTGCGGGTAGGATTTTTGCTGAGAATGCTTGAATTGCGGAGTAACTAGTCAGAACTGAGTGTTCCCAAGTTTTCATCAACCTAGGTTGCCATCCTATACCCACTTACCTGAGACTAAGTCTCAGTGGGGTTTACTTCTCAGTGGGGTTTACTTCTGAGTAGACATGAGTAGGATTGTGCTGTAAGGCTGCAATCTTAGGCACATTTACCTGGGAGTAAGTCCCATTGAGCTGAGTAGATATGTACAGGATTGCACGGTAAATAACACACTTTCTCCTGTAATCACAACGACATTTTCCTTGTATTAAAAATAAAAGAATGCCATTCTTTCAGAGTTTTGGCTGACAAAAATGGGGGAAATAAGCAGAGAAAGAGATGGAAAATCATATGATGATGGTGATGATGATGATGCATGTTTTTGCTAATCACAAAATATCATCAGGGCTCCTGCCTTGAAAGGCAGCCTAGAAATATTTCAAATGAATAAAATAAAAAATAAATTAGGGTGATTGAATAGTGCGTTGTTTGCACTTTTCCTAATAGCTGTTTTGAACGGTACGGTGATTATTCAAATCTACATTATTAGCTCTAAAACACAAATATACTGACGGCTTAGGGGTACATATTTTTTAAAAAGGGAGGGTATTTACTACTTGTGTCTTGAAAGTACCAGTTGCTTTTTAACTATTTTGTTGGGCAACTACACTGTGAAGCACATTTTGGACGGGTTTCTGCAGCAGTCTATTGAAGTGTCAGAAATAAGTATCAAATTCATTGAACCAGCTCAGATGATCATATTTTGGCTTAAATAAGGTGAGATACGAACAAGCCTTTTCTCTGCACGTGCAGCCCTTTTGCTTCTCCCATTGTGGTGCAGGCAATCCAAGAGGCCTTTAACCATAATTTTTTATTTCATCTGAACCAGGAAACTATGGTTACCAGCTTTAGAACAAGCCAGGATATTAAACCATAGTTTGAAGTTGACTTATGTTTACCAGCTTTGTAATAAGTAATATTGGTATGTAAAGAGGCTGGGTTTTTTTTTTACCGCTCTTGCCTGCTGCCTCTGTAGCCCGGTGAAACAACCCATGAACAACCTATGATTCTGAGTTTGCATCCTGAAAAAGTCTGACAATAGTTAAACACTTTTGATGAAGGGCTTTGAGAAACATAAAAATACAGGTGCTTCTGCAGTAGCATTCTCCCCCCCCCCCCGTGATCTCTTACTCTGTTTTCAGCATGTTTTGTACAGAGAACCTTGTTGGAGGCCCACGCTGCTGTTAGCTGGCTGTAAGGAATATTCAGAGCATATTCCAATTTGCAGGCTTGGAATTGGAAACACTTAATGAGTGGCCATGGCTGCTGGATGAATTTTGTGCCGCTTCCATGAAGTCAGTTGCATTGCATCCAGCGTAAATTGAGTTTTTGTGTTTTTAATCTGTTCAGTCAGGTTAGAACTCCTGCGGTGGAGGCTTACTGTCAGCCACATTTCGGTAGCAGTGTAGGTCAGCTAACTGACTCTACCTGTAGCTGCAGTTTATGTATCCTCAAATGGTGTGGCCAATAATAATAACAACAACTGGATATATGACCAGAAACTCATAAAAAGCGCATACACATTTTTTTTACGTGAAAACAAAACCATATTTAAAAAATTGAAAAAAATACAATTTTCTTACAATATTTAAAATGAATCACTTACAGTAAAGATGTATGAAATATATATCCATAAGTATCAATAAGTATGTAGTAATACCACTATCCGTAAAGACAGTTATGCATAAACTTCAGAAAAAGCAGAGCAAATTTCCATGTATTTATCCATCTGCAGATGGCGTCTAAATACCATTCAAATGTTGTTGTTGTTGTCATCATTGTCGTCATCATCATCTTTATTTGTACCCCGCCTTTTCCCCAACACTGGGACCCAAGGCGGCTCAAATGTTGAAAGTGTTATTAGGTCCTCAATCCATTGTGTTATAGGAGGTGAGCGTTTATCTTTCCAGTGTGGCAATATCAGTCTTTTAGCTGTCAGAGGGCGTGGAAAATCCACATGCGCTATCCTTGTGATAAATTCCATACAGCAGGTATTTAATTTAAAAGAACGTGTGCATCAGTAAATATTAAAGAGCATTCTAATACCAGATTTATCCGTAGTATGACCTCTACCCCAAAAGAAGCAACCACTGGGCATTGCCAAAACATATGGGTAAATGAAGCATTCACAGTATAACACCTCCAACAATTACCGGTGGCTGACTTAGACAAGCCCTTATTAAAAAGACGCTGTGGTGTCCCAATAAACACGAAACAAAAGGTTTTGGTCAAGAAGGCGTGACCTAAGATCCATAGACCCTTCTGACACAGACGCAAAAACAATGTTCCGTTGATTAGGCAACACAAGACCATCCAAGTACATTTTGAAAACCATAATTCTGATAAGTTTATATTTTTTTCTGGATGCTTGAGGCTATAAGGTACATTCTGTTCCCTTATTAAACCTTTTCTGTGTAACCATGATGGACAGAAATATTATCTTTTAAAAGGTAGTTAAGGCTGCAATCCTGTACACAGTTGAACTCAGTGGCACTTAATTCTGAGTAAACATGCATAGGATCGTGCTACATGGCTCAATTCAGTAATGGCACAAAGATTTGTGGGTTGGTAACCCTGCTCTTGGATAGTCCTCTCCTTTTATATTTCTTGTATAGGACAAATCTTTTCTGACATCTTGTGAAATTTTGCATCTGCAAATTAGCACGTGTGAGTAGCTCAGAATTAGTGCAGAGCTGATGTTCTAAAAAAATGTGTTGTCATAGCGAACTTTGCTAAGTCAAGAACAAAACTGTTTGTACTGCCTTAAAATATAACTAAGCCAAAACAAAATAAATACATGAAAATAAAGGTCAGCTGAGGTAAAGCAGAACAAAGGGAAAGTAGTACCGTAATCGGGGGGCCAGGGCCTGTCCTAAGAATCCTCCAAAGAGCAATAATAGAGAAGCAAAGAACAAAAATGAACCAAAGGCTCTCTGACAAAGGGGGCTAGGCCACTGGGCTCATCAGGTGGGGTGGGTGCATCTTCAGTGCTTTTGGAAGGAATTAGTTCACTCTTAGTTTCTGGCAATATTTATCCTCACTCGTATCTTTCAGTTGCTTTTCTGTATTAAAAATATACACCAGCTGACTTGCAAAATTAAATCACAATAACAGAGGACAGATTTTCCTTATTTATTTATTTATTTATTTATTTATTATATTCGTATACCGTTCCATATCTAAGCAGATTCTGGAACGGTGAACAATAAAAAGATAAAAACAGATAAAAGAATAAAAACTATGCATTAAAAACAAAGTAACATTAAAACCATGGCTGGTCAGCAAAGAAGGCTTCCCAGAACAAGGATGTCTTCAGCAGACGCCGAAAACATCACAGTGTTGGGGCCTGCCTGACCTCCAGAGGCAGGGAGTTCCAGAGAAATGGAGTCACCACACTGAAGGCTCTTCTCCTGGTGGACTCCAGTCGGGCCAAAGGTCCATGTGGAACCACCAGGAGAATGTCCCCCGGTGACCTCAGTGACACTGGGCAGGTTGGTAAGGGAGAAGGCTCTCAGGTATCCTGGTCCCAAGTTGTTTAGGGCTTTGTACACTAGTATCAGAACCTTAAACCTGGCCTGGTAGCAAATAGGTAGCCAGTGCTTCAGATGTCACCAGTATCTGAGGCTACTCTGATTTACACTAAAACAAAGTCCTTTTTTGTTGTGGCTCCCCATTTTTTGTTTGATTCTCTCCTCAAGGAGATCTGGCCGATGTGCACATTTGGCTCATTTAGAAGGGTTTTTAAAAAGTGTTTTATTTTGCCAGGCATTTTGAGCTGCAAAGGTCTGGAATTTGGATGAATTGAGACTTTGCTTTCTGCTTTATGTTTATGCGGCTTTTAATGTTTATTGGGTTTTCTAATGTGTTTTTTAAGTGGTAAGCCGCCCTGGGAAACTTTGTTGAAGGATGGGATGCAACTTTTATAAGTAACAAATAATCAATACACATATTTATTTACTCTTAAGCTATACTGGGGAAATGTTTGGGCGGGAGGAGGCATGTGCCTTCTTCGCAACTGATGCCCCTTTTGGGGAGGCTTCAGGCAGGCTTGTGCCTGTCACCATGCACATATGTCACATCTGAATACGAGGGGGAATCAGGCAAATTGTGCATACACATGACTGTCTAGTTCACGCACAGCATCCTTCCCCCTGTGGCAGGCCCATGCTTTCCTGAGGACTGGGCTCACCCACACCATTCTGCTGATGGTTTGAAGCAGCCCTCTGGTTTCTTAACTGGAGTTAGAGTGCCAGTACTGTATACTTGCTGTTTTTTGTTTTTTTTAAACCTGTCAGGAGCGTTTGAAGTGGCAATTTAATGTGATACACAGGGGAGTGTTGTTCTGATCAAAGGCCTCCCCACCCACACAGCAAGCTGAAGGAAGAGCAGAGATGAGGATCATTTGCATAGTCAAAGAATGTTTTATTAATACCAAGTGTGACACTGGGATTGTTGGCTCTTGTAACTCCAGAACTGGGGGTACTCATAACATAGTGGCCTGTGCCATATGTGGACAATCAAATCCTGGCTTAATAAGTAGTCCTGGCTTAATAAGTAGGCTTAATAAGTAGTCTTTCCTGTAGCATTGTTCCTCCCTTTGCATGAGCAGCAAAACAAACCAGGAAGGAATGAAACAAAATAATGGCTAATGGCTTCCAAACAAGCCAGGATCATAAGCCAACTTTAAACCTGGCTTGCTTGCTCACTCGGAAAAAGGGAGAAGTGAAGCAGCAGGAAAGAGGTTGCTGCATGTGAGTGCATGCCACTCATGCATATTCTGGCATATTAAGCCAGGATTTATGGCTTAGTGTGATACTCCAGCTGGGTGACAGCCAGACTGTGGTTTGGTGATATGCAAATGATCCTTGGGTCCAAATGCTCCCTCCTCTCTTTCTGTGCTCAGGTTTCTTTCCTTAGTTCCAGTTCCTTGGCAAACCATAGTTTGCTGCTTTGTCTGAACTAGGCAAACTCTGGTTTACTGAGAACATGAAACTGAGGTGGGGGGGGGAGGGAGGAAATTGACACAGGGCTTGCTTGTTCCCACAGTATGAAACTGGTTTGTCATTACATGACTGGAGCTTGGTCTCATGTGCTCCCTTCTCCCCCTTCTTTCCTTCCTTACCTTATGTGCTTTCCCTAAATAACTACTTCCTGGTTTTGCTGCAAACCGCATTTATTTAATTAGGGAAGTTTGCAAAAACATGCTAAATAGTTTGCATTACATCTGAAGTGGCAAACCATGGCTTGCAGTTTCCTGCAGCCCAGGACTGCAAACCATAATCAAATGCTGATTAGCTGGGCAAACATAAACCATAGTTTTGCTGCTTCACATGTAACAAACGAGAAAGTGACTTAACCAAGTGGAGTGTGTGAAGTTAGGGAAGGATCAGATAAGCAAAGGGCTCACTTCCAGAGCCCCACATCATAGTTTGGCGTTGCATGTTAGCCAACCTGTGTGAGCTGTGCACAGATTAATATTAAGTGATAGCACTCTTCCAGTACTTGAAGGGTTGTCACACAGAGGAGGGCCAGGATCAATCATCCCAGTTTGCAGGACACGGAATAATGGGCTCAAGTTACAGGAACCCAGATTCCACCTAAACATCAGGAAAAATTTCCTGACTGTTAGAACAATAAGACAATGGAACCAACTACCTAGAGAGGTGGTGGGCTCTCCCACTCTGGAGGCATTCAAGGTGCAGCTGGACATCCATCTGTCAGGGATGCTTTGACTTGGGTTCCTGCACTGAGCAGGGGTTTGGACTCGATGGCCTTGTAGGCCCCTTCCAACTCTACTTTTCTATGATTCTAAGTATTAATGTGAGAAAAGAATGATTGAAAACTCACGTATTGTATGGATAGACTGATTGGAGAGCTAGGATTGGCTGCAGCATTTTGCTGCATATGGACTCGCAGGGCCGGTTTGCATGGCATGGCCAGCTCGTCATGGGTTATGTATCCCACGATGAGCTGCGGAATGTGCCAGGTATGCGCAGCCACCATTTTGAATATGCAAGCCCCGATCAGGGCGATTGGGGGTTGCACTGTGTTGTGCAAACCCTACTGTTAAGTGAGGGTTATGTGAGGGTTGTTTAACCCTCAAATAACCTATACTGGCTGGGTTTGCACGACACGGCGCAACCCCCGATCAGGGATTACATTTTGAAAATGGCAGCCACACGCGCCCAGCACACATCACAGCTCGTCCTGGGTAAAATAATGTAATTATTTATTATGTAATGTCACAGTGATCAGAGAAGCAGAAAATGATTTTTTGCATGCCCCAAATATTAAACCAAAATTAAACACTACTGCTGTATGGTTTTATGAATTGGTGTTGAAGGTGGGAATTGCTGCTTAAGGGTTAACTTTGTATTCGTTATTTGAATAGAGAAGCTTTTAGACTCTCTGGTATCTTACTAGTCAAAGTAAAAGTGTTGTGGCCCTGAGGCATATAATAGCACCCTTGCCCTGAGGAAATGGCAGGTAAGACTATTGTTCTCTTGGAGTGGTATATTCAAACCCTTTCATGTTTTCTAACAATGCTCTTAGAAATAGAGACAAGGTCAAAAAATGGGCAGGCTTTCTAAGTAGCTCTGCTATAGAGCAGTATCTTACTCTGTTTTTGTGCTACCTTGTTTCCAGTTGTTGTTGTTGTTGTTGTTGTTGTTGTTTTCTTTGTGGAAATCTGGTTTTATGTACACTAAATGTGAGAATAGCTCCATATTATTCACCACAAAGAGGTGTCTGCAGGTGCAAGGGGAAGAGGGGAAAGTCCCACTGCATGAACTGAAGTTTGGGTGTGTGACACTGGATCTCGCCCTATGAATTTTTGCGAGGGGGGAATTTATATATAATGCTTTCTATGGAAATGCTTTCTCATCAGCTTATGGATTTATACCCTCACAAATTTTTGAGATTTTAAAATTTTACCATGGCAACTTTTATATTAGGGGTGTCGGACCTATTTCAGCTCGAGGGCCGAATTCAGTTTTGGAGAAGTTCTCTGGGGCTACACTACATTGGTTGGCAGGGCAAAAGACAGAAGGGGTGCAGCCAAAAAAGAAGAGGGATGGGACCAAATTACCAAAAGTACCACAGATAACAACATATGTTAGCTTAAGGCTCTTACTGCCAGTAACTACCGGCAAGCCTTAGGAGAGGCATTTGACCTTTTAGAATGGGAGAAGAACATGCAAAAGCTGGGAAGCCACCGAAAGATAGGTGATCGGGGGAAAGGGTGGGAGGTCAGAGGAAGGGAGCAAAGCCATCTGGGGAATACTGGAGGACTGGATTTGGCCCATAGGACATAGGTCGAGTCCTGGAGTCCGAGTCCCCATCCCTGCTCTGCAGTGACCACTCTGCGCCGCTCAGAAGAGTGATGGGTGGCGGCGGCAGCAGCTCGGGTTCCGCTTCGGGGCGGCGACGGAGGCCGGGCTGGAGCCGGTGGCGCTGGGCGAGCCCGAGCGAATCTGCCGCGTGAAGGCGAGCTGGAGCTTCATCGCGATCGTGCCCACCGGTGAGCGAGCCCGCCCAGCCATCCCCGTCCCGGCGGGCTTCATTTGGGCCTTTCGCCCAGCGAGGCGGCGGCTGGTCGTCAGCCCTGGGAGACACCGGCCTCTCTTTGAGCTGCCAGCCGTGACTACAGTGGCAGCGTTTGGTGCCTGAATGGGGCGGGGGCTCGGGCTGGTTTCCCGCAGTTTGCCCCGCCGAAGGCCGCGTTTGGGACCGGGGGTTCTCCCGCCCGCTCACCCGCCCCTGCTCTCCTCTCCCTCCACAGGCTGTTTGTATCATTGAAAGCCCTGTTTCAATGAAAAAAACTGTTTGTATCATTGAAAGCCCTGTTTATTTATTTTATTTATTATATTTATATCCCCACCTTTTTTCCTGCAAGGAACCCAAGGGGGCTTACATAATCCTCCTCCTCCTCCTCTCCATTTTACCTTCACAACAACCCTGTGAGGTAGGTTAGGCTGTGAGGTAGGTTAGGTTAGGTAGGTTAGGCTGAGAGTCAGTGACTGACCCAAAGTTATTGTGTTATTGTGTTTTTCTTTTAAGACAAAAGATGTTAATTTGAAATAAATAAGTTGGTTTTGTGTTGCAGTTTGGGCACTCGGGCTCAAAAAAGTTTGCCATCACTGGTTTAGCCTATTCCTTTCCAGTGGTTTCTGGCTAGCCAAATGATGCCTGTTTTTGTTTTTTTTAATGCTTCTGCAAGGCAGTTCTAATAGTCATCTTGGTTTTGAGGGCTGTATGTTGACCATACTCTGCATAGCTCTATTAAAAATAAGCAGAATTATTATTATTTTTTAAAAGGGGGGATAATATATAATTATCTCTGCTGTCCCCAAAATTCTGTGTATCTAGGTCACCATAACTGCGCCGTACGTGATTACGCTCTAACATCTTTGTGTCCGGAAGTTTCTTGCACCCAAACCAAAGGAAAGCGATGTTCATGTTTTGTTGTCGGATCCAATTTTACCATCGGGAATAACCTAGGCAACGATCCCACGAAATCTTGGGAAATGAAAGAATGTCAGGAGCAGTGCCTGTATATGTCCCTTAAAAATGGAGCAGGGAGATCTCGGTTTTGTCTTGCTTGCAGAGGGTTGTGAAGGCGAGCGGGCTAAGCTACGGTAGTTATATAGGCAGAGGCCAAAGGGCCTGTCTATGCTATAGGGAGGAACTGAAGCAGTGTAATTCAATGGAGGAGATCACCCCAGGCCAAGCTAGGCCGCCTCCTAGTTGCCATGGTAACGGAGTATTGATTTTCCTTTTCTCTGACCCCCTTTAGTGTGAGGATACAGTATTTTGCACCAACTACACCACTAATCGCGTCGAAATCCTGTTAAAATAGTACTGAACTAGAGGACTCTGTGTGTGTGTGTGAGAGTGAGTGTGTGTATTTTGATGGGTGGGATAGTGAGGCAAATCACTTCTTAAAAATAGTTTTGGTAACTAACTGCTGTTCATATATTGTGTGGCGGTGGGTGGGAAGGGTGGGTGAGAAAACAGGAGAAGAAGTTGGTGTTCCATTTATTCTGGAGAGTTCATGTAAAATGTTCCTTTCTGCAACAGGAACAAGGCCAGCTAAACAATGTTCAGGATGATGATGATGATCATGATGATATGATGAGTATAACAATAAGTATGCATCTGAATTTCTGTGTAAATGGGAGACTTTTTCCAGCACCTTTTTATTCCATGTTCTTTATGCTAGTGATAGGCTTTGGAAAATAGAGGTTTTTTCTGCCTATTTTAAATATAAAGGCCCACTTATTAAGATGGCCAGAAATCTTTGCAAGAAAAAAGAGGGAAGGACAAAGGGGTTCTTTGGACCAAAAGAGGCTGGAGCGATGGCCAGTGCTCCTAATTGCAGATTTCTGTGACATCACCAAAGCTTAGCCAGTATCTAAGAAGGGATCCCAGAGAAACAAGTAATTTTCAGTCCATTTTAAATGTGGATTTTTGCCAGTACTGTTTGTCAGGAAATCTACATGTCCTATGATTTTAATATGAAATAGTGACTCTGGTAAATGCTCTGAAGAAGCATCTAGATAGAATCCTTGAATGTAGAAATAAATTATAATCAATGCTAGAATCTCAGGTGCTATATTCAAATTAACTATGCTTATCCTCTCTCTCTTTTTTTTAATTTACAGATGTTTTTCTTGTGAGCATATAGATTTTTTTTAAAAGATAAAGTTTTCTTCCATTCTGTTAAGTTTCAACTGAAGTGTTTCAAAACCATTTCAGAAATCTCCTTTGTTTTCTAAAATATCATTTGCAATTAAGACATACTTTGCAAGAGATTGCCGCAAGAGATTGCTGCTGTGTGAAGCACAGCTGGGAACTGGGGTAGCTCCTAAGTTACCACATTAAAAACTGTCCCGGATTGAAGACGAACAAATAAACTAGGCTGCTCCAATGCACAGTGCAACAAAACGTTCCCTGAAAGTAATATTACATTAAACTTTGATTTTGGCTATCTGGTTGTTGTAAGTTGTCTGAACAGTGCCCTTGTACTTTCTCTTTTGTTGATTTCCTCCTCATTTGCTTACAAATCAATCGTGTGTGTATGCCTGTTTTCCCATGGGTTTTCAGATACCCCTCTTCCTCTTCTTGCTGCCACTGTTTTTGCTCAGTCATGTTGTTTTATTGTACAATTTTTATAATAAAGACCCCATTTAAGAAAGGTGAGAAAACAAGCAGACATCACCCATGGCTTGTACCCAATGTTGTGGTAAATGGGGATGGGAAAGGGGAGAGAAGTATTAAATTTCGAAAATCATTGCGAAGAGTAGTACGGTAAGTGACTAGAAGCAAAAATCAGATATAAACTCAGCATCCTGCAGTGGCAGACAGCCATAATTCTACCATTCATCCTTAAAATATGGAAGTATGTAGTGGCTGAAATGAACTAATTTAGCACTACTAAGTTCTAAAACTAGACTGTGATACTGCCAAGAATAGAAACACAGTGACGGTTTGCACAGAACACTAACCCACGATTAAGCCATAGTTTGTTGCCCTACTCAGGGTTTGTCTGCCAGACGATTGAACAAACCATGGTTTGTTTTTTCAATCCCTAGGTTGTTTGTTCCCCCCTCCGCCCACTTCCTTCCTGTATCCCAAATGCCTTTGTGGATCTATACTACTAGCATGTAGAGCAGCTGGGTTTTTTGACCGCTGTTGCCTGCCGCCTCTGTACCCTAGTGAAACAACCCTTGAACCACCCATGGTTCTGGGCTCTCATATAGTAATAACAACCCATGGTTTAAACAATCCAGAGTTCATAATCCAACAACAAACCACAGGTTCTCTTTCTGGCTTGTTTGTGGTTAACAAACCATGGTTTGTTAGTGCAGCTGAGTTCACACATCATGATAACCCAGAATTCAGCAGTCCATGGGTTAAATAAACCATGGGTTATAGTGATATGTGTGAACCTGGTCAGTCATTTCCTAGATGTATTGCTGGCTACACTAATTGGGCATGACAGAAACTGACAGAGGAGGGGGAATATAATGGGTAGTATTGGATGTGGGAAATTTGTTCCTTAGCTGGAAGTGTGTGTAAATTTTGGATTGGCCCTTTAAGGGCAAACTGGTTTGCTTTTGCCCACTGTCCACTTTTCTTCCTTATTGTTGGTTATTTTCATTTTTGTCCAGAGAGAGATGGCCTTCTCCAGGATCCAACAAACGTTAATACTGTCGAATTACCAGAGGAGAGAACAGTAATTTGAACTTGTTGATCAGCAAGTTTCTACAAGTTCAGGAAAGAGATACCTTGGAATCCTGGCTGCTGCTCCCCTATGGTGAAGCAGTGTATGTATGTGGTGATGGAAGACAAGGGAGAAGAGGCAGGTAGAGCTATGGGGTGTATGTGCGTGTACTTCACTCTTACCCACTTGCTGTTTCCCCTCACAATTCCCTGGCCACTTTCCCCCCATACAGTGTGGCAAATGTGTCTGGGCAGGGTCAGCATCAAGGGTAGGCATGGTCGGCACCTGCTAAGAGCCCACACCCCTGCCGGAGCCCACTGACAAGAGTCCCCTGGATTTGCTCCTCTTCACCATTGCAACCTGCTTATTCACCTGCCTCTTTCTCTGGCCCAGAAAAGGAGCAGCGACAGATGGTACTGCCTGCTGGCTCTCTGGCTCTCTGCCTGTCACGTAAGCAAGTGGTAGCACTGATGAGAGAAAGGATGAGGAGCAGTAGCAGCTGGTGACAATGGTGGTGATGAGAAGGTAGACTCATGAGGGAGGGCCCCCGTTGAGGGTGTCTTGCCCAAGGGCCCTCAAAAACCTGGAGCTGGCAGTGTGTCTGGGAATCCTGGTTGCGGGCAGCAGGTGTTGCAGGGGGAAAGCATTTCTGCCAACTCCCGCTCCCCTCACCACTAGCCCCATGTTTGCTGCCAAAGCTGTAGATCCTGGCTGGGGACCCAAGGTTGGAGAACACTGGGCTAGAGGACAGTCAGTTGGCAACAAAGGTGAGGTGATCCCAAGGAGTTGGCCAAAGCATTGAACAGGGGGTAGGACTCGATGGCCTTATAGGCCCCTTCTCTTCTCTTCTCTTCTCTTCTCTTCTATTCTATTCTATTCTATTCTATTCTATTCTAGGTTAAACACATTCACTGTACCAATAAAACAAACGCAACCCCCCCCCCCCATCGTCCTCTTCTCTCTCTTCCCCCCTCCACCCATGATTTTTATAAATAGATTGCACACACAGTTCTTCCAGCAACAGGGGGTGGGTGGGGAAGGATTAATAGAAAGGCTGAATGTAACCTAAATTCCAGAGTGCACTGAACCTGGCAGTCAGGGAAACACAGGATTAAACATGCCTTGGCTTCACCCAGACATTTCACGTTTGTGACCTGAGAAGCAGGTGATAAAGCTACTTTTAAGCGGAGATTAATTGGTTGCATCATCATATATGCTACAGCGATCTCAGTTCTCTGATTCCGAGGACTTGTATAGCCAAAACGGCACCATCCACACAAAAGGGGAAGGTATCTGCAAAGTTCAGGGAACCCCAAATTGAGCAAAAATCTCAACAACTTTAGAAAGAAAAACCCTTTGGGGGGGATAACCCCCCAAAACAGCTCAGTGATGACTGAGCATGCTCAGTGGGCAGGGAATATTGACCGAGTTTTGCACTGGGGGGGGGGAAATGGAAAACTGGGGTTGATGGGGAATGGAGTGTCTGGAATCTTGAGCAGAAGCACTCCACGCTGCAACGTTTTGTTGCAGTTCCCATTTGTGTATACGAATAGTAGTCTCAATTCTCTGAGTGCGTTGTTTATGTAGTCAAAACTGCACCATCCTCATATAAGAGGAAGCTATGGGCAAACCCTGAGATATGCAGAATTATAAAAGGTCTCTAGGGGGGAAAAACCTTAAGAGGGGATCCCCTCCCGCCAAGCAGCCCACTGAGGACCAAGTGTGCCCAAAGGTAATAGAATGCTGATTGTTGGGTGGGGGAAATGGAAAACCAGGTGGGAAGGAGAATGGAATGGCAAATCCTGAAGAGGAGCATTCCACAGTGCAATATGGTGTGTGTGCGTGTATCTATATCTATCTATCTATCTATCTATCTATCTTTGTGTATACTGTATATGTTACTGTCCTTTTCCTAATGCACACCTACATGTTTGGCATTATATTGGCCTGAAAGTAAAGAGAAGTGAGAACCAACTTCCTTCCAGTTTCTGGAAGCTATCCTATCTGACTGTCAGGAGGACATACTTGCCATATGTGGTCACGTAGAGTAGATATTACAAGCCTACTCCAAACTCTGTGGGAAAGAATGTACGGTACTCACCCAAGGTATTTGTAGTTTGATCAATGTCTCCACAGTAGTTTCTTGTGCTCTTGGTTCAGTGCTTTGTTCTTAAAGGTATGGTAGGGAAGAAGGCAGGTCCCTTCAACACCAGCGAGCAGCAGGTAGACCCACAACTTTCCCAGTTTAATTGGTGACTAAACATGGGGCTTATGACCCATGATGTGCGTGGACTTGCTTTTCTAAAACAAGTCCAGTTAGTTGTGAGTTGTTGAAATTGATTGGTAAAGTTTTGAGGATAAGAGTACATCCTGGGGTAAGGACATAGGAAGCTGCCCTATACTGAGTCAGACCCTTGGTCCGTCTAGCCAAATATTGTTGACACTGATTGGCAGTAGATCTCCAGGGTTTCAGGCAGATGTTTTTCCAGCCCTACCTGAAGATGCCGGGGATTTGAGGTAGAGCTGGGTGAGGTGGAGGTAAGATGTTCCTCTTGCAGAAAACCTGACCACATGCTTCAGCTGGTTGTCATCTTCATGAATTGTATTTTATATGTGCTAGATGGTTGGATCTATTCTATATGAGCGTTTCAAATCAGAGTTATAATAGACAGGCCACGGACATATTCATTCATTCAGTTTATTAGCTGTCCAAAAGTAATTTACTTTTTTCCCCAAAGTTAAAACAAATTAAACATTGCAGTTAAAATAGGACAAATTAAGAAGCAGCAATGACAACTATAAAATCAAAACAAATCACTTAAAACATTGCAGCAGTGATAAATTAGAACGGAGTCAAAAAAATAAACTTTTCACAGAGCTAAACAATTGTACTAAAACCATAGCATATTATAAAGTTTAAAACACCCGGGAAAAATAATAACATTTTTGCCGGGTGCCAAAATGACGTTAACGTAGGTGCTAGGTGCTCCTCTCTGGAGAGAGCACTCCTCAACCTGGGGGGGGGGGGCACTGCTGGAGAGGCCCTTTGTCTCATAGCCATCTGCTGCATTTAAGTTGGTGAGGGCACTTAGATAAGGACTCAGTTGATGATGTCAGGGCTCAGGTAAGTACTATGAAAATAGGCAATCCTTCAGGTGCCAAGGTCCCAAGCAGTGAAGGGTTTTAATGGGCAAATCCAGCACTTTAAATTGGGCCCAGAAAATGGACCAGGAGCTAGTGAAGGTGTTTCAGCACTGGTGTAATAGGTTCATAATGCCCACCACTCCCGGTTACTACCCTCACAGCCAGATTCTGCATGAATTGAAGTTTCTGGATTGTTTTCAGAAACAGCCATGCACTCAACACATTGCAGTAATACAGATTTTTGATCAATCAATTTAAATAACTGGAGTGGTTATGGACAACATGAAGGGCACTGACAAGTAGATGCACAGGTATATCTGGTTCTCTGTGCTGTAATGTCAAAAGGGGAACTTTGTACACATGGAGAGGGGGAGGAAGCTCAGACTTTGGATGCACATCCCCAGTGCTTGCAAGCTCCGCTCCTAGAGGAGCGTGAGTCACTGTCGCTGCAACTTCTCCCTCGCACTTCTGATATCTGAAGCCAATCTGTGTCTGACAGTTCGTTTTTTAAAAATGGTTTCTATCCTTGAACATGTGCACTGGAATGGTCTCTTATATCTCGGCTCGGTCTTCTCCCAAAAGAGGGTCTATGACCCCCCTGGCAAACCTGAAGTGCAGACTGAAGGGGCAGAATTGCAGCTTGAGATTGATAGGCAAATGGTCAAGGAGCACCTGATTACTCTGAACGAGTTTAAATCTCCAGGGCCTGATGAGCTGCATCCTAGAGTAATAAAGGAACTGGCAGAAGAACTCTCAGAACCACTGTCTATTATCTTTGAGAAATCATGGAGGACAGGTGAAGTGCCAGACGACTGGAGGAGGGCAAATGTTGTTCCCATCTTCAAAAAGGGCAAGAAGGAGGAACCTGGGAACTATAGGCCAGTCAGTCTGACATCAATCCCCGGGAAGATTTTTGAGCAGATTATAAAGAAGTCAGTCTGCAAGCACCTTGAAAACAATGCAGTGATTACTAGAAGCCAGCATGGATTTGTCAAGAACAAATCCTGTCAGACTAATCTGATCTCATTTTTTGATCGGGTAACCTCCCTTGTGGACTGTGGGAATGCTGTGGACATTATATATCTGGACTTCAGCAAAGCTTTCGACAAAGTGCCTCATGATATCCTGATTAGTAAGATAGCTAAGAGTGGGCTAGATGGAACAACTATCAGGTGGATCCACAATTGGCTACAGAATCGGACTCAAAGAGTGCTTATCAATGGTTCCTTCTCAAACTGGGGAGAGGTAACGAGCGGGGGTACCACAGGGCTCGGTCCTGGGCCCGGTGCTCTTCAACATTTTTATTAATGACTTGGATCAGGAGGTACAGGGAATGCTTATCAAATTTGCAGATGACACAAAGTTGGGTGGAACAGCTAATACTCTGGAAGACAGAAACAAAATTCAAAGTGACCTCAATAGGCTGGAGCGCTGGGCCGAAAACAACAGAATGAAATTTAATAGGGATAAATGCCAAGTGCTGCACCTAGGGAGAGGAAACCAAATGCAGTGTTACAGAATGGGGGACACTTGGCTCAACAATACTACAAGTGAGAAGGATCTTGGAATTGTGGTAGATCACAAACTGAATATGAGCCAGCAATGCGACGTGGCTGCAAAGAAGGCAAATGCAATTTTGGGCTGTATTAATAGAAGTATAGCTTCCAAATCGCGGGAAGTGATAATTCCCCTTTACTCGGCACTGGTTAGGCCTCATCTTGAGTACTGCGTCCAGTTCTGGGCACCTCACTTTAAGAAGGACATAGACAAACTGGAGAGGGTTCAGAGGAGGGCAACAAGGATGATAAAGGGACTGGAAACAAGGCCCTATGAGGAGAGACTGAAAGAACTGGGCATGTTTAGCCTTCAGAAGAGGAGACTGAGGGGAGATATGATCGCACTCTTCCAGTATTTGAAGGGATGTCACACAGAGGAGGGCAAAGATCTCTTCTCGTTCATCCCAGTTTGCAGGACACGGAATAATGGGCTCAAGTTACAGGAACCTAGATTCCACCTAAACATCAGGAAAAATTTCCTGACTGTCAGAGCAATAAGACAATGGAATCGACTACCTAGGGAGGTGGTGGGCTCTCCCAGTCTGGAGGCATTCAAGGTGCGGCTGGACAGACATCTGTCAGAGATGCTTTGACCTGGATTCCTGCATTGAGCAGGGGGTTGGACTCGATGGCCTTGTAGGCCCCTTTTTATATTTTAAGGCAGGACTGGATGGGCAGGGAGGACTACCAGCGCTACGGCCTACTACTTGGTTTTAAAGGAACGTTTTGGCTGCGGTTCTTAACCTGAAACACTGTCTGGAACCGTCCTGACAAGTCTTTTGCTGATAGGCAGTGCAAGTTGCAAGACGGGTATGCTGAGAGTCTAATGACAGCGGAAACATGGTATAGATTGGGACCAGCCCATGCACAGTTGTTGTTAACCCAGGGAGGATTTGAAGGCATTGAGCAGTTTGCAGGATGTGGCCTTTTGCCAAACAGTGGTGTTTCGTGATTTTGTAAAGCTTGAGAACAAGCTTAAAGCGAATTCACTACTACTGCAACCAACAAGGGGACTTTTGAAGAGGCAGTTTTTTAGTAGAGGGTAAGTTCTGATTATAGGTATGTCTTTTTGCTTTGAACCCATGATGGTATGTAGTGTTAACTAGCACTAGGAGTTGTAATGGGGCAAGGCCATGCTATTAAGGTCATGCTTTTACATGTGCTAGAAGCACATGAGGTCATGCATCTGGAATGTGTTAAGAGAGTATGCAAGTCCTTGTTCCTGTCTCACCATTCCTTACTTCCGTGCATATTTAGTAATCCCCCCACCAAAATTCTTCTGCACTGAAAATTAACAGCTCCAATCTTGGTTTATTATCTACCTTGTAAAAATGTTTTAAATGATGCAACGTGCATGTTTTTTTGGCAGTGTTTACACATTTCCGTAAGGCTTTTATTTACCATAGTTGTATCACACTCTTCTGCTAAGGAGCTTGGGGCAGCATGCATGGGCTGTCCTCAGGGCCAGATTAAGAGCATTATGGGCCTGGTGCTGAGGATTTTGGTGGGCCTTTTTATGGAAATAAATAAAATGAAGACGCAATTTTATATTAAAACAAATTAAATATTTTAATTACCATTAAAGTGCCAAAACAGAAACATATTGAAAATATTTCTTTTTTTGTAAACAATAAACTTGTTAACTCAATAAAACCATTCATCACATATCGTTGATGATAAGTACCTCCACGGTTTTTAACCCTCTAGGGCAGTCCTTCCCCAACCAGGGGCCCTTCAAATGTTTGGGGCCCCAGCATCCCCTCTTCCCCAGCCACTGGCCATGCTGCCTGAAGGCAAAGAGAAACTGTAGTCCAAAATATCCAGAGGGATATTTGGTGAACTCTGTTCTCTGGGGGTTTTTCAAAATAAAACTAAAATGCAACACAATTCCCATGAAGCGCACGTGCACACACACCACACACACACACACACCACACACACACATTATTAGCCAAGCACACACACACGTGCACCACACACACACACACACCACACACCAGAGAAACTGTTCCTGGGGGTTTTCAAATACAACTTAAAAGCCACACAATTCCCCATGAAAGCGCACGTAACACACACACACGCACACACTATTAGCCAAGCAGGTGACATTTTGCAGGCGGCAGGAGGATCAACACCCCCAAAAGGCAGACACATTCACATAAATAGAACATTCACAACAACCATTTTTAAATAAACATAAACCATCTTCCCCAGCCACTGGCCATGCTGCCTGAGGCAAATGAGAACTGTAGTCCAAAATATCCAAGAGAGATATTTGGTGAACTCTGTTCTCTGGGGTTTTTCAAAATAAAACTTAAAATGCCACACAATTCCCCATGAAAGCGCACGTGCACACACACACACACACACACACACACACACACACACACAGTATTAGCCAAGCAGGTGACATTTTGCAGGCGGCAGGAGGATCAACACCCCCAAAAGGCAGACACCCACACCCACAAACACACAGCCCTTACATTCAGTTTGGCTCACAAAAGAGGGAAAGCTCTTTTACAGAAAAAAAGGAGAAGGAGATCTTGCAGATCAAAAGAGTCAAACTTTTGAACCTTACCTGTGCAGAGGAGGGCCATCAGGACCAGCGGCAGGTAAAGACCATCCCAGAGGTTTGTCCCATAGCAAGCAGAAGTCATGGTGGAGATTTTGGAGGCGGGTGGGCAGAGAGGGGTCGCTTGACGGAGCAAAAACTCAAAACTCCTGCAGCTCATCAGTAAGGGTCTTCCCAATTTCCCCCAAATTATTTATTTAAAAAAAAAAAAAGCAGCCACAACAAAAAGCCAGGAAGCTTTGCTTGACCAAGAATAATTGTGTTCTTGTTGCTTTGTTTTTGTTTTTTTTGTTAAACTAGCATTTGAACAATTGAGCTGCGAATCAGAAAGATCTTTTGCTCGAGGCTGGAGAGAGAGGTCCCTTCTAAATCTGAATATTACAGACCCTAGCAAGCCCCCCATGTGCTAGAAGTTCTCACAAAGAAATGTAGTAACAGTGATTGAAATGCAAAGATACTGAAATGCTAATTTGAGAACAACAGTTCTTGCTAGGTCTTGCCTCAAGCCTGTAATGCAGATGTGCTTAGAACACCTTTCTAATCTTGAAAAAATCATTAATTATGCTGAATGATAACGATCAGAGCTAACTCCGAAGGGGGGAAAAATCGCAGGGGGAAAAAATCGCAAAAAATCGCCGCGTGTCCCTATAATTGCGGGCCTGTTGTCTGTTAAGGGCCTGGAGCTGCCGCTCCAACAGCCCCTAGCTTAATCCGGCCCTGGCTGTCCTCTCCCTCCAATCATTTTATCTTTGATAGGCTTCTTGTTCTCTGAGGATCTTTGCTCAAACAGATCAAAATCCTACCATTTATAACATTTCAACTAACATTTGATCATGTACTTTATCTTAAACATCTGTGCAGCTTGACTCAAACCAGAGCTTCAAGCCTAGTCATAGCTCCTGCACAAAGCTCCTGCACATAACTCTTAAGATGGCTTTTTCTTAACACAAGCCAGTTTACAGCTGACTTCAGAAGAACCCCCCCTATGAGGTTCCATCTTCCATCCTGCATTGAGCAGGGGGTTGGACTCGATAGCCTTGTAGGCTCCTTCCAACTCTATGATCTATGAAATCAATCAAGAAGCTTTTGGCTTCCAAGGATTAACCAACCCACCTGTGGCAATCTCTTTTGTCCCAGTTCCAAGAACACATATTGCACTTAAAGCTAGCTCATAGCATATATACAACTAGTAACTCTATACAGTTAGCACACACAAATTTTAATGAATAACACTCCTATGAAATACAATGAATCATTTTCAATAATACACGTTACATTCATACTTTTTGGCAGTCCGTGTGTGTGTGTGTGTGTTTGAGATTGGACAGAGAGAGATCTCTAGATCTCTGGCAACTGAGGATAACACCTCATGCGTCTGCCTCCCAGGAAGAACATCATGGCAAGCAGGAGACCAACTTGGCCCTCTCCATTGGCTAGAGAAGAAACAACTGCAAGTAGCTTGCTTTGTCCTGCCCAGCCAGAAATAACACTAATAAGAGCTCTACTGCAACTGAGCTCTATTGCAGACGTAGGCAACCAGGTGCCCGTCAGCTGTTTTGAACTACAACTCCCATAATCACTGGCCATCCTGGCTTGGGCTGATGGATATTGTAGTCCAAAACATCTGGAGGGCAACAGGTTGCCCACTCCTGAACTGGTGCCCCAGTTTGCTTTCTTTTCCCTTCTCCCTCCCAACCTCCTTTCCTCTTGTGTCTTGTCTTTTAGATTGTAAGCCTGAGCACGGGGACTGTGTTATTACTTATCTTTGTAAGCCTCTGGGGCTGTTTGCATGACATGACAGCCCATTGTGGGGTTCTTTAACCCATGGTGAGGCTGCAGTGCATGCAGGGTGTGTCTGGCCACCATTTTGAATATACAACCGCCAATCGGGGGTTGTCGTGTCATGCGAACCCAGCGAGCATGGGTTATACGAGGGTTAAACAACCCTCGTGTAACCAATGGTCTGTTTATCCCTTGCATAGCCCATGCTCGCTGGGTTGGCACGACAGGACAGGCCCCAACAAGCCATGGCATATCTTCCGAACCTGGTCTCTGTGTGTGCCTTTTTTAGGGTAAATATGCTTTCAATAATAAAATAAAGGAAAGATTATGTGACAATAAATATGTTTTCCTTTAAAGAGTGATGAGACTCTTGATGATTTTTCCTGTTAGGAGGATTTGGCTGAGAGATAATGTCTGCCACAGATGTTTTGAACTTCTGAAAACCTTGGGATTTTCCTGAGCCTTCTGCTACCTCTCGTGTGTGGATAGTGCTGTTTTGCCACATAAGGGCAATTGGCAATAGAAATAAAACAAAAGCATCCCAAACATAACATTCGATTTGTAAACTGCAATTTCCCAGCAAAAGATACTTTTTGAGTATAATAATTTCTGCACTTGGATCACCAGGGAAGTCTTGTGGGTTTCATGTGGATTCTTTACCTTTTAATCAAGGTGCACAGGGAGACCATGCAGGCCTGAACTCGTGCCTGGAAAATGTAATGTGTGAATTTGTCTTCATCTGTCCGATAAATTACATAGAGGGTGCGTCTTCACTACAATACTTCCCTTTCAGTTAAGAATCCTGGATCTTAAGATTTATACCTGGATAAACGCCAGGTATAAATTAATCTTCCCATTTTTATATATATATAAAAAACACACGTTTGGTTTGATATTGGACTTTTCCCTGACCAAATCTCTCATGAACATCCCTGTTCAGTATCTCTTGCTAGTTGTACTCATTCTCTCTCTCTCTCTCTCTCTCTCTCTCTCTCATTTTCTTGGATTTTCCTCAATACCTTTATGTTTTGAATGTTATCTTTTGGAGAAATCTTAGTTCAGTCATTTATGCCAGGAGCAACCTTTTTCCTATCAAGGACCATGTTACCTCCGTTGAAACCTGTCAGGGGTCCACATTCCAGCAGTGAGTAGGGTCAGAGCCCAAAGTGGGCAGGGTTTGCAAAGTGGTTGGGATTTGAAACTAGGCTAAGTTCTGCATACTGTTAGGAGGAGGGCCACAGGTTCCCGACACCTGATTTAACATCTAGTAATCAAAACGATTCTCTAGGAAACGTGTATGTGTAAGTGAGAGGTAATGTGGCACAGGCATTGTAATGTGTGCTAACCCTTTATCCACCACCCCTCCATGGGCTCCTGCAAAGCAGCGTAAGAGATCATGAGAGGAGAGTTGCCACATGCTCCAAAAAAGAGATCCTCTGCATTATTGCTGCACCTTTATGGCTATGTAGGGAAGGGCCTTTTGTGTAATTTAGAATAGCATTTTGGAGTGTTCACATACATGGGGAGGGACCATCGCACAGTGTTGGAGCCGCACGTGCTTTGCAGGCAGATGGTCCTGGCACACGGCCCAGCAAGGTCCTGGCTCAAGGCCCCCTTCCCCCTGAACAGTTTTATAATGTTCAGACATACTTTAGTTTTGGTTTGGCAAGGTCCATGAGCGGGTTTGGAGCGAGCTGCAAAGTTTCTTTTTGGCATGGACATAGACATTGTTGCATTCTATGTCCCTCCCAAAAAGAAACTTCGTAGCCCTCTAGAGAGTGGGGTGTAAAAAGGGGGGCGTTAAGGTAACTCCCTTAGCGGCAGGAACCTCGGGATTTTTCTGGGGAGCCCATGGCTCCCCTGTGTCCCTTCCATTTTGCCACTGTTCCCGAGGTGATACATGGGAAGCAATTACCCCTCCCG
The DNA here is from genome assembly GCA_021292165.1 of Shinisaurus crocodilurus. NCBI lineage: Eukaryota > Metazoa > Chordata > Lepidosauria > Squamata > Shinisauridae > Shinisaurus > Shinisaurus crocodilurus. Next base: position 294,971,571 of record CM037876.1, read on the forward strand.
GGGGGGGTCCCCCCACTAATTTTGCATGTTCCCGAGGTGGCTGCACTTTGGGAACAGTGGCAGAATGGAGGGGACACTGCGGAGACAGGGGCTCCCCCCAAAAAATCTCTTGGGTCTTGCTGTGAAAAGGAGGGGATTGAGTCCCCCTTTTCTCAAGCAATGACCTCCCCAGGCTTTTGAAGATCTGACAGCTCATTTTGACAGGTGACAGATGCTTCAAAAGGATAGCGGGGGAGATCTACATACCTCCACCCTTAGGGTGGCAGTGACCAGGGTGGGTGCCTGCTGGATTTTGCCAGCAGGCAACTCCCTGCCCTGTAGCCACCCCGGGGTCCCCCTTGCCACCCATGTGTAACTATAATCACCCACAGTTGCGCATGGGTGGCAATATTTTTTTTAAATTAATTTTTGCAAATATTTGTGGAAAATAATTTGGGTAAAACTTTTTTAAAAAAAAATACCTACCCATCCCGGGCAGCCCCTCCAAGGTACCACTGCTCAGGGATGGGTAAACTGGGATTGCAAAAGGTGGCCTAAAAAGTGACTTCCACGATCTCTAACATTTTTTAAAAAATGATACTCAAGCTGCAGCGAGCTGAAAACGGCTTGCAGCAGTGGTGGGGAAGGATGGAAACCTCCGTGCTCCCATGGGAAGACCAGTCACGGAGGAGCGAGGAGCAGCGGGCATGTACCCGCGATGTGCCCGATCGTTTGTCCAGTGGGGGGGGATCAACCCATACTGCATGGCTTTTGCCACAGTGTGGGTTGCCATGTCGTGTGAAACCTCCCATTGTGAAACCTCTCATTGAGAGCCAGTGTGGCGTAGTGGTGAGAGTGTTGGACTGGGACTCGGGAGATCCGGGTTCTAGTCCCCGCTCGGCCATGAAACTCACTGGATGACTTTGGGCCAGTCACTGACTCTCAGCCTAACCTACTTCACAGGGTTGTTGTGAGGAAAAAATGGAGAGGAGGAGGATTATGTAAACCGCCTTGGGTTCCTTTCAGGAAACAAGGCAGGGTATAAATATAGATACTAGATAGTCTGACCTGAGATAAGGCAGACTCTTTATGTTCCCTTTTTACCACAGCAGTCCTTACAACATACAAACTAGGCTATGCAGATTGTGTAATGGTTACAAGAAGAGCCTGCTACTGCCCCTAGGGCTGCTGGGATGAAGAAAAGGAAGAATGTTGGATCCTCCATTTTTGAAAATACAAAATCCAGCTGTTATATTTTCCAAAATGGAAGATACAACATTTTTCTCTTTCTCTGTCGCAACCGATCTTTTGGTTGGCCTAATAAAGGTATTACACTAATAAGGATTTTGTAATTTCACTTATGGCTGAGAAGAGCTCATTCACTTCACCATGCCCATTCTTCCTGTCTCTTTTAACGCCCCCCCCCCCCCCCCCATGCAGCAAAACCAGTGGAGAGCGATCCTTGCCTCTCCTGCTTTTCATTCTTCTTGACGGCAGCAAAGAGACAAATTGGGCCGCTACTTTTGCTTCTTCAGCAGTTAGGCCCAGTATGATTACACTCTCTTGCAACAGGCTTACCGTAATTATCGGCAACCCTCTTAATGCTGTTTAATCTGATGGCTGGACCACGCCCACATCTTGCTCTCCCACATTTCTCTTTTTGAATGTGTGCTCTTGTGCAACACAAAACACACACCATGTTCTGGAATAATGGGCTTGCTCTATGAACTATTTATGAAGCCAGACTCCAGTGTAAAGCCTTCATATGGTGGGGGGGGGGGGGCAGGGGAGAGAGAGAGAGAGAATACACTTCTCTGGCCAAGAATGAAAACAATATTATTCTAAAAGGTTCTATTCAGCTTTTGAAAATGGAGTTGGGGGTGAAATTGGACTGTGTGGGAGGGATTGGATAGGTATTCGTAAAATATGCTTTGGTTGTAATTGCAGGGTTCGTGTATGGGACTCATTGAATTGGTCATCTGGGGCTATAAATAGGTTGCATGAAAGCCCAAAATGTGCAACAGCAAATAGCACTTCCGTTGATGTTTTGAAATTCATGCCTTCTCTTGCTTTTGTCTTGCTGTATGTATGTTCATGACAAATTCTTTCATTTAAAAAAAATTATCATGATCAGCAATGCCATTTAAAGACATGTACATAATTTTTAAAAATGCACCAGGAAAATACATGACACTAGCACATGCTGGGGGCGGCAGGTGGACGTGCCCCCTTTCCCTGGCCCCACCAATTGGTGTTTTCCTGGCTTTTGTGCAGTCCCCCCCTTTCCAAAATGGGGGGGGGGGAAATGGGTTGAAATGCCTGTCCTACTGGCAGCAAGAGCATCAAGCTATAATATGCTGGTATTTTTTTGTTTGGTTTGTGTATTTCTGACCCCAACCCCTTTGCCCTGGGCCCTGCCCACCACTGGAATGTGGCCGCCGAGAGCCTCTCTAAAACGGGATTCGGCCCACCAGCTGAAAGAGGTTCCCCACTGTTGTACTAGCATATACTTCTGAAGAGAGAAAACAAGCAAACACTGGCAATGAGACCCCATCATTCTCTGAACTTACACAGAACCTTGTATAATATACATGAATATAAATGTAGCGCATGGCTCTTTATGCATCTGTAGAATATGGCGCCCCGGTGGAAGAGAGAGGTTTAGATCTATGGAGATACTGAGTTGGACCAGTGATCTGTCTAACCTAGCATTGGAGAGTGCTGCTGCTAATGGGAGTACCTAGGGTCTCCAGGGGAGATTTTTCCTAGCCCTACGACATGAGATTATTTCAGTAAAGATCCTGTGGATTGATCATGGAATGTTGAACATGCAGAGCATGGGTGCTTTGCGCTAGTGGCTTTTCCTCAGTGGCACAATTGGCACTCAAGAGTTGTTTTGTCTGGATTCTCCTGGCTCTCTCTGCTTCTAGTCCAATACTCTTATTAGCAGACCTCCCTAATGTGGTGCCCTCTACATGTTTTGGGCGACAATTCCCAGCATTCCTGCTTGTTGGCCATGCTGGCTGGGGCTGATGGGAGCTGGAGTCCGGAATATATGGAAGGCCCCAGGTTGGCGAAGGCTGGCTGTTCCATCTGCTGCACCACGCTGAGTTCAGTGTAATTCACCTTGTAACTGTGGCAGCCTCCTTTAGTCATTCTCTCTCCATCAGCACACGCCCCATGCAGGAAGCTGCAGCCAGTTGGCTTCCTCATTCCATAGAAGCATCTGTTCCTCCAAGCCCCAGCAGGGTGGGCAAGCTGTGGGTAAGAAAAGGCAGGCACAGTTGTTGACACACCAACCAGCTAATGAAAACCTTCTTAGCATCTCCATATGCCGAGGAAAGCCTTTCCACACTGTAACTTTTGGCTGTTTCTCTGAAAGCAGTCGTCGTCCGTCCCCCCCCGCCCGCCCTCCTCAAGCTAGCAGATGAGTGTGCAACTAATGGACACGATGGGATTTATCTCACTGAGAATCTTGGAACCTTCCATGATACTATGGACACTAACAGACACTGCTCTGTTTTCTACTGCTGTTCTTGTAATGTTTTAAGGCATTTATTACTTTATGCTGTCTTTACATTGGTTTTTAATATTGCGTTATACGTATTTTTAATGTAAACTTCTTGGGAGATTTTAGGATATTCAGCGGTATAGAAATAGTATAAATTACATTTTAATAAATAAATCAAATGAAGCCAATTTCTAGCCTTTTAATTTAGCAAAGCTTTAAGAGTGTGTGGACAAGGCCTAGTGAAATTTCAGAAGCTGCGGGGTGAGATGAAGGGGGTCTGGCAAGGCCCTAGAACAGTGTTCTCCAACCTTGGGTCCCCAGATGTTTTTGGCTGGCTGGGGCATGCTGGGAGTTGTAGGCCAAAAACATCTGGGGACCCAAGGTTGGAGAACACTGCCCTAGAAGAATGGCGAGAAGGCCTGGTGTAGTTCCATGGTAGAAGCCACAAAGGTACAAGCCTGGTCAGTGCCTGGTGGGTTATAAATGCTGCAAATGCAGCATCCCTGAGATAGATGGCTGTCCAGCCTCTGCTTAAATACCTCCGGTGAAGGAGAGCCCACCACCTCCTGAGGCAGGCAGTCTGCTCCACTGTTGGACAGTTCTTCCCATTAGGAAGTTTCTCCTAATGTTTAGCTGAAATCTGCTACCAGTTTCTACCCCTTTGTTCTAGTTCTGCCATCTGGAACAACAGAGAACAAGTCTACTCCATCTTCTACATAACATAACTGAAGACCAATAGATAATTGAAGACCACTACCATATCTCCCCATAATCTTCTCTTCTGCAGGCTAATCATAACCTCTTAGGATGTCGTTTCCAGGCCCTCTCCTGGTTGCCCAGGATAGATTCTCTCTCTCTCTCTCTCTCTCTCTCTCTCTCTCTCTCTCTCTCTCCCCCTCTCCCTCTCTGTGTGTGTGTGTGTGTGTGTGAGAGAGGTATGTATGTATGTATGTATGTATATACACATTAAATTTGGTTGCAAAAATGATATACAGTGCAGGACTTAAGCCAAAGTATATTGTGTTTCCACGTGGTCTTCTATCCAGTCAGTGGATATGCCCAGACCTGGTTAGCTTCTGCAGAGTTGCAGCATCCTTTGCCTTCAAGTTCAGACCATACTCCAGGAATATACAGATTGCAGGACTTGGGTTACTTTGGCATGTCTTATTTTTCTTTCAGCATTCATATATGCAGAGCCCTGTGTGTGATGCTTTGTGGTGAAGGAACTATAGAGCATTGTGTAATGCTTCTTACCTATGAATGAATGTACAAACATTTATTTTATAGAAATGTTTTTAGAGTATTCATGCCCCACCTTATCACCAAACAACCTCAAGGCGGCTTACGCTAAACTAAAATCAGCAAACAAGCACAGCAGCACAACAAAAGACCATACAACCAGCAGATAAACAAATAAAACCATAAGATAAAAAGTCCAAATAAAACATTGGGAGGTGCAGTTAAAAGATAAATGAAAGGGGCCATAGATATTTGGGTAAAGGCATGCTGACAGACTTTGCCTGGCAACTGCAGACAAGACAAACGGAGTTGCTAAATACTTTTTAGCACAGACATCTGGAAATGTGAGACTAATGTAGCCTTTCCCAATCTGATGCCCTCCAGATGTGTTGGACTTCAACTCCCATCAGCCCCAGCAACCATAGCCAGTGGTCAGCAATGCTGGGGGTTGCAGTCCAAAACATCTGGAGGGCACCATGTTGGGGAAGGCTGGGCCAATGATGATGCACTTCACTTGTTAGAATTCACATTCTTCTGCATTTGCAACTTTCCACGCTCTGAGGAGGCGGAAGTACCACAAACCACTCCAAACTTGGGGAAGGCAGTGGCTGACATATAATGGGGTTTGGACAGGGTAAGCCAGATTCAGTCTTAGTTGATTCGTTGGCTTTGATAATGGCTGCTATGTCTTGCTTCCAGGAGTTTTGAGCAGGTTAAGTTGTATTGTGGATACACCTACACCACACTGTGTGTGTGTCTGCATGTGCTCGTGTTTTTAATTACATAAGGTAACACCAATTTTTCATTTACTACATAGTTCCATGGGGGACATCTTAACAATATGAATTTGACTGGCAAGATCTGTTTAGTAATTTAATTAAAATGGTGTCAAAGATGGCATCCAGAGTGGCTACAGAGAAGTGCAAGGGTCAAAATTAGCTTGTTTGCAAACTAATTTTGACCCATTTGACTAAAGGGGTCAAAATGGCTGCACTGGATGCCATTTAAAAAAAACACAACACTTTTTTTTTTTTTTTTTTAACAATTTTGGCGGGGCAGTAGGGGCTGCATGTGGCCCACAATCTGCACATTGCCCATCCCTGTAATAAAAGGAGGCAGAATTGGCTAGGAAAGCATTAGCCTAGGACATTGATTTACTTCTTTCTGTTGAACCTCTGTTACTTCAAACTCTGCTTCTAGTGTTTGTGATTCCCCATTCCCTGGGGAATGTGTGATCTTCCCGGTGTTGGACTGTAACTCCCCTGAGCCTTCACCATGGACTATGCTGGCTATGGCTGATGGCAGTTGTAGTCCTACAACCTCTGGAGGGCTGTGTGCTCTGCATCCCTGATATAAATGACAATACACTTAGGGTGCAACCCTATATAGGGATGCGCCTTTAAGCAAAGACTTTATTTCACCTGCTCTGTCTTTTGGGCAGTTTACAATCTCTCATCCTATTTTACTTCCCCTGTGCGTAAATGCAGGGCATTGTGCAAACAAAATGGACCAGAATCTTGGTCTCCCAAGGTTGTCTGTTTAAAAAATTGCTATGCCATCTGGACTGGCAATTTCGTAAAACTCCAGGTAGCAACCAATAAAACCAGAAATTGCAAGCACATTAATTAAAGCAAATTGGCTGTAAAATCAAATTATCTGATTATCATAGCTCCATGTAACTTCCAAGCCAAATTCTGCCCGCCCAGCCATAGATGTCATTGCATCAGAGGCTAGAGAGAACCTGTTATTTTTTGCTCCCAACCTTGGACTTTGTAAACTGGGGAGTTGTCCAGAAGCTGGCAGGCCACAATACAGGGCTGATAATTATGTTCAGCTTGATAACTCACATGTTGTACGTCCTAGACTACCCTTTTAAATGGACTTTTTTGGCCTCAGTCCTTACTGCAACTTTAAAAACAAGGATATACTTTGTGACCACAAGGTGGCAGAATTGGTTTACTAACGACTTTGAGCTTAGCCACCTGCTACTGCAAGGCAATAGCACTGCTCTGGTTTGTTTTTTCTTACAGCAAAGGTTAAAGCTACTCCCTGCATTTCTTTCAGGTTGTCACCATGTTCTGGAGCTTGGAGATGTTTCAGATTTGTATGCAAGTGATCTGCGTCTGTTCTTCTGCATGATAATGGATTTTGGACCGGGGGTGTGGGAGGTGGGAAAAAGGAATGAGAAATCTTGCTTGCTTCTGTCTTAGCCTCTCATTGTTTCATCAGTGCTAGAACCCGCACCAGGCATACTAAATACGGGGATGCTGTTGAAACTGCTGCTGTGTCCTCAAGTCACCCTGTTCTCTCAGTGCATTTTGGCACGTAATAGACAAGGTGTTCAGAGCCTCCTTGCAGTACCTTGTCACGTAGTGGTGAATTAAGGCTGCCGTTGTAGCTTTTGGTTCAGGATTTCTTGCTCTTCCTTTGCACTCGGCTGTTTATGGATCTTCCCCTCTTAACAGTATGATTCAGGGAATGGTATCTATCCAGGTCCTTCTGCAGCAGTTGTCGCTGATAGAATGGTCAGGAAGGAAGATTTAAAGCCTGAAAGAGACACTCGAAAAGGCACAATTTCTTCATAGACTGGGTGGAACTTATGTAGGAAATGTTATTGGCATTGTGATGCCTAATAATTAATAGATCTGGATTTATTTACATTTATAAAACTTCTCATAGAATGAGTTCTCTGTTGGTGTTGTACAGTCGTTTAAAAGACATAATAGTTCTGCAATAAAAATCACAGTCCATCATTTAAAATCCAGCAACAGCATGGAAGCCCAGATAAACACATAGCAACACAGCATCATACAAAAACAACGTGGATTACAAAAGCTAGAAACAGCCATCAGGAGCAACCAGATCACAGGAACTAAAATAGCAGATCCTAAAAAGCCTGGGACAACATGGAAGGCTTCACCTGTTGCCAAAAAGATACGTAAGGGCCAAGCAAGCTTTCCTTGCTCGGCCCTTACACCATCAAAAAAGCCCTCACCTCAGGAGTATACCAAGTGGCGAAAAGGCTCTGATGAGCAGGAGAGGTTGCTCAGGAGTGATCATGTCAACTGCCTAGGTCATGTGTGTATTCCACAGGTCATAAGAATATAAGCAGAGCCATGCCAAATCAGACCAAAGGCCCATCTAGTCCAGCATTCTGTTCACATAGTGGCCAACCTGATGCCAGTGGGAAGCCCACAAGCAGGACATGGGTGCGTACCACCCTCCCTCTCGTGTTCTCCAGCAAATAGTATACAGAGGCATACTGCCTCCAATACTAGAGATAGCATATAGCCATCAGGAGTGGTAGCCATTGATAGTGTTATCCTCCATGAATTTGTCTAATCCCCGTTTAAAGCTATCCAAATCAGTGGCCAACACTCCATCTTGTGGTAGAATTCCATAGTTTAACTATGTACTGTGTGAAAAAGTACTTCCTTTAATCTGTCCTGAATTTCCCACCAATCAGCTTCATGGGATGACCCCAGGTTCTGTTATAGAGATCTTCCTGCACAGACAGCAGCGAAGGGACAGATACAAAAAGGAATGTACAAGGAAAGACTTTGCCATTTCCCCAAAGAATTCAGTAATTGGTCATTCTGATCCTGCAACTACTCACCGCCAGCTCACTCCATTCTAATCCTGCAGGTACTTACCCACATCACCCATGAGTATTTTGCTGGTTCTGGTAGCCACTTATCTCACTGAGTGAATCTTCAGCCTGGTCCTGCAGGTACTTACTAGTGTCACCCACAGACATTCATCCTGGTCCTGTAACCACTTACCAATATTGCTCCAGGACATGCTGCCTTATCCAGTGAATACTTGCATAATAACCTAAGAAGTGGTCCTGATTCTGTAACAACGGACTATAATGATCCGGTGAAGTAATCAGGATCAGTGAAGTTTATAGTGGTCAAGTTGTTATTCTTAGAGGGCAGCAGTGGGAGATGATATGTTCCCCTGGATGGAGGGAACGGGCCTTGGGACAAATGGAGTGTTTGGAATTCTTAAGAGGGAGTACTCCGTATTGTAACATTCACAAAAGAAGTGATTACATGCATGAAGGCAAGGGATGGCTTTGCAGGGTGTTTGCAAAACCAACCAGACAAGCCATTATGATTAGAGTGCCAGTGTGGCGAGAGTGTTGGACTGGGACTTGGGAGATCCAGGTTTCATAGATTCATAAATCATAGAGTTGGAAGGGGCCTGCAAGGCCATCGAGTCCAACCCCCTGCTCAATGCAGGAAACTAGAGGAGGGGTCTCCCATCCAAGTAATAACCAGGCCTGACCCTGCTTAGCTTTCCATGCTCAGACAAGCTGAGCCAGCGTGAGCCACAGGCCTGTAGTCCCTGCTCTAGTCCCTGCTCTGCCATGAAACTCACTGGGTGACTTTGGGCCAGTCACTGACTCTCAGCCTAACCTACCTCACAGGGTTGTTATGAGGATAAAATGGAGAGGAGGATTATGTAAGCCGCCTTGGGTTCCTTGCAGGAAAGAAGGCGGGATATAAATATAATAGATAGATAGATAGATATAAAAGTGTGCTGTGTATATAAAGTCCTATTCAGATGTTACTATTTCTAGGTGCATTTGTAAGATGCTTAAAAGGCGCATATACGAACAGCCTTCCCCAATTTGGGCCCTTCCAGATGTTGTGGGCTACAATTGCCATCCTGTCTGACCATTGGCCATGCTGGCTGGGGCTCATGGGAGTAGCAGTCCACAACATCTAGAGGGGTCCAGGATGGGGAAGGCTGGTCCAGAAGGTAGATCGTGTGAGGGAATGACAAGGGAAGTGCTTATGTTTAGAGTGGAGAAATAATTGGGGTATGGAAGGAGTAGGAAAAAGGGCCTTGGGTGCAAATCCTATGCATGTTTAGACGGAAAGAAGTCCTACAACTCCCAACATGCCCCAGCCAGCCTGGCTGGCTGGGGCATGCTGGGAGTTGTAGGACTTCTTTCCGTCTAAACATGCATAGGATTGCACCCTTAATCAAATAAATTTGGATTAAGAGAACCTGAAGCTAACACAGATAAATGAGTCCAGTGTTGTGTCTCCACTTTGGCACAGGGTAAATGTGCTGAACAAAAGAATAGAATCATAGAATCATAAGTAGAGTTGGAAGGGGCCTACAAGGCCATCGAGTCCAACCCCCTGCTCAATGCAGGAATCCAGGTCAAAGCATCCCTGACAGATGGCTGTCCAGCTGCACCTTGAATGCCTCCAGATTGGGAGAGCCCACCACCTCCCTAGGTAGTTGATTCCATTGTCTTATTGCTCTGACAGTCAGGAAATTTTTCCTGATGTTTAGGTGGAATCTAGGTTCCTGTAACTTGAGCCCATTATTCCGTGTCCTGCAAACTGGGATGATCGAGAAGAGATCCTGGCCCTCCTCTGTGTGACAACCCTTCAAGTACAGTAATGCCTTGGACTGCAAGTAACTTGGTTTGAGAGCGTTTTGCAAGACAAGCAAATTTTTAAATATTTATTTAAAAAAATGACTTGATATACAAGCGACATCTTGCAATACAAGTACTGTAGTACGGCTTAAATTAAAAATCTCTGTACAAATTTTTTTGGGGGATTTCGTTTTGATATAAGAGTGTTTTGGATTACAAGCATGTTTCCGGAACGAATTATGCTCTCAATCCAAGGCATGACTGTACTGGAAGAGTGCGATCATATCTCCCCTCAGTCTCCTCTACTGAAGGCTAAACATGCCCAGTTCTTTCAGTCTCTCCTCATAGGGCCTTGTTTCCAGTCCCTTTATCATCCTTGTTGCCCTCCTCTGAACCCTCTCCAGTTTGTCTATGTCCTTCTGAAAGTGTGGTGTCCAGAACTGGACGCAGTACTCAAGATGAGGCCTAACCAGTGCTGAGTAAAGGGGAATTATCACTTCCCGCGATTTGGAGGTTATACTTCTATTAATGCAGCCCAAAATAGCATTTGCCTTCTTTGCAGCCACATCACATTGCTGGCTCATATTCAGTTTGTGATCTACCACAATTCCAAGATCCTTCGGCCCAGCGCTCCAGCCTATCGAGGTCACTTTGAATTTTGTTTCTGTCTTCCAGAGTATTAGCTGTTCCACCCAACTTTGTGTCATCTGCAAATTTGATAAGCATTCCCTGTACCTCCTCATCCAAGTCATTAATAAAAATGTTGAAGAGCACTGGGCCCAGGACCGAGCCCTGTGGTACCCCGCTCGTTACCTCTCCCCAGTTTGAGAAGGAACCATTGATAAGCACTCTTTGAGTCCGATTCTGTAGCCAATTGTGGATTGCTGAAGTCCAGATATATTATGTCCACAGCATTCCCACAGTCCACAAGGGAGGTTACCCGATCAAAAAATGAGATCAGATTAGTCTGGCAGGATTTGTTCTTGACAAATCCATGCTGGCTTCTAGTAATCACTGCATTGTTTTCAAGGTGCTTGCAGACTGACCTCTTTATAATCTGCTCCAAAATTTTCCCAGGGATTGATGTCAGACTGACTGGCCTATAGTTCCCAGGTTCCTCCTCCTTGCCCTTTTTGAAGATGGGAACAACATTTGCCCTCCTCCAGTTTTCTCCTCCTCCAGCTTTCTCTATGTGGGGAAAGCAGAGCACATTTATGCTGCCTGCTACTCTTATTTTTTTGTCTTCATGGAACTCCCTCTTGAAAATTGGTCTTTATGCAGCCCGTTCTTTCCCTAGCATTTGCAGTGTATAATAGCTTTTTATATTAGTGGGGACTTGTGTTTATGAAAAATTACTGATTATTCCTTAATTAATCTTAATTGCTGATGGTTACTTAGACTTTCGATTTTTCATAATTAACATAATGAGCTAAAAAGATTAGAGTGAAAAAGATGTTCATCCTTACCCATAACACTAATAAATGAGCTCAATCACCGAGAGTGGGTTCACATGTCCATAAATGTGGAGATCCTTCATGTGCAGCAGGGTGCACGTGTCCCACCACCGTGCCTATGGAATAACGCAGGATTGTTGAACTTCTTTCAGCCTGAGGGTAAGGGGAAAGGGGTGGAGCCAGGGAAGGAGGTGTGGCCTCCTGGGGGACCCCAGCAGGCCGGACTTGGCCCTCAGGCCTGAGGTTCTGCACCTCTGGAGTAACATGTGAATTGTGTGCACACGTGTGTGTCTATATGTGCGGTACCAACCACTTAGAAAAATGTTGCATGCAAACCAAATCGCTGTGTGTAGGAAATTACTTTTAAGAGAATAGCAGCCCTTGAAGATGTACTGTTAAGTATCTGTCAGCTTTCTTGTCCTGGCAGTGCTTCACTCTTGGCCCATATTTAAAGTAGGAATGCTCAAGGATTTGGGTCCACATTTTAAAGCAAACTGATGTGATTCACACTTCCTGGACTAATACGCAGATCAGAACAGTCATCCTTTGATTTTCTCACTTCCCCGAATTTTGCGATACAGGCCTCGGCTCAAAAACTGTAGCAAAATGCATATAAAAATGCATTTCTTTTGGTTAAAATGCATCTTTTAGGGTAAAATGTGGACAAAAATGCATATTTCATGAAAAAAAACCCACATATTTTTCAAGTGGTTTTAAAAAAGAAATTGGAGATTGATGCAGGAAGGAATGGGTTTAGGATTGAATACACGTAAAACTGAAATGGACTGGAAATTGATCTGCCCCTCTGTGTTTTAAGAGAGACCGCTGTTTCAAGTGGGAAGCCAAGAGTGCCTAATGCTGTTTCTCTTAAATGAATTGCTATCGACTCCACAGAAGACCTCAGTTTGATCTGCCACAGTAGTTCTCATGATAGTAATCCAGATGGACTCTTTGTGTCTAAAGCAACGGCACATGTGGCCCCACTTGGCCTGAAGTTTGGCCCCCGCCAACCCCGTTGCTACCCCCGTACTGCTTGACAGCTGCTGCCACAGTGTCTGAAAAAAGCCCAGCAGTTTGCAAGCACTGCAGAGACTCAAAAGTGTCAACTTTAGCTTGTTTTCAAGCCAAAAACGCCCCTTTTGAACCTCCATAGCATTTTGCCACCGAATTCGGCAGCAAAGCAACCATTCCCCCCCCCCTCTTTGCCACTGTTATGTCACTGCTGACAGGAGTACAAGCCACTGGGTGGGGCTGGGGGCTGAACATTGACTCCTAGACCATGCAGCGTTGCCCACCCTTGCTCTAAAGAGTTGGATCTCAGGCCTGGTCAACCCATACTGCAGAAACGAAGTGTAAAGTGGCAGTGTGTGTGTGTGTGTTAGGGGTAGAGTCTTGAAGGTGTAAAATGGACTGTAGCACTTTGGATTGCAGGTGGATAATCCAACTCTTAAATTCACCCCGACATTAAAACCAAAAACACCTCCCCTCAGTAGTACAGCAGGAAGCAGTCAGGCTAGAACCTTTCCCCCTAACGTATCCGCTTTTGTGGAACATTCCAAAATTATATCTCCACCTGCAGTCTGAAGTGCCACAGTCCATTCTATGCTGCCAACTCAGGACTCTTAACATTTCATTCTGTTACATGTGTAAACTAACCGTCATTCTAGTGGTATAGAAGATTATGCTCACATGCATAATAAGAACTCAGCCTCTCTTATGGATGAGCTCTCTAAAGGATAACATAGTCCCCATGCTTAAGATTTTTGTAGGGTGGACTTTGCCTATCTTTTATTTACTTACCTGCAGGTTTTCTAAACTGCTTTTCAACTGCTGCTCTCCAAGCAGTGTTCAAAACACTAATACAGTAATACCTTGGATTGCAAGTAACTTGGTCTGAGAGCGTTTTGCAAGATACCGTAAGCAAATTTTTTAATTTTTTTTTTTTTACTTGATAAACAAGCAAGGTCTTGCAAGACAAGTAGTGTAGGGATGTAACCGCTCGCCTCGAGCGGGCTCATGCCCACCAGAGACTCGCTTTGATATAAGAGTGTTTTGGATTACAAGCACGGTTCCAGAACGAATTATGCTTGCAATCCAAGGTATTACTGTACCAAAAATGAAACAGCAAAAACGCATGGTAGGGCTAATTTCCAAATGCATAATAAAATGGAATTGTTCTTACCCTCCTTCCAGAGCACCATGAGAAAAGGGAGCTGAATGAGCAGGCCGCAGAATAGTGTTCCAAATCTCTGGGGCAGCAACCAAGAAGGCCCTACTTCTTGTGGAAACCAGTGTTTTCCACATGAGGTGAAACTCAAAGTTGAGCTTCACTGGAAGGTCTTAAAACTTTAGTAGGGAGGTTTATAGGGGAGGAGGCGATCCCTGAAAGATCCCAGTCCCAGGCCATAATAAAGCAATATACCGTAAGTTAAAACCAGCACCTTGAATTGGGCCTAGAAACATAGATTTTCAATGTAGATGTTGTATGTATATGCTGTCTTTCGAGCCATTACAAATCAGGCAACAGTGCTCTAGATCAACAGAAGTTTCCAAATTCTCTTTGTACATTAATATAATCTTGAGGCAATGAATGACAGGGATCAAGTCTCTATTCTGAGCCTGATTCAAGGTGCTGGTCTTAACCTTTAAAGCCCTAAATGGCTTGGGACCATAATACTTGACGGAACGCTTCTTCCAACCACAATCTACCCGGATAATACGCTCAACGTCTGGGGCCTTCCTCCGACGGAGGCTTGGAGGGTGGCAACAAGGGGGGAGGGTCTTTCCTGTGGTAGCCCCCCAACTGTGGAACAAGCTTCCCCCCTGAGGCCCTCCTGGTGCCAACTGTACTATCTTTTCAGCACCAGGTTAAGACTGCCCTCTATGTTGAGGCTTTTAACTGCTCTAAATAGTGCATGGTGGGGTGGTTATTTTTAACTTTTTTACTGGTCGCGTTGAATTAACTTGTTTTAGTTATTTGAGTCGTTTTTTAAATTTGGTTTTAAAATTTTTATAATATTTTTATTGTGTAAATTTTATCTTGTATTTTATTGTATTTTTTTTACTGATTGTTGTAAACCGTCCGGAGAGCTTCTGCTATTGGGCAGTATAGATGATGATGATGATGATGATGATGATGATGATGATGATGATGATAGGCACTCTGAGCCACAACTTTCACCTGGACATCCAGGAGCAAGGACAGGCCAGAAGTCACAAACACAATCTTTCAGTGCGAGTGAACCAAGCTAAGTAGAGAAAGACCCTTTTCTAGAGAGAATTGCACTGTGTTCTGTCTTGTCTGGATTGGATTTAATTTCATTCACTTCATCCAGTACATTACCAATCCCAAGCATAAGTTAAGGAGCATCATCACCACTTAGAACAGATGAAAAGGAGAAGAGTGTCTTCTGCGTATTGATGATTCCGCATTCCATAACGCCAAATGATCTCTTCCAGCAGTTCAGTGTTGATTGGGGCGGGCAGTCTGCGGCCCTCCAGATGTTGCTAATCCCAGCCAGCATGGCCAGTGGCTAGGTATGATGGGACTTGGAGTCCAATAGGAGGTGAGTCAGAGTCCAACAACATCTGGAGTTCCTTGCAAGAGGAAAGAAGGCGGGATATAAATGTAATAATATAGTTGCCTGCCCTAATGCAGCTGTTAAAACAGATTAGGAGAACAACATTGATCCCTGAGTCATTCCACTGGGTAATTCCCGCAGGGACAAGTGTCTCCCAGCATCATCATCTGGTACAATCAGTTGCAGAGAAGAGCAGGGCCTGTTACGTGGTAGCCCCAAAGCCATGGAGTGAGTTTCCCAAGGAAGAGTATCAGAACATGTTCCTATTCAATTTCTAGGGGAAAACATAAACCGCACTGAACTATGGAGGAGTGCCCTGACATCCAGCTAATGGATCTCAGATAGCAGGGTTAGAAAAGACTCTCACTGCTTGAGAACCTAAATTGCTGCTGACCAACAACAGTTGACCATATGGACCAATGATCTTGACTTTTTAACTAAAAACGTTAGTTTTTAGACTGGCTTTTGAGGAATAGTGCTGCCACTGTTGTGTAATATTTTGCTGCTGGTTTGGTTATTTTCATTTTGCATTTATTTTGCAATTTTGTGTCTTACCAATTTTATAAGCTGCTTTAAGCTTTGGAGTTGTTTATGAATACCATTAAAAAGGGCCAGAAATTGCCTCGTCTCCATTCTTTAAGTGTTCTAATTGGCATCACAGCTACCTACTATTATTGCAGATACTAGAGACTTCCACCTGTGTTCAGATAGGCAACACAAGAAAAATGCTGGATGAATGTTGCAGAAGATTAGAACGTGAATTACATAAATGCATGATAAATGGAAAGCAGCACACAACCTAATGAGATAAAAGTGAATAAATTGAAAGTCCTATCCCAATACCGTCCTCAAAAATGTGGTAAATACACAAAGGGATATTCATAAATGAATAAGAATGGTCTCAGTGGGCCGGACCAAAAGTCCATCTAGTCCAGCATCCTAACGTAGATGCTTGATGCCTCTGCTTTTCTAAAATATCAATAAGCAACTGGTTTGCAAGTCTGATCTATACAGTCCTGTGGCTCATGCTGGCTCAGCTTGTCTGAGCATGGAAAGCTAAGCAGGGTCAGGCCTGGTTATTACTTGGATGGGAGACCCCTCCTCTAGTTTCCTGCATTGAGCAGGGGGCTGGACTTGGTGGCCTTGTAGGCCCCTTCCAGCTCTATGAATCTAAATTCATCATGCCTTTGATAGCCTGCAAATGACTAAGCAAGTGTGGGCAGGTTGGCTTGTAAACATTTCTGTGGGCTAACAATGTATTTGAAGGCCGGGTTAAGGTGAAGTCTTTACCTCTTGCTTTAAGCTGAACAACATCCCTATGAATCAAGGTAGCCTGAGAGCTAATTCAAAATGGCAAAAAATAATCATCATATGGTATTGGTCCTTGCCGGAATGTACGACTGCAGACTCCAGGAAGGGGTGGGGTGGGGGGTAGGACTGAATACTACTCCACATTTAAAACAAATACCATTGCTTGTTGAAAGCTAGACTGACAAGAAGTGTTTTAGCTTAGTCTTTTCCAAGACATTCTAGCCTTCCATCTGCAGGTTTTTACATGGAGGGAGGACATTCAAAGAGGCATGCCTCACTTGCAGTCCAAAGTGGTACAGTCCAACATAGGCTGTACCATGTTCTGTTTCAGGGGTGGGCAACATGCAGGGTGTATGCATCCCCTACTGCCCCCCCCCCCCCGGAGTGGCCTCTGTTGGGAAAATTGTGTCTGGAGCACTATGGAGCTCCAAAATGGTCAAATCTAGTTTGTTTACAAGCTAAATTCGACCCTTTTAAGGCTCTGCTAGATTTGACTTTTTGGTGATCTGTAGTGGTCCAGATAAATAATAATTTAAAAATAGTTGGTTTTCGAGTCACCTGCCAGACTGCAAATGGGGGGGGGGGATAATGGCCCCCAGACCCCTTGAAGTTGCCCACCCCTGTTCTATTTTGACATGTTGGTGTAGGCCTGAGAGAGAATGAATGGCTCGTGTTCTCCCATGTCTGTAAGCAGACGGCCCTCCCCTATTTTGAGCACCCGTTCCATGGTACAAACTATGTCACCTCCCTGCTCTTCGGTTTCAAAGATAAAAGGTTATTCAAGACCAATGTTTTCATTTTATTCATGAAACCTAACGGCAGAAAGCAACAGAGAAAGCAGTTGGGTGGACAGGACTTGCCCGTTGAATGCCAAGCAGGCTGAACAAAACTGCCATATCCGCTATCAATAAATTCTCAAGATAATGAAACAATAGTTCTTCTTTGTGGTCTCTGTGCATTACATATATGGGCTCTGCGCCTGTGTGGACCCTGTTTTGGGAAGCTTCCATAGCTGAGGATTTTAGGCAGGAACCCCTCCCCCACCGTCCTACTGCACATGCTACTGGCGGGTTCCTGCCCACTCCCTCAGTTCTTCTTCGACTGCCTTTGTGGGTGCCCTGGGGAGCTTTCTCTGCATCTTTGACTGCAGCACTGAGGTCTACTTGACAATTTTATTCTTCTTTACTACAGTACAGTACAGTTTCTTTAGTACAGTATAGTCCTCCTTTCACCTTTTTAGTTTATTTTATTTACCTTGTCACTTCTCTCTGTGAAGATCCTCCACAAAATGGATGGCCACCAAGGCCCCGTTTTGCAGATTCGTCCGTTGTGGCAGTAAACTACCACCCGTGGACAGCCACTTCCTGTACCTGTTTTGTCTTGGTGAGGGGCACAAAGTCAACTCGTGCCCCCACTATTAGGCCTTCACAAAACAGGCCAGGAGAAACCGCGCCGATTGGCTCAGGGTGGTTCTGTGGAGGAAGGCGTTGGAGGCCATCAAACAACCAACAGCTGTTCCAATGTCGGTGTCATCTTCTCCTGCTCTGCAAATACTTGCAGTATCTTCTCTGGGTTAGACCCTGACGACAGGGAGAGACCCTCAGACTCCGAGCCATTCTCTGTCTCTGCAGACAGCCAAAAATACTGGCCAAGATAGCACGATCCGGCTCAGAGCGGAAGGAGAAAAAGAAGAAGGAGCTAAGGAGATCTCCGACTCCAAAGGAGAAAACCTCTCCTCAAAGGAAGGTTCCGACACCGACAACCTCCCCTTCATCGGAGGCATGAACCCCATCGGTGCCGATAGTATCAGTACCGATCTCCTCGATCTTGGAAGGAGAAATCTGGGACTCTTCTCCACCTCCAGACCAGCCTCGGGACAGAGCTGGTTCACCTCGGTACCGATCTCCACAACAACAACAACAACAATAGCAACAACAACTGCCTACTTGAGTCCACCGGCTGGAGACATGACGGAGAGACAGAAGTCCAAGCCCCCAAGAGCACAGATACCACTCGAGATTGCCGGTTTCTTATTGGGAGGGCAGAAAGGAATGGTCGCTTCCACCTTGACCCCAATGTTATTGGGATGGCTGGCAGCGCCGCCGACCGCAGGATCCCTACTACGATCCTCACATGTTTTTTCCACCATGCTTCCAACAAGAACTGTCGGCTTCCATGGATAGAGCACCTAGCCCACAACACATCCTCCCACCTCCTCTGAGGGAGGTCAGACAATCTTGGCGCCAACCAACTCCCTTGGTACCGGAGCTCGAGCCACCATCTGCTTCAGTACCGAGGCACGAAGCACCGTCGACTTCAGCTCCTGCCCCAGCAAGTGATCCCGTACAAACTGCAAGATCTTCCAGAGCCTCTTCACCTGAAGACTACTACTCGGAGTCATCTTCCATATCCTCCCGTGCGCCCTCCATCTCCTCACCTGACGTGATGGTTGGGTCTAAAGACCCCGATTCGACATCGAAGGATATGGGACACTTCTCTGAGCAAGTCCGTCAGATGGCCGAATAGCTGGAAATTACACTCCAGCAACAAGAAGAGCGGATAAGGGACCCAGTGTTCGATGCCGTATATACGGAGGAGGCAGCGCCAATCACGATCCCTTTCCTCCCGACTTTACTGCAGACAGTCAAGGCAGCATGGAAAAATCCCTTGTTGATGCCTCCTACATCCGAAAGGCTCGAGAGGATGTATCGGGGGCAGAAACAGGACACCTCATTTTGTTTTCCCACCTGAAGCCCAACTCCATTATCGTTTAGTCCGTTCAGGACCGTTCCCAATGCCAACACGCCACGCCGGTAGACAAAGAGGGCCAACGTTTAAACCTTATGGGCCGCAGGGCCTACTCCTCCGCCACCCTCGGGTTGAAGGTAGCTAACTATCAAGCTAACTGTCAACCCACCATGGCCTGCTACCAACTTTTTCTTTGGGAGAAGATTGGGGCCATGTGTGACTACCTCCCCGAGGACCGGAGAGAGCTGGCCTGCGTCTTCCAATCAGAGACTATGAGACTGGCCAGGTAGCAAATCAATATGGCCCGCCATCAGGCCAACTGTTATGCCAAAGCAATGGTGGGTTCCGTGGCTCTAAGAAGACATGCCTGGCTGCGCTCGGCTGGTCTGAACCAGGAGGCTCGCTGTCAGATAGAAGACCTTCCCTTTGACGGTGAAGGGCTGTTCAACGCCAAAACTGATGAGGCTATGGAGTCCATCCAGAAGGCTAGTACCATGACAGGAAAAATGGGCCTGGCCCAGTATCCAGCTCCTCCGACAACAAAGCAGTGGAAGTGGTTCCGACAATAGCCTTCTATCCCTCCTCGCCATCAAGGTGATCGTCCTCCTCACCCTCAGCAGCCTCCACCACCGAGATGCTCTTACACCCAGCCTCGGTACCAGGGCTCCCGAAAGAGAGGGGACTACCCAGGTAAACGACGCCTTTGACTCCCCTCAGGTCTCTCTCTCGACATCCACGGCTATGACACCGCCAAACCCTGACAGTCTGCCTCCACCTCCACCTCCCTGCCTCCAGTTCAGCCATCAACTGAGGCCGTTACTACCGATGTAGAGGTCAATAACATCCTGGGTCCTGAAGATCGTCCAGCACGGCTACAGGATCGAGTCCGATGCCCTGCCTCCCTTCTCTGGTATCCGCACTACTCGGCCTTCCCCAGCTCTGCAGGAAGAGGTGGCTACCCTTCTCACCAAAGGGGCCATCTGGCCAATTCCAATGCACAACCTGCACAACCTGCACAACCTGCACCTCTACTCCCAATATTTTACGGTACTGAAGAAGGATGGCGGGCACTGCCCAATCCTGGACCTCATAGATCTCATAGATCATAGAGTTGGAAGGAGCCTACAAGGCTATCGAGTCCAACCCCCTGCTCAGTGCAGGAAACTAGAGGAGGGGTCTTCCATCCAAGTAATAACCAAGCCTGAACCTGCTTAGCTTTCCACGCTCAGACAAGCTGAGCCAGCATGAGCCACAGGCCTAGCAGGCCTGTGGGAGGTCAACTTCTATATTACACCAAAGAAGTTCAGGATGACCACGCTCCAGTCTATCTTGCTCCTCCTCCACACTGGAGACTGGTTCACATCAGTTGATCTCAAGGATGCCTACTTCCACGTCGGGATTCACCAGGACAGTCAGCGCTTTCTCTGTTTCTCTGTAGGGACTGCAGCCTACCAGTTCCAGGTACTTCCCTTCAGACTGTCCACGGCACCGAGAGTCTTTACCAAATGTATTGCTGTTATCTGTGCCCACCTCTGTACCCAAGGCATACAGATATTCCCATACCTGGACAACTGGCTGCTCTTGGACTCCTCCAGCTCTACTCTACAAGAGGCGCTGAGAAAGGCACTGACTCTCCTCGACAACCTGGGTCCCTATATCAACCAAGAGAAGTGGATTCTGCGCCCAACACAGACTATCAAATTCATTGGGGCAGTTCTCGATGCCCGTTCCAGCAAGGCATTCCTCCCACGGGATCACGTGAGCTCTATCACCAAGCTAGTGATGAGACTATATGGAGAACGGAGAATGAAAGTACATACCATCCAGAGACTTCTCGGTCTCATGGCATCCACGGTGTCGACGGTGGCCTTTGCATGCCTTCGGATGCAGACCCTACAGAACTGGCCCACCTGCAGCATCGATCCCGAACAAGATGCCCATCATACTTACTTGAATCTCCCTGCTGAGGTCTGTCGCTCACTCCTCTCGTGGCGGGTGAAATCTCACCTACAACATGGACTGCTTTTTTGGAACATCCACACACGAGGACCCTCACAACGGACGCCTCCCTCTTCGGATGGGGAGTGCACTGTTGGGGAATGATGGACACGCCAAGAGTGCTCCCTCCATATAAACTATCTGGAGCTCCTAGCTACTTTCAAAGCATTGCAAGCACTAGAGAGCGACCTCGTCGGCCAGGTAGTTCATGTCGTGACGGACAAGACTACCGCAGTAGCATATGTCAACAAACGGAGGGACGAGGTCATCGAAACTAGTGACTTTAAGCCTCCACCTCTTTCACTGGACTGTCCACAGGAATATCACCCTCTCTGCCATCCACATTGCAGGCAAGGACAATGTCCTAGCAGCTGCCCTCAATCGGGTAGCCCTCCAATCCCATGAGTGGAAACTTGATCCAACAGCTCGGCAAAGGATCTTAGACCGCTGGGGAGCCCCAGAAATAGACCTCTTGGCTTCCGAGGTAAAGACGGTGTGCCCCCATTTTTGCAACAGGGTGGGCCTGGGCCAGGACTCCATGGGAGGTGCATTCCAGCACCATTGGACAGGGGGTTACTTCTACCTGTTCCCCCCCTTCCCAGTGCTAACCAGGGTGCTTGTGAAGGTCCAAGCAGATTGCACTGACTGCATCCTAATCGCCCCATGGTGGCCCCGTCAACCCTGGTTCGCCCCATTACTCCACCACTCCGACAGGGACTACTTCCGCATTCCTCCAATTCGGGCACTCCTCTCCCAGGACCAAGGTTGGATCCTACACCTGGACCTCCTGACTCTTCATCCCACAGCATGGAGCCTTTTGGTGATGGCACAAATGGGATCGCTTCCTCCTCAGATCCAAGCAGTACTTGACGCGGCATGCAAACCTTTGACCCACAGCTCCTATGTGAGGAAGTGGGCAGCCTTCTCTACATTTGTCAGGGCCAAAGGCCTGGATCCGTTCTCCTGTGGCATCCCCTGTGTACTGGACTATCTCCATGTTTTGATGTAGCGAGGCCTCAAACTGTCCTCCATTAAGGTGTATCTCGCCGCCATTTCAGCCCATCATTGCCCAGTTTCTGGAGGATCTTTATTTGTGCAACCATTAGTGAGACAATTCCTGGAAGGGGCACGGAATCTCCTCCTTCCCTTCTTGGAGCCTGGCAGTGATTCTGAAGGTACTGATGGCCAAACCCTTCTTACCTCTGGCTTCAGTTGACCTCGGCATACTCACCTGGAAAGTTGCCTTCTTGGTGGCGATTACTTCTGCCCACTGTGCCAGCGAGATGTGTGCCCTCAGGGTGAATGGCCCGTACTTGGTTTTCCACAGGGACAAAGTAGTCCTTTGACCCGACATCTTCTTTCTACCAAAGGTGGTTTCAGACTTTCATCTTGGCCAGGACATCATTTCCCCAGCTTTTCCCCCGGCCCCTGGGACTCCAATAGAACGCATTCTTCATACTTTGGATGTCCGCAGGGCGCTGGCATTCTACAAGGCAAGAACTGAGTCTTTTTACCAATCCAACCTGTTGTTTCTTTGCTATGCAGGCCAGAAAAAAGGCCTTGTGGTTTCCACCCAACGCTTTGCTATGTGGGTGGTACAGATAATAAAGTTTTCCTACGAGCTTGCTGGACTGGAACTCGAACGGGGGGTTAGAGCTTACTCCACCAGGTTTTTTTTTTATGTTGGTCACATTCGGCAGGGGTGTCCCGTTACCGGACTTGTGTAAGGCTGCCCACCTGGTCAACCGCTTCCACCTTCGTCCACCACTACCAGGTGGATATTCGGGCCCATTCGGACTGCACGTTCGGAAGAGCAGTCTTATAGTCTCTGATGACCTGATGATACCGCCCTCCTCCAGTAAGCCAGCTTGTTAAATCACCCATATGTGTGATGCACAGAGACCAGGAAGAAGAAGAACAGGTTGCTTACCTGTAACTGTGGTTCTTCGAGTGGTCATCTGTGCATTCACACACAACCCACCCACCTGCTGCCACTTCGGTGTCACTGTCAGTCGATGGGTCTCAGTGAAGTGGTATACTGCTGGTATCGCTGTCACTTCGATACCGATATTGATGCCGAGAATTCTCTCGGTTTCAAGGCCACAATAGGTGGTCTCAGAGTGAATGAGGGAGTGGGCGGGAACCCGCCAGTAGCATGCACAGTAGGACAGTGGGGGAGGGGTTCCCGCCTAAAATCCTCGGCTGCGGAAGCTTCCCAAAACAGGCTCCACGCAGGCGCAGAGCCCATATGTGTGAATGCACAGATGACCACTCGAAGAACCAGTTACAGGTAAGTAACCTGTTCATCACAGCCCCCTCTTTCCTCCTGGGGTGACACTGCCCTTCACTTATGGAAAGCCAGTTGTTCGCTGCATTAAAAAATCTTACTCACATTTTCAACTTCCAAGTTGCACCCATGGTGTAATGTTTAGTCTGCCCCACTCTTCTTAAGCAATCTTTTTTTTTTTTTTTTAAATGCAGAGAAGGCAGTTCACACTGGGGTCACCCAAGCTCCTCTTAAGATTACTATTGAAATAGGAGACTTCCGTCCCCTCCTTCTATACCCTTGAGTTGCACTGGCAGCAAGAGAGGACCCTTAATGGGCAGTAAAAACTCTGACTTTAATTGCTGCAGACATTAGGACGTTAAGAGGCTAATTTGTAAGAGAGAACTTTTAATCTTTCCTCCTTTTAAAAAAAATAGATCTTCAGACCTAAAAAATAATAATAAAAAACCTTTAAAAATGGACTTAGTTTCATGCTAAAAGCCAGTTAATGGTACTTGTGCTCTACCTCAGAGAGGGGCTGGTGGTGAAAACCTGGCAATACAATATTTGAGTCTTTAAAATCAGTTTCGGGGGAGGGGATATCTAGACTAATGCATGGAAAATAGCATTTAAAAGTAAATTGGAGGTGCAACGTTTTTGTACCATTTCTAGTTATCCACGCTATATGTATAATGAGTCAGGGTCTAATTAGACGTGATGGTGGCAGAGATATTTCTTTTTTACGTGGGGTCTGCCTTTGATAGCAAAATGAAGGCTGTGAAACCCTCCCACCGATGCAATACTCCTTCCCTCAGTCTCTTGCTTCAATGACTCTGTTTCTCTGTTTCCAGCTCACTTCTATTTTATGTATTTAATAGGGCAATCTTGTACATGGGTACTCAGAAGTAAATCTCATTGTTTTCCATAGAACCTACTCCCAGGTAATTGTGTATAGGATTGCAGCCTAAAATATTTAGCTGGAGGTATATTTGTATACCTTCAGCTAAATATAAAATACAGCTAACTAAAACAGCAACATAAGACGTTTAAAACAGCAACAGGAAGAAGTATTAAAATGTGCAAACATTCATTTAAAATCTGATTGGGACATCCATGTCTTGAAGGACTGTTTAAAATTAGTCGGGGAAGGAGCCACACACACATATCCCATGATAGGGCATTCCACAAGGATGGGGCCACCATAGAGAAGACCCTACCTCTTGTGCCCAACTACCTAATAGATTTTATTGGCAGGGACTTGAGCAGAGCCTCCATGGCCACTCTTAAGGGCCTAGTAGGTTCATTTAGGTGCAGGCAGTCCTTCAAATAACATGGTCCCGAGCTGTTTAAGGCTTTAAAAGTGATCACCAGCATTTGAAACTGGGCACAGAAACAGTGCAGTTGGTACCGAAGCAGTGTTATAGCCACAACACAAGCAACTGGGCAGCTGCATTCTTCACCAGCTGAAGCTTCTGAACCATCTTTAAAGACAGCCCCACATGCAGTGTATTACAGTACTCAAGTCTGGATGTAACCAGGGCATGGATGGCTTCTGGTATTGAAGCCAGGAAAGGAAGAACTTGGGGGAAACAGCCATGGGGAGTGACCCCTTTCCCGCTTGTCCCTGTTACTGTCAATGTAGTAACCCACATCATTATCATTTCAATTTATTTATTTATTTATTTATTTATTATATTTATGAATCGCCCGTCTGGCCAGACATCCGGCCACTCTGAGTGATGTACAATCCAATAGAATACAAGAGGGGGGGAACACACACACACAGACAGTATAAAACACAATTAAAAACAGAACAAAACTTAAAAATCCTAACCCACCCCATATTCCCGCCTGAAAAGCCACGTTTTTAATGCACGGCAGAAGCTAATCAAGGAAGGGGCATGGCGGAGGTCACTGGGGAGAGAGTTCCATAAATTGGGGGCTGCCACAGAAAAGGCCCTCCTCCTAGTCCCCACCAGCCTGGTTTCTCTGGCTGATGGGACAGGGAGAAGGCCGTCCGTGGCAGATCTTGTTGAGCGGCCTACTTGATGTTGCTGGAGGCGCTCCTTGAGATATATTGGACCGGAGCCGTACAAGGTTTTAAAGGTCAACGCCAATACCTTGAATTCGGCTCAGCAAACAACTGGTAGCCAGTGCAACTCTTTGAGCACTGGAATGATGTGATCACGCCGACGGCAGCCTTTAATAAGGCGAGCTGCTGCATTCTGTACCAGCTGCAACTTCCGAACCGTCTTCCAGGGTAACCCCACGTAGAGCGCATTACAGTAGTCTAGGCGAGAGGAGACCAAGGCATGAACCATTGATGGGAGCAGATGATTAGAAAGGTAGGGGCGCAACTGCCATATCAGATGGAGCTGATACAGCGCCGCCCGGCTCACAGCTGACACCTGAGCCTCCATGGACAGCTGGGAGTCTAGAATGACCCCCAAGCTGTGGACCTGGTCCTTCAGGGGTAGATGTACCCCATTCAGCACCATGTCAACATCCCCTAACCTTCCCTTGTCTCCCACCAGAAGTACCTCGGTCTTGTCGGGGTTCAGTTTCAGCATGTTCCTTCCCATCCAGCCACCCACTGCCTCCAGGCACTTGGACAGGGTTTCAACAGCCAACCTTGGTGAGGACTTGAAGGAGAGGTAGAGCTGCGTGTCATCCGCCTATTGATGACAGCGCACCCCAAACTTCCTGATGATAGCTCCCAGCAGCTTCAGGTAGATGTTAAATAACATCGGGGAGAGGGTGGAACCCTGTGGCACCCCACAAGTGAGCGGCCGAGGGTCCGAAGCCTCCTCCCCAAGAACTACCCTCTGGTACCTTCCAGAGAGGAAGGACCGGAACCACTGCAATAGAGTGCCTCCCACGTCCAACCCCTCCAGGCAGTCCAGGAGGATACCGTGGTCAACGGTATCAAAAGCTGCTGAGAGATCGAGGAGGACTAGAAAAGAGCATTCACCCCCATCCAAAGCCCTCCTCATATCATCCACCAAGGCGACCAAGGCCGTTTCTGTCCCATGTCCAGGCCTGAAGCCCGACTAGGCATGGATCTAAATAATTGGTTTCATCCAAGTGTGCCTTCAACTGAGCCCCCACCACTCGCTCAATCACCTTGCCCAGAAATGGCAAATTGGAGACTGGGCGGATCCGAGGAGGGCTTCTTTAGAAGTGGTCTTATTACTGCCTCCTTAAGGGCTGGTGGCATCACTCCCTCCTCGAGGAAGGCATTCACTACCACCCTGATCTCCCCACCCAGTTTTTCCCTGCAGCTCATAACAAGCCAGGATGGGCAAGGATCAAGCAAGCAGGTGGTCAGCTTAACAGAAGAAAGCAGCTTGTCCACTTCACCAGAAGGAAGAAGGTGACATACATCATAAAAACCAATATAATGCAATAAAAACTTTATACGTTAATGGGGTGGAAGTGTGAAAGATGACTCTGCCATGTCTAGTTTTGCCATTTAGAAAAGCCATATTTTGCCACCTGACCTACAATGAGCATATCCTTAGGCATGGAGCTGAAACGGTATTCAGAGGGCAGCTTGTTCTGCTGCCTGTGGCAGTAAACCGGAAGTGGGCACCACCTAACTTGCCAGTTGGGCATGCAAAGTTCTAGCTGTACACTGCACTGGCTGCATCTAGGTTTTGGAACTCCCTGTAGCGGACGGGACCCCTCCTCCAAACCTCACACCCTCAATGTGTACTTCACGCTCACCAAGTGCCCCCTTGTATTGGTCACTTCAGACTTTAAGCTGTCTTCTTAAGCTGCGTTAGTCGATGATATGTCTTAGGGCTTATATGTAGCTGTTCACCCACGTTTGTTTGTCTTTATTACGAGCTGTTTGTTTTATTTGATTACTTGAAGTAGGGTGCCCCTCCGTTAATTCCCTTCTTACTTTCCTGTCCACCAGTCAGACTCTGGACACTTAGAACTTTGAATAAAAAGATTAGATTTATTGTTCTAACAAAGTCTCTAAACTGATATTCAACTCAGGCACAGATAACTTGGATTTTCAACAGTTAATTCAAACTTGTTCTTTGCTTAGGTTCAGGTTAAAGGCAGGCAGACGTTATACAGTGCTCTTTGTATCAACTTGGCTTGGTTACTTGAAGTTACAGTATCAGACCAGGGAACTTAACTGTCCCTCTCACTAGTCCAGAGCTTCACCTTCTTCCTTCACTCCGACAGAAGGTCCTTCACTCCGTAAGCGGAAACTCCTGTGAACTGTTCTCTACTAACACCTTCACGTTTGCTTTCTCACAACTTAGTACTAGATTTCCTGTCTGAACTCTTCTCTTCAGCACCACCTTTCCCTGCCTACGGTACTCTGTTAACCTCCCACTCCCTCTCTCACTCCAACCCACTCTCTCCCCAACTGACAACTGACTCCTCCTTAACTGCCAACTCTCTGGGGTTCTATGCTCTCTGCTTCAACCAATCAGAACCTCTGGAATGTTCAGGTTGGCCCCTCCCTGGGCTTCTGCCTGTCACTCCGCCACACTCCCTCCCTCAGGAAGCCTCCCTCCCTCAGGAAGCCAGCCTATCTCTGGTGGCCTTCTGCTGCAAGATTAAGGCCTTGTTTTTTTCTTTTTTTTTTTAAAGCCTTTTGTGGATAGGAAGTGGGTGGCTTAATTTTGTTTCTCTCTGATCTTCCGGATAATTTTTTTTAGTGTGAAGCTGCCCTGTATGAAACTTGTTTTTAACGTTGTGACTCTCCGACTTTTTAGCACTATGATAGATAGATAGATAGATACGGTAGATAGATAGATTGCTGCTGTGTTTTATCTGTCATCCTTTATCATTGTTGTTTTTGTAATTGTTCGTCTTTTTAAAAAGTTTTGTAAGCTGCCTTAAACTTCTTGGTGGAAATAAATGTTTCACTTTTGTCACCCCTGGCACTCGCAGGGGGCTCTCTTGTGTGGAGGCACCCTTGTTTTGCTTAATCCTTCCTGCTACTTCAAGTCGCAACAAGCAATGGAGGTTTAGAGCCTGGTTTGCAACTTTAATGCAAGCTGTGTGTGCGTGCACTGGATTGTGGAGTTGCTGAGATGCTATTGTGCGAAAGAAAGAGCCCCCCTGGTTATTCCGTCCTCCCACCCCAAAAGAAAAATATCTGTGCAATCAGTTGGCTCTTCTGTATTGTGTCTGGTGATCCTGTGAATTCTTTGAAGGAGGGTGCTGTATGGAAGGATGGTCAGAACGCTGTCCTTGACATATCTTCCCTGCAAACATGTAATTTTACTGTAATGATTGCAATGTTTGTGGCTGTGTGAGATGCTCTAGACCTGCCTGAAGTAGGCTTTTAAAATATAAAGATATGCAGTATATTGCTTTTTCTCCAAGCTCTAAGTTTAGTAGATCGCTGCTGTGCTCAGGTATCTCCAGTGGAACCATGCCAGTACTGGGGGAGAGGCATGCCTGGCCCCATCTTCTCCTTTATCTACTGCAAGTGGTATTTTCTTCCTTGACTTTGGTGCCTTGTATAAATTACAGTAGTGGCAGGGGAATTGCTTGCCCATCATGGTTTCATTCCCACAGTGCAGCTGTAATGCTCAGCTGGTCCCTCCCACTATAGGGTTGGGCCTTTAAGAGTTACAGTAGTGGACGAAGCCACAAGAAAGCAGTTCCCTCACTCTACTTACAATAACAGAGGCAGTGTTAGGAGGTGGCCCACTAGGGCTGGAGCCCCGAATCTTTCATTTGGAGCCCAAAATCTCTGGGAGGACCTCTGCCCCACCACCCTGCTATCCATGGGCACTTGCTGAAATAAAGGTACAGGGGCCCTGATTATCTCTGTTGCATTTGATCCTCCTGGATTAGCAGGCTTTTTGCCCACATGGGCTTCCCCTCCTGCTGCCCCCCCCCCCCAATCTTTCTGCCTGAGGTTTTTCCTGAAATCAAATGCCCTCCTCTCCCCGGTCCATACATCCCTTTATAGGGGTGTCCTTAGGAGACAGGGTCCTTTACAGATTTTAGAGTATATGTAAATTAGCATATGCAAATTTGTGCATTTTTTGGTATTGTGGGCCTGAACCCCAGATGTTTTTGGTACCTAGCACCACCCCTGGTAACAAATGAAGGGTATCTTCTATTGGAGGAGACGAGGATGCCCTGTTGTGGGGGAAAAAGACACCCCTCGCCTATCCCAGTTCAACAAAGTACTCTCTTGGAGAAGTATATTAGTCAATCATGCAATGTCATTTCCTGTGAATCAGTTTGTATTTCCTAAGCCAGGGCTCTTCAAACTAAGGCCTGCGGGCCACATCCGGCCCGCCTTGCCTTTTTATCCGGCCCGGCGGCCGATCGGCAGAAGCAGACTTTTTAAAAACTCTTTCGCTTCAAGCGCCAATTCTTTTAATTCTTTTCCATAATATGGAAAAATTAGTGGTGGTGTTTTACCTCTTATGTATGAGCTGATGTAGCTAAGTCAGATTTCTAATGTTTCAAAAATGCTAC
This sequence comes from Shinisaurus crocodilurus, assembly GCA_021292165.1. Lineage (NCBI taxonomy): Eukaryota > Metazoa > Chordata > Lepidosauria > Squamata > Shinisauridae > Shinisaurus > Shinisaurus crocodilurus. Next base: position 295,001,527 of record CM037876.1, read on the forward strand.
TTTGGATTGAAGCAGAGTATGCTCATTCGTGTGATGGCAAAAACAAAAGTATATTTGTGTTAGGCATGAAACAATTGTGCAACTATATATGTAAATACCACCAGCCCTGCCAGGAGAATTCATTAATATTCCCTCTTCTTCCCTCCCCATTCCTTTTTCCTTGTGTGTCGTGTCTTTTTAGATTGTAAGCCTGCGGGCAGGGACTGTCTTGTTAATTGCTGTAAACCGCCCAGAGAGCCTCGGCTATTGGGCGGTATAAAAATGAAATAAATAAATAATAAATAAATAAAATAACTTTCCATTTAAAGGGGGGGGGGGAAATCACCCCTATCAAGTAAAAAAAAAAAAAAAGGACCCGGGTCCTTTTTTTTTACTTGATCCATTCGTTCATATTTTTTTCAAACTATAGTCCAGCCCACCAACAGTCTGAGGGACAATGAACTGGCCCCCCGTTTAAAAAGTTTGAGGACCCCTGTCCTAAGCACATCCATGCTCCTGTAGTGTTTGTCCCATGGCATCCAATCTGGCTAGGAAGGGATATACCATCCCTTGGCCAGTGTACCAAGGAACACTGGGAGGCTGCATCCCCTGCTTCCCAGAAAGAACATCATGGCAAAGGGAAGACCAGCCTGGCAACATCCATTAGCTAGAGAAGGAGCAGCTGCAGAGAGCTTACTTTCCTGCTCTCTGCCAGAAAGAATACTCTGCTCCAGCTGCCAATAGCTCTGGTATTAAGAGATTGTTGCCTGGCCCATCCTCAGCCAGAGGACTGAGGGCTGCTGGGTTGTTTGCTGTGTGTATTGAAAGGCCGGGAAGCCCACCTGCTCTGATCAGACAATACTATTGAAATGATGTAACTTTGAGAATTGGTGCCTGAATTTGTTTGTTTTCGTCTTCATTCTCTATTGCTTTTTTCCTTTTGCATTGTGTCTATTGGATTAGAAGCTTCTATGCAAGGACTGTCTTTATTAATCTCTGTACAGCACTTAGTAAATGTATTTGTGTATGAAAAAAATTATGCTGTTTTTTTATTGTATCTGTGGTCTGTGTTTTTATGAATTATTGTAAACTGCCCAGAGAGCTTTGGCTATTGGGGGCGGTATAGAAAATAAATAAATAAATAAAATAAGATGATGATGATGATGATGATGATGATAATATAAATATGCCATTTTGATAACTCCCATTCTGATTTGTGCACAGAAGAACAGAAGCACATAGAGGCCACATCTGGACAATCAAATCTCTGCTTAATGTCAAGATATGAATGAACTTTGTGCATCCACATGGAGCAGCTTTGTATGAGTGGGAAAACAAATGAGGAACCCGCAGTCAACTATCGATTTCCATTACATTTAAACAGGGAAAATATACTGTATTTTTCGCTCCATAAGACGCACCGGACCATAAGATGCACTTACCGTATGGTACAAAAAAATAATAATCAGCAGTTCCGCGGGGAATCAGCTAAGAGGCGGGGATTCCTCGCCCTGCCCAGGAGTCCTCTGCTCTTCCGGACCAGCAGAGGAAAGTAAAATAATAATAATAATAATAATAATAATAATAATAATTATTATTATTATTATTATTATTATTATTATTATTATTATTATTTAAAAATTTTTTAATCAGCTGTTCCTCAGGGAATCAGCTGAGAGGCGGGGGCTTCCCCCGCCCTGCCCAGGAGTCCTCCGCTCTTCCGGACCAGCAGAGGAAAGTAAAAAAAATAATTTAAAAAAAATTAATTAATAATTTAAAAAAAAATTTAATCAGCTGTTCCGCGGGGAATCAGCTGAGAGGTGGGGGCTTCCCCCGCCCTGCCCAGGAGTCCTCCGCTCTTCCAGACCAGCAGAGGAAAGTGGTTTTTATTTTTTTTTTTAATTTACTACATTCGCTCCATAGGACGCACAGACATTTCCACCTAGTTTGGGGGAGGGGGGGAAGTGCGTCTTATGGAGCGAAAAATACGGTAGTTAATGGCTTCCAAACAAGCCAGGATATGTTGGCTTAATTTTCTGACTTGCTTGGAAGTCAGTAACCATAGTTTCCCTGCTTGTGCAAAGGGAGGATTGAAGTAGTTATGTTCGGATGCAGAAGCTCATTCATATCTTGGCTTATTAAGCCAAAATTTGATCATCCGAACATAGCCGTTATATTTACTATATAAAGGAAATAGGTAACATATTTGTTGTCATTATTCAAGTTCTAATATTCTCTGTTGTTGTTTTCTCTCTCCAGTGGATGAATACATCGCTATTGCAAAAGAGAAACATGGCTATAACATGGAACAGGTAACAAAGCAATTCAAAAATAAAAAAAATGTGAATTTTACCAGAATGTAACTCTTTTAACATCTTCTTTCTCTGTTTCTTGGTTTACTATTTTCAATTAAAATAAGGGGTGGGTAGTGGTGTGTGTGTGTGTGTGTGAGAGAGAGAGAGAGAGAGAGAGAGAGAGAGAGCATGGAGCATCAGATTCTCGTAACTACATTTGGCATGGTGTTTTTTGTCGGAATCCGGGGGGGGGGGGGATAGGCACAAAGCATATACGAGTACAGGATACAAAAATCTAGAGCACAGCAAGTCAGACCAGAAAAAAGAATGACTGCCCAACAAAAATGACTGCCAGACAACAATGACATGCCTAACAAGAATACATCATTATTATCATACTTATATACATTATGTACAACACATCTCTATTGTATGAGGTAATGCCCACCTGCATGCAATTAAGTCTCCCGGCTCCACTGTCCTTGGAGCCAACTAGAAAAAATCATAACTGGGTCAAAGGGGAGTGAGCTGATAGCTAAGGCCTTGGCCAGTTCTCTGCACCTGTCTCCAGGGCTAGCTTTCTTGCTTGAAGGCAAACCCAGAATATTGAATCCATATTCTGACAGTTTTGTCCATGAAATGATTTTTGCCTACCATTGTGTTATGTTCTATTGTGTGTGTAATATATAATTATATATAGAAGAAACAACAAGAGGGGAAGGCAATTGTGTGTCACAAAAGAAAGAAAGTTCTCAGTTGCCTGAAGAAAACATTTATTCTGCCCAACGCGTTTCGGGGGGAAATCTTTTTCCTTCCTCAGGGACAGATTATCTTTCTTCAGATGTATTGAAAAAGAATCCAACATTTCAACACAGAAGAGACATTGGGAGGATTCTTTTTCAATACATCTGAAGAAAGATAAGCAGCCCCTGAACAAGGAAAAAGTTTTTTCCCAAAACGCATTGGACATATATAATTATGTATAAATACATGAATGTACATTCATGTTTTAAAGATCCTGCCTGTCTGAAAAGGTCAAGCTGGGTTACAACATGAAAATCATGATAAAAACATATATACAGAAATAAAACAATAATCAACTAATATCTCCCAGAAAACTCAATAAAATAGTCAGCAAAAGGCACAGACCAATAGTAAAATACTAGCTAAATAACAGTATAAAGCATATCACACAAATGTCTGCCTAAATATGTGAGCTTTAGCGTCAAACTACACATTGTTTTAATTATGTAGCGTGCAGCTCACCTCTCTCTGTTTTTTTTACTCTAGGGTAAGTGCACATGACTCTGATCCAGATCAGGACCATAGCATGCAGAGAGGGGAGGTTCAAACCTGTCCCTCTCAGCTGCTTGGTTCCTGAAATTCCACCGCCACCCTCCTGCCCGGAGTTAAAAGAAAAAAGATGTAAAACCTCCATTGACTCCAACTGAGGTTATAGATCATAGAGTTGGAAGGAGCCTACAAGGCTATCGAGTCCAACCTCCTGCTCAATGCAGGAAACTAGAGGAGGGGTCTCCCATCCAAGTAATAACCAGGCCTGACCCTGCTTAGCTTTCCACACCCAGACAAGCTGAGCCAGCGTAAGCCACAGGCCTGTTTCTTCTTTTAAATCCCCAAGTGGAGGCAGGGGATGGAATTTCAAGAACCAAGCAACTGAGGTGGAAAGATTTAAACCTCCCCTCCTGGTGTGTGGTGATCTGGATCTTGGACAAGTGTACTTACTCTAGAGTAAAAACAAAAAGAGGTGTCAGCTGCACACTACGTAAGTAAGTAACAAACATATCAAGTACTTTGACGCTTAGATTTGTTTCTAAATAACCCACAAGAACGTGCACCGCCCCACCTTCTCTAGGAACTGTAAGAATCTTCAGGGATCCAGGAAAATGTGGAGAAGCAGTCTAAGCAAAAGTATTATTTCATTACAATAACTTTAGTTTCATACAGGTTCTTAAATTGGAGCCTACCATAATTGTTTCATGGAAAAGAAGGAAGAGGATGATGAAGAAAGAAGTGTTGCCCCATCCATTTTTGGATTTGAGCCTGGCTACCATTGGGCCCTGACCACTTTCTGCCAAAAGAATGTGGCCCTTGGCTTCAACAACGTTGCTGCCCCTGTTATAATACCATGCATTATAATAATATAACAGGAATATATAATAGGAATACTAACTGTGCGACAAGAACCGAGTCTCTGATTAATCTTGGTATCTCTATCCCCATACCATATACCCAACTCCTAGATCCATCTAAATGGGATATTGTTGAATAAGCATACATAACACATGAAACAGATCAACTTGAAAAATAAGAGCTTAACAGTGGGAAATGATATAAGCAGAGGATCGTATAATTTTAAGCTTTTGTTATTCCATTGTTCTGAGGCATTCCTGTACTGGGAGATTTGAAAGAAGAAAAAGCCCAACCATTATGTGTTAAGTTTCTTCTCACAGTGAGTCATGTTTAAGGGAATTCCAAGAAGGAAAACTCCCTAGATGTTTAGCAATGTTAATGACGTGGAGCCACGGGGTCATGCTTGTGTTTACAGATGTGGAGTCGCAGACAGTTTTTTGAGCAGCTAACTTTCTACCAAGAAAGAAAAACTGCTTTTTTTTCTTTTATGTTTTTTTGCATAGCAAAATGGGTTGGGAGGAGAGGGAAACCCCAGCACTGAAGTTAGCACTTTCACTTTGAATGATCTGAATGAAAGATGTTGCCCAGGGGATGTGGAATCTATATATGACTGTAGAGAATCAGAGGTGATAGATACTTATTCTAGGCCATTTTAGTGGATTGGTGCATAATAATTTTACTTGAGAAGACAGGTCTGCCAGCTTAACTCTATTTCAAGCATAAGAGAGTTGGCCCCTTCTGAAACATCTGCTATGGCAGAAACCCGGAGGACGGACTGGATTATAAAGCCAGAGGAACTTGCTGGTGTGGAGCCATGACGTAATCCCTGTAATTTGGGGGCTTTACTGTACAGGAGTCAACACGCTGCTGACATTATGTCTAAGTTTAGTAGTGTGGGATTTCCAGACATCCTTTGTGTCACCCTTTTCAAAAGTACCATGGTGAACCTGAATGGCATTATCACCATCCCCGGATAATGGAGAGCACCACTTGTGAAGAGGAAATAACTGCCCCCCCCCCACACTCCTCAGAGTTAGTAGTCACCACTGTATCCCCAGAGAGCAAGCTAGACACATTCACTGGTTGCAGACAACATGATAACCCACACTCAAGGGTTGAGTATGGGTTGCATGTGGGTTGTCATTGAACAACAAACCATGTTGTTGTTGAAATGTGGGTTTTCATGTTGTCTGAACCCAGCTGTGATAACAAACCATGGTTTGTTAACCATGAACAGGCCACAGTTCACAACCCAACAACAAACCATGGATTTTCTTCATGGGCTGTTTATGGTTAACAAACCATGGTTTGTTAGTGCAGCTGGGTTCAGACAACATAACCCACGTTTCAACAACCCACAGTTCAATAACAACCCTCATTCAACTCACACTCAACCCTTGAGTGTAGGCTATTGTGTTGTCTGAACCCATGTGCCTAGTTTGCGCTCTCGGGATACAGTGGTGACTACCACCTCTGAGGACTTTGGGGTGGGGTTTATTTCCTCTTCACATGTGCTGTTCTGCATTGTCCAGGGATGCCCAGTTATTTTAACACAAAATTAATGGGCTAATATGTACTCTGCATTCCACTGCTTACTTGGCACGTTTAACAGCTCGTGTATGTGGCCTGCTTGTGAGCACACAGTAAAATGGAAGTAGGGCAACTCATTCAACATACTGCTCAGAGCCTTTTGTGTTTTTGGAGCATTTCTTAATTAATGCATTTTATGGTGGCTTTGTTTGTGTGACTGTATTCTTCTTCAGCTGAAGGGGGAAAGAATTGTAGCCCAACCGATGGTTCCTGCTTTAAAAAGGAAACTGGATACAGGCCACCAGTGGATACCAACAGATGGCATTATCCAATACTGCCGCTGCGCTTCTGCTCATTCCATGGTGCCCATAAGACTTATAGCTAGCACAACAGGAATAACACTTCCAAAAGTAACCCCGGAAATTAGCGGAAATGCTTGTTTCTGGAATGAGACAAGTCGGCAAAGCCCCCTTCTGTGAGCTCTGCTGACCTGCCCCATTCCAGAAATGAGTGTTTCTAGCGGTGAGTCCTGCTAGCGTACGGGCAGCCTTGGATACTGCCCATAGCCTCTGCATGCTCCTTGCTACAGTCACCATAGTTATGTGTGTAGTAAGAATGCAGTGCAGTAAGTATGCCAGAAGGGTATTGGAGAGCATCTGAAACTTGCTGAACTACTAAAATCTAGGCTTTGGAACTGCAGCCTATACCTAAGTGCAGAAGGTTGGCTTTTTAAAAAATGAAAACTGTGAAGATTGCTATTGTTTTCCTTTAATTGTGGGTCCAGTTTTCATTTGCATTTATCCATGCTATCTTCCCACCCCCTTCCTTCCCACCCCCAGGCCCTTGGGATGCTCTTTTGGCACAAGCATAACATTGAGAAATCTCTGGCTGATCTACCTAACTTCACCCCCTTCCCGGATGAATGGACGGTTGAAGACAAAGTCTTGTTCGAGCAGGCTTTCAGTTTCCATGGGAAAACATTTCACCGAATTCAGCAGATGGTAAGGGACCGCTGAAGTTGCCAGTTTGAAGGCTTGCAAGCCCTGGGCAGTATCCAGCACTGCCGCTCCACTTACGCCGTTGACTTAGTGCTAGCATAAGTTACGTCTAGCATAGCGCAAATAACATATGCTGACGCAATGGGTTTTCTGGGGAAATCCAGCATGTCAGCATCCGTTATTGGCATTGCACTAGAGGTCATTTACACTAGCGCTACATCAGTGACATAGGCGGAGTGGCAGTGATGGATACTGCTCCCTGACTTAAGAAGCAAGTGAGGGAGCTGTGATCCATCATAGTTTGGATTCTTTTGAATAGATTTCTCATTTAAGATGCCCAACTGTCTAGGAATGCTTAGGAATCTTTTAGAGGAATGGGATGGGTAAATTGCAAAAAGTTGATTTGTTAGATCTTTTTTTTATGCACAGTTCTTATTTCAAAAAAAGTGTGTTATTAATTTTGTTGTTGTTTATGATTTACAAAGTGAAGTATGAAACGCAACAAATATAACAACAATTGGGAGAATTGGTGTAGCAGTGGTTTTGGGGGATGAGGTTATGATGTGCTGTGACCTCGTCATTCCATGGAGTAAGAAGTATCTATGACTGATAAGTCAACTAATCTCATTGGGTATAGGTGTTTGTATAGGCAAAGGGCCAGGTAATTGATGTAATCTACAGCATGCTGCAAGTTCATAGATAGAGAATGAAGTCAGTTCCTCCATCCAGTGGCATATGGTCTTCCATGTATGAGTTAGAAGACAGGAGTTCTAAGCATTGTTTGGACGTTAATAAGAATTATCCTTTATACAAAGAGACCTTCTCAAAACGTGGCAGGAACCATAAATATTGGTGCAGCTGTCTCTTTTTTTTTGTCTTCGTCAAAATATATTGCATCAAAGTAGTCATATCCTAAAACCTTAGCGAGGTTTCTTACACCAGGTCTGTTTATGTAGGGTCTTGGGGTAGAACCAAAGTGAAGGTGATAGAAATATGGGGATTTTTAGTATCTGTGTTAATCACACTTTAAATCAATTAACACATTTTAATTTGTTTAAATTTGCCTTATCAGCTATGAGAAAGAAGGCACTAAAAGGCAGCCCTTCTCCCCCAAATTAGTCTTCTTGACTTTCCTTGAGGATTTTTTTTAAAGAGTAGAAGTGTTTTATCTTTATATCCACTGGAGATTAAGGGTCACACTAAAAGCTGCATGCTGTTAATTAGCAGAAGTAACAGCTATAACTTTTTCTTTTCTTTTCTTTTTTGGTCAAGGCTTCCAGCTTAATCTCCTGTCTTTAAGTCACTTCTTTTTCAGTTCTTCACAAACAAAATAATTTATTCTTTTTAGTTGAAGTTCCCTAAGGATAGAGCTAGATGTGCTGCTTGAACATAGAATCATAGAAAAGCAGAGTTGGAAGGGGCCTACAAGGCCATCAAGTCCAACCCCCTGCTCAATGCAGGAATCCAGGTCAAAGCATCCCTGACAGATGGCTCTCCAGCTGCACCTTGAATGCCTCCAGAGTGGGAGAGCCCACCACCTCCCTAGGTAGTTGGTCCCATTGTCTTATTGCTCTGACAATATTGCTTTTATTGCTTTTCCTGATGTTTAGGTGGAATCTGGGTTCCTGTAACTTGAGCCCATTATTCCGTGTCCTGCAAACTGGGATGATCGAGAAGAGATCCTGGCCCTCCTCTGTGTGACAACCCTTTAAGTACTGGAAGAGTGCTATCCTATCTCCCCTCAGTCTCCTCTTCTGAAGGCTAAACATGCCCAGTTCTTTCCTCATAGGGCCTTGTTTCCAGTCCCTTTATCATCCTTGTTGCCCTCCTCTGAACCCTCTCCAGTTTGTCTACATCCTTCTGAAAGTGTGGTGCCCAGAACTGGACGCAATACTCAAGATGAGGCCTAACCAGTGCTGAGTAAAGGGGAATTATCACTTCCCACGAATTGGATGCTATACTTCTATTAATGCAGCCCATTAATGTAGGACTGCTGCCCAAAATGGTGACCCAAAATGGCAACTGTGTATTGCTTTCTCTTGCCCCCTTCCAGCAACACATAAGTAGACCTTTAGCCTGGGAAATGACAATCTTCTGGCAGGGGTACTTTTGCCTAAGTATTTCAGTGGTGCTAAGAGTCATGTCTAATTCTGTCCTGTCTAGCCTTTTCACTGTAAGTAAATATGTATTCTTGTAGGAACAGAAGGGGAAGTTTTATGCCACCCCATTTTAACACATTTTAAACAAAAGTTGACTTTGAGGTCATTGGGAAAGAAAAGTGTCCCTTACTGGAATCTCCTCCGGATACTTTCTTTCCATCCAATGGAACCTTCTGGGCAAGCAAACAGTGGCTGTATTCAGAGTCTTCCAAATCCTCCAAAACTGAATTCAGACAATCCTCCAAATCATGATTTGGATGACTGGAAATGAGCCGCAGGTGGGTGTGATCCTCTCTCACACATTGCTTCACGTTCAGTTTGCCACGTAGCCCTAACCATAGTTTTCTATCATGTCCAAATTGACAAACTGTGATTAACATTTGCCCTCTAAACCAGAACTGGTAACTCACTTAAAACCATGGCGACTTGGACATCATGGGCAGCTATGGTTAGTGCTAAACTTCAAACTGAAACAAAGCCTTGCATGAGAGAGGAAGTATTCACCATAAATTGCTGATTTTGATATTATGGAAAGCAGTGGTTAATCCTTAAACTGAAAGAGAAGGTGTGCAAATCAGGAAGAGGAAACATGGAAGTCCTCCAAATGACATCCCATGAGGCTGCTCGTAACCCTCTGGACCTGGAGGATTATGGGCATCCTACTGAAGGCGGGAGGAGCATGGTTGATAGGATAGCCGCCACGCTACCCTTGCCCTCAAAAACATCTAGACAGATGATTTTGGCCAGTGTGGCGTAGTGGTGAGAGTGTTGGACTGGGACTCGGGAGATCTGGGTTCTAGTCCCCGCTCGGCCATGAAGCTCACTGGGTGACTTTGGGCCAGTCACTGACTCTCAGCCTAACCTACCTCACAGGATTGTTGTGAGGATAACATGGAGAGGAGGAGGATTATGTAAGCCGCCTTGGGTTCCTTTCAGGAAAAAAGGCGGGGTATAAATATAATAAATAAATAGATAGATAGATAGATAGATAGATGTTTTACCTCTCCTCATGAGGTGCTGCCTGGATTCCTCGAGAGCTGGCGGTGCCTGCCTCCTCTCCTCCCCGCCCCCAGGAACACCCCCGCCATGCTGGAACCGAACAAGGTCTTCCGTGTTTGGTTCCCTGCCAGTGTGGAAAGGACCATGCTGGCTATCAGGTAGGAGGCGTGCTCCGCGGCGTTGCAACCTTGGAAGGTACCGTATTTTTCGCACCATAAGACGCACTTTTCTCCCCCCAAAAAGAGGGGGAAATGTCTGTGCGTCTTATTGAGTGAATGCTGAAAAAAACCAAATAATTTCCCCCCTTACCTTCCTCTGCGTGCCTCCAACCGGTCCAGCGGAAGAGAGGAGGGCTCCTGCGGGGAAAAAAACTTGGCAGCGGCACCCCCCCCCCGGCAGCAGGGACGCGAGCGGGCAGGCGGTGGAAGAGAGGAGGGCTCCTGCACGCTCCCAAAAACTTTGCTGCGGCGGCGCAACGGCGGCACCCCCCCTCGGCAGCAGGGACGCGAGCGGGCGGGCGGCGGAAGAGAGGAGGGCTCCTGCGCGGAGCGGGACAAGGCCGCCCGCTCCCCAAAAAACGTTGCCGCCGCCTCACATCTGGCCTGATCCCGTTGGCGGGGGTGGCCCAGTTTCGCTCTTCTGAGCGGCGCGGAGCATTCTTGCCCTGGCGCGGAGCCCTGTTTCCCTGGTTCCCCCCCGCCAAAAACATAGCGCGGGGTCCAGCGCGCTGAAGCAGGGTCCCGTCGTGTCACTTCCGCCGCGCCAGAACTGACGCGACGGGACCAGCGCGGCTGGCTCGCCGCGGAGAGCGCAAGCCGGCGAGGAGGCAGGTAGGCCCGCGTGAAAGCAGTAATGGTTATCAGAAAACAAGGGAAAAAAGATTCATGTGCAAATTATTGGAAAACTAATGACAAGAGAACAAAATAATATCTCCATACATTTATTAATTTATTAACTGCTTTTTTTACCCCTGCATTTCTTAAAAACAATAAAGAAGAATAAAACTCAAATTACAATATTGCCCCTCCCATCCCCGCAGCGATATTGTAATTTGTGTTTTATTCTTCTTTATAACCTGTTTTGGATTGTTTTTAAGAAATGCAGGGTTAAAAAAGCAGTTAATAAATAAATAAATGTATGGAGATATTATTTTGTTCTCTTGTCATTAGTTTTCCAATAATCTGCACATGAATCTTTTTTTCCTTGTTTTCTTCGTCTAAAAACTAAGTGCGTCTTATGGCCCGGGGCGTCTTATGGAGCGAAAAATATGGTATTTCCAAGGTTGCAGTGCCTTCCAGGCTGTGGCGTAACCCCACAATTCAGTTCCCTGGTGTATGTCTGCTTTAGTATATTTAGTGAGTATAGAATGTTGAACTGAGTGGGTGTGGTTTGTGATGTCTTAGAAAGGGTGGGGGGAGGAGTATATAAGGAGTGTTTGAGTGATGTCAGAGTAGTTAGTCGGGTTAGTTATGGGAGAGTGTTTGGAGTGTGGGGAGAGTTGGGAGTTAGGTTAGTTGGATTATTCATGTCTTGTCAGGAGTTTTAAGAGGAATCAGTGATTGTATGAGGAGTGAAAGTATTTAGAATTGTAGGGACTTAGGTTAATTATAAAGTGTTTAGGGTAGGCAGGTTTTAAGTTATTTTCTGGAACTAAGATTTTGAGAATTAAAATAAACTTATTTTTATTTTGTTTGCTACCCAAATCCTACGTGTCAGCTTGGCGTTATTAACCTGCTTTACTTTGAAATCTACACGCACACCTTTGTACCTTCAGTATCATAAATTTAAGCTAGATCCTAGATATCCAGTATTAATCTTTTCCCTCATTAGTAGGGGAAAGGTTTCATTTGACCCTCCCCTCAGGTTTTTAAGTGTTGATGCTTAGCCTGAGAAGGGTTTATGCGCCTGGTCCTAAAGTGTAAAGGGCTTTGTCGTTGCAAGCCCAATCCTATGTCCCCCCAGGCAAGGTTGGAGGGACATAGGATTGCACCCTAAGTAAACAATTCCGTGGTTAGCAGTGCCTTTTTCACATTTACAGGCCTTTGACTACTAAATCTATGCACACTCAGCCACCAAAGACAATCTTTCAGTGTGTACAGTCAGAATGAGATGTAGGGCTCAATTCTTTGTGTGAACTCTACTGATTTGCAGCAAATGACCAAAAGTGAACAACAGACTGTTTCAAGGACGTAAATATGGTTTCTATGCTTGTAAAGGTTTTAGGAAGGAATGGCTTTTCCCAATCTTATTTACAAGTTCATTCCGAAATCTAGGATGAGGATGACTTGCAGCATCTTTCAAGTCATATCAGACCACCTATATAGCACCATGAATGAACGTAGTGCTTTACAGAGCAACAGTTTTGTGAATGTATTAAAAGGGATATTATCTCATGATCAGTAAGGAGGGAAATGAGACTCTTGCCTCCGTGCAAAATTTAAATACATTGCACATTATTATTATTGTTGTTATTGTTATTAAAGCAAGTAAATTGAGAGACAGCTCCTTAATTGCAAATTGCTTTTTCTAAAGCTCAGCTTGTCTAGCAACAAAAGCAGAACAACTGATTGTGTAATTAGTATTTCAGTGAGAACACAGCATGGCTAACTTAGGTAGTGTTTGTAGGAGGGGAAAAACATGCAAACTTCAAAAAGAAGGTGTTGCTGATGTCTCCACTGAAAGCCAAGTGATACAATATAGAAACAACCATTTGAAACCTTATTAAGCTGTTTGGAAATGTTGCCATTCAACATTTACCTTTTTGTTTTTGTGATTTAAGCCAGTAGTCTTCCACAGTTTCAGACCTGGGACCCTCCTTTAGCCCAAATAATGCATTTTTAAACCATTTATTTGTATGGTGATAGTGCTGCTGTTGCGATACACCTTAGGTCATGGTGTGACCCAGACTGAGTACTGGATCCTCCTCCACTAGTTGAAGACCAGTGATTTAAGTCACCGGCTGTTGGTATGAAAGTGGCCCCGTTTCTGGAAATGCACCCAAACTGCTAGTTGAGTTGCATCCAATTTCTGGAATGGCACCCAGATGTGGAGCTGCAAGGCACTTGCATATTGGTGCTTTGCATTCTGCTTAGGGATGTGTGAGGAATCTGGTAGGCCCCCAGATTGGTGGTCCCAATATTCTGTGTTTCTCAGCTGCCTGACAAATCGATAGCAAGCTTGGTGAAGTTCTACTACTGGAAAAAGATGAGAACCAATTTGGCCCCCTGGATTCCAGTTTGCCAGCCCTGTGCTTGCGCCGACTTGCTCTGATGTGAGTCGAGCCAGCTCACGGACATCCATCTCTAAGACGGGCCGTGGTTTGTGCATTTCTTTAAACGTTAAGGAAATTTGTGCAAATCTTGCAATTTGCGTAACTGTACACAGTTTGCGCAACTTCATGCACATTGTGTAAATCATGCTATTTTTGCATGTTTTGCACAAATTGTCAGCCAAAAAGCATGTGGATATAGCGCAACTTGTGCAAATCAGCCCATTTAATGCAAATTGTGCTAGATCCACATGCTTTTTGGCTGACAATTTGTGCAAAATGTGCACAAAATACCGCAATTTATGCAATTTGCATAAAGTTGCACAATTTGCATAAAGTTATACAAATTGCACAACTAGCACGATTTGTGAAAATTTCCTTAGCATTTTTTAAAAAACTGTGGCCTGTCTTAGAGACGGAAGTCCACAAAAAAAACCCCTGACTCAGCCCGCTTCCGATAATTGTATCGGAAATGGGCAGAAAGTCTGTTGAGCTCAGACGAGCCAGACTTCCCAGTGTCAGCGCATCCCTAATTTTCTGCTATTGCTGATTCAGGCATAAAAATGCTAATTCATTCCCAAGTGATCCCAGAATAATTTCTTATCCTGGATTACTCTCTGAGAGCAGCAGTATACTCTTTTTTGTACTCCACCATGGTGATTGCCAGCTTCTGCTCACAGTAGGTCTTGCCCCTTTTCCTTGACAAACGTCACTATGATTTGAATTTGCCACATGTGTAATGTATGGTGTCTCAGTGGTCCCAATATTCTGTGTTCCTCAGCTGCCTGACAAATCGATAGCAAGCTTGGTGAAGTTCTACTACTCCTGGAAAAAGACGAGAACCAAAACAAGTGTCATGGATCGGCACGCTCGGAAACAGAAAAGAGAAAGGGAGGAAAGGTAAGTTGTCAAGCAGGATTACAAGACGGAGGATCTGGAAATAAAGGTCACTTAACTGTCACATTCTGCAGTTTTGTTTTGTATAAAATAATGTGGACACTTACACAATATTTGAACAAAATACATTTTAAGTTGCAGTTTTGTGCCAAATGATTGTAAGATGGAAATGTTCAGTGTGGATATTGTGTGAGTTACATCACACAAGCTAACAAATAGACTTTTGGCACCCGATGGATTAAAAGTTTGTTTGGGTGCATCTGATGTAGTGGGCTCTAGTCATCAATATCGTATGCCATAATAAATATGTTGTGTCTTTAAGATACCACAATTGCGTTTTGCTGCTACAGGCTAACACAAATACCTCCCTGGAAGTTACCACACAAACTAAGTTCGGTTGCTTTTCAGGACACTTGTAAGAGAAGGGTTTGCAAACTATTGACATTTCAGAAATAAATGCCATCTTGCTGCTTCTTTTGTTTGCTCCCTCTTCGGAGATTTTATATTCACAGCTATATTGACAAATTCATGTAGGAGAAGGCTATCAATGGCTATTTGTCCTGTTGGCTATTTGCTAACCTGTGTATGCCAGTTGCTGGGGAACGCTACCAGGAGGGTGCTGTTGCACTCATGTCCTGCTTGTGGGATCCCCGTGGGCAGCTGGTGGGCCACTGTGTGAACAGAATGCTGGACTAGATGGACCCTTGGTCTGATCCAGTATAGCTCTTATGTTCTTATTTTATAGCTTGCTCCCTTGGAGAAAAAAGAGGGTTATTGTACAACGATGTGTGTTTGCCTGCCTGTCGAAGGTTCCACACTTATGCAGCAATCATGCAGGAAACATGTGACATGTGGATGGACTGCATCCATAAATGTCGCTAAACAGGCATCATGGCTCTTGGGCAAATGCACAGAGCTGCTTTAAGGATGCACACGTGTCATTCACACGTGTGCATATGTTTGTTGTGAGAAGCACCAATATAATGTCGGTGTACCTGTGGCAAGCACAATCGATGCGTAAATTGTGGAGCTGCTCTGACTGAGAGAGTCTATGAATTCTATATACAGTCATGCCTTGGATTGGGAGCATAATTCGTTCCGGAAACGTGCTTGTAATCCAAAACACTTATATCAAAACGAAATCCCCCAAAAAGTTTGTATAGAGATTTTTAATTTAAGCCGTACTATAGTACTTGTATTGCAAGACGTCGCTTGTATATCAAGTAAATAATAATAATAATAATAATAATAATTATTATTATTATTATTATTATTATTATTATTATTATTATTTAAAAATTTGCTTTTCTTGCAAAACGCTCTCAAACCAAGTTACTTGCAATTCAAGGTATCATTGTACATATTTTGCTTTGGTCAGGGTCAGTGTTCTTTTCTCTGGTTGAAGTCAATGCATTCACTAATGGTAAAGCAGTGTTCTCCAACCTTGGGTCCCCAGATGTTTTTGGCCTACAACTCCCAGCATGCCCCATCCAGCTATGCTGGCTGGGGCATGCTGGGAGTTGTAGGCCAAAAACATCTGGGGACCCAAGGTTGGAGAACACTGTTGTAAAGTGTAGCATCAGATAGCACAGCTGTACTTGCCTGGTCACCAAAGTCAACAAGGAATTCTGTGCAGGCAGCTGCATGGGCTGTGGCTGAGGAGGGGTGGGTCACCCTGTACCTCCTCCACCAGCCTGCTTGGTTTCTGTGCTGGCCAGGGAAGAAACCCAGCCCCTTCCTCCACAGTCAGCAGAGAGACCCAGCTGGCTGGTGGACCAGGGACCTGAGAGCTCAATCCCTCCATCAGTCCAGTTGGTAGAAGGCAGTTTGTTTTACTACCCTGATAAGCAACATGCAGCAAGGCTGAAATATGCCGCTTAAGGGGTGTAAGTTCAAATATAGGCCGTTCCTGGAAAGATTTCTGGAATTTTTTTTTGGGGGGGGGAGAGGTCCTAAACTGTTTCTAAGAAATCTTTCCTTATAAATACTCTGTCCAGATCCAGTGATTCAAAACCCCAGTAGATAATGGGCATATCATTTGGAGTAAGATCATAGACCGGCAAAATGATCCATTTGTCTGCTGACGGGATTGGTCTAAGCCCAACCTGCTTCTAGGAAAATGCAGCTTTCCTGCTAATTCCTTGTTGTGAAATTGGATTATCCGGTAAATGGGATTCTTTCTCTGGGCTTTCTTTCCCCTTGTCCTCCCTACGCTACTTTCTCAGTCATGCGTTCTATTCCCAGGGGGGAAATGCTCTTAATTCAAGGGGGAAAGTCATTGTGTATTGTTGCTTATAAAATGTAGGTCTGCCTTCCCCAAGCTGGCACCTTCCAGATGTCTTGGACTATAGCTCCCATCATCCCCAACCAGTGTGGACCATCTGGAGGATGCCAGGTTGGGGAAGGTTGTATTAGGATCTATAAAAAGGCTGTGACTGTGTTTAGATCAGCCTTGTCCAACCTGGTTCTCTCCAGAAGTGTTGGACTGCAAGTCCCATCATTCCCAATGCCTATGCTGGCTGGCAATGATGGAACTTGCAGTCCAATGCATCTGGAGGGCACCAGGTTGGAGAAGGCTGGTCTAGATGTTCACGTTTTGTCTTAATAAGCTGAGGTAGGAATGAGCCTTTTGCCTGTGCAGTGTGCACACCACCCTCTCTCCTCACTTCGCAGCACAACTCAATGAAATGTGTAAGTCTGCAATTAACCATAGTTCCCATTTCATCCAAACTGAGACGCCAAGATTACCAGCTTTGGAACAAGCCAGGATCTGAAAACCCAACTTCAAAACATGGCTTAAGATCCTGGCTTGTTCCAAAGGTGGTAACCATAGTTACACCATTTGGATGAAACAGGAAGCTATTGTTAATTGGAGACTTCTGCATTTCATTGAGCTGTGCGGTGAAGGGAGGAGAGAACGGGCTATGTGTCAAAGGCTTGTTTGTATCTCAGCTGATTCAGGCAAGATATGATCATCCTAACAGTCATAAAAGGCTCACATCCAACAGATTAAATTTGGTGTGAGGGGAGTGGGGAGGAGTCTTTAATAGGGGTCACTCACTTGGTTCTGTGTTGCTTATTCTGTGGACATGCAGCCAGAAAATTTGGAATTGAAATGGTTCCCAATGGAAATCAGCCTCATAAGCCTGTCCTGCCCTGTTGGCTGTGCCTCCTCTTCATCCCGCTTATTCTATGGGACCAGCACAGCCGTATGATCTTAATCTGATTTACAAGAGATCCCCCCACCCCCACCCCACAGGTTTGTTCCCTGGGAAAGCTCTCTGAAGATGTGTCTGAGTCTAGATTTTGCATTCATTCAATGCTCTTGCAATGCAGGAATATTGATTCAAAATAGTCTCAGAGCCTGTTGCTATGGAGATGGTGATTCCGCTCGCACAATTTGGGAAAGGGGCCAAGCTGGCACATGCATGTTTTGCGTTTATAAACTGCAGATTTAGACTGGGCTTGGTTTGGTAATTGCAAGCCACCTTGAATGAACTTGGAAAGGCAGGGGATAAATATTTTAAATAAATCATTGAGATAAGCTTTTGAGCAAAAACTACTTCTAGTTTGATCTCTAGAAGGCAAGTGATTTTGCAAGGTTGCAATGCCTGGGACTGTTTAGCTTAGAAAAAGGGTGAGTGAGGGGAGACATAATTCTGACAAATTATGTGGTGTGGAGAAAATGGATAGGGAGACATTTTTCTTCCTGTCTCTCATAATACTAGAACCCAGTGGGGTCATCCCATGAAACTGATTGGTGGGAGATTCGGGACAGATAAAAGGAAGTCCTTCTTCACACAGCGCATAGTTAAATTATGGAACTCACTATGACTAGATGTAGTGATGGCCACCACTTTGGAGGGTTTTAAAAAGGTATTGGACAAATTCATGGAGGAGAAGGCTATCAATGTCTACTAGCCCTGATGGCTATATGCAACCTCCAGTATCAGAGGCAGTATGCCCATGTACACCAGTTGCTGGGGAACATGGACGGGAGGGTGCCGTTGCACTCACCTCCGGCTTGTGGGTTTCCCGTGGGCAACTGGCTGGCCCCTGTGTGGGCAGAATGCTGGACTAGATGGACCTTTGGTCTGATCCAACATGGCTCTTCTTCTGTTCTTAACTGGTTCTTCCCTGTTTAAAAAAGTAATTTTGGCAATCAAGCTGATTTATCTGAATGTATATGCTAAAACTGACACTTTTACCCTTAAGGGTTGCAGCCTGCAGTTCATGGTTGCAGTCACTGGAAGGAAGACTTGTGCAACTGCAGTGTCTTTTCTAGGACTACTGAAAGATTTTCCCAGTCATTTGATAGGTGCTTGATTCCATCAGCTCAAATAATCTTAAAGCAGCCTTTCCCAACCAGGTGTGTCAGACTACGACTCCCATCATCCCATGCTGTTCTGTACATAGGAAGCTGCCGTATACCATGTCAGACTGTTGGTCTATCTCGCCCTGTAGTGTCAGTACCAATTGTCAGTGACTCTCCAGGGTTTCAGGCAGGAGTTTTCCTGCCCCACCTGGAGATGCTGGGGATTGAACCTGGGACCTTCTGCATGCAAGAACAGGTGCTCTACCACTGAACTATGATACAGAGCACCCCGTTGGGGAAGGCTGTCTTAAAACGATCACAACCAAACTGAGGGGAGCAGGCATGTTAAGAGTCCTTTACATGTTTTCTAGCATGTCTCTTCTAATATGGGAACTAGAACAAGCTAATTGTAATGGGGAAATGGTTGCGTGAGGATTTTAGCCCCAATATAATAGGTACTAGCTTGCCTAGCACCAATGTTGATGTCATTTAGACATCAGGTGAAGACGTTTTTATTTTCCCAGGCTTTTAAATGAATTTCTGTTCTTCCTAGATTTCTTCTATCTTTTTAAATAGTTTAGTAGAGCTGGTGTTATTGTTTTCAATGCATTTTTTTTTTTTTTTGGATGCTGCTTTATTTTCATGTTCGTATATTTTATACTTTTATTGGTGTACTTGTATTGCTTGGAATCCTGGGAACTCTTGGGAGTTGAAGCTGTGGGATACATCCCCCCCCCGATAAATAAATTGAAATAAATATGCATTTGGAAGCATCTGAATTCCCTGCTCCATCCCAATCTGGTGCACTGGGAAATAGACACCCAGATAGTCATCACTTAAAAACATCTTTTGTTATTATAAAGGAGAGCATTGCTGAAGATTTTAAAATCTCGACAAATAAAGGAAACAATATTTCCTAAACATTTGTTGTGATTCAAGATTTCAAGTCTTAACAGTCTAAAAGGAGAGTTTTCATCTAAGTACCACGTTTCTTATTCAGCTCTGAAAAGGCTGTTCATCTGATAGGTATACAGGCCAGGTAAGCTTCTAGAGCAGCCTTTCCCAAGCTGGCCCTCTCCATACATTTTGAACCAACTCCCATCTGCCTCAGCCAGTATGGCCAATGGTCAAGAATGCTGGGAGTTGTAGTTCAAATTGTCTGGAGGACACCAGGTTGGGGAAGGCTGTTTTAGATGATAAAGAAGCTACCTAGTTTCAAAATCAGATCAGAAACTAATAGTTTTGGTGTAGAGATTACCTATTACCTAACAGCTAATATTATCTCCTGTCAGATACGGTAAATTAGGGCTCCCCGATATAATTTCTTAAAAAAAAAAAATCCCATAAAATTAAAACGCACACAAAAGGCTTAGACATACAACTTTCAGGTTAGATATAATTAATGTTGAATTATATCTTTGAGAAAACAACCTTGTAGTCAAAATTTACTAATTAAAGCTAAGTATATAAATTCTTCTAGACACCTGTATATCAAGTGTTTTGATGTGTAGACCTCATACAATATTTCCTGCTCATTACTTAATAAGTGAAAACTTTATACTTTTGGCCATGAATAATAATATTCCGCACCCCTTCATTACTCAAATAACTCTTTGGCCCAAGTGATAGGGCTTTACAATTTCTTTGGATACCATCCAGGTCATTCTACCATTTAGTTTTTGATATCAGTTACCCAGAATTCATTGTGAACCTGCTTGTGGCTAATCACTGCTTTTACTTCACATCTCTAGATTCTTAATTATGTATCATTAAGTTACTCTTCACTTGGTATTTTATAAAAAGACATATTGTTTGATGGAAATGGATTAGCAATTTCTCAGTAGCCTTCCTAGCAACTTCAAGCAAGCCTAAAATCAACTATTCTTTTAAAATCCTTGATACATTCACTCATTACACTTTATTCAGTATTTTTTTTAATTTCAAACATTTTATAAAGCAGATACAAAACAACAACAACAACACGTTCATATAACTCCAAAGGTGCACCCATCACCACGGGACCAAGAAGTAATTTCTATCATCATAATCCATTATTATTCAATATTCCAAAAATACATCATATCTTGACATGGCTTACTCCCCTTTCCCTTTACTAAAACATAATCTAGGAATGGTCCCCATATATCCTTGAAATTATTTTTCTTTAATTGTCCCTTTTTACATTTGATACTGCATGTTAATTTATCATTCAGAGCAATATCCCACACCTCTTTGCATCAGTCTATAATTAAATACTGATGTTGAACTTTCCATTTCCTTGCTATCAATAATCTCCCCACAGTTAACAAACTTAGTTCCTTTATCTCTTGAGAGCAGAGAAGTTTCTCGGTTATTGATAACAATGCTAATTTTGGACAGACCTCCAAGTTAATACCAATAATTTCTGAAATTTCTACAAAAATTTTGTTCCAAAAATCCAGAACGCTTTTACAACTCCACCAAACTTAGTTCCTTTATCTCTTGAGAACAGAGAAGTTTCTCAATTATTGATAACAATGCTAATTTTGGACAGACCTCCAAGTTAATACCAATAATTTCTGAATTTCTACAAAAATTTTGTTCCAAAAATCCAGAACGCTTTTACAACTCCACCACATATGAGCATAAATACCAAGTTCCTGACATCCTCTCCAACACGATGGAGAACAATTACTATCTATTTTATTTAATCTTACCGGAGTCAGATACCATCTCCAAATAATTTTATAAAAATGAGGGACACGTTCTGTTTCCTACAAGGGAATATTTCCTTTTCCATGTAGAAAGAAACATGTCACATGAAGCCTTTAGTATAGAGACATGCTCTGCATAATTGCATATTTGCAAAGCAGCACATTAGTTAAGGTTGCCTTAACCAGTGGTCCCCTTAACAAATGATATGTGAGTAATTAAAGTTCTTTTCACCTTGGTTGTGTAAAACCTAGAGTAAGAAAGTAATAATAATAAAAAGTTCTGCAGTAAACAGGTGCATGCTCTGGACTCTGCGGAAGGAATTCTAAATGAGATTAGGAGACAATAATGGTTTATGTCATATGGGCTTCTGCAATATATTTTTAATTTCATGGGTTGTTGGAAAGGTGTGCCAGTTTCATTGGATCTGAAGCCTTCGCATATATTAAAAGTGGAACGTATACATTTCTCACTCTTGTGTGTGCGCTTTCTGCCTGGCACAAGCCATTTCTGTAGCATCCAATACAGTAATGCTGAGACATAGAGGGGAATAGTAACATTAATGTGAACTATGGTCCAATATTCGGTCGGAATTATTAAATGATAAAAACTTGAATTAGCTTGCTGGGTTAGATCGGTGGCCCTCTTTGTTCAGAATTCAGTGTACTGGATGGTGTCCGATGTGTCATCTCTGGAAGGTTCATGAGAACAGCCAACCTTCTAATTCAATCTGGAAATCAGAGGTAGACTATTTCTGGAAATAGAAACTGCAGTTTTGGATAATAGCCAGTGACAGGCATGTCTTCCCTTTCTTGTATGGCCTTCCCCCAATAGTCTTTTATTTTCTAGATTGTAGGCCTGCAGGCAAGATTTTGTTCATTTCAGTATATTTCCTGTGAAGTGCCTAGCAGTTGAAGCACTTCATAAATAATAAATATTTCATATTAATAATCTCTCTTTTTCAAAATGATTGCTAGTGGCAATGAGTTCCAGAGGTCACATTAACAAGCATGGTTGTGCAAAGTGTTGCATTTTAAGTGTAGCTTGCATTTTAAAGTAGGGTTTAGACCAGGATTGGGCAATCTTTTTGGGGGATCAGAAGCTGCATTGGCCCCTGCAGAACCCTTCGGGGGTGCATGAGTGGACAGGACTTGTGATGAGTGGGGCAGTGGTGGGTGGGGTGAGGACATATGCACAGATTCACACCCATTCATTCACACACACACATTCATTCACATGAACACACAGAATCAATCTCTCTCTCTCTCTCTCTCTCTCTCTCTCTCTCACACACACACACACACACACACACACACACACACACACCTCTTCATCAGGATCTCAGGTGGGGGGCTAATTTAAAGCCTCCCCTCCCCAGCAATCATGATCAGGATTGCTCGGGGGGGGGGCATTAACCTGCCCCACCCCCGCAATCCCAGTGCAGGCAAGATAAGTATTTCCCTGCTGCTATTAGTAATCAGGATCACTTGGGGGGCAGCAATCCCCCTGCCGCCACCATTCAGAACAGCTGCTTCCCCGCTGCTAATAGCAGGGGCCAGTGGAAGGGGGCCATCTAGAGCACCCCAAGGGCCAAGTTTGGACCCCAAGCAAGCCGGATTTTGTCCCCGGGCCTGAGGTTCTGCACCCCTGGTGTAGAATATTTGCCTGTAAGGGTGGTATTGTAGATGATGATGTGGGGCTAGTCTAAAATGCTTAGCTAATATATAAGAACATAAGAAGTGCCATGCTGGATCAGGCCAAGGGTCCATCTAGTCCAGCATTCCGTTCACACAGTGGCCAAATAGCTGCCCACGGGATCCCACAAGCAGGACACGAGTGCAAGTACCTAGGCATACTGCCTCTGATACTGGGAATAGCATATAGCCATCCGGACCAGTAGCCATAGATAGCCTTCTCCTCCATGAATTTGTCCAATCCTCTTTTAAAGCCCTCCAAATTGGTGGCCATCACTACATCTTGTGGAAGTGAATGCCGTCGTTTATGCATTGTGTGAAGAAGTACTTCCTTTTATCTGTCCTGAATCTCCCACCAATCAGCTTCATGGGATGACCCCGGGTTCTAGTATTATGAGAGAGTGAGAAAAATGTTTCCCTATCCACTTTCTCCACCCCTTGCATAATTTTGTACACTTTTATCATGTCTCTCCTTACTTGCCTTTTTTCTAAGCTAAACAACCCCAGATGTTATAGCCTTTTCTCATAGGGGAGTTGCTTCAACCCCTTGAGTTGCTATAAAACAGCAATCTATTTTGTATTGGGGAAGGTTTGTTTGAAAATTATTATTAACCGCCTAGATAGTAACATCTTAAAAAATAAAAGATTCCAACACCCTTACCACTGGTTACTTGTTCCATCACATCCAACATGGTTCTTGTTTGACCTCTGTTATTTATTATTTTCTTATTGACAGAACGTATTTTTGCTCAGCCATGAATTAAAAACACACACATATGCTGTCTTGTGCCTGGCAGATATAATCTCTCACCTTTGGTTCCTTCCTTTTCGGAAAAGAAAAAAGAGGCCATATGATGTTAACAAACAGGAAAATCCATGTAAAAGTCATTTGGGTTGCAATCCTATACTCACTTACCTGGGAGTAAGCCCCATTGAACTCAAGCAGCATTTCTGAGTAGAAATGCATAGGATCGCACGTTTACATTTGCTCCATCTTGGCTTGGGCTGACGTGGAAGTTAAAAAAGAGGGCGGGGTTGGGACTATTTATATTTACTTACAGCATGCCTTTCAAGGAAAAAAACTGAGGGTGGTTTATGAAGCAGTAATACAAAAACACTATATAATAACAAAAAAGAAAAAAAACCAGCTAAAAGCAGCACTTCCCTTTTAAGAGTTGGAAAATGTAAGCAAACACAGAACCACAGGCTTTTCAGCAAAGTAGCTTTTGTTATAGTTCTTCCAAGATATAATGGATTGGAAATGCACTTAAAAAGGTTGCATCTAATCTGGTACCCCATGGTCACATTGATATTTGGCTTCCTATGCATGTGTGCGTTTTATGTATCTGTGGTATTGAATTAGATGTCAAAACCATTCCCTCAGATTGAACTTCTCCTTTGGATGTTCTTTATTGAGAACCTTGTATTCTTTTATTTTGTTGTATTGGAATATGTAATAATGGAAATCTCTTTAATAAACTGTGTATGCTTTTTTATGGTTGTAACACTGTGATCATTCTAGTTGGTGTTCATAGAGTAATAATGTGACATTGCCTTCTTCCTTTTCTAGTGAGGATGAAATGGAAGAAGCAAATGGAACTAACCCTATTGATATTGAAGTTGAACAAAACAAGGAGACCAAAAAAGAGGTATTTTCCCTAATAATGCTTTAATACATTAAGATATTTTTTTTAAAAGACCCTGTGAACTTGTGAACTGAGTTTTATTCTTTCTTTAGCGGTTGTTTTATAAGGATTAACTATTTTGGGGTGCAATCCTATGCATGTTTAGACAGGGGGGAAAGTCCTACAACTCCCAGCATGGCTGGCTGGGGAATGCTGGGAGTTGTAGGACTTTTTTTCCTGTCTAAACATGCATAGGATTGTGCCATTAATGTATTTTGGCATATTTTGAAAACATACTTTAAGACAGCTTCCCCCAGGCTGGTGCCCTCTAGATGTGTTGGACTACAACTCCCACCCTCCCCACAAACATTCTGCTGAGGGATGATCGCACTTGTATTCCAACACATCTGGAGGGTGCTATGTTAGGGAAAGCTGCTTAAGACTATGCTAGAAATTACTGATTTGTGCATCTCAGCATCTTTTTAGCCTCAGCTCCTTCTCTTGCCGCTACATATTGAAGCTACTGTCACTTAATCCCAGTAGGAAACCCATTTTAGGAGCCTGTGGATGATTGAGGGGCAGTTCTCCCATGCTTCTGCAGCATGGGACAGGCCTGTCCTTCCTTCCTGCCTCTCCCACACTGCAATTGCATTTGCTTCCAAGCTCACTTGGCCAGAAGCAAAGCCACCATAAGGCATAGCAGTGGACTGGATGTGGGTAAACAAGCAGAAACATAATCCATACAAAATGGAAGTACTGTGCTAATCCAGGATTGAGTGTCTGCCCTATTTGGGATAGGGTTACATACCCCTTAAGACTCAGGTGCACATTTTGGGTGTGCTTTTGGATTCTCTGCTGCCCCTGGATGCCCAGGTAACTGTGGTATGCCAGCTTCACCTCTATCTGGAGAAATCAAACCTGGCCATGGTATTCGTCCCCTCCTTAGTCGATAGATTAGTGCAGCCTTCACCAACCTGGGGCCCTCCAGATATTTTAGACTACAATTCCCAGCCATCCTGGCCCTTGGCCAGGGTGGCTGGGGCTGAAGGGACTTGCAGTCCAAGAGGTCTGTAGAGCACCATGTTGGGAAAGTCTGGACTCATGTAAGATACTCTGTATAGGGCTGCCTTTCAAGAGTATGTAGAAACTTCAACTGGTTCAGAATATAGCATCCAGACTATAGTCTGGAAAGAGGTGTTCTGAACGTATCACCTCAGTATTGTTAGGACATAGGAAGCTGCCTTCACACCATCTAGCCCAGTATTGTCTCCTCTTAGTGGCATTGTCTCTCCTGGGTCCCATACAGAGAAGGTTCTTCTTTCCCATCCCCTGCTGCCATGTCCTTTTAACTGGAGATGCCAGGGAATTAACCAGGGATCATCTGCATACAAGGCATGCACTCTACTACTGAGCTGTGGTCCTTCCTCCAGCTGTACTGATGGCTCATTTGCCTCCAGGCCCAATTCAAAATGCTTTAGTACCCTAAATGGGACCAGGATATCTTAAGAACTGCCTCTTTCCATGTAAACCTGCGTAGACATTTCGTTTGACGCTCAGTGCCCTGTTGATCGCCTAATTTCCACACCGTCTGAGGTGCGGCAGGTGGGGGTGCATTGCGAGGCCTTTTGAATTGCAGTTGTGGAACATCCACCCCAAAGAGGTCAACCTCACTGGTGGCCTTTCACTGTGCAGCCCAAAGCTTCAGGAAAGCCTTTGGGCTGATTTAGAGTGGCTCAAGGAATCTATTTTCAGCCGCTGTGGCATTTTATGTTGGTTGTATGATCTTAAATCATGTTACTTTGTAAGCCATCTTTAGCGTTTATGGAAAGGTGGGAAATAATAATAAAAATAATATAGTAATTCATAATACTAAGTAATAGGGGCCAAACTGTTCATGGATTGTAGTACATACTAGAGTGGCAATATCAAAATCTTTGTGCGTGGTTCATGGCTAGTTCAGAGGAAAGGGTGAACTGGTTTTTTAAGGCTGTGTTATCTCATGTTGATTTGATCTTGTGGACAAATCTTCAGCATTATAAAACAAGAAATCTGCTGTGGGTGTCACATTTAAAAGAAACCTAAGCTTGGCTGTACATGTAAACAGTGGCACCTCTACATCCAGTACAACTTTCTTTCTGTGCGCAGTTTTTTGCCAACATATTGGAAGGTCACATGAACACATGTGGTCCTCTTTTGATTCGTGGCTGCACAACTTGAGATCTAGCAAGCTGAATGCAGCCCATCAGCTGTGTATTATGGCCTTGCAATCACTTGACAACTCCTCTCTTTTGGCTCCTCCAGATGAGCAGACAGAAAAAACTGGGGGCTTGTCTTGTGGGGCTTTCATTTATGGCTTGCAGGAGATGCTCAATCTGATGGATCATGAAGATTGCATAGGCTTGTCATAACTAAGCTGTCTTTTCAGAGAATGTTCAGGATTATAAATTTTAAGAAGCTTTTAGAGCTTCTGGACCTCTTGTCAAACCGTTGGAAGTACTGCATTAGATACATCGTACTTTGTACTTCATTTATAATGTTTATTAATCTCTTTTGTGCAACAAAACAACCGAGATTGTGTAGAGTAGAAAACTATGCTAAAGCAACAAAACATTACTGGGTGAGTAGTGGAGATGGACATCCAGACCACATTGCTATTGAACTGGATTAACCTTGAATTTTAAAATGTTTGAGTAAATGAAAATACTTTTAACAGCGGGCCCAAAGTTAGTCTTACATAGGGAAATTCTTTAGAGGAGTCAGGGAGAGGGGAGTTTGGGGATTAAAAAAATAAAGATTTCATTTCCTTGTCTCTAAATGGTAACTATAGCCATGCTGCAACCCCACACACGCACAGTTCCCTGTAATAATGCTTGTTGCAGCCAATAAAACAATCTCCTTTGGGTGCCCTGATGGCGTAAGTGATAAGCTCATCAACTTCAATTGAAGCAGGGCTGGATGCAAAATCGAATCGTGACCCTCGCAGCAAACAGTATTTACAAGCTCTGAGACAGCCATGCACATAGTTGCCATCTGATTAGCACTGAAGGCCCCTGTCAGCAACATGTTCAACACGGAAGGTGATGGACATAAATAATGTGCTGGAAGGTAATAGCTAAACTCTATATTATAGATACCTATAATTTTAAATGTGGAAAACTAATCAACTATGTGAGGGAGAGGAGGAAATAGACTTAGGTGTTTTAATGTAGGTGTCATTAAAAAACAACAACCAGTTTCTTTAAAAAAATTGCATACTACTTTCCCAAGAAATGTGCCCAAAGCAGCTCATAGCACAGCAATATAAAAACAAGAACGCATAGCAATGCATCAGTTGCAATAGTACATCATTACTATAATAAACGACCCAAACAATTCATTTCACTAATACTATAACTAAAATATTATAACATTTTTAATTTCGTTACAAAATAGGCAATATCAACCATTAAAACACAATATCAATTGTTAGCATTTCTCCCATGCCCCTAGTTTCTCATTCTGGTGCAGTTATTAACAGGGACAAGGAGGGGGTGGGGGGGAAGCTAAGTCTCTTTCCCTGTGCTCTGGATGTTCCTGCTGCAATTTTGATTGTGTTTTGTCTTTCAGCATCTTATGAGGTTTTCAACCTTTGCTTGTTATGAGGGCTAGAGATCTTTTTGTAAATCAGGATTGCATTTGTGCACAGTCAGTGATAGGAGTCCACCAATGCAAATATTACTTTCAATCTCAAGTTAGCTTTGAGAGGCTGGCATGATTTCTTGAATTCTTAAGACCAGTTTCTGTGAAAACTTAAAATATCGGAAGTGATTATAGTTTGCATTTGAACTATTTTGTCTTGTACCATGAGTGTAATTGTTGCCAGTGTCCCATAGTGGGTTTCACTTGGAGCTTTATCTTGGGGAAAGGTTGCAACATATGAAGGCCAAGGGCAGTGTGGGTTTCATTGTAGCATGATCTGAGAATAAATAAGGTGCCCAATGATGGGAAGAAATCAGTCATGTAAATCCACAGTTAAGGCAGCAGTCCTCAGTTTTATTTAAAATGTCCCACCATATTAAAAACAGGTTAGTTTTTTTGTGGCCTCCTCACTTCCCTGCCCAACCCAATTCGAGTGGGGCTGAAGCGGTAATCTGCATGGTCTTGGAGGTGGTGGGGTGACCAGTAAAGGGAGGAGGCTGCAAGACCTTCTCCTTTCCCCAGCAAGCCAGACCCAGATCGCCAATTCAGTACTGCCACACGGACCTGGAGGCAGGGGGTGGCCAGAGAAGTGAAGGGGTTGCCCACCCGCCGTTGGGGCGAAGGAGGCGGCAGCATTGGCCCTCCTAATTGGGCCTACCTGACAAAGGACATGGGCCTGGCAAAGTGAATCAGGCTTGGGCAACATCCCTTCCCTCTGGCTCGTAAACGTGGCATTTCCCCCTCCCCTCTTCTAAATAAATCAGCTGAAAGGTGACGTGAGACAGAGACTCCTCCTCTGGCTGCACGCCATTATGAGAATCCCGTAGACTCTCATTAACTGATAAAACTGTTAAAAAGCTTATTTTTCTTAAAAAGTGAAAATTTAAATTAGAAAAAAAGTATTCCAACTATTCCTCTTGAAATGGCAGTACAAGAAGCATAGGAAACCATCAGTTTTTTTTGGTTTGAAGCCTTTGGTTCTTCTTTGTGGTCTCTCTGACTCACACATATGGTTTATGCAACTGCACAGAATAGTCATTCAGAACATTCTAGAGCAGTGATGGCAAACCTTTTTGAGGTTTTATTTTTTATTTATTTATTTTATTATATTTATCAATCGCCCATCTGGCTGGTCACCCGGCCACCCTGGGCGATGTACAACCAAAATACAGCAACACAACACAATAAAATATAATAATTAAAACAATATAAAAAATTCTTATTAAAAACCTAACCCACCCCATATTCCCGCCTGAACAGCCATGTTTTTAATGCACGGCGGAAGCTCATAACGGAGGGGGCATGGCGAAAGTCACTAGGGAGGGAGTTCCATAATGTGGGAGCCGCCACAGAGAAGGCCCTCTTCCTAGTCCCCACCAGCCTGGCTGCTCTGGCTGATGGGATAAGGAGAAGGCCGTCCGTGGCAGACCTTGTTGAGCGGCCTACTTGATGTTGCTGGAGGCGGAGAATATGGGCCGGAGCCGTGTAGGGTTTTAAAGGTCAAAACCAACACCTTGAATTCGGCTCGGCAAGCAACTGGTAGCCAGTGCAACTCATTAAGCACTGGCGTGATGTGATCACGCCGGCGGCTGCCCTTAATTAGGCGAGCCGCCGCGTTCTGTACCAGCTGAAGCTTCCGGACCGTCTTCAAGGGTAACCCCACGTAGAGCGCATTACAGTAGTCTAGGCGAGAGGAGACCAAGGCATGAACCACTGATGGGAGCAGGTGATTAGGAAGGTAGGGGCGCAGCTGCCGTATCAGATGGAGTTGATACAGCGCCGCCCAGCTCACAGCTGCCACCTGAGCCTCCATGGACAGCTGGGAGTCTAGAATGACCCCCAAGCTGCGGACCTGGTCCTTCAGGGGTAGATGTACCCCATTCAGCACCAGGTCAACATCCCCTAACCTTCCCTTGTCCCCCACCAGAAGTACCTCGGTCTTGTCGGGGTTCAGCTTCAGCATGTTCCTTCCCATCCAGCCAGCCACTGACTCCAGGCACTTGGACAGGGTCTCAACGGCCAACCTCGGTGAGGACTTAAAACAGAGGTAGAGCTGCGTGTCATCCGCATACTGATGACACTGCACCCCAAACCTCCTGATGATAGCTCCCAGCGGCTTGAGGTAGATGTTGAATAACATCGGGGAGAGGATAGAACGCTGCGGCACTCCACAAGTGAGCAGCCGAGGGTCCGAAGCCTCCTCCCCGAGAACTACCCTCTGATACCTTCCAGAGAGGAAGGACCGGAACCACTGCAATACAGTGCCTCCCAAGCCCAACCCCTCCAGACGGTCCAGGAGGATACCGTGGTCAACGGTATCAAAAGCCGCTGAGAGATCGAGGAGGACTAGAAAGGAGCCTTCGCCCCTATCCAAAGCCCTCCTCATATCATCCACCAAGGCGACCAAGGCCGTCTCCGTCCCATGTCCAGACCTGAAGCCCGACTGGCACGGATCTAAATAATCGGCTTCATCCAAGTGTGCCTTCAACTGAGCACCCACCACCCGCTCGATCACCTTGCCCAGAAATGGTAAATTGGAGACTGGGCGAAAGTTGTTTAAATCCTGGGGATCCAAGGAGGGCTTCTTTAGAAGAGGTCTTATTACTGCCTCCTTGAGGGCTGATGGCATCACTCCCTCCTCGAGGGAGGCATTCACCACCGCCTTGATCCCCTCACCCAGTCTCTCCCTGCAGCTCATGATGAGCCAGGACAGGCAAGGATCAAGCAAGCAGGTGGTCGGCCTCACAGATGAAAGCACCTTGTCCACTTCATCAGAAGGAAGAAGCCGAAACCGATCCCACAAAACCGGTCTGCCATTGGCCTCCTCCCGCTCACTCCCTGTGTCCACGACGTACGATATCCCACTCCTAATCCGATCGATTTTATCTGCGAAGTGCTTCGCTAAAGCCTCACAGGAGGCTTTTGACTGTTCCAGTGGGTCCGGAGCGACTGGACCGACCAGACTCTGGACCACTTGGAACAGCCTCCTGGGGCAGCACTCTGCAGACGCAATGGAGGCAGCATAGAAATTCTTTTTTGCTGCCTTCACCGCCACCCGGTAGGCTGAAGATGCAGCTCTAACCCGTGTTCGATCGTCTTCGGAGCGGGAATTTTGCCATCAGCGCTCTAGCCTTCTCACCTCTTGTTTCAGAGCTCGCAGCGACGGAGTGAACCATGGCGCCGCGCGAGCTCTGTTTAGGCAAAGAGGGCGCTTCGGGACAACTCGGTCTAATGCCCTGGTGATTGCAGCATTCCAGTCATCCACCAGGGTCTCGACCGAGCTACTGTTTGTGTACTCCAATTCCCCAAGCGCGTTCAGGAATCCATCCGGATCCATAAGACGCCTGGGGCGGACCATCCTAATAGGTCCCTCACCCCTGCAGAGGGGTTGTGGCACCGAGAAATCCACCAGATAGTGATCTGACCATGACAAGGGGGTGGTGGATATACCCCCGATTTCCAGATCATTTCCCCCCTCTCCAGAAACAAAAACCAAGTCCAGCGCATGACCGGCTACATGGGTAGGTCCAGTTAATACAGGGTGCAGCTCCCAGGAAGCCATGGTCTCCATGAAGTCCCGAGGTGCCCCCGTGAGGGCAGCCCCCGAATGCACGTTGAAGTCCCCCAACACCAATAGCCTGGGGGACAACACACGCACATCAAAGACCACCTCCAGCACCTCGGCCAGGGAGTCTGTCGTGCAGCGGGGTGGACGGTACACGAGCAGAATCCCCAGACTGCCCTTTGGACCCAACCTCCAGTACATACACTCAATAAACTTGGTCTCCCGGAGAGGGAGTCTGGTGAGGACCAAGGACTCCCGGTAGATAACAGACACTCCCCCGCCCCGTCCCCCAACCCTTGGCTGCTGGGCATACGAGAAACCAGCCGGACACAAGGCCGCCAGAGTTGGAGCAGCGGCCTCGTCCAGCCAGGTTTCCGTAATACATGCCAGGTCCGCACCCTCATCCAGGATCATGTCATGGATTACAGATGTTTTTTGGGTAACGGACCTGGCATTACACAGCAGCAAATGCAAGGGTGGGGAAGGAGCCACACCCCCCCCAGTTATCCCTTGGCTCTGGGCAGGCCCGGAATAAGGGATAGATATTAAGCATCGATCCCCTGTTCCCCTTAATCGGCATGGCCTGCCCCTAGCACTCTGCCAGCGTCTGCCGCTCAACAGTGGTATATTTTGCCCCCCGGAACTCCCCCCATCATCTCCCTGAGATGAACACATGCCCCCCCTGCTTCCGCCGATCAGGCGGGAGACCCACCCCTAAAACCAACCCCTAAAATCCCTAAAACCCCAACCCAGCTCAGACAGGGGGGTAGGCCCTCGCCCTCGTGCCACCCCCCAAGTGGCTCCCCCAAAGGGAGCTGGTAGATGTTGGCTCTGCTGGGGCAGCTGGCACCACTCCCCAATCAGTCCAGGGGGCAGCTCCTCCTGGCTGCTGCAGAGGCAGGGCCCCAGTCCAGCAGGGAACCACCAGGGAGGGGAAAAAGCTGGCTGCAGATGGTAGTTACCAGCTTACCTCCCTCCCTGGAGAAGCCCAAAATGCTGGCTGGGCTGCAGGTCTTCAGGGCAGTTGCCCCACTCCTCCGCAGGTTGCAACACAAAACACTGCAACACAAAACCAACCTATTTATTTCAAAGTGCCAACACTGCAATTAAACCTGAATACCAAGGTTTTAGTTTTAGAAAAACAACTCATACAGTTGTCCGAACTAAATAACATCTTTTGTCTTTAAAGAAAAACACAATAGCAGAGCTTTCAATGATACAAACAGTTTTTTTGTTGGGGGGGGGAAAAAACACATTTTATTTCCGGAATTCAGCACGGGTGCCACAGCTGGCACGCAGGGACCTCTCTGTGGGCACTTGAGCCATTGGTCACCAGATCGCGAAAAGACCGTCCCCTTCTGCAAAACACTAATGATCTTGTTCTTTCTCACAGTGTGGAACAGAATGATTTTATTCTAGAATTCCTGTTACAGAATTCTTTTCTACATTGTTATCACATTTAAAAGATTTTGAAGAATGATGCACAGAGCATGGCTTGGATGTAAAGCCCTAACAGTTGACCTGAGTGCTGCATGTGTTGCTCTCAAACTAACGGAGTATGAGCCAAGGTTTGACAAATTATCAGCATGCATGCAATAGCAAAAATCACATTAACTGTGCAAAAGCATGCCCAATGCAAACTTTTACCTAATGCAGTGTTTGCAGTCCAAGACATAAAGTGTTTAAAATGTGTTAAGCACGTTTAGTTTTCTTGTTTATATTGCTCATCCTAGTACAGGTTGACTTTTACTTTTACTAATCCGACACCTGTAGAAGCAGGGAAAGGACCCGGAATAAAGCTTGCCCCATACAATTTCAGTCTGGCATATAATCATATTACAAGTTGAGAATCCCTTTATCCAAAAATACATGTGCCTAATTATTTAAAAAGTTAAATGTTCAGACCTTCTGGTCCCTGCTATTAATCTGGCTGTCGCAGTTTGCACAAGCTGTAACTTCCAAACCGTCTTTGGGGGTAGCCCCACATAGAGCACATTGCAGTCTTCTAACTTGGAGGTTAACAGAGCATAGACTACCAAGGCCAGGTTATCCCTGTCCAGATAGGGGTTGGGCCACCAGCTGAAGCTGATAGAAGGCACTCCCGTCAGTGGAGGCTGGCGAATCCAATGTCAATGGGGCTGTGTATCCACTCCGGATTTTACTCCGAACTTTTTAAGGAGCTATCCATGGTGCTAAACCCATTTTGGGGGCAGGGTTTCAGTACCATGGATAGCTCCTTAAAAGTTTGGAGTAAAATCCGGAGTAGATACACCAGCCCCACTGACATTGGAGCCAGCAACCTCCACCGCATTCCGTGCCATTGAGGCCACCTGAGCTTCCAGAGACAAAGATGGCTCCAGGAGAACCCCCAAACTACGACTTGCTCCTTCAAAGGGTAATGCAGCCTGTGAAGCCCCACCGCTCACCACCACCTGTCAGACCCCCCCTCCACACTCTCTTAATCTCCTCCGCTGCCACCAACCCCTTCAGGGTAACCAACTCAGACCACTCCTTTTAAGTTTTTTAAAAAAGGAAACAAGTTTATTTATTTACAATAAAGGGCAGGGAAATATATCATGTTAATAGGTTCTAAACCAGGGCTCTCCAACCTTGGGTCCCCAGATGTTGTTGGCCTACAGCTGCCCAGCCAGCATGGCTAATGGCAAGGGATTCTGGGAGCTGTAGTCCAGCAACATCTGGGGACCCAAGGTTGGAGAGCCCTGTTCTAAACGTTGACATCTCTCTCTCTCTCTCTCTCTCCCTCTCCCCCTCCCTCCCTCTCTCCAGACTCCCCTCCAGCTCCTTCAGATCACTTCCACAGCTCTCTCTCAAACAGCACGGACCACTGTTTATATAACACAGGCTTCAGCCCCCCCCCCCACTCTCTCAGCCAATCAGCAGACATCTCAACATTCCACACTCCTCTCACACTCCCCCCCCTCCCCTCACATACTTATAGCTATAATGCTTTGCCCATGGGCAGGGGCATGACACAGCCCAACCAGAACAGGCTGGATGCCTTCCGTCCTCCTTCCATATGGTTACTGAGAGTGGCATGGAAGTATCCACAGGGTGGTGGCAACCATGCTGCCGTGGGTAACATATGAATCAGAGCCAGTGTGGTATAGTGCTCAGTGTCAGACCAGGACTGAGGAGACCGAAGTTCGCTCTCCACTCGGCCATGAAACCCACAGAGTGACCTTGGGCCAGTCACTACCTCTCAGCCTATCCTGCCTCACATGGTTGTTGTGAGGGTAAAATGGAGAAGAGGAGGAGGAGGAGGAGGATCATATACACTTGGAGGAAAGGCAGGATATAAATGTAATGTATTAACTTAATAAGCAGACCTTTGTTTTTGATGGACTATCTCTTAATGTTGAATTCCGGAAATAAAATGTGTTTCCTGCACTCTTGCATTCCTTTTTGACAGAACCCCTTCATAATTTTTGCAATTATTTTCAATACTTAAGTGACAGATGGATGTATTTATCTAAAACACCTAATGAGTACTGCTGGAGGAAGCTTCCACTTTGGGAGTTTACTGTGACATTGAGTGGTAATTAAACACAAATTTAATACAGTTTAAATTCAGTTAAATTGCCAGCCTGCCAAATTCTCAGTCCAGGCAGCTTAGGTGTGTGCTGTATTTTCATGATGACGAGAGCTTCTTTGGCCCCCAAAATGCCAGCAAATCCCCCACCCGTCACAGTGCCTTGCATTAACTCCTTTCTTCCCACTCCCTTGCAAGATTAGTGCTCATAATCCAGATCTTTTAAACGGGATGAAGGAGCAAGAGATTACACCACGGTACAGTGACTGTAGGTTCCATAGCTTCAGGTGATATAAGCAAATGAGAGCATGCTAAGCTCACTTGCCGATCCGACCCGGTTAGGCATACATATGGGGCGGGAAGTGCACAAATGTGGCCCGCCTTCAGAACCTGAGTGTGACCAAAGAATCCCATTTAATGCAGATCCACACCACTTGTTTCCTAGGTTTGTTTGTCCTTCAGGTGCAGAAAGAAAAGCTGGGGTAGGGGGTTGAATATTTATCCCCCTGGCTCTGTGGTAGAGCACAATCTTTGCATGCAGGAAGTCCCGGGTTCAATCCTTGGCCTCTCCAGATAAGGCTGAAAAAGACTCCCATCTGAAACCCTGGAGAACTGCACCAGAGTCAGTGCGGACAGTACTGACCAAGATGGACCAGTGATTTTGACTCTGTATAAGGCAGCTTCCTGTGTTCCATAAAAGAAAGTGTTTCCTACTGAAGACAAACAGCAGCCTTACAGCAAGGATGGGCAAATTGTGGCCCTCCAGCATTGCCAGTGGCGAGGCATGATGGGAATTGTAGGCCAAAATATCTAGAGGGCCACTCCGTGGGAGTGCCTTCCTTGTTTGCGATTCCATGTGGTTGCAATATGTACATGAATCATACTGGAGCCAGATGAGTGGGGGACAATTCTGGCGTTTCCCAGTGGGTGGTTGTCCTCCTCCTTGGCCAGGCAACCGCAGGGTGGGATTGGCACCACCCACATTTATTTATTTTTATTTATTATATTTATACCCCACCTTTTTTCCTGCAAGGAACCCAAGGCGGCTTACATAATCCTCCTCCTCTCCATTTTATCCTCACAACAACCCTGTGAGGTAGATTAGGCTGAGAGTCAGTGACTGGCCCAAAGTCACCCAGTGAGTTTCACGGCCAAGTGGGAACTAGAACCCGGATCTCCCGAGTCCCAGTCCAACACTCTAACCACTACGCCACACTGGCTCTCTCACATGGTTCCACTGCTCTCATGCATCCTGCAGCTGTAGGAGAAATTACTCTCTTGCTGCTTCTTCTGAAGGAGGCCACACTGTGCCTATGCAGTAAAACTATGCAGATTTCCTAGGTTTAGAGGCAGTTTGCCTCTGGGTACCAGTTGCTGGGGAGCAAGGATGGGAGAGGGAAGTTTGTCTTCATACTGCGCATGTGGCATTCCCAGATGCATTTGGTCAGCCACTCCCGTTTCATTTATTACATTTCTATACCGCCCAATACCCAAAGCTTTCTGGGCGGTTTACAAAGATTGAAAACCTTAAAATACAATATAGTGCATAATATAAAAACCACTTATAAACAGAGAACACCCCCCCCCCTAATTTTAACAATCAACAGTAAGAAATCCAAGACCCAAATTAAAAAACCTCATATGCTGCCAAAATGCCTGAGAGTAGAGGAAGTTCTGAACCTGGCATTAAAAAGATAACAGTGTTGGTACCAGGTGGGCCTCATTGGGGAGATCATTCCAAAATTGGGAGGCCACCACCGAGAAGGCCCTCTCCCTTGCTGCCAAGTCCGAGCCTCCCTTGGAGCAAGCTCCTAGAGGAGCGCCTTAGATGATGAGCGTAGTATAGGGGTAGGTTCAGAGGTGTCTGTTCAGCCACTTGAGGAAAGAAGGTGCTGGACTAGATGGACCTTTGGTCTGATCTAGCAGGGCTTCTCTTAGGTAGATTCTTCACAGAATACAATTTGTATATGGCAGGGTATAAACAGATACAGAGGTTATGTGGTTCACAAAGACCACTGTTGTAAGTTCATAATAAAATATGCCTCTCTCTCTCTCAGCCTTCCCCAACCTGGTGCCCTCCAGCATGCTGGGAGTTGTAGTCCAACACATCTGGAAGACACCGGGTTGGAGGAGGGTGCTCTGTTTGTTATTTATTTGGCATCATTTTCTGGTACCACCAAGGCCTACGTCTGTCTCAGCTGGATGGATGTTTTAGGATAGGTGTATAATTAGCTGAAGTTTTGAAACCTCTTTGACAGGCTTTGCATATGATAAATGTAGGCTTTGGTTCTGCCTGATCCCCCAGAGCCTTTGATTGCCACTGGCTCCCTGCTGGCAGCCAAGAACAGTGTGGACCTAGCCGTGCACGGTGAAAGTCAAAGTTAATTTGTGTCTGCTGTGCTTTCCAAAGGGAAACAGATGGTTGCAATTTTGAGTTCAAGGCTCCTTTGCAGCCAAGCGGCATGCGCGGGATTACACACTCTTGTTTTTCACACTCCACTAGAACTAATCTGTGCCATCATTTCCCCCCTACCCACCTTGCCCCCAAAGTTGCCAAGACATGTTCAGTTGCTCTATATCAGGGCTGCATAACCTTTTCAGCTCCAAGGGCCCCATAACCTTTTCAGCCCCAAGGACCCCAGGTGTCTGCTGGGGGGGGGGGGGGGATGCATGTGTGCACAACTTTGACATGTGCGCCCAGAGAGCTTCGGCTGTTGGGCGGTATATACATAAAATAAAAATAATAATTGTGCAAATTTCAGACTCCGCAATTTGCACAAATTTCCTGAGCTTTTTAAAAATTTATAAACTAGAATCATAGAATCATAGAAAAGTAGAGTTGGAAGGGGTCTACAAGGCCATCGAGTCCAACCCCCTGCTCAATGCAGGAATCCAGGTCAAAGCATTCCTGACAAATGGCTGTCCAGCTGCACCTTGAATGCCTCCAGAGTGGGAGAGCCCACCACCTCCCTAGGTCGTTGGTTCCATTGTCTTATTGCTCTGACAGTCAGGAAATTTTTCCTGATGTTTAAGTGGAATCTGGGTTCCTGTAACTTGAGCCCTTTATTCCGTGTCCTGCAAACTGGGATGATCGAGAAGAGATCCTGGCCCTCCTCTGTGTGACAACCCTTCAAATACTGGAAGAGTGCTATCCTATCTCCCCTCAGTCTCCTCTTCTGAAGACTAAACATGCCCAGTTCTTTCAGTCTCTCCTCATAGGGCCTTGCTTCCAGTCCCTTTATCATCCTTGTTGCCCTCCTCTGAACCCTCTCCAGTTTGTCTACATCCTTCTTAAAGTGAGGTGCCCAGAACTGGATGCAGTACTCAAGATGAGGCCTGACCAGTGCTGAGTAGAGGGGAACTAGTACTTTCCACGATTTGGAAGCTATACTTCTATTAATGCAGCCCAACATAGCATTTGCCTTTTTTGCAGCCACATCACATTGCTGGCTCATATTCAGTTTGTGATCCACAACAATTCCAAGATCCTTCTCACTTGTAGTATTGTTGAGCCAAGTGTCCCCCATTCTGTAACTCTGCATTTGGTTTCCTTTCCCTAGGTGCAGCACTTGGCATTTATCCCTATTAAATTTCATTCATTCATTCATTTCATTTATATACCGCCCCACAGCCGAAGCTCTCTGGGCGGTTCACAATACCTTATACATAAAAACAACAATAGAAACATACAAAATAGTTTAAAAAATTAAAAACCAAATTTAAAAACACAGTTTAAAATAACAGTACAAAAGCCAATAATACTGAGCCTACAGGTGACAATCCCCTCCGTGCTATTCCAAGCTCCTAACTAAATGCCTTGGCATAGAGGGAAGTCTTAACCTGGCGCCGAAAAGATAGTAAGG
Organism: Shinisaurus crocodilurus; assembly: GCA_021292165.1. Lineage (NCBI taxonomy): Eukaryota > Metazoa > Chordata > Lepidosauria > Squamata > Shinisauridae > Shinisaurus > Shinisaurus crocodilurus. The sequence goes on from CM037876.1 coordinate 295,040,783, forward strand.
TTGGCGCCAGGCGGGTCTCAGTGGGGAGCTGATTCCATAATTGGGGGGCTACCACCGAGAAGGCCCTCCTCCTCGTTACCACCAACCGAGCCTCTCTTGGAGGTGGCAATCGGAGGAGGGCCCCAGATGTTGAGCATAGTGTCCGGGTAGATTGCAGTTGGGAGAGACGTTCCGTCAGGTATTGTGGTCCTAAGCTGTGTAGGGCTTTATAGGTTAAAACCAGCACCTTGAATTCGGCTCGGAAGCCAGTGCAAACGGGCCAGAACTGGTGTAATATGCTCGGACCTTCCGGTCTCCGCAATAAGCCTGGCTGCCGCATTTTGCACAAGCTGCAGCTTCCGAACAGTCTTCAAAGGCAGCCCCACGTAGAGTGCATTGCAGTAGTCTAGTTTAGAGATCACCAGAGCGTAGATTACTGAGACCAGGCTATCCCTGTCCAGATAGGGGTGTAGCTGGGCCACCAGCCGAAGCTGGTAGAAGGCACTCCTTGCCACTGAGGCCACTTGAGCCTCAAGTGACAAAGATGGCTCCAGGAGCACCCCCAAGCTACGAACCTTCTCCTTCAAGGGGAGTGCAGCCCCATCCAGAACAGGTTGAACACCCTCCATCCGGTCAAAGGAACCACCCACTAACAGCATCTCAGTCTTGTCTGGATTGAGCCTCAGTTTGTTAGCCCTCATCCAGTCCATTGTCGCAGTCAGGCACCGGTTCAGCACATCCACAGCCTCACCTGCTAAAGATGAAAAGGAGAAATAGAGCTGCATGTCATCAGCGTACTGATGGCAACGCACTCCAAAACTCCGGATGACCCCACTCAGCGGTTTCATGTAGATATTAAATAGCATGGGGGATAAGACCGACCCCTGAGGAACCCCGTACTGGAGAGTCCATGGGGCCGAGCAACATTCCCCAAGCACCACCCTCTGGAGCCGGCCATCCAAGTAGGAGCAGAACCACTGCAATGCAGTGCCCCCCACCCCCAACTCAGACAGCCGCTCCAGAAGGATACCATGGTCGATGGTATCGAAAGCTGCTGAGAGATCCAGGAGTATCAAAAGGGTCACACTCCCCCTGTCTCTCTCCCGACATAGGTCATCATACAGGGCGACCAAAGCCGTTTCCGTGCCAAAACCAGGCCCGAACCCCGACTGAAATGGATCCAGATAATCAGTCTCATCCAAGAGCGCCTGGAGCTGGTTGGCCACCACCCGCTCAAGGACCTTGCCCAGGAAAGGAACATTCGCCACCGGCCTAAAGTTGTTAAGATCTTCCGGGTCCAGAGAGGGTTTCTTCAGGAGTGATCTCACCACCGCCTGTTTCAGGTGGCATGGGACCACTCCCTCTCGCAAGGAGGCATTGATCACCTCTCTGGCCCAGCCGGCTGTTCCCTCCCTGCTAGTTTTTATAAGCCAAGAGGGGCAAGGATCCAGCACGAACCCGTCCAAGCACCTTGTCAACATCCTCGAGCTGTACCAACTGAAACTCATCCAAGATAACTAGACCAGGCTGTGCTCTGGGTACCTCTCCTGATTCTTCTGCTATAACATTGGAGTCTAAGTCCCTGCGGATGCAAGAGATTTTTTCCTGGAAGTGCCTAGCGAATATATCACAGCGGGCATCAGATGGGTTGATGATGTCCCTGGGGCCAGCGTATAACAGGCCCCGGACGACCCTAAAGAGCTCCGCTGGGCGGCAGAGAGATGTTTGAATAGAAGCAGTGAGATGTTGTCTCTTTGCCACCTTCACTGCCTCTAGGTATACCTGGCTATAGGCACATACCAGGGCTCGATTGCATCCACTAGGAGTTTTCCTCCACCTGCACTCAAGCCGTCTCCTGTTTTGCTTCATCACTCTCAGCTCTGGGGTATACCACGGAGCCGTACGAGCTCTACTACAGAGAGGGCGCTCAGGAGCGATCGTGTCAACCGCCCGGGTCATCTCTCTATTCTAGAGATCAACCAGGGATTCGACAGGACCGCCAGCCATATCAGCTGGAAACCCCCCAAGGACCCTCTGGAAACCATCCGGATCCATCAGCCTCCGGGGGCGGACCATCTTAATAGGTCCCCCACCCTTGCAGAGGGGGAAAGCTGCCGTTAGCCTAAATCTCAGCAGGTAGTGATCTGACCATGACAAGGGGACTGATTCAAAGTCCCCCACCTTCAGATCACCATCTCCATGTCCGGCTGAAAAAAACAGGTCTTTCAAATTTCATTCTGTTGTTTTCGGCCCAGCGCTCCAGCCTATCGATATCTCTTTGAATTTTGTTTCTGTCTTCCAGAGTATTAGCTGTTCCACCCAACTTTGTGTCATCTGCAAATTTGATAAGCATCCCTGCACCTCCTCATCCAAGTCATTAATAAAAATGTTGAAGAGCACTGGGCCCAGGGCCGAGCCCTGTGGTACCCTGCTCGTTACCTCTCCCCAGTTTGAGAAGGAACTATTGATAAGCACTCTTTGAGTCCGATTCTGTAGCCAATTGTGGATCCACCTGATAGTTGTTCCATCTAGCCCACTTTTAGCTAGCTTGCTAATCAGGATATCATGAGGCACTTTGTCGAAAGCTTTGCTGAAGTCCAGATATATTATGTCCACAGCATTCCCACAGTCCACAAGGGAGGTTACCCGATCAAAAAATGAGATCAGATTAGTCTGGCAGAATTTGTTCCTGACAAATCCATGCTGGCTTCTAATAATCACTGCATTGTTTTCAAGGTGCTTGCAGACTGACTTTTTAATAATCTGCTCCAAAATTTTCCCAGGGATTGATGTCAGACTGACTGGCCTATAGTTCCCAGGTTCCTCCTTCTTGCCCTTTTTGAAGATGGGAACAACATTTGCCCTCCTCCAGTCATCTGGCACTTCACCTGTCCTCCATGATTTCTCAAAGATAATAGACAGTGGTTCTGAGAGTTCTTCTGCCAGTTCCTTTATTACTCTAGGATGCAGCTCGTCAGGCCCTGGAGATTTAAACTCGTTCAGAGTAATCAGGTGCTCCTTGACCATTTGCCTATCAATCTCAAGCTGCAATCCTGCCCCTTCATTCTGCACTTCAGGTTTGCCGGGGGGGGGGTCATAGACCCTCTTTTGGGAGAAGACCAAGCCGAAGTAGGAATTGAACACTTCTGCCTTTTCTTTGTCTTCTGTTATCAATTTGCCATCCTCATTGCGTAGTTGAACCGCCATTTCTTTCCTCTGTCTTTTACTATGCATGTATCTGAAGAAAGCTTTCTTGTTGTTTTTAGCATCCCTCGCTAACCTTAGTTCATTCTCAACTTTAGCCTTCCTGACACTATTCCTGCAGTTCTGTGCTACCTGCCTGTACTCTTCCCTTGTAGCCTGTCCTTGCTTCCACTTCCTATACGTGTCCCTTTTTGTTTTCAGGTCATCTTTGAGTTTATTGTGAAGCCACATTGGCTTCTTCTGTTGCCCTCTGCTTTTTTTCCTTGTGGGAATTGTTTGCAATTGTGCCTTTAACATTTCCTTTTTTAAAAACTCCCACCCATCCTGGGCTCCTTTTCTCATTAGAGTTGCTTGCCATGGGACCTTCATTATTCTGAGTTTGTTAAAATTGGCTTTCCTAAAATCCAGGGTACGCGTTTGGCTACACTCAGCTTTTGCTTCCTTTAGAATCAAGAACTCAAGTATAACATGGTCACTTTCCCCCAGAGTTCCCGAAACTAGCGCAATTTGTGGCCTCTTTGAAAAGCGGAAATCTGCGTGTTTGCTCGACTCATGTCAGATCGAGTCGGTGGCAGCGTCGGGGACACGGAACGAAATCTGGAGGGGGCTGAGTTGGGAAAATCTGTTAGATTTTCACACACACCCAAACGGATTCCTCGCACATTCCTATTCTCATGTTATGCGAACACTCTAAAATGCTATTCAATTAACAAAAAACCTTTTGGTTTAACCTGTCACGTTGAGGGCTTTCCCTAATCCAGTGGGTAATGGATGGAGCAGGAGTAAGCAACCTGATGACCTCCACGTGTTTTGGGCTGCAGTTGGCGTAATCCCTGACCATTGGTCATGCTGGCTGGGCTTATGGGAGTTGTAGTACAAAGCATTTGGAGGGCATCAGGTTGCCTGTCCCTGCTCTACTGATCGCTATCTGGATTATTGAGCAATAGGGACTCTTAACTGTGTGGGGTAATTGCGTTGGCTCTGCGCTCGGTTAACTCTCCCATTTTCCAATCTGATCACCCGACTCCTCCCTCAAATGATCCTATCCTCTTTTTAAAAATAGCGTGGCTGAACGTGACCATCTTGTGTAGGGGAATAAAGATGGAAGCTGGCAACCAGACCTTCTAGTACAGAGCTCATCAGTTGACATATCCTTAGTCCCTCAATTAATGCAATCCAAAATTATCCTGAGAGATTAATCTATAAGCGGATATACATTTTCCACCCTTCACTGTCATATATTTCTAGAAGTGATATGGTCAGTTTTCTCCCTCCCTCTCTCCCTCCCTTTCTGCCTATTTTAATTAAAAACTTGATGAACTCTGAGTTTGTCACTTTGTCATTTGCTTAAATGGTATTAAAAATTAATATGATAATGGAGAAAAATTTAAATGGGTCCCATACACAATATTCATATCACAGTTGGGTGTGTGTTTTTCTTACAGCATGTTATCAAAGTGGATTCTCTACCCTCCAAAGTTTCCAATCTAGCCCTCCGGGATTCCCCGGAAGGTCGCACTGTTTTTCCCCAACCACTGATCATTTGGTCATTTCCTGGCTTTTGTGCAGTATTTTCCCTGTTCTAAAAGGTTGAAATCCCTCTCCTAAGGCTTAGTTACTAGTAGGGATATACGAACATTGTAAAATCCATTCTGTCTATGTTTTGCAGGATTGTCAGGCAGCTTTTGTTCTACCGTCAGCTCATTGACAGAATTGGATTTTGCGCAAATTTGTTCTCAGGCAAATTCACAGATTCCCCAAAATGCGCAAATCCCCCCAAAATGCATATTTTGACACTTTAGCCTATGGAGGATATGCACATTTTGGTTGGTTTGTTTTTCCATATTTTTCTGCAACTAAATTTGCGTAAAATTATGGAAAAATTTAAAAACAGCCAGCAAGCCCATGGAATCCGCACAACTCAGGAAAAGCTTGTCCGCTGCGGAATTTGCGGGTTGGATTCTTAGAAATTTAAACTAATTTGATCCTGACCCGCTTGCATTGGCTGCCTATACACTTCCGAGCTCAATTGAAGGTGCTGGTTTTAATCTATAAAGCTTTACATGGCTTGGGGCCGCAATACTTGACAGACTGCCTCTCCCAACTGCAATCTACCCAGACACTATATTCAACATATGAGGCCTTCCTCTGAGTGCCTCTTCTGAGGGAGGCTTGGAAGATGGCAACAAGGGGGGAGGTCCCCTCCTGTGGTAGCCCCCCCCCCCCCAAATGTGGAATGAGCTCTCCACTAAGGCCTGCCTGGCACCAACTTTTGTCATCTTTTCTACACCAGGCTAAGTCAGCCCTCTGTGTTAAGGTGTTTAAGGATGTCTAGGGTTATTTTAATGGCCTGATTAACACATGTCAGGTGTTTTTAACAGGTCCATTCTGTATTAGTGTTTTTGTTGCTGGATTGTTTTTATTGTACCTTCTCCAAACCGCAAGAGTGAATGAGAGAGGTGTAGAGGGGAATCTGTATGCTGCTAGATGTCCTGCTGATGAGAGAGCTTGGGGCAGTTTTCCTTAATGAGCTGATGAGTGCGTTTGTGGATGTGTAGGTACTTGATTTTCTTAGTACTAAAAGTGAGGTACAGTAATACCTTGGATTGCAAGTAACTTGGTTTGAGAGCATTTTGCAAGACAAGCAAATTTTTAAATATTTATTTATTTGTTTATTACTTGATATACAAGCGACGTCTTGCAATGCAAGTACTGTAGTACGGCTTAAATTAAAAATCTCTGTACAAATTTTTTTGGGGGGATTTCATTTTGATATAAGAGTGTTTTGGATTACAAGCACGTTTCCGGAACGAATTATGCTCTCAATCCAAGGCATGGCTGTATATGAAAAGCTGCATTATAACCAGGTGTACACATTGATCCATGTAGCTCATTGTAGTCACTGATGGGCAGCAATTCTCCAGGGTCTTGGGCGGGAGCCCTACCTGGAGATGCCAGGGATGGAACCTGGGAGAATTCTTTTTGTATAAAAGCCTGTGCTCTGCTTTTAAGTGACATTTCTTCCCCTAACTGAAGTACTTTGTCACTTAGAAAATGTACCCTGCCCCCCAATATATACAGTCCATTTGCACAGCACTCATGCTGTATGTTACCTGGTACATGCAGTGGATGAGGAGCTCTTCCACTGTAGGAGCCCAGTTATGTACCTTGGCTGTGATCTAGAGCAGGGGTTCTCAACCAGGGGGGAATCCCCCCTCCGGGGGGGATTTTAGGGTGGGAATTGGGACCACAGACTCAAACTGTTGGAATACTGATCGTTCTACAAATTACAATTCTACAGATTGTACATAATCTACCAGACATCACACCTTATTGTATGGCACAGATTAAGTCAGACAATCTTGGAAATGGGGAGAATGACATTCTGACATATGGTGAAAAGTGCATTGGGGCAAAAAAGGCTGAGAACCACTGATCTAGAGGAACACAAACTGTGGAGGCTTATTTTCTGACTTCTCCGTCACCATTGCCCTGAATTAACCCCACTACCTGCCCCTGCAATTATTTCCTGGTTAGTAATAATTATACTTCACTGTGATGCCCAAACTGGCCAAATCATAGTTTAATGCCAACCCAAGTTTGCTTTCAAATTTAAAAGCTGGTTTCAATCGCTGCTTTGAGAGCACACTGTGGTTGGAGGTAACTCTGGAGCAGTATCCTATTCAGCACTGCCTCTAACGTAAATTACGTTGCACGGACGTAAGCTATCTCTAGCACAATGCCAATAACGTTTTTTAGAACAGCAGGTTTTCTGGGGAAACCCATTTTTCCAGAAAAAGCTGTCGGCATTGCATTAGAGGTAGTTTATGCCAGCGCAACATAATTTGCGTTAGCACTAGTGCTGAGTAGGATACTGCCCTATAGTTCCTCCAGTTTACACATCATAATAAAATGTAGTTATCTCTAAGAAGGATAGGGAGGAGAAGAAGAAGATAGAAGACAGTGGGGAGAAGCATGCAAGCCTATGCATGCAACTCTCTATGAGGTAACATAATGTTTGATTCACACTGGACTCTCTCTCCCTCCACCTAACCAACTAAACAAGAGTTGTTGTGAGGATAAAATAGGATAAATTTGTCTGTACAACCCTGAGCTCCTTGGAGGGGCTATTTCTGGTCCGTGTCAATTTTGCATGCGTCTCTCTGCAGTTAATCTGCAATTTAAAAAAAGAGAGAGTCATATATGAAAACACATTTACATACATGTTCTTGAACAGGTTTTCTCATAAAATACATACTTCTAAACATATTTTATCCAAAACGTATGCATTTCTAAATGCATTTTATCCTAAAATACACATTTTAAAATGTATGTCTTTGTGTCGAGAACTGCATCCCAAAATTTGGAGAAGTGCAAGATTTATTTATTTCTTTTTGAAGTATTTTTTATGTCGCTCTTCAGCCAAAAAGGCTCCCAGGGTGGCTCACATATAATCAGTTCAAGAAGACAGTCCCTGCCTGCAGGCTTACAGTCTAAAAAGATACGACACACAAGGAAAAAGAAATAGGGAGGGAAGAGGGGGAAAATTAATTCTTTCAGCAGATCCAAACTTTAATTATGTTCTGATCCCCACATCAGTCCAGGAGGTGTAGATGAGGTCAGTTTGCACATGGCATTCTCAAAGAGCAAACACCTGAAGCATCCCTAATTGAACATCACCTTGCTTTTAGCTCACGAAGCCTCCTGTCCCGTCAAGGGAGGCAGACTGACATCCCAGACCTTGGTGCATTGCTTGTTTAGGAGACTTGCGGGGGGATTTTCTTAGACTAGAACAGCCTTCCCCAACCTGGTGTTCTCCAGATGTTTTGGACTTTTAAGTCCCATCAGATCCAGAGCACATGGCCAGTGGTCAGGAATTCTGGGAGTTGCAGTCCAAAACATCTGGAAGGTACCAGTTTGGAGAAGGCTGGACTGGAAGGAGAGAGGAATACGGCCCTTGCGCATTGAGCAGTTTTCGTTTTAGAAAAGGAAAAGGTAATTATTGTAGTGCCTTTGTCCAAATATTTGTAAAGGTCCCATTCTTCTACTTTGTGTACTTGGTGCTATCCATAAGAAACCAGAACAGAAATATACAGTAACTTCTTTTTAAAAAGAAAGAAAGAAATCCGCATTGGAGCTGTAGGCAAATCTTAGTGATCCTCTGCAGAAATGTGAAAGAGTATCTCAGATTCATATTCTGAAATAGTATTCTTTCCATTCCGTACCTTGTCCCGAAAAGACCTTTTTCAGGGCAAATTTCATACCCGTGCAGAAATCTTTATCTCTGTGTTTGGCAGTGCTGCATATAAAAATGAATGAGCTTTAAGGATTAGTGTGCAATCATCTGACCCCTCATGTTTTGTCTTAAATTAGTTTCTGCTTCTTCCCCTCTGGCTGACACACAGGAAATTGCATATCAAACTTTACTCTTCTATTCTTTCTCTCTCCCTCATCCCACCCACACACTTAAACAAGCTGGGTCTTCTTTTATCCCTGGTACAGAATTAAATTAACACGCTGGTGCCAGGCCTGTCCTTGGAAAGAGTGATTTGCAAATCATCTGATAACTTTGAATGGCATGCTTGGAAAGTACTTGGGCGGCAGCGGCAGGGGGGGGGGGTCATCTCTGGGTGTTTGGCACTTATTTCATGGGTATACAGCAGGAACAGGAGACTTTTGCTCAAGTGGTGAATGGCACTAGGGACCTTTTGTAAAGGAGTGTTGCTCAGACTTTTTGAACTTCGGCCATCCTTCTCTTTATGTATTTAGTACATTTATATTCTGCCTGCCTCCTGTCCTGGAACTCAAGGTGCCATACGTGGGGTTCCCATCCAGGCACTGACCAGACCCAGACCTGCTTAGCTACATTCTTGGTGTGGGAAGAGGGGCGGGGGAGCAAGCCAATACCAATACAGTAATACCTTGGATTGCAAGCATAATTCAGTTCCGGAACCGTGCTTGTAATCCAAAACACTTATATCAAAGCGAGTCTCTGCCGGGCGTGAGCGGGGCCGATTTCGGCCCGCTACGCCCGCTTGAGGCGAGCGGTTACATCCCTACACTTGTCTTGCAAGACCTTGCTCATTTATCAAGTCAAAAATTTTTTTTGCTTGTCTTGCAAAACGCTCTCAGACCAAGTTACTTGCAGTCCAAGGTATTACTGTACTCTGTTCCATAAGTGCATGTGCAGGGATCCTTGCAAGCAGTCATATGCGAACAGCCTGCCGCTGAGTGCTCTTTCTGATCTCTCTTTCCGAAATCGCCTTGGGATGATGACCCCCATCCTCAGTCTGTCGGTGCTTTAAGATCACCTGCTGATGCCCTTCTCTGCATCCCTCCTCCTCTGGAGGTCAGGTGGACATCAACTGGGGGGCGGGGGCGGTTTTGGCTGTGGTGCTCCAGTTATAGACTGTCCTCTCCAGAGAGGTGTGACTGGTGCCCACATCGCTATCTTTTAGACGCCAGGCAAAAACCATTTAGGGCGCAATCCTATGCATGTTTAGACAGCAGAAAGTCCTACAACTCCCAGCATGGCTGGCTGGGACATGCTGGGAATTGTAAGATTTCCCCTCCTGTCTAAACATGCATAGGGTTGCGCCCTTAATGTATTTTCAAATGCCCTTTTAAAGAATTATACTTACTTCAGGGATTTATCTGTTGCTGTGCTGTTGGTTTGACTTTTCTTTTTTAGTTTTGTATTTTTAACTGCAGGGAAGCTATTTTGACTGAAAGGCAGTATGTAAACATTTTAAATAAATACATTAAAAATTGTGCCACTCCCACTAATCCAGTGGGAGCCCACTGCAAGGGGGGCATAGGAGTGTAAGGTCTGGACTAGTGGAGGAGGAAAGCCTGCCTCAGGATCCTGTCTCTTACCCCAAGATGTTCCAAGCCCCGCACCGGGCCTGCCAATCCCAAGCAGCAAGCAAAAGGCGGATCCTTCATGCTTGATAAAGTCACAGGCCCAATTCAGGCTTGGCAGTCGTCAGTCCCCGCTCACATATGGGGGTGCACGGGGTTACCAAGGGGGCTGGGGAGGTGCCAATTCGTACCAACCCATGCCTACATGTGGGGCCAGTACATGCGGCAGCTGCAACTTCTGTAGTGATAATCGCCGTTTCTCAGACCACCCCAATTGCTCAAATCACACTCGCCATGGTTATTGTCGTCCTGCGGGAGGTGACGGTTGCATATGTGGGTAGCATGAGATGCAGCATCCAGGCTCATGTGTGGCAGATTTCTACTTTGCAGGTGCCCCCAGCGGAAACAATCCCTCAGGTAAAGAAGGAGAAGCACAGTACCCAGGCTGCTAAGAACAGGGCCAAGAGGAAACCTCCCAAAGGAATGTTCCTTTCTCAAGAAGACGTGGAGGCCGTCTCCGCCAACGGAACAGCCGCTACCACCCTGCTGCGGCAACGGGATATGGAATTGGTCTCCATCAAACGGCAGGTACGCGCGTTCTTCCTGCAACAGAATGAGGCTTATTTTTAATCATCCAATACATATTTTAAAAAGGAGCTGCCATCGGTTTCAATTCTGTGGCTCCCCGGAGGATTTATAGCCTGGACCGAGATGTTTTGCATCGGGATGAGGCTTGATTAACAAGCTGTCAGCTGAGCACCGTGCTTCAGAACGGAATTATTTTAGCTTGGCTTTCTGTTTACAGTGCAGAAAGGTGGTTTGCCAGCTTCCTGTCTCTTCCCCAAGATGCTACTACAGCCTTCTATAAATCACAGTTTCTTTGCTTCTTTATACTTCACACATTCTAGGCCAGAGGTACCATACCACTCATGTACTGGTAGAGATTTCTCTCCTCCCACCCCCTGCATTTGCAACAAGATTAGCGTGGAGCATAGGGGTGCAGAACATCTGGCCCATGCAGCCTCTTGGGGGTTCCTCCAGGAGCCTGCCCCCAGAGGAATCCTCTGGGATGACATCCCCCCCCCCTTCTATCTCCATTGGAGATAACAGTGTGAGTTCCTCTGCTGGTGCATGCTTGTAGTGGAAGCCCCACTTATCTCAGATAGCGGAGATAACAGCGAAGGGATGAAGGGCAGCGGGCACTGGGACTTGCGCATGCTGGGGAAAGCGACTGCACTCCCCACGCGTGGGCAAGTCCCAACACCCCTGGGAAGAAGGAGGCAGGGCACACGAAGGCGGGGTAGAGCCAAGCTAGTCTCCATCGCTCCCCATCAGTGGAGTGATAGGAGCTATTCCAGTTCAACTTTACTGTATGTAGGGCTTCCCTAACTGCAAAAGCCCACATATAGCGAAGCTGGTCCCTGGGCCAAACACCGGGTGGAAGATCCACCTGGCACTTGGACCAGGGAGCAAATTATGTCAAGTGGGCATAGTCACACCTACCTGAGATCATACAGGTCATTTGCCCCCCCGAAAGTAGTTCTGCATCCTTCCTGTAGCCACAACATGGCTTTCCTGTCACTGTGCCATAACTTTCAATGTACTTACCTACCCCCTACCCCTGGCCACTACACTGCCCCCCTCTCATGGGCGGCTTCTTTGAAGGGATTGCTCTCAAGTGTTTGCCAGGTATGGACCAGCCAGTGGCAGATACAAGTTGTTTCCAACGGAGCCGCTTCCATTCTTTCCCCTCCTCTCAGGCTTTTCCTGTGGTGTCTTTATTGGGCCAAGAAGCAGAGTCCCAGTTGCCTTCCTCCCAATCAGTGCCACGGAGGAGGTTGTGTGTTCCTTCCCCATGTTGATTAGTTGCAGTCATGGTTAACTCAGCAATTTTTGGTTATTTTATAAGGGTGTGTGTGTTTTCTCACATTTTTAAAAATCACAGTAGCATACCCCTTCATATGGACATTTTTGGAGCATTGTTCCCTTTTTTTTGAGCCAATTTTCAATTGTCAGATTTAAATAATTTATAGACACTGTACTATTTTAATTACAGGCAGTAAAATTTTAGGTTTTATAATTTGATCAGACATTCAGTTCCGGTATAATATAAAGTGGACTGGGGGGCGGGGTGGGACGGGCAGGGAGAGGCAGTCACACAAAATTATCAACCATTTTGTGGCCTTTATAAATCTGGACCATTGCTGCAGTCTCATAGATCATAGAGTTGGAAGGAGCCTACAAGGCTATCGAGTCCAACCCCTTGCTCAATGCAGGAAACTAGAGGAGGGGTCTCCCATCCAAGTAATAACCAGGCTTGACCCTGCTTCTTATGCACACTTATTTTTACGTAAATACCATTGAACGTCTGGATAAACTTGCATTAGGTTTGCCCTGTAAATTAGTGTCTCCATTCCTGCCACATGCTACATTTGCATACACCAATCACTTATGCCGCTTTGGTTGCATATGTGGATAAGTAGGATTAAAAACAAATCAAAATTAAGTAAGTAAATACTCAAAATTGTATGCATTCATTTTTCTACATTTGTGTCTTGTGCTTGGTTTGAGGCTTTTTTTTTCTATCTTAGCTACAGCTAATAGATATGCAGTAGGAAAAACAAAATTATATCTCTTAAAAAAGCTCAGTAAAAATATACATCATGAAAGATTGGAAATGAAGAATGAGGTTGGCAGGTGCAGACTCGCCACTGCTGCAGTGCCATGACACAGAAGCTGCACCTACTGAGAATTCGCCACTACGATAACTGTTGTTGTGTCCAATGTCTTTGAACATGTATTCTGATGCTTTCCTTGTTTCCCCGCTCGCTCCATTAGTTTAGAACGGCCTTCCTCAACCTGGCCCCCTCCAGATGTGTTGGACTCAAACTCCCATCACCGCAGCCAGCCAGCCTGATAACCATGCTGGCTGGGGTTGATGGGAGTTGTAGTCTAGCACATCTGGAGGGGGCCAGGTTGAGGAAGGCCTGGCTAGAGCGAGGACTTAATGGGAGTCCTGTGGGAATGGCTGTTGATTAAAATAGCAGCCCTACCTCCTGTTCGTCCCACCCATCTCCTCTATTAAACAAGAAATGCATAATGTAATGCTGAGCACGCAGGGGTGCCATGTCACAGTCACACCCTTTAAGAATATAAGAGCAGCCCTGCTGGGTCAGACCAAGGAAGGCTCCATCTAGTCCAGCATCCCTGTTTTCTCACAGTGGCCAACCAGAGGCCTATGGGCAAGCCACAAACAGGGCACGAAGGAAACCGCCGCCTTCTCGGCATCTGCATTACTAAATACCTTGGGGGTGTGGAGTAGAGAAAGAAGAATGAGGCATGGGCCTTCTGGTTTCCGTGGCAGCCCATGTGATTTTTCTGGTACTGGGTGGTGTCCAGTGCTGGTGCAGCTCTTGCACTAGCACTAACGACATCATGCTAGTGTGAACCAGTGCTAGCGCAACATCATTGCAACCAGTGCTAGCCAGTGTGGCGTAGTGGTGAGAGTGTTGGACTGGGACTCGGGAGATCCGGGTTCTAGTCCCCGCTCGGCCATGAAACTCACTGGGTGACTTTGGACCAGTCACTGACTCTCAGCTTGACCTACCTCACAGGGTTGTTGTGAGGATAAAATGGAGGGGGGGGAGGATTACGTAAGCCGCCTTGGCTTCCTTGCAGGAAAGAAGGCGGGGTATAAATAAATAAAATAAATAAATAAATCATTAGCACTTGCTAGTGCAAAGAGAAAGAAGCGTCGATTTGCCTTTGAAATTCAAATTTGGTGGCAAATCAACACCTTTTCCCTTTGCACTAGGAACTGCTAATGACGCTGTACTAGTGTTGGCTTACACTGGCACAACATCATTAATGCTAGTGTTACACGTGCATTGGATACTACCCCTCTGATTCCATGATCTGTACAGTCCATTGAAACTGTCACGTCTCACTATAACTACTCAGTATGCTTCAGGACAGGGCTTCTGTGTTCTTTCATCTATTTTAAAGTTTAAAACATCGAGTTATTTTCTTTTTCAGTGTGTTGTGCTTGCTTTTTTCTTCTTTTTTTTGGTCGGCGAGTATTCACCGCTTTTAAATGTCTTACAGTTAACTGCTCACTACCTCTCAGCGTAAAGGTCTTCAAGGGCAAACGTTTTCTTTAATTCAAAGGCCAACTGATATTTCCCCAATTATTCCCTAGTGAGACTTGTGCCCTTTGAACTGTCTCAAAGAATCCACCTGACCTGCATGCCTCAATCTTAACCATTCCCTTAGATTTTGATTTTTTTTTTTTTTTTTTAGAAGTAAGGCTTAGATCTTGCACAGGCTTGCCTCTTAAATTAAAGTTCTCATTTCTTCTTCGGAGTCTTTCGGCTCTGGAGGAAACTGTAGTTCTCGGAGCAGCAATGACAAAAATATCAGATCTGGGATGGGTGTGAAGGAGGTTTTAGAGAAAGGTGAAAGTGTTGCAGAAAACTTGCAGATCAGAGCGTGGAGGGGCTTTTTCTGAAGGAAATTGTGTTTTGGCTGTTTATCTGTATTGATAAAAGAGCCTTTCTTTTCAGATTCAAAATATCAAGCAAACAAACAGTGCTCTGAAAGAGAAACTTGATGGTGGAGTAGAACAATTTAGGCTCCCAGAGGTAAGTTTGCATGCTAGTGGAAACATGGTGTTTTCTTCTTTTCTCAAGTTTGCAAAAGGGGGGGGTGGCGGTGGCCGTGCTGGAAGCGTGGTGATTTCTTACTCGCTGACTTGGGGCCCTGGGCCTCATCAGGATGAATGACTCTGCCAGTGTGTGTGGTGTGTCAGGGAGAGAGAGCTCTGAGCTTTTTTTGCATGTAATGCTAACCAGTGTTCTCCAACCTTGGGTCCCCAGATGTTTTTGGCCTACAACTTTTTGGGAGTTGTGGGTCAAAAACATCTGGGGACCCAAGGTTGGAGAACACTCTGCTAAACCAAGGTTTCGCATTATGGCAGCTTTCCTCAACCTGATGCCCTCCAGATGTGTTGGATTGCAATGGCAGTGCTGGACGGAAATTATAAGGGTGGCAGTCCTACACATCTGGAGGGCACCAGGTTGGGGAAGGCCGGTCTGTTGGAATGAGCCTTGGCTTGCATGCTTCCCCCCTCCCTTCCCCTGGCACAACTGCGAAGAGGAGATCAGAAGCACCTGCTTCTACTTCTCACTAGCCAGAGCTGTGCATGGCACCCGAAGTTTGGGGAACTCTAGTTAGTTTAAACGATGGCCTGTTTAAACAAGCTAGGATGAAACTGTGGTTTATGAACTTGGCCCCTTAATGCATGGGGGAACCTCCATGGGTACAGCCAGCTCCCCCTTATCTCAGCAAGCGGAGGTCAGGGGGCAGTCAGGATAGAGGACATAATGTTGGGGGTGGACCAGGTGCTGTGGGCCCACTGTCATGGCCCCGGCCTTGAGCTCAGAGTCAGAGGAGGACGGGCCAGCCAAGCCCGGGGCTGTTGTAGCACTGACTGAGGAACTGAACAAGCCCAGTTTGTTTGGGGTGTCAAATACTTCCTGCTCCACCGTGCCTGCTCAGTGGCACAGCGAGCGCACTAGGCAGGAGGCCCCAGAAAGGAGGAGAAAGGGAGACTGCCAAGGAGTTGGACCTTTAAAGAGTCACACACTTCAGGCAAGGAAGTGAAGCTTGGGAAGGACAGACTGTATGAAGGGATCCATAAGGCCTCAGTTCACCCTCCAGTCTTTATCAGAGCAAGTTGGCCACTTGGAGGTTTCTCACTAATGTGGGGTGGATTTCTCCCCCCCCCCCCCGGCGCCTTATTTTTCCATGAATAATTTTCCATTTCATAAGTCATTTAGTGACAATGAATGGGTGTCAATGGGTTCCCCCCCCCCACATTTACGCTCACCACGCTTGCCCATGAGGAGGACTCCCATTGCCCTCTGCCGAGCACGAGTAGAGGAGCTCCAGCCTTCTGCTTGGAGCTGGGAAGGAGGCAGGGCTCATTCTCGCATTATGCTGCATTTCAGAGTGCAAAGGTTGCCATTTTGGCCCTGGGCTGCCAAGGTGCCTAGCCTACCTCACAGGGTTGTTCTGGGGATAAAATGGAGAGGAGGAGGAGGATTATGTAAGCCGCCTTGGGTTCCTTGCAGGAAAAAAGCGGGGGGGAATAAATATAATTAATAAATAAAAAAATTAAATAAAATAAGCTGCCTGGCTCCTGAAGGGAAGCCTGGCGAATTCTGGAGCTGAAGGAGAAGGGTGGGGATGGTCTCTGCCCATTGCACTAGTCTGCCAACGACTTCTGAACCTCTGAGGCCCACTGCAACTGCAGGGATGTCCCCAGCCGCTGCCACCCTCCCCCTCAAACTTGGGAGCCAGAGTGGGGAGAAGGGCACAGTTCAAGGTCAGGAACATTGCAAATGGCAAAGGCCTCCAAGCGCCCTCAAAGTTTGCTTTGGCTAGCAAGGCCAGCCAAAAACAAGCCCTGTATCCAACCCTGTGCTTTAGACCACCTGGCCATTCCTGTTGTCCCCTCCTCCTTTCCTCTTGCTATTAACTAAATGTTATTATTAACTAAATAATGAACTGCTTCTCCCATTTAACTGAAGAGTTGGTGTTTTTTTTTAACGTGCTGAGATGAATAATGCTGGCCTTATTTAACAAATGGATGTTTGCTTCTTCTGGCGCAAGCAATTTGTTCACTGTTTCATTTGTATACAGTTGTCAGGCAGGGGCTTGAGAGCAGATCTGTTACCCAAGTAAATGATTCCATTTATTTATTTATTTTGTGACTCCTAGGTTACACTGAAATTTAATGCACGCTGGACCACAGACGAGCAGCTTCTTGCTGTTCAAGGTATGGTACTGCAAATCTCCATTTTATGTATTTATTTATTCATTTATTTCAGAGAGTTTCTATACTGCTTTTCATTTTATGAAATCCCAAAATGGTTTACAAGATAAAATCATAATAAAATACAGGGGGGGAAATCGTTAAAACAATAAAACAGTGATAAAACGATAACATCTCATTAAGATGAGATAAGATGCTAGCAGTCAGGGAAACGCATAGGCAAACACATGTGCTTTAAGTCAGGGGTGAGCAGAAGGTAGATCTCCAGATGGGTTTAGACTTCAACTCCCAGAAGCCCCTGCCAGCATGGCCAATGATCAGGAATGCTGGGAGTTGAAGTACAAAATCTGGGGATCTGCGTACTCCTATTTTAAATCATTGGTGGAAACACACACCAATAGGAGCCCACCTGGTCTCAGTGGGGAGATCATTCCACATGGTGGGACACCACAAGTGAGAAGACCCTCTGACCATGGCCAAACTAACCTCAGTAGGCCAGGGTATAGTAAGCAAGGCCTCCCAATCAGAACATAGTGACTGGGGTGGCATATACAGGAGAAAGGCAGTCTTGGAGGGTGATCCACTATGGCTTTATGAAGGAAAACTTCCTCATTGACCAATAAAGAATTTATCTACATTCCTACTTATGTTTTACTTGGAAGTCTCAGGCTTGATACAGGTTTACACGCTACAGCTGAAGTTGTTCTTTTATGGCCCAGTTCTAACTCTACCCCTGCTTTAATGCCTGATGCAATTTCATTGATGCCTGATGCATTGCAGGCAGAGTTGGTGGGGAAAGTGCGAAAAGTTTTGCTGGACATATTAGCCCCACCCGTGCATCATGTTCCTTTTGCAAAACAGGCAAAATACGTTCACCTGCTTGTTGTGCTGTTTTAGGTTTTAACCTGTGTTTTAAAAATAAAAAGGAAGGGAAGGGCCATAGCTCAATAATAGAGCATGTGCTTTGCATGCAGAAGGCCCCAGGTTCAATCCCCCGCAACATCTCCAGGTAGGGCTAGGAAAGAATCCTGCCTGAAATCCCGGAGAGCTGCTGCCAGTCAGTGTTGACAATACTGGGCAAGATGGACCAAGGCTCTGACTCAGTATAAGGTAGCTTCCTGTGGGTAAAATCCAACATAAGTCCCACTTAGAGTAGACCCATTGGAATGAATGAGGCTTAAGTTAGTCATGACTAATTTGAGTCCCATTAGTTTCAATACGTCTACTCTAAGTAAGACCTATCTTGGATTTCACCTTATGTTTCTTCTTTGTTTCTATTTTTTAATAATTTTGAGTGATACTTTACAAAATTCTTATTATCTGGAATAGAAAAGCGGAATAAAAAGTATCGGAAATAAATAAATGAAATATATACAGGTTGCAGAGTTTCACTTTTCTTGGTGCATTTTTTTAAAATTGCAGAATACACATGGCCCTGGATGTATTTCTTAAGTCTTTTTGTTGACTTCTAAGTTTCGTCTACTATTGCTTGGCCATTGTGATGAGGTTCATTTGTTCCATTCGTACTTAGTCAACCCCTCCCCCATGACTTTTCTACCATAGTTCCAGTATTTAGGAAGCCTTTGGCTGCCAGTGAACTAACTGCTTAAGTACACAATTCTATGTGTGTCTAGACAGAAAAAAGCCCTACAACTCCCAGCATGCCCCAGCTAGCCATACTGGCTGGGGCATGCTGGGAGTTGTAGCATTTTTTTCTGTCAAAACATGCGTAGTATTGAGCACTAATACACTTCAAGCAAAGCATATACCAAAAATTGTTCTAGGTGAGTTCAGTCGTTGGTTTTATACTAACAGGAATTAGTAAGGGAGAATATTTTGATCAATTTTTCATTGTATTAAAGTTATACAGATCAACGTCACATCAAAATATAGCATATTGCATAGATAAATAGCATTTCTTGTTATAAAGGGGAGCATTGCTAAAGATTCTTAGATCTTAGTAGCTTAATAGGAAATAGTATTTCCTAGGTATCACGTTTCCTATTCATCTCTGAATAGGCTGAAGGATGTACAACTTAAGCAGCCTTGGGAACTTCCTGGAAATCGCTCTCTCATCCCCAAATCAACACAGGCGCATACCATTTTGCATAGAGGTTACCACATTGCTAATATTATCTACTGTCCCATAAATTAGAGCTCCCAATCTTAATTATCTCACTCTTACTAAACATTCCTAAAAAAATTAAAGTGCACAAAATAGGCTCAAACATACACCTTTCAGGATAGATCGATCAATTCTGATCATGTTTTTGAGAGGATAACTTGTTACTCAAAATTTGAGGACACTTTTGACCCTCGAATATGACAAGGTCTCACCTGTTCATTGCTCAAAATAACACCTTGACCCAAGTGATGCGGCTTTAACTCAGCATTTTCTCTTTGAATACCTTCCAGATCAGGTATGTTGAACCTCTTTCAGCCTGAGGGCCAGATTCAATTTTGGAGAAGCTCTCAGGAGGCACATTCCAGTGGCGGGCAGATCCGAAGGCAAAGGGGCAGGCCCAAAAGCAAAGCAGGCGGGGGCAAAATTACCAAAAATTCCAGCAGACTGTAGCTTAAAGCTCTTCCTGCCAGTAACTAAGACTTAGAAGGGGCATTTCAGTCTTTTAGAATGGGGAAAAGCTGGAAACCAGCAGACAATCAGCCATTGGGGGTAAGGAGCGTGGCCCTCTGGGGAACCCTAAAGGGCCAGATGTGGCCCACAAGCCTGAGGTTCAGTACCCCTGATCCAGGCCATCTTGACAATTGTTTTTTGATGCCAGTTACCCAGAGTTCATTGTGAACTTGCTTGTGTCTTTGTGTGCCTTCCCTTTAATACAGTTGCTACTTTTTACTTAATTCCGTTTTCAAAATGTTAATTACTTATTAAGCATGTTAAGTTGTTCATTACTTGGCATTTCAGAATAAGACATCCTGTATTGTTTTGAGAGAGGTGGGTTAGGCATTTCTCAATAGTCTTCCCAGCAATTCCAGTAAAGCAAAATCAACAGTGCCTCCAACGTTGGAAGGAATCATGCTACGGCAAGCTACAGCAGCTGATACATGGCTAGAGCAGCCTTCCCTGAGCTGGTGCCCTCCAGATGTGTTGGACTCAGCTATGAAGCTTACTGGATGGTCTTGGGCCAGTCATTCCCACTCGGCTTAACATGCCTCAGAGGGTGGTTATGAGAATACAATGGGGATGAATGTGTACTGCTTCTTAGAGAAAGAGTGGGATAGAAATGTAACGTAATGCAGGACACAGTGCCCTAACAATGCTAGTTCTAGGGTTGTGTACCTTTTAACCATTAGGTTTTGATTATTGCATTGATATAACTATGAACACCTGTTTTCTTTTGTAGCAATCAGGAAATACGGCCGTGACTTTCAAGCAATCTCTGATGTGATTGGAAACAAATCCGTGGTGCAAGTGAAAAACTTTTTTGTAAATTACCGGCGGCGTTTTAACATAGACGAAGTTCTACAGGAATGGGAAGCAGAGCATGGCAAGGAGGAGACAAATGGAACCAATGCACAGAAACCTGTAAAATCACCAGATAATAATACCATTAAAGTGTCTGAAGAAGAAGAAGAGGTAGGTGGTTTTCATTTTGTTTTTACTTGAGGTCGATCTTCATTTCCTTGGCAAACCTGGATGATCATTTGTTTGGCAGGACCAACTCCTTTTTTGGATAGCATTATTGCTTAACCGTTCTGTTGGGAAGCTGGCCAGTCATATATTATCAGTTAACTGCCTGTGATTTTGACATGTTCAGATATTGTCACATATTCAGTGAATCCAAGAATGGTCGCAAGGCCTGCAAAATGAAAGAAAAGTTTGATCTGCTGTTAAAAAACAAAAAATTAACACAAGAAGCATAGTGTATGACCAAAAATATGCAGGCCAATGCTACAGGGCATCTTTCTTCTTCTAATCATAGTTAAAAGCCAATTTGTGTTCCGGTTGCTTTGTTCTTTTATAATTACTATTTTTTAACAATTGTAACGCTTCCAGGGTTCTCATGCAAATGTTTTGAGCTGGTTGTCCAAAATACTAACATGAGAATTGGCTTGTAAATATCCTCAGTCCACAGAGCCAATATCGGATCCCCTGAGAGTCCCCTTTTGCAGGCTGAATACACCTACGGTACTCACACAGTCCAGTAATTGACTGTGCTTAATTGGGAGAGGGAATGGCTCTCCCCTTCCCCACACATACCCAATGCAGAAAGGCTTTGCCACTCCACCTATTACATATGGATCGGTTAATGCGCTCTTGGCATAGAATCAGGACTTATCCCAGACAGGCTTAAATGAAGTGAACCCAGGTATGTGATAAATTGATCACCTGAATAAGATTATTAATTTATTTGGCAAATTTATATTGTTCTGAAAGATGGTTACAACTTAAGACACATTCGAGGGCAGACTAGAAACATTCAGATGACTTTCTTGAGCAGGGTCATACATATTTAGCAGTTAGGGACAGTAGCACCGTCAGAGGCTTCTTTTTAAACTTTTTCCTTTTAAATGGTTTTTTCCGCCGTTTTCCCAGAGCAGCATGGAACCATCTTGCCCCACAATGCATCTGAGAAAGGATGCTACACTTAGGGGCCTTCCTCAGATGCATTGTGGGGCAAGATGGCCCCTGAGATGAGGAGGATCAGTGCCACCGCAGGAAAGCAGTGGTAGAAACTGTTTAAAGCAAAAAAGTGGGGTGGAAGGAGTTTAAAAAGAAGGAGCCTCAGGTGGTCTTACTGTCTCTCTGCTAAAAAAAAATAAACAAGTCCCCCCACGTCCAAAAGTCACCTGAAGCTCTCTACCCAATGTATATCTCTCCTTCACTTTTCGGCTCGCCCTCCCTACAAAAGTGCTGAAAAAATTCTCATGAGAATGTTTTGCACAGCCCTGAGTGCATCTATGGGTGATCTTGAACCCATGTCTTTCTCAGGTCTGCTTCTGACACTTTGCTCACCAGACAATAGGAGCTTTCTATGTGACCTCGTGTCAACATTTATCTGGAATTTTCTGTAAAATCTATGACACATAACGGGGATGAAGTTTGGGAATCAGAGGTTTCCTGCATTGACCAGGGGGTTGGACTCGATAGCCTTGTAGGCTCCTTCCAACTCTATCTATGAAATCTATATGAATCTCCCTTTCCAACTCTCCCGAGTTCTTGGTGTCATGGTACTAGCCACCTATGCCTGACTTAGATGTATTGGTTTGTTTTTATTTAACAGAACAGTTAAAATCCATTAGTTTACACATATTATTGTTCAAATGATAGCAATTGTTATGGCGACTTGCATGAGTGAGGTATACTCCTATTCTGGGAGGTGGAAACTTTTTCTTAGTGGGGTGATATTTTTGGTTTTAGTTTATTTTTATTTTATTACATTTATACCCCACCTTTTTTTCCTACAAGGAACTCAAGGCGGCTTACATAATCATCATCCTCCCCATTTTATCCTCACAACAACCCTGTGAGGTAGGTTAGGCTGAGAGGCAGTGACTGGCCCAAAGTCACCCAGTGAGTTTCATGGCCGAGCGGGGACTAGAACCCGGATCTCCTGAGTCCCAGTCCAACACTCTAACCACTACACCACACTGGCTCTTTGTGATGCACTTTGCATGAGGCTGCCCTGAAGACTGTTCTAATTGGTGTAGGGAACCAGGAACATATTCAATCACCATTGCACCAGCTGCACTGGCACCAAAGTTCAAATGCTGGTTTTGACCTTTAAAATTCTTGATGTCTTAGGACCTCCATATCGTATTGTGCCTTTCCCGATAAGACTCCCCCTTCTATTACGAACTGAAGGTAGAACCCTGTTCGGAGTCCCCTAAATTGAGGAATCAAGTCAGCTGTGGAAAGCCCCCAACCTTTTTTTTTTTTTTTTTTAAATGCTGATACCCTGAAACTGTGAAAAAAGTTCCCAGCGGAAACATGCCAAAGCACTTCTCTTACTTCTCAGGAGAAAATGTTAGGCCCAACTTTTAAAGCTTCCATTTCAGGCCAGCTTACTCCTTTGGGTTTCTTAATAACTCTGGATTTCCAATAACTTTGGATGGTACTATACTTTTTAATTTGTTTGCTTGTTTCTTGCTGTTTTGTACTGTGAGTTCAATATGTGTGGTTTTTAGATTGTTTTTGGCATTATTGTACAATATCTCAAGTGTATCGATGAGACATAATAATAGAAATGTATAAATCTATGACCCAAGGGAGGAGGCTGACATTTCTCCCTCCCCTCCCAGATTTCGCTGAACATTAATGCCGCTGACAACAGTGGCCAACTATGCTTGATGGTTCAGCTTTCTGGTTGTTTATTGACTGAGAAATCCATGAATGAAGAGTTTGAGCAGAAAGTAACTGCTGACTTCTTGCTCTCACGTCAGCTGCCTGTGGGTCCCCCCCCTTTTTTTTTGCCTTCTGCCATCTTTGTTTCCTTGGGGCCGGGAAAAAGAGGTTTAGATGTGTGTGTAATGTTTTGTGATTTCTTTCTTTCTTACCGCCTTCATTTTTCTCTTCTCCTCCAGGCTACTTCTGTTTTGGATGTCAGATATGCATCTGCTTCATGAGAAAACTCAGGTGGCCGAGAACAATTTTATGTTTTGACTACTGTGTTATCCACGATATCAGGTATTAGCAAAAGCTCAGACAGCCATCTGCATCATATCTCTGTGGACAAGCAGCTGTTACCAAAAAAGAGAGAGGGGGAGAGAGAACGAACAGACCACAAACAAAAGGCAAAGTCTTCTGCTCCTGTGCTACATTTGCCTTAATTTTCTCCTCATTCCTCCATACTGCCACCATTGACGCTTCTACAGTTCCTGGAACAAGTTCTCGGTTTTCAACAGTGTCCCACATTACTCAGCCACTCCTCAAACCATCTACACACTAGTGTGTTAAACCATGATCAGCCAACCTTTCTTCTCTTTACCTTGCTCAGAAGTTACCTCCTGACAGCAGGGGCATTTCTAAAACTTACCTAATAGGGTATTAGTATGTATTTCTATATGGCCTTGTGTGATTTTGGCTTTTTTTCTGATGTAATCATAAGGTGACTTTTTCTTTTTTACGGGTGAGCTCTCTGTTAAGAAAAGTGTTGTGCATACGCCAGTTTGTCTGGCAGTTTCTCTGAAGTCAGGGGAGATGGAGAGGAAATAGAATTTCAGGGCTGCAAACAGTAGCGTACCAGCCTCCTAGTGCATACAAGTCTCTCCTCATGACTGTGTTCAACTCCTTTTTAGAAAGCTCCCCAATTTTAATTGTGATTTTTATGATTATTATGATTATTGTAATGGGCCTTTTTATTTAGTGCAAAAGGGAATGCGCAGCCTGTAACCTGCTTTGAAATAATACACACACACGGCATTCAGCATACTTGCATTATAACCTCCAGGTGAATGCCAATACAGGTGAGTTTCTTTGACCATCCAGGGGATTAAGGCATAACAACAGCCTTTTCTGTTTAGGAATTCTTTGCATCTGGGATATTCCTCTCTTCTTTAAGTATAGACCTCTTGCCTCTTTGGAGTTAATGGGGGCTGCACATTCCTTGCCTGGATGGGAGCTTGGTCATGGCATGGCAGCGCAGATGACAAACTTAGAACAAGGAGCTTCAGTCCTTAAAGTTGCACAGAGGTGGTCTCCAGAGTAGTCTTCCTGTCCTATATTTTATTCTCTTTCTTCCCCCCCCTGAAGCCCTTGTTGATATTATTCTAGCACAGCCTTCCTCAACCCGACTGCAACGCCCATCTTTCCCAGTCAGCAGTGGCCATTGGGCATGCTGGGCATTGCAGTCCAACATATCTGGAGGGTAGCAGGTTGGGGAACGCTCCTCCAATAGCATGCAAGGTGCTGTAGCATGGTTCCTTCCCACGTTGGACGCCCAGCCATGTGGGAAGAGAGGTCAGCATTGCACTTCCTAGGATCTGGATGATGCTGGCATGAGAAATAGCAGCATTGGTGGCTCCTCCCTTCAGCATCTGACCTCAGCGGCATGGGAGGCACTCTGCACCACTTGGGCAATGTCCAAAGGGGCCCTTCATCTGAAAGATGTAAAGGGTGGTGTTTTTCCATCAGCGAATTTGTTGTGCCCATATAAAATTATGTTAATATTTTCATTGGGGGTTATTTTCTCCCATTGACTTTGTCATCAGATGACTTTTAATATAGAAATCAAATTTGAATAAAGTTACAGCCTCAATATAGGAGCCTTTGTGAAATATTGAAGCTGAAGTGAGAGATTACCTACCAGTCGTTGTTAGACAGCAAAAGTGATACTTCATACTTTATTATGTATCTTATTAGGGTAGGAGCTGCAAAAAATACCAAAACTGGCCCTCACCTATTAACTTATCTACCAATTAAAGTTGATTAAAACTTGCAACCCTAATCCATGTTTTGTTTGGCATACCAAACACCACCACAAATATACCGCGGGGAGGGATGTCTGGCCAGATGGGCGATTCACAAATGTAATTAATCAATATCAATCAATCAATCAATAAAGTAAATGTAATTATTTTTAGAAGGCTAAAAAGGTCCCTTCCATTTTGATAATTATATATACACACACAGTTGAAGCACAACAGGTGGTTTATTCTATATGAACCTGCATTAGTCTACTACAGCATTATTTTAACCACTGCTGTGAACTTAGTAGGTGTGAAACTTTTTAAAAATATATATTTGGGGGATTTCCACTATGCATGAGAAGGCAGAACTGCACTTTATCATCCTTTCCAGTGGCTGAAACCAGGAGAGGAGGGCAGTCAGCCGGGAGACATTTGTGGGTGGTCACTCCCGGTTCCCTCACATAGCAATAGCCCAAGCACCTGCCTGCGTTGATGCGATTCCTTAGAACAACCTTCCCCAACCAGGCGCCCTCCAGATGGGCTGGACTACAACTCCCAGCATGCCAGCCGGCATGCTGGCTGAGGATGTTTGGAGTAGTAGTCCAACACATCCAGAGCGTACCAGGTTGGGAAAGAGGTTGGCTTAGAGCAGGGTTCTCCAACCTTAGGGTCCCCAGATGTTGCTGGACTACATCTCCCAGAAACCCTTGCCATTAGCCATGCTGGCTGGGTATGCTGGGAACTGTAGGCCAGCAACATCTGGGGACCCAAGGTTGGAGAGCCCTGCCTTAGAGGCTCAAGAACAGCCCCTGAGATCAAAGCTATTTCTAGCCAAAGATCTTTTAAACATGATCTGTTTCTGTCTTCAGAGCAGCTGCCTGATTAACAAAAGCAGAAGTCGAGATATGATGGAGCCTGTTGCATTATCCAATGTAAAAAATAATGAGAGGAAGTAATAGATAACTCTCAATAATCACATACAACTAACTGCCTGCTCCAACCTGGTGCCCTCCAGATGGGATGGGCGGCATGATGGGAGTTGCAGTCCAACACATCTGGAGGGTACCAGATTGGGGGAAGGCCGACCTACAACAGTGGAAGCAAGCCCTTTAAATAATAACCCCAGCGAGTCTAATAAAGAAGAGAGAAATTGAAAGGAATTAGCATGCAAATGATAAAATCATTGTTCCCCTCCTTAATTGGTTACTAAGTGACACTTCCTTGTGCCTGTGATACTGGTCCAGATTACCAGCTCCTAGCATATGTATGTTAAATTGAATCTGTTTCCTGCGAGGGAAATTTATATAAAGAGTAATTTCTTCCAAGTGTTTTGACGAAGAATTGGCATATTTTAACCATGTTTTAAGGATATGGGTTTGGGATGCCACCTAGTCATTTGGGGCGGTAAAGTAATCCCTTTTATTTAAATCCAGCCACAATACTAGGCCCTGTGCAATTTTATAAAATTAGAAATCTGTTCTATGTAAAGGTAAATGTTTCATATTAAATTAGCGAAGGATATGAGAGCCAGGTGGGTATGGCTTGAACGGTCTGCCTTAAAGCCATACTGGTGGAGAGCTAAAATGTAGGATCATTACTTTATGTGACGTATATGTTGCTGGACTGTACCATTTTAGACTGCAGGTGTCTGTGTGGGGGGGTTGAATGTATGAATATTAGATATTTGAAAGCTATTCTACATTTTTTAAAATTATTTGAACATAGAAAATTCTGACATTAGGGAGGAAACTAGGGCTAAACCTTCTTTCCTGACATGCTAAGTGTGTATTTGTAGAGAACGTTTGTGAGGAGTAACATTCTGTTGCAGATGCCTCCTAAAGGCAGGTTTACACGAATAGGATTTAGAGTAGCCTTTCCTAACATGGTACCTTTCAGATGTTTCGGATTACAAAGTTGCGTCAGCCCAGCCAGCATCTCCAAATCGTCAGAGATTGTGGGAATTGTAGTCCCATCATATCTGGAGGGTGCCCAGTTGGGGAAGCCTGGCTTAGATTAACTTTAGGTTGGAAACCGGGAAGTGTGAAATCTACTATGAGAAGAATGCTGCACTCCTGTGGGCCTGGCTGAAGTATTGCATTGATGATTTATACTAAACACTCGAGAGAGAAATTTCTATATCATTCTGAATTATTTCAATTTCAATTGGGGCAAGCCATGACCTAAGTAATGTAATGTTTACTCTGATGTGTAGGTTTCCTAAAACAGATTTATAATTAACTTCTTTCACCCTTCCTTATTAATTTCAGCTTCATAAACACTACTTCATTTTCTTCTTTCTGAAATATCGTTACTAACTATTACTAACATTCTCCATTGATTCCATGCCATGTCACGCTGGCAGAAGGGAGTTTGTGGAACTGGATTTCCTCGCCCCTCTGTCCCCCAGCAGTGCCTAGACTCCCCCCCCCCCAAATGCCACACAGGAGACCCTCCAGAACAAGAGACATGGGGGGGGGGGCGAAGGGCATCCCGAAAGATTGGGTGGTGGTTCCTTCTGAGCAGTAGATCTGCCTGTAGCGGAATGATACCATTGGATATAATCCCAAGAGTTATGAAAAAGGCAGAAGTTAATTAGGTGAACAGTTGCTAGAATAAGGATGAAAATTGAGCCATATTTTTCATTATTATATCATATGTGACCGTTCTAACATTTGATCTCCCACCTGCAGCCCAAAGTGGTACAATTCAGCCGTGAGGGTGAGGCTACTGATCACGTGGTTTAGCTCTGAGTGCAAGTATGTTATGTTGCTCTCTTCTGCTAAATCTACCAAACAATATGATCAGAAAAAGATTGGGTTTTGGCTTGATCCCCTGTGGAAGTCAGCACAGAATCCCTCTATGAGGAAGATAAATTATGTATATTCTCTCACCTCTTCACTGCTACCTTATTGTAGACATGGATACAATAGAATAGCACTGAATTTTTCCCAGTTAATTGAACTATGCCTGCAAGTGTTTCATTATGAAATAGAATAAATTATTTAGCTTTCAATGTGTTTAAAAAAAATAATAAATTAAACCGGTCTTTTGTATGGAAAGACTTCAGTTTTGTCGTTCAAGCATTATTTTAATTGACGCTCTGTATTTCTGATTTAGAAGGGTCCACAAAGATTACTGCATAATCTGTAATATTCACTTAAATCTTGTTTTCCTTAAACTATCAATGTGAATGTTATAATTATATATATATATTGTGGAAGATGGGAAATTTTATTTCTTCCTACGTATAAGTTATTGTGCATAACTATGGTATCACTATGAAAAAAGTGGTACTTTTAAAAAAACACATACAAAAACATTTAGTTTTAGAAATCTTAACAAATGTATATGTACCAGAATTTTACATTTGTTCTATTTAATTTTTAAATATAGTTGTGTAACATGCTAGTACATTTTTCATTCTACCCCCACCAACACCCCTACTTTATTCATCAGAATACCTTGTTACTTGAATATTGTATCCTAACTTGTCTGAAACACAGCAAAAATTTGTAATCTAGAGCCAAGGGAAGAAGAGTGACGCATATAATATATAGTGCTTAAACAGCTTCTAGCAACAGTGTACAATCATATGCTCAGTAGTAGCTACAACTGGTAATGCAGCCACAATGGGTGTGTGGGTGTGTGTGTGTGTGGGTTGTATTTCAGGAATTCAAGAATTCTTTTAGCAAAGTCCCTTTTTTAGGATTGAATCCATATAAGAGCCCTTCTCAACACCTTCTTTCCACATGTGGTGAGAGAATGGTATTGCACCTGTTGGCCCCTTCCTATGACCTCCATGTGATTGCTACCTGTGTCGCTCCACGCATTCAGTGGAAGGTGTGAAAGGGGCCTCTTCCCATGTACAGCTAAATATTTGTGAGGTCTTCACTGTGATCAGGAACCCTTAACACTCAGGCTCCTGATCACATTGAACACCCTACACATGGAAGGAAGATGTGAAAGGGATTAAGCTCTGTCCGCTGGTCAGTGTATTTCTGCCCCGGTGCTCAGCCAGTCCGGTGTGCCTTCCTGGAAGTCAGGTAGCACCCTTCTCTCCACCACCACCCCCCGTAGTCAGGTTATATATGAGAACCAATCGTCTGCTTAGAGGTGGACCCTTCTGTGAGCCTAGAAGGAATAATACTGGCCTTTCCCCTTCCATTCTACAACCTCAAGTGGCTAACTGCAAGATGTACCAAAAATGTCAGATAGAATGTGCTTGGTTCAATTTCTAGCCACCTCAATTTGGAAGACACTGGTAGATGAGTTGCTTAGGTCCGTGTATGATGCTTGTAGGGTGGGGGTTTACATGGTTTCTTTCAACATCCAATCCCATGCAAGAAGCTCCTTCTTTTGAAACTAAATAGTTGTCATGTGACCTTGGGGGAGTAGGGATGAGCGAATCTGTCCGACTCGGTTCTGTTCAGTTTCTCATTTTTCTGACCTTCAGTTTGACCCAGTTCCACATCAGTGTAAGGTTTTATTTTGTATGCGTTTTTGTGCACACTTCTCCTAATGTATGCATTTTTGCTCAAATGTTTTTGTTTACTTATGCATTTTTTGCTAGCAACTTCCCCAACTGTGTTTCCATGCTTTATTTTCAGCATTATGTACATTTCTTATGTGTTCTTTTCCATAGTGTATGATTTTTTTGTGCATATTTCCCCCCAATGTATGCATTTTGTTTTGTTTTTTTAGTGGAGAAATGTAGTGCTAAGTTTGGGTAAGTGCAAACTTTGGTGTGCAACTCTGTTGCAGTTTGCTCATTTGTTTGGCAGGTGCAAATTTTGT
Organism: Shinisaurus crocodilurus; assembly: GCA_021292165.1. NCBI lineage: Eukaryota > Metazoa > Chordata > Lepidosauria > Squamata > Shinisauridae > Shinisaurus > Shinisaurus crocodilurus. The sequence continues at coordinate 295,070,823 of CM037876.1, forward strand.
AAGTGCGTAAAAAATAGGATGGAATGAATTTCTTACCCAGCCCTATAAATGGTGGTTCAGGGGAGACCTGCTGTTTGAGAAAACAAAATCTAAAGCTGTCTTAAGCTCAAAAGACTAGTTTCTGTGAACTTTAATATTTGGTTAAAAAAACCAAAATAGTAAATCAGCAAGCAATTCTCTTCCTATTTTAGACGCCTTTAGAAACCTGTCTAAAACATGCTCGTTGTCACTTTAACTCCGTGTCTTTGTTTCGATTCTCTCCCCCCACCCTCTGCCACTAAAATAGGATGTCTGTATTCTTGTAGCACCCAAGTATGAGCCAAGTGTTTTGTTAGCCTAACTTGCTTACTACATAGATGAGTGTAAAGGGCTTCATAATTAAAAACTGAAAAACAACCCACCCCCATCAAATTAGCAAACTGGAAAGAAAAAAGTCATGAAGAGAGAGAACTTTCTTCTGAGTCTATATTTTTAAAGCATTTAGAGAGGACTTGCACCAAGGTTAAAAATACATGTCACTATTTCTAATGAAAAACCAAGTCACAATTTTATAGCTCCAGTTTTGTGTGCTTTAGCTAGTTGAATCCAGTAATCTTGTGCAATGTCCTGAAGCCCCAAGTCTCCTTTCTGCTACTCCCTGGAAACAATGCAGCTTTTTTTTTTCCTGGGCACAATCCAGCATGCACTGGAGCACTGCATAGCCTCTGTTGATTTCATTGGGGGCCTGAACAGGAATTCCTTGGTTTCCCCGCATCCCTGGAGCAGAGAGCAGCTGCACATCAGCAGTGCCTGTTGGATTGATGTCACTGTGGATAGTAAAGCACAATTTCAGCGAAAGCTACAGTTCTGAAGACAGAAGGTCAGTATATGCCTATGCATGTTGTATATTAGTGTTTACATTCATATTCTCAAATTTAAATTTATACTGGAGTGTATAGTATTCCATTAATGTAGATTTTATCAATTTTGTTAAATTCTCATAGACCGCTTACAAGATGCCCCCCCCCCACAAAATTTTATGATGTATAATGTTAAGTTTGCAAATATAATAAAATTCTGTATAGCCTTTGAAGTGATAAGAAATTATGCATTGGGGGTAGGGTTGTTGTTTTTTTCAAGTGTGTAGTAATAATGCTGTTGTAAGTAATATTTTTCATGTCTTCTCTCCCCTTTTTTGCCTGTTTTTTCCTCCTATTATTTAGCACACTTACTGTGATGAATGTTCATAGAATTATAAAACTGCTTAGCCACTGAAAAGTAAGAGTTTGGGGAATTCTTTTGCTCTTTGAATTATCAATTTACTGTAAGAGGAATTATAACAGGGAGGGGAGTTCACGATTCATTTCTGAAATTCTACACCGTTCATTCTTCTTTCATTTCCAATGTTTGCTGACATGAAATTAAAAAGAGATCAAGCCATTATGTAATGCAACGTGTGTTAAAAGCCTCCTCATTCCGAACTGGATGGGATCGGGGCTTGTTTGCTTGTCGGCACTATGGCATCTCACCCGCACCCTACGGCAGTGCAAGGAGAGGTCTATTGCTGGAGTCACCCACCCACTTGAGGAATTTCCTTCCTTATAGTTCAGCTTATACCCTCACATTTTCAAAGGTAACTTGGTTGTTGCCGTGGGCAATATCCAACGATGTCATTCTGCAAACTCAAATCATGTTAGCGGGAGCTCCACCAAATCTGTCTGTTGTACAACCACTCGTGCAACCACACTCGTGTAAACGTCACTTCAGTTGGATTCTCCTCTTGCACATAGTTCGGAACATAGTTTCTGCGAGCGCAACGTCATTTGTGCTGGCAGAATGACATAATTGGATGTGAAATCTTTTAACCTTGAGAATAATAGCATTTGTCTGAACGATGCTGGATGAGCAACACTGTATTTAGTTATTTATAATAATAATAATAATAATAATAATAATAATAATAATAATAGCAACAACAGTATATCAGTCTGCACGAAATCAACCAAGCCAAGTAGGTAATCACAACAAAATATACAAAAGCCTTCCCAAGCCTGGTGCCCTCCAGACGTTTTGGTATAAAACTCCCATCATCCTCGGCCACCATGGCCATTGGTCCGATTCCATCTCAGGAAAGAAATGCAATCATATTGAAGTTCTACAAGTCCCATCATCCCCCGCCAGCACTGCATGGCCATTGGTCCAGTCCCATCTCAGGAAAGAAACCCAACCATATTGCAATTTTATAATCTCTGTAGCCAGGGGTTGACAAATGTTGGCTGTCCTTATTGACCAACCAAAAACCTGTGGTCTTCAGGACCTTCTTCCAGCTCAGAGCTGGAGTGGGAGGCAGAGGCTTGCTCTGCCTCAGCTCCTCATGATACTCTGAGCTCTGTGTGTCCCTCAGCACAGAGACAAACCTCCACCTCCCATCTTTCCACTCAGAGCTGAAGCCGGGAGGGGTAGGTGTGTATCAGCACAAGCCATCCTTGAAATGGGGAAGAAGATCCGAGTGTGAGTTCCCTGTGACTGGACATGTGTGCGTGCAACATTTTTATATGTACAACATAAAAAGACTAGCATGTAGTTCAGTGGCAGAGCACATGCTTTGCATACAAAATGTCTCGGGTTCAGTCTCCGGCATCTCCAGGTAGGGCTGGAAGAGATTTCTGTCCTAAACCCTGGACGGCCACTGCCAGTCAGTGCAGACAATAGCAACACTGTACATAAGCGCTAGATGGACCAATGGTCTGACATATTAGGAGGTAGCTTATTCCTAATACGTTTTATTTTTTATTTATTATATTTATAGCCCACCTTTTTTCCTTCAAGGAACCCAAGGCGGCTTACATAACCCTCCTCTTCCTCTGATTTATCCTCACAACAACCCTGTGAGGTAGGTTAGGCTGAGAGTCAGTGACTGGCCCAAAGTCACCCAGTGAGTTTCATGGCCGAGCGGGGACTAGAACCCGGATCTCCCAAGCCCCAGTCCAACACTCACCACTACGCCACACTGGCTCTCGTTCCTATTAACTTGCTTTCCACTCACACAAATAAGTACCTGGATATATACCTGGATGCCTCTAGAAATTCCCCAGTGAGTGAAGTCTGAGACACTTTCACATTTGCGTACATTCCTGGCAGCTGTTCCTGCAAATTCCATTCTTCCCTCCAATCCATTGCACATGTGGTTTTCCATGATGAAATGATGACCTAAAGATAAGCACATTCGACTGTTGGACATCAAATCGTCCCATTTTCCAGGTTTTCCTTGCAATTGTGGTGTCTTTGATTGTGTGTGTACCTGGCTCCAGCTTTCTGCCTGCTGTGGAAGTGCCCTAATAATGTTGATTGTCCTCCTTGAGAGTGAGCCAGTGAAGCCGCAACGACACCTCTCTTTTTCAATGAAAGCACACGACGTTGCACCAAATGATCCTGCTTCAAGGCCTTCCAAAAAGAACAAAAGCCTCAAATGTCATCAAAGGATTTCTCCTATTTCACCTTCTAATAATACCTATATGGTAAGTTACTTTAAGAACATGCATCCTTATTACCAGCTTTGGCTGGCACAAGAGCTATGACCATTCTTTGATAGGGATAGCCTGGCCACAGTGATCCATGCATTGGTAACCTCAAGACTGGACCATTGGAATGTGCTTTATGTGGGGCTGCCCTTGAGATTAGTTCGGAAGCTGCAGTTAGCGCAGAATGTGGTGGCTAGATCGCTTAGTGGCTCTTCCTACTGCACACACATGGCTTCAGGTGCATTGCTCTGCATTGGCTGCCAATTAGCTACCAAGCCATGTTCAAGGTGTTACTGTTGGTTTATAAGGCCCTAAACAGCTGAGGACCAGGTTATCTGAGAGACCGCCTTCTTCCGTATAGGCTGCCCTGGTCCCCGCATTCTGAAGAGGAGGCCTTGCTCACTGTACCACAGCCTGTTGATGTCCATTTGGCTAGGGTGTGAAGAAGGGCCTGCTCTATTCTCGCATCCACCATGTGGAATAATCCCCCCCCCCCTTGAGATCAGACAGGCTACTAGTGTGGAGTGTTTCCGCCGACAACTCAAGACACATTTGTTTTCCCAGGCATTTCCTGACCACTAGCATTGCCCCTGGTTATTTTAATGATATTTTATTGGTCTTACCACTGTTTTATTGATTGGTTTTCTGGTATTTTATCATGTTTTTATCTTGTAAAACCACTTTGGGGTGTGTGTGGTGTTTTTTGTTTTTCATGAAAAGTGGTATAAAAATCTTGAAAAATTTAATAAATAAATCGTATCCCAAACGAATGTCCGCAGGCCACTGCATGCTTTTTGTAAATAATTAAACAAGCGTATTCTAGCAATTGTAAAAGGATCCCAAATGAGCTCTTGATCCCAAATGATTCTCTTTGAGTATTGAGTGTTTCAGATAACCAAGAAAAATCAGGCTGAAGAGGAATGCTGTATTCAATAATCCATTCTATCTTTTCTAACCCTGTGTGGCATCTACGGGGCATCACAGTTAATTTTCTTTAAAATTAATATAAGCCTTTTCTCAGGTTTCATAGATTTCATTTCATAGATATAGAGTTGGAAGGAGCCTACAAGGCTATCGAGTCCAACCCCCTGCTCAATGCAGGAAACTAGAGGAGGGGTCTCCCATCCAAGTAATAACCAGGCAGCTTCCTATGTTCCTATATTCCAGTGTTCTCCAACCTTGGGTCCCCAGATGTTTTTGGCCTACAACTCCCAGCATGCCTCAGCCAGCGTAGCATAGCTGGCTGGGGCATGCTGGGAGTTGTAGGCCAAAAACATCTGGGGACCCAAGGTTGGAGAACACTGCTATATTCTATCCTGCTTTACAGACAGAACAAAGGTCTGTCTGTAAAGGTTTCACTGAGGCTGTGAAAAAAGGACTTTGAACAGTAGCGCTCCCGGGTTCTGTCCAAAGATGTGTGTGTACCTTGTACATCTGAAGAATTACGAAGGAAGAGCAGTTTTTCACTCTCCTCCCCAGTTCAGTCAACAGAAGGAAGAACACACTGAGGACTAGGACTGAGAGCCAAAACAGACATTACTTGAAAGACATAGCAACTTTTATTTTTACTCTACTCTAGAGTAGGCATAGGGCCCCTGATCCTGATCAGGACCCTAGTGTAGCAGGGCCTTTGTTTTGCCCCAGGATCCCCAAGAGGGATTGGCAAAGGTTCTTTGAGGGATTTCCTGACCATAATAAATACTCCTCCAGAAAGTCAAAAGTTTACATGTTTATTGTAAAGTTGAGCCTCAAGTACAACAATGCTACTCCCAGTTCCCTGATGGAAATCCCACCCCTTAGCTGCACAGTCACTGTTCAACCAACCTGAATGCTAAGTCCAGCAGCTCTCCACCTGGGTATTGGCTTTCCACATTGGGCTTCTGCAAGGCGCTCTGCACAGCATCCTCTGCTCCTCCTCACTCCTTCCAGTTCTTCAGTACTCCACACGCAACCAACCACCGCTAACAACCACCACCCTCCAGCTGCACTTGCTCTTCTTAAATAGCACCAAGTTTCTTGGATTGCAGATCTCGTGCTTCATTGCTAGCACCTGTGCTGTTTGCATTGTCATCTCTCTGGCCAGCAGCCAGGTCACGGTGAGTTGCTCTTGATTGCATCAGCTTGGCAAGCAGCCAAGTAATCCAGGCCGGTTGCTGATTCTTAAAGCAAACCCACATTCTTAAAGCAAACCCAGAGCATAGAGGCAGAACTCTGTACAACACTCCTGTATTCCTCGCCATCTTCTGCGACTCCCAGTACAGGCTTTCACCTTTTAGCCTATTATGGGCCCAATCCAGATCACATACCTGCCATGCCAGAAATGTCTATTCCAAAATAGCGATCCATTTTCTTTCTTTATTCCATTTGCTTTGTAATGCCTGTTTTGGCCCTAAGTAGGTACCATGGCATGCACTGGACTGGAAGTATCACAAACTTTGGGCTTGTGGCACACTTAGACAAAGGCCCAAACATGGGAAGGGGGACAGGCGAAGGATACACTTCACTAGGGCAGGAGATCCAGGGGGACCTCCTAGCTGCAAAGAAAAAAATGTGTCAAAATTTCCATTATGCTTATGGATAGAAACTTTATTTCCCTGTACAGTCCAAAAAAAATTGTACAGAGATTTTTAATTTAAGCTGTACTACAGTACTTGTATTGCAAGACGTCGCTTGTATATCAAGTAAAAAAAAAATTAAATAAATATTTTAAAATGTGCTTGTCTTGCAAAACGCTCTCAAACCAAGTTACTTGCAATCCAAGGTATTACTGTATTGTCCAAGCTCTTGTAAGATTGTCCAAGCTCTTGTAATCAGAAACACGTGCTAAGAGTAGAACAAGCAACATTCTGAAGAGTGAGTTCCTGGCCCAGAGTCTTCTGTAGAACAGAGAAGGTGTGCTTGAAGAGGAACAATGCACCATGACCATCACAGACATTGATCCCAATTTACAGACTCAAAATCTATGTGAATAAATACCAGGTTCATAAGAATCCTACAGATCTTTCTGAGAATTTCCCCAGTGAAATGTTACATACGCCAGTGTGGCGTAGTGGTGAGAGTGTTGGACTGGGACTCGGGAGATCCAGGTTCTAGTCCCCGCTCGACCATGCAACTCACTGGGTGACTTTGGGCCAGTCACTGACTCAGCCTAACCAGGGCCGGTGCCTACCATTAGGCCAACTAGGCAGCTGCCTAGGGCACAGGGCTAAAGGGGGCGCCAGAAACACCACTGGGGAAAAAAAATAAAGCGCTCTCAAGTGGGAAGGCCCCCCCCCCTAAATATCTTATCTTGCCTAGGGCACCAAACTGCCCTTGCACTGGTCCTGAGCCTAACCTACCTCACAGGGTTGTTGTGAGGATAAAATGGAGAGGAGGAGGAGGATTATGTAAGCCGTCCTTGGGTTCCTTGCAGGAAAAAAGGCGGGGTATAAATATAATAAAATAAATTACATATGAAAACGAAAATATTCAAGTATGCTTTTGGAGAAGATTGTGAACTACCCCACCTAATTTATTAAATGAGATTTACAAAAAACAAAACTGCAACTAATTTTCAGTGAACTTTGCATAGCCCTACAGATTTTTCTTTCCTTTTGGCACACTGCCAGTTTCAGCGCTCATCAAAAACTGCAGGCATTCTACTATGGGGCAAAAACAGTTGTGCCACCAAGCTGTTTTGTCTATTGAATGTGAACTTGCAATTGACTTTGGGGAGATGTAATTCATGATTTTGCAGTGAAAAAGGCCAGGGGGTGGGGGGAAGCTTTAAAGTGAATTGGTCTGTTTAGAAAATGTTGGCAGTTGCATTGCTCCATTAGAATAAATCAAAAGATTGACAAGATAATTCCTAGCATTGGCCATATGCTCTAGTTTACAAAGGACATTCTTATATTTGAAGGGATCTTCTATTTTAAGGTCCATGTCTGGTTTAAAGATGGGGAAAAACCACAAGAAGGGAAAGCAGGGCCCTTGACGTTACTCATCAACAGTTAACACTTGGACAAAAGACTTAACAGGTCATCTGGTCAAACTCCACACTATGCTGGAGATTTATTTCTATTTAATTTAAATTATAGTCATAAATTCCAAATGTGAATCTTTGCATATAAATTAGCATATGCAAATTATGTGCAAATCTGCACCCACTTTTGTACTTTGGGGTTTTTTTTATACACATTTCCTCTTTTTTGGTGATGCATAAGTGGCCAGCCTAATAATACCTTTAAAGGCACAATCCTATGCAAGTTTAAACAGAAAAAAAGGTCTACAACAGTTGTAGGCCTTTTTTTCTGTCTAAACTTGCATAGGATTGCACCCTAACAGGACCAAGCAAAATAATACAAAATATTCACTAAGCTTTGCAGAACTCTTCTTCAAGCTGGACGTTATGTTGAACAAAAGGGGGGCGGGCGGCTGGAATATAGTAGAAACACTCCAGAGTTGGCCATGGTGTATTTTCAGAAAACATAATTTTCTACATTTCTACTTGTAAGGTTTTACTCTTAAAAAGCATCCTAAAAATAATTTTAAATGAATGAATTTCAGAATTGAAACGGAACTTTCATGACTCACAACATTGTATGTACGGGATGGAATTATGTGTGATGGAGGGGCCCTATTTTACAAGTTTTGCTGTTGCTTTTTTACTGGGCTCAGAAAAATTATGCTTGGGCCCCACTCTGACCCAAGACGTTTTGCTGCCTGAAGCCGCCTCCAATTCCACGTACAAAAGCCGACCAGATTGGCAGTTGAAATCGTACTTCCAACACTGGTGCTAGGGCAGTGCCCTCCGCCTCGTCTGCGGGCAGCAGGGCAGGCTGCATGGCACACGTACTTCCATCTGCCCCTCCGCATCTGCTGCCTGAGGCAGCCCACCTCACTCTCCCTAATGACTGGGGCCTGCCCTTGCGCTCCACTGATACAAACCTGGTATCAAATCTGGCATCTCGAGCGTCGAGCAGCATTCCCATCCCTACTTAAATGAAATAGTGTGGCTTAGATCCTAAGACAAGTTCACTTAAGGGAGTTCATTCAAGGAAAACGTCCGTCACCCTCTGCAGTTCGGAATGACGTGGGAGAGGGGCGGAGGAGGATCGTTCAAAATCAGGCAGAGGTTCGCCCCATTTTGAGTGATTCTCCCCTCAGGCCCCAGCACCTCATCGCACATTGTCCAGGATGGGCCCCTGGCCCTCCAGAGAGGTTTTTTGGGTGGTCACAGATGGCAGCTGGAGAGAGGCAGGGGCAGGAAACTTTTCCTTCAAGTGGGACATGATGTTAAGGGAGCAGGGCCCCCTCCCCTACCTCCTTCCCACACCACTCTGTTCCTGCAAGCGCCGGCTGAGTTGGGCAACTGCTCCCTGCTCCTCTCGCATCCTAATTCGGGTACGAGCGGCATGAGAAGTGACTCGGCCAGGGCTTGGTCCTGCAAGCCCTGGCAGAATGTGGGTGGGGGGGGGATTCCTTTTGTTATCTCTGATATCTGATTGGAGATGATGGAGGGATTCCCCATCATGCCACCTGCTTTCCCATTGGGAGGACAAGCACATGGTGGGCAGGGGAATCCCCTTGTTGTGGGGATTCCTCTCCCATGGCTTGGTAGTGGGGCTTGAGGAGGGCCCACGGAGGCTGTCCAATCCTCCGTGGGCCTGAATGGACCCACTGGGCGAGGTCGCACGCCCCTGCTGTAGGATAACTGGTTACATAAAAATTCCGCTGAGGCAAGAAATCCATTTTTCTCAAACCGGTCTCATTTCATCAAAGAAAGCAAGGCTCTATGTTGAGCAGTGATGTGCACAGAAGCACTGACAGAGACAAGCATCCACATTTTCATTGCTTTTCTAGGGGAAAGCCCAGAGGATCCACAGTGGAAATGGAGCAAGACAATGGTTGCATGAACGGAGACCAGCATTTGGCACACTAAGAGGCAATTAGAAAAGTTTCATGGGAGTACCTATTTATTTTCTGCATTGATTGTGTTACATTTAACAAGTAGGTTATGAGCACTACTGTAGATCCCGGTTGTTTGCGTGGAACAAAAGCCTGGTGGGTTGAAAAGCCTTTTGTCCTCTGGAGATAATGACATTTTCAACATAAAGCTCCAGCTCCTTGCAAAGTACTTTTTGTCAGCTTCCCTTTTTACTTAGCATGATGGAGGGTATTACTTTGTCTTGGGAATGGTAACCCTGGCGGATCCAGCCACCTCTCCAGTGCCCTGGCAACAAGTCCATAGCTCTCGCAAACCTTGCATTGAAGCTAATGAGCATGTAGGTTTTTAATACCGTGCAAGAACGGGAACTGCAGTGCTCAGTAGTTGCTGATATAAAGCGGGGCTGTAACACAGCCATACAGTATATACTTTGTGTGCAGAAGGCCCCAGACTCCCATCTCCAGTTAGAAGGACCAGGTAGCCGGGGATGTGAATGACACTTAAAATTCCTACAACTCCCAGCATTCCTCAGCCAGCCATGCTGGCTGGGGAATGCTGGGAGTTGTTTGTCTTTTTTCCCCTGTCTAAACATGCATAGGATTGCATCCTTAATTAAGGAAATAGGACACTCACCCTTTTCAACCAATACTTGCAATTATTGTAAACGGCAGTAAAACACTGGCTGGATGTGACCAACTGGTCTAGTAGTCCTCTCTTGTCATTGGCTGTGCTGCTGTGATGTCATCAGAACTGGGCTTTTCCATTCACTGAAATGAGTTGCCTGCTGAAGTGCCGCTCATCAATATATAGAAGTGGGGGAATGTGAGGTAAGAGTAGGGTTGGAGAAAGGAATGGGGGTCAGATCTTCAACATGCCTGCCCCCTTCCTCCACCATCAGCCTTTTAGGATGAGGAGCAATAGCAGCTGGTGAAAATGGCAGTGAGAAGGTAGATTCACTGAGGCACGGGACCCATTGACTGTGTCTTGCCAAAGTGCCCTCAAAGACCTGGCGCTGGCGCTGATCCTATGTATATCTACTGAGAAATCAGACTGCATCTGGAGTATTGTATCAAGTTCTGGGTGCCACACCTTAAGAAGCAGATTCTGACAAACTAGAGCCCATGCAGAGAAAGGTGGCTGGGATGATGAGAGGTATGGGAACCAAGTCTTATGAGGAATGGTTTGAAAGAGCTGGGTATGTTTCGCCTCGGGCAGGGAAGATTGAGGGAAGACATGACAGCAGCCTTCAAATATTTGAAGGGCTGTCATGCAGAAGATGGAGGAGATGTGTTCTCTGTTGCTCCAGAGGGCAGGATTAGAACTAATGGGTGGAAATTGAAATGCAGCGCACTTTGACTAAACATTAGGAGAAATTACCTAACACTGTCTCGGGAGGTGATGCGCTCTCTGCTGGAGGCGTTTAAGAAGAGGCTGGATGGCCATCAGTCAGGGATGCTGTAGTTTCATCCTGCATCGAGGTAGGGCTGGACTAAATGACCTCTCGGGTCACTTCCAATTGTAAAATGTGTGGAGCCAGAGTGGCGTAGTGGTTAGAGTGCTGGACTGGGACTCAGGAGATCCGGGTTCTAGTCCCCACTCAGGCATGAAGTTCACTTGGGTGACTTTGGGCCAGTCACGGACTCAGCCTAACCTACCTCACAGGTTTGTTGTGAGGATAAAATGGAGAGGAGGAGGAGGAGGGTTATGTAAGCCACCTTGGGTTCCTTGCAGAAAAAAAAGGCGGGATAGAAATATTACAAATAAATAAAATCCTATTATTCTAAATAAGTCCTATTACGTTCAATGGGACTTGCTCCTAGACAGGTGTGTGTAGGGCTATGATGCTGTGCCTCGAGAGGCGCATTATTTGTCAAATGGGGACAATGATGATCCACTCTGCAGATTTGTCAAGCGCATAAATGACAGGTTATAAAGCATTCTGCATAGCATAATTGCTCTATAAGTGATAATAATGACATAATATGGCTTCGGCTTCATATTTTATATGTTTGCTCTGTTTTTAACTGCACTGGTATCTGCCCTGGGCCCCTGTGAACAAGGTGTGGGATAAATCAAAACAGTGGTTAATATAGGGCACTTTTAAAGCTTACTTGAGTTATGGCACCAAAACTCCCCGGGGAGAACGCGCACACAGGGCTGGAGAAAGCAAGACTCGTTCCTTAATGAGGTTTCCGCTGTATAGCGGAATGAGATAGAGAGGGATCCGTTGCTCTGCATGGTGAAAGCAAAGTCAATGAGAGAGCTGACCTACTGCTTTTTCTTCTCCCATTTATGAGGTTGTTCCTATGAATTTAATCTGATGCCTTGAGGCCTCTCAGCATCAAAAGGACATGCTTTTCAAAGAGATCTCACACACACACACACACACACACACACACACACACACACACACTGCTGGGACATGGGTGGGTGGATAATCATTTACTGGGGACCAGGCCCACTGACCTAGGGTTAAATGCCCATTATCACAAAGTGGAGGTAGATTATATTTGCATCAACCGTTTCCCTATATCTTTATGAGGTGTCCAAATCTTGAAAGATTTTCTAGGGCCAAACAGAAGCAGTGTTAGGAGCAGAGCGACTGACATTTGGAACAGTGAGCTGGTGGGCAAGGATCTCCTGTGGAACGGGGACACACGCACGCATGCACACACACAGAGTATATCCAGTGTGGCGTAGTGGTGAGAGTGTTGGACTGGGACTCGGGAGATCCGGGTTCTAGTCCCCGCTTGGCCATGAAACTCACTGGGTGACTTTGGGCCAGTCACTGACTCTCAGCCTAACCTACCTCACAGGGTTGTTGTGAGGATAAAATGGAGAGGAGGAGGATTATGTAAGCCACCTTGGGTTCCTTGCAGGGAAAAAGGCGGGGTATAAATGTAATAAATAAATACAGCACTTACAGCAGTGTTCTCCAACCTTGGGTGCCCAGATGTTTTTGGCCTACAACTCCCAGCATGCCCAGCCAACTATGCTGGCTGGGGCATGCTAGGAGTTGTAGGCCAAAAACATCTGGGCACTCAAGGTTGGAGAACACTGATAATACAAAATACTCTGGACCTGTAGTTTGAGAGAGGTATGCCTCCATATGGGGTTTGCTTTCTCAAGAACCACCGCAGTCTTCCTCAACCTCTTTCAGCCAGGGGCCGAACGCCATTTTGGAGAAGCCCTTGGGGCTGCATTCCAGGGGTGGGGCCAAATGCAAAGGGGCGGGGCCAAAGTACCCCAAAGTACCGGCCTATCTTAGCTTAAAGCTTGTACTGCTATTAACGAAGCTTCAGCGGAGGCAGTTCAACTTTTCCGAGAAAGAACTGCACCAAAGCTAGAAAACCACCACATGATCGGTGGGCAGGGGGAAGGGGGCATGGCCATTTGGCCTGCGGGGAAAAAGGGGGCGTGGCCATTTGGCCTGCGGGGGGAGGCTGGTGACTCCTATTGTGGGTGGGGCTCCTTCTCCATTACAGATTTTGCAGGTTTTATTCTGAGCTTCATGGGAGCTATCCATGGTGCTCCGTGGCAGTGGACCTATTTTTGGGGTGGAGTTCAGCACCACGGACGGCTCCTACAAAGCTCCAAATAAAACTTGTAAAACCTGTAATGGAAAAGGAGCCCCACCACAATAGGAATCACCAGCCTTCCCTGCATTTGGATAACCCTGTGTAGTTTTTAAAAATGTTTCAATGCTTTTTACTGCTTTTAATGTTCTTGTTTTTATTGCTGCAAAGTTTTAAATTGTTGTACACTGCCTTGATGGCTTTCCCCCCTTTTTTTTAAAAAGCAGATAAGGTGGTATATAGATGTCATTAGAATGGCTGAGATGAGATTTGGATCTAGGCCTTTCTGGCTCATACCTCACCCACTGTTAGGGAGGTTGGATAAAGCTGTGACCCATGTCCCATGTTGGTAAAAAAAAAAGAAGAAGAAGAAGGAAAAAGTGGGAAGGGGTATTCAGGATGGGGGGGTGTCTTACGTTTATCACTCAAGCACATCCTTGTAGGTTCAACATGCAGAGACTGTGGCTTGATAAAAACAAAAAGCTTAAATTCCCTTAAATGACTTCCTTGGCGTGCACACGTACCTGTGCTTGAAAATCTTATCTGGGTAAGTGATGCAGCTGCATAGCAAATAGCGCTCAGGTCATAATAGGAGAAGCCACGAAGAACTGGCAGGAAATGTCCCCAGATCCTTTCAATAGGACCAGCTCTGCTAGTGAATTGGTTTAGTTTAGTTTTCCTACAGTAGCCTGCAAGCAACTGCAGAATGCCTGCCACCATCCAGGGTCATTACTGTGGCAGGAGAAAGCTGTACATTACAGCCTGCACCAAAAATAAAGCCAAGGTTAACTTGCCTGCCTGTGATCTGAATGCAAAGGATGCAAGTGCAACACAGGGGTGGGGGGGAGTCCGTTTCTCTGGTCTTAAAGAAAATACTTTGTCTGGAGCAGTGCAGAGGACACAAAAGCAGTGGTTTAAAATCCTTATTCATTTAATAGAAAATATATACCGTACTCTGCCTTTCCAATTTCAACATGAAAATGTTTGATCCAGTTTACACAACAAGTTGACACGCACACACACACACACAATCACCAATGCACAAAAAGCAGCAGATGATAAAGCAATGGCGAGCTTTTAAATAAAAAGCATTACTACACAGAAGCAGGTAAATGAAAAGCCTGCCAGAAAAGAAGGACCCTGGATTGATGATGCAACCCTGGCCAAGAAGAAGACAAGCAAAAGTCTTGGGACGTGGAATTTACATGCTGGTTGGCAGATGAGATGCAGGAGAAGAGGGAGCCTCTGCTACAGCCTCGCTCACTGTGAGCCCGTAGCACAGTGAGCCCGTAGCCTTGCCCGGCTGGGGTCGGCGAGCAAGTAGAGACGATGCAGCTGCCCCTCCAGCACGCGCTCCATTCCAAGGTAGCACACCTGTGAAACATTATTGGCTCACAAGCAGGGGGACCTGGTGACTCCTCTTTCGGTGGGGCTCCTTTTCCATTGCAGGTTCTTCAGGTTTCATTTGGAGCTTCATAGGAGCGATCCAGAGTAGTGCTGAACTCCCATCTCCAAAAAAATAGGCCCACCACCCTGGAGCACCATGGAGAGCTCCTATGGTAGCTCCAAATGAAACCTGCAATGGAGGGGGAGCCCCACCGAAAGAGGAGTGGCCAGCCTGCCCTGCTCACAAGGGTCCCAGGATTGGGGAAAATTTGGTTCTGCGGGGGGATGCTAGCAACCGTTTCCTGGGCCTCCTTTGGCATAGTGTGGCCTCAGCCAACCTGGTGCCCTCCAGATGTTTTGGACTTCAACTCCCATCAGCCCCAGCCAGCATGGCCAATGGGCAGGAATCCTGGGAGTTGTCGTCCAACACAGCTGGAGGGTGCCAGGTTGGGGATGGCTGGCCTAGAGGGTCCAGTTTGCTAGTGGGACACCCTGCGTGCTGCACCCAGATCAGAGTGATGCCTAGATCCTTTCTCGCCTCACCTGAAGCCCTGCCAGCTCAGCAGAGCTGAATGCGGCAGGGCACCCTGGGCTGGACCTTGGGGCCAAAGTCCAGGGGCCTCCAACCCAGGAGCTCCTGCAGATGGCCACCTGGAGACGGGCAGGTGATGGGAACAGCTGCAAACAGGCCCGGCATCAGGACATGGGCATGGGATGGCGCACTGGGGCTGATGCTGGTCACCACAGCACCCTTATTTATTTATTTTTAAAAAATTATAGTCAGTGAATGGCCAGATTCCGCCTGGACATCAGGAAAAATTCCCTGACTGAGCACTACACCAATGACCTAGGGAGGTGGTGGGCTCTCCCACTCTGGAGGCATTCAAGGTGCAGCTGGACGGCCATCTGCCAGGGGTGCTTTGACGTGGGTTCCTGCATTGAGCAGTGGGCTGGACTCTGTGGCCTTGTAGGCCCCTTCCAACTCTGCTATTCTATGATTCTATGGTTACAGATGCTCATTTCATTAGCTTTACTTTAAAAACATATCCCGCCCCCTGCGTGCCCCAGGAATATTCACAAGTCAATGTGTTTAGCATCAGGACAGCAGCAGCAGCAGCAGCAGCAGCAGCAGCAGCAGCAAAAGCTCCATTTTATTCCTGTAGTCATGATGCTGTGATTTAAGTGAGTTTAAAATGCAAAACTACACATGCTCAGAGGTTGTTTTTTGTTTTGTTTTTAAGTTAGCCTTGGCAAACAGTTTTGGGTTGGTTGGTTGGTTGGCTGGCTGTTTTTGCTCTAACACATCTGGATTGTAGAAGCAGTTGTAAAGCATGGAATGGTGGTGAATCATCACAAATAATCAATATCATGGATTTTTCCTCCCTCCGACAGACAATTTCTTTTCTGCCTGAAGAGGATCCAGAACTTGTGTCCTGCCTACCCCCAAATCCAAATACTTTAAAAGTCTTGTTGCAAGCACACAGCACTGTTCAGTTACCAAATCGTTACCTCATGGTGCTGCCTGAAGCTTGGCCAGGCCATGGGGGAGAAGTTCAGTTGGTTCACATTCTAAGGTGAAGTTACCTCATTTTGCAACTTCAGCCCAGATACCAGCCTCCCCCAACCTGGTGCCCTCCAGATGACAACAACTCCCACCTGCCCGTTGGCACCAGGTTAGGAACGGCTGCTCTATGCAACCCCAAAACTCAGTGATCCGTAGAAATTTGCATTTCTACGAGTTTTGCAATGGAATTCTCCAATTATAAAATGCATACTTTTCTTACAGAAAAGTGTGCACAAAAATATTAGTGAAAATACCATTCAAAATGCATTATATTAGGGGAAATTGCTTGCAAAAATGCATATAAATGTATGTATGAGGAGGAATGCACACAAAATTATGTAGAAATTATCATGCAAACTTTAAAAACAAACTCCCAAACTGATGTGGAGATGGGACAAACTGAACATAAGCCTGAAAAAACGAGAAACTTGAAATAGACAGAACTGCCCATCACTACCTGGAGCAATGACAAATTGAGCAATGACAAATTATTAAAGATGTCTGCTTCAGGTCAGGAGTCCATAGACTGAGCTTATGAGATAGTTGTTCTGTGGGACTTTCAGGTTAGTTAACACAGGTTTGTGTTTGGTTTAACTTGCAGTCTTAATGCCTTATTTAACTTGCAGTCTTAATGCCTTATTAAAAATTGTACTAATGACCTGTTACGTATGCTTTAAGTAAGAACACACATAAACATGGAAACTGTTGGGAACAGTTTTAAGAGGCATGCATCCTAAACAACAATCCTAGGCTAAATTTGCTTTTGTTTCTATAATGGGACTGTATGCTCATTTAAAGCTTTTGTTCTCAGAAACGACTCTAGTGTGTACTATTTTGTCCTGCAAAGGCAAAGAACATCCGTTCATTTTAGCTTTTGTTGCCATTCCTTCAAAATACGTTGAGAGCAAACCATGACTGTGGCAGTGATGCAGATGAATATTTTCGATGCCGAGGGAGCAAAGGCTCATGGGTTTCTTCGCCCTGCTTCATTTCAATCCCCTGACATCTGGCTGTTGTCCTTCCTCCCCTTGGTAGTAGTATGAAAGGGGAAAATAAAGGCAGCGGTGCCATTGTGATGTAGGGCCCTGGTGTGCTGTCCACATTTCTCATTTTGGACTTCTCTCTTGCTGGTATGTAAGGGAAGGTTGGGAAGGAAAGAAAGCTACTGCCCTTCAAAACTGACTACTGAAATCTCTGTCATTATAATGGGAGTGTGCTTAAATGAAAGGAAGGTCCTTATAGAGCAGAGTCTCCGGGCAGGATTTGTCACTTAGGGCACAATCCTACGCATGTTTAGGCAGAAAGAAGTCTTAAAACTCCCAGCATTCCCCAACCATGCTATGCATGCATGTTCTGTCTAAACATTTGTGCAAAATTCCTTAGTGTTGTGTGTTTTTTAAAATGCGCAAACTGTAGCCCATGGAAAACTCCCCAACTCGGCTTGCTTCCAATCATTAGATCAGAAGCGGGCAGGAAGTCCATCCAGCTCAAAGGAGCTGGTCTTCCCAGCGACAGCACATCCCTATTAAATAGGGCCACAACAGACATGACTTTAAGGGCTACTCTACATGAGGCTTTTAACCTGCCACTTCGTTGAGGGTGAGGTTTCTGCTTCTGGATTCTTTGCAGGACTAAAGATCAGTTCCTTTACACATGTTCCCCCCCCCGGGGGGGTCTTTTTTCTTTCTCTGCCTTTCTATATGTTCCATTACACAACCAAAGGTGGTGCCGCGGTATAGCAGAATTGTGCAAATACATGAAGGTCTCATTCCACCACTTCCAGATAATGCCACGCTTTCCTCGCTCTGTCTGCAGAAATGGTTGCAAAGAGCGGGAGAGGCCCTGGAGGATGACGCTGTCCTGTAAAGCACCCGTAAACTACTGTGAATGAGGAATCACGAGCGCGGAGTAAATACTTGATGTAGAGAAGCCCTAAATTTGTATGTTGCAACTACATTATCATATTTTATTGTATTGTTTAACTCTATTATTTTAATTGTACATCGCCCAGGGTGGCCGGGTAGCCGGCCAGATGGGCGATTAATAAATATAATAAACAAACAAACAAACAAATAAATAAATAAATACATTGTTCCCCCCATTTTTACTCTAGAGTAGGCACAGCACCCCTGATCCAGATCTCAAAAGCCCCCCACCCACCCTCCATGCTAGGGTCCCAATCTGGATCAGCCTCCTATTGCCTACTCTAGAGCAAAAATGTGTGTGTGGTGGGGCTGCTAGACAAGGGTTTAAGGCCTTGTCTGTTTTGGCCCCTAGCCGTGCCTTCCAGGGCAGCAAAGAACAAACCTTTGCGCTCTTTCTTGTGACAGTCTTTGGGATAGAATAATCAGGCCTGGGGCTGATGATGCCCGCAGGGCTTCTTCTGCATGTGTGTTTGGGCAGTGAAGAGCAAAAGTCAATGGTGAGAGTGTTGGACTGGGACTCGGGAGATCCGGGTTCCAGTCCCCACTCAGCCATGAAACTCACTGGGTGACTTTGGGCCAGTCACTGACTCTCGGCCTAACCTACCTCACAGGGTTGTTGTGAGGATAAAATGGAGAGGAGGATTATGTAAGCCACCTTGGGTTCCTTGCAGGAAAAAAGGAGGGGTATAAATATAATAAATAAATAAATAAATGATATGACTGAGCTGATGACCAAAGTCGGGGTGCAGGGCCCCCCCGGGACTGCCCCTCAAAGTCAAGTGAGTGGGAATGTTGGATCCTAGCCCTTCGGGAGCAAGCATGGGTAACCACATTGAGTTTGGGGCCATCGGCTTTAACTTGTGAAGTGTGTTACAAATCAGACAAGCAAAAATACAGTTGTGGCCCACTACCGTAATTTCATTCCGGGGGGGGGGCTAATTGTGATGGCAATAAGTGATTAAAAGATGCCTTTTAAATATTACGATTGCAAACTTTCATCAGTAGGTGAAGCATCTAGAGCTGGATTTTTATTAGCGGGGGCAAAGTTTAATTGCAGGAGAGTAAAGGGCAAAGTTATTCATTTCTATGAGGCCATTTTCATCCCGGTGGCCTACTATAGCAAGGGAACAAGAGAGAAAATATTAAAGTTTTTTTTTTCTGTCTAACAATGAGTAGTAGCTTTCATTTATTAAATCAACCCTAAGCAAATCCTACTCTATTCCATTTCTCCAGGCGATTATAGGACACATACATTTAAAACGGGGGCATGTTTGAATAACAGGGTACCTAGTTTCCTGTGGCCACACTCATTGCCAAGGGTATCCTACTGCAGAGATGGAAGGTCACCAGGTCTCCTGATGTGGATCGATGGGTGAAAGGTCTCTTGAAGCTCACAGCTCATGAATGAATAGCTTTCATAAAAAGAGGAAGGGAAGATAAATTCCAAAATGTCTGGCAGAATTTTGTTGAACTCTCTGCAGACTGAGGAATAGAGGACATGTTCTTCCTCCTCACACACACACCCCTCTGCACTATCAGCACCATACTCCATTTAATTTTCTTCCTTTCTTTTTCAAATCCCCCTTTCCTTTTCCTTTCCCCCTCATTCTTTTGTTTTCTTTCTTTAAATATATATATATATATATATATATATATATATAGGGCAGTATCCTACAGTGCCGCTGCACCTCTGCTAGTTCTGTTGCACCAGCGGGACCTTCTGCTAGCACAACATAAACTAGCGGTTCCTGAAACAACCCTGGAAATGAGTGGAAATGTTTGTTTCCAGATTTGGAGAGGTCAGTGGAGCTCCCTTCTGTGAGCTTCACTCACCTGCCCCATTCCAGAAATGAGTATTTCCACTCATTTCCAGTTGTTTCAGGAACCGTTAGTTCATATTGTGCTAGCGGTAGGTGCCGTCACAGTGCACGGCCAGCTTAGGATACTGCCCAAAATGCCATAATAAGCGAATTAGCAGATGTGAAAGTGATGACTCTAAATGGTTTAATGTGTAAGACACAGAACACACGTCAGCGACCTCAAGGGAACAGTGGGGGAAGGAACCAGGGGAAATGGAGGCCTACTGATAATTTGTTTTCTATCATCAATTGTATAATTGGAAAGGAGCGAGCAAGATTTCTTTTATTGTTAAAAAAAAGAACTGGGGGGGAAGTTCAATAAACAATGAATAACACACACACACACACCCAATTAAGAATTTAGGAACATAAGAAGCTGCCTTATACTGCGTCAGGTCATTGATTCATCTAGCCCAGTATTGTCGACACTTGACTGGCAGTGGCTCTCTGGGTTTGAGGCAGGGTTTTTTCCTGCCCTACCTGGAGATGCCCAGGATTGAACCTGGGACCTTCTGCATGCAAAGCTATGGCCCCTCCCTGTTAAGCCAGACTTAGGTTCCATCTAATCTAGGATCATATTTCCAGAAGAAGCTGGCCACATGCTTCTGGAAAGTCTACAAGCTAGGTATGAAGGCCACGGCCTTCCACTGTTATATGTCCCCAATATATGTCCCAAACTATTCAGAAGTTTGCTTCCTCTCTGCCTTTATTTCAACATTTCTATTCAAAGCAACTAACAGCTAGCAACATTGCAGCCATTACAGCATTTCATCTGAATTAGAGCTGGTTGTTTTAAGATCCATATAACGTTAGGAACTTGTGCCTAGTTTTCCTTTTCCCTCTCCGTCCCTCTTTTCCTTTTGTGTTGTATCTTTTTAGATTGGGCAGGGACTGCCTTGTTTTTATTGATCTGCAAGCTGCACTGGGAGCAGCTTTCCTGATGGGGTATAAATGCTTTAAATAATGAATAACCATTTGGTTTAGAAGCCCCATAAATAAAACACAAACATTCAAGCAGAAATAAATTGATACCTCACAATGAAAGCATGGTTAAAACTAATCTAGTGTTGTGGAAAAATTGATCTACTGCGTTGTGTTTTGAAGAGGTTCTTAGAGAGGAAAGTTTATTAGTGAATTCACGGATGGCATCTGATCACAGTCAGGAATGCCAACAAGAATGCAAGGAAGACACTTCCATTTATACTAAATAGCATCATGTAGAGGTCAGGTGACAATTGAGTCAGTACAGGAAACAGAGAGACAATTCAAAAGGAGACATTTAAACAAAAACAAAAGATCAGGTATTGCCCATCTTCCAGCCATCATGCCAATCAGTAGTCTTTCCCAAGGTGATAATCCTAAGGTGATAATGGCTCACAGTACTTTTGGCATAAGAAGGAAAGAGGCTTAGGCAAATCAATAGATGGGTGATTTGCCCTCAGGGTTGTTCTGCGGAAGGTCAAGGCAAGTGACTCTGACATGTCAGGACATGTTTCTGGAAGGTAGAAGGAAAGTCTGATTTGCCCTTCCAGGCCTTTCTGTTAAACTGAATCCTAAACAAAATTTACTGATACCTCACAATGAAAGCATGGTTAAAACGAATCTAGTAACAGATTCAAAAGCAGAATAAATATAATACTGAACACCTCTGGTGCAGCAACCAACAAACAGACCGGCTGAGTCAGATGCCATGTAAGAGCCTGCCTAAACACCAGAAGAGTAGGAGATTGGTGTCATGACCCCCCGTGCCCTGGGGCATTCCAGTGAGCAGCAGAATAGTCTGATGAGGATGAGGCACAGGCTACTTACTTCCTCACAGGTAGGACACTCCTGGCCCTCCCGACCAGAGGACCCAGCCCTCCCATCACCTTCTGGCTCAGAGGGAAGAGGTTTCTCCCCAGCAGAAACTACACACACACACACCCAGCCTCGCAGAAGTCTCAGGTTACAAAAGCAGGCAAGAGTCCTTTCACAGTCCTTTGTTTTGTAAACCGCCCAGGGAGCCTTTGGCTGATGGGCAGTGAATAAATATATTAAACAAACAGACAAACAGTCCAGTCAGCTCCTCCAGCAGGGGTGGAGCTAAATACACTACATGTCTTGTCAGCCTACATAAGGCTTCAGTTGGCTTTAGCAACCTTGCTGAGTCAACATCCTCCTGTTGTACTAGTAGGAGACCGTTCCAGTCAGCAGGGCACTCTTGGAGCTATCCAAGGTTTATTTACTTGCAGTCTTGATCTGACTACCATCAGATGCTACCAGCAACCAGCTTCCCCTGCAAGCCTCAAGGAACCACAGAACCTGACAATTGGTGAATTGACACCCCAAGGGAGAGCATTCTACAATTTAGGCACCGCTACAGAAAAGCCCTGTTTCTTTTGTCTGCCCATCCTATCTCTAAGTATGATGGGACACAGAGCAGGGCCTCTGAAGCCAATTTTAATGCTCGGACAGGTTGATACGGGAGAAGGTGCTCTGTAACGTATCCTGGCCCTTAGGCTCTTAAGGTATTTAAAGGTTGATTTTGGATTGAGTCTGGAAACTAACAGGCAACCAATTAAAATGATGTATGATCGGTGTTATCTGAGCTCCAGTTAATGCCCTTGTGATAGTTGCATTTTTGAACCAGTTGTAGTTTCCAGAGTGTTTTTAGAGACAGCTCCACGTAGAGAACATCAGAACCCAGAAGTGCCATTGCACAATGGTAATTTTTCCTCTCTGTGCCTGGATGAGAAATAATATAAAGTTTAGAGATGTCTCTAAGACAGCCTTCCCCAACCAGATGCCCTTCAGATGTGTTGAACTATGACTCCTATCATCCCCAGTCGGCATGGCCATTGGAATTGTGGGAGCTGTAATCCAGTGTGGCATAGTGGTTAGAGTGTTGGACTGGGACTCAGGAGATCTAGGTTCTAGTCCTCACTTGGCCATGAAGCTCACTGGCCAGTCACTGACTTTCAGCCTAACCTACCTCACAGGGTTGTTGTGAGGATAAAATGGGGAGGAGAAGGAGAAATTACGTAAGCCGCGTTAGGTTCCTTGCAGGAAAAAAGATGGGATATAAATATAGTAAATAAATAAATAAATAAATACCAGGTTGGGGAAGGTTGTTCTAAGGGAAATGAATTACTGGAACAGAGTCAAAGCCATTGTGAAGACATACAGGGGGAGGGCGGGAGGGCGGAGAAGACATACAGGGGGAGGGGGCAGGGGACTGGGGGGAGGGGCGTGTTTTTCCTAAGCCGGAATATAAAGGTTTTGATGTTGTTTTATCAGCTAAGCCTCTTACTTCCAGCCTACGCAGAGGGGACAGTTTTCATTACTTGTGTGCCTGCTTCTTACATTCTGGCAGCTTCTCTTACCTTGGAAAGCGGCTGAGGAACTGATCATCTTCAGGTGCCAAAGGAGGCTCACCTGCTTACTATGCAGCGCGTACGGTATATCTCAAGATTTACCTTGATCCCCCTTCTTTTGTGGCCGCTTGTTTTCTCTTTTCTAGCCCCGGCTATGCAGGCTTCTGTGGCTTCCCAGGATGGAGGCTTGATACAAAGTGGGTTTTTTCCATGATGCTTGATTGCTAAAAAGAGAGGTGGCTGGGTCTTCTGAGTAGACTTCGTGTGGGCTGACTATCCAGGGCCTTGTGTGTATGCTGTGCTCTTGTGGGTGTGCAGACAACCCCCATAATATGGAACCGGTGCACAATTTAGCTTCCTGAGAAATCTCCACTTTCATTTTTAAAAGAGCAAGTTTCTAGTTCTTATGACTGTGAAGATTCTCTCTCTCTCTCTCTCTCTCTCTCTCTCTCTCTGTGTGTGTGTGTGTAGGCATTTATGTGCCATGTAGGTGGCCCTTGAAACTGTTTGCTCTCACTAGTGTTCAACACAATAAAAATGGATAATGAGTAAGCAACACATTGCAAACAAAAGCATCCAGAATAGAGACTGCATCCATTGCAAACCATCATCATGGGAGACTGAAGAACTTTAAGAGCCAGCTTTAAAAGGACCATCTTCATAGTCCTGAAAAACTAGGAGCGAGGGGCCCGCCCAACTGGCTTTCCTATGAAGAGAGTGCTGGAGTGAGGCACTACTGACAAGGAGGCCTTACACCGAGTACCCACCAATTTTGACCTCTTCTGGCAGTGGAATGTGGAGCCAGTGGTGGAGTCAGGGCAGGGTTAGGGGCAGACGTCTGGGGCCGTACGCAGCGGAATGAACAGGGCGGCCCCCAGATGCAGCATGGTTGGCATACCACATTTTGAAGAAAGCGAAAAAATAGTACAGTAGTGGCCATCTAAAGACGGGGGTGCTCTGTAAGACTATTAAGTCCAGAGTTGAAAATTATCATACTCCACCACTGTGTGGAGCAGAGCCACCCCAGAATATCTTAACAGGTGGGCAGGGATCATGCAGGAGCAAGCAGCTCTTCCAACGCATATTTTAAAGTACTTAGGCAACCTCGGCTGCAATGTCTCATGCCTGGTTATCACTTGGATGGGAGACCCCTCCTCTAGTTTCCTGCATTGAGCAGGGGGTTGGACTCGATAGCCTTGTAGGCTCCTTCCAACTCTATGATCTATGAAATCTATGTCGGTGGGGGGGCTGCAGAACCAGACATATACGGTGCCCAGACATGCAGCTTTTGTGCTGTGTCTCGCTTTCCCCATTCCTCTGTATAGCAAAGCCAGAATAAATGATATAAAATAGTTTTTAAAAAAAAAAATTAAGCAGAAGGGGATGGTATGTTTGTATAAATTCTACAGGCTGCAGAATTTGGGTTGTCATTTATTTATTTATTTATTTAATGTATTAAATGCCTCATAAAATAAATTTCTCTAGGTGCTTTACAATAATGATAAACATACAAAAAAATATATATTTTCAGAAATCACACAGACAAAATCAACAATATAAAACTAATAGACATGCCAACACAGCATAAAATACAACGCCACATTGCGGAGATTAGGATGATAAACAACATCGCAGGACCTAAGATAATAAAACACCAGAATACTAAAATATTTTAGAAGACATTAAGGGCGCGATCCCACAATAACAGACTGGTATAAGGAAGTTTGGGACATAGCCCTAAACGATAAATTAACTAGTAGTATCAAATGCAAAAAAGGATTGCTAAAGAAGAATAATTTTATGGATATATGGAATCAATTACTAGACTATGTATTAATAAAGGGGAAGGGGAGCATGCCTTGTCAGGATTTGTTATATTTTTGGAATATGGAATTCATCTGATCAAGAGGATAGAAGTATATTATTTGGTCCCTTGGAGGGTGGGGGGGTGCACTTTATGATTTATTGTATGTTGTTTAGGTTATATTTTTGTGATATTTTTGTATTTTGTAATATTTTGGTATAATTTGTTTTGAAAAGTAAATAAAATATTTAAAAGAGAGAGAGAGAGAGAGAGAGAGAGAGAGAAAGCGTTCCAGAGCTGGGGAGCCACGACCAAAAAAGCCCTCTCATGTCTTCACACAGAATGTCACATTTTTCGTGATGTATTTTACGCCACGCAGCCTCGGCAGCAGTTGAATACTAAAAGGCACTCTGTTCATCAGGGGTGTAGAATCTCAGGGCCAGGGGCCAAATCCAGCCCTCCTGGAGTCTCCATCTGACCCTGCAGGGTTCCTCAGGTGGCCATGACACCACCCCCTTTCCCCTCAACCACTGATAATTTGGTGGTTTCCCGCCTTTGGCAGGGTCATCGTCCCCCCATCCTAAAAGGTTGAAGTGCCTCCCCTAAGGCTCAGTTACTGGCAGGAAGAGCTTTAAGCGACAATCTGCCGGGCTTTTTGGCCGTGCGCACCCCTCGATTACAGCCACGGAAAGCTTCTCCGAAACAGACTCTAGCCTTCGGGACGAAGGAGGTTCTGCATCCGTGCCGTACAGGATCCAAGGCGTGCATTTCCTGAGCCCTTGTCCCCTTAACAAGTTCCAGGGCTGAAATCCCTGGCTTGAGGTATGTCCTGTTGGATAGTGGCTGGCCTCAGAGAGCTCCTTCGCGTACGGCTGGAGGGCAGAACAAAAGGCCGGGGGGTGGGGGTGGCAAACCCTCTGGGGCTCCCAGAAGGCCGTGCTCCCTTCCCCCCGGGCTTTACTTTCTTTCCCCCAATCACTGGTGGTTTGGTGCAGCTCCCCCCTCCCCAGTTCTAAGAGGGCGAACAGCCGCTCCTAAGCCTGCATTGCTGGCGGGAAGAGCTTTACGCTTCGATCTGTCTGTCGGGTATTTTATTTTGGCCATTGCCTTCGGCTCCCACCCGCCACTGGCACGCAGCACCCAAGGGCTTCTCCGGATGGAATGCAGTTCTCGGGCTTCCCAGGAAGGAGCCTGTACGCAAAGTGATTTTTCTGTGATCCTTAGAGCGCAATCCTATCGCGCCCCGCCCTCGAGGCACGTAAGCCTCCGAAACTTGGAGGCTTACGTGCATCCAATGCACGGCGCGAGGCGTGGAGGCGGCGACCTTTGCCGCCTCCACGCCTCGCGCCCTGCATTTCATTTAGATGGCCGTTTTCGGCCCTCTAGATCACCAACCTTGGGTCCCCAGATGTTTTTGGCCTACAACTCCCAGCATGCCCCAGCCAGCGTAGCTGGCTGGGGCATGCTGGGAGTTGTAGGCCAAGAACATCTGGGGACCCAAGGTTGGAGAACACTGCTCTAGATGAAGCCCTCCGGAGGGGGAGGGAAGGAGGCTGGGCTGTCCTTTAGGAATATGGCGTAAGCCTTCCGCCCCAGCCTCCTCCTCTTCCCGCCACACCCCTTTCCCTCCTCTCCAAGGCCGATTTGCAACCTCGGGGAGGCAGCCCGCACAGTTCTTTCCGCACTGGTACTGGTTGTGAGCAGGGCGGGGGCTTGGAGTCCCAGCTCTGAGCTTGCAGGACCTCAGAGCTGTGGCTCTGCATAATCCTATGACACACACCCCCCAACAAGGTTGGAGGGCCATAGGATCGCACCCTAAACTGCTAAAAAGAGAGGTGGTTGGGTCTTTGGAGTAGACTTTGTGCGGGCTGACTATCCAGGGCCTTGTGTGTATGCTGTGCTCTTGTGGGTGTGCAGAAAACCCCCATAATATGGAACCGGTGCACAATTTACGGAGGGATCTCCATTTTCATTTTTAAAAGAGCAAGTTTCTAGTTCTTATGGCTGCAAAGTGTGTGTGTGTGTGTGTGTGTGTGTATGTAGGCATTCAGGGGTATTGAACCTGAAAGGGGCTCAGCATCCTGACGCATGGCACAGCACAACGACGCAGCGAGAGATCAAAAAAACTGCTTCAGGTTCTGCATGACAGCTTGCCACAACTCTCAGGAAGGGGCTGATGGATGCGGTGCGAGCATTCTACAATACTACGGAGGAACTGAATGTCTAAAAATAAAAGTTGTAGGAGTTTGCACGTAAATGGCCCATAAATCTGGACCAGAACACTCTTCATAATTCTAACGGTGAGCAGTCAGACATGAGGAAGAGCGCAAAGCGGATGTGGAAAAGGCCTGAAGCGCTTGAAGATGCTGTGCCGGATTTTCTCTGAGGTAAATTTTCATCTGGAGGTGACCCATCGCTCAGATCTTATGTTCTCGCAAAGGATTATTTAGTACCGGAGTTGATGAAAGGATTGCGAGGCTTATGCAATAATTTGTGCAGCTTTGGGATCTGCAGGTAAACAGAGGCTGTTGAAATTGCCTCACGGTAAAGGCAGCGTGAAAAGGCCCAGCAAGTCAGTAGAACAGAAAACAATGTAGTAGATACCTGGTTCTGGCCAAGCAGAGCAGGGATTAGGGTGGGCTGCCTGATGCTGCTGCCACTTACGAAGTAAGAAAGTGAAATTTTGTCTCGTCCTTAGAAAGAAATGTTCAAACTCCAGTAAGAAGTGTGTGATTGGCGGAAATCAGTGCACACAAGAGACCGACGGCAATCCCAGTGCCCTACATCAGATCTCCCCGAGAGCAGCCCCAAAAGGACCTTCCCAGAGCTCTCCCCGCTCCCACCCTCTTGCGCTCACACTGACTCAAACGTCCTTCACGCCAGGGCCAGTGGACTTCTTTCAGCCCAAGGGCTACCTTCGATGGAGGCCAGCGACTCCAATGTCAGCAGGGCTGCATATCTCCTCCGGATTTTACTCCGAACTTTTAAGGCGCTAAAAGTTTATTTATTTATTTATTTATTATATTTATACCCTGCCTTTTTTCCTGCAAGGAACCCAAGGCGGCTTACATTATATTATCCTCCTCCTCCTCTCCAGTTTATCCTCACAACAACCCTGTGAGGTAGGTTAGGCTGAGAGTCAGCGACTGGCCCAAAGTCACCCAGTGAGTTTCATGGCCGAGCGGGGACTAGAACCCGGATCTCCCGAGTGCCAGTCCAACACCCTAACCACTACGCCACACTGGCTTAAATGTTTAAACTTTGGGGGAATAGGGTTCGGCACCATGGATATACCTCCTTTCAAGTTCAGAATACAATCCGGGGCAGATACACGGCCCCGCTGACGCTGGGGTCACTCGCCTCCACTGGCTACATTCCATTTTGGAGAAGCTCTTTGGCGTGGCTGGGGCGGAAGTCAAAAAAGGCCGGTCCAGACCAGCATATTTTACCCTGAAGCTCTTACTGCCGGTAACTACCGGTAAGCCTTAGGAGAGACATTTCAACATTTTAGAACCGGGGGGGGGGGGATTGCACAAAAGCCAGGAGACTACCAAATGATTGGTGTTTGGGGAAAGGGGGTGTGGCTAGAGGAACCACCTGAAGCTGAGACTTTATTCTCTTGAGTGTCCATCCCTGCCAGCTACTAGGTAAAACTACCCAGTTTGACTTCTACTGACTTTTTAACATTTTATTTTAACCTAGTACAGCATCTAAGGCAGTGTTCTCCAACCTTGGGTCCCCAGATGTTGTTGGCCTACAACTCCCAGCATGCCCCAGCCAGCCACGCTAGCTGGGGCATGCTGGGAGTCGCAGGCCTTTTTTCTGTCTAAACTTGCATAGGATTGCACCTTAAAACGATCTCCAGTTTTGTTCATATGAAGACTGCCTGCTTTCTCTCTACCTCTGTTTCCCACCAATTAAGGGACCTGTGTGTGGAGGATTGCCCAGGATGGAGAAAGTTCTGATTGAGAGCTGGATTTTCTATTTTCAAAAATGGAGGAGCAACCATCGTTTGTTTCTTTCTTGTTTCCAGAAGTCCTAGGAGCAGTCCCTGGTGAAATCTGAAACCGTCACATCACCTGGCAGAACCCAATTTGAATGTGTGCCAGCCCCCATTTCATCTCAAGATTCTGACCACGCAGTCCTCACGACTGAAACGTCAAGTCAGCCTCCGTGCCCCCTTATTTCCCACCCCACTTTCTTTTTGTGACATCATTCCTGATCTCCTGATCTGGAGATCTCGAAAGATTGCATATTTTTTGTGACCTTAGAATTGGCCTAATAAAGGTATTCATCATCATCAGGCGATCACTCGTGACCGAGTAAGATTGTCTTCCGGGATAAAAGGAGGAAATTCTAAAGAAGATTGTGTAGACTCTAGCGATGGGTCCGTAAGTGACTGTGGAGGCCAATTCTAGATCCACACAGCTTCCCACAGTGAGGACACAGGTTACCAGATAGAAGATGGTCCTGTAAAGGATTCACTTGACGTGCTTTTCGCTTAGCACGTTTCTCCCTTTCACCTTTCACTCGGGCTTCTTCAAAGTCCATGGAACCTTTGTGAAAGGCCAACCTCCATTTAGATCGTTCATGGGCCAGAGCTTCCCAGTTTTCGATGTTTATATTGCATTTTTTTAGATTAGCCTTATGAACATCTTTAAACCTCTTATATTGACCACCGATATTCCGCTTTCCATCCTTGAGTTGGGAGTAAAGTAACTGCTTTGGGAGGCGGCAGTCAGGCATTCGAACAACATGACCGGTCCACTGAAGTTGGCGTTGAAGGATCATTTTTTCAATGCTAGTAGTCTTTGCTTCTTCCAGTACACTGACATTTGTTCGCCTATCTTCCCAAGTAATTTGCAGGATTTTCCGGAGGCAACGTTGATGAAACCTTTCAAGGAGGTGGAAGTGACGTTTATAGATAGTCCATGTTTCGCAGGCATACAATAAAGTTGGTAATACAATGGCTTCATAAACCAGTGTTTATGGATCTTGGAGTCCATAACAAAATACACACAACTAATGATTCCCATACCTGGATACAGATACAAAGAGTTTGTGTGAATACTCTGTCTAACATGATTTCCAGCGCACATGTATGTTTCAAACTGGATTTTGGAGTGTTGCACACAGACACTTAAGAAGAGTTCCGCTTCATGTGTTCGGGGCTGGCATCAAGGGCAGGCATGATTACCAACCTGCCCAGTCACTGTGGCCATTGGATGGCATTCTCCTGGTGGTTCCATGCTGGGAGTTGTAGGCCAAAAACATCTGGGGACCCAAGGTTGGAGAACACTGATCTAAGGGCTCAATCCTATGCAAGTTTAGACAGAAAAAAGACCTGTGGCCCGATTGGAGTCCACCAGGAGAAGAGCCTTCAGTGTGGTGGCTCCATTTTTATGGAACTCCCTGCCTCTGGAGGTCAGGCAGGCTCCAACACTGTGTTGTTTCCAGCACCTCCTGAAAACATCTTTATTTCAGGAAGCCTTCTTTGGTTGACCAGTCATGGTTTTAATGTTATCCTGTTTTGAATGCACTGTTTATGCTTTTCTCTGTTTTATCTTTTTATTGGTCACCACTCTGGAATCTGTCTAGATATGGAGCGGTACACAAATGCTATAAATGAACGAATGAATGAATGAATGGTTGGGCGCCTGCCAGGAGCCCACACCCCAGCAGGGCCCCACTGATAACAGTCCCCTGGAGTAGCTCCTCCTCCTCCTCCTCACTATGGCAACCTGCTCGTTCACCTGCCTCTCGCTCTGGCCTAGATAACGGTGGTGGTGAGGAGGAGCAGGAGATGCCACGGACTGCTTGCTCACTGGCTCTCTGCCTCACAAGCAAGCAAGTGGTAGCAATGATGAGAAAGGCTTTGAGGAGCAACAGCAGCTGGTGACAAAGGTAATAGTGAGAAGGTAGGTTCACTGTGGGAGGGCCCCCACTGAGTGGTGTCTTGCCCAATTTTTAATTAATTAATTTTTTAATTTATTATATTTATACCCCACCTTTTTTCCTGCAAGGAACCCAAGGCGGCTTACATAATACTCCTCCTCCTCTCCATGTTATCCTCACAACAACCCTGTGAGGCAGGTTAGGCTGAGAGTCAGTGACTGGCCCAAAGTCACCCAGTGAGTTTCATGGCTGAGCGGGGATTTGAACCCGGATCTCCCGAGTCCCAGTCCAACACTCTAACCACTATGCCACACTGGCCCAAGGACCCTCAAAAATCCTTGAGCTGGCACTGCATGCGTTACAGATGTCTTACTCCAGACACTTACAAGAATTAGTTGAAGAACCCCCATGGATCAGAATGTGTGATAATCACACACACAGAGAGAGGTTATACTTCGTTTTCCTATGCCCATGTAGGACAGACATTTTGTGTGTGAAGCTGCTCTTAGAGAGAGGGAAATAACTTTATTTATAAAAGCATCTATTTAATATTTTACTATGCTGTGCTGCTCTTGTGAAGGAAACCACATTCCAAAATGAGGGGGGAGTGGAATCCGCCATACACCCGATCTGTGCCCAGAGCAGGAGGATTTGTAAATTTCACATTATCTTCACCTAAGAATTTCATAGCTTCAATAAATGTAATGTCGCATTATAAATCAAATGCTCCTCTGTGTGCAAAGGTTTGCCTGGTTGCTTGTATAGCTTCGAATGACATCACCTCTTCTTTTCCTTTCTTCCCTCTCTTTTGCATGAGGCCTCTCTCTTAATCTCTCTCTTAATGTGAGGTTAATGTTTATATGGACCAGGGTAGGAGCGTAAGAGTCTCTAGCTAGAGTTAGAATCATAGAATTGGAAGGGTCCTTGTAGTCAGTCAGTCAGGCGATCACTCGTGACCGAGTAAGATTGTTTTCCAGGATAAATTTATTTTATTTTTTACAAAAAGGAGATTTTAAAAGGAGGAAAATTCTAAAGAAAATTGTGTAGACTCTAGCGATGGGTCCGTAAGTGACTGTGGAGGCCAATTCTAGATCCACACAGCTTCCCACAGTGAGGACACAGGTTACTAGATGGAAGATGGTCCTGTAAAGGATTCATTTGATGTGCTTTTCGCTTAGCACGTTTCTCCCTTTCACCTTGCACTCGGGCTTCTTCAAAGTCCATGGAACCTTTGTGAAAGGCCAACCTCCAGTTAGATCGTTCATGGGCCAGAGCTTCCCAGTTTTTGATGTTTATATTGCATTTTTTTAGATTAGCCTTAAGAACATCTTTAAACCTCTTATATTGACCACCGATATTCCGCTTTCCATCCTTGAGTTGGGAGTAAAGTAACTGCTTCGGGAGACGGCAGTCAGGCATTCGAACAACATGAGCGGTCCACTGAAGTTGGCGTTCAAGGATCATTTTTTCAATGCTAGTAGTCTTTGCTTCTTCCAGTACACTGACATTTGTTCGCCTATCTTCCCAAGTAATTCGCAGGCAATGTTGATGAAATCTTTCAAGGAGTTGGAGGTGACGTTTATAGATAGTCCATGTTTCGCAGGCATACAATAAAGTTGGTAATACAATAAACCAGTGTTTTGGTCTTCTTACAAATATCCCAATCCTTGAACACTCTATGTTTCATTCGAGAAAACGCGGCACTTGCGGAGCTCAGACGATGCGGGATTTCACTGTTGATGTTAGCTGTAACAGAAAGATAGCTGCCAAGATAGAGAAAATGATCAACATTTTCCAGTATTGTCCCGTAGGCCCTCTTGTCCAATCCTTACTCAATGCAGGAAATAAAAAGCATCGCCAACAGATGGCTGTCCAGCCTCTGCTTGAAGACTAAGGGGGATATAAATAAATGCAACTACCTGAACTAGATTTTGAACAATCAAAAGGAACTTCTTCACACAATACATAATTCATCAATGGAATTCACTGCCATCAGATGTGATGATGCCCACTAGCTTTGATAAGGTTAGACGAATTCATGGAGGATGCATTTCTGTCAATAATGGTGGCTAGTCATGACACGCCTATATGCAACCACCAGGTTACAGAGGCATATCCCAAGTCCTGGGGAGCAACAGAGGGAGAATGACTGTGTACCATTTCAGGCCAGGGGCTCAGATGATGGTTGTGATACAGTCTGGGTTGCAGGGTTCTGCTATGGTCCAATACTTAGCAGGAGTCAGGTTGCTCAGGGAAACAAGACAGGAAGAGATCAACACCACCAAATGCTCCAAGTGATGCTAGGGCTGGAAGCCAGACAGGATTGTCTCTATGTTGCTCCAACAAGGAGCAGATCAAGACTGAGCCTTAAGTAGGAACTTGCCTGCATTTAGGCGGGTTGTCTCCACCTCTACACTGATGGAGGCGTTGTCTCTTAAAGGGGGCTGGCCTGTTTTATCAGTCTCAAGCTGTAACAACATGGGAGTGACCATGGCATGCAAGCATTCTCAAGAGTCCAAAGATGGCAAGGCAACCTTCTCTGGACACATGGAAGCTGACTCCTGAGATCTTTCTGGGGAACTAAGAACATAAGAAGAGCCATGCTGGATCAGACCAAGGGTCCATCTAGTCCGGCATTCTGTTCACACAGTGCCCAACCAGCTGCCCACCGGATCCCACAAGCAGGACATCAGTGCATGTTCCCAAGCAACTGGTGTACATAGGCATACTGCCTCTGATACTGGAGGTCGCAGATAGCAAATCAGGACGTAGTAGCCATTGGTAGCCTTATCCTCCATGAATTTGTCCAATGCCCTTTGAAAGCCCTCCAAATGGGTGGCCATCAGTACAGGTCCTGGGGAGAGTTGAAGCCTCGTGATGCCTTTCTGTGACCGAATCCTCTTCCTGGAGCCTTGTCAGAGAACAAGGGTTCAGGATCCTCTGAGGATGAGGGTTCAGGATCCTGGTCCATGACAGGCTGTTGCCCTCATGCCCTGCTTGTCAGCCAGTGTGGGAAACACAGTGGGATACTGCCATAGCTGAACCCTTCAGCTAATCCAGCAGGGGTGTTATGTTCTTATGGTCTTTCTTCAGGGACTCAAATAGATGTACAGTACTCACTGTGATGGTTTGTGAGTGGGAGTTAGGTACATCATTTGCCACTCTTTTTAAAAACAAGCTTCTAACCCTCTTGAACATGGCTGTGCATTTGAAATGCAGCCAGTGGTACGGAGCAGGGGGAAGGGTTGCAGAATGAATAACTTTATGATGTTGCAACAGAAGGTTAGCTCTACTAGATGTTATGGGAAGAATTAGCACAGGGAGACCATTTTCAGCAGCAACAGCACTTTTGACGTAACCTTGGGTTTAGATTACCACAGCGGTTCCTGTCAGAAGTTTACCATATCTGTGGCTTTCCTAGGTTCTCGGAGCCATGCAAAGAATTAAGAAACATTTTGATAAAGTGGAATACTGTAGCAACAGCACCTTCCCTTCTCTTGGGAAGATTCTTATCTAACCTCCTTGAAACAGTGCCTTATTTTGCAGCAGAAGAATTTACTCCATCTTGTGGGCTTTAAATGCTACCTTGGCAGGAGTGTAATGATTCAACTCTGCGGCTGTATCTTGTGGTATATACAGCATCCAGAAATGACAAATTAAGCTTTCAAAAGGGGGCAAAATGTAATTTCAACCCAATTCCAGAGCTTTTAGTTATCACCATGTGTGTTTTATAGGTATCTTCTTATTTTCCTTATATATTTTTTCCCTCTTTCTCCCGTACATAAAGTAAAAGAAAATAAATGATATTATTGATCTGTGGTTTTGAACAAATGATTCTGATTCCTCTCCCCCCCCTCTCCAGGGGAGGGGAAAACATACAGGGCCAGTCAGACTGTCTGATCTTCTACAGCAGGGGTGGGAAACCTCTTTCAGCCCAAGCGCTGAATTCCATTTTGGAGAAGCTCTGTGGGCTGCAGTCCGGTGGTGGGGCCAGGAGCAAAAGAGGCGGGACCAGAAATACAAAAAATGTCAGCATATCGAAGCTTAAAGAAGCAACCCTATGCATGTTTAGATGGGGGGGGGGGGAAGTCCTACAATTCCCAGCATTCCCCAGCCAGCCATGCTGGCTGGGGAATGCTGGGAGTTCTAGGACTTTTTTCCCCATCCATAGGGTTGCACCTTAAAGTTCTTTCTGCCACTAACTAAGCAATAGGAAAGGCATTTCAACCTTTTGGACTGGCATGACAGCCTGACCCATTTTTGTCCCTCCATTCACAGATTGGGGAGGAACATTTTTGTGAAGGCTTGAGTAGCTTTTAAGTTGGGTTGCATTGGTTAATCTGTTGTCGTGTGTGTGTGTGTGTGTGTGTGTGTGTGGCCTCTTAATTGCCTTGTTATGATGATTTTGTTTGATTGTATATTTCATTTTTAGGCGGACGAGCTAGTCCTGCTCGTTGTACACCATCCTGGTATCCACAAAGATGAAGGGCAGCTTCAAACACGGGGGGGGGGGTTGTCACCTGTACGGGGGGGGATTGTCACCTGTAGGCTCAGTTTTATTAGTTTTTTATTGTTATTTTAATGTATAATCTATTGTTATTGTTGTTTTTATGTATAATCTATTGTGAACCGCCCAGAGAGCTTCGGCTGTGGGGCGGTATATAAATGAAATAAATGAAATGAAATGAAACAGTCTAATAATAAATAAATGCTATTATATTTCTGGATCCACCACTTCTGCCATCAACTCACATGTGGACTCCCAGTTTCTACCAGTCTTTGACTGCGGCCTCTAATACCGTACCTCCTCCACAATAAACCGATGCTATCAAAGTGAAGGAGGCATTGGGGGGGGGGGCGGGGAGGCACTACTAGCTCTCAAACTGAGAGGTGGTCTCCACTTGGGGGGCACAGAAAACCTGATTGGGGGGGTATGCAGTGAAGGATTAGAACCCAAGGTAGATGGAGTTTTCTTCCCACCACCAGATCACATAGATGGGCTCACAGCCCTCTTAGCAGAGAATCTGTGGAGTTGATCCATTCGTCCCATTTGGACTTGTAGGGGCTCCCCCATTTGCCCCATCATCCCAGCCTGATTTGGGAAGAGCTTCTCCTTCCTTGCAATTATCCCCCCCCCCCCCGGATGTGGTTTTAGGAGGTATATCAGAGACAGGACCGGTGCAGGGCAGTTTGGCGCCCTAGGCAAAATTATATTTAGCGCTCCCCCTCGTGCCGTGGGGGGGGCTCCGGAACAAAGCAGCCCTGCTCTGCAAACCACCCCCCGCAGCCGCCGGACCCCCCCGCCCCCTACCTTCCCCCCCGCAGCCCACCCTACCTTCCCCCCGCCACCTACCTTCCCCCCGCCCTGGCCGCCGCCTCCTCCGAGGAGGAAGTGATGCGACGGGACCCCCGCGCTCTGTTTTTGGCTGGGGAAACCAGGGCAACAGGGCTGTTTAAGCCATGTTGCCCTGGTTCCTCCCGCCAAAACAGAGCACAGGCGGGGCTCCGGAAGCGGCGCGGAGAAGGTACGTGGCGGGGGGGTCCGGACGGCTGCGGGGGGGCGGCGGCTGCGGGGGGCGGCGGGGGGTCTGGCAGAAGCGGGGGGCGGAAGCAGGGGGCAGCGGCAGCGGCGCCCAGGCTTGGCCCCACCACTACCTCCGGGTGCAATCCCCCCGCACTGACCTGGTGGTGCCTTTGTCAGCGAGGCGGGCGGGCGGGGCAGGAGCACGCCGGCAGCGAAGAGGAGCGCAGCGTTTCTGCGCCCTCTTCAGCTACGCGCCCTAGGCAACCGCCTAGTTTGCCTAGCGGTAGCGCCAGCCCTGAATTCAGAGATGTAGCAAGCTTCATGCACATGACTATGTGAAGGCGTCGTCTGATCGTACGTGGAGTAGGTCGTATAGGGGTCCGTGCATTCTTTTCTAAAGCAAATGGAACACAAAATGAATGCACCCCCATTTGTTTCTAAAAGAGCCTCATAAAAATATGGGAACAAAGTTGGGGGGGTGGGAAACT
This sequence comes from Shinisaurus crocodilurus, assembly GCA_021292165.1. Taxonomy (NCBI): domain Eukaryota; kingdom Metazoa; phylum Chordata; class Lepidosauria; order Squamata; family Shinisauridae; genus Shinisaurus; species Shinisaurus crocodilurus. Next base: position 295,107,622 of record CM037876.1, read on the forward strand.
AATGGAAATCCTTTTTTTCATGTCTCCCATCAGTCTCTCATAGGGAAGCATTTCTGAAACTGACAAGAGACATTGCACTGCATTGTGGTAGAGCAGTGTTCTCCAACCTTGGGTCCCCAGATGTCTTTGGCCTACAACTCCCAGCATGCCCCAGCCAGCGTAGCTGGCTGGGGCATGCTGGGAGTTGTAGGCCAAAGACATCTGGGGACCCAAAGTTGGAGAACACTGTGTTAGAGCACCTGCTCTGCATGCAGATAGTTCCATGTTCGGTCCCCGGCAACATCTCCAGGTACGGCTGGAAAAATCCCTGCCTGAAACCCTGGAGAGCTGCTGCCAGTCAGTGTCGGCAATACTGGCTAGATCAGGGGTTCTCAAGCAGGGGGGAATTTTTCGGGTTTGGGGGGGGGAAACTGGGACCACAGACTCAAACTGTGGGAATACTGATCTTTCTACAAATTACAGTTCTACAGATTGTACATAATCTACAGGACATCACACCTTATTGTATGGCACAGATTAAGTCAGACAATCTTGGAAAGGGGGTGGGGGAATGACATTCTGACATATGGTGAAGAGGGTGCATGGGGCAAAAAAGGTTGAGAACCACTGGGCTAGATAGGCCAACGGTCTGACTCAGTATTAGGCCGCTTCCTATGTTCCTAAATGGATGCAGTCTGCAATGAGAGTTTCCTGGAGTGTTCTGAAATTGACAAGTCTCTGCCTTATTGGCTTTTTAGCAGATGAGGCAGTGACTAAATGTTAATAATAAAAACAAACAAGTCATGTAAACTGTCTGATCTGAGGCATAAAGCAACAGGAAGCTTAACACATCTCTCTCACACAACCTTCTAAATTGCTTATAATATGGTGACAACACTTTGTCCAATCTGTCTGAAACTTGGCAGGTGTGATGCCTTCCTTATGGGGCCAGTGTGCAACGCCAGAAACGTTTGTGCCATTTGGATGGAAAGCACCAAAGTCCTTGGGTCTCCGTTCTAATCAGTGTAAAAATAAAAACAGGTGAGAAATGAAAAACGAATGAAACAGTAAAGAAATAGAAATTAAACAAATGAGAGGCTAACAAACGGGGAAATGACGACACAAACTGGGCAGTTCGAAACAAAACAAAACAAAACGTAATAGTAATATTTGAAGTGCACATTCAAAAATGAGTAGATAGTGCTGGTTTCAGGGGGGTCTGGAAATCTGAGAAACAATGAGGAAAGGAGAGGGTGGACTCGAGGTTGCAGCTTGAGTTACCAGCCAGGATGATGTATGATGGGCAGCATCGGATGCAGATACATCAACACAAGAGACGTAAGAGGGTTAAGAGACAACTAGGGACGTGCGCGGAGCTCGACTGGGGGGTGGAAGTTGGGCGAACACGCCGGGCTAGACCCCCCCCCCCCCGAGCTCTGCTCGCCCTACCTTTTCCCCGGCTCAACTCATGTTCTCGCGAGCCGAGCAGGCGAAGCGACTTCTGGTTTCCGGCACTACATTGTTTACGTAGAAAATGGAGTAAAGATATGTTAAAAACGGCCAGAATTTGTGTAATTTGTGCAAATCACGGCATTATTTGCGCAAATCGCCGCTGTTTACAATGTATTTTACACTATTTTCTATGTAAAGAGCAATGAGCCGGGGACCCAGAAGTCCGGCGAGCGCCTCGGCTGGTGCTTGGCTCACGCAGCGGGAGCGCTTGCCTTGTGTGCCGCGAGTCGAGTGCTGGGTGGATCGCCCACCCCTAGCAGACAACTGCCTCTTTTGTCCTCTAAGGGTGCAATCCTATGCAAGTTTAGACAGGAAATAAGGCCTACAATTCCCAGCATGCCCTAGCCAGCAGAGCAAAGCTGTAGGCCTTTTTTCTGTCTAAACTTGCATAGGATGGCACCCTAATTTTATTTTTTATTTTTTTAAAAAAAATTGCAGATCACTTGAAAAATGCTTGGGGTCTCACTGGACCACTTAATAACCCCCCCCCACAGATCACATAAAATAACTGTTTTCTTCAGCACTGCTATCATAATCAGAAACACTGTTGTATTATAAAAAGGATGGGCCCTAGGCCTGGCCACTGAGAATGACGCCTTTAACTGGTTAAAAAAATTGTAGGTAAAAATTAGTGGACTGCACCAACGCCATGTTATGAAAACCAAGGTCCCTAAGCCAGGGCCTTGCTAGCCTGTTTGATAATGTGGCCCCGGTCAAAATGCCATCAATTTCTGTCATTGAGGACCAAGTTCAGGGCCAAGTACAGATATTCTTCACTGTTTTATCATCTTTCTGTGGACCACCTTAATGGAGCTTATGGACCACCAGTAGACCATGGACCACAGTTTGAGCACCTCTGCTCTGCTCACTTAACTTTTCTGAAATGCTATACAAGCAAAGGTATTTATATGTGACCTGCTTAAGGATTTTATTATACTCAGCAGCATATAAGTATTACCAATAAATAAATAAGTAAGCGGCATATGTGTGATCTGGTCCAAGGGAGATGGGAAGCGTGATTGTTGGGAGGGGGGCAGTGCAATAAACTGATCTCCAACTAATTGGAATAAGTGATTTATTTGCAATGGAGAAGGTGATCCATCAAATTAAAATAACCAGTGATGTGGAAAGTCCTGCTGATTGCATTTCTTTATTGCAATATGGCATTTTCCCATGGCTTTCATGTAAGATGTCCTCAAATATTCCAGTGCTGTTCGTATCTATTGTGTGTTTGGCATTATATGCCACCCTTGGATATAAATATTTCCAGAGCAGCTTAAAGAATTAAAATGAGAAAAACTGCAATGTACTTCTTTTAAATATTTATACCGCACCTTTTATGAAAACATCATCAAAACATCAGTACAAAAAAAAAATGACAAACAAACAAAACACAGCAGATGAAAATAGCAGCATTAAGATGGTCATATCAGATTTAAAAGCCTGGGGGAACAAAAAGGCTTTTGCCTGGAAACAAAAGGACATCAGAGGAGGCAACAGGCGATATCCACCTGGGGAGAGTATTCCACAAGGGGGAAGCAACAACCAAGAAGGCCCTTTCCTGAATCACAATCCACCTTGCCTCAGTTAGGGAGTACCTAAAGGAGGACATCCAAAAATACCACAGTGTACGGATAGGTAGAGTAGGCGATTCTTCAGGTGCCCAGCTCCCAAATGTTGTAGGGCTTTAAGGATAATAAGCACCAGTGGAGCAGTTTACACTCAAATGAGCTCTATTCCCAGGAACTGGTCCCAGTTAGAAGCCTAGTAGTGACTCTGTTGTGAACTAAGGGCAGTTTCTGAGCAGCCAGAAAGACAACATATTACAGCATTCTAACCTTGAAGTTACCAGAGCATGGGTAACCTTGGCCAGGCTATTGCTATATATAGAGATATTTAAAAAAAAAAAAATAGGGTGGTATCCAACGGTGTGATTCTGCAAACTCAAATAGCACTAGCAGAGCTCGGCTTAATCTTTCCGCTGCGCAACTGGCTGCATAGTACGCTTGTGCAACCGGTTGTGCAAGTGTCAAGTGCAACCGCTTGCACAATGGGTTGCGCAATGGTGATGCACAACCACTTGCACAGCTGGTTGCACAACTGCTTGCAGAACCACACTTGTGCAAACATGACTTTAGTTGGCTTCTCCTCTTGCGCATAGCTTGGAAGCTAGTTTCCGCCAACACAACGCCATTTGCAGTAACGGAATGACACAGTTGGATACTGCCCATGATAAGTGGTATATAAATCTATTAAATGATAATGATGGTGATGGTGATGAGGATAATAATATTAATAATGATAATGACCATAATAATAAGTCCTTGAACCAATTTGATATGCTGTTGAACCAATTTTGCATGGGAACACTCTAAGCAATGTTTTGATTTGTGGTGATAATGTGTGTCTCCTCCTCCTCATACCTTAATCATATTTATTCCTTAACCCTTATTCCTTAATCACAGCTCGATGAAAATGCTGACCCAGTGTGCAGCTGCTGTGAAAAAGGCAAACTCCACATTAGGCTTAATTAGGAAAAGAATTGAAAATAAAGCTGCCAAGATCGTACTCCCCTTATACAAATAAATGGTGTGACCACACTTGGAATACTGTGTACGGTTCTGGTCACCGCACTTAAAAAAGGATATTGTGGAGTTGGAAAAAGTGCAGAAAAGGGCAACTAAAATGATCAAGGAGCTGGAACAACTCTCCTAGGAGGAAAGGTTAGAACGTCTCGGACTGTTTAGCTTAGTAAAAGGCAAGTAAGAGTGGACATGTCATAGAGGCATACAGAATTATGCATGGTGTGGAGAAAGTGGACAGGGAGACATTTTTCTCTCCTTTTCATAATACTAGAACCCAAAGGGGTCATCCCATGAAGCTGATTGTCCTGGGTGATTCAGGACAGATAAAAGGAAGAACTTATTCACACAGCGCATAGTCAAATTATGGAATTCACTTCCACTAGATGGCCACCAATTTGGAGGGCTTTAAAAGGGGATTGGACAAATCAATGGGAGAGAAGGCTATCCATGGCTATTAGTCCTGATGGCTATATGGTACCTCAAGTATCAGAGGTAGTATGCCTCTGGAAAACATGGGTGGGAAGTAGTTCCTGGAAAACATGGGTGGGAAGGTGCTGTTGCACTCACATCCTGCTTGTGGGATCCTGTGGGCAGCTGGGTGGCCACTGTGTGAACAGAACATTGGACTAGAAGATGACCCTTGGTCTGATCCAGCATAGCTCTTCCTATGTTCTTAATCACCAGAGACCTTCTCTGGTGGATCATCATTACTGTTCCCATTTTACAGAACAGAAGCAGAGATCTAGCTAAAGAGATTGCTGACTCTAAGCCAGCAGGCATATAGTTTTATGGCTCACTGATCTGATTCCCCTCTCCCTTTTTAGTTTCCATCCAAATGCATTCTATCTGCATTATATTGCTTTGAATGGGATGCGCATTCTGACGTGCATTCCAATGTGCATCCCCTTCCACCTTCTTGCGCAATTGCTTGTGCATTAATACTTTTTTTAATGCACAGCTAGATCCGGCTTGGGACTGAGAGGGAGTTCAAACTTGGATATTATCCCTATGAATTAGAAACCAATGTCACAAGAAACCACATTAGAGTAAATTGTACATTAGACAATCTGAATGGTGTCATTATCTGAGTGGAGTAAGTAATTTGGTCTGATAATCTGTTTGGGGGAGAAAAAAAAAAGCAAGACTTAGAGAATGATTTAAGGTGGACATGTCAGCCTGGATCTACGGTAGTCAAACAAAAGATAAGATAAGAGGAAGATATCTTCCCACGCAGATCAGAGCAGCGTGGAAGAGAAGCAATTTTCTTTTTAGAATAGTTTCATACCAGTTCTTTTTGAGATTCACTCAAAAATATAATTAGGCTGATGGTTTTCGGGAGCTCAGATTTTGACTGGCCTTTACAGGATGCAGTACTTGTGTTCCTTATCCTCCTCCAACCGCTTTTTATGATTAATTGGTTCATATCCTGAAACACACAAGAAAAGTCAGTCTTGCAGTACATGTGGGGGATGACCATTTCTTATGAGTGGGGGACAAGGACACTGATTCATACATTTCAAAGCCTTATCTTATGGTATTAATGATTCTGGGAGGTCTGTTGGTGAGTAACATTATACATTGCCTGTAATGATGTATGTCTATAGCAGCAGACACAGGGTCCAGAAAAATAAACCCAACCATGTACAGTTAAGACAAAAATCCTTCTTTTTTGCTCTGTTCTGTAGCCTATTACAAGACTCAACATTTTAGGCCTGCACCTAAGGCACCCGACTCCACTCTACAATTCTTATTCTTAAACCACTCTAAAGTATCAAAGCAAAAACAAAATTAGAATATAAATAAACCCAAAAATCAACAATGTCCAAATTGCATTCTGGAGGCAACAAGGCAGGGATGGGCCAATCTGTCAGTTTCGCTTTCTTTTTCTCGCGCATATGAAGACATTTGCAAATTTCTGGAAAATTCTCTTCAAAAACAAACCGAAACTAAATTATCACCCATCTGCACCAGCCAAATTCTATATGTACAGCTATTCCCAGCATGGAGAGGACCACAATACACCTGCCTACAATATAGCTGTTAAAGTTGAGGAGCCTGTCAGAAAAAGAAGAGGTGGCAACCCTAATTCCGCACTAACATGGTTTAATACACAGGGATTCAACCCCAGACTTTTAAGAGCTAAGTCTCAAAGCCCTGGCCCTGGATGGATGAATCTGTCAGTCTGGGTTTCTTCCATATTTTAGTTCTTTAAATCTCAAAGTTAATTTTGTCCGAAATCTGGAGAACTTCATGAATTTTGTGAAATACTTATCAAAACCAAACTGAAACGGAATTCTCACCCATCCCTACGGCGCCTAAGGTTCTTTGGAAGTTGACCAGTGCTTCTTCCGTCATGGTGGGCAACATGGACGGAATGACAGCTTGCCCAATGCAAAGTTCAGCCAAAGGAGAGCAATGGATGTGTTCTAGATCAGTTCTGCAGTTCACATGGGGCAGCATTGATAAGAACAGAAGAACATAAGAAGAGCCATGCTGGGTCAGACCAAGGGTCCATCTAGTCCAGCATTCTATTCACACAGTGGCCAACCAGCTGCCCATGATGGGATCCCACAAGCAGGACATGAGTGCAACAGCACCAGGACCGGTGCAAGGCAGTTTGCCGCCCTAGGCAAAATCAAATATTTAGCGCCCCCCCCACTTGAGCCCTCCCTCCCTCGGCGGCAGCAGTCCCAGCAGCAGCGAGGAAGAGTCGGCCAAGCGAGCGAGCTTCCTCCTGCTGCTGCTGCTGCCAGCCTCTGCGGCCCGGGAAGGGAGGAAGGAAGGAAGGAAGGAAGGCGAGAAGAGGCGCCAAGCTGCGGCGGATCAGCAGCCACCAGCCGCTCCAGCTGCGCCCTGGCGGACAGAGGCAAGCCCGCCTGCCTGGAGGAGGTGGAAGAGACGGAGGAGGCAGAGCGGGATTCGGCGCCAAGCGAGCAGCCCCGCGAGGAGCTGCCTTCACGGGTGCTGCTGCTGCTGCCCCATGACCGCCTGGCCGCTCTCCTGCTCGGCTTCCTTGCCCAGATCCGCGCCAAGCGCAGCGAGCCCCGGCTGCCTGACGCCTCGCGCGCTCCTGCTGCTGCTGCCGCCGCTGCTACCACGAGATCAGGCTTGCTCGCTCCCATCTTCCTCCTCTTCCGTACACACGTCACGGAAAGCGGAGCGCAGGCCCGTGCCCTCCCTTCCTCGTCCGTTCCTGGAGGAGGAGGAGGAGGAGGAGGAGGAGGAGGAGGAGGAGAGGGCGAGTGTCTGCGTGGGTCTGGGGCACAGGCGAAGCAGGAGCGGAGCGTTTCTGCGCCCCCTTTAGCCATACGCCCTAGGCAGCCGCCTAGTTGGCCTAGTGGTAGCGCCGGCCCTGAACAGCACCTTCCCACCCATATTCCCCAGCAACTGGAATACATAGGCATACTGCTTCTGATACTGCTATGGTTACTCAGGATTTTTTTTATGATGGACTTTGTCAAAAGCATTTTGGATGTCCAAGACTGTTCCCCTAATTCCAAGGATTTTACAACCTACATTTTGACACTAGGGGAGACAATGTAGGAAAGAGACAGAAGGAAATGGCAAAGATGTGGACATGTCATTTTTAGGCGGTGGGAGAGAAATAATTTCTGTAGTGGGGGGGGGGGCAGCAAAGCCACAGCCCTTTCAAGCTTCACAAATTAGAATTCAAATTAGAATCCCAAGAATGCTGGTCTCTTGTCTGCATGGGTATCTCTAGTACTCCATTAATGTCTGAAACCTTGGGAAGAATTACGTAAAAAATTATTTAATAGCATAGGAGGCTCCGTTGAAATGCAGTTCACGTACCAGCCTGTAATTCATAGGTTATGAGTCTGCCCAAGCTGTCTAATTCATGGGTGTGATTATTTAAACTTTTTTTTTTCTGGAAGTCACTCTCTGGATTTATCGTTTTTCAACTGAAGTTTCAGATTTGCCATTTGAAATGAAGCCATGAAGGGGGTTTATTCATCAGTAGCACCATTATAATATGACACTGCTTAACCCATGATCTTAGGCAATACTATTGTCGTCGTCATCATCACATGGAGCTGAACAGGGATTCTCTAAAACCAACATGGTTATCCAATAATTGGCTAAACTAGTTTGACCTTGTGCATTTCACAGGCCAGTTCATACAGCTGGGGCTACATGTCGGAATGCAAGTCAGGGAACTCTGTGCACAAGGAAAAATAGCATTCCCCAAGTAGTTTAGGCTAAACCCTGCCCTGTTGCAATGCAATTCTAAATGTGCAATCCTATGCTAGTTTAGACAGAAAAAAGGCCAGCTATGCATAGCTGGCTGGGGCATGCTGGGAGTAGGCCTTTTTTCTGCCTAAACTTGCACAGGATTGCGCGTTTGCGCCCTCAGTTGCGCAAAGTGGCAGATCCTCCATCACTTCCAAAGCCTTGCCAGATTGTCCTGGCCAGGGTAGAGTGTGAGCAGGTGAACATGCATTTTCCCCCCTGCCAGTTGCTGTGCTGTTTTTTTTAAACCCCTGTCCGTTGTTGTTGTTATTATTATTATTATTATTATTATTATTATTTCTGTACTGCCCAATAACCAAAGCTCCTTAGGTGCTTTACAAAAGATTAAAACCTTAAAAATCCAATATAAAATTTAATATAAAAACTATTTACCGGTACATAGAAAAACAATTTAAAACAATGAACAATTTAAAAAATCCCAGGAGCGGCCAAAATCTTATCATATCCTGTCTACTGCCTGGGAGTACAGGAAAGTCTTAACCTGGCACTGAAAGGATGACAATGTTGGTGCCAGGTAGACCTCACTGGGAAGACAGTGTTCCACAATTGGGAGGCTACCACTGAGAAGGCCCTCTCCCTTGATGGCATCCTCTGAACTTGCCTTGGAGGAGGCTCCTGGAGGAGGGCCTCCGATGGCAATTGGAGAGTGTCTAGGTAGGTCCATCCTGGGAGAGGCGCTCCATTAGGTATTGCAGTCCTGAGCCATATTAAGCTGTATACGTCAAAACCAGCAGCTTAAATTGATCTCGGAAACACACAGCCAGCCAGTGCATGTGGGCCGGAACTGGTTTTACACGATCAGACCTTCTGTCTGTGCTATCAATCTGGCCACCACATTTTGCACAAGCTGCAACTTCAGAACTGTCTTCAAGAGCAGCCCCCCATAGAGTGCATTGAAGTAACCTAACTTGGAGCTTACCAGAACACAGACGACTGAGCCCAGGTTATCCCTGTCCTAATAGCTGAGCCATCAACCAAAGCTGGTAGAAGGCACTCCATGCCACCGAGGCCACCTGAGCCTCAAGTGACAGAGATGGCTCCAGGAGAACCGCCAAGCAATGAACCTGCTCCTTCCGGGGGAATGCAACCCCATCCAGAACAGGTTGAACACCCTCCATCTGGTCAGAAGAACCACCTGCTAACAGCATCTCAATCTTGTCTGGACTGAGTCTGTTTATTAGCCTTCATCCAGCCCATTGTCACAGCCAGGCACGAATCTAGCACATCCACAGCCTCACCTGCTGAAGATGAAAAGGAGAAATATAGAGCTGCCTGCCACCAGCATACTGATGACCCTGCACTCCAAAACTCCTGATAACCCCACTCAGTGGTTACATGTTAAATAGCATGGGGGACAGAACCAATCCCTGCGAAAGTCCATCCTGGAGAGTCCACGGGGCCCGAGCAATATCCCCCAGGCACCACCTTCAAGAGCCGACCATCCAAGTAGGAGCGAAACCACTGCAATGCAGCACCTCTGATCCCAGCTCAGATCCCACCTGTAGCAGGCCCTTGGGTACACCCTCCATGGACCCTCTCCCTCAGTGAGTCTACCTTCTCATGACCATGGTCGCCACCTGCTCTTGCTCCTCCTCCTCTTTCTCATCATTCCTTCCGTTTGATTGACTGGTAGGCAGAGAACCAGTGAGCAAACAGGCAGTGACATCTCCTGCTCCTCCTTCTCCCCCCATCACCACCGTCCTCTGAGCCAGAGCGACAGACAGGTGAACAAGCAGGTTGCAATGAAGACGAGGAGGAGCAACTCCAGGGGGCTCTTGTCACTGGGCCCCTGCTGGGGTGTGGGCCCTTGGCAGATGCCTGACTCTACCTACCTTTGCCCCTGTAGTCTGAAGAAGGTCACCCACTGTGCCAGCTCATTCTGATGCATGTATAGACCAGGCTGCTGTTGGGGGCTCAAGGAAACCAATCCCCATCACCCACCACCCACACACAGCACTGCACCCTCAAGATTGTACCTCCTGGAAGCCACTGAGCCTAGGTCCTTGCCAGGCTGTGCTTTTCCCAAAAATTATTTGACTTTTTAAAAGTATTTTAATATTTCTGTGTACCTGGGAAGTCTCCTTGAATATGCAGAAAAAATTACCTTGTAAGTGGTGGGCCCATTTCACTTGCAAACTGATAGACACGTAGGGCTATATCCAAGTTAGGTATTCGTGGGGATGATGATTTGATACGGGTGTTGGCATGGACCAGTCACAGGGAATCTGTGACCATCCAGATGTTGTTGGACTTCAACTCCCATCATGCTGGCTGGGGCTAATGGGAGCTGGAGTCCCCTAACATCTCAGTGGCCACAGGTGCCCTACCCCTCATGCGGACACACCTTAAAACAGCCCCGCTTTCCCAGAATCCTCTGTAGACACTCATAAGTACTGGCATCACTGTCACAGCATTGCTTGGTTAGGTTATTTGGAGAGGATACGTGGGGAGGAGGAGTCGTCATTAAAGATGCCAAATGATTGCAATGAGCTTTGAAATACTGCAGGGAACTCATCAAAGCTGGCTATAAATACACTTTAAAATTACCATAAGCTGTCTGCAGCTATAGCAGTGAAACCTCAGGCAAATGGTCACTCATTCACTCAGGCTGAACTCCTACATTGCTTTCTCTCTTCAAGAGAAAGATTCATCTTGTTTCATGGCTCAAAACTTTCCCAGGATTGTAAGTTTCCTTGTGGGTGAGGAGAGGGTGGTATTTATGGCATTTCTGAGCACAGGGGTGCAGGCAAACGAGCAGGCAGGCAAGGTGTGTTGCGGCTAGTAGATACCAGCCATCACAGCACACGGAAGAAACATCCTCAGCTATCAGTGCCAATTCAGTGCCCACCATATAATAATATTCCCATGAAAATATGAACACACATATGAACTCTTCCACACATGCGACAAGCCCCTCAGTGTCGGGGCAGTTCCGTAGCAAGAAAAGCTCTGTCTTGATCAGGGGTGAGCAACACGTGGACCGCACGCTGGCCTCCGGTGCAGCCCTGGACACCGCTGCCGCACCATGGAAATTTGGTGGCATGGCGGTGGCAAAAACAAACCCCACACGCACCAAATAATCAGTGGGAATTTCAGTGGCAAACCATTACGGAGGCTTCAAAGTGACAAATAAATAAATAAGGCTTGAAAACAAGCTAAATTTGTAACTTCAAACTCTGTAGCAGGACCGGTGCAGGGCAGTTTGGCGCCCCAGGCGAAAAAATATTTAGCGCCCCCCCCCTCCAAAGCAAAAAAAAAAACACCCTGCGCCGCCACCACCAACCTACCTTCCCCCCCCCGCCCTGGCTGCGGCGGTGGCGGCGGCGGCAGCGGCGGCGGCTGCGACGAAGGTAGGTGACGGGGGGTGACGGGGGGGTTGGGGGGGTGGCGATGGCGGTGGGAGGCGCAGCGGCGGGCGAGCGGGCGGGCGAGCGGGTGGGCGGAGGCGCGGCGGCGGCTGCTGCTGCGACGAAGGTAGGTGACGGGGGTGACGGGGGGGTTGGGGGGGTGGCGATGGCGGTGGGAGGCGCAGCGGCGGGCGAGCGGGCGAGCGAGCGGGTGGGCGGAGGCGCAGCGGCGGCGGCAGGCAGGAGGGTGGGGAGGCGGAGGCCTGGCAGGGGAGGCGGAGGCCTGGCGGGGACGGCGCAGCGGCAGCGAAGAGGAGCGCAGCGTTTCCGCGCCCTCTTCAGCCGCGCGCCCCTCTTCAGCCGCGCGCCCTAGGCAACCGCCTAGTTGGCCTAGCGGTAGCGCCGGCCCTGCTCTGTAGTGGTTTGCCACTGAAATTTGGCTCCAAACCGCCAACATTTTGGCAGTTGTTTTGCTGCCACAATGCAGAATTTCAGTAGCATCATGGCAGGATTGTGGCTCGTGGGGTGTGTGTGTCCAGGGGGGAGGTGGCCCTCAGAATCTCCAAAGTTGCCCACCCCTGGTCTATATGATACCTATTGAGCCATCTCTCTTATATATTTAGTAATTCATTCATTCATTTCATTTCTCAGTGTCGGGGCAGTTGTGTAGCAAGAAAAGCTGGCTGGGGCATGCTGGGAGTTGTAGGCCAAAAACATCTGGGGACCCAAGGTTGGAGAACACTGCAGTAGAGGGAAAGAACTAGGGAACTGTATTAAATAGAAGTAGAAATGTTTTAGATTCTTAGAAGAATTAACATATATGTTTATGGTTAATAATAAGGTTTTGTGAACTTGTGAGGTGGATAAATAAGAAGAAAAATGTTTTGACAATAGAAAAAAGAGAAATGTATTTGCAAACTACGGAGTAGCGTATATATAATGTTACTTATACTTCGTTGTGGGGAAAATCGGAAGTCCATTTTAGTTTGGTGTTGTTGTTGTGTTTGTGATGTTTGCTTGTGTTTTTATTTTATTTTTTGAAAATAAATGTTTTTTTGGGGGAAAAACTTCTCCTGCAAATCTTAATAACTGAATGGGTTCACTGCATGACAGGCAGTCCCTTAAATAGCCAGGCCCTAGGCTTTAAGGCAGGGGCGGGGAACGGCTTTCATCTCAAGGGCTGAATTCAGAGAAGCTGGGGGGGGGGACATTCCACTGGTAGGCGAGGCCAAAGGAAAATGGGGGGGGGTCAAGAGAAAAGGGATGGAGCCAAAAAAAAACAAAAAAACACCAGCATATTGTAGAATAAAGCTCTTGCTGCCAGTAACTTAAGCCTTAGTGTTTAAGCATTTCAACCCATCTGAATGGGGAAGAAACTGCACAAAAGCCGGTGGTTGGAGGAAATGGGGCAGCGCCAGAGGAAGAAGGTGGGGCCATCTGGGGACCCCCAGAAGGCCAGATTTGGCTCCCGAGCCTGAAGTTACCCACCCTTGCTTTAAGGGTTAAAACCAAAATCTTTAATTGAGCCCAAAAAGCAATTAGCAATATCGGGGTAATATGATCTTGCAGGGACAGCTCAAATGGAACTGGGGTGAAGCCTGCGTGTAAACACAGCTCAAGTGTGCCTTATTTATGCTGCAATTAACACAGTTGGATTCTTCCAACCCTCTATTTATAGGGCTGGGTGTGTGTTTTTTTCCTTCTCTTTCAAAGCTGCTAAGTCGAATGTGCATGAGAATGCCTGCTCAGCAGTTTCCAGATATCAATGCATTTCTTCAGCCAGCGTTAAGCAAGGGCAGCTTATTAGTTACACTGCAATGGACTGAACCCAACTATTGAAGGAACTTTCCAAGGTAACAACTGAATAATAATAGTTTGGATTTTACTTATTTAAAAGCAAACGTCCAGAGAAGAAAGATGAATGGCTGTTACCTTAATCAATTTCGATCCTTTCCTGTGGCCTAAACTGGCCTTGGATCACTCCAGAAGGTTGATAAAATTCTGCACAGTGTGGGGAGAAGGTGGGTAGGAGGAAGACGTCTTTCTCGTTCTCTCATAATACTAGAACCTGGGGTCATCCAAATGAGACTGATTGGTAGGAGATTCAGGACAGACAAAAAGGAAGTATTTCTTCACACTGCGCACGATTAACCTATGGAACTCACTGCCGCAAGATTGGTGATGACCCCTACTGTAGCTTCAATGGCTTTAAAGGGGGATGAGACGGGGATAGAGGGTAAAAGGGGGTGCAGAATAGCTCTAATGCAGGGGTGCAGAACCTCAGGCCTGGGGCCAAATTTGGCCCTCTGTGGGTCACAATCAAGCCCTTCAAGGTTCCCCCAAACACCAATAGCTGTCTCCTGGCTTTTGTGCAGTTTCCCCCGCCCCCATTCTAAAAGTTTTGAAGTGCCTCTCCTAAAGCTTGGTTACTGGCAGTATGAACTTTCAGCTAAAACACGCTGGCATTTTTTTTGTTTTCAGCCACTTCCCCGTTGCCTTTGGAATGCACTGGAATGCAGCCGCCGTGAGCTTTTCCAAAATGGAATCCGGCCCGTGGGCAATACTGAGCTGCACGGACCATTTTTGTGATTCCGTAATAGGCAGCAGCTTCCTATGTTCTTACGATGAACTGCTTCAGTCTAACTCACGTCTTGGTTGTCTGACCTTTTCTGGGCAACTGTAAATACGTCCATGCGAAGGGCTGTCAAAAATATGTCCCACGGAAACACTCTGTCAAACAAACCTTATGAATATTCTTGTACTACAAATTGAACCCTCCCCCCCCCCGACATGTTCCAATTATGGAGAAATTAAAATAAAATTAAAAGTTTCAAAATTATTTAAATAAATCAGGCGTGGTTGCAACAGAATTCTGTGTGATACAGACTACAAACTTATGCACACATACCTAGGAATAAGCCTAACTGAACTTAACTTTTATTTTATTTATTTTATATTATATATTATTACATTTATATCCCACCTTTTCTCCTCTTGTAAGTAATCCTGGATGGCTTACATAGTCCTCCTCCTCTCCATTTTATCCACACAACAACCCTGTGAGGCTGAGAGTTACTAGTGACTGGCCCAAAGTCACCAGTGAGCTTCTGGGCCAAGTGGGATTAGAACCTGGATATTCCCAGTCCTAGCTCTAACCACTATGCCACACCGGCTCTCTAATGTGATTTACTTTGTCGTAAATGTGCATAGGTTTGTGCTGGCAGTCACCCAAACATGTCACCCATGGGTCTGCCATCTTGTAATGTTTGCTGCGTGAGCCTTCCATATTAAACACACACTTGGCCACTGTTATCGCAAGTTGAAGCCAAGCACTTTCATGCAGAGTTCTTGCTTTAGGCTAATGAATATTGACCTACTAATTGCCGCAATCAGTCTTTCTATTTGTGGTTACCATCAGTGATCATGTGATCAAACATCAAAAGAGCATTGTGAGGCAGTTACCAGGGAACTGGAGGGAAACTAGTAAATGACAGCGCCCCCTCGCCCCAATCCATGACTGTTTTATCATCTTGAATGCAGGGTAATGCTGGTCTCCAACAAATGCTGAATGAAGATTTGCCGAAAGAGAAACAGAGTTTAGTGACTGGGGAAGAAATATGGGGGCGGGGGTGTTCTTTGGCACTCGCAGGTAGGTTTCTCTAGTTATATTTATATATACATAAAAGATTTTTATCCTGCTCCTCAACCAAAGAATGAAGACAGAGACAGCGGCATTGCTCGATCAGCATCTTTGAGCAGCCTTTTGATGACTCCACTGCCATCTCCAAGCTCCTCTTCCAGCAGCTACCAGCGCCGTTGGCTACGAAATCAAAAAACCAGTTTGGAAAATGGCATTATTCCTAGGTGGTAGGTTTCATCGGCATTTAACTTTATAGGATGTTTTCCTGCCTTAAGTAATCATCCACAAACCACAAACACAGAGCCAGTGTGGCGTAGTGGTGAGAGTGTTGGACTGGGACTCGGGAGATCCGGGTTCTATTCCCCGCTCGGCCATGAAACTCACTGAGTGACTGGGCCAGTCACTGACTCTCAGCCTAACCTACCTCACAGGGTTGTTGTGAGGATAAAATGGAGAGGAGGAGGAGGAAGATTATGTAAGCCGCCTTGGGTTCCTTTCAGGAAAAAAGACGGGATATAAATATAATAAAAAAATAAAAAAAGAAAGCTTCTGGAACGGGGAGCTTACATACAATCAATAAAAACAAGACAGTCCCTACCTGGAGGCTTACCATATAAAACAACACAATGAAAAAAGAAAAGGGGGTGGGGAGGGAAGAGGGGGAAAAGCAAGCAGTCTTTCAGTAGGGCTGGTGGAATGGCCCTGCTTCCCACCTCATCTTTTTTTTTGCTGCAGCGGCGGCAGAAGCAGCGGTGGAAGTCAAGCACTTTCTTGCTGAGTTCTTGAGGGAAGAACCTGATGGAGGTGTTCTTGTAAGCCAAGGAGGGTGCATTTACCTTTTAATGCAGTGATCCAAGCAGTGGCGGCTCATGGCTCCAATGCCAGCATGGCTATGTATCCACCCTGGATCTTACTCTGAGCTTTAAAGGAGCTATCCACGGTGCTGAACCCTGTCCCCAAACGGAGTTATACGCAGGGAGAAATTTGTTCACATTTTAATTTTGCAGTTTCGAACTGAAACTCATTTACCCTTCAAAATTCACACCTCCAAATGTTGCAGCGGAGTTCTCCAATTAAAAAAATAAAAGTGTATGAAATGCATATATTAGGGGAAAGTGCACTCAACAAAATGTGTATGTTAGTGGAAATAACATTAAAAATGCATTATATTGCGAAAATTGCTTGCAAAAATGTGCTTCTTCGGCAAAATTGCGTACAAAGATGCATGTATTAGGAGAAATTATCTCTCACTGTGATCAAAGGCAATTGAAAATGCCTAACTTTGGCTGGATCATATGCCAGGTTTTTTAAAAACCATCTCAGTCAAAGCGGTCCATGAAGAGACTGATCCAGTCTCCAAAAGCAGGCCCCTTTGCTGGGTGATGACCAGGGATGGGGACTTGGACTCGAGGACTCGACTCGTGAGTCGGACTGAGTCCCCCCTCTGACTCGACTCGGACTCGAGTCCCAATATTTTTAATGGGACTCGAGACTCGACTCGGGACTCGAGACCAAGGACTCGTCAACATCCCTGGGCTGTGCCAGAAGGAGTGGAGAGGAGCGTGATTGCCGGCGAAGAGCACATGGAAACGAGGTGTGCCGCTGCTCGGCCACTATGGACGGCTACCAGGAGTGCAGCCCCAACAGTGTGTCAAGATTTATTTTGATTGATGTGTTGCGTACTTGGGAGAGGCAGCAAAAGGACCTGAGATTACTTTGTGTGGCTGCTCTGAGTGTGTTTCTGGTTCCAGCAAGTTCATCACCAGTGGAGTGGGTGTTCAGTGAGGGTGGAATTGTGATGAGCCCTCACCGTTCCAGAATGGGGGCCAAACATTTAGAAAAAATCATGTTCCTCAAATGCAGCATGGATAAGTTTTAGAAAGTACAGCAAGTTTATTTTTTTAAATCATTTTTCTAAAATGCAACCTTTCAGAGGTTTGGCTGCCTCTGCCTGCCTGTCTGGGGTTCCCAGCCTCCTCTGCCTGCCTGGTCTCTTCTTG
The DNA here is from genome assembly GCA_021292165.1 of Shinisaurus crocodilurus. Classification (NCBI taxonomy): domain Eukaryota; kingdom Metazoa; phylum Chordata; class Lepidosauria; order Squamata; family Shinisauridae; genus Shinisaurus; species Shinisaurus crocodilurus. The sequence continues at coordinate 295,124,954 of CM037876.1, forward strand.
ACCAGTTCAACAGTTGAATTGTCCAAGACAAAGGCCTCTGCCTGCCTGCTTTGGGGTTCCCTGTCTCCTCTGCCTGCCTGGTTATTTTGGGTTTTTCTGCCTGGTCTGTTCTTGCCAAAATCAGTTGCAGAGTTTTGAAATAAAAAGGCACACTTCTGCCTAGAATTTATTTAAACCACACATCTGAAGTAGCCTTATTTTGTTGGGGAAAACCCCCATTGATTTTAATAGGGACTCGTGGAGTCAGCTTTGGGAGTGACTCGGGACTCGGGACTCGTGAGTCACCATTTTGGACCAAGGACTCGGACTCGGACTCGAGACTCGGGTCCAAAGACTCGTGACTCGACTCGTGACTCGAGACCAAGGACTCTTCAACATCCCTGGTGATGACCAATGCCCAGTTATTTCATTGCTCTTTTCTTCCAAAGCAGATGACAATGTGATCAGAAACCACAGCTTAGCAGGGCGAGGGGGAAAGCTTTCATAGGATCGGCTGCAAAAGTGTAACTAAATTGCCAAATATGTATTTCAATGGCGGCAGGGTGGGGTGGTGGAATCCAGAAATAAGTTTCATGCCTTTCTGATCGAAAATGGTTTCATCCATCTCTCTCTCTCCCCCCCCTTTTTACAGCATTTCATCTGCTTACATCTAATAGCTGGAGAGTTAGTGCAATCCAATTCCACTGACTTAAAAACACACACACACACACACTAAAGAGGAAAAATGTAACTTACAGTCATTAGTCTACATTTGCAATGATCTATTATGTTTTCAGTGTCTAATTCCATCGTCCTTCTGCATGTAAATGAAATTAACACAATCATTTTCAGGATGGGTCTTATTTCAAACACAATTCCTTAAAATGTCAGCTAAGCAGCAGGTCACTGGGCAGAGAAGCTGCTCCTTTTTTTTCTTTCTTCTTTCTTTTTTAAATAACAAATCAAGATCTACTGATATGCTGTGGATCCTTTCAAGCCTGTTCCACATGGAATAGTGGAAAGAAATGATATAATCTGTCTCAGGGAAGCTTCACACATAACATTTTCCAGTTTGTGAAATGGCCATTAACAAAGCAGAGGAGGAGTGATTATGCAAAGAGCTGCAGATAACAAGCCATGACGACTGTGGCAGGGTTGCTACTAGATGTGATACTGCAAACTCTTAAAGTTGGATTTTTTCCGTTTATGAGTAGGGTTGCCAAGGATGCAAACTGAGAGCATTTACGTGCATCCTGGGTGAGCCCTGGCAATCAAAGAAAAGGAAAAGGAAGCACTAGAACTTAGGGATGGACAGAATGCAGCGGCTCGCCTAGTTAAGGGCAGCCGCCAGCGTGATCACAACACTCCAGTGCTTAAGGAGTTGCACTGGCTACCAGTTGCTTGCCAAGCCGAATTCAAGGTGTTGGCGTTGACCTTTAAAACCTGATATAGCTCCGGCCCAGTTTATCTCAAGGAGCGCCTCCAGCAACATCAAGTAGGCTGTTCAACAAGATCTGCCACGGACAGCCTTCTCCTTGTGCCATCAGTCAGAGCTGCCAGGATGGTGGGGACTAGGAAGAGTGCCTTTTCTGTGGCGTTCCAAGTTATGGAACTCCCTTCCCAGTGACCTTCACCAGGCCCCTTTGATGAGCTTCTGCCGTGCATTAAAAACATGGTTTTTCAGGTGGGAATATGGGGTGGGTTAGGATTTTTTAAAATAAAATATATACTGTTTTAATTCTCTGTGGTGGCCCCCAAGTTATGGAACTCCCTCCCAAGTGACCTTCGCCATGCCCCTCCATGATGAGCTTCCACTGCACATTAAAAACGTGGTATTTCAGGTGGGAATATGGGGTGGGTTAGGATTTTTTTTAAAAATTCTATACTGTTTTAATTGTTATGTTGTTTTATTGTTGCATTGTTTTAATTGTACATCACCCAGGGGTGCCAGGTGGCCAGCCAGATGGTCAATTCATAAATGTAATAATAAATAAATAAATTTGTATTTTAATTCTGTTTTATTATTGTATTTTATTGGATTGTGTGGAGGTAGGGGGGGCTGGCTGGCCCGCCACACCCCCACCCTTTCCTACTCCAAAGGAACCAAGACCCCCAGAGATCTCAAGGTACCAGATTGCCAAGCCTCAGCTCCTTGCAACCCTACTTAAATCTCTGTTCAGGGACTCGCCTTCAATTCTGTAACCTGGATTTAGTTACTGAAGCCACAGAGCAATCCACAACACCCATGTGGGATAAAACCAGGACAAGGTTTATTCTGGTAGCATTTTACAACAAAATTAGGGAAATGAGAGAAGCACACAAAATAAAGAGAGAGACACTTTAGTACACAGTAAAGCTGCAAAACAATAAAACCTGATTCCTTAATATCTCTCAGGCACACACCTGTTACCGGAGGGTGTTCTCTTCAAGGGTTAAATCCAGCACAGCTTCGCTGCCCGAGGGAGATTACCACACCTACCCGAAGAGGTCCGAGATGGGTAAAACTCCCACAAGGCTTGCCTTCACTAGAGCCCTCATCCAGCTCATTTCACCAGGAGCTAACTGGGGTCGGATCCTGATGGGCCCCCCCCAAAGGCTTGGGCCTCTCTTTGGCTTGCCGCCATCACCCAACAGCCAGGGTAGCCGGTAGCCACGCGATCCAAAGACAGACAAAGACCAAGACCCACGCTTTGGGAAATATCTCTTCCCCCCTCCCCTTTCTGTAGCTTTCCTGCCTTCAGCCAATTAGAAAGAACTTCACCTGGCCAGGCAAGGGAGGGGGAACTCATGACTCATGGCTTTGAACTACATTTACATATGCAAGCTTTCAGCCTGGCTCCTCCGGACTTCCAGGCGCCACCCATTCAAGAGGAACTATGCACCCCCCCCAGCCTTCACACATGAGGGGGTGTTGTGTGTGTGCATGCATGCAGGAACCCCCAAAGGCCCCTTTCTCCACACACTAACTATGCACACCCCACCCACCCCAGCCGGTTCACACATGAGGTGAGTGTGTGTGTGTGTGTGTGTGTGTGAGAACCCGCAAAGGCTCTTTTCTTCACAGATTGTACATCGCCCAAGGTGGCCGGATGACTGGCCAGATGGGCGATTCAAAAATGTAATAAATAAATAGGTCTATTTTTGAGAGCCAGAGTGGCGTAGTGATTAGAGTGTTGGACTGGAACTCATCAGATCCAGGTTTTAGTCCCCGCTCAGCCATGAAACCCACTGGGTGACTTTGGGCCAGTCACTGCCTCTCAGCCTAACCTACCTCACAGGGTTGTTGTTGTGAGGACAAAATGGAGAGGGGGAAGAGGAGGATTATGTAAGTTGCCTTGGGTTCCTTGCAATAGGAAAAAAGGCGGGCTATAAATATAATTACTAAATTGAATTAAATAAATAAATTTTGATTTCTCCCCATTTTGGTTCATCCTAAAAGTTGAGCTATATATTTTTTAAAGCCCGTATGAAAATTTGGATGCTTTTTTTTTTGTGGGCTGATGGCTTCCCCTGTGCTGGGCTCTAAAGTGGAGATAAAATGGGTGGCTGGCAGACTGGTGTGCTCATCTTCTGCTCATCACTGCCTGGAGTGGGGAGGATGGCCCAAAGCCAGAGTAGCCTGTGAGGGAGGGAGGGAGGACCTTTGTTAGGGTCCAGACCAAGGGAAGAATGGCTACAGGCAGTGTCAGCGCTAGGGTTTTGAGTCCCCTTGGGCAAGGCACCCTCAATGAGTCTGCTATGAGTGGCTATGGCTCCCCCCCCCCTTCTCTCCTCATTGTCATTGCTTGCCTGCTTGCCAGGCAGAGAGCCAGTGAGCAAGTTGGCTGTGGCATCTCTGGTTCCTCCTTCTCACCACCTCCAGTTGTCTGGGACAGAGCTGAGAGGCAGGTCTACAACGTCTACAACGTTGAAGGGGAGGAGCAAGTCCAGGGGGCCCTTGTTGGTGGGCCCCTGCTGGGGTGTGGGGCCTCACCAGGTGTCCGGCCATGCCTACCCTTGATGGCAGTCCTGGGTACAAGACCTGTGGATCTGGTGGGCCAGGAACTGGGCTGCTGTAAGTCTATTACCCTGGAAAGTAGGAAATTGAAACTAAATGTTAGAGGTCCATGCTCAAGAAGATATTATGCAGGCCGATCTCCCTGTATCTGTGGGGTGTCCAGATCTTGTGAGATTTATTGGTGTCAAACGAAGCAGTGTTACAGCACAATGAACAGGCAGCATCCTGCTAACACAGCTGTTGCTGTAGCACCCAGGCTCACCTCATAGAATCATAGAATCATAGAAAAGTAGAGTTGGAAGGGGCCTACAAGGCCATCGAGTCCAACCCCCTGCTCAATGCAGGAATCCAGGTCAAAGCATCCCTGACAGATGGCTGTCCAGCTGCACCTTGAATGCCTCCAGAGTGGGAGAGCCCACCACCTCCCTAGCTAGTTGATTCCATTGTCTTATTGCTCTGACAGTCAGGAAATTTTTCCTGATGTTTAGTGGAATCTAGGTTCCTGTAACTTGAGCCCATTATTCCATGTCCTGCAAACTGGGATGATCGAGAAGAGATCCTGGCCCTCCTCTGTGTGACATCCCTTCAATTACTGGAAGAGTGCGATCATATCTCCCCTCAGTCTCCTCTTCTGAAGGTTAAACATGCCCAGTTCTTTCAGTCTCTCCTCATAGGGCCTTGTTTCCAGTCCCTTTATCATCCTTGTTGCCCGCCTCTGAACCCTCTCCAGTTTGTCTACATCCTTCTTAAAGTGTGGTGCCCAGAACTGGACGCAGTACTCAAGATGAGGCCTAACCAGTGCTGACTAAAGGGGAATTATCACTTCACATGATTTGGAAGCTATACTTCTATTAATGCAGCCCAAAATAGCATTTGCCTTATTTGCAGCCACATCGCATTGCTGGCTCATAGAATAGAGATTCTATGTCTGGAAGTTGGATTGTTAGGCTGGAAGCCCGCTACTATTCTCCGGCTAGGAATGGTCTTGTGTATCTGTTTCTAGGTACCCTGCTGCCTAGTGGGGATGCTAAAACTCTGTATTGTATGTAAGAACATAAGAAGAGCCATGCTGGTTCAGCCCAAGGGTCCCTCTAGTCCAGTGTTCTGTTCACACAGTGGCCAACCAGCTGCTCACGGGATCCCACAAGCAGGACACATGAGTGCGACAGCACCCTCCCGCCCATGTTCCCCAGCAACTGGTGTGCATAGACATACCGTCTCTGATACCGGAGGTAGCATATAACCACTAGGACTAGTAGCCATTGTTAGCCTTCTCCTCCATGAATTTGTCAACCCCCTTTTAAAGCCGTCCATATTGGTGGCCATCGCTACATCTTGTGGGAGCGAATTCCACAAGTTTAACTATGTGCTGTGTGAAGAAGTCCTGTCCTTTTATCTGTCCTGAATCTCCCACCAATCAGCTCCATGGGATGACCACCCCACTGGGTTCTAGCATCATGAGAGAGCCGTTTCCTCCGCTAGCCCACAGGAATAAACTAAATCAAAACAAATTAAATCATCATCATCACCACCACCATCATAAACAGAACACAGGAAGAGTGCCTACCACTTTCCACTGAGCAAGTGTAGCCTTACATCCCCACACGTGCACACAGCAGCATGAAAGGCAAGGGTTTATGGGACAAGGTGGCCAGGTGTTCCACCCACCACCACCACAACCCCTCTGCACTTCTCTTTTTAGAAATTAAACACTGTCTTCTGACTCTCTTGCGAGTTCACTGTACACAGTTAAGAACACTGTTTCTCTCACCAAACTCCACCCCCTGTATTGAAAGTGTTTTTCCTCTACCCCTCACACACACTTCATCTAAGGCAGTGTTCTCCAACCTTGGGTCCCCAGATGTTTTTGGCCTACAACTCCCAGCATGCCCCAGCCAGCATAGCTGGCTGGGGCATGCTGGGAGTTGTAGGCCAAAAACATCTGGGGACCCAAGGTTGGAGAACACTGATCTAAGGAGTTGCTCCTCAAGGCGGCTTCCCTCTATCTGAACTGCATAGTTAAATAAAATAAAGTCCATGCTTCTTCTCACCTCTTCACCACAGTGTAGCTGCAGGAGCAGAAAGTCTCTTCCAAGTAGGGAGCAAAAGTAGGGCGGCAGCAGCAGACGACCAGCAGTTCGTTTAAGCCAAACTAAGTCCATACACCTAACCCTGTCACCAATATGCCAGCTCATTGGGCAGAGGGCTCCTGTCACCATTCTGAGTTCCTGACTGGTCAATGGATTGCCTAAGAATCCATTGACCAGGCCTATATCTTCCCTGCCCTAATCCTGCTATCGTCTTCCTCCCACTGCTTCTTCATGGGCAGAAGAGACGTCCACCCATGAAGACCCTCCTGCAACTTGAAGGGGGGGAATGTTGTGTTCCTGTGAGCCTTTGTAGGGAGGGACTAGCCTGCTTCCGCAAAGACAAGGCTGAGACTGACTAAGGAGGAGGCCCGACAGCCAGGGCCACCCCGTGGATTGGTTATCAGGCAGAAGGAGGATGGCTGGCTCAGACCGATGAGGTGGAAGGGGGCCAGCTGGCTGGAGGCAGCTTCAGATTGGTGGGGCATTGCTCCATTCACCCTAATGGAGTAGCCTCCACTGGAAGGAAAACCATAGGAGGAATGGAGTGGAGTGGAGTGGCTGGAATCCTAAACAACAGCATGCCACACTGCAACAGTTTGTTGCAGGTTCCATTTATATATCCCATAATTTCAAGGGTGCTTCTCTTAACCGAGCCAGTGTGGCGTAGTGGTGAGAGTGTTGGACTGGGACTCGGGAGATCTGGGTTCTAGTCCCCGCTCAGCCATGAAACTCACTGGGTGACTTTGGGCCAGTCACTGACTCTCAGCCTAACCTACCTCACAGGGTTGTTGTGAGGATAAAACGGAGAGGAGGAGGAGGAGGATTATGTAAGCCGCCTTGGGTTCCTTGCAGGAAAAAAGGCGGGGGGGGGATAAATATAATAAATAAATAAATAAATTAGTTTGCGTGCGTCGTCAGAGCAACCACCATTTTTGTTTTACAAATTCATAGGCAAGTTCTGAAAATGGCAGACTTCACTTGTTCTAGTACCCAACATCTGGTACTTAGTGGTGCACTGCTTCTGCATATGCTGCCTTAAAACAGACTTCTCCCTTCTGCTCTCTGTATGATCGAGGCAGAGGCAGATGTAGTTTAAATGCATAGGTCTATCACCACCATGTGCAGTTTGAACTGTACTTGATGTTCTCGCTGAGCTGTCTACCATGACTCCCCAAGATCTTTTTCCTGGGCAGCTGTAAGGTGGGTTCAGAATGATTATAACTTCCAAGCTGCTTCACTCACATCAAAATGGGTTGTGTCAATTTGTGGGCAAAATAATGAAATAAATATGAATGTCTTGCAAAAATTCAAAGATAAAGGTTTAAAAGGCATCACATGCGATATTTTTGGAGGGGGGGGGGAAATTGGAGATTAATGGTGCAGTCCTAAGCATGTCTAATCAAAAGTAAGACCCATTGAATTCAATGGGATTTCCCCCCAAGTAAATGTAGTGGAGAATCAGCAAAGCAAAGAGAAAAAAAAATCAGCAAAACAAAGTTGGGTAGGGGGAATATGTCACAAAACCATTTCTCCTCAAATTGCTGGGTCCATTTCATGATTTTTTAAATCGAATCGCCATTTCTCACCAACTCAGATTATAGTAAAGATACCGATACTGGCCTACTATGGCAGCCATAACCTTTCGTTAGGGAAATTGCAGATAAATGGCTCTGGATGGGTGACTGATGTTCCCTCAAAGCATCAACAAGTGTGAGGGGCAGACCCAGCTGATGAAGCATCTCAGCCCCAGTGAGAAAGCTTCAAGGTAATAAGAAGTTAAGCAGACTGATGAGTTAAGCACTTATGCGAGGAGAAGGTAAGTGCTATTTAATTTATTTAATCATAATTTAATTTATTAATCATCAGCTAAAGCTGAAACAAGGGCACAGCAAAGGGCATTGCAAGCCAGGAGCTAAATCCCAGGAAGGTAAACTGTTAGAAACCTATACGTAGTTCAGGAGCTAAATTCCAGGGAAGAAAATCCTGTAGAAACTTACAGTTCTTGCAGTCCTGCTTTAACAGAGAAGTCTTAAGTGGCTGCAGTAAACTGCAAAATGGTCCTCCTCTGTGTGACAACCTTCCAAGTACTGGAAGAGTGCGATCATATCTCCGCTCAGTCTTCTCTTCTGAAGGCTAAACATGCCCAGTTCTTTCAGTCTCTCCTCATAGGGCTTTGTTTCCAGTCCCCTGTTCATCTTTGTTGCCCTCCTCTGAAGGCTTTTTAAAGGAAACGGATTGTCCATACAAGGTTTAAAACTAATAAAGACATTTATTAGTTTTACTTACAGTCCGTTTATTCATTTATGCAGGATGCATATAGGCAGATTAGTATATTTGGTGTTAAGAGTCCGCTTCATTGGAGATCACTGGCTGGAAGCCAGCTCAGACCGTGTGTCCATCAGGTTGGGGGGAGAGAGAGAGAGAGAGAGAGAGAGAGAGAGAGAGAGAGAGAGAGAGCTGGCCACAGAGGGGCTGGAAGTAGGGAGGAGGGGTTAAAAAACATGCACCCTGGGGATTGTTCAATTAACCCTTTCCTCCCGCTCTAACTAGTGGTTATATTACCTTGTTGATTTAAGCAGGCAACATTACAATGTCCATAATCGACAACAACTACTGCTTATCTCTCGACCCGGAGTAATTTACAACATTTTGCTTTTTTTGGCAGTGGCGGCAGATACTGGGGGTCTTGAGGGGCTGCCAGAAAGGGCTCAGGGGGGGGGGCTGCTCATGGGCCAACACTTTTTGCACCCCTTCTCTATACTGGGGTGGTGTCACTGTGTATGTCAAAGAGAGCATAGAATCCAGAAAGCAACAAGAGGGGAAGGCACTAATATGTCACCAAAAGATAAGAGGCCCCCAAGGAAGGGGGGGATTGTTTTTCCAAAACATGCTGGGCAAAATATTTTTTTCTTCTTCAGGCACCTGAGAATTTTTTTCTCTTTCGTTTGGGGAAAGAGGGAACAGAGCCAAACAAATAGAAATCACGGAAGGATTAGACTGATTCGCAGAATCACTGTGGGTGACCATACTAGGCCCCAAAAGTAATTTAGTACTGAGGACACATTATCCCCCCATCCCCCCCCAACCAAAATGCAGAGTAATCTTGAGATGGAGAATGAAATTGGGGAGGCATCTAAAGGAGAATGTGTTATAATGGGTAATATCAATTACCTTCAGATAGAGTGGATAGTCATTTGTTCCAATCATGATAAAGAAATAACATTTCTAGATACTCTAACACAGGGGCCCCCAACCCCCGGGCAGTGGACTGGTCCCAGTCTGTGGCCTCTTAAGAACTGGGCTGTGTGGCGCCCGGCCGCCGCACCACCCGGCCACCGCACTGCCCGGTTTTACAAAAATGCTTGTTGGGGAGGCGAGCAGAGGGACGAGCAGTGGGGGGGTGCTCGCCAGAGCTCGCGAGCACCCCAAGAGCCAGGACGGGGTGCTTGGCGTGGGGTGCAGCGGCCGGGCGCGGGGCGCGCCGCCCGCCAGGATGCGCTGCAAGCACCCCATCCTGGCTCTCCGGGTGCTCACGAGCTCCGGCGAGCACACACACACACACCCCGCCGCTCGTCCCTCTGCTTGCCTCTCCGATGAGCATTTTAGTAAAGCCGGAAGTGACGCGACGGGTCTCCCGTCGTATCACTTCCGGTTCTGTGGCGCTGCCACCCGGGCCGCACAGCAGGTGAGCGGTGGGTGACACCCCCCCCCCGGTCAAGTGGAAAAATTTATTCCATGGGACCCGGTCCCTGGTCCCAAAAAGGTTGGGGACCGCTGCTCTAACAGAGTGATCCTATGGGCCCTAGACAGCATTTAGGGGGCCATAGAATTCTTCAGATTCCCAGATCCAAGGTCAGAAAACAATTCTGACCTTGAAGCTTGGGATTCGTGCTCGGATCCTGCCCCCCTTGCAGCAAGTGTGGAAAGAACCAGCCGACTGCTTCTCCAAGGTTGAAAAGTTGACCTCGGAGAAGAGGTAAAGGGGAGTTCTGTGGGGAGGGGACTGGGGCCACCAGGATACGATGTATCCCCTCCCTGTCCGAAGTGCTGCAGCTAGACAGCCAAAATCGACCATCTAGCTGACTTGCAGGGCAGGAGGATCGAGGAGGTGACCATTGCCTCCGCACTCCTCTCACCCTGGATAGGATGCCCATAATCCTCAGAGTTTGGAGGCTTGTGGCCATCGCCATTGGATTGCACCCTAAATGACTGTGCCCTAGAACAGTTGGTCATAGAACCAACCAAAGGGTGGTGGTGGTGGTGGCGGCGGCCATGGACTTAATCCTAAGTGGTGCCTAGGACCTAGTGTGAGATAGAAATGTTGTTGCACCAGCTGGAAACGGTGACCACAGAGCCATCGTGTTCAATTTATATGTAAGTGGAAAATTGCCAAAGAAGTCCAACACTTGACTTCAAAAGTGGAACTTTTCTAAAATGAGGGGATTGGTAAAAAGAAAGATCAAAGGGGAAGTCAAGAGGGTTAAGTCTCTCCAAAATGCTTGGTAGTTACTCAAAACTGCAATAATAGAAATTCAGCTAGAATGCATACTGCAGGTCAAGAAAGGTACCACCAAGCCCAAGAGATCACCAGCTTAGAGTGCAATCCTATGCAAGTTTAGACAGAAAAAAGGCCTACAGCTTTGCTCTACTGACTGGGGCATGCTGGGAGTTGTAGGCCTTTTTCTGTCTAAACTTGCATAGGATTGTGCCTTTAGTTAATGAGCAGTGTCAAGGAAGCTATTAGCGAAAAAAGACTTCTTTTAGAAAATAGAAGTCTTGCCCAAATGTGGAAAACAAGAAGGAACACATACTTGTACAAGAGAAATACAAGCAAACAATAATTGGCTAAGTATTTTGAGGTGCATATTGTTAAAACATTACAACCAACAATTAAAAAAACATTTAACTATATCAGAAGCAGGAAAGCAGCTAGGGAGGTGGTTGGACTATTGGATGATAAGGGAATTAAAGGACTACAAAAGGAGGATAAGGAGATTGCAGGGAAGCTGAATGAATTCTTTGCATCTGTCTTCACTGCAGAAGATACAGGGCAGATATACCCCCATGCCTGAACTGACATTTTCAGGAAGTCTGAGGAACTGAGAAAACAGTGGTGACAAAACATGAATGTCTAATCCAGGGCTCTCCAACCTTGGGTCCCCAGATGTTGCTGGCCTACAGCTCCCAGCATACCCAGCCAGCATGGCTAATGGCAAGGGATTCTGGGAGCTGTAGTCCAGCGACATCTGGGGACCCGAGGTTGGAGAGAGCCCTGCTCTAGACCTTACTGACAAATGGATAACAAACAAATTACCAGTTCTAGATGGTATCCATCCTAGAGTTCTTAAAGACATCAAATCTGAAACAGCTGCTCTTCTGATAAAACATATTTTCCCTAAGATCAACAGGGCTCTACTTACGTTCTGATGAACTGATGGTTAGGAGATGTATAGAAATCATTGCTGGAATCCTTGGAATGTGAGAGCCATTTGAAGAAGGTGACTCATCCTCTGCCCCCAACCCCCTCCCCAAACTAAGAATGCAGCCTTGCTTACACTGAACAGTCATTTTACATTTACTTCCAATGACACTCATCTGCCACAGTTCAACACCATCCTGGTATTCATATATTTGAATCTACCATGATAGGGAAACATATTGCTTGCATGGAGCACGGCCTATAACGAACCGGCGACTGAAATCTGAACTGCGTGGACATTTGCCCTCAGAAGAGCTTCCATCGCTCCCCTCTTGTACCTCAGGCCCATGTTTGATCATGTTAGCCAAGAACAAATAAACAGGCTGCCCTTTACATCTTCAAAAGCCTCTTGTGAACATTAAATATGCAGTTCACACATCTCTGTTATCCAGAAGAAATAGCTGCCCCGTGAGCAGAAAATGTCACCATTTATAATAATACCCCTAATCTCTGCTGGCCAGGAACTCAGAGAGACTGATTGCTGTGCACACTGGGGTGGTAACGAATGAAAAGGAAGATGTTGTGCATCATCAAGAAGTTAACAACAACAACAACAACATACCACTCCTGTGTTACATACCTGTCACTGCGTGGATGTGGTGCGCTGATGGGGAACCTCCAGCCTGTGGGCCGTACTCGGCCTGCCAAGCCAACCCATCTGGCCCACGGAGGCCTTGAGCAAGGCCACTTCCCCTCCTTGATGCCCTCAGAGAAGGGAGAGGAGACAGTCGAACAACTGACCTGTGACCTTGAGGCTGTAGGTCAGTTCGCTTTGCTCATCCCTCCCCTTCCCCAATTGAGGAGGGGGAGTGGGGAGCAAAGCCAGCTTGGGACTCAGCCAGTCCCTCAAGGAGCGGTTTCTTGAGGCACCAACTGAACCTGCTTTGCTCCTCCCTCGCCTTCCCTGACTGGGGGAAGTTGCAGCTTCGTTACTCTCCTGTGTTCTGTCTCTCATTTTTTGGTGCTTGTTCAGATAATCCATTACCAAAGTTTTGCAGCTACTGTACTACGCTTGTTTTGGGCGGAGTAATAGTACCCCCCCCCCCCAAAAAGGAGCCCTACTGAGCAGGGAGTAAACAATGCTAGAGTTTCTCACTCATTTTTACCCCTGAACTGCTTACATAATCCAGGCATAAATTGGGGCCATTCCAGATGATTAAAACTTTCCCTTAAGGCTACACTTGCATGGGCTCCGATCTCCGTGACACCCAAGTTGTGTGTTCCAGCACACGAGAGGGAAGTTGCAGACTTTAAACAGAATAGAAAAAGCTGTATGTGGAGGCACAGTAGCTGCGGCTTAGTGGTAAAGAACAAGTGTTGCATGCTGAGGGTCCCAGGTTCATTCTCTGGCATCTCCAGTTAAAAGGTAGCAAGTGATATTGAGAAAGACCTCTGGCTGAGTACCTGGAGAGCTGCTGCCAATCAGCGCAGATTATTACTGTGTATTGATCTGTTTTATGATATGGATTTCACCCCCTTTATTTTCTTCTTCTTTTGTTCTTGCTGTTGTGTTGCCAATAAAAAGACTAAAAGAGAAGAGACGAGCAGACCATACTGGGCTAGATAGTTAAATACTCTGACCTGGTATGATGCATCTTCCTTTCTTTTAAAAGCCGGCCTACGTAATAGAATTTTTTTTAAAAAAAATTACAATCTTTTGCCCATATAACATGCCTGCCTGAACGACTAGCATCTCCTATTTGCACAGGAGGTATTTTCATAATGGATACATACAACCTGACTAAGGATCGCGCAAGAACTACCATTTATGGATTTAAGCTGAATTGCTTAACGAACTGGTTGGAAACTTGTCTCCCTGGGCTGTGCAGTTTAGTATCGAACCAAAGATCCCTTGGAGCACATTTCCCAACCCCCTGAGGCTTGGAGATTGCAAACAGCCACGTTATTATTGCGGGGCTGGCGGTGAATTAGTAAAATGTGCTGCAGAATCCCCACAACCTTGCAGTAGAGATTGCTTCTGCATGCGTTCCGTGGCTTTTCTGATTCAGCTCTTTCTCCTCCTATAGATCTGGACTTGGCAGCAACGAGGTGTGATTAGAATATACAGAGCTGCTTTCGCAAAAGCCGATTGCTCAGAGTGATTTTCTCTGCCGCCGCCGAATGAAATTGATGCCCCGCATTGTGTGTCACGCTACATCGTCTGCAGCCTTCAAACCCATGCTAAGCATGGCAAGAGCATTCTCTAAAGCCTTTTCATATTGAATAGCACATCCCAGAAGCGCATATGTTGCCGGTGCTACGTACGGTAGATTTTAAAAATATTTTTTTATTTCTGGGAAGCTTGGGTCAAACAACACCTTCACGACTTGTGGGGAGGCAACAATGAGAAGGAAATCCATTTTGGTCTTTGAGACTTGCCAGATTGTCAGCAGAAAGATGGCTCTGTGCGTTCAGTATTTGTCATCCATTTATATTGTTTGCACACAAGGATAAACACACAGCACCAGCCTTCAGTTCCACCCTGCAGCAGCAAATGTTGCATGCTAAAACGAAACTCAACGTTTAATCCTTTGGAATGAAAGGGGAACACAGTGAACGGTACCCAGCCGACTCGTGCATGTTTGTGCTCAAACCATGGTAGCAGTTCATTATAGGCTGCTGTTATAAACTGGACCTTCTCCTGCTTCTACTGAAAACCACGATGGTGCTGCTGCATAGTTAAGCTGGGTTGTGCTAGTTCTGGTAGGGCGCCTTACACTCATCACGTCGTTTTCAGGGATCATCATCATGCAGTGTTATGCCAAGGTTAAAGCATCCTTCTGCTGGACGGCCAGTGGCAGGTTATCGCTGAGCCACCAGTCCTACCCTTCCAGTTGAAATAAGAAGAGCCCTGCTGGATCAGACCAAAGGTCCATCTAGTCCAGCGTTCTGTTCACACAAGTGGCCCACCAGCTGCCCATGGGGATCCCACAAGCAGGACATGAGTGCAACAGCACCCTCCTTCCTGTCTCACAGCAGAACAGTGTGGCGTAGTGGTTAGAGTGTTCGATTGGGACCCGGGAGATCTGGGTTCAAGTCCCCGCTCAGCCTTGAAACTCACTGGGTGACTTTGGGCCAGTCACTGACTCTCAGCCTAACCTACCTCACAGGGTTGTTGTGCGGATAAAATGGAGAGGAGAAGGAGGATTATGTAAGCCGCCTTGGGTTCCTCGCAGGAAAAAAGGCGGGGTATAAATATAATAAAACAAACAAATAAATGCAAGATGTGTGCGTGGTAGGGATGCTTGAGGAATTTGGTCTTTCTGAAATATACAAAGTGACCTTTTCCACATCTCCAGGAATAATGAACATCCCCATCAAAACTTAGTTATCCACTGGCCTTTGAACTTCCTGAATGTTCCAGCACAGTTCTCAGCACAAATCAATCAATCCAATCAATAATGCTTAGAAATTCATGCATTGAGAGTGTGGAGGAAGGGGGGGTTGGCTGGCCCGCCACACCCCCACCCTTTCCTACTCCAAAGGAACCAAGACCCCTAGAGATCTCAAGGTACCAGATTGCCAGCCTCAGCTGTCTGCAATCCTACTTGAATCTCTGTTCAGGGACTCGCCTTTAATTCTGTAACCTGGATTTAGATACTGACCTCACAGAGTACTACAAAACCCATGTGGGGTAAAACCAAGACAAGGTTTATTCTGGTAGCATTTTACAACAAGATTAGGGAAATGAGAGAAGCACACAAAATAAAGAGAGAGACACTTTAGTACACAGAAAAGCTGCAAAACAATAAAACCTGATTCCTTAATATCTCTCAGGCATACACCTATGTTACCTGAGGGTATTCTCTTCAAGGGTTAAATCCAGCACAGCCTTGCCGCCCGATGGAGAATTACCACACCTACCCGAAGGTCCGAGATGGGTAAACTCCTACAAGGCTTGCCTTCACTAGAGCCCTCATCCAGCTCATTTCACCATGAGCTAACTGGGGTCGGATCCTGATGCCCCCCCCAAAGGCTTGGGGCCTCTCTTTGGCTTGCCGCCATCACCCAATAGCCAGGGTAGCCGGTAGCCACGCGATCCAAAGTCAGACAAAGACCAAGACCCACGCTTTGGGAAATATCTCTTCTCCCCCTCCCCCTTTCTGTAGCTTTCCTGCCTTCAGCCAATTAGAAAGAACTTCACCTGGCCAGGCAAGGGAGGGGGAACTCATGACTCATGGCTCATGGCTTATGGCTTTGAACTACATTTACATATGAACGCTTTCAGCCTGGCTCCTCCAGAACTCCAGGCGCCAGGCCCCATCCTATGTTTTATGTACCTTTCGCTTCCTCCCAGCCCCCTCAACTGGCCCCACTTGGCTTACACATGAGGAGGCGTGTGTGTGTGTGTGTGTGTGTGTGTGTATGCATGCAGGAACCCCCAAGGGCCCCTTTCTCCACACGCTAACTATGCACACCCCACCCCAGCCGGTTCACACATGAGGTGTGTGTGTGTACCCCCAAAGGCTTGTTTCTCCACAGAGAGAAAATACATTTTGAAATAATATTTAGATGAAAAATCCGAAAACAACAGCATGAAATTTAATAGGGATAAATGCCAAGTGCTGCACCTAGGGAAAGGAAACCAAATGCAGAGTTACAGAATGGGGGACACTTGGCTCAACAATACTACAAGTGAGAAGGATCTTGGAATTGTTGTAGATCACAAACTGAATATGAGCCAGCAATGCAATGTGGCTGCAAAGAAGGCAAATGCTATTTTGGGCTGCATTAATAGAAGTATAGCTGCCAAATCGTGGGAAGTGATAATTCCCCTTTACTCAGCACTGGTTAGGCCTCATCTTGAGTACTGCGTCCAGTTCTGGGCACCACACTTTAAGAAGGATGTAGACAAACTGGAGAGGGTTCAGAGGAGGGCAACAAGGATGATAAAGGGACTGGAAGCAAGGCCCTATGAGGAGAGACTGAAAGAACTGGGCATGTTTAGCCTTCAGAAGAGGAGACTGAGGGGAGATATGATAG
Source organism: Shinisaurus crocodilurus (assembly GCA_021292165.1). Lineage (NCBI taxonomy): Eukaryota > Metazoa > Chordata > Lepidosauria > Squamata > Shinisauridae > Shinisaurus > Shinisaurus crocodilurus. Next base: position 295,141,482 of record CM037876.1, read on the forward strand.
CACTCTTCCAGCACTTAAAGGATTGTCACACAGAGGAGGGCCAGGATCTCTTCTCGATCATCCCAGTTTGCAGGACATGGAATAATGGGCTCAAATTACAGGAACCCAGATTCCACCTAAACATCAGGAAAAAAATTCCTGACTGTCAGAGCAATAAGACAATGGAACCAACCAACTAGCTAGGGAGGTGATGGGCTCTCCCACTCTGGAGGCATTCAAGGTGCAGCTGGACAGCCATCTGTCGGGGATGCTTTGACCTGGATTCCTGCATTGGGCAAGGGGTTGGACTCGATGGCCTTGTAGGCCCTTTCCAACTCTACTTTTCTATGATTCTATGATTCTATCCCTAGATTAACATGGAAACAGGATGGAATGGACATATGAATGAACCCATGTGAAAGTGACATGGATCAGAAATACAGTCATGCCTTGGATTGAGAGCATAATTCGTTCTGGAAACGTGCTTGTAATCCAAAACACTCTTATATCAAAACGAAATCCCCCCCAAAAAATTTGTACAGAGATTTTTAAATTTAAGCCGTACTACAGTACTTGTATTGCAAGACGTCGCTTGTATATCAAGTCAAAAATAAATAAATAAATATTTAAAAATTTGCTTGTCTTGCAAAACGCTCTCAAACCAAGTTACTTGCAATCCACGGTATTACTGTAAAAGGATTTGTACCTCCCTATGTGTGAAGTCACATCAATCCTTCTTCTAGCAAAGATCAGCTTTAAGCATTTCTCTGTGCCGCAAATTGATTGATTTAGAGAATGTAGCACAATCCCCCCCCCCCCGATTCACTCAGACATTAGCCCCGTTGATTCCAGTGTGACTTACTCCCATGTAAGGGTTGCAGACTTGGAGATGGAAAATGAAGACAGCATGGAAACACATCCCGTGTCTTCCTTGGCTATTTTGAAAAACTGAAAAAAGATGTCAAAATGGCACACGCATCCCCCCTGCCCCCTCCGCCTTTGGACTGGAAAGGGTGTGTTTTTATGACACACAGAGATGGAGATTGGAGACAGGAAAAGTGATGCCCCTCCTGGAACAGTCTGCCTGTGGATCCACCTGCTAGTTGTTGCATCTAGCCCACTTAGGATGGAGTAAGGTTTCTGCCTTTAGATCCAGATTTTTTAAGCCTTTAAAAACCCAGTTGCTTCTTGTTCCTTTATAGTAATGCTGACCCTGTGGATCCCAAATGTCTTAGGCATGAAAGTAGCATTGCTGTATGTATCTACATGTTGTGTTCTTTCGCATAAGATGGTGTATCAATTTTTTAAATTTTATTTTTTACTTGATGCCTTGATGTTGTTTTTAATTTAGTTTGGCATTTAGCTTTGGTGGTGGTTGTGTTGCTGTTGTGTTTTTTTAAAGAAGAGAATGCAAATTGCCGTTGTTTGATAATGTTATTGATTGAATTGTCCCAAATGAATCTGTATGCTTCCCAGCTCATTAAAGCTTCGGGCTGTGAATTGTTCTTTGCTATCGTATTTTCACTGTAGACTGGCTCCCGAACAGCTTGATTGAAAGAAGTGCCACTGTGGTGTAAGCACACTATGAAATGAATAGCCCTTTTATCTGAGGTGGAGGGAAAGAAGAGACTGAAAATGACCTGATAATTTGATTAAGACCATTGCAAAAATAAAGCCCCCAAAGCCTCAAATTACGGAATATACCATTTTCAAAGCCTACTCATTTTCATTCATTTCTTTACCCACTGTACCTTCTGGAATTCATAGAATCATAGAATAGTAGAGTTGGAAGGGCAGTCAAGTCCAACCCCCTGCTCAATGCAGGAACCCAAGTCAAAGCATCCCTGACAGATGGCTGTCCAGCTGCACCTTGAATGCCTCCAGTGTTGGAGAGCCCAGTTGGTTCCATTGGCATATTGCTCTAACAGTCAGGAAATTTTTCCTGATGTTTAGGTGGAATCTGGGTTCCTGTAAATTGAGCCCATTATTCCGTGTCCTGAAATCTGGGATGATCGAGAAGAGATCCTGGCCCTCCTCTGTATGGCAACCTTTCAAGTACTGGAAGAGTGCTATCCTATCTCCCCTCAGTCTTCTGAAGGCTAAACATGCCCAGCTCTTTCAGTCTCTCCTCATAGGGCCTTGTTTCCAGTCCCCTGATCATCTTTGTTGCCCTTCTCTGAACCCTTTCCAGTTTGTCTACATCCTTCTTAAAGTGTGGTGCCCAGAATTGGACGCAGTACTCAAGATGAGGCCTAACCAGTTCCGAGTAATGGGGAATTATCACTTCCCGCAATTTGGAAGCTATACTATTAATGCAGCCCAACATAGCATTTGCCTTTTTTGCAGCCACATCACATTGCTGGCTCATATTCAGTTTGTGATCCACAACAATTCCAAGATCCTTCTCACTTTTGTAGTATTGCTGAGCCAAGTATCCCCCATCCTGTAAGTGTGCAGTTGGTTTCTTTTTCCTAGGTGCAGCGCTTGGCATTTATCCCTATTAAATTTCATTCTGTTGTTTTCAGCCCAGTGCTTTAGCCTATCGAGATCACTTTGAATTTTGTTTCTGTCTTCCAGAGTATTAGCTGTTCCACCCAACCTTGTGTCATCTGCAAAATTGATAAGCATTCCCTGTACCTCCTCATCCAAGTCATTAATAAAAATGTTGAAGAGCACTGGGCCCAGGACCAAGCCCTGCGGTACCCCGCTCGTTACCTCTCCCCAGTTTGAGAAGGAACCATTGATAAGCACTCTTTGAGTCCAATTCTGTAGCCACCTGTGGATCCACCTGCTAGTTGTTGCATCTAGCCCACTTAGGATGGAGTAAGGTTTCTGCCTTTAGATCCAGATTTTTTTAAGCCTTTAAAAACCCAAACACTTAGTTCAAAAAGAAACCTGTTGGCAGAGGAGTAGCCATGGGAAAACATTCAGTAGGTTGAGTACTGCCTCAATTGAAAGTTATCCCTTCCCAGACATGCTTTCCCCCTAATACAGGGCTCTCCAACCTTGGGTCCCCAGATGTTGCTGGACTACAGCTCCCAGAATCCCTTGCCATTAGCCATGCTGGCTGGGTATGCTGGGAGCTGTTTGCCAGCAACATCTGGGGACCCAAGGTTGGAGAGCCCTGCCCTAATAGAAATGACAATTGGAGGTTTATTACACCCATTTGCATGTTTCATGTAGTTAGATCCAGAGGTGGCTTTAAAAAAAATTAAATCATGCGAGACCCTCCAGATGTTGTTGGACTCCAGATGTTGCAGTCCATCAACTTCTCCAGACTTTGCAGTGGAGCCCTAGCTCCATTATCATCCCTAGCCAGCATAACCAATGGTGAGGGATTATGGGAACTGAAGTCCAATAACATCTGGAGGGTCACATACTCACTGTCCTTGAATTAGACAAAGTAATTGAGTCCAAGGTCTAACAATAACTCTTAGACCTTAACAACTGTACTGGCATTTCTGAGCACAATTCAAGGTGCTGATCTTTAAAGTTTCAATCCTAAATGCCTTGGGACCAGCATACCATAATGATCACCTTCTTCCACCTGAGCCTCCTCAAGTATTAAGATCTTTCTCAGAGGCTCTTCACAGGTCAGATAACTGGTGATAGGGGATAGGATCTTTTTAGTGGTGGTGCCCCTGTTCTGGAATTCTTTCCACAGGCAGGCTCCACTGGCACCAAGTCTGATATCTTTTTGGCACCAGGTGAAGTTGTTGTTGTTTTTATTTGCCCAGGCCTTTTGAGATCTTCTGTCTTCTTAATCTCTCTTTTTAATTTTGCATGCTCTGCTGTTTATATTTGTATTTCTTTATTGTTTTTCTTGTTTTTTATTGTGGGTTTTTTTTTAACTCCTTGCTAAGCTGCTCTGGGGATCCCTTTGGGATCTGAAAAGCAGGATAGCAAATACGTACCCTAAGTCAGGGAACCATTTAGGGCTCCTGGGCACATTTGGCAATTTCTCCTGGGCACCACCACAAAATGGTTGCCATGGGAGGTGTGGCAAGTGAGAAAGGACACCTAGCCCACCCAAACAACTATGTACAAGGCAGAGGTGATGTCTGAGCCCTAACACACTAAACAACCCCACTGAACCAATTGTTTTCAGCACCAATGAAACCTATTTCACAGACAGAAGGCAAACTCTTTTCTCTTCCCACCCCTCTACCAACTCATTTCACCACTACCTCTTTTTCTCTCTTACTCTGGATCACCTCCCATGCGCTCTCTCTCTTTCTCACTCTTTCTCTCACCCGGCTCATCACCCGTAGACACGCTGTCTCTTGCTCTCTCTCACACACACACACCTTGCTTCTCCTCTGCACATGAAACATAATACTGCTTTTCAGGATCCCTCCAAAATCCCTCCTCAAACCCTTTCTCTCTCTCCCTCTCTTTCTCACACATATGCAGCCCCCGTCCATACACACACACACACACACACACACACACACACCCCTCCCCAATGCCCCAGCTGCCCCCCCCTCCCCGCTGGCTTCCTGGTGCTCTCTCTCTCACCCCCTCCCCGCTGGCTTCGTGCTGGCTTCCCTAACATTGCAGCAGGCTCACTACTGCCCTTCCTAGCTCCCCACAACTGTGCTCCCTAGCCCCTCACCGCTCTTCTTCTTCTTCTTCTTCTTCTTCTTCTTCTTCTTCATTTATTTATTAGATTTATATTCCGCCTTTTTTTCCTCCTGCAAGGAACCCAAGGCGGCTTACATGATCCTCTTCCTCTCCATTTCATCCTCACAACAACCCTGTGAGGTAGGTCAGGCTGAGAGGCAGTGACTGGCCCAAAGTCACCCAGTGAGTTTCATGGCCGTGTGAGGATTAGAACCTGGATCTCCAGAGTCCCAGTCCAACACTCTCACCACTATGCCACACTGGCTGTCTTAGCCCTCTCCCCCCAAGTTACCAGACAGAATTGGCAGGAGTCCCTTTTCTTTCTCCCCCCACTCACTTTTCCTTGGTGGCTGGATGCACTGCAGAGGAAGGCATCGGCCCGCAGCCGCCCACCATCTTAATTTCCAAAGAATGTCTCTGAGCCCTACGTGTGGCCTGGAGGCATTCACGGGAAATGAAGATGGCAGCAGCTCAGGCTGCTTTGAAGCAATACCAGCTTCCAGCAAGAAAATTTGCTAATTATCCATACATTTTTAAAAGTGGGAGGGGTAGGGCTGGCTCCAAGAAAGGTGTCCAGGAGTGCACAGGTGCCCGTGGGCGACACGTTGCCTACCCCCATCCTAAATATATAAATGTCCACAGCCACTGAATACCAGATGCTTTGGGCAGACAGAAAAGGAGAGGCTTGTTGCCTTCGTGGCCTGTCTATAAGCTTCCCAGGGGTATCTAGCTGGCCACTGTTGCAAAGAGAATTCTGGACTCAGCAGACCGTTGGCCTGATCCATTCGGATGCTGAACTTAATGGAGCTTTGGTCTGATCCATTAGGATGCTGGATTAGACAGACCTTTGGCTTGATCCATTAGGATGCTGGACTAGGCAGTGTTACGACAGATAATTCTGGGCGCTAGATTCCCTCTAACCCCACACTCTTACGAAAGGTTTAGGATCTTTAGCTGGGGTAAAACCTGCGCTGCTGGGGTGGAAAGTGTGCGCTTTGCTCCTTTTATACTTAAACAAACCTACACACACACATAGACTCCAGAAACAAAAGGGTGGTTTTATTGAAGTAGAAATACAGAGAAGGTACAGCGTCTTACTTGTTGGTAAAGCAAACCTAGTGATGTCAGGCAGCAAAATATCCTTACGCTATGGTTCAAACACACCCTGTATTCTGGAGAGGAGAAAGAGTCCCTTTTGCCCTGACAGGCCTGAATAGGAAAAGGGACGGGGAGAGATTCCCGCCTAGAAGGATAGAAAAGCAAAGTCCTGGCTACTACCTGTCTGCTGTGATGAGGTTCCAGCTGTAGCCCCGCAGTCCAGTCCACGTTCCAAAGTGACCCCCTCAGCTCTCTCTCCCCCAACACACCTTGCTAAAACCTCTTGGTTCTTATAGTCTCCTTCCCGCCTTTTTGGAGAAAAGAGAGCAGTGGGGGCAGTCTTTGCCCCACAGATGTCTTCAAACTCTGCTACTGACCTTACTCTTTATGTTTTGATTACTCATAATGGGTGTACTTAGGAAAGCAAAGTTTGGGTCTTCTTTCTGATGGGACTGTTTTAAAACCATGGCAATGAAAATGGCAAATAATGTTGGGGCGATAACACATCCCTGTTTAACACCTGATCCCACTTTAAATGGAGCACCATGAGAGCCGTTGTTGTCCAAAACCGTTGCCGTCATGTTGTCATGGAGAAGTCGCAAGATATTCACAAATTTATTGGGGCATCCAATTTTCATAAGGATAGTCCAGAGAGCTGTACGGTCTACAGTATCAAAGGCCTTAGCCAAATCGATAAATGCCATATAAAGGGGTTGATTTTGCTCCCGGCATTTTTCTTGGAGCTGACGTGCAGTAAAAATCATGTCTACTGTCCCTCTAGAGGGGCGGAAACCATATTGAGTTTCAGGGAGGATCTCTTCTGAAATAGATAGAAGACGGTTTGCGAGAATCCTAGCAAATATTTTACCTGCGGTTGCTAAGAGAGAAATGCCCCGATAGTTTCCACAGTCTGTTCTATCACCCTTCTTAAAGAGAATTCTTAAAGAGAATTATGGCATCCCTGAAGTCTTCTGGGATCTCTTCTCTTATCCAGATTTTTTCGATGAGTTTATGAAGATGTACAAGTTCGGGGGGCCCTTCTTTAAAGATTTCAGCAGGAATCCCATCTGGTCCACTAGCTTTGTTGTTCTTCATTTGATTAATGGCTTTTTTTACTTCATCCAAAGTGGGGAGTATTGCAAGTTCCTCTTTAATTTGTTTTTGCGGGATTTGCGAAAAAATCTCATTATCCACCTTAGATTTACGATTTAAAAGGTCATAATAATGCTCTTTCCAACGCAGTGCAATAGACTCTTTGTCTTTTAAGAGTTTGGTGCCATCTTTTGATTGTAAAGGGTTTGTACCATAGGTTTTTGGTCCATAAATGGCCCTTGTGGCCTTAAAAAAGCCCCGTGCATCATGAGATTCTGCAAGTTGTTGAATTTCTTCAGCTTTCTTTTTCCACCAAGCATTCTTAAGTTCTCTTGTTCTTCTTTGGACCTCAGCCTTTACGCTAGCGTAGGTTTTTTTCTTGGCAGTGCAGTTAGTATCATTTTGCCATATTTGGAAGGCTTTCCTTTTTTGGTCAATTATATATTTAATCTCATTATCATTTTCATCAAACCAATCCTGATGTTTCTTAGTTTCATATCCAATAGTTTGTTCACAAGCTGCAATAATGGAGGTTTTCAGCTTAGACCAATGGTCCTCAATGTTGTCAGGAGGTTCCGTAGGTAGATGTTCCTTAAGAAGTGATTGAAGACGAGTTTGCTTAATAGGATCTTGAAGGACTTGGATGTTCATTTTACGCCTTGGTTTCCTTCCTTGAAGCCTACGTTGGGGAGCAATGTTGATAACCATAGTGGACCGGATTAGTCGGTGGTCTGTCCAGCAGTCGTCGGCACTCACCATGGCCCTAGTAAGAAGTACATCGCAGCGATCTCTAACACGGACAATTACATAATCCAGAAGATGCCAGTGCTTTGACCGTGGGTGCTGCCATGATGTTTTAAACTTATTCTTTTGTCGAAAGAGCGTGTTTGTAATAGTGAGATTATGCTCTGCACATATAGACAAAAGTAAGAGTCCAGTTCGGGTTGCTATAACCAACTCCGTCTTTTCCAATAGTTTCTGGCCATAAATCAAAGTCACGCCCGACTCTTGCGTTAAAATCGCCCAGGAGGATAATTTTATCCTCCTTAGGTATCTCTGACAGGAGGGTGTCCAACTGGCTGTAAAAACTTTCCTTGATGTCATCATCAGCATCTAATGTTGGTGCATAAGCTTCTGGTGGTATTCGCCCAGTGGGGGGAGAATGAGCCATATCTTTTCAGGAGAAATCCTCCTGTGCTTTAGGCCATATGCAATATTCAGGTCTTAATCAATGCAAGCCCGCCACTCATTTGCCTATGCATGCCTCTAGGCTTCACTCACTCTTCCATTCAAACCTTCAGTCAAGACCTTTGGTCTGATTCATTAGGATGCTGGACCAGATGGACTTTTGGTCTGATTCATTAGGACTCTGGACGAGATGGACCATTTGGCTCTTCTTGTGTCCTTTTAACCTGCAGCTGTCTCCAGAAGAAAGAGATGGCTGGGGGTTTGGGAGTAGGCTGATTGCCAAATGATGACGCCTCTGTGTCAACTTTCCCTTTCTCTCTCTCTCTCTCTCTCTCTCTCTCTCTCTCTCTCTGATCCACACTCCTGGGGATCCAAGGATAGCAGCAAGAGCACAAGCCCTAGATGAGCCAAAGGACAGCAGAAGCAGGGACAGAAAAGGGAAAATACAACCCTAAATTATCTCCCTTTTCACTAGCAATCTCTCTCCCTCCTTCCCCAGGCCCTTGAGAGGAGCCATGCCCATGCCCAAGCCCTCCTTGGGGTGAGTCAAGTGAAAGCAGAAGAAGGCTAGGCAGGGAACCCTAAGATTTCCCCCAAGTCATTCCTGGATTTTGAATGTCCAGCTCAAAAGCTGCCCTGGATACTAAACATAGATCTTCAATCCCGCTAACTGTCTGGATGAAAAAACAGGTGGCAACTCTCTAATTTGGGGAAGAAGTTAAAGGATGTTGTATGCATGCAGTAATGAGCACAGAAGGGAGGTTTAGACCAGAGTTAAAGTGAATTAATTGCCAGTTCTTTTGATCTAACAGAGATGTATGTACTGGCTCGGCAGCATGTACATGATCACATTCATCACTCCTCTAGCATTATTATTAAGCCTTCCGTGTCTGCTCTTGGTCAAAGGTTTGCACTTCTATTGTTCCTCTGGAATGATAGGATCCCATCTGCTGTTTTCCTGCTGTTTTCGGGGCTTTTGAGTGGTGTGTTTCCCCTCCCCTCCCAGGCTGAGCAGAAAGTTCTAACAAGACAGAGCTTATCTTGAATCTCATCAAGCTAAACTTAACGTGTTGTTCTCAGTGCTAGGACTCAGCCCTGGAACATATGCAGTAGGATTATCAATACATTTGCATTGGTATTGCTAAAAGCACAATCTTTCCCTCTGCTGGCACCTTTTGTAGTCACTGGGATGGTACATACAAAAGCACGGTGAAGAGAACATGTGAGCCAGTTGTGGATTTGTGTGTTCCTTCCACCCACCCCCATCAGGAGCAAATTTCCCCCCTCCCTTGCACTAATTGTAATTGGCACTGTTGTAAACTGCCCAGGGAGCTTCAGCTATTGGGTGGTATAGAAATGAAATATGATGATGATGATGATGATGATGATGATGATGATGATGATGATGATGGAGGGGGTTGGATCCCTTTCAGCCTGAAGGGCCGAATTCCATTTCACAAAAGCTCTCGGGGGCCACATTCCAGTGGTGGGCGGCACCAAATGCTACAGAAGCAGGGCTAAAAATACAAAAAAGAACCAGCATATTTGAGCTTGAAGCTCTGACTGTCAGTAACGAAGCCTCAGGAGAAGCATCTCAACCTTTTAGAATGGGGGAAAACTGCACAAAAGTCAGGAAACCATCAAACAGTCAGTACAGATGTATGAGAATTCCATTTGGGCGGGAGTGAAATCTCGACGGATTTTTCCAATTTGGCCCTGGCAGATTTCGATCCATTTCCCCCACTGGAGTCGACTCTATATAGAGCGTCATTCCAATACGCAGATTCATTTTGGTTTTTTTAATGGCATCAATTTGCACAAATTGGATCTTTCTTTTTTTTAAATCTTGAAATTTGCACAAATGGGGTCATAATTATTTTTTTATTTGGCGATCTTGGGCGAGTGTACAGGATCACAAGCCCCGCAGAGGCATATTCCCCTCTTGTAAATATCCTTGTCAGTTTCATCCTCAGCACACACTACTTTGTTTAGCCCAACAGAGCCATATTCCCTACTAAACAGAGCCATATTAAAGAACTTGTGGATTTCATCCTCCACTTCAGGGCTCTCCCCCCTTTCCTTCCCCCAAGCCCCAAAGGGGAGGATAAAATTGACAAGATCTTTGACAAGCGCAGAATATGGCTCTGCTGGGCTAAAGGAAGTAGTGTGTGGAGAGGATGAAACTGACAAGGATATTTACAAGAAGGGAATACGCCTCTGTGGGGGCTACCTAGCGGACGGGCAGACTTGCGATCATGCGCACTTGCACAAAATTGCCCATTAAAAATTACTTATTACTACCACCCCGTCCCACAAAAAAAGACAGAAAGATCCAATTTGGAAAAATCCAAATGGCAGGAGCTGAAAAAGAAAATGTGCAAAACATATCCAGAAGGCGGGGGGAATCTGCTACAGTCTTCCGCCGCTTACTGGAATAGAAACACTGCGGAATCTTGTCGGGCTTAAACAGAACGGAAATCCCAGCATTGTGCATCTCTAAGAATCGGTAATTAGGGGAAAGGGGGTGAGGCTAGGGGAAAACATGGGCAACTCGGGAACCCCAGGAGGGCTGGATTGGGACCCTGGGCTTGAGACCCTGGGCTTGAGGTTCTGAGCACCTGGCATATAGGATACAGCAGCCATTCTGCTGGCTTAGCAGAACCATAGCTGCACTTGTAAAAGATATTCTGCACCCACCCCGCACATAATTAGAGTATAGAATTGCTCTGTAAAATAAGTACATTTTGTGCTGACATGCAAGCAGAAATAGGTAATCCATGCTGCAGGCTCCACAGAAAGTCTACTTTGGAATACACGTTATAATCCCCAATAGGGAAAATGTGGACGATTTTTCATTTACAAACCCTTTCAGAAAAACGCAGAAAACTTCACCTAGCAATGTAAAATGATGGTGCTGACCATACTAAGTGTTCTGCAGTGAACTTATGCTTTGACTGTGGATCCTTATGTACCGTAACTAAAATGGCACCACCCATACACAAGCGGGAATTATCAACAAGCTTTGGTGAAGTACAAAAAATAAAATAAAAATAATGTTTTAAAAAGCCCTTTTAAAAACACACACACAACAGAACTCGGCTGGGGGGTGTTGTGCCTCCAGTTGGTCAGACAGAGACCAGCCGTGCCAGACTGTGTTTGGGGTGGGGTCAGGCTAAGTGCAGCCTGACCCAGCTGGGCAGGCTTACCAATCAGCGCCTGCTCAAAAGGCAGGTCCCAAACACACTCAGATGCTGGAAGCAATTGTTTGCTACAGCTACCGCCAGACGCTCCTGATAATCCTGACCTCAGACCTCTGTACCTTTGATCTTCGGAACGACCCTGACTATGCCTGTGCCTGACCCCTAACTGGTTTACGTTTGCTCTGTTTTGGACTAATATATGTTGGCTTTGACACTCGGACTGTTATAACGACAACGGCTTATCTTGACACTGGGTGGATTTACGACAGGGTGTGTGTGGGGGGAAATCCCAAAACCACTTAATGAGGACTGATCATGCTCAGTAGGCATGGAAAGCTTTGACAAGACGGATCTGGAGAACAGGATGTTGTTCTTGAGAGCCAGTGCAGCGTAATGGTTAGACTGTTGGACTGGGACTTGGGAGATCCAGGTTCTAGACCCCACTTGGCCAAGGTGGTTTATGTGGTCCTCCTCTCCATTTTATCCTCACAACAACCCTGTGAGGTAGGTTAGGTTGAGAGTCAGTGACTGGCCCAAAGGCACCCAGTGTGCTTCATGCTCTGAGTGGGGACTAGAACCCGGATCTCCCAAGTCCCACTACACCACACTGGCTCTCACATAATAGGAGTGAAGGCGGCAGGAGCAGGCAGAGGGAACATCAGGGCCTGCTCCAGTTGGACTGCCCTCCTCCCAGGGCTAACTGACACTCTGTTTTTTTGGCGGGGTTGTATTTAATTAGACTGTACCAGGGATGGGGACTCAGACTCGAGGACTCGACTCGTGAGTCGGACTGAGTCCCCCCTCTGGCTCGAGTCTGACTCGAATCCCAATATTTTTAATGGGACTCGAGACTCGACTCGGGACTCGAGACCAAGGACTCTTCAACATCCCTGGGCTGTGCCAGAAGGAGTGGAGAGGAGCGCGATCGCCGGTGAAGATCAAGTTGAACAGTTGAATTGTCCAAGACAAAGGGCACTGCCTGCCTGCCTGCCTGCGTGCCTGCTTTGGGGTTCCCTGCCTCCTCTGCCTGCCTGGTTATTTTGGGTTTGTCTGCCTGGTCTGTTCTTGCCAAAATCAGTTGCAGAGTTTTGAAATAAAAAGGCACACTTGTGCCTAGAATTTATTTAAGCCACATAATCTGAAGTAACCTTATTTTGTTGGGGAAAAAACCAATTGATTTTAATAGGGACTCGTGGAGTCAGTTTTGGGAGTGACTCGTGACTCGTGAGTCACCATTTTGGACCAAGGACTCGGACTCGAGACTTGGGTCCAAAGACTCGTGACTCGACTCGTGACTCGAGACCAAGGACTCTTCAACATCCCTGGACTGTACATCGCTCAGAGTGGCCAGATGACTGGCCGGAAGGGCGATTCAAAAATAAAATAAATAAATAAATAAATAAATAAATAAAACCAAGATAAAACCCGCAGCAAAGAGTAAAAACACTCCAGCCCATAAAGCTAAAGTAAAAACCAGCAGCAATAAAAGTGCAATGCAACTATTTCCATTGATGTCACTAGAACTTACTTCTGAGTAGACATGTATAGGATTGCACTGTAAGGTTGCCTTTTAAAATATACCTTAGTGGGTTACTTCATGACTATACTCTCCTTCTAAGAAGTTTCCTTACTACCCTGCAGTGAATCTCATGGTCACATTATACACAAAAATAAGTGCATCTATTTTCTTCTGCCAAACACTGAAGGTCATGGATAGTTGTTTATTTTTAAGCAGACTCCACGGCACCCAGACGTTGTGGTCAGTGGTTTCCATACAATCTCATGATTATTATTATTTTTTTAATGTATGGACAATGTTTTTATTCTACACTACCTCTTGAAATTACGGCAGCTTCCGTCATTTAAAACAATAGACGTATAAGCAACAGTAAACACAATTAAAACCCAGCGTGCTGGCCAATTAAGAAAAAAGTAATGAAATACACCAACAATGTGAACGATACACTCGAGAGCCTTCAGCCTTCCTGAAGAGTCCCTTATTGTAGAGGATGAAGTCACACTAAGATAAATTTCACTTCCTAAGTATAGTTAATATGCGTTTCCTGAAATAGATATAAATCATTATTTTTGGACTGACCAGTCTGGTGCCACTTACCAATTAATTTCATCTTTTGAGCAAGCCAGCTTCCTATTCATAGAACGGTGTATAAATACTATCGTTAGCATAAAAAACGGAGTATGTGCCTGCGCTGCAGCTTAGCACTGCACAACATAATCTGGCTGAGTCTTGGTTACCACCTTTGCAAGTGGTGATCACCTCCTTCCCTGCTCTCACTGGAATGTACGGTTGCTTTTTTGCTCTCTCTACTCACATTGGATTATGAGGCCTGTCAGAGCACTTACATGCTTTTTGTCCAAGGAATTTATTTATTTAATTTTCTTTATTAATTATACTTATATCCCCTTTTTTCCTGCAAGGAACCCAAGGCGGCTTACATAATCCCCCTGCTTCTCTCCATTTTATCCTCACAACAACCCTGTGAGGTAAGTTAGGCTGAGAGCCAGTGAGTGGCCCAAAGTCACCCAGTGTAATAAAAGGATCTCACTGATTTGGAGTCACTGGTGGTGTCAGAGTGCTAGAATGCGTGATTGCAGGACCAGGGTCCCGACACCCAGTGAGCTTCATGGCCGAGTTGGGACTAGAACCCGGATCTCCTGAGTCACAGTCCAAGGACCTATCCTCTCATACTCTGTAAAGTACCATGGTACTTTACAGAGTATGAGAGGATAGGTCCTTGCCCTCAAGGAGATTGCAATCTACAGTTCACAAGAGGGGAAATGGAGAGGGAAGAGCATAGTGGAGGCCAAAGTAAACAAGGAAGGAAGGTGAAATTATTTCAGTTACACCATGTGCTTTGGGTTGGTTACAGGCTCAGTTGCAGTAGGGCATATGAACTGGGGGGGCTGAGCCAAGGGGTTCATAGAAAAGATGGGTTTTGAGGAGGGATTGGTGGCAAAATGGATTTGCTTTCTTCCATCCTATGAGAATATGTATGGTCCATTTGCCATAGTATTCTAAGGCTGCAAACCTATATACACCTCATGGGTTTGGGAGTATGGCCATGGACACCACGTTACCTACATCTGACAGAGAGATTGTGAAAGTGACCCTTAGTAATTTGGGGTGATAAGCTCCTCTGACAGAATCAAATGACAAAACCGTAAAACAAGGGAGTGAATTCTATTCTTTCAAGCCTTGCTCTTTTATTATTTACAAAAGTAGAATAACATCTCTTATAAAAAAAAATAATCATAATATCAAAACAATAAAAATGAAACCCCTTCCTCTCTAATAAATCTAACTGACTTCCACACCTTGGGCCTAGCAGCCAGTCTGAAGTAGCAGGCAGATTTCAGTAAAATGTCTCCTCTTCTCTTCCTCCTTAAGTTTCCTCTTTTGAACCCTTTCTCCATTCTGGCTTGAAGGTTATCATGCCCTTAGGGTCTCTTAGCAACTAAGTTATATCTGTGCTCTAAGCTAGAAGATTCATATTATGATTCCACTGTCCACGGTTCAGGCACCAAGTCTTGGCATTTCCAACCATCAACACAGGCATGTTTGGAAAGAAAAGGGCAAGCAGGAAAACTCAATTCATGGTTTATAATGGCATCTGTTTCACTCCCAGGTAGGCCAATGACTGCGATGATCAATTATCGTAAATGAAAACAGAGGGGTCAGAACACCTGCTGCTGAACCCCTTTGTCTTCAGGCATCCACACCTTGATGAAACCCTGCCTTTCTCTTTCCCATCTGTGCTCTCCATCCTCCTCGCCTTCTCCACGGACTACTTCCCAGATTTGTACCCTTCGGACTCACCTGTGGTCTTTTTGTTGCCAGGAGAGAACACCCTGATTTTCCAGGCTTCTAAATACAGCAAGGAGCCTACCTGAGAAGAACTGGCTTCCTGCCTGCTGCAGACAGGACCGGAGTCAAGGGTAGGCATGATTGGGCAGCTGCCAAGGGCCCACGCCCCAGCAGGCCCCCACTGTCAAGAGCCCCCTGGACTTGCAACCTGCTTGCTCACCAGCCTCTTGCTGTGGCCCAACAATGCCGGAGGTGAGGAGGAGCAGGAGATGCCGCTGCCTTCTTGCTCCCCGGAGCTCTGCCTGTCAAGCGAGTGGAAGCAATGCCGAGAAAGGCTCGGAGGAGCGACAGCAGCTGGTGACAATGGTGCTGAGAAGGTAGACTCACTGAGTGAGGGGGCCCATTGAGGTTGTCTTGCTCAAGGGCCCTCAAAAACCTGAAGCCGGCACTGGCATGCAACCCCCAATGCATGAAGGGTTGTGGAGATGAGTGATGGGGATGCGATGGGGGGTGGCAGCAAGCTTGTCTCTGCTCCTCCCCTCATATGAGTCTAATTTTGTGTGTGTGTGTCTGCAGGTGTGTGGGGGGGGGGACACAGGATGGACAATGACGTGTGAATAGGGCTTTAGAGGAGCCTCAGATCAGCACCAAGCTGCGGTGTGCGGATCCACTGCAGGTGAGATGAGGCCTACAACACATTTACTGTTGCTCACTCACTTGCTCAGTTGGACTTCAGCATGAAAAAAAAAGACTGTGAACTGACAAAAGGCCTGGTACTCTGCCGATGTTAAGCCTGCCAAAGGTAAAATGCAGGGTTTCTTGTCAAGGGAGTTGCCCAATTCATACACATTTCCAGAAAATGACACCATGGGGAGGGGGGGTGCCTTCCCTTTGGGAGCAATCTGCTACTGCCACCAAGGGAGCTGCCAGGCTCCTGGAAAGAATCTATCAGTCTTTAATCAATTTTTTTTTAGGTAAGGTGATTGAGCGGGTTGTGACAGCTTGGGGGACTTCCTGGCAGGGGAGGCTCCTGCCCAGAAGTCAGTGGGGCTCCTCATCCATTGCAGCTTTTATTCTGAGCTTTATTGGAGCTATCCATGATGCTGTCCGCCATCAATAGGTTCACCACCATGGATAGCTCCATGGAAAGCTCAGAATAAATGCTGCAATGGATAAGGAGCCCCACTGACTATAGGCGTCACCAACCTCCCCTGCAGTTCCTGGACAGTTATTTTCTCGATCCACCTCTCCCTGGATACAGTCCTGGGGTTGGATCCAGACCTAGTCATGCTTCGAGTAGACCCATTGAAATGAATGGGACTCAAGTCAGTCATGAGTAACTTATTTATTTATTTATTTATTATATTTATACCTCGCCTTTTTTCCTGCAGGGAACCCAAGGCAGCTTACATAGTTCTCCTCCTCTCCATTTTATCCTCACAACAACCCTGTGAGGTAGGATAGGCTGAGAGTCAGTGACTGGCCCAAAGTCACCCAGTGAGTTTCATTCTAAGCATGGTATACTCGACTCGACTCGACTCGAAGCATGGCTATGTTGGGATCCATCCCCTGGTTTCAGGACTGAAACTGCCTCAGTCACCCTTGCACCCTTGCAGTTGCTATCTCATCCCTTTTCAACACGCATACTGAAACAACAAAATACCCTGCTAAATGAAAGCCACTCATGCCTGCTTAATCCAGGCCACGGAATGCCAGGCCAAATAGGAAAGTTTTGCAGCTCTTTCATAAAGGATACAGACTCTGCCAGACCTCCATGGCAGGCATGTTGAACCTCTTTCAGCCCAAGGGCTGAATTCAGCTTCGGAGAAAACTCTCAGGGGCTGTGTTGCAGCGGTGGGCGGGACTGAAGAGAAAACCAGATGGGGGGGGCAAAATACCCCCCCCCAAAAAACCCCAACAACAAAACACAAACAAACATACCAGCATATTTTAGTTTAATGGTGCAACCCTACGCATGTTTCGCCAGAGCCAGTGTGGCGTAGTGGTTAGAGTGTTGGACTGGGACTCGAGAGATCTGGGTTCTAGTCCCCACTTGGCCATGAAACTCACTGGGTGACTTTGGGCCAGTCACTGACTCTCAGCCTAACCTACCTCACAGGGTTGTTGTAAGGATCAAATGGAGAGGAGGAAGGAGGATTATGTAAGCCACCTTGGGTTCCTTTCGGGGGAAAAAGGTGGGGTATAAATATAATAAATATAATAAATAAATAAATAAAAGTCCTGCAAATCCCAGCATTCCCCAGCCAGCATGGCTGGCTGGGGAATGCAGGGAGTTGTAGGACTTTTTTTTCTGTCGAAACAAGCATAGGGTTTGTGCCCTAAAGCGCATTGCCAGGAACCACGCCTTGGGAGAGGCATTTCAACCGTTCAGAATGGGAGGGAAATGTGCAAAAGTTGGGATACCACCAAATGATTGGCAGTCGGGGGAAAGGGATGTGGTCGTCTGGGGAACCCGGGGGGGGGGCAGATTGTCAACCCCGGATGGGACACATGTGGCCCGTGGGCATGAGGCTCAGTATCTCTGCCCTACGATTCTACAGTTTGCAGGGCAGCCACTGCGCACCCTGCAGGCACCATTTCCAGTACAAAGCTCTGGCAAGAGATTCTTTGAAAAAGTGTTGAGGGAGCAGAGAAAGTTGTGATGAGAGTGAGATAAGTGCATTCCTACAGTAAGCACATATTGATCTTATTTTTTCATGCCTGGGTTCCTCTTGCTTTATGAATGCTAATGTAGCATAACCCTAACCATCCTCCGCACCAAGCAGCCGCTCATGATTTAAGTAATGAGAGCACACATATTTATACCCCTAGTCCATTTTGCACGCAAATACAAGTGCACTGAGCAAACAGCTGGATTAGTTCGGAATTTCCCTTATGCATGCCTTTTAATATTCCTTCCCTTCACATTTGTTTAATGTCATTTGTGTTTACATTATCTTAGGGTAAATTTGCCATTCTTGTTTCCCCCTTATGACCGGGTCCCATGGGCCCCAAACCAGCCCAACTGGAGTCCCAATCCAGTCCTAAAGGGTTTCCCAGATGGCTACACCCTTTTCTCTTGAATGCTGATTCTAAAAAGGTTGAAATTAGGGAAAAAGGTCCCTAAGACTTAGTTACTGGGAGTAAACTAAAATATGCTGGTATTTATGGCCCTACTGTTTGCCTTTGGCCACACCCCCTTTTGCCTTTGGCCCCACCCATGACTGGAATGTAGACCCTGAGAGCTTCTCCAAGACTGAATTCAGCCCTCAGGCGAAAAGAGGTGCAGCACTCTGACCTACTCCTAGGAGCTCTTTACTGGTCATGTGTTAGGAATTGTGAGCCCAAAATGAGGTGCTTGACTCTAGAGCAGTGTTCTCCAACCTTGGGTCCCCAGATGTTTTTGGCCTACAACTCCCAGCATGCCCCAGCCAGCTATGCTGGCTGGGGCATGCTGGGAGTTGTAGGCCAAAAACATCTGGGGACCCAAGGTTGGAGAACACTGCTCTAGAGCCCATGTCTTTCATTAGTTAAGCACCCAGGCTTATAGGCAGAAGGCATTCCCAATTTAGAGATGAGGGAGAAATTCATTCAGTTTGCACTTTAATGCAAACTTACCTAATTTCATTCTTTTGAACCAATCTGCGAACTGAAACTCGGTTATCCTTTGAAATTCACACTTCTCCAAACTTTGCAATGGAGCTCTCCAATTTTTACTTTTTAAAAAAACGCATACAAAAATGTGTGCTCTAGGAAAATTGCACACAAAAATGTATACATTAGTTGAAACAATGTTACAATGCATTATATTAGGAAAATTGCAAAAAAATAAATGGTGTATATTAGGCAAAATTGCATACAAAAATGCATGTATTAGGTACTTAAGTGATAGTAATGTCAGTCAGGCACCAAACTCGTTAGGAGAGGCATTCCCAAACTGGGCTGCCCCCTGCTGATTGTCAAACTACATATTAATTTAAAGACATTGCTAGCAGCAGCTATGCCCCCCCCTCTCTTTTCTTTACTTAAACCTAATCACAGAGGAACTGATCTGGGATTGGGAGCTTAGCATGGAGTTAGGGGGATTTTACCCCTTTGCCTCCTGGCATGGTCCTGATCCAGATTCCGCACCCCCCACCCTGTGCCTGCAATTTATCTTCCCAAATAGTGATCTAGTTGTTTGAATTGGGCCCCTTTTTTGCCAATTCAAATGGCAGATTTGTATGTTGGGGTGTGTGTGTCTGATCTAGATTGGGACAACAAAGAGTTAAAGCTCTCCCCCCTCCCATGCTAGGGTCCTGATCCGGATTGGGTCCACTGTGCTAATGTTTGAGTAAGAAAGAATAAATGTAGCAGCTACTTTGAATTAATGTGTTGTTTGAGCCTAAGAAGGCATCCCTCTTGTAGATGATCTTCGTACCTCTGATGGAAGAGGCACAGCAAGAAGGTCTTCAGCCAGTTCACTTAAAGCAGCCTCCTCCAACCTGGCGCCCATTGGTCATGGTGACTGGGAATTCTGGGAGTTGCAGTCCCAACACACTTGGAGGGCACCAGGTTGAGGAAGGATATGAGAGTATCCAATCACAATGATCCAGGTTGGGTTGCACAGAATTCTTAGTGGAAAATATACTAAAGGTGAGGGGTTGCCAGCACCATCCCAAAGCAGGACTTAGTGATGTCACCAGGCTGGGCCTGGTGACATCATAGGTTTGCCAACTCTTTAAAGTTAAATATTGGATACAGGCAGGGCTTTTTTTCTGGTGGAACTCACCGGAACTGAGTTCCAGCACCTTTTCTTCTATTAATTGCATTACAATTTTATCGCCATCTACTCCCGAGGAAATGTAATCCAAGAGTTCCGGTACCTTTTTCTCCAGAAAAAAAGCACTGGATACAGGGAATGGGGCGGGGAGAATGGCCCAGCAGTAACACGGTGGGGTTAGAGATGTGAAGGCCTAGGAAAAGAGCAAAAAGTATTTTAAAAAATTGTGGTTTTCTTTTCTTTTGTGTGTGTGTGGAGAAAATCAAAACGCTCTTATTTATTTTAGTTATCCTGCCTTTTTCCCTGCAAGAAACCCAAGGCTGGCTTACATCATCCTTCTGTTCCTCTCCATTTTATCCTCATAAGAACCCTGTGAGGTAGGTTAAGCTGAGAGTCAACTGACTGGCCCAAAGTCACCCAGTGAACTTCATGGCCCAGTGGGGACTAGAACCCGGATCTCCGCAGTGCCCAGTCCAGCACTCTCATCACTACGCCACACTGGCTCTTATGAATTACGTGTGCTACTTTTTAAAGCATTTCCCCCTGCTCCAAATGCTTCTGTGTTCAGGACAATCCACTACCGGTGTGCACTGCAGATATATACTGTATACCTATCGAAGCTGCCTGTGCAGAAGCTGCATGGTGTAACGGTTACCACAGGCAGGCATATGTTGCTAGTCCAGCATGCCTGCGCACTTGCACAGGAATGCTTGACCAGCTGATGTCCCTGAAATTTAGCTCACTAGCCTGAAGCCCTGAGAATGAACTCCAAAACCTGAGTCTTAGGGCCAAAGCCTGACAACCCTCAGGAAGGGGCTAAGAAGCCTTTTCCCTCCCCTATGTGGTCTTCCATTACAGATTGCAGCTTTCATGGCTACTTTTTGTTGAAAGAAAGAAAGAAAGAACTTTGTAGGGAAAACTGTGTCCGACTGAATTTCATGTGTAATTTGGCCCTCAGTCTTGATTATAAGTATGCCACAAGCAGAGAAAAGGTGAACTCTGAAAGATAGCTGCGGAACAAATAGCTCCGGATGAATCAAGTAAGAGAATCAAGCCACGTAGTGCAGCAGCGACATTTCCCCTCCCGCCCCGCCCCACAATGTCTCTCTGTACCCAATTTAACTTGTGGGGCACATTTCTTCCTAGCTGCAGAGTCATCCGTCAGACCCTGAGTGAGCATAAGCAAAGTCCTCTCATTTAATCCTCTGAGAAGAATAATCTAACCAGCCACAAGTTCCTGCCGCTTGCTCGGTGTTTTGCCTCTAATTCTGGCAGTCTCTGAGGTAACACAGAAAGGCAGAACTAATGCCCCTTTGAACAAGAGCGTCTTGTGCTCGGGTACAGTGAATTAATGGTGCACTGGCCCCTTAATCACAATTCCTCCAGAAGTTCCCTTTCCCTTAGCCTAGGAGAAACGTGCTGCAGGCCTTCATTAAGAACCCTGCCAAGCAGCTGTATATAACCCTGTAAATAAAATTGGTTAAGTGAGCAATACCTGCGTGGAGACTGTAGTAGAAGTTCAATTGGCAACACAAAGAGTATACACCAAAATGTAAGCCAAAGAGTATACACCAAATCTACAAATGTGTATATGTGAACTACGCAGATGTGTATGAAGTGCCTACTTCAGGCGTGCGTGACTTGCTAGGGATGGATGAATCAGCCTATTTCCCGACCACGTCAGTTTCACATCTGTTCAATCATAAGTCTGTTCTATCCTGTTTCTGCATCAGTCTGCAATATTTGTTTTTAAATTGCACGAAAATTTGCACTTATTTTTGTATGCAAGTTCCCCTAAAATATGCTTTTTCTATGCAGTTTTCCCGAATGTAGACATTTTTGAGCTGAGAACTGCATTGCAAAATTCATTGCAAGTGTACAATGCAAAAGACACGTGTGTTCTGATCTGTGTATTAGTCCATAGAATCACAGAATAGTAGAGTTGGAAGGGGCCTATAAGGCTATCAAGTCCAACCCCCTGCTCAATGCAGGAATCTAAGTCAAAGCATCCCCGACAGATGGCTGTCCAGCTGCACCTTGAATGCTTCCAGTGTGGGAGAGCCCACCACCTCCCTAGGTAGCTGGTTCCATTGTCGTATTGCTCTAACAGTCAGGAAGCTTTTCCTGATGTCCAGGAGGAATCTGGCTTCCTGTAACTTGAGCCCATTATTCCGTGTCCTGCACTCTGGAATGGTCGAGATGAGATCCTGGCTCTCCTCTGTGTGACAACCCTTTAAGTACTGGAAGAGTGCTATCATATCTCCCCTCAGTCTTTGATGCTTTGACCTGGATTTCTGCATTGAGCAGGGGGTTGGACTCGATGGCCTTGTAGGCCCCTTCCAACTCTACTATTCTAGGATTCTATGATTCTATCCCTTCCAACTCTAAAATTCTACATTGTTCAGGTCTGATCAACATACATCTATTCCACAGCTGTTGAATGTAGCAGGAACCTCAATTGGCCATGTCTCCACACCGCATGGAGCTGCTTCAAATGTGAAGTTATGCACTGTGTATTAGCTATATTCAACCTGAATCACTGGGATTTTGCTTACAATTTCCTAGTTCTGTCCAAGATAGACATTTGTATGTTAAAGGATCGTATGACAGCAGGATAGAATTGTACTGAGCAGAATATTTGAAATACTGCTGTCATAACAAAAACAACCAAACAAACAAACATTCACTACAAAGACAAAATAACATCAAACCAAAAAGGGCTTCCAACTTTTCCACAACCAAGTTTAAGCAACATCAAATATTCTATACTATAATGATAAAGAAATTACTTTTTTTTCACTTTGCAATAACAAAACAAACAAACAAACAAACAAACAAACAAAAATTCCCCCTCTTATTCATCAACCTCACAGGTTCACAAAGCCTCGAAACCTTACAACATTTTACTCCTAAACATAGATTAAAATCCTTCTAATTAAACAATATTTAATATTTCTACTTATATTTAATGAAAATCTTTATCTTCTTTCCCTCTACTTATAAAAACAAACAACCTAGCTTTTTTTTTTTTTTACAATACTTAAAATACTTTCACATTTTCACATTACTTCACATCCCAAATGTTTAGCCCATATTTAGTTGGTTCCTTTCCATTACTCATTCTCAATGCTAAGTTTCATCCAGGCTCAATACATTTTTACCAATAACCAATTACTATTCAGATTCTAATTCAATATTAAATCTTATCCTTATTTCACTCAGCAACTTATCATTTTTCTAGTCCCATCCTTCCCAAGTATGCCCCCTTCAGGATCAAAGTAACTACATTAATGAAAAATACAAAGAAAAACCACCTCAGACTGGAGAAGTTCTCCTTTCTCTCAAAGAGGTTCCTCTCACCAACCCCTTTAGGTTCAGATTCATGAATGTTCTTGTGGATCACTGTCAGCGATCCCTTTAAATTTCTCCCATTTGGATTCATCCCACCAATCCATTTGGGGAACTAAACTCTCTTCTTTCATAAGAACCTCTCCCTTCCATTCCAATAGTCAGCAGCTATCATAACATGGGTCAAACCATTTATCCCATCCAATAATCAGCAAACCATTTCCCCCGATCAAACACAGTATTCACAATATACATCTTTTTCAGGATCATGTTCCACAAAACACATTTTTTTTCCTTGTAAGCCCCTGTAAATGGCTTCTTCCAAGTAGCCCAGCAGCAATTGTCTTTCCAGTTCTCCGTGGATGGCTTCCCCCCTTACATTCCCAAAAGCATCTTCACCGTCCGATTCAATGGCAATCCCCTCCACTTTCCATTCTCTCTCTGAAGTTTCAGTTACTATCTCTCACGGCATATCAATCTTCCCCTTGTCCTCCCTGTTCTGTTCAAACTTCACAGACGATCGGTCACCCTCTGTATTATCCTGTTCCTTGGTTCTCAACTAGAACTGCAAATGGTTCTGAGACTTCTCCTGCTAGCTGCTCTGTGGCCATTTGGGAGGGTACCAGACTTAAACCGATGCAGCTTCCCAGTGCCGGCTCCAGGTTTTTGAGAGCCCTTGGGCAAGACACCCTCAATGGGCCCCCTCCCTAAGTGATTCTACCTTTTCATGACCATTGTCACCAGCTGTGGTTGCTCCTCATCCACTTTCTCATCATTGCTACCACTTGCTGACTTGGCAGGCAGCGAGCCAGTGAGCAAGCAGGAAGTGGCATCTTCTGCGTCTCCTTCTCATCACCACTGTTGTTTGGTCCAGAGTAAGAAGAAGATGGATAAGCAGGTTGCAGTAGTGAAGAGGAGGAGCAAGTCCAGGTGGCTCTTGTCAGTGGGCCCCTACTGAGATTTGGGCCCTCAGCAGATGTCTGACCATGCCTACCCTTAATGCCGGCCCTGCAGCTTCCTCAAGTCAAAGAAATGAAAATACACTGATTTTCAGAACTCTTTCTTTAGTTTGTTATGCTCTCTGTGTTTTAGATTTCTTATAGAAATTGTCACACAGATACGTTTCTGCCATGCCGTTATAAAAGGTAGATGGTATTTTAAAACAGAACAACGTTGCACAGCATGTCTGTTTGATTTTCAACAACCTTGCTGGCAGTTTCCTAACATGCTGAAGCCTTATCTTGGAGAAAAGATGATCTATTTAGCTTCGTGGTGGTCTATCTGTTCCTCCCCATGGTACTGCCCTTCCAACAGTTTTCAACAATTTGCAACGAAGGAAAAAACTGCTGGGATCTTTGAATGAATCATATGCATTAGTGGTGTTCACTTTTGATGTAACACTAGGGCCTTTCAGTGCCAGTCAAGAGAACCGATGGTGGACCTGTCTCGAACATAGTGACAGCAATTGGCCGTGGCTTCATAAAAGATAAAAATGCATTGAGAAACAGGATACCCAATCATCAGGGGTGCAAAACCTAAAGTCCGTGGGCCAAATTTGGACTGCTGGGGGTCCCAATCTGTCTCTCGGGGGTCTCCACATGGACACACACCCTTCTATAGGCCCCACCCCTTTCCCCCAACCACCAGTTTTCCATGGTTTCCCGGCTTTTGCACAGTTTTCCTCCCATTCTGAAAGGTTCAAATCCTTCTCCTAAGGCATCATGTCTGGCAATAAGAGCTTTAAGCAGAAATATGCTGGTATTTTTGCCCTGACCCTTTCAGCTTTGGCCCCGCCCACTACTGGAATGTGGCCCCCGAGAGCTTGTCTGAAATGGAATCGGCCCTCGGACTGACAGAGGTTCTGCACGCCTGTTGAGCTTGGGCTAGGGTAAGCTGGGGCAGCCTATGGGAGACCAATAGGGAGCTGTTATCCCAGCAAAGGCCCCGGAGAAACAGAGTGGTTTATATATCCCTACAGCTAGTCTCTCACCTTCCTGGTTCTCTGCTGGGCTACAAGCTACACCTGATCCCTCTCTGGCTTCTCCTAGCTGTGTACTTCTCCCCCGGCTCTGGATTTCCCACTGGGTTCATCTCCATCTTAGCTTCTAGGGCCTGAGGGTAAAAGAGGGGAGCCAGGAATTGAGGTCCCCTTGGCAAAGCGTCCTGGAGACTAGTAACTTAGCAGGCTCCTCAGAATCCCCCATTGTGGTATGGCTGGGATCTCCAACGTGGTGTCTACCAGAACCAATGTGCCTGCAGACACCTCTCCTGCTGCTCCCTGCCCTCCTGAATGTAACTTTATTTCTTAAGATTTCTTTAATTATGTTTAACTAGGTGCTGGCATGCCACAAAGCAAAGTGCCATACTCTAGCACCATCTTTATTTGGGTTCAAAAGAGTGGTTTTGGGTTTTGGAGGTCAGGCCCCATCTCTGCCTTGTACTTAGGTTCTTGGGCAAGTTACTTTTCTTTTAGTCTTACAAGTTGCCTTCTGGGAAATGAGTGTCTTGTGACCGGCCATTGCCCACCATGGCAGCCATTTTATGAATGCGCAAGCCCACGCAGCAGCCATTTTGTGCGAGTGCCCATGACACTCTCTCAGATGTGCCCGCCAACCCAATTAGATTGGGGACTGCTGTGCGATGGTTTTCTATAGGTTTCTATGCCACCTCCTCAGATGAGGTCTCCTGAGGGTCATGGCTGGGCTGGGCTGAATCCTGACAAGGACTGGAAAAGTTCATTG
This sequence comes from Shinisaurus crocodilurus, assembly GCA_021292165.1. Classification (NCBI taxonomy): domain Eukaryota; kingdom Metazoa; phylum Chordata; class Lepidosauria; order Squamata; family Shinisauridae; genus Shinisaurus; species Shinisaurus crocodilurus. The sequence continues at coordinate 295,167,339 of CM037876.1, forward strand.
ATTTCTGCATAATTAATGAGCAGCAAACTCGTCAAATCCTGTCATTGTATATGCTTGAGGTAGACAACCTGGTGCCCTCCCAGTGTTTTGGACTACAGCTCCCATAATCCCTGATCATTGGCCCTACTGGCTTGGGGCTGATGAGAGTGGTAGTCCAAAGCATCTGGAGGGGCTATAGCTCAGTGGCAGAGCAATTGGTCTATCTAGCCCAGACAATACTGGGGTAGGTGGACCAATGGTCTGACACAGTATAAGGCAGCTTCCTATGGTCCTTTGCACCCCATGTATATATACATGTATATATATATGTAGTATACAGCTATACTGGCTGGGGCATGCTGGGAGTTGTAGGCCAAAAACACCTGGGGACCCAAGGTTGGAGAACACTGACTTACCATGTACAGTGTCAAGCACCAATTGACATTTATAAGCCAACCATCACAGAGATCATTTTTGTATCACCCAAGCCCTCTGGGGGGTGTCCTCCCCTCATGCAATTACAAGTTCATGAGGCGGAGAGCGGGGCTGTGCTCGTGGGCCCCCACTCCCACACGGTCTCATCCTTGCCAGTGTTGCCCCCGTGCCCTGCAACCCCTGCATTGGGGAGAGGGCTGATCTGGGGAGTCTACTCTTCATGCATAGGCTTCCTTCCTGCATCATGTCGAATCCTGAGGAGGTTCACAGTGAGTCAAATGGGGAAGAAGAGGCTCCTCGCTTCCAGACCTTCCTCCACACATGTGGACAGCAGGAGGTGAGGCTGGAGAAGGTGTGACCAAAGGAGTTGGGACTGGAAAGTGGAGTTCCACTCTCCCCCTCACACGACGGTAATCGTGTGAAGGGACACCCCCCCCAAAGGTTCCAATATCAACTTAAATGGAAATAGAATACATTTATTTATTTCAGTCCCAAATATCTGGAAGAGCACCTCCTACCCTCTAGAGACCAGCCCAGGTATTAAGATCAGCAGGGGAGCCTCTGTTATCCATATCACTCCCCTCAGAGGTTCATGGGGTGGCAGCACATGAAAGGCCCTTTTCTCTGGTGTCCCCAAGGGTATAGAATTCCTTCAATGTGTATGCATTTCATCAGCAAGTCAAGATGCACCTCACCTACGGCCTTTGTAAGTAGATCAGGCTTTTTTGGATTATGATGTGAATGACGCTTTTGATGGTGTTTTTTTAAGTGGTTTTATATTGTTTAATCAATATGTATGTACCCTGCCCTGGGGCCATAGATGAAGCGTGGCTCTAGATTTAAATAATAAATAAATAAATAAATAGTATTTCTGCCAAAACACTCAAGGCATTTTTATAGTCTAAAATAATGCTTATGGTCTAAGAGACCATAAAGGTAATGGAGGGACAAGAAGAAAATTCAGATACTGACTCTCTTAGACTATTACGTACATAACCAAGCTACTTAATGAACAGGTGGAACAGTCACTGCAGTAGACTGTTCTGGGAAATGAGGAGCCAGATGGCAATTAGTTCTAGCCAGGCCGATGGAGGGGGCCTCACTGTTGCTCCTCTCCCTCAGATGCAGCCAGGTAGAATTGCTGCTCATGGAGACAATTCTGGGAAGGGAGGAGCCAAATGGCAGTTGTGTCCAGCCCAGCTAAGTCTATGGAGAGGGGTCTTGCTCTCACACTGCTCCCTCAGCTGCAGCCAGGTAGGATACTTTTTGTGGAGAGAAAGCCTGACCCAGCACAGACCTTTCCTTCTGCCGCCTGCATAATCCCCTGCCCCAGGCCGGGAGACACAGTTCCGAGCAAGACATTTTTACAGAGCTACATTTGCATTCACCTCAATGGGACACATCTGCATTCTCCCCAATGGCCCCCTTCAGCAGTCTCAAAGAGCTGCCAAGTACCCACAAGTATCCGAGGGGCGCCGCAACCCCTGTGGAGTAGAACCAGTTCAGCCTGTCCTCAAGGAGGGGAGGGGGCGAATGTGAACAACAAGAAGGAACCTTTTATCATATGTGGTGGAGATGTAGGAAAGCTAAAAAAATTTGGGTTGAAATTCATTTATTAATGCAAAAGATTTTAAAGATTACTTTTCAATTGAAACCAGAGGCTTTTCTATTGGGAATAATGGACAGTCAGCTAGAAGGAAGGTATATGGATTTTTATTTTTATACATGACAACGGCAGCGAGATTACTATATGCACAGAAATGGAAAGGTCCAGCAGTGCCTACGACAGAAGAATGGTTGGTCAAGATGCTGGAGCTGGCAGAGATGGCCAAACTCACATCATTAATCAGAGAAAGGACAACATCCATGTTTATTATTGAGTGGAAACCTCTAATTGACTTTTTGCAGAGACTGGAAAATAATGATTTGTTTGTTTGTTGATTTATGGAATAATAAGTGAAATTGGGACAATGGGAAGAAAGAGATTTCTCATTCTGATTATCGAGTAAGAAAAATTATTGTTACCTATATTTGCTGTAGAAGAAAATCAGAGGCCTATTTTGTTTTGTTAATTGTTATATGTTTGATATTATGTGTTTGTTTTATATAGAAATAAAATTTAAAACTTCACCAAAAAAAAAAAAGGAGGGGAGGGGGCAAAGAAGGAACAACCAAGCCCATCGAGGTTGTTGGAAGCAAGGTGCAGGACTGCACGGAACAGGTCTCTGACTCCGGTCGGGACTAAGCCTCGCAACCCCAAGCAAGACGCTTGGTATCCGGCTGTAAGATAGAACAACTTGCACTGCTATTCTTTCTACTTCATCAGTTTCTTTGATGCAAATACTGTCTGTGCTTTTTGCAAGCCCCTTTTAGACTGAATGTGTATTGGGGCTCTACGCTTCATTAAGTTTTATAGACTGTTCTGTGTTTACTGTGAAATTCCTTATCTTCGCTCAATTAAAGGTGTTAAAAACAAATCCCTGCCTGCTTGCCGTCAGCTCTCGCTCAGCGTCTTCCAATGCAGTTGCCCTCAGCTCACCTGGGACTGGCAGTGGGAGCCGCATAAGGGGAGTTTTTACAGTGCCGGTTAACCTGTTAACTCCCGAACTCGCGCAAAAGGACCTGCGGCGGTCCTTCACACTTTTCCATGGAGAAGGTTAACAGATTTGTCTTACAGTTGTCAAGTTTTGAATATTCCTCAGAGAGACAGTGTGGAGTAGTGATTAGAGTGTTGGACTATGACTCAGGAGACCATGGTTCAAATCCCCATTCAGCCATGAAGCTCAGTGGGTGACTTTGGGCCAATCACTGGACTTTCAGCTTAACCTACCTCAAAAGGTTGTTGTGTGGATAAAACGGAGGAGGATCTCTGCCTTGGGCTCCTTGAAGGAAAAGGCAGAGGATATGAATGTAACAAATGAATAAATAAATGTGATAAGAGATTAAGCAAAGTATATGCATATTTGAACAAGCTGTGTGTTTACATATATAAATGGACTGATGCCTGGCAAAAGTATTAGTCATCTTCAAATCAAATTAAACATTTTCTGAACCTCCTTCTATTACATATTGAGAGGGGTGGGGTGGAAGACTTCCTTGCTATTTAATTTGAAATCTTATATCACTGGTGATTGTCTAAGAAGACATATGTTTCATACTTCTTTGTTTTTGGGATACCAGAGTAGAAACGTCTCTTTCTTTTTGTCTGTTCCCTGTCACAGTGGTTGCATTCTATTTACTCTTTGGCTTACATTTTGAATTGCGATTGTTTTGTTGCCACCTACGTTTATCTTCTTTGACTCTGGGTCTGCTTGAATGTCTGACTTCAGGCATGTCTACATGGAACATTTCCCACTCCCTTTTATTTATTTCTTAGCTAGAAAAACAATGGATTTAACTGTAACCAGCTTTTACTTGTGTGGGCATCCACTGAACTTTCATTTTTGAAAGTTTAGTTTGGCTGCTGGCCGAGAGATGAAGTTGTAATGGTTTTGCCTTTGCTGATTTGAATAGCATAACATAGAGTTGGGTGTCAGTTTGACTGATGTGATTTCATCTTGTCATTAATATTGTTCCCCTCCACTTGAAACTGGAACAGCTTTTATATGGACCGTGGCAAGCTCCCCCAGGCTCAAAACATAAGAAGAGCCATGCTGGATCAGACCAAGGGTCCATCTAGTCCAGCATTCTGTTCACACAGTGGCCAACCCCAGCTGCCCGTGGGAAACCCACAAGTAGGATGTGAACGCAATAGCATCCTCCTGATCGTGTTCCTCAGCAACTGGTGTACATAGGCATACTGCCTCTGACACTGGAGGTAGCATATAGCCCTCAGGACTATTAGCCATTGATAGCCTTCTCTTCCATGAATCTGTCCAATCCCCTTTTAAAGCCAAGGACTCACGCTGGCTCAGATCACACCAAGCTATTTCTACCCCCTCTCCCCCAATCAGGAAATACTTTGGCGTACTCCAAGCCACTTCAAATGGATACAGAACCTGTCACACCCTAGAGGGGGACATGATAGGTCCCAAGCCCTCTCCACACCTTCTCCCCCCCCATTTCCTTCCTGCTCACTTTCCTGTCTGTTACTGCTCCAATGGCAGCAAGCAAGATGGAGCAAGGGAGGGCCCATTTGGGGTGGGGGTGTGGGGGTGGGGAAGGCTTGTGATTCTTCTCTATCTCAGATTGAACAAGTCTCTAGCAATAGCAGGGTATTAGCAGGAGTAATAGTAGGAGTGCTGGGTCTACATAAGAAACTGAGAACATTGCTTTCTCTCATGCTGGGTCTCTCAGAATGGAAAACAGAAATATGGTACAAGTGAAAGCTAGAACCGCGCTTCTGTGACATTCTCTAACTGCACATACCTTTGCGGTAGGAGCTAAAACTGCCCCGCCCCCAGCACTGGGTGACTTGGGCTCCCATGAGATTGACCACATGACTGGGCACGAGGTGTGTCCATATGCAAAGGGCACAGCCACACCTAGTGCACGTCAGGAGCCCTTGCAACATAACAAGCCTCTCTTCACCCTGCCCATCACGATGCTGGGTATTTTGCTAAAATAACAACGATCCCGTCCATTTGGCTGGTTTCAGTGCTAATGTAACAACCTAGAATTCCAGGGACAAATTGGGACTAGATTGCAGGGATACAAGAAGACTGTAGCCAAAGAGCTGGCTGGTTAGTTCACATCGGTATGTGAATTCAGCCCTCTCCCACGGGGTTTTTCTGGCCCTCACTACTTACGATTGCTAGATCACAATGCTGCAGTGAAAGTAGAAGCCGCAACATGCAGAATTCCCCCGGTTAGGATCTAGACTCTAGACCACTTCCTTTAGCTATTTTGTCTCTTTACCAGCCACCCTCTAGCATTCTTGTCTCCTTCCAATATCACTTTCCTGACCTTAAATTTTCTTAAGGTTCTTCCGGCTTGTCTTTCTGTTAATCTCCTTACTGCCTCAAGCCCCTTTGCCTCAAGCCACCTATCCTTCCATCAGGGCCTTCTGTCTCAATCTATTACTTCGTCGTTACAGTTCACTCATTCTCCTTGCCTCTGGGGTCTCTATTCCGTAGCTTCCCTGTATCCAGGACCTCTTTCCGGTCCTCAGCTTGTCCCTGTGTGAGGTTGCAATCTCAGCCAAGCTGACATTTCTCTTCCCCCACAGAAGCTGGACTGCGAACAGCTCAGTTCTCTGAGCAAGTAAACATTCCGTTTCGCCACACCAACTCAGCCAATTCATGTCAGAGGCTTCACCGTCACAAGCACGATACATTATAGTGTTTTAAAATCTGTAGGCGAATTCACTATATCGTTAACAACTGGAAGTGTGCACTAACAGTAAGATTTGGTCTGGACCCTAATTCAGCATTTCAGAAAACAGCCGTATTCAGTTCAGACTGATTCAGAGGCTGTCTGCCTTGACTTGGATCTTGAATCTTGATTCGGAAAACGAGATTTCGTGCCTCCCTTTGACTATCACTGGAAATCAACCAACGGCTAAAGTAGTCCTGTATAAGGGGATTACGCCTGCCAGATGTCAGACAAATAGATACAGGAGTTCATGTGCCACACACCTTTAAATTTTGATTCATTAAAAAAAAAAAAAGACAACTGCCAATAACCTTTTTATTTTTTGGCAGAATTGGATGACATAGCAGGAATAGTTGAGCCTTCTGAAGGGATCCAGCCTGCCAAGTTTCAGATGAATAAGTATAGGGAGCCGCCTTTACAGCCTTGTTTGTTCAGCCTTGTTCAAGAGCAGCTTTTATAGTTTCGGGGTTTCCAAACAAGGATGCTCTTATTCCCCTATGGGGTTTGGGGTTTTTTGGTGTGTGTGTGTGTGTGTGTGTGTAGGGGCAATTGTTATGAAAATGACATAAAGCATAGAGGTGGCTGTAGTTAAGAAACCTTTCAGAAATATGAGTGCAGGATTCTTTGTGGAAGTGGAGTGTTCAGATGGGGGGGGTGGATTCACGTCCCATTACCCCACCCCCATGGGTTTTTGGGCAATTTGTATGAAAATGGCATATGCCATAGGGGCATATGCCCTAGGCAAGAAAGCTGACCAAAAAAAAATAATCAAAAAAAATCAGAAGGATAGGTGCAGGGTCTAGGGAGTTATGATGAATGCAAAACAGTTTAACAGCCCCATCCAATGTGGGTGCCCATAAACCTCCTAACTCGGAAGATTATGGGCACCCAATGGAAGGTGGGAGGAGGGCAGGGGCGAGGATTGCCTCTGTGCTCCCCTCACCCTCCAAAACATTTAGATGGCCGATTTCCTCAGAGGACGGCGGTGCCTTCCTCCTCCCCTCCCTTCCCCATCCCCAGGAACGTCTCCCCGCCATGCTGGTTCCAAATACGGTCTTCCAGCACGGAAAGAACTGTACTGACTGCGAGTGTGTGGGGGGGAGGGCGCCCCGTGGGCGAAGTCCCTGCTGCAACCTCGGAAGGCGTTTCCGAGGTCAGACCGGGGACTCCGACCTATCCTATGGGCCCCCGGGCGAGATCAGGAGGCCAAAAAATTGCGACCTAAGACTTTTTTGTTTTTTGCTCAGTTGGCCCCAAAGTTACAGAAAGTGCAATAGGACAGGGGTGGATGATGGATGTGGAAGATACAGTGGCAGAGGCAGAAGGGCTTGAACATCTAACACAGTGTTCTCCAACCTTGGGTTGGAGAACACTGCGTAGCTGGCTAGGGCATGCTGGGAGTTGTAGGCCAAAAACATCTGGGGACCCAAGGTTGGAGAACACTGATCTAACATTTTCCAAGCAAGCACCTAATGCTACACCCTCTCAGGTCCCACAGACTCCACCAAACCTCTTTTAATGTCCCTGCTCCTGGGAAAGAGAACTAGCAAGCGGTGCTGAACACTGGATCAGTCCTACCATATATTACGTCAACATTCCTTCCCAAAAGCACGGGGATTGGAGAACCCTGGTAAAACGATTTACTATGATTAGAAGCTCGAGCTGCCAGTCACAAAGCTACACACACACCCCACCGACCACCCCCCTCTCCCCACCCTGGTGTTTTTCTCATATGGAGAAATGTATCACTTTTTAGGGACACGTCTGCATCTTCAGGAGTGTTCAGATTCAAATCCAGATTCGCTTTGCAGGAGCCCCACTTCGATTCAGAGACATCTCCCAAATCTCCCCGAATCGGGTTCAGATTTGGAATCCTGAACTGAATCTACCCAGCTTGGTTCAGGATTCAGCCAAATCTGAAGCACAGCCCTAATAACAATATTACATTATACAAACAACACAGTTTTCTATTTTTAACTAATTAAACTTGCGAATACCCCATGTCACTTTTTTGTGTATCGCTATGCTAGATCCTGGCATCTTGCTGAAATGAATCACTCTCTTCCCTCTCGGGTAATCACCGAGTTTAGTAAACAAGGGGCTGGCATAACATTTTTTAAAATAATAATTTTAAAAAACAGTGTAGGCAAAGCCTTATAATTTTGTACATTCCACTCTACTGAAGTAGTCCAGTATTATGTTCATTTCTATGCAGAGAACTCTAGCTTGCTGTTGACCTCTTCTGCCCTTTAGCTGAGCCACGCTTGGACTTATGCTCAGATCTGCAACATTTATCTGTAATGAAATAACCTTAAAAATCCCCCAGAAACCCAATGTTTTCCCCCCAGGAAGTGTCCTTTGCCCCACTGGGGATGGAAGCCTATTCTCACCCCCACCTCCCACTATGTTCACCAGAGAGCTGACCTGGTCCTACCTTCTATCTATAGTCTTTCTATCATAGCCCAGTTTTATAGCACTTGAACAAATGCAGTCTTCATCATAATCGATACAATTGCCATTTCCTGTTTATTGACTTATCAGTAAGGCAACTGCAACCATCAACATGAGTATCACAAATTTTACTATCCTTTGAAGATTTAAGGGGAGGCTGGTGACTCCTATTTCAGTGGGGCTCCTTTTCCATTACAGGTTTTGCTGCTTTTATTTGGAGCTTCATCAGAGCGACCTTTACCCTGGCCTGCCCCTTCCTTCCATTTTTGCTTACTGCTAAACGAACATGGTGGAACCTTTGTGAATTGAGCAAATAGTGGCATAGTGGAAATAGTGGGGACTTGTTTACTTTCAACGCTGAGAGGAAGGAGAGAAAAATGAGTGGAGCTAAACTATTTCTTGGTCATTGACTGTGGTCAACAGTAAGGGATGAGCAGTTGACATGGCCTGAGGGATAGAAATGTAGATTGAGCTAGCATAGGCCTTACGTTCCACCTATTCTAGAGAACAGCCAGAGAAAGGCAAATGATGAGCGACTTTGCCATGCCTGAATTGTTCAGATATGAGTGTGATCCAGTGAGCCTGTGGACCTATTTTGGGTGGCCTGAAACTTCGGCATGCCAGACTTATAGATTTCATAGATCATAGAGTTGGAAGGAGCCTACAAGGCTATCGGGTCCAACCCCCTGCTCAATGCAGGAAACTAGAGGAGGGGGTCTCCCATCCAAGTAATAACCAGGCCTGACCCTGCTTAGCTTTCCATGCTCAGACAAGCTGAGCCAGCATAAGCCACAGGCCTTCCATGCATCAGATTATGCAAGTCAGTATGGTCACCACGGAGCCAATATGGTTTAGTGGTGAGAGTGTTGGACTGGGAACTCAGGACACTTGGATTCAGGTCCCTACTTGGCCATGAAACTCCCTGGGTGACTTTGGGCCAGTCACTGACTCTCAGCTTAACCCACCTCACAGGATTGATGTAAGGATAAAATGGAGAGGAGGAGGATCATGTATGTTGCCTTGGGCTCCTTGGAGGAAAAGGCCTGATATACGTAAATGTAACACTGTTTAAAAAAAACAACCAACCAAATTATTCAAACGTTATAAAGATGCACAGCAGGGAAAGAGAACCTCCCAGGTGCAGTAGGATTCCGCTACCAATTCCATTCCTATGGGAACTTGTGTCAGCTTGAGCATCTTCTAGAAGAGGTCTAAAGGCTGATCCAACCCCTTGTGGGTGTTTCAGCACATCAGGAGCCACTGGCGTGAAGGAGTGTCACATGGTTTAGGTGATTTTCAACCATGTCAGTGAATTTGGGTGCTGTTCCTCTGATGTCATTAAAAATCACCCAAAATATACAGATGCTGTTTTCCACAAGTGGTTAATCATGTTGTTCAGTGTGTTCACACAGTTCAAGATCACAGTGTCAACCACACCAGGAGGGTAATGTCCGGATAAGCCTTAATAATTTTTAAAAATGTGGACTGGTTTTTGATAGTCAGTGGATAACATTTGCTGGGGTGTGTGTGTAGGGAAGGAAGCTAAACACATGTACCTAGCTGACAAGTCTATTTGCTTATTGACTGGGCTGTGATAGCCCACATAAGTCTTGGGCTCAGCCTCCGTTTGCTTGCCACTTGGAGCTGTGTTTCAAGAGCGCTATTTATTCTTCAGTATCTTTTTGAGCTTCGGCTTTGGGGTGAATTCAGTGGTGTGGCTAGCCCCCCCCCACCCCCCCAATAGCCACCCAGAGAGCAGCAGGTGATGAAGACAGCTGCAAACAGGCCCAGCGAAAATCACCTGGCCAGCATGAGCATGTCAGGGCCCGCTGAGGCTGGTTGCCACTGCATCCTTTCTTTCTTCTTATTTTGAAAAACATGTTACAGACATGGGGCAGTCAGCTGGGTTGTACATGGCTACAGATGCTACTTTTGTTATTTTTTTTTACTTTAAAAATATATTATTCTTTTTTGCAATGAAATGTTGCTTATTCCCAAGTAAATGCGTTGAGCCTCACGGCATCAGAAGCAGACTCCGTGTTATTCCTGTGGTCATGATGATTTAAGTGAGTTTGAAATGCACAACTGCACATGCTCAGAGTATTTGTTTTTTAAAAATCAGGTTTGGCAAACAGTTTCTTTTTCTTTTTTTTCCATGGCTGTCTAAAGTGAGGCCCCCATCACACCATTCAGGCCAGGGTCTAAAATTACCTAACTGCACCACTGGGTGCGGCATGGATTCAGTGCCTCAAATGTTTGTTTTCATTTTAGCTTTCATTTGTTATTCTCCTTCCTCTTCTTCTCTGCCACTCGTGACTGAATACAGGGCTAGCTGACCTGAGAGTAAGTAGACATCACATGCAGCATTGAGTGGATGGGTGAGATTAATAGATTAAGGCTCCAATCCTATGCGTGTTTAGACAGGGGGAAAAAAAAGTCTTACAATTCCCAGCACTGGGAATTGTAGGACTTTTTTCCCCTGTCTAAACATGATAGGATTGTACCCTAAAAGTACTTTGTTCGACTAATTGTTGCCCCCAATTAATGGAGCGGCAGATATACATTAAAAAAAAAAGAAGAAGTACTTATACAATAGAAGGTAATGTTTCAACAAGAGGTACAACAAAGGTTTTATATACGATGTTACAAAGAGAAGAAGAGCATAAAGATTCTCTTAAACTGTTATGGGAAAATGAATTTGATGAGGAAATATCGAAAAAAGTTGGGAAAATATTTGGGATAGACATATTGTAAGAGTTATGTCAACTAGGATAAAGAGAACTTTTATAAAGTGGTATGGAGATGGTATTTAACTCCAGTAAGATTAAATTGGATAGATAACAATTGCTCCGCATTGTGTTGGAGAGGATGTAATGTAAAAGGTACATATGCCCGCATGTGGTGGAGCTGTAAAAATGTTCTGGAATTTTGGCAGAAAGTATTTGCAGAAATATCAGAAATAATTGGAATGAAATTAGAAGTCTGCGCAAAATTAGCATTGTTAACAATTACAGAAAAGTTAGTTTGTTTAAAAAATACAAAAGAATTGATTGTGAATTTGTTAACAGCAGCTAAATTAATGATAGCTAGGAAGTGGAAGGTTCAACATGTCTTTTCAATTACTGAATGGTATAAAGAGGTATGGATATCGCGCTAAATGATAAATTAACTTGTAATAATAAGTGTCAAAAAGGACAATTGGAGAAAGACACTTTTGTGAACATTTGGGGTAAATGTTTGGATTATGTGTTGGTGAAGGGGAAGGGGAACAAACCTTGTCAAGATTTGTTATATTTTTGGAATATAGAATAATATCATATATATATATATATATATATATATATAAATAAATATTTGGGGGGAGAAATATAACTTGGTCCCAAGAGGTGGGGGGCGGTGCACAATGTTTATGTTGTATTTTTGTTGCATTCATTAGTAGCTGTAAGATTTGAAAATTTTTAATAAAACATATTTTTTAAAAAAAGAAATACTTATACAAACGAAATGGCAAGTGCCATCTTAGAAGAGGCATCCCTTTCTGCTTATAGGAGAGAATGGGGGATGCTTTTCTTTTTAGAACTATTGTGTGTGTGTGTGTCCTCCCATATGCAGGTTTATGCAGATCAGTGTTCTCCAACCTTGGGTCCCCAGATGTTTTTGGCCTACAACTCCCAGCATGCCCCAGCCAGCGTAGTTATAGGCCAAAAACATCTGGGGACCCAAGGTTGGAGAACACTGATGTAGATTTAGGCTGCGCCAGGGATGGTGAACGCATGGCCCTCCCAATGTTGTTTGGTGCGCAACTCCCCTCACCATCGGCTCTGCCAGCTACAGCTGATGGGAGCTTCAGTCCCACAACATCTGGAGGGCTATATGTTCCCCACTATTGCTGAACACACTTACTGGGAGTAAGTCCCATTGAACTCAGTGGGCATCATAGGACTGCACGGTAAGTCATTAAGGGCGCAATCCTATGCATGTTTAGACAGAAAAAAGTCCTACAACTCCCAGCTGGCTGGGGCATGCTGTGAGTTGTCGGATTTTTTTCCTTTCTAAACATGCATCGGATTGCACCCCAAGTGTGCATGCCTATACACTTTAACTTAGAATATGTTCCGTCTGTGTTCAATGGGGCTTACTCCCTAGTAAGTGTGTTTAGGGTTGCAGCCTTACCAGAGAATAAATCCCCCTGGGTTCGGTTGGACTTACTCCCTATTAGACATGCACTGATAGTGCTGTCTATTACTCTTATCATTTGCCTAACAGTGCAATCCTCTAACATGTCTATTCAGAAGTAACTCCCATTGAATTCAGTAAGGGTTATTCCCAGGTAAGTGGTTATAGGACTGTAGTCTCGGGCTACAATTTTATATCCATTTACCTGGGAGTAAGCTCCACTGAACTCAATTGGAATTTATTTATTTATTTATTTATTTCATTTATACCCCGCTCTTCAGCCAGAAAAGGCTCTCAGAGCGGCTACACAAATTAATAATGACAGTCCCTGCCCTCAGGCTCACAATCTAAAAGACATGAACACAAAACATCAAGGAACACTGAATATAGTATTAAAAAAAAATAATGTCTTCTGAGTAGAAATGTATAGCATTGCAGTGTAAAGCTGCAATCCTGAATAAGCCCCACTGAAGTAAGCCCCACTGAACACAGGAAGACTTATGAGGAAAGGTGCATAGGATTGCACTGAAAATGCCTACAATTAATACACTAAGATGTGTTTAACTGGGTGACAGCCATAAAAGTACATCCTTGACTTGAGATGTGGCTTATTTATTTATTTATTATATTTATACCCCGCCTTTTTTCCTGCAAGGAACCCAAGGCGGCTTACATCCTCCTCCTCCTCTCCAATTTATCATCACAACAACCCTGTGAGGTAGGTTAGGCCGAGAGTCAGTGTCTGGCCCAAAGTCACCGAGTGAGTTTCATGGCCGAGCGGGACTAGAACCCGGATCTCCCGAGTCCCAGTCCAACACTCTAACCACTACGCCACACTGGCTTCTAAATGGTTTTGAAAAGGAGCATGGCTGGCATCAAAGGTAGGCATGACCAGGCATCTGTCAAGGGCCCCCACCCCAGCAGGGGCCCATTGACCAGAGCCCCCTGGAGTTGCCCTTCCTCTTCATTAATGCAACCTGCTTGTTCACCTGCCTCTTGCTCCGGCAATGAGAAGGAGCAGGTAGATGCCCCAGCATACTTGCAATGTTGAGAAAGAGGACGAGGCACAATAGCAGCTGGTGACAAGGGCAGTAAGAAGGGAAGGAGTCCGCTGAGGCTGTCCTGCCAAAGGGCCCTCAAAAACCTGGAGCCAGCACTCAGGAGCAGTGCTTACTTCCCTCACCCCACCCCCAAAAGAAGCACACAAACCCCTCTGATCACGAAGCCCTACCCACAATCTCAAGGGCTTTCTGTACTGCGCATTTATTCTGAAAAAGTTTGTTCACTAACTTTTTATGGGGCACCTACGTGACGCGATCCACGAGCTGTTCCTCTTCTGTTTATCAGACCTCAGAAAATCCAACTTTTTTTTTTTTTTTGAAAGAAGGAAACAGTCTAGAGGTATCGCTCTCTTCAACAGGTGTGGTTTTGAAATATGTAGGTGAGCTTAGTGCATGCACACACCCCGCATGGGTGTTTTTGTGGTCCCCACTGAATCCCCCTGATCATTGCTGCAAAACTGCTGTTCAGCCATTTCCAGCAGCAGCAGCAGCAGCAGCAGCAGCAGCAGGAGAGGGGTGAGGCCTGTGGTGGTTTCTGGAGGGGCCAATGAGGCCCCCCAAAGCATCCGTGGCCCTAGTACCACACAACCAGGGTAGGTGCTAGGTACTGAAAACTTCCAGGGCTCAGGTCCACAGGACCAAACAAAACAAAGCACAACTTTGCATATGCTAATTTGCATCTGCTCTAAAGTCTCTCTCTGTGTGTGTGTGTGTGTCTTTAAAGGAGCCTGTCTCCCAAGGACACCCCTATTTGTGAAAAGGGATGTATGGAGAGGAGGGCATTTGATTTCAGAATAAAACCTCAAGCAGAAACATTCAAGGGTAGGGGGCAGCAGGTGAAGCACATGTGGACGAAAAGCCAGGGAATCCAGGGGGTTCATCAGAGCTCCTGTCCCTTTATTTGAGCAAGTGCTCATAGATAGCAGGGTGGTGGGGCTGAGGGCCTCCCAGAGATTCGGGGCTCCAGCCCTCGTGGACCATCTCCCAACACTGCCTCTGCACACTGCAACATTTCGGCACAACTTCGCTATTATTTTTTTGGTCAAAACCATTTTATCAGTGTGTGTACATGCAACTGAATGTTATATGTGATAAAATGCTTGGTGTATTTTTTTAAAAATTGAAATATTCATACAAGAACACTGAAATTAAACAGCACTTTAGTGCAAGTTTTTAAAACTATTTTTTTTTAAAAAAAAATATGCATGCACATTAAATTGGTTGGATGGGGGTGACCTTTTAATTAGCCCTAAAACACTTTTGAGCCTACCTTTAAAAAAAGCTACTAAGGGTGCAGTCCTATGCATGTTTAGACAGAAAAAAAGGCCTGCAACTCCCAGCATGCCCCAGCCAGCATAGCTAGGCTGGGGCATACTGGGAGTTGTAGGCCTTTTTTTCTGCGCCTTAAAATAATAATGGATGATAGTGCCTAAATAACAAAGCAATTTACCCCAACTTAAAAAATTGATTTCTTAAAAAAAAAAAATCAGAGTGAAAAATGGTATGATCAGAGTTGTTCATTCTTTGCCCACATGGCTATCAGGCCTGCTAGTGCGGACTGAAAACAGCAGGATGCACACACAGAAAACGCGCTATAAACCCGGGGGCCCCCAGTTAAAAAAAAAGTCACTTATAATTCCCCATTTATCTTACAGCGGAAGAGTAACAATTGGGTAGCACTAGGAACCTACAATTCTGGGGGGGGGGGAAGCCGCCCCAAATGTCTGGTGGGTCTGATGGCGGAGATTCAGAGGTTCAAGGAGCGAGGGAGCCGCGGCACTCTACACATGCTCAGGGAGGCGCTTTTTCATGGCTTCACGGCACGCCAAGAAATAGCCAAGCAGGTGGCGGGAGGAAATGTTACCTATCCTGCTGGGATTATAGTATTTCTAGTCCTCCCCGCGCTTGCTAGGAGGAGGAGCGGGCTGCGAGAACGATTGAATGAAATCCCTCCGGAAAGAGAGGCTCCGCGCTTTTCTTTCTCTCTCTTTTTTTCATTGCGCCTGGCAAGAGGAGGAGGAGGAGGAGGAGAGGCAGCTAACTCACCAGCCAGCCAGCCCGCCCGCCCGCTCGCTCGCTGCCTGGGAAGGAAGGAGGGAGGGAGGCCGAGCGAACGAGCAAGCGGCTCCGCCTTTCCCCCGCCCCGCCTGCGACGAGCAGCCAGCCTAGAGCCGCGCCTGGCCGCTGCGCTGTAGAAAGAGCCGGGCAGGGCAAGAGAGAGGAGAGAGAGAGAGAGAGAGAGAAGGGAACGCGGCGCGCGCTGGGGATTTCCAGCCTGGGCTTCGGAGGGCGGGAGAGGAAGTGCGGGGCGGGGGGAGAGAGCCGGGGCAGCGCACCAGGGACTTTCCAGCCGGGGCAAGGCGGCTGCGTTTGGCGGAGCTGCTGCAAGAACAGCGGCGGCGGCGGCTCTTTCCTCCCCCCCTTCCCTTCCTCAGGCGGAGAGTAAGTCGGTAGGGAAGCGGGCCGGCTGTTGCTCTCTTCCAGGCAGAGGTGGAAGAATCCGGCGCTGGGGAGAAAGGGTGTGTGTGTGTGTGTGTTGGGGGGGGGGTCCCCACTACAAAGGCAGCTGAGGCAGGACCGGCGTGGGGGGAGCGCGCGCGCGCGCATTTTCTTTGCTGCTGTTGCATTGCTAGCCAGGGATTTGCACTGGGGCGGTGGGTTTGGGGGGCGGGCGGGCGTCAGGGGAAGCTGCGACTGCAGGAGCCTTGGCGCCTCTTCCATTGAGGCAGCAGCTGCCCGAGGTGCGGGCTTGGCTGGCTGGTGGGGGTGTAGGGGGCCTGAGAGAGAGGGTGGGGTGCCGTCTCCGCTCCCAGGCTGGAGCTGTGAGACTGGGGGGGAGTGGGTGGGCGTGTAGGGAGCGAGGGACGAGGAAGACCCTTGCGTCTCGTCCGAGCGCGTGCAGAGCCGAGCAGAAGGGGGAGGTTGCCCCAGGATTGTGTGGGAAGGGGGGAGGTGGCCCAGGATTGTGTGGGACCCCCGCCTCCCGCTAGGGCTGCTTCTCTTTTTCTCTCTCTTGCCTCCCTTTCCAATTAAGGTGGCTGCCAGGGAAGGAGGCTACCGGGGGACTATGCAGGGAACGGCAGTCCCAGTCAGTCTCCGTGCTCAGAGATAGATAGAGTCGCTCCCCGCCGCCGCTTGCTTTTATTGCTGCTGCAAGGAGTCGCTGCTTACTGCTGGCTGCTCAGACTGCTTGCCCAGACACACGTTCATCCTTCAAGCTGTTGCTGCTATTGTTGCTCCCCAACACCCCCGCCCTCCTTATTTTATGCTTTCCCCCTTCTCTGGCTTTGGAAAGCGGGTGCATTGCCGGTTACAGGAGATTATTGCAATTTTGCAAGGCCAAACAGACAAAACCTTTCTTAACGTTTCGGTGTCGGAGAATGGATCCGATCAGTAAGTCTTTCAATGCAGAATAGTGTATTGAAGTGTGTGTGTGTGTCTGTGCCTGCTAAGGGTGGCGAGGGAAGCATGCTTTCATTCCGTCCCCTCCCCTTGCTGCTCTAAAGGTGTCTTCTTCGCATGCATTTGATGTGTGGTGTTTGAATGCAGAACGCTCTCCTAATTTCTGGCTCCCTCCATATGCAGTTGGTGTGGGCGGGCTACTGGTTTTAAAGGGGAAGTATCAGTCTTAACAAGCTTTTGGGGGCTGCTTTAATTCACTTGTGGCAAACTCGTTGTACCAACTTAACATCTTCCCAAAGGCTCATTTTGCTTGATCGCTTCACAGTGACTGCATGGATGCTAGGGGAAGGTTGTGTTTTGATAGCCGTAAAATATAGGGAATGTTGCAGGTAAAATTGAGAGGGTGGGCACTAGGACAAGATGTGGGATAAAATAAATACAATGTAGGTTTATCTTTTCTTATTGGGCAAACCATTTTTCGTTTGTTCTTTCATAGGGGTAGCATTGTAGCCAGTGCAGAAGAAGCAGCTGTTTCGTAAAGGACACAGCAAGAAGGTATCATGGCCCTTACGTTACATGTCTGTCTGCTCTTGTAAACCACAGTGCTTTAGATGTGCATGATTTTAACATGTTGAGAATCTTAATTTGTATATGATTACGTCATGTTGTAGTGCCATGAAAGATAATTGGATTAAAAGTTTATACTGAGTCATTCCTCTGCAGATAAATCTACTAATTGTTAAAAAGGTAACTGCAATGTTTTTGTTGGTGTGGATTTTATTTTTAAGGCAGGAAGGGAAGCGGATAATAGATAGGTTGCAAAGATGTACATTTAGATGATGCTGAAGGCATGATTAAACCAGGAAAATCAAAGTTGCACTTAACATTCTAGTCATGTCTCCATAGTGTTTCACCAAGGTATTGCTGCTGTATGATTTGGATGGGCTTCCAACTGCATAGACTTCTATGCTTTCAGCCGTCTAAATTCTATATAAATTCATTTTGTAGTAGCAAAATGGAAGGAACGTGGAAAACATCATGGATATTAGGATATTGTAGGTTTGTGTGTGGTGGTGGTGGAGGTAGAGGAGGGGAGAATAGTTGTTGGTCTATAGTGAAGATTGATTCTTGTACATTCTGATCAATGAGTTTATAGAAAAATGCTATGTGTTACTGATTTTATGGGAAGCATTTAGCTAGCACCGTTAAACTCAATTCTGCCTGTTCCTGACCTCGGTGACTGAATTTTTATTGGTCTTCGAGGTTAGGATTGCACCAGTAGCATTGTACTCCCAGTGCATGTTCATAAAGGGAAGGGGAGTCTTTTCCAGCAGATGCTGTTGAATGCAGTAGCATGAATGGCTTTCAACATGGCATTCTGACACTGTCTCTAGTAAAAATGCACATTTAAAATTGTTACTGGTTGTATATGGTGACAATTCAGCTACATCTTCATCTGCAGACCTTGGTTTTCTGTTCTAATAAACCTTCCTGTTTAATCGCAGAGGTCTCACGGATGGTTTTGGAACAGTATGTATTTTGCTATTTAAAATAACAGAAGGTAGTTTTGCAAAGTTACATTCTGCTTTAAAACATGTGTGAGTAAATTGTGTGTGTGTATAGCTTACTGGCAAAGACGTTCCATGTATAAGACAAAATTACTTTCATGTCTGAATATGTGGTTTCTTGGTCATGTTGGGAAGCCCCTGAGAGTCCTGGCTAATAATGGAAACAGTGATCTTGCTTAAGGTTAGGCAGCTAAAGATATCTTTGTATGTAGGATTTTGCATATCCTTTTAAATGTTAAGTTGTCCTAATGCCCTATTGGTACCAATGCCAAAGGCATATTACTGAAATATACCTTGGTTGAACATTTATTTTGGCACCGAGATGAATAGGTATAATCCTTGTGTACAAAAGCAAGGAGTGAACCACAAGCCAGAAAGGATACTGAAGAATACCGAAAGCCATAGTTTTTCTGAAATCTATTGGTAAGGAAGATATTTTATGACAGTTTGGCATAGAAATTGTAGAGGTAGACAATTCTGGATGTCATAAGGGAAGCATTAGAATCAACTTTATGCTTTATTGACATTTTGTCTTGAATGGATATGAAGCATATCATGGGGCTAAAAGCAAGAACTTCTGTGGCATTTCTTTGCGTGTTGTATGTACACCTAAGAACATAAGACGAGCCCTACTGGATTAGACCACAGGCCTATCTAGTCCAGCATCCTGTTGCCCACTGTGACCAACCAGATGCCTTTGGGAAGCCCTTAAGGAGGACATGAATAGCTCTCTCCTGCTATTGTTCCCAGCAATTAGTATTCCAGAACATGCTGCCTCTGATCTTAGAAGTAGCATATAGCCATCATGAGTAGTAGCCATTGATAGCCATATCTTCCATGAATTTGTCCCTGGTCATGGATGAAGAGCATCAGTGAAATTCCAAAAATCAGGGAATGTTTATAGACAAGTGCCCTCAAATGACTTTTACGTTGCAGCACATACAAATGTGGCCAGATGGAAAGAAATTACATGTCACGTATACGGGGTGATGGGGTGGAACAGTTGAATATGTGCACTGAAATTAGAGAGTGTAGTGTGCTACTAAGTCTGTTTCCTTTTAGGTTTTGTTTTTTATTGCAGACTTGGATCCCAGCTATTTCTAAATTCAATGTAAGTCTATGTAACCAACAAAGAAGATGATTTGTTAGTAGCTGACTTTGCAAGTATCTTCAGAAATTCTTGACATGACCTTTTCTTCTTAAAATGAGCCAATGTCTTGAATAGGGCAGAACAGTCTCCCTGTTCTCTTCCAACCAGGGTTTGTTCAATCAACTTCTCATCAAGTGGAAAGTGAAATGACTGTCCTGATTTTCCTTGGCCACAGTGATAACTTGCCCAAAGTAGAAGCCAGTTGGTGGTATAGAAGCAAGATTGCACCTGTTTAACCTCCAGGCTGAGTGACATGCATAATATTTCCATAGGGCTTAGAATCATAGAATAGTAGAGTTGGAAGGGGCCTATAAGGCCATCGAGTCCAATCCCCTGCTCAATGCAGGAGAACAGATGTGGGCAGCCCAGGCAGTCACCCATCCAAACACTGACCTGGCTCTTACCTGCTTAGCTTCAGCATGTGGCCTGCATTATGTGCTCTATAAAATCCAGTGCATGCAGTTCTGAACTGTACTGTCAACTGGAATTTTGCACATGTTGGTCCTTGCAAACTTTCTGTCCACGTGTGGATATCCTGTGGGCTCAGAACTTCCCTGTCATGCATAGCTGCTACTGGTGACACTGGGAAGTTTGTTTGAGCCAGACCATTATGCAGTAGTGGCTGTCAGGAACTGTAGATTTCTGAAATCAACCTATGTTTACAAGGTTTCTTCTGCAACCAAGTGGTTTTGATTTCTTCTAAGGATTTCCGCATATGAAAACCCTAAAGCACTACAGCTATTTGAGGAAAAACATGAGAATATCAAAAATGTAGGGTGTGTTGCAATCCCCCAACCCCTAGAATAACTATTTTATTTACTCCCCATGGCAAATTCTGTGGCAGTTTTTGAGGTCGTCTTTAACATGCATGTACATGCATGCTATGATTGTTATAGAAATAATTCCTTCCCTATGTATATTCCTGCCAGGATTTCCATCCCATGCCTCTTTAAGTGAATATAAGGCAATAAGTGTCCACCTTGTTTGATTTAGGCTGCTCTCACTAACAATTTATGTTGTGAGGGGACAAAAGTAATTACCTGGAATTCTGGAGTTGTCCTTGCTATCTATCTTCAACACTAAATCTTCTAGGGGCGTGAAGAACTGCTGTTGGATCTGCCAACTGCAAACTCATTCCAGATGTCTTTGAATTTGATAGGAAAGCACTCAAATGTTGGTGGTATTCTGCAAACAAATACAGACATGTTGCTACAGCATAGGTCAACCATATTGTCCAGCAGGGCCACACATTGTGTTTGTAGCAACCCCCCCCCCCCTTAGCAGAAAGTATTACACACAATGTGTCTCAACATGTAACGTTGTATGGAAGGCAGAGAAAGTTGTCACAGTGAAACTTGCATTGGACCCCCTTTTTCTTGTGGATCCAGTTTTCAAAAAGTCTAAAAACGCAGAAATCTCAGATTGTCTCATTTGTGTATCTTTTAACTTGCTGCATCCCAAAAAATTGGGAAGAGAAATGATAACTTAAAAGGGATATGTATAACAAACGAATAGCAGCTAATATTCCTTTCCTCACCCACCTCTCTTCCACCATTTATCAAAACCAGCCCAAGTAAAATGCCCTGTGCTTGCTGTTTAAACACTGTTAAAATTTTGCAGTCTTCCACAGTCCCACAGTTCTGGAGCAGCCGCTGTGAACATGCCATTGCTTGCTTTTGCCCCTAGAATTTGGTATAGGGATTGCAATCTAAAGTAACTCTTCCCTATTAATCTAGTAACTCTGGAGGGCCACTTGTGGCTCTCCAGATGTTTTGGCCTACAACTTCCATCAGCTGTAGCCAGCATAGCCAGTGGTGAGGGATGATGGGAGTTGTAGGCCAAAACTGCTGGAGGGCTACAACTTGACCACCTGTGATCTAGGAGCTCATGGTGGGTGATAGAGGAGGAAGTTGTCTGATGATTGATGGGTGGAAAATAGGGGGGGTTTATTGAAGGGATGACAACTGCACCTCGAATTGTGCCTAGAAACCTATAGGAAGTCCGTAAAGATGCATGTGAGCCTTTGATATAGGGACCAGCTAACATGTTGTGCTCTAAGCCAGTGAGCTTCAACCTTTTCAGACCTAGAGTCCACCTTTAGCCCCAACCTATGATGGATTATTTTTCATAGGATGTTTTCCATTTTACTAGATCAATCTAGCTAGCTCATTTTGTCCAAATTTTCTCTCTCTTCTTTCTCTCCAGAAAGATGGTTGCTGGTGCAAAACCCCTTTGGGCAGACTGCATTCCTGTTGTGGGTTGCAGCCCACGCAAGTTGAAGACCAGTGCTCTGGTATTGGCTCAGAAGAGTCAATACCGGCAGGGCCATTGCAAGAGAGCCAGTGTGGCTTAGTGGTTAGAGTGTTGGACTGGGACTTGGGAGATCCGGGTTCTAGTCACCTCACTGGGTGACTTTGGGCCAGTCACTGACTCTCAGCCTAACCTACCTCACAGGGTTGTTGTGAGGATAAAATGGAGAGGAGGGGGAGGATTATGTAAGCCACCTTGGGTTCCTTGCAGGAAAAAAGGTGGGGTATAAATATAATAAATAAATACAAGCTGGCTTGTATCAAAATAAAAATTGTGCTAAAAACAGCATCAACATAATTATAGCACAGAATAACAGTGAAACATTGAGAATAGTAAAAAAAGAAAAAGAAAGAAAGCATGCAAGAATATAACTTATTGTCCATCCATCTTTCCAAAAGCCATACAAAAACATAAGGCTTTAGGTAACTTGTTGCCTAAAATCCATCAGTGACAAAACCTGATGAATCTCTCCAGGAGGAGTTTCACACCCTAGGCACCACTAGTGAAAAGTCTCCTAACTACTTACAGTACCTATTTCACCCAGTGCCCTTTCACACACTTTAAACTGCAGAGGAGAGGTGGAGGATGAAAATTTGCAGGACTCCTCCTTTCACAGGACTGGGAAGATGGCTTTCATTGTCCCCTGGAGGCTTCCAGATAAGAACAAGCAGAACTGCTTCAACTGTCTTCCAGTGTTTGCTGAGTCCCACAGCTGTGGTACCAGCATTCTCTCATGGTCAGCTGATTAATGTCCATGTTTACCTGTTGTAGCAAAGTAACTACTCATTCATTCCACATACCACAGAGGAAGGGGCAGCTGGTTGGGCAGTCACGATTGGGCAGTTAAGATTGCAGTAGAGGCAGATGGTGTTTTACGGTACGCAAGACTGAATGAGCACTGCTTTCCCTTCTTGGGATGCTACTGATAATTCTAGACAGCAAGTAGGGACATAAATAAAATGCTGTCCTGAGTTATCAGTGCCTTCCACAAATCACTTATTCGTTTACATCTGTATTTATGCTCATCTTCCAAGAAACGACACACATTCTACCTCTGCACTAACTTTTAAGCTGTGCAATTAATCAAAACTTCAGTTGCATTTTAAAACTTCCCTGCTGTTCTGGATTAACTGGTGGGGCTGGCAGCAATTGTTGACTCTAGGACTTGGGACTCCCACGGATGGCTGTTGGATAGGCCATTCAGCTCTGGGACATGGGACTCTTGGAACGACCTCTTCCACAGGCTGCATAGAAGGATTAGCTCCCTCCTTGCATCAGATTTGATGAAAAAGAAAGTTGAAGATGGCATTTACTCCCATTTTCTATCATAGATCAGAGTTGAAAGGAGCCTACAAGGCTATCGAGTCCAACCCCCTGCTCAATGCAGGAAACTAGAGGAGGGGTCTCCCATCCAAATAATAACCAGGCCTGACTCTGCTTAGCTTTCCACACTCAGACAAGCTGAGCCAGCATAAGCCACAGACCTGTATCCAAGGCTAGCACTGAATATGCCTTTCAAGGTGATTTTGACTTCCCTTCTTGTAGTAAGAAGCAAACAGCTGAAGCCAGACTGTGCTCATTTGCCATTAATGTGTTTTGATTAATTAATATGGATCTTCCAGAATATCAGCAGACCTTGAACATGTCTTTCTGAAGCCGTGTGTTATTGTATTAAATATGGCATATTCCCAATTATGATGGTTATGAAGAAAGCATCAAAGATGGTCCTTCTAATACCTTTTTGAAAATAAAAAGTTGTTTTTAAAAATATATAATATATAAATATGTTATTTTGCATAAAAGGAACCCTTTCCTTCAACATACTCAGACATATCTTTGCAATATGTAAACTTAGAATCATTAAAAAGACAACAACACCTAGACACTATTCTGCTGCCAAGAACAAAAAACAAATTTAAATAATCTGACATATTTATTTATTTGATATGTACCCTGCCTTTCCATCAAGAAAATGGAACTTTTAAGGCAACTAACAATCATAAAAACTTTTTAAAATACCTTAAAAACATAGTTAAAAAACACAACAATAACAGAGCACCCAACCCAACGGACCAGCTTACATGCCAAAGGCTTGCTTGAATAAAATGTCTTTGCATGCCGGCAGAAAGACAACAGGGAATTCCATAGCCTGGAAGTGGTCACCGAGAAGACCCTCTTTTGTGTTGCCACCAAATGCACCCCTCTCTGAAGGCAGTTGTGCTGAGAAAAGGGCCTCACCCGAAAATCTTAAAACCCATTAAGGCTTCTATAGGGGAAGGCTGTTTTTCAAGTAGCTTGGTGTCGAGCCATATAGGGCTTTATAGGTCAAAACCAACGCTTTGAATTGTGCCCAAAAACAGATCAGTAGCCAGCAAAGCTGTTGTATCTACAGTTAAGAATGAAGAGCACTCATCGTTTATGAATACTATCCCCACACCTTAACATGATTCTTGCCTTACCTGAAGCTATGGTGGAACTCTGAATATGAGGTGGCACAGCGGGCATTGATGTGGCTACACTTCTGTCATTAGACCTACCCAAGCAACTCTTGGTTCCAAAAGGCATGGACACAAGCTTGCTGCACCAGGAAGTTGGGACAAGGGATGAAATCATGGATCAGATGCGTCTGCTCCATTGTTGTCTGGGGCAAGATCTAGGAGATTAATCGCCTGCTGCTTTTATCCTCTTGTGTTGATCCTGGAATACAATAGATCAACAGTGGCTAATCAGTCTAGTACAGTGAATCCCATAAATGAGACAATTTCCTGCCTACATGCTTTGCAGACATAAATTGCATTCAAAGTAGAGATCCTCAAGTTACGCTGAATATGAATGGTATCAGATGTTTAGTCTGATCTTGTTCTAATGGACTGGTTTCAGGTGTTTTATTTTACTGCCTACCTGTTGCTGGAGTTCAACCTTCCCTGGTCACTTTTACCTTCGAGGTTGTTTTGTACCCATTGCTATGCCTCGACCTTCAGATCCTAATGATGTTGAGATGTCATCTCATCAACTCCCCATTTGATGAGAAAGCTGAACTTCTCTTTTAGATTGAGCCCTGGCCGTGATCACTCATGCCTTTTTATCTCAAAGGCTTGATTGAGTATGTACAGTAATACCTTGGATTGCAAGTAACTTGGTTTGAGAGCGTTTTGCAAGACAAGCAAATTTTTAAATATTTATTTAATTTTTTTTTAACTTGATATACAAGCGACGTCTTGCAATACAAGTACTGTAGTACGGCTCATGCCCGCCAGAGACTCACTTTGATATAAGAGTGTTTTGGATTACAAGCACGTTTCCGAATGAATTATGCTCTCAATCCAAAACATGACTGTATTACGTTGTAGAGGGGGCTGGCCTTGAAGACCGTTTAAAAGCTGCAAACGGTGCATAACACAGTAGCTCCTGCCATCCTATACATTTATTTATATATACTGCTCCTATTGCTATATACTAGGCAGCTTACAAACATTAAAATGTTGTGGTCAAGAGCACAGGCTTACAACTAATAAGGCAAAACACAGGGAAAGGCACTGGAAACAAGGGAGTAATGTGTAAACTGCTGGTTGAGAAATGAAAACGGTGAAGCAGACATAAAGGAAAGGCAAAAGGCAAAAACATGTTTTCCAGTACAGTAATAGCTTGGATTGTAAGCATACGGTAATTTGTTCTGGAACCGTGCTTGTAATCCAAAACATTCTTATATCAAAGCGAGTCTCTGGCGGGCATGAGCGGGGCCAATTTCGGCGCGCTCGAGGCGAGCGGTTACATCCCTACACTTGTATTGCAAGATGTCGCTTGTTTATCAAGTCTAAATTTATTTTAAAAAATTTGCTTGTCTTGCAAAACGCTCTCAGACCAAATTACTTGCAATCCAAGGTATTGCTGTACTTCCTTCAAGTGGGAAAATACGATGGAAGGATGGAAGAGAATGCCAGAAATTCAGGAGCTGTCAAGTTAGAAAAAAAAATGTAGCTGAAAGAGAGATAATGAAAGATGGGTTTTGGAAAGAACGTGGGAAGGGAGGGGCTATCGCCCCACTGGGGTGCATGTGCTATACATGTAGAAGATTCCAGGTTCATTCCTTGGCATCTCCAGTTAAAGAATTTGGAAACACTTGAGGCCTTGGAAAGTTGAGAAGTGAAAAAGCTGGGCCAGATATACCTATAAGGTAGCCTTCCTTAACCTGGCACCCTCCAGATACCTTAATGTCTCCTGAATTTTATGGACTACAACTCCCTTCAGCCTCTGCCAGCATGACAAACAGTTGGGGGTGATGTAGTCCAAGACTTCTGGAGGGCGCCAGGTTGGGGAAGGCTGGAACAAGGCATCTTTCTTCATAAATTTAGTGTCTAAATGAAGAGGTTGAGAGAGGAGAATGTGAGGAAGCGAGATGGTAACAACTAAACACACCGAAACCGAATAAGAGAAGCTTTAAATGTAATCCAGTAGGGAAGAGGGAGCCAGTGCAGAGAAATATTCAACAGAGATAGATATTAGACCAAGGGAAGAGTTTGGCTGATAGTAAAGGCTGAAGAGAAGGCTTCCGTTGTGTTGTAATACATCCTTTGTGGAGCAATAGCTGAAACTGTGTATTTTAAAGTGCCTCTTCTACAATAAAAGAGACATTAAGATATCTGTGTAGTGGTGAGAGTGTTGGACTGGAACTCGGGAGATCCGGGTTCTGTTCCCCGCTCGGCCATGAAACTCACTGGGTGACTTTGGGCCAGTCACTGCCTCTCAGCCTAACCTACCTCACAGGGTTGTGTGAGGATAAAATGGAGAGGAGGAGGAAGAGGATTATGTAAGCTGCCTTGGGTTCCTTACAGGAAGAAAGGCGGGGTATAAATATAATGAATGAATAAATAAATAAATATCTTTGGATGGATACCTCCTTAAGACTTGATAAGGTCCTGCATTGCTATCTAATAATAATAATAATAATAATAATAATACAGTAATACCTTGGATTGCAAGTAACTTGGTCTGAGAGCGTTTTGCAAGACAAGCAATTTTTAAAAATAAATTTTGACTTGATAAAACGAGCAAAGTCTTGCAAGACAAGTCGTAGGGATGTAACCGCTCGCCTCGAGCGGGCATAGCAGGCCGAAATCGGCCCTGCTCATGCCCACCAGAGACTCACTTTGATATAAGAGTGTTTTGGATTACCAGCACAGGTTCCCGAATGAATTATGCTTGCAATCCAAGGTATTACTGTAGTCGTCGTCGTCGTAATAATAATAATAATAATAATAATAATAATAATAATAATAATAAATAGAGCCAGTTTCGTGTAGTGGTTAAAGTGTTGGACAGGGATTCGGGAGCTCGGGTTCGTCTTCACTCAGCTATGAAACTCACTCGGTGACTTTGGGCCAGTCACAGACTCTCAGCCTAACCTACCTCACAAGGTTGTTGTGAGGATAAAATGGAGAGGAAGAGGCCTATGTAAGCCACCTTGGGTTCCTTGTAAGAGGAAAAGAAAGTGGGAAAGAAATGTAATAATAAATACATAATAATAAATAAATAAAATAATAATAGGTACCTATGCCTATTGGCTATCAAGCCATGTTCAAAGTTACATCATTGACATACAAAGCCCTAAACAATTTTGGACCAGGATACCTAGCAGACTGCCTGCCCCTATATATACCCGGCCAACCATAAATATCTTCAGAGGAGGCCTTCTTGGTCATTCTGCAACCAACAGAATGTCACCACATAACATCTTGGAAGTTATGTGGTGGGGCCTTCTCAGTAGTGAGAAGTGGGGCCTTCTCAGTAGTGGCACCCACCCTCTGGAACACCCTCCCCCATGTGGTTCAGGAGGCAGAAAATGTATCTCTTAATCTCCTGATAATGTACTTATTTAAGCAGGCTTTCTCTGGCTTGTAATTAATAATAATCATCATGCTGCTCCATTTTATTCCTTTTATTGTTGTAGCAATAAAATGCTACAACAATAACTAGAGTATTTTAATATCGTTATATGTAAACTGCTTAGGGATTTGATTAAGCGTTCTATAATAAGTAATATAGCTTAACTGAGCTTGTGGTTCAGTTTAGAGTGCCAAGGTGGGAATTGGGTAAATCAAATCTGAAGCCAGGGGAAGCCAGAAGGCAATAGCTGTCTGGGAAAGGAAAGAACAAAGGGAGGAAGAAAGCAGAGGAAATTATTCAGACCAAGAAAACAGTAACATGGAGACCAGGGGCGAAAAGATGGAAATGGCAAAAGTAGACAAAGAGACATTATATGACATTTATCAGAGAATGGCTTCCGCAGTACTTGGCCTCATTTAGAAAGGAGCTGCAGTGTCATGAATATTGCTGCCATTGTGACTGGAATTGTTGCTTTTTTGGATTTGTAACTGGGTTAACGGCAAATATCCTTGTAAAATGTATTTCCCAAGCATAAGTCATTAATACTCTTCACTTCTGCTAAAATGTCAAGCCATTGATTCTCATGCTGTTGCCCTCACTTGCTGCCATGTGCTACGTGTGCGTGTGCGTTCTGGAACATGCAGGGCCCGTCGCTCAGTGGCAGAGCACCTGCTTTGCATGTAGAAGGTCCCAGGTTCTCCAGGTAGGGCAGGAAAGACACCTGCCTGAAACCCTGGAGAGCTATTACTGCCAGTCAGTGTCGACAATACTGGGCTTAGATTGACTGATGGTATTGACTGACTCAGTATGAGGCAGCTTCCTATGTCATTTCCCTAGAAACTTGCTCTGAACAAGCAGGAAAAGGTGAGATGTGAACATTTGAGATAAAAATAGCAGTTTGCCTTTTCCTTCCTTGCCATTGTAGGTATCATAACATCTTCCTCAATATGGTGGGCACAAGAAACCATCTCTGTCTTCTACCCTGGTTCATGGTTGCCAATGAGAGGTGCTCTGCTCCAGTGCTACTGTCTTCCTTATGTACAGACTGAAGGTGGCTTTGAAAGAACAGCAAAGAAATAGAACTAGAAGTTGAGACAGTCAAAATTAGCAGAATATCGGAGTCTTGGTAACAGTCTTATTATCTCTTCTCACCTTTTCCTAAAATAACCTTTAATCAAGAGGATAATTACAGAGGTACATTCAGAACTTAGATTCTTTTGTGACTCCAGCACTTGATGATGGTGATGAAGATTATAAACACTGCCTAAAGTTTTCTAGAGACCATGCAGTGCCTAAAAAGCACTACCATTCCTGCCCACAGGCTTACAATCTAATATACACAATATGAAGGGGAAATGGGAAAGGACCAGGGAAAAAAAGCAAATTCGATTTACTAATTCTTTGTAAAGTTCATGTAATAGTAGAGAGTTGGTGTAGGCAACCTGGTGCCCTCCAGATATTTTGAACTACCACTCCCATCAGCCCCAGTTAGCATGGCCAATAATGGCCGGGAATTATGGGTGTTGTAGCCCAAAACATTTGGAGGGCACAAAGTTGTGTACCCCTGCTGTAGTGCCTTGGTCAGTCTTAGGAATATAAGAAGAGCCCTGCTGGATCAGACCAAGGGTCCTTCTAGTCCAGCATTCTGTTCATGCAGTGGCCAACCAGCTGCCCATGGGATCCCACAAGCAGAACATGAGTGTAATAGCACCCTCCCACTCATGTTCCCCAGCAACAGGTGTACATAGGCATATTGCCTCTGATACTGGAGGTAGCATATACCCATCAAGACTAGTAACCGTTGATAGCCTTATTCTCCATCGAGCTTGACGGATCTACATTGTTTTTATTGGAACCCCAAGGTCCAAAAACCAAAGCCAAGAGCAAAAAAGTGATTCTGGGAGGGAGCATGGATGGACATACAATTAGAATTAAGGCACAGGGTGTCTCTGAACCCATATACAGATCAGAAATTCATTTTCAGTACCAGAACTGAGCCCACAGTCCCAGAAAAATTAACCCTTGGTTTCCCCCCAAGCCTACTAGCAACCTAACTTAGCAAAATAAAGGCTTTTATCCTTGCTATTGTTAAAGAACTGGGAGAAGCCCTTATTGATCTACTGCAAGTCACCCAGATGGACATGATACAAAAGGAGAAAAGTGGTGCTGCAAATCATGTAGAGATCTACCAGTAGGTTTTGATCTTCCTTGTCCACAAATGTGTAGTGCTCTTTTCACTGTATTGCTTAAAATGATGAAGCTGATTGTTGAGAAGCTAAAGTATGCTGTCTAGCAATGCAACAACTTGGCTCACTTCTTTTTCCCATGCTTACTGGATCATGTTCAGTTGTGAAGCACTTTTATAGCCTATTTCATGAAGTCACATGCAGTAGGCCACACACATACTACTTCTCGGACTGGATGCCCCTTCATTGTACTCTGCATAGTGGTTGAAAAACTGTATATGTTTTGGTAGCTTTTCTCTTGGGTGCATGTTGAAGTGGAATTGAGCTTTTCTCCTGCTAGTTTAAATATTTGTCATAGGTCTTACACAAAATCCTCACCACATGGAGAAAACTGTTAGGGATAAGACTAGGCTAGAAATCTTCTCTTTGACAGATGTTTGTGGGGGAGATCTTTTTATATATGGAGGGGCATTCAGTCAAGTGACCACCCACCTGTATTCTGAAGTAGTACAGTCCAGGAACAGGTTGATGAGCTTTGTGAGAAAATAAGCTTAGGTCTTGGAGTACATTTTGTGTCTTAATGACTATTTGAAGATGAACTAAAAAAAAAAAAAGTTTAATAGTGAGAGTGTGTGTGTCTGGGACTGGCCCTAATCAATAAGTTGGTGTGTGTCTGGTTGGTCATGATCAAGAAGTTTGTTAGGTCAAACTGGTAGCTATAATCATGGTAGAATCCAGGAATTCAAGACATGGTAAGCCTAGAAGACCATTCTAAAATACAGCAGTTTACTGTTAAACCGGTGATTTGCAGTTCCCTGCTGGGACATACTGTAGTATCTGCAGAATAGGAAGCCAACCTAGGTATAGCCTGTCAGAGATTCTACATGCATGGAATGGTTTAAATTTGCTGTTTGGCAAAACATTGGATGGGTTTCAGTTGTTGAGGCCTGAGGATGCGGACAAGGTGCTTGCTTGGCCAAGTCCGATCAACCACTTGTTTGCTTGACCCTTGCCCTACATGGCTTATTACAACTAATAGGGAAGGGGTATCAGGCTGGGTCCATGAGTAAACTCCTCCTCGAGAGAGGGAGTGATTTATTTTATTTATTTATTATATTTATATCCCGCCTTTTTTCCTGCAAGGAACCCAAGGCGGCTTACATAATCCTCCTCCTCCTCTCCATTTTATCCTCACAACAACCCTGTGAGGTAGGTTAGGCTGAGAGTCAGTGACTGGCCCAAAGTCACCCAGTGAGTTTCATGGCCGAGCGGGGACTAGAACCCGAATCTCCCGAGTCCCAGTCCAACACTCTCACCACTACGCCACACTGGCTCTTTTTAGCTGGCCTCTTTAAAGGAGGCGGTAATTAGGCCACTCTTGAAAATGCCTAGGATGATAACAACCGTAGGCCAGTAGCCAATATCCCCTTCCTGAGCAAGGTGCTTGAGTGGGTGGTTGCCAATCAACTCCAGGCACTGTTGAATGAAATTGATTATCTAGACCCATTTCAATCGGGCTTCAGGCCTGGTTTTGGAATGGATACTGCCTTGGTCACCCTGTTGGGTGACCTTTGATGGGAGAGCTGAAGTACGACCCTGTTGATTCTCTTGGAGGTCTCAGTGGCTTTTGATACCATCAACCATGGTATCCTTCTGGATACGTTGTCTAGGTTGGGGGTTGGAGGCACTGCACTGCAGTGGTTCCGCTCCTCCGTGGATGGCTGATACCAGATGGTGGTGCTGGGGGATTATTGCTCTGTGCCTTGGCAGCTGTGCAGTGGGGTTTCATAGATTTCATAGATCATAGAGTTGGAAGGGGCCTACAAGGCCACCAAGTCCAACCCCCTGCTCAATGCAGGAAACTAGAGGAGGGGTCTCTCATCCAAGTAATAACCAGGCCTGACCCTGCTTAGCTTTCCACACTCAGACAAGCTGAGCCAGCATAAGCCACAGGCCTGTACACAGGGTTCCACAGGGCTCTATCCACCATGCCATTCAACATCTATATGAAACAGCTGGGGGAGGTTATCCGGAGGTGTGGGCTGAGGTGCCATCACTGCTCTATCTCTCCTTTTCATCAATACCAGGTGAGACAGTGGCTGTTCTGAATCAGTGCCTGGGCACGGTAATGGACTGGATGAGGGCCAATAAACTGAGATTCAATCTAAACAAGGCGGAGGAACTGTTAGTGGGTGATTTGCCTGCCTGGATTAGTGATATTCAACCTGTTCTGGGGGGAAGGGTTGCACTCCCCCTAAATGATTAGGGTCATAGTTTGGGGGTGCTCTAGGATCCAGTATTGTCACTAGAGGCACAGGTAGACGCGGTGGCACGGAGTACCTTTTATCAACTTAGGCTGATATACCAACTGCTTCCTTATCTGGACAGAGGTAGCCTAGGTACAGTTATCCATGCTCTGGTAACCTCTCGTCTGGATTAGTAACGTGTTATATGTGGGGCTGCCTTTGAAAATGGTCCAGAAACTTCAGGTGGTCCAAAATAGGGCAGCGAGATTGTTAATGGGGACTGGCCAATGTTGATCATATTAAGCTAGTACTTTTCCATCTGCACTGGCACCTAGTCCATGTCTGGGCCCATTTCAAAGTGCTGATATTAACATTAAAAGCCCTAAACGGCTTGGGGCCAGGTTATCTGAAGGATCATATATAGCTGCTCAGACCTTAAGGTCATCCTCAGGGATCCTAAATCAGTGTCTTGATTGTGAAGTTGGGGCCTGAAGGCACTGCTCTATTAAACAGCAAAGTCTGCACAGCCCTGAACAGCCCGATCTAGTCTGATCTCTGAAGCTAAGCAGGGTTGGGCCTGGTTAGTACTTGGGTGGGTGACCACCTTGGAATACCAGGTGCTGTAGGGAGGGACCATGTTTCAGTGTGATAGAGCGCATGCTTTGCAAGCAGAAGGTCCCAGGTTGATCCCTGGCTTCCTAGGAAAGAATCCTGCCTGAAACCCTGGAGAGCCGCTGCCAGTCAGTGTCCACAATACTGGGCAGCTTCCTATGTTCCAGAGGCCTAGTATTTATACCATATCTGGCCAATACAAAAGCTTCATGGGTGGTGTTTTTTTTTTTTTTTTTGCCAATTGCAATGTACAATGTTTGTTTGTTTGTTTCTGAATATTTATCTTGCCTTATTGCCAAAGCCCCAAGTTGCCTAACAGCAAATCTAAAACGAAAAATTCAAACACTCTAAAACTAACTAAAAACAGCAAATAAAAAATGTGAATTAAAGCAGCCAAGAAAAGTCATCAGGAAGAACACAGCCAAAGCCATAAAAGCAATTAAATGCCATTGAAAGCTTGCAAAAACAGGATGGATTTTGACAGGCACTTAAGCGATACAAATGAAGGTGCTTCGTGCCACTGTTTGGGTGCCACCACAGGTAAGGCTCTCTCTTCAGTAGTCACCTGCTGGACTGTGAAGAGATCTTGGAGACCTGAGCACACAAAGTCATAGAAGCTCACTAGGCTAGGGCCGATTCTCAGACCCTGAGGTTTCTAGTTCAAATCCTGGAGTCTCTAACGATGTAAGTTTGACACACAGGAAGCTTCCTTATACTCGGTGGTACAGCTAAGTAATTTTAGACCCCGGACTAGTCCCTGAACAGCCCAATCTTGTCTGATCTCAGAAGCTAAACAATGTCGGGCCTGGTTAGTACTTGGATGGGTGACCGCCTTGGAATACCAGGTGCTGTAGGGAGGGATCATAGCGCAGTGTGAGAGAGCGCATGCTGTGCATGCAGAAGGTCCCAGGTTTGATCCCTGGCTTCTCCAGGTAGGGTGTGGAAGGACTCCTGCCTGAAACCCTGGAGGGGCGCTGCCAGTCAGTGTCAACAATACTGGGCTCGATGGACCAGTGGTCTGACTCTGTATAAGACAGCTTCCTATGACTCATGGGGGGGGGTCCCTTTAGGCAGCCATATGTATTACTTCAGTTATGAAGCATACAGTTAACATTTCTCTTCTCCTCACATTCCATGCTTTACAAATGCTTCTACATTCCTGATACATTAAGGGCAAAACCAAAACGACACAGTTTTCCAACCCTGATTTAAAAAATATATTCTGGGCATGTGCAGTTGTGCATTTTAAACTAACTTAAATCATAGTGTGATTACGACTGCAGAAATAAACTGCTGCTGCTGCCCCGCTACCACTCTCTAGGACAGTGATGGCGAACCTTTTTGAGCCCGAGTGCCCAAACTGCAACACAAAATCAACTTATTTATTTCAAAGTGCCAACACTGCAATTAAACCTGAATACCGAGGTTTTAGTTTTAGAAAAAACAACTCATACAGTTGTCCGAACTAATTAACATCTTTTGTCTTAAAAGAAAAACACAATAACAGAGCTTTCAATGATACGAACAGTTTTTTGTTGAAAAAAAAATTAACTCAAAAAATTATTATAGTACTACATTGTACACATAGCCTGAAGGGAATTTATACAAACTTTTTAAATAATTAGGCACATGTATTTTTGGATAAGGGATTCTCAACTTGTAATATGATTATATGCCAGACTGAAATTGTATGGGGCAAGCTTTACCCCGGGTCCTTTCCCTGCTTCTACAGGTGTCGGATTAGTAAAAGTAAAAGTCAACCTGTACTAGGATGAGCAAGATAAACAAGAAAACTAAACGTGCTTAACACATTTTAAACACTTGATGTCTTGGACTGCAAACACTGCATTAGGTAAAAGTTTACATTGGGCATGCTTTTGCACAATTAATGTGATTTTTGCTATGGCACGCATGCTGATAATTTGTCAAACCTTGGCTCATACTCCGTTAGTTTGAGAGCAACACATGCAGCACTCAGGTCAACTGTTAGGGCTTTACATCCAAGCCATGCTCTGTGCATCATTCTTCAAAATCTTTTAGATGTGATAACAATGTAGAAAAGAATTCTTTAACAGGAATTCTAGAATAAAATCATTCTGTTCCACACTGTGAGAAAGAAGAAAATCATTAGTGTTTTGCAGAAGGGGACACTCTTTTCGCGATCTGGTGACCAATGGCTCGAGTGCCCACAGAGAGGTCCCTGCGTGCCAGCTGTGGCACCCGTGCCATAGGTTCGCCATCACTGCTCTAGGACTAGGTGGTCATTTGCATGGGGTAGGGGTGTGGCGCTCTAGACTTCAGCTCCGAGGTCCAGCCCTGGCTGCGCCACTGCTTATACTTGGTCAGATTATTTGTCGTGGCATTTAAATATGGGGCCACCACTGCAAAGGGCCTGTTTCTTGTGTCCACCAATCTAACTGACCTTAATGGTGTATCTACAAGCAGAGCCTTTGTGGCTAATCTTAAGGCCTGGGCAGGTTCATATTGGTGAGGGTGGCCCTTCATGTAACCTGGTCCCAAACTGATGTCCAAAATGTTTGGAGGCTTCTTGGGGCAGCCATAGGAGAAATCTTTGCCTTCTAACAGAATTTTGTGGCATCACTGAAAAGGGTTTGAAAGTGAATGGGAAGGAAGCAGTTTTCAATGGGTGATTGAGATGTCAGCCTGAATTCTGTTAGAAATTTTGGACAAGGTTTTTAACGGTGTTGGTAGAAATTTTGTTTACTAAAATTTGTCTACTGTACTTAATTTTGACCAGCTTAATAGCATTAAGCAAGGTCAAGATTGGGATAAATGTATTAAATAAATTTGGATTGGAAAAATGAGATAATTTAGCAAACTATAATAAGGGCAAACTTATTAAGGATATTTCTGTCCTTTTCTTTTAAAAACCAACAACAACTAAGTGGATCCACAAAGCAGCTTAATTAAAATATTATCCAAATAAGAAACTAACAAAATAGATTCCAGCGAAAAGCCAAAAAAGAATACCAGCAGCTAAACCCAGAATAATTAAATCCGAAATGTCCTCTGAAATAAAACCGTTTTCATCCAGTGCCTAAAAATGAATAAAGGAGGAGCAAGGTCCTTAGGGTTGTATCCAATTGTGCCCCAGCACTAGCACTAATGACATGTTAACACAAGCCAACACATGCGTGACTAAATTAGCGCTTGTTAGGGCAATTGGAAAAAGCGCTGATTTTTCTGTTCATTTAAGTTTGAAAAAAAACCCATAGGTCAGCTCTGATAAGGACAGAAGAGGAATTCTGTTGGATCAGACAGGAGGGCCCATCTAATCCAGCACCCTGCTGCCAAGAATAGCCAGCTACATGCTTCAAAGAAGCCTGCAGGTACACCATTATGGCTGTAGTTCTCTCACCAATGTGCACAAACGGTATACACATGTATACTTCCTCTAAATCTGAAGGTTCTGTTTAGCTAACAGCCATTGATAAACTTGTCCTCCACAGATTTTATTCTTAAAAATAAATCACAAAACCTAGTGGCTGCTATTATGTCTTATGGCAGTAAATTACATAGTTTAACAATGGTAAATACTACTTCCTTTTTCCCCCCCTGTTTTGAACTTGCCATTGATCAATTCAATTGGGTGACTCAGAGTTCTAGTATTAGGAGAGCAGCTTTTCCTCTCTATTTTTCTAGCAACTTTGAAAAGGCACTAGACCTGGAAGATCACTCTATCAGTGGTTATTAGTCATTATGGCTATATATTATAAGAAGTTTCCAATCCACAAGACCTGGGCATTGCTTTTCAAAGCTTATGTATTGGGTGGCGTCTTTAACATCAGTGGGGTGGCTACTGCCCCAAGAACCTTGAACTGACTTTTAAAAAGAGACCTCTCCCTGTAGTTTCCCTGTAGATGGTGCTTTTATAGTCAGTCAGCAGGTGCCACCAAGGTCTTTTTTTCCCTTTCCTTTTTTTAAAAGGAAAGGTAAGAATGTGGTAGTTAAAGCCGTTGAATTGAACAGGATCAATGACCAATTGGCCTCTTAAACTGTTACATACTGTGACTTCGATTAAGTGGCTTGCTTGCTTCTTTTGCTAGTACTCTTAGATGACAATTTGGTATTATGTTCATGTTCAACCTACATTTTCACTATTGGGCTTAGCTGAAGAAAAGCCTTGATAAATAAATTCAAACCTCAAAAAGCCTTGCTCCAGTTGGAACCAAGAAGAACACACCGTAATAAATGTGTTAGTCTTCAAGGTGTCACAAGATGCTTTGTCGCTGTTGCTGCAACAGACTAACATGGCTACCTCTCTGGGAGTTAGTGTTAGTGTTGGGGTTTTTTTTAAGGAGGGGGTGGAATTCCAGGGCCAGTTTTATTTCTAATAGTTTAGAAATAGGACTGGGAGCAGATCTGGCAACAATGGTTGACAAAGTAGAGTGTCTGCCAAGGCCTAGGTACCATTAGGTTCTACTGCTGACTGTAGCCCTCAAAACTGGACTTTTTAATAACTGCAAGGAAAAGGATGAAGGAAGAACCCAGTTGCAGTGGACCTCAGGGATGGGTGGAGAAGCTGGACCCTGAGCCCACCTGTTCTGGATTTAGATGGAGAGTGAGCTGGGCCTGGCCTTGGTGGTGGCTTCATGGCAGAGGATGGAGCCTCCTTGCTAGTTTCTGCTTGACCTCAGCTGGCCCACAGATCCATCTCCCTTGCGTGAGAGCCTCCAATTCCTTCTGGGTGGAAAGAGGGAATTAAGGCCTCTGTTAGAAAGTGCAAACCTAAGGCCTTATTTGACAGGCAAGTGGTTCCCCCGTGGCTCAAGCCCTGTGAATCTCCTCCTCCACTGACATGGCCATGGCCAATGATCTTCATGGAATGTGGGGTGCGGGGGGGGGAATTGGCATCTGCCTCACAAGGCCCTGTCTTCCACAGTAGTCCTCTCGGCCTGCCTCAGCCTCTTGTGTGCATATGTGAGGGCCATGCAGGTCTCTTGCCTGGAGCTCACAAAAAAATGTAGAGCTGGCTCTAATAAAGAATATGGCTTGGAATATTTAGAAAAGTGCCATGAGTAAGTCTCTTATTTAAGTAATACCTTGGATCAGTTTCCTGTACAGTTGATGAAGAGACCGTTGAACGTTGGCCATTAAGCAAAGGTTAGGGCTCTGGTGGGTGGGTGGAACAAGGGAAAGTGTTGAGGGTATACCTTAATAAGGTTGGTCGTGGAGGTTCCTGGACAACACTGATCCCTTCTCAGCTTTATCTACAAGGTGATCACTGGTCACTACAAACACTGGGACATGTAGGTTTGCTGTGCTAGTAGTGATACACTTTACACCTAACTAGTATTTGGGCATAAATGGAAAATGTGGGTTTCACAAGGGTGTACTGCTGGCAGCACAAATGGGATCCTGACCTAAAGTAAAGGAAACAAGGCATGTGGCCTGTAGGAGTCATCTTGGAGAAATCCCTGAGAACAGGTGAGGTGCACAGGACTGGAGATAGAAAATGACCCAATCTTCAAAAACGGTGAAAAAGAAGATCCAGGAAACTACAGATTGGCCAGTCTGACTTTAGTACCAGGGAAGATACTAATACAGATGATGGAGTCAATTTGTAAACAACCTGATAACTGCAGTGATTAGTTGTAGCCAGCATGGATCTGTCAAGAATAAATCCTGCCATTGTAATCTTATTTCTTTAATTGGGTTACTTGTTTAGTGATTTGAGGAATGCTGTGGGGTGTAATTTAGCTTGATTTTAGCAAAGCATTTGACAAAGACCTCCATTATGTTTTGCATAGCAAACTGGTTAAATATGGGCTTAGATCATGATGATGCATATTACACATAAAACTAGAAAGGATACCTCACACTTCTGAAGATAAGGAAGAAAATTCAAAATGACCTTTTTCAAATGGAAAACTGGTCTGAAACTAACAAAATGAAATTCAACAGAGACAAATGTTCTGCATTTAGGCAATAAAATCACATGAAAATCAGATGTTCAGGTATAGGTTGGTGGGATACCTGGCTTGGCAATTGTACATGTGACAAGGATCTCAGGATTGTTAGTTGATCAGAAGCTGAACATGGGTCAGCTGGACCTCTGTAGCTGGATGCTCTAGATAGGGGTTTTTCCACCGAGCAGAGATTTGGACTAGATGTTTTACAAGACCTCCCTCAAATTCTATGATTCTGACACTCTAAGAGGGTGACTGTTAGCCTTGAAAATGTTCTTGAGACCAGACTTAGGTGTTGCATTAGAGGTGTGGTTGCTATTGAAAACAGCAACTGTGTATTTAATTTCCTCCTCCAGAATGTCTTGGTCAACTTACTGGCGTCCAGATATCATCCCATTGTGTCACCCGCCCTTTCACAGACTGCTGGTGGCAATAGATATGGAAACACACAGCACCATGTAGTTGGGAGACAGTATGCCCTCCTAGACATTATGGAGGAGGAGGTTGGTATTAAGCACATGGTTGCTGTTCTTAGTGGCAGCTTCACATTTTTGTGATGTGTGGTTTCATCCTCCCTCTCATCAGTTTTGTTCATATTCAGTAGGTACGCATTAGAAATTGCCTTGGCTACCATTCTCAGAGAGATGCACTTTTCATCAATGGTTGTTTTAACAGTTGGGGTAATAGGTGAAGAATTTTTGCCTTTGTTTTCAGTTCCTAGATGCACCTTTCTTTTGATCTCTTGTGTCAACAGCCGCAAATGCAAAGATCCTTTCAGGTTGTGGTGCTCTTGCTGCTTCATCTCCGATTCCTTGTTGGCGAGCTAGGCACAGTAAGGAGAGACTTGTAGGATGATGAGAATGGAGATATTTTTGAAGCCTGGAGTATCAGTGAGCACCAGAGGTCTTTGAACTGAAATCTTGTTCTTCATTCTGAAGAATCTCTTGACGATTCACTCAACATGCACCTGAGGACAAATATGTGTTTTAAAGCATGAGCTGAAAGACTTTATGCCTTGAAATTCTTCACCTTCCTGAATATATACCAGTGCCTAATGCGGAATTAATGCCTAATGAGGACTTGGTGTTTCTGGTGGTGGTGGTGAATTAAATAGGATGTTTTCATATTGGATTAGCTTTATAGTCCCTCAAGGTTGACACAAATACATGCAAGAAGGAAGGGAAGCATCACAGTTCATGAAATCTAGAAATGAGATACCAATATCCAAATGAGATAGAATTACTGTAACACTTGAACACTTTTGCAAGCAAGCTTTTGAAGAGCTAAGCCACTTGAATGCATGAACCTGATGTGGAACTAGGAAGTCACCCTCTTCAAGTGCTTCCTAAGCTCCATATGTGCAGTAGAAATCCTCTTCAGACTCATAAGTGCGGCAAGTAGCCGAATGGCTTGTTGGTAGGTTTCCGTTTGATCTGATAAAGGTATGGAAGATGACACACATTTAGCAAGAGGCCTGCGGTAAAACCTTGGAAATGAACAACTTGGTAATGCAGGTGGCAGTGGTAAGGACAATTGGCAACCACAAAGCCTCTCCCTGTTGTCTCATACATACTCAAGTGAGCAAGATAAATACATTTTGTAGGGAATCTTGGGCTAGAGTAGCTTTTCTCTTCATGGAGATATGCAGGAGTGGGGAGAGGATTGATTGATTTCAAGGAGTAGCAGAAATGCCGTTTTCTGTCCCTATACAATATTAACTTTATTTACTTATTCCAATATTTATATCGGGCGCAGGACTTATTTCAGCCCCAGGGCCGAATTCCATTTTGGAGAAGCTTTTGGGGGCTGCATTCCGGTGGTGGGGCAGGGCCAGACGTAAAAGGGACAGGACCAAAAATACCTGCATATTTGAGCTTAAAGCTCTTACTGCCGGTAACTGCCTTAGGAGATGCATTTCAAACCTTTTAGAATAGGGGAGGAACTGCAGAAAAACCAGGAAACCACCTAACAATTGGTGGCTGAAGGAAAGGGGGTGGGACCAGGGGAAGGGGCGTGGCCATTTGGGGAACCCCTGAGGGTCAGTTTGGGATCACAGGAGGGCTGGGTTTGGCACCCTGAGCATGATGTTCTGTATCCCTGATTTCAGGGCAAAGCCTTCCTTGACATAAAACAAATAAGCAAACTCCAGTTCTTTAAAACAAAATAGAAACAGCCTAATTGCAAAGTTAAAAAGAGCAGCAGTCTTAGCAAAAAGCAGACTGAAATAAGAAAGTTTTAAGGTTCATTTAAAAGCTAATAAAGGTGGGTCCATACATCTCTCGCAGGGAGTTCCACAAATATGGGGCCACTAATTGAAAGGCCTTGTTTCTAGTGCCCAATAATCTGATGGATCTTGATGAAGCCAATTTCCCTGCTAGGTCCCCACTATTATTAAACGTGATAATACCTTAATTTTTCCCTTTCACACTTTACAGAAGAATGTCAAATAAAAGAACCATGAATAACTAGCTTGCGGCTGCTAAGTGGTTTGGTTTGTATTTAGTATAATATACAGATAGAGAAAAAGCAAGGGAAGAGACGCTTCAATTAGTTTGAATGGTGGGAGACTTTCAGTTTCATAGATCATAGAGTTGGAAGGAACCTACAAGGCTATCGAGTCCAACCTCCTGCTCAATGAGGGAACTAGAGGAGGGGTCTCCCATCCAAGTAATAACCAGGCTTGACCCTGCTTAGCTTTCCACGCTCAGACAAGCTGAGCCAGCATAAGCCACAGGCCTGTTCATGATAGAGCTAGAATTTTATTCATTCTTTTTAAATTAACCGATGAATCTGACAGTATCCTCACTCCAGGTAGCCAAAACATGCTGATGACATTTCAAAATTTGCATTTAAAGAATTAGTCTTCAACGTTTTTTGAATCCTTTATCCTGTTATTAAAACGCAACTATTCAGTGATTGGTCAGTAAAATTTCACAATACATTGAACATTCCTGATCTAGAACTAAGATAATCATCTGTGTATGCAAGCACTGTGGCCCAGTTTGGATGATCTCACAAACTAGGGTCTACGTGCGGGAGACAAAGTAGGATTGTCTGCCATTCCAGCCCACTGGGTGCATCTGTCCCATCGTTGGGCATTGCTGGATATCTCTGTGTGTGTAACATTTGAATAACTTCTACATGGATATAATCCAATGTGTAGGTCCCAGTTGTGCTGTCATTTGTAGGCTATGTGGTATTGGACCAAATAATTGTGCCAGTGTATCCTGCGTACACTGGATATTATGTTCGTTGACTCTCTGCAAGAGTTGCATTCATATGTAGACATCCAGAGGGATGTGGGACAGGCATGTTTGACGATCCCACTACCCCAACTTCTCGCAATCTTTCCCCAGTGAAATGATCTCAACAAGGGCTTTATAGTGGCATACAATTGATCTGCAAAATATGGACTGGACTTCTGGAAATCACTTGGAGGTGTTTTTTTAGATATGGTAAGCTATCTATAAATGGATAAATAAAATAATAAATGTGGACCCTGGTACATCAAGTATATATCCCTACTGAGCAGTAAAACTAGATTGGTAATATTTGAAAAGAACTAGCATTTAGAACCTAATTTTACTTCTTTTATGCAGTATCCAATGCTGGCATGACAGCTTTCCCCAGAAAACCTGTCATGCCAGCGTAGGCTATTAGCATTGCGCTAGAAGTCGCTTACGCTAGCGCTAAGTCAATGGGGTAAGCAGAACAGCCAAGTTGGTTTTGCAGATTTAAGCTTAATTGAAAAACGTGTTGAAAAATGTTTTATCAGATGATAAAACATCGCTGGTTTTATTCCTAAAGTAAGGGGTCAGTGAATTGTATCTAGGTGATGGTAGACAAATGAGAGCATCTCTATGTAGCCCCACTTTTAAATTCATAGACACATTTTGAAAAGATGTAGCATAGGCCCAGACTTTTATTTATTTTCTGCCTTTGGGGCTTGCTTTAATTGTTTCTGCATATTAATAGTAGGCACTTAAAATGAGCTTCACTGGTTTGTCTCTCAGCAGGAGACAAACGCCTGAGTGTTTAGACTTCTAGCAAAACCGGACCAATGCTCCAAGAGTAGGAGATAATGTATTCATCCATTCTAAGTGCTGAGTGGAGTCTTGCATCTCACTTACCCATTTTGTATTAATGGATAGCCTCTTCCTATGCAGATGGGAAGGAAAAGTAGTAGAACACTTTTTTAAGCACATGCTGTTTTTATCTAATGGAAATTGAGGGACTTCAGAGCAGCGAACTACCTTTGTTTGGTAGCAGTTGAGCACTACTCATGAGCACTATTCAAGAGCACATTTGGGAATTTGAGAAGCTGCTGTGGGCACCACCACAAAATGCCTAATCAGTGGATCGCCACTTTGGCGTCTACCTGTTGCATCTACAGATCTTAGGCTGCGTCTTATTCAGCAAAAACTTTTGTTTCATATCTATTGGACACCGCAACGTCTCTTTAATAAGGCATTGTCTAAATCGGATAATTGCTGGTGGTGCAATACTGCTAATGCTTTTTTTAAACATATGTTTTGGCAATGTCCAGAAGTTGCTTCTCTTTGGGAGGTGGCTATTTATCTATTAAATAAATATTAAATATTTATATTATTTCATTAAATATTTTTTTTTAAACATATGTTTTGGCAATGTCCAGAAGTTGCTTCTCTTTGGGAGGTGGTTATTTATCTATTAACACAGATAAATTTTGTACTGGAAGAGTCTTTAATATTCACTATGTACATGCTCTTATAAATTATTTACCTGCTTTGTGGAAATTAACAAATGGTCAGCGTGAATGGAGTCTCTGTGCCCTTTTGACAGCTAAAAGACTGACATTACAACATTGGATGGATGAACACTTACCTCCTAGAATGCAATGGATTGAGGACCTTACAACCTTTCAATATTTGAATGGGTGGCATATAGACGCCACCTTCAAATGGATACTTATTTTGGTATTTGGTCCGCTTTTGTTAAAGCCTATGTATGATTGCTAGAAAGTTGTAAGCATTTCATACAGACTCATTGCTATGAATATATACAAATCTATGTCTGTATATTAAAAAAACAGATTTTTAAATAAAAGTTTGCAGGTGCCGACTGGTGCCACATTGGGAACCCCTTCATGGGTGCCACTGGAGGTGCCCGCGGGTGCCACAGCACCTGTGGCACCATGTTGGGAAGCCCTGATCTGGTGCTTGCAGCACTGTGGGCCTGAAAATTTTCCAAAACAGAACATTTTCCTCTGCTTTTATTTTTCTGCAGGAAATTTTCTGTTTCCTAGGTTCATTAGTACAAATGAATGTATGTCAATTTCAAATACAATGTGAGGCAAGCTTGATAGTTTCCCAAGTTGTAATTAAGGTTTGTCAGGTGATTATCCCTAATGTGAGAGTATGTGAGAGGATACATTTATGTCATTGAAATACATGTACGTCTCAGTGTGAAATGGAACCAATAAGTAGGGACAGCGAAACTGAAGTTGCCCCAAGAACCTTGGTAGAAGAGAATTTAACTCTTTTGACATAGATGAGTAGCTCTCAGCATATCATGCACACTTCTTTGGGTTGCTAAATTAATTAGTGTCAACAGTTTTCAGTACCTTTGTTTTTTCTTAAATTTAAACAGTGTAAGGGAAGTACATGCTGTTTTATTTAAATTTTTACAAGTACCGTATTCCAGAAAAAGTTTCTACATAGTGTAACATTTAAATCATATGAAGTGTGCTTTAATTTTCCCCCTCAAGTACTTGTGGTGTATTTCGGCAAAAAAATAACATGG
Organism: Shinisaurus crocodilurus; assembly: GCA_021292165.1. Classification (NCBI taxonomy): domain Eukaryota; kingdom Metazoa; phylum Chordata; class Lepidosauria; order Squamata; family Shinisauridae; genus Shinisaurus; species Shinisaurus crocodilurus. The sequence continues at coordinate 295,211,822 of CM037876.1, forward strand.
GGTACTTTTTTTAGTTTTGTCGTTTACTAAATACAAGTATAATGAACATGCTAAATTAGGTCATTCTAGTGCAGAGGTGGGCAACTTGTGAGCCTCCAGGTGTTTGGGCCTACAACTCCCATCAGCCCTAGCCAGCATAGCCAGTGGTGAGGGCTGATGGGAATTGTAGGCCCAAACATCTGGAGGGCTACAAGTTGCCCGCCCCTGCTCTAGGGCATCAGAACATTTTCCACTGCAAACTGAAAAAGTTCCTGTGCTAATGATTCTATGCAAATTAACTTAATTTGCATTGGAAATTTTTCCAATTTAAAATGTTCTGGAAAACCCTATGGTTGGAGGATATACACCACTGGAGTATCATTTGTTGTGTACCTTCTTTGTGGACATTATATGGGGACACTCATGCAGAGCACTGTACTTTCCACTTCGTTGTCATGAAAGCTCCAGAGTTCTAGAAGTGGGGGAACAGTAGAGGACTCAATATTGTGGCAGAACTTCAGGTGCTTAATCCTTTAAAAATTTATTTAATGGAATGAATGGATGTTGCAAAAGACCATGGGCTACTATCAAGAATGGCAACTCCATGATGAATTGTCCCTCCCCCTCTTTTCTGCCAATGTAACTTAACCTATGTTGTGACAATTTCACCTGGTTCACACAATCACTGTGGGTTAAACAAGCCAGAGTTCTTTGTTTAAGCCATAGCGCATGCCGGGCGCCATTTGCCTAATCAGCAGCTTGTTGTGTCATCCAAACCTGGACATCATGCATTGTTGGAGGCGGAAACAACTGTTAAATAACCCATGGACTGTTGTCGGATTATTTGAGGTATCTTTCCTCCTCCAACAAGCCATACCGCTAGGAATTGAATGACACAACAAGCTGAGTCCAGGTGGATAATTAGGCAGGTGGTGCCTGGTACACGTCATAGCTTAAGCAAGCCACCGTGGCTTGTTTAACCCACGGTGATCGTGCGAACTGGCCCTTTGTGTTTCTCTACATCTTCCAGTGGCAGCCACTGATGTTGTGCATTAGCTAGGAAATGCCTGGTGTAATGGTGTCAGGTCATGAGGGAAGTTGCACTAGACCAGTGATGGCGAACCTATGGCACGGGTGCCACAGCTGGCACGCAGGGACCTCTTTGTGGGCACTCGAGCCATTGGTCACCAGATTGCGAAAAGACTGTCCCCTTCTGCAAAACACTAATGATTTTGTTCTTTCTCACAGTGTGGAACAGAATGATTTTATTCTAGAATTCCTGTTACAGAATTCTTTTCTACATTGTTATCACATTTAAAAGATTTTGAAGAATGATGCACAGAGCATGGCTTGGATGTAAAGCCCTAACAGTTGACCTGAGTACTGCTTGTGTTGCTCTCAAACTAACGGAGTATGAGCCAAGGTTTGACAAATTATCAGCATGCATGCAATAGCAAAAATCACATTAATTGTGCAAAAGCATGCCCGATGCAAACTTTTACGTAATGCAGTGTTTGCAGTCCAAGACATAAAGTGTTTAAAATGTGTTAAGCACGTTTAGTTTTCTTGTTTATCTTGCTCATCCTAGTACAGGTTGACTTTTACTTTTACTAATCCGACACCTGTAGAAGCAGGGAAAGGACCCGGGGTAAAGCTTGCCCCATACAATTTCAGTCTGGCATATAATCATATTACAAGTTGAGAATCCCTTATAGTACTATAATAATTTTTTGAGTTGATTTTTTTTCCCAACAAAAAACTGTTTGTATCATTGAAAGCTCTGTTATTGTGTTTTTCTTTTAAGACAAAAGATGTTAATTAGTTCGGACAACTGTATGAGTTGTTTTTCTAAAACTAAAACCTCGGTATTCAGGTTTAATTGCAGTGTTGGCACTTTGAAATAAATATGTTGGTTTTGTGTTGCAGTTTGGGCACTCGGGCTCAAAAAGGTTCGCCATCACTGCACTAGACATTATAGAGTGGGGAACTCAACATGGGGTTGAACTTTTAGTGGCAATCCCTTGGCTTTCATAATATCTAGTTCTAGACTGAAAGGCTGATATTAAGGCATAGGGCTATACAGGTCTACGCTGTAATGATTCCTTGATTCCATTTCCACTGACCATGCCACAACTCTGTAATATGTGGGAAGCTTGTGGAGAAAACTGTTGCATCTGGATGCTTAATAAAAATGTTCCTACCAGGTTCACTATGTTCACAATGAAGCTTGTAGAGGGTTTCAAAGAGCTTTCATAATTGCCCCAGGCTGACTAGCGGATCTGAACTTGTAGGCATTATAGCTTCAGATATTTAGCAAATGCATCACTTTCGCTTTGTGCCCAAAAGCTTTTCTGTGGGCAAAGATGCAATGACTTTGATGATACCGTCTTTGTTTATTTGCCACACAGGGGCCAAGGGAAGGGGGTGTGGCCACCCAGGGAGCCCCGGAGTGCCCGATTGGGAACCCAGACAGATTGGGTTTGGTCCATGGGGCTGAGGTTTGACAGCCCTGCTTTATAGGCATAGGGTGGTGGCATCTAGTTGGTGTCCCTCTTCCGCTATAATGCTCTTTGATTCAGTGGAGGCCTCTGTCAGTGGAATCGGAGGGGAGGCAACTTTTGGTGATACCCCAAACCTCCGGAGCAGATTTTGGGTGGCATGTGGGAGGGAATTGCAAAAAACCCTGTCCTGCTTCTGGAAGCCTCCAATGGATCAAAGAGCCTTTTCTTAGTAGCAGGATACCAGTTAGACAACACAGCCCTCTAGATGAATTGGACTACAATTTCCACCATCCCAGGCAATCTGTCAGTTGCCACCTTTTAATCCCAGTATTTCAAATACGCTACTGGTCAGAATGAGCACCCATTGGCCTTTGCGCTGCTGGAATGATGTTTGTTCACCTTATGTGAAGGTGAATATCTTTTTATGTACTGTGTAGTACATCACAGAGCCCACCCACCCGTTAAAAAAAGCCTTATTCGGTGATCAACAGCCTAGTAAAGTAGGGAACAAGAAACTATATTTTCTGCTCTTAAATTGGTCCTCACACCTCTTATATGTGAGCTAGTTTTGCTTTTGTTTTGAGCTCTTAATGAGCATGATTGTCAGTACCAATTAAATGTCATTTGCACAGATTCTGAAAGCCACAATGGGAAGGGGTTGTGACTTTAAAATCATTACTGTGCCTGACTGACCTACACACAAACATAATTACATAGCAGGGGTCAGTGTGGAAATCCTTCTTCATTGCTTCTGTACTATCCCTTGCATGCTATTGGAAATACTAATAGCAGAAGTAGAAGAAACCACTTAATTGTATAGAAATAAATATCTAACATTGTTATAGGAGTACGATAACAAAAGTCCAAGAAGGAAAGCTGTAATAGCGTTTAATACTTGGTTTGATATATTAATGTATTACATTGATCTGGGCACTAGTTGGCAGCATAGTACGTACTCTGATGGAAGTTATTACAAAATTTTAGGGATGTACGAGAATTTTGTTTCTGTTCACAAATCATGTAACTATGTCCCATTTGCCATGCCGAGCAGGAGCACTTTTTTTGGAGGCGGGTTTTCCCCCCCCCCCAAATCTATGATCGCATTCAAAAAATGTATATATTTTTTTAAATGCATACTTTAAAATGTGCTTTTTTTTAAAAAAAAGCATTTTCATGCTTTAGTCCAGTGTTCTCCAACCTTAGGTCCCCAGATGTTTTTGGCCTACAACTCCCACCATGCCCCAGCCAGCGTAGCTGCCTGGGGCATGCTGGGAGTTGTAGGCCAAAAACATCTGGGGACCCAAGGTTGGAGAACATTGCTTTAGTCAATGGGGGAGGAAGTGAAAAATATGCCCAGAAATGCGCACTTTGCCCGTTTGAAATGCACGTTTTGCCTGTTTGAGCCAAAAAAACAGGTCGAAAAATGTGAGTGACCTGAAATGAGCGTCAAAAGTGATTTTCTGAGAATTGCTTGAAAATAGCTGGTTCATCCCATCCCTAGACTGGGAAATAGTAATGAGCTTTGGCTGTTACGTTGTCCACTTGGGATTCTAGTGATCAGTACTGTGCCAGTGATGACCGTTTTACTACATATGCACAAGAAGTTGTAAAATTCTCTTCACCACTTGGCAGAATGGTACAGTCTGCTTAACAAGTGGTTATGTACCCATTGATAGGTTTGCCATGCAGTAAATGGTTGTCTTGGTCCACCTCAAATTTTGGCACATTAAAGCCACTGTAAAACACTTCTGGGCATAAGTTGTATGTGTTCAGGAAGGCTGTCTCATTGTATATAGGTGGAAGAGCTGATCCATCTGCAGTTAACTATGTAATGTGTGTGTTCGTAGTGAAAGCGCTGTAGCGGAGATTCAGAATTAAAGTGCTGCTGTTGATAAGGCCTAGTCTTGTGTATAGTTGAACTTTATTAGGTTTGTTCATGCTGGCAAGGAGATCTGGGTTCTAGTCCCCACTTGGCCATGAAGCTCACTGGGTGACTTTGGGCCAGTCACTGACTCTCAGCCTAAACTACTTCACAGGGTTGTTGTGAGGATAAAATGGAGAGAAGAGGATCATGTTAGCCACCTTGGGTTCCTTGCAAGAGGGGAAAAGGCGAGTTATAAATGTAATAATAATGTGTGTGGCGCGCGCGTGTGTGAAACATGTACAGTGAAAAAAATTGTTTAGCGCTAGTAGCAATAAAATCCTGCTTTTCTAGTTGCAGTATAGCCGTCGCTTGTGCAAAACTGATATTACGTGGACATTTCAATGAAGAAATACTAAATACTTCTGGAAAAACAAAAATGGTTTTGGAAACTAGGAGGAAGAACTAGAGGCTAGGCTATGGAGATTCTGGCCCACCCCATCCCAACTCAATTTGTAATGCCTTGAGGTTATCTTTGTTTAATCATGTGTTTCTGCAAAAGCAGTTTACTGTAAACTTGTATTCCTGGAGGTCCTTCGCATGCTGCCTTGATTGTATAGCCATAAAGGAAGACTGCAATGCAGTAATTGGTGTGAGCTACTGTTAAACAGTTAAAAAAATGAAGTCAGTGGTAAATTCCCCCCCCCCCCCCTTCTTCAAAGGAGGGCAGGAAGGTAAGCATGTTAGTTTATGAGTCAGTGAGGTAGTGCCTCCATTACATGCAGTGGAATTTTTGGGGTTTGGCTGTTCAGCAAAACAACTAGTGAAATACTTTTTTCTGTGAAGTTGTTCTGGCATAGGAAGGCTCCTAAAAAAATGTGCAGCTCCTCTTAATTTAGGAGAAATCTTAATTTAAGATTCAGGAGATAGTGTTGCTAAGAATTATAGTTGTGAAATGGAAGCATGTAACGAGTGTACTTCCAGGTTTTACCAATTGGTCCCTCACCCCACCCCAGTATCTTAAAACACCAGTTTCAAAATCAAGTTAAGAATGAGAATTTTGATTCAAGCTGAATTGGTCTCCTTGATGCGAATGGTACAAGCTGGCCATGAATCTAAAACATGGCTGTAATTCAGGTTAATTCTGACAGAAAATGTGAAACGATTACTTGTAGACAGTTCCCTTTCATAGATTTCATAGATCATAGAGTTGGAAGGAGCCTACAAGGCTATCGAGTCCAACCCCCTGCTCAATGCAGGAAACTACAGGAGGGGTCTCCCATCCAAGTAATTAACCAGACTTGACCCTGCTTAGCTTTCCACGCTCAGATGTTGTTTACATGTGTGCTATCTTAATAAAATGTTGCTCGTAGCTGGATTTCTGGCTCAGGTTTTTATTCATGCCTCTTTATTTATTATATATTTCTCCCTCCCTCCCTGTAAGATTCCTGGCTCTCTCACAGTCTGACAGATAAATTTCCATCTCACTTCTCAGAGATTCCCATTGAGTTCTGTGGGAGAAAGAAAACCGCTTGTAACTTGGAAAGTAGCTATAATTTGAAATCTGCCCTCAGGCATCTGGGTCACCTGAGAGAGGGGGCAGATTTAAGTTTAAGTTTTCATTCCAGTGATTTCTCCGAGTGCATCCTGTTCCTTCCAACACATAACTCAATAGCACCCTGTTCTTCTATGGGGGAAGGTACAGCACTGCACTGTGACATACTGTACAGGGATTGGGGCTAATTGCCATGATACTGGGTGCCGGGCCTCACCAACAGGAATCCTATGAAGGAGTGTACTCAGCCGTTCTGCGTGGTAAGCATGCCCTCCCTCTGTACACATCAAAATCCAGCAGAATCCTGGGCATTTAGGTAATATAATTGGCACAGATCTGCTTAGCTATCAAAGCACAGTGGTCACAGTCAAAAGTTAGCTGGATTGGTAGTTGTGTTAACAGCAAATGTGATGAGCTTAATCTGCATTAAACCTTGCATTATAGATCATAGAATCCTAGAATGTAGAGTTGGAAGGGGCCTACAAGGCCATCGAGTCCAACCCCCTGCTCAATGCAGGTATCCAGGTCAAAGCATCCCCGACAGATGGCTGTCCAGCTGCACCATGAATGCCTCCAGAGTCGGAGAGCCCACCACCTCCCTAGGTAGTTCGTTCCATTGTCTTATTGCTCTGACAGTCAGGAAATTTTTCCTGATGTTTAGGCAGAATCGGTGTCTCTGTAACTTTATTTATTTATTTATTGTATTTTTAAATCGCCCATCTAGCCGGTACCCGGCCACTCTGGGCGATGTACAACATACAACAAAACAGATTAAAATACACTTAAAACCATATAAAATGTTAAAATCCTAACCCACCCCAACTTGAGCCCATTATTCCGTGTCCTGCAAACTGGGATGATCGAGAAGAGATCCTGGCCCTCCTCTGTGTGACAACCCTTCAAGTACTGGAAGAGTGCTATCATATCTCCCCTCAGTCTCCTCTTCTGAAGGTTAAACATGTCCAGTTCTTTCAGTCTCTCCTCATAGGGCCTTGTTTCCAGTCCCTTTATCATCTTTGTTGCCCTCCTCTGAACCCTCTCCAGTTTGTCTACATCCTTCTTAAAGTGTGGTGCCCAGAACTGGACGCAGTACTCAAGATGAGGCCTAACCAGTGCTGAGTAAAGGGGAATTATCACTTCCCGCGATTTGGAAGCTATACTTCTATTAATGCAGCCCAAAATAGCATTGGCCGCCTTTGTAGCCACATCACATTGCTGGCTCATATTCAGATTGGATTGTTCTGCGCTGTTCTTTTAAACAGTGTTCTTGATGTGCTCACCTTGTTACTTCTACAGTAATACCTTGGATTGCAAGTAACTTGGTTTGAGAGCGTTTTGCAAGACAAGCAAATTTTAAAATATTTATTTAATTTTTTTTACTTGATATACAAGTGACGTCTTGCAATACAAGTACTGTAGTACAGCTTAAATTAAAAATCTCTGTACAAATTATTTTTGGGGGATTTCGTTTTGATATAAGAGTGTTTTGGATTACAAGCACATTTCTGGAACTGAATTATGCTCTCAATCCAAGGCATGACTGTACTTCCTTGGTAAATCAGAACAGCTTGGAACACGGGGGCCTGCTTTTCTGCATGATAGATGAGCAGCAGCCTTGTTATGCACTGTAAGAAACCAGCCTGACCAGAATCACTGTTGTTCTTGACTGGCTTTGGATATGCTGCAGGTATGTGTGGGAAGACAAGAAGCACAAGTACCGTACTTCATATGTTCAGTACTCCCTTCGACACGAGGCTATCCATGGCTAACTGTCCTGATGGCACTATGCTACCTCCAGTATCAGAGGCAGTATGCCTGTCAGTTGCCGGGGAAGATGGGCAGGGGGTGTGTGCCGTTGCACTCATGTCCCGCTTGTGAGTTTCCTGTGGGCCGCTGGTTGGCCACTATGTGAACAGAATGCTGAACCAGGTGGACCCTTGGTCTTGTCCAGCATGGGTCTTCTTATGTTATGTTCATTCAGTGCATGGGGTGGGGGGACAGAATTGCAGCCGCTGGCCCCTCCACTTCCACTCCACTCACTGGATAAGATGCAGGAACAGCCCCCCCCCCACACACACAGATGACTCGGATCCATGGTAGTGCCAAGGTTTTTGACTGTGAGTACAACTCTACCTGCGTAGGGTCTGTCCCTACATTCCAGCATGTGGAGGGTTGGGGTTTGGGCAGGGCCAGCTGGCACAATCTTACTCCCATCTATACCATGATTGAACACGTGGAGGGAGATGGAGGCTTCTGGCTCATCCAGAATAGAATTTCTGCATCTTTTCATACGAGGAAGTGCAGAAAGTGTTTCTGCATTGGAAGCATGTGTATCTTCCTGGGGTACATGACAAAAAAAACTGCACTTGGCACTTCTGTTCCCTTCCCCCATTTCTGTTGCAAACAAAGCCCCTCTGTGAATAGTGGTAGATTTCAGATGGTTCTGTTTGTTGGGGGCTGCAGCTGTGTGTCCGTATGGATTCAAATGTTTGTTTCTAAGGTCTCCTCCACATGACTCTTCAGTAATATAAGACAGATGACATCGCATCTGAATACCATCTTAGAATTTTGCCTGGAAAGAGAGCATGTCTGCAGCTGCAGCTCCTCCCCACCACCCTGTTTTTCACCCTTGGGAAGCACATTGATGACTAACAATTTAAAAATGTGGAACTCTTCACATATTTGCACAGCAATTAATTTTTTAAAAATGCTAGTTTGTAACGATGAGTGCCATGCAAAAGCGGGGCTATTAAAAGCAAGCTCCCCTATTAGATTACTCGCAAGGTGGAGCGTGTTGAGCAGAGACTGCTTGACCTGCATCTCAAGCTCCTGTAGTCTCTGTAGCCTCCCCCCCCCCGACTTATCCAGAGGAGGAGAAAAGGGAGACAGAGATGGCGGCAGCGGCAGAGGGTCCTTTTTGGTGGCGTGTTCTTCACTACCAAGGCGGTCCCTGGCACTGTAAGTCTCAGCATTCCCAGAGGGAAAGTGATGCTTGGAGTCCATGGGCAGTATCCAGTTGTGATGTTACTGCTAATGTAAACTATGTTGCACTAATGTAAGAGACGACTAGTGAAACACCAGTAGTGTTCGCTGGTGCACCGGATTTTCCAGGGAAACCAATTACCCCAGCAAATTCTGTTGGTGTTGCTCTATAGAGGTCAATTACACTAGTGCAATGTAACTTAAGTTAGTAGTGTCTCATTGGATACTGCCCCATACAAAGGACTGCGCTTTTTCAGGGCAAACAAAGATGCTTGCACATTTCTACTTAACTAATGGCTAGTGCCAGCCTGAAGCAGGGGATACTTGCCATGCCAGAATAAACATATGTGTCTAGTCTCGTGCTCTACTGGTGTAATGGCCCACGTGGGCTTCATCTATCCAGAATCCTCAGTAATATCATAGACGGTTCTGGGACATCCTCATAGAAGCATGTTCCCCATGTATAGGGCAACAAAAATTGAGCTAAACTGCCAGTATTATTTGGATGCATGTATGTGATTACTCAGAGGTAATACCTACTCTGTTTATTCCGAGGTAAGCGTGCTGCACGCTGCAGACATAAAATTGCAGCCTCAAAAGTATAAATGCCATAGTTTGTTACTAGCAAAATTGCAAATATATTCAATACTCAGAGGGAGAGCGACAAACTGCTGCACTCTCAAGCACATGTATTTTGGTTTTTACCATCTGCGAAGTGTGTGTGTGTGTGTGTGTGTGTGTGGAAGATGGAAAAAGAAACCACAAATCTTGTAAAGGCAACCAGCAATTCGCAAGCAACAAAGGCCTTGTAGGCTCAGAGCTCTCATGAAAACGGCAACACTTAGTTGCAGAAATGCATCTTGGATTTGAGTGTTGTATTCAGGGATGGGCAGGAAGTAGATGTTTGGGACTTCAACTCACAGCATTCCTAACCATTAGCTAGGCTGGCAGGGGCTTCTGGGAGCTGAAGTCCAAAACCTCTTGAAAGCTACCTTCTCCTCATCCCTGTTGTATATGTCTGCAATACACATAGGAATTATCATTCTCTGATACTATAATTTGGCCTACCCCAACCTGGTTTCCTCCAGATGTTTTGGACCACAACTCCCAGCATTCCTAACCATTGATCATGCTTTCTGGGGCTGATGGGATTTGAAGTCTAGAACATTTGGAAGGAACCAGGTTGGGGAAGGCTGCTGTAGGTTGTCTTTTATATAAAACCCTTCATAATACAGTAATACCTTGGATTGCAAGTAATTTGGTCTGAGAGCATTTTGCAAGACAAGCAAATTTTTAAAATAAATTTTGACTTGATAAACAAGCGACGTCTTGCAATACAAGTCATAGAGATGTAATTGCTCACCTCGAGCAGGCGTAGTGGGCCGAAATCGGCCCCGCTCACGCCCACCAGAGACTCACTTTGATATAAGAGTGTTTTGGATTACAAGTACAACAAGTGTTTTGGATTATGCTTGCAATCCAAGGTATTACTGTATACTTTTTTGAGTAAAGAAACCTTTGTCTTAAAAAGCATTTCACTCATTCCAAAGGGGTCAGCATTCCTGTGGGGGGGAAATGTTCTCTCCAGCCCACCCCCCCACCCCGCCTTCCCATCTCTTGTTTCAGAGCATACAGGCATCTGTAAAATGGTTCAACATGTAGGTCTCATATACTTTAATCTGGCTCTCTTACGTGTAGGCAGGACAAAGCCTATCACAGGTTCTTCATTAGGTGTTCATTCTCTGGCTGTAGTTGCTGTAGTAGTGTTTGTTTATTTCTTAATTACATTTATATCCCACCTTTCTTCCATCGTGGAACTCAAGGTGGCTACATATGCGGTTTCCTGGGGGTCTCCCCTCCAAGCACTGACCAGACCCAGACCTGCTTAGCTTCAGCACAGTGGCTGCCTCATGTGGCTTCAGACCATGCTCTGGGACTTGCACAGTGACCCAGGTTTTACTAACCCGTTAGTGTTCCTCTAGACAGATTTGTTCATGGGTCTTGATGAATAGCCTATAAAGATACTTTAAAAAGCATGGCAATTGTATGATGATGCATATTATTTTTATTATTTTGGACTTAGAAGTCACCTTCACAAGGCAGCACTATAAAAAAATAAAGGAATCAACATTTGTTTATTTATTTATTTATTGTATTTCTACACTGTCCATCAGCCACAAGGCTCCCTGGGCGGTTTACAAAAAAACAATCAGTATAAAACAATAATCATAAAACCAAATAATATCATTAATATAAAATACAATACAATATAATATAATACAATAATACAAAGAGCAGCTAGATGAATCAGTATGGGGGTACAGTAGTAATACAATAAAAATGAAAATAAAAGTCTTAACCATTAAAATATTGGGAAAATAAAAAGGGTTTCACCTGGCGCCTAAAAGAATAAAGGGTGGGCGCCAGGCTCACCTCTTTGGGAAGCTGATTCCATAAATGGGGTGCCACAACTGAGAAGGCCCTTATGAATTGTGTGTGCGCGTGAGATTTTATATATGCCAGTTCACTTATCTATTAACACTATTTCATTTTGTAATTATAAAAAATGTTAGAGGAATTGCCACTCCTTTCATGGGTGAAGTAGCTCTGCATATGTTCCTCCAGATTCAGCCTGCTTCTTTTGCCAGAGGAATAGTTGCTTCATATACGTTGCTAAGACTTGAATAGCAGGTCCATATTAAGGAATATGACATTGCATCACTAGGAAATGGGGGTGAAGTTGAGTTTCATTTCAAATAATTTGTGGATTTAAGCTAGGCAGACACCCTAATGTTCAGAAGACCTTCTAAACTATGGTTTGGATGACTGAGAGTCACTGACACTCTAGTCTCTCTTGCATGGCACTCTAGACCCATTTCAATCTGGCTTCAGGCCCGGTTATGGTACAGAAATGGCTTTGGTCGCCCTGATGGATGATCTCTGTCAGGAGAAAGACAGTAGAAATACAGCCTTCTTAATTTTCCTTGATCTCTCAGCTTTAATATCATTGACCATGGTATCCTTCTGGAATGGCTCTATGACTTGGGAGCAAGAGCCATGGTGAGACAGTGGTTCCACTCCTACTTGCAAGGTCTGTTCCGGAGGGGTTGGCCTGGGGGCTTCTGCTTGACCCCTTGACATCTGTGTGACCCACCCACCCTTTTAACATCTGTATGAACACATTGGGTGGGGTCATCAGAGATTTGGAGTGAAGTGACATCAGTATGCTGATGAGAATCAGCTGTATGTCATCTGAGCCTGATGAAGCTGTAGAAGTGCTGAACTGGTGTCTGGAGTTAGTGGGCTGGATGAGGGTAAATAAACTGAAGCTGAACCCCAACAAGATGGAGGTGCTGTGGGTAGATGGCTCTTGGGTTTGGGGAGACAGCATTTTACCTGTTCTGGAAGATGTTGCCCTCACCTGAAGGATCAGGTTTGCAGCTTGGGGTTCCTCCTGGATCCAGCTTTGCCAGTTGAGGCCCAGGTGGCCTCAGTGGCATGGAGCTTTGAAGTTTCATTCAGTGCAGAATACAGCTGCCAGGATTTTGATGGGTACAGCATACTTTTAAAAACTTGCCAGAGCTTCACTAGCTGTTTGGCTGCTTCTGAGTCCAATTCTAAGTGTTAGTGTTAGTGTTGACTTCTAAAGCTCTAAAAAGCTGGGAACCCAGGCTTTCTCCTGAATCATCCTGCCTGTTTAGACCATCAACAGGGGCCCTTGTTGCAGGTCAAAAGGGGGAGACAATCAGAGAGATGCTTTTTCAGTTATAGTGCCCCATTTATGGAATGTCCTCTCTAGGGAGGATCACCTGGCACCAACACTGTTTTCTTTCAGGCATCAGGCAAAAATTATCTTGGGCTTTAAAAATGTTTGGGCATTTAAAATTTTGTCTATGGTTCTGTTTTATGTACAGTAATACCTTGGATTGCAAGTAACTTGGTCTGAGAGTATTTTGCAGGACAAGCAATTTTTTAAAATAAATGTTGACTTGATAAACAAGCGACGTCTTGCAATACAAGTAGTGTAGGGATGTAACCGCTCACCTCGAGCGGGCGTAGTGGGCCAAAATCGGCTCCGCTCATGCCCGCCAGAGACTTGCTTTGATATAAGAGTGTTTTGGATTACGAGCACGGTTCTGGAATGAATTATGCTTGCAATCCAAGGTATTACTGTACTAGTGTTTTTCATATGTGTTTATTGTTTCAACATTTTAATTGTATAAACTGCTTTGGAACCAGTTTTGGTAAAGGGTGGTATAGAATTTTTTTGAATGAATTAAAAAAATATGCGGAAAAGCCTTGAGCTTGTGCACTCTTTCCTCCTCTTTCCTTCCTTGCACAAATGGAGCAAATTAGACACTTTGGCTTCTAGCTAGTTGCAACCCATAGTTTGCAATTGCATCTGAACCTGGCAAACCATGGTTTATTCAAACCATAGTTTGTGTGCAAACCAGGCTCTCCTATCATTTTACCCTAGTTTGCCAGCAAGCTGTCACCTTGTTCAAATGCAGTAGCAAACTATGGTTTGCCACTAACTAGAAGCCAGTTTCTAATTTACTTCCTTTCTAACAGAGGAAGGGGTGCAAGGAACATATAGCCCCTGGCTTGCTGCTGCTCTTTCCCAATCATCTGAATCATGTTTTGCGGGATTGTCTGAATGTGGCCTGGAAGGTGGTAGTGGGGCTTCATGTAACACCCTGTACTAGTCCAGAATCATCTGGATGTTTTAGAAGATAATTAACTATTCTCGTATTCAGATGAGGAAAATAACAAGTTGGCCAATGTCACATTACTGGCTGACAATAGAACTAGTGGTGGAGTTCCAGATCTCTCTCCTAACCACCTAGTCTTGTTGCTGTTTGTTTTAAAAATGTGGGTTGGAGAAACATGGGAATCCTGATTAATGCCAGCTAAAATAGATGTTGCTGAGCCAGTGGATCTATTATTATAATCTATTTCCATAGTATTCGCTATGCTGTAATGACTTGCAAGATACAAAATGGCGGATGTCCTCTGGATACCTTTTAATCTGGCAGTTTCCCAGTTGGGAGCTGCTACTTATACGTATCCTGAATACCTTTAGTGTTCTTGTATAGCTTCTTGTAATACCACCAGACAAAGACAGGTGTGTGTCTTATGCTGGCTCAGCTTGTCTGAGCGTGGAAAGCTAAGCAGGGTCAAGCCTGGTTGTTACTTGGATGGGAGACCCCTCCTCTAGTTTCCTGCATTGAGCAGGGGGTTGGACTCGATGGCCTTGTAGGCTCCTTCCAACTCTATGATCTATGAAATCTATGAAATCTCTATCTGCAGAAATTCCCTCAGACCTTTAAGTGAGTCTAACCATATTGCTAGGGCAGCTTATAGAGCGCTTCATGTTTGATTGACTTACATTTTTAAAAAATGTATCATATGTCGAACGACCATTTCATGTATTTTGTTTTAAAGTTCTTGGCTTCAAAAATCATTTGGCGACCAATGCCATTATCCCATTAGTGCTTGCTAGCAAAGAGTCCTGGCTCTGAAGATGGCACAGGAATTCCATAAATAAAACAAGTGTTTGACATTATGGCACATTTAGACACTACTTAAAACAGGACTGTTGAACCCCTTTCAGCCCAAGGACCTAATTCAATTTTGGAGAAGATCTCAGGGGACATATTACAGTGAGGGGCAGGGCTGAAATATCAAAAATAGCAACACGTTTTAACTTAAAGGTGCAATCCTATGCAAGTTTAGACAGAAAAAAGGCCTACACTCCCAGCATGCCCCAGCCAACTATGCTGGGAATGGTAGGTCTTTTTTCTATCTAAACTTGCATAGAGTTGCACCCTAAAGCTCTTACTGCCAGTGAAAGCTGGGAAACTACCAATCGGTGGTCAGGGGAAAGGGGCGTGGCCATATCAGGAACCTTGGAGGCCTGGATTGTGGAACTACAGGATGGCCAGACTTGGCCCTTGGGCCTAAGGTTCTGCACCCCGATGTAAAAAATAAAATATTTATGGTTATAAAGCATTAGTGGGATCCAAAAAGCTGCTTAGGCTCATGCAAGATGTTTTGGCCTCAACACGCATTGGTCTGTGTGTCTCTCGAGGCAGCTCAAGTCGCATCCAATCCATATTCATGAAAGTCAGTCTTCCACTGTATTGAGGAAAGAACTTGAACAGCGAACAACTAGTAAATGGTCAGTACTTTGCTGTAGAAGGAGCATGATCTACTGAGGAAGAAACTGGTCCAAAAAGGATTAGAGGTTCTTCCTTGGAACAACTGATCAGTGCATGATAGCAGATAGTAAGGCCTGATCAGTTGCTGACAGATCTATGCAAGGGAAATTAAAGCAGTTCTAAATGCAAAGACTAGGGAGCAATATAGCAATGCAGTGCCCAGTTGGGGCAGAACACTAGAGGCTTTCACTAGTTCACTAGAATATTTCTATCTTATCTTTCTTTCAACAGCTGGCCCTCATTGTGTCATATCACAAACTGCTTCCAAAACCCCCCTTGCTTTAAAAAGCAGTTAGCCATATATCATAGGGGACTAGTGCTAGAGGAAAAACAAGTTTAAAGTCTCCTTGAACCTGTTCTTTGGTTCCTAGCCCAAATTTTCAAGGTTTAATCATTGGTTGCCTGGTATAGTTTTGCCAAATTGTGCTTGGGAATGCTGCTGTTCTAAGCTATCACAGAGCAAATGGTCCAGTCAGATAGTCACCCCATGTATAGCAATACTCTTGGACATCGATATCTCTTTTGTAATAATGATCCATGCCTGTCTTATGGCCTTTCCCCTCCTGAATTGTTTGTTCCTCGTATGAATGGTTTTGTTGGTGTAAACAGAAGACATACCATTGAAAAGCTCCAATGCCCTCTTTTGCCCCCTATCCCTGGAACTACATAGAGGAACTTACTGTTTTCCTGCTTTAGGTGACATCAGCAGGAAATATACCAATCTGCAGCATCATTTAAGATCTATTTGCATGCCTAGCAACCAACATACCTCACACTAAAGAAAGGTGCAGAAACTGTCAACTGCTTAACAGGGATGGAAACAGAGAGCCAAGAATAAGTAGGCATACAGAGGGGAGCAACAACCAGCACAATCCATACAAATTCCCTCCATCTCTTTGATATTTTGATAGTTAATGTTGAGAGTGAAATTCAGATTTCAAGGTAAATTGATTAATGCCATGGCATAGTTATCCATTAAAGGTGTACATCGAGTTGTGCCATTTGAAATCTTTTTCATACGATTATATAAAAACCCAATTCTATATTTGAAACAATTATGTAGCAATTCTGGAAAGAGGTTTCTGAAACTATGACACCCCCCCCCCAAAGCTGTAATAGAGCATATTCTTCTCCTGTATCTGTATTGTCTAAAAGAGCTGTATTTGTCACCCTATATAGCTAGACTAGACATTTTGTTTTCTGAAGCTGGGGGCATTGCAAATTTCATAAGGTCAATTAGATTTGTTCTTTGACATCTTAAATTACTTTCTATAATTGATAGGTTTGTTCTGCAGTACATGGCCCCTGCAGATCCCCATGATATGTAATTTCTGTGAGCTATAATGCAAAGGTATTCTGAATTCAGACTGCCTAGTCTTAGTAAGAAGTTTCCATATAATCACAGTATTGTTTCCACTCCTAACCTGTATCATTCAAAGTGAATAAATTACTTTCCTTTATCTGAAATACTGCTTCTCTTTACATCAGAGTGTATTGGTATAAAAGAGTTTCCCACTTCTAATGTGTGGTTTGCAACTAGACCATGGACACTTAACAGGGGAATACTGGATTCATTGCTGAAAAACTGGGAATCCTAACAAAGCTGATGGGTGTTGTGTATTTTCAGTTGCGTAGTTAAATATGTAGAAATTAATTTTGATATTGCAAATAACCAGTGAGGACCTGCTAGGACTGGGATAAAGCTATTTGACTTCATGAGATCACATTCTATCCCTCTTTGCAACTGCTGCCTTAAAAGGAAAAAAAAAAGAAAATATGTATATTATGCCTGACATTTCTGCTGACCTGCAGCTGTGGTTTGATACAGATAGTTTCCTATCCTGGCTTGTTCTCACTAACTATAGTTTAAGCAAGCCACATTTCCCAGAGTTCAGACATCACAGGGAACTGTGGTTAGTTTGAAACTGGAATTTTTTCATCTCGGAAAAAGAGGAGAGGAGGAGGTGCATGCGAGCCCGAGGCTCATGCAGACTTGTTCACATAGCAGGAATCCATAGTTTCTCATTACATCTGAACTGGGATTGTGTGTGTGAATCTATACTATGATGTGGTTACAAGCTCTCTGAGTATACCAGTGATTGCAGCTATAGTTATGGAGGAACTGCTGTGTCTTAGTCTTATATTTACTAAATAATCCTGTACCTTCTACTTCAACTTGGCTTCAGGATAATAAACTAATAAACAGTTCTGATAAATTGTTCCTGGCATTGCCTGGAAAGTCCAGAGTTCTGGCCTTTACACTTTCTCCCTCATTTTTTCCTCTACGCCTCTTTTTCCAACTGCATCCTTTCCTGGAACATAAAGAACTTGCCACCCCGATTCAGCATGCTTTGGTAGCCTCCCTGCTATACTGCCTCTATGACAGGCTACCTGTTGAGGACCAATGCACTCTCTCACTCCTTCCAGGCAGTCACTGACAATGACATCTCAACTAAAGCTTTATTATGTTAATGCCAGCCAGTCAGACTGACTTACACAGGTACAAATGAAGTGTATTGCAGTAGTTAATAACAAAAGAAACAAGCTAGCCATTAAAGAAGAGTGGCCTGTAAGTAAGAAGTTGATTCCAAACTGAATTCCCCTCTTCTCTTCCAAGCTCAAATTACCCACACTCCGCCTCTTAGGCGATCCTCTTGCTTAAGGACCAATCGCTTGGAATGTCTGACACTTCTCAGTTGATCCGCCCTCTAACTGATGCCCCACACCCTAGGACTAATGATACCTGACCCGCCCTCCTCATTAACATGCTCAGTTTGGTTTTCCATGGAGACTGAAGTTGCTTCCCTCCCAAATAGCTCCTTCCCTGGCTTTGGACATTCAGCTGTGGTTTCCTCCTCCTCCTCCGAGTCAGAATCCATTCCCAAATCCCTTGAAAGAACTTCTGCAGGAGCAGTGAGCCCAATCCCTACAGTACTTTTTGAAGGTAATCTAGAAATGGCAGCTGGTACAGAATGTAGGTATACAACACGAAGGCCACATATACCCAGTGCTCACATGACTGTGTTGGTGGCCAATTTGCTTCTAGGTCACATTTGGAACTGGTGCTGACATTAAATGGCCTGGGCCCTGTGTATATTAGCTAATGCTTTTTCCTATATGAGTTGCCAGTATCAAGTAGAGATGCTTGCTCCAGACCCCAAATGTTAAGTCTGTTTGTCCCATTAATAACTCCTGGACACAGCACTATAGTAACTGATTCTTTCTTAAGCAGAGATGTGACTTGCTTTGTTCTGAAATAAATAAATAAATAACAACAACTACTACAATTATATTATTATTATTATTATTATTATTATTATTATTATTATTATTATTATTGAATCATATTATAGTAGAGTTGGAAGGGGCCTATAAGGCCATCGAGTCCAACCCCCTGCTCAATGCAGGAGAACAGATGTGGGCAGCCCAGGCAGTCACCCATCCAAGCACTGACCCGGCTCATACCTGCTTAGCTTCAGCATGTGGCCTGCATTATGTGCTCCTGACATCGTTGTCGTCGTCGTCACCACCACCACCACCACTACTACTATTTATTTCATTTCATTTCTGTACCACCCAATAGCCAAAGCTGTCTGGGCAGTTCACAACAATTCACAAAACACGATACAATGAAAACAGCATAAAGAGAGCATATCCCCCTCCCCCATATACTTAATTTGAAAACGGCCAAAACAATTCCAGTACAACCAGACCTGTCAAAAGCAGCTGACATAATGCCCCCATCACTCCACCAAACACCCTTAAGTGCCATAAATTTCTGGGAGAAGAGGGCAGTCTTCACCTGCTGCCAACAAGATGATAGAGCTGGTGCCAGGTGGGCTTCAGTAATATACACAGATAGCAGAAGCCTCCTAGAAGCTTGATGTGGAACATAATACACATAGAATCATAGAATAGTAGAATTGGAAGGGGCCTATAAGACCATTGAGTCGAACCCCCTGCTCAATTCCAAGTTAAATGCTCCCTGACAGATCGCTGTCCAGCTGCATCTTGAATGCCTCCAGTGTGGGAGAGCCCACTACTTCCCTAGGTCATTCGTTCCGTTGTTGTATTGCTCTAACAGTCAGGAAGTTTTTCCTGATGTTCAGCCGGAATCTGGCTTCCTGTAACTTGAGCCCATTACCCATCGCAAAGAAAGATTGGTTCAGTAGCAGTCTGAGCACAGCCTTTTCTATTGTGGCACTGCAGATATGGAATGTCCTTTCCAGAGAGGGCAACAAAGATATTTTCCTATTACATTTTAAGAGGGAATCCCTCCCTCTTCCAAACTTTTGCTATTGTCTTCTAATCTTCAACAGTGTAATCCAGTGTGGCTGCCCGTAACCCTCCAAACTTGAACCATTACGAGCATCCTATTGAGCGGAAGGAGCGCGGAGGCGAAGGTTGCTTCGACGCTCCTCCTGCCCTGCAAAAGACTTACCGGTAGACGGCTGATTTCAGCCATTTAAGTCTTTTGCCCTGGAGTGCGAGGACAACAGGCTGAGGCACCGCCAGGACACTACATATTTTGGCGGAGTCTCTCTCCTCCCCTCCCCACCATCTGGAATGCCCACAAACCTCCAGCTCCGAGGTCAGTCTTCCGACCCCGGAGCCGCAGCCACGAGGGCAGAGGGAGGGCCCTCCAAGGTTGGAGTCCCAGCTCCAACCTCGCAGCGTGTTTCCGAGGTCAGAGCTGGGACTCCGACCTTTCCTATGGCTGTCCAGACTCTGTCTAGCAGCCATAGGATTGCACCCTAAGTGAGTTTTAGCTTTGACTAATGACCTGTCATGTCTTAAATGTAGATGTTCTTGGATGAATTTAAGGTTTTAATGTGATACTTTTAGCATTATGCATTATTATTTTGCATACTACCTTGAGTGTTTGCTTATTTTATTACTTCTTGAAATATTTCTAATCCACTTCCCTCAAAGCAATTTTAAAAGCAGGAAAAAACTGCTTTTACATTATAGCAGTGTTCTCCTAACTTTGGGTCCCCAGATGTTTTTGGCCTACAACTCCCAGCATGCCCCAGCTCCCTAAGGAGAGTTGTAGGTCAAAAACATCAGGGGACCCAAGGTAGGTGAACACTGCATTATAGGAATGAAATACAATTTAAAAACATAAAATTTTCACTGCCATAACCAATACAGCATATGAATTGCCACAGGAACCTATTCTCAATCATAAGCCTCATGGAACAAGTGAGTCTTTTACCCTTTCTTTGGAAAAGAAATATACATCAAAGAGGTAGCTTTCTGCACTTCTCAAGGGAGGAGGTTCCACAGTTGTAGGGCCATTGCATCATCATCATTATCAGTTTATTTGTATGCTACTTTTCCATGGTTCCCAGGCCATGCAGGGCTTTAAAGGTTAAAACCAATACCTCCATTTGACCCAGAAGCAAAGCAGCCAATGCAGCTGGCACAGAACATGTTGAACATTTACTCATTTTCTAACACCTGTTTTAAGAGTTCTGCCGCAGACTTCTGCACCTGTTCAACCTCTCAAGTCGCCTTCAAGGGCAGCCCCACATAGAACTCGTAGTGGTAGTCAAGTTACAGACTCAGCATAGCAGATCCTGACTTGTTTAAAAGAGGGGCAAGCTTCCTTATTAGCCAAAGCTGGAAGAAAGCATCCCCTAGCAACAAGTACAACTTGCTTCTCAAGAAGTGGTCCTGGTTTAGGAGCTCCCCTAGGCTTCTTATATTGTAAAATAGGGGTTACCGAGACCCTGTCAATCCCAGGCAGGCTTATGGCCTCCAAGCCACATTTAGGCAAAAGGCAGTAAAGGAATTGCAGGTCTAATTTAAGTAAAATAACTGATAACTTCCTCTTAATAATAATTCCCTTTTTCCCTCTGCGAGGCAAGTGGAGGGAAATATATGCTAACCTCAGGTACAATCTGTTGGTGCGCTGCTCTCACTGATGAATCTTTTTGTTTTGTACATGCGTCAGTGGTAGTACTATAAGCTTAGTATTAACCAGCGGAAGGATCAAGGCTCTTTTTGAAGAGTGAAGAACTGTTTCAGTCATTAGAACATATTCTTTTCAGTTAAAATTCTTTGTTCTTGGAGCCAAAATGTTGAAAGGCATCTTGCTGGGAAGAGAAAAAAACCACACATTATATCTCTTGAAATGAACCATAATCTAAAATGTTCAAGCCAGGAACATCAAGCTGGGCAATTTGAAGTTACTGGGAAGTTGCCACTGTACCTGTAGCTCTATAGAATTATATTGCTGGGCTGAGTAAGGGGAGAGGGGCCTAACTTCTCCCCACAACATGAATTAAAGTTCATTCGAAAGTAGGCATTAAAACATAAGAAACCAGGATGACATTTTGTGCTTGGCAGTGTCTGGGAAATTATATTTTTTTCTAGCATTCTCCATAATGAAGGACTGCTGTTAAGGCCAATAATCAAGTTTCAATTAATAGACTTAAACCTCCTGTGTCTGCCTTTCATAATGGACGATGCAAACCAGGGGGTAAAAATGCTTATATTTTCTAATTCACTTGCACTTTGGTCCCAGCTGTGACAGTAGGTGTTTTTCCTGGGAACATCTGTCTGTGTGTGTGTGTGTGTGCGTACACGTACACATGTACCTACTACAAAAGCTGAGATCACAGTAAGGAACACCGGTCTAAAGCATAAGCTTCTCATACCCATTTTAATGTTGTAAAGCCGCCTTGAGTCCCAGTACTGGGGAAAAGGTGGGATATAAATAATAATAATAACAACAACAACAACAACAGGTTTAATTTTAATTACGGTAACAAACCTTTTGGCTAGTTTCAGAGCATATAAAGAGCGGACAGCAGATCTCCTTCGATAAGAACATAAGAAGAGCCATGCTGGATCAGACCAAAGATCCATCTAGTCTAGTGTTCTGTTCACACAGTGGCCAACCAGCAGCCCATGGGAAACCAACCCGTAAGCAGGACATGAGTGCAACAGCACCCTCCCACCCATGTTTCCCAGCAACTGGTGTACATAGGCATACGGCCTCTGATACTGGACATAGCATATAACACTGATGGCGAACCTTTTTGAGCCCGAGTGCCCAAACTGTAACACAAAACCAACTTATTTATTTCAAAGTGCCTTAAATTTGGCAGTAAGGAGGAGGGGGCACTAGCTAATTGCGCCCCGCTCTGTCTCAGGGCATGGCTCTTCACCGGGTGTGCAAAGATTCGGGCGCGCGCGCGCTGTGCTTCTGAGCTGTCTGTTCAGTTAGAAGGAGGGCTGGGTGCCTGTGCAGTCCGCTTCTGGGGGTGGAGATGTTGGAGTGTGCCTGCCTGTGGAGGCCAGCGAGGAATGAGTGGAGAGGAGTTATTATGGAAACCCGATGCTGAATGCAGAAGGGGACGGTCTTTTCGCGATCTGGCAACCAATGGCTCAAGTGCCCACAGAGAGGTCCCTGCGTGCCAGCTGTGGCATGCGTGCCATTGGTTCGCCATCACTGGCATATAACCATCAGGACTAGTAGCCATCGACACCCTTCTCCATGAATTTGTCCAATCCCCTTTTAAAACCCTCCAAATTGGTGGCCATCATTACATCTTGTGGAAGTGAATTCCATAGTTTAACTATGCGCTGTGTGAAGAAGTACTATCTTTTATCTGTCCTGAATCTCCCAACAGTCAGCTTCATGGGATGACCCCATTGCCTTCTAGTATTTTGAGAGAGGGAGAAAAATGTCTCCCTGTCCACTTTCTCCACACCATGCATCATTTTGTATACCTCTATCATGTCTCCCCTCACTCGCCTTTTTTCTAAGCTAAACAATCCCAGCTTCTGTAACCTTTCCTCATACGGGAGTTGCTCCAGCCCCTTGATAGTTTTAGTTGCCCTTTTCTGCATTTTTTCCAACTCTACTAATATCCTTTTTTAGGTGTGTTGACCAGAACTGTACACAGTATTCCAAGTGCGGTTGCACCATATATTTGTATAAGGGCAGCATGATCTTGGCAGTTTTATTTTCAATTCCTTTCCCAACTATGCTTAACATGGAGTTAGCCTTTTTCACAGCAGCTGCACACTGGGTCAACATTTTCATCAAGCTGTCCACCACAACCCCAGTTAAAAGATGCACAAGCATCTGGCTGCTCGTCCCAAAAGAGATCTGGCCTTTGAAAGTGTTGAAACTGAATGATCGCAAAGGCTCGAGCTTCTGCAAGAATTTGATTTGAACGCTTGTAAGATGCTTGGAAGGCACCCACAAAGTGCTCCCTGCTCCCCAAAGGCACAGAAACATAACTGGAGGCAGGGCTGGGAAGATAGCAGGCCCCAGAGGAGCATCTTGTCCTGCCAGGGAATACACAGAAGAAACAGCACACTGTGCACAGGTGGTCTAGAACGTGCAGGCACTCATCATGACAACCCCCACAGCCCTAGTCCCAAGAAGAGTGTCCAAAAATGCAGCCAGCTCTGTTGATCCATATCAACAACCAGTTCCAGCAGTTTTCATCTCCACCAGAAGCAGGTCTTTTGTAGGGCTAGTGGGTCTTAACTGCCCATTCAAGACCAAGCCACCGCCAAATACTTCATATTACATGTGATAGCTCATGACTTTGTGAGAGTGTCAATAAACATATGGACAGCGGTGATCTGCTTGATATTGTATATTTTTGTACTTCCGAAAGGTTTTTGACAAAGTCCCTCACCAAAGACTCCTAAGCAAACTTAGTTAGCAGTCATGCAATAAGAGGGGAGGTCCTCTTATGGATCAGTAACTGATTAAAGAACAGGAAGCAGAGGGTAGGAATAAATGGTAAATTCTCCCAATGGAGGGATGTAAACAGTGGGTTCCCACAGGGATCTGTATTGGGACCAATGCTTTTCACAACTTATTCATTAATGCCCTACAGCAGTGTTCTCCAACCTTGGGTCCCCAGATGTTTTTGGCCTACAACTCCCAGCATGCCCCAGCCAGCTATGCTGGGAGTTGTAGGCCAAAAATATCTGGCTGGGGCATGCTGGGAGTTGTAGGCCAAAAACATCTGGGGACCCCAGGTTGGAGAACGCTGATCTAGAATTAGGAATGAATAGTGAAATGGACAAGTTTGCGAATGACACCAGATTATTTAAGGTGGTTAAAACAAAAAGGGATTGTGAGGGACTCCAAACTGGGAGAAATGGCAAATGTGGTTCAATGTAAGCAGGTGTAAAGTAATGCATGTTGGGGGGGGGGGATCCCAACTTCAAGTATAAGCTGATGGGATCTGAGCTAGTGGTGACTGACAAGAAAGAGATCAACAGTGTCCTTAGATCAGGGTTGTAAATTTGCATACTAGCCTGATCCACCCACTCATATATATATTTTAGTGGAGCAGGGAAAATTCATTTCTTGTGCCAGTTCAAATGCTTCCCCTTGCAGAAAAGCAATTCTGACAAAATTTGAAACTGGGGAACAGGAGTGTTGTTCCAAATGAATATGTTGTTCCGAAGTACGACCTTTTGGACTCTGATTCTGCTAGGAAAAAGTGTGGCTTCACTTTCTGTTTTGCAACGAGTAGGTATCAATTTCGGAGTCACACTTCAGGATGTCTAGGCATGTCCTCATCACTGGACTTCCCCTAAAGATACTTTGAACCTGATACTGAATCATTCATTGGTTCCATGATTTCCTTTCATAAATGACATTTTTTTAAAAACCACACATACCCAAACCTATCATTCTTGATCTAGATGCAACTGTGCTGGAAGTAATCGTGTTTGTGATAGAAAACAAAAACAAAATTTGTTCTCGGACGCATGCCAAGTGCGAAGTACATTTTGCCATCCTATTGAAAACCATCATACATGTTTTGAAAGTCATCTAATCCTTTTATGTTCAGCTTTCTTTTGTTTTCTTTTTTTGTCATCAAGAATGACAAATACTACACACAATAGTTATGAACAAATACTATAAAAATAAAACAATGTCTTACCAAAGTTTTACTAGATTTTAAAAACACCTCTGCTGGATTTCTTGTAGCTGAAGCAATATGAAAAATAACAGTGATAAGAAATGGACATGCTTGCAAATTGTATTGGTTCGTGGGGGTGGGGGAATCATTCCTCCAGTTTGATTATGTATTCTCCAGGGAGTATCCTATAAAGTTTTTTTTTTTAAGAAAGCCTATCTGAATTTTAGATAGTAACTTAAATCAATTTTCTTCTGCCTATAGGTTAAAGGAGTCCATATTTGACAGCATCAACTTGGAACTGATTCACTCTTTATTTTTCTGTTGCCTTACCTCTTTGTTCAAACGTAGATGTCCTTTCCCTTTTCTTCTTCCATTATACAGGTAAGCTCTTGTATTGTGGTAAGGAAACAATATTATTTAGAGAGCTTTCAGCTATTGGGCGGTATAGAAATGTAAGAAATAAATAAATTTAGGGCCAAAGTAGATGTGCCATTATTCATGCCTTTAACCCTTGTGTTGCTGTCTGTTTGCCTTTTTAATAAATAACTGGCACTTCCCTCCCAATGCAGATAGCAGGCGCCACCCCCTTCAGATTGCGTGTGTGGTGTGGACAAAGAGTTAGGGCGCAATCCTGTGTCCCTCTGAACTTGTCCGGGGGGCCATAGGAGTGGGCTTGGAAGGTGCTGTGACCTCGGAAATCCCTCCTGAGGTCACAGTGCTGCAGAGCGCCCACCCACCTTGTAGCCGGCGTGGTTCTTTCCACAGTCTTCCATCTTTGGTTCCCTTGTGTGTGTGTGTGTGTGGGGGCTGTTCCTAGGGGGAGGGGAGGGGAGGGAGGAGTGAGGCTCTGCTGGATTCCTCAGAATCCAGGTGGTGCCTCAGCCTGTCCTCACGAGGAGAGGAAGACCATCTAGACGGCCAAAATCAGTCCGCCCAGTTGTTTTTGAGGGAAGGGGAGTATGACGGATATCCTATCTGCTGCGCTCCTCCCACCCTGCATAGGGTGCCCACAATCCTCCAAGTTCGGAGTGTTGTAGCAGGCACCCTCATAGGATTGCGCTGCCCACCCTCTTTCCCCAATGCTACAGTCCTTGTACTGTACTACCTGTGCTGCTCTGACTAAGTTTGGAGATGGCAATATGTCGGATGAGTGGATCATTCTGGAAGTGTCATGTCAGGCTTCTCGAAAGTGGAAATAGAGGATAACTTGTTTTTGGATTCCCAGTGTTTTTCAATTCTTAGTCTGCAGATAGATTTCTTTACAGTTTGTGATATCTCCCAGCGCTTAAGAAAAGGCCTCCTGGGCCAGACCAAAGGTCGGTCCAGCATCCTGCTTCCCCCAGTGGCCAGCCAGATGCCTCTGGGAAGCCCACAAGCAGGAGATGAGCACAATCACCCTCTCCCACTGTTGTTCCCCAGCAACTGATATTCAGTGCCTTACTGCTTCTGAATCTGGAGACGCCATATATCAGTGATGGCTTATCGCCAACAAGAACATAACATTATTTCACATGACCTTTCTGGAGCTCTTTCCATGGATCTTACCTGATGTTGTTGACAGTTATATCTGGGAAAGAAATTTTACTTTTCTCAGTTGAGGTGCTTGCACAAGTGCTTGAAAAAGTTCATCTGTTGGTTCCAACATTAGGTTAGCAATGGTTCATTATTGAACACTGCTGTTGCAAGGGGTACAAATAATCTGGTTAATTTGTGCAAAAAATGTTACTATAGCCTGCAAGGAATGGCCATTTGAAGTTCAAATAATAACCCCTAGAAATGTAGCTATTTCCTCAGAGTGAAGGACATGTGTGGGCATTGTCTTCCTTTTGAATAAGCACAGTCTTAAAGATTTGCATAATTGGTTGCCTATTTTGCATTGAAAAATACAGCTTATTGGGTACTGCCCAAGAGCACAGCTTCTTTCCTTCACTAGAAAGTCCCCTATCAATGTAATGTTGATGCCCATATGCAGAGACTACAAAGCAGAAGAAGCCCAGTGTGTCTTTATTTGCGTTCCTGTTGCAATCAAGAATCTAGTGTGCCACCCAGGCATAGTGGCAAGGATCTAGTATGCCACTCCCCTCCTCCTGGGCATCCTGTATTACTTTTCTGCCTTGTGACAAAGTCTTTAGGCTGCCAGTCCTGCTAAGATATGTCGTACCAGTGTATTTTCTGTCAGCTCTCTGGAAATTGACAGCCAATATTGGTCATTTCATAAAATGGAACCCTGAGAAGCTGTATGTTGAGTTGATATGAAACATGGATTTCCTAGCTGACAGTCTGGCCTCCTAGCTTGTATGAAGCCCTTGTAGATGGCTCTGTCTGAATTTGGTTCATTGCCTCTATGAATAGATACCGGTACTTCTTAAAAACAATAGCCAAAACCCTCTTCCACTTTTTCTGTTGTATCTAGTATTTCTGTTCCATATAACAAAATACTGCTATTTGGAAGGGCGGGGTTTTGTTGTTGTTTTCTGTACTGCAGTTCTGTTTCTTCTTTAGAATGCTGCATGTCTATTAAAATGTGAATGCCTGTCCTCAATCTGTCTCTGACATCCTGTGCTCTCTCAAGTCTCCTTAAATTGTAAACCATTTCTTCATCACCTTCACATGTAACCTTCTCTTTCCCAATTTATGCTGTGTTCAGGAGTGGAGAAACTTGTTAAGCCCACTCTTATTTCTCTTGGTGATCTCATCTGCTCAGGTGAATGCTCAACAGCCTCCTGTGATGAGTCCCTAAATCAATCATTGACCTTCCCACCACTTCGCAGGGCCAAACTCAATGTGATGTACAGTTCCTTGTCAATCGTTCCTGCCAATGTTTTTGTTTTAAGTGAAAGGCAAACTTGAAAGACTGCAACTGGGAGTGAGAAATGGGAGGGACTGCTTAACCCTTTCTCCTGCTGTTCATCTGCTAAAAAAATAAATAAATCTCTAACCACACAAAGGGGAAAAGATATCAACACTGACTCTTCTAAGGATGATGGGTTCACACAATGGACTTTTGTCACCATAAGATGACATTTTCCTAGGACTGTCAACCGAAAAAAAGTTAGTTGATTAGTCATGTGGGTCCTTATTACTAAGGCAGGAAGTTATTAAATGCAAAAATCACACGCATGCATACACAGAGCGAGAGCGCGCGCTAGCCATTCTACCAACCCACCTCACTTTACCCCACCTAATGTCAGGTCTAACATGCAGGTCACACTCTCTTCCATAGACAGCCAGCTCCTCTTTCACCCTCTGTCCCAGGTCCTAATGAAGGACCGAGAGGCAGAAAATCAGGAAGGGAAAAAAGCCACAACAGGGAGGAATTGGAAGCAACCAAGAAGTCAGAGGTAAAATATGGAACAATAAAATGCAAGAGCATATAATTGCATTAATCGCCAATAAATTCATTAATTGATTTAGTAAGTAATGTCATGCTTGTGAAAACCTTTTGTGAGGATAAAGTGGAGAGGAGGAGGATGATTATGTAAGCTGCCTTGGGTTCCTTGCAAGAAAAAAGGTGGGGTATAAATATAATTTTAAAAAAAACAAAAAAACTCACTGCTGTCCTTGTTGACCCATTCCATGTTGTACCTGAGCAATCTAGGCATGTTTTCTACAGATTTTATGGGAGTTTCTTTCTTCCCATCTTGCACTTTTTGAAATGATTTATCAGGGCCAGTGGTAGAGAAACTTCAAAGAGGCAAGTCCAGAAAGAATCGACGGATAGCAGTATTGAGAAGTACTATATGAAGTTGTAATCCGATGAATATATAGTTCCACATTATTTTTCCAGTTTTCATGGAAATTTTGCTTCAATGAAATTTTGGCTGTCATAAAAAATACTCTACAGCTTAACTTTTTGTATGGAGTCAGGAAAAATCTTTCTGCTGATACCTTGCTAATATGTGATTGATTGGGCCAGCTTTGTTTTAGCACAACCATCTTTTCCCCCCACAAAGGGGAATAGCAGTAAATGATTTTGTGTTTATTTCTTTGGGTTTAGCCATTTGGAACCTGAGTTATACATTGCCTGTTAAGTCCAGGACATCATTTGACTTTTTAAATCTAGTTCATCTCAATTGGGCATAAATCAGGAGCACACTCCTGTTAAAATGTGAAATTGTGGCATTGTAAAACTAGTATTGTAGAACAGGGAACTTCTGTGATAAAGGGTGACCACGTTGTATGTGTTGCTAATCCCAGGTGCCTTCTTGACTTTACCCAGTGCTTGGTTTTCACCCATTTCCTGCCAAAATGTCCATACTTCAAATGGCAAATATGCTCAAATTCTTCATGAGATAAAAAGCCAGGTATATATTTGATTCTAACATCCAGTAACAATCCTGTTTCACTTGCTGTAATTCTCCAGCTGAACAGTCTTGATTTAAGTGTATTAGGTAAAAGAATTAATCCTAAACAAGGTTAATCAAAGTGAGGCACCTGATAGTAAGCGTGGGAGGCTGGTATATGGATGAGTGTGTTTGACAGTTCTGAACGTGTTTGGATGAATTCGTACAATACGAGAAATGAAGCTGGAAATATATTAATTGAACAGGCAGTGACAACATAAGAGTGAAAAAGCAGGGGACTTTAGTAGAATACAGCTAGATGGACAGAGTGCACTCTAACATGATGGAGGAAGTCTGTTCCTCTGAAGAAGTGATTGGCGTATGTGCATTTGGGAATCATATCTCAAGTAAATTTACTAACTTACAAAATTTCTATCCTGTTTCTCAATTTAAAGGATTAAATCCAACATTACACAAGCAGACCTCCACTCACACAACGGGGTTTCTGGTTGCTTTCCTCCCCCTGCAGCCCTCCAAATCTGTTTTGGAGTGTCCCTCAACCCTCTTGAGAAGATTTGGGGAGCACCCTGGGGGCTACAAGGGGGAGGAGATTCCATTCTGCCAGTTGTTTCTGTTCCACTGGTCACAAAATATTTTTAAAACCACTAACAATAAAAATAAATTATGCAGTAATAGTAATATGGATAAAAAGAAACGGCAGTGATTCATTCAGCAGCAGAATATTTGGAAAGTGGTTAAAGTAGCTAAACCAACTAAGTAAAGCCACTTAGGGCGCAATCCTATGCAAGTTTAGACGGAAAAAAGGCCTACAACTTGCAGCGTGCCCCAGCCAGCATAGCTGGGAGTTGTAGGCCTTTTTTCCATCTAAACTTGCATAGGATTGCACCTTTAACCATTAAATACCTGGCGGGGGGGGAATAGTCTTCTTGACCAGATTTGGTGTCAGGCAGCTAGAAAGGGGAAGGGAATTCTATAATTAATTTGTTTCATCTGTTACTGTGTAGCTTTTTATAATTATTTGCTACTGTTTATTATTCAACACCAAGAGTGTACTAAATAGAACAGATTAGAATACAAAACTAACATGGTCCCTGTTGGAATGGGTGCTTAGTCCAGGGGTTCAGGCTGCTAACACAGCATTGGGCTCAGTACACATGTGATGCCTGTGTTACTGATACAGCTCACACATGTCATATGGATGGAGTGGTGAAGATGCACAAGGTAAGACTTGGCCATTCAACCGATCAATCTATAATTAGCGGTTAACTGGCCAACGATGGCCAGATATTGTCTAAATAATGGTAGAGTCCTGTAGGTAAAATTGTAAGAGATGGTTATGCTAATTACAAAATGGAAGCCCCAAGTCAGTGAAGTGTTTACAATGTCATTTGTTCCAGTTACAATTCTGATAGATTATTATTTATAACTACCAGTATTACACAAATGTATGTTTATTGAAGAGATCAAGCAGTGTTTGGCTTTTATTTGGAGGGATAGCCAAAACAATTACAAATTTTGTTTGAATTGAAATGAATAACAAGCACGTAGCAACTGGGAAAAGGCAGAAATTAATTTTGAATGTGGTTATGGCTGTAGAGTAAGCCATGTGTGAGACTTAAAGAAGGACTATGGGAACACGGTACCCCACTCTTACTATGATGGCAAAATTAGTGTTGGAAAGGTAGGGTGCCACTTATTTTGGCTTTGTGGGATATTTGGCCATGGTTAAATATTGCCAAACAATGTGCAGTTGATTGACTGGCATTCCAGTCCTGTGCAAAACCCTTGAAGTGGTGAAAATAGGATGCATGAGTCATTCTAAACTTACTGGCAAGAGTAGCTTACAAGCATTTCAAGAAAGGAAATAGAAAGTAATTAAGAAGCTGGTACTGATAGACAGATATAATGGAGAATATGCGTTCCTGTTCTCCTCTTTCCAGCTCGCAGTGTGATTTGGTGTGCACTCGGGAATGCTTACTAGTCTGGAGTCAGAGGTAAGGCTTACTGGTGACAGCCAGGGCTGTTGAGAAGGATGAGATGGCAGTAAATTTAATTTATGCCCTCTAGCTGTCAGTTGTAAGGAGATCTTGTTATGTTGCCTCTTAGGAACTGGTCAACCTTGATCTAAGATCAAGGCATTCTGAGTTGACTGAAGTGCAGAAATGGGACAGAAGGGAAGGCCAGTGACGGAGTTATTGCACAAATATAAACAAGAGGTAACCAGGTCACACGTTTTGCAGTAGTATGTTGACAGCTACTATATTTCAGTCCCTTAACATCATTGATTTATTCTTGAACAGAACATGCAAGACTGGTGACAGAGTAAAGTGTAGGTTGCAGTTAACATTGCTCCTCCCTGTCATTACTAATGGCCTTAGCTCTGAGGAGCCCTGAAGATGAATGAGCTAAAAAAAATAAATATTGGTACTTATTACGATCTTTATGGCTTTAAGCTTTGCTAAAGAGTATTTACATTTCATCAGGTTTAATCAGTCCTTACAATCTTCAGACTAGGGGCCTATGTCACCCCTGCTTGAAGATCAGTTGATGACTTCTCACTATGTCACTAGCAGCTGAACGCTTGAACTACCTCAACTGAAAAGCATTGTGTTTGAGGGGATAAGCAATCGCTTTATGTTACAGTCTTAAGTGGCGGACCTGCATGTGTGAACTTGCTCATAGAAGGAAGAAGAGAGGATGAGTGCTTTTGCACACTTCTAAGTCTCAATATGTTGCCACACTTAAGGTGTTGGGGAACTTCAAGCACGTGTGTGTGTGTGACCTACAAACCCATTTTCATATGAATTGCATGGATACAACACTGTTCCTCATTTCATTCTTGATGCGTTTATTCATTTCTCGTATATATATATTCTTTTATAGTATTTATCAATTGCAACATGGATGCAAGCAAGAAAACAGACCCCCCAGTGTCAGTGGAAACGGTCCAGCAAAAGGCAAATCCTGATCGCAGCCCTGTACCATCTATTTATATACCAGAACAAGGTGGTTACAAAGAAAAATTTGTGAATGCAGTGGAGGACAAATACAAATGTGAAAAGTGTCATCTCATACTGTGCAATCCAAGACAGACAGAATGTGGTCATCGGTACTGTGAGACCTGCATGAGTACTTTGCTAAGGTGAGTGTTTCTTGGTGTTACATTGTGTTAACAGGGTTAAAAAAATCTGAAGTCATGCTGTTACCTTCCAAATCTGAATCCTTTCCTGCTCAAGTTCTGCAATAAACAGTTGTACATGTGATTAAATACTTGGATAAAGGACAAGATTCAGAATAAGCACCAGGACTAGATTTGTACCTGAAGCTCCAAAAATGGTTTTACCAGGTCACCTTTTTCTAATTTTGCGAAAGCTGGGTAGGGGCTCTCCTTTGACCTCACACCAGGTTTGGGAGGCACTCAAGAAAGTAGTAAGATGTTTTGCTGCTTTCCAAGTACTTCTGAAGCTCAGTGTGACAGTATATGAGCCCCTCCCCTGAATTGGGAGAAAGTTAGGGTTGGCGACCACCCATTTTTGCTGTCCATTCGTGTTTGAGATATAGATATAGATATAGCTCATAGAGTTGGAAGGGGCCTACAAGGCCATCGAGTCCAACCCCCTGCTCGATATTGAGAGAAAGGCAATATGGTATATGCCTAATAATTAAAAGACAAACTAAGCAGATATGAGCCGGGTCAGTGCTTGGATGGGTGACTGCCTGGGCTACCCACATCTGTTCTCCTGCATTGAGCAGGGAGTTGGACTCGATGGCCTTATAGGCCCTTTCCAACTCTAGTTCTATGATTCTAAGACCTTATTTTTCCCCCAAAATCAAATAAGAAATAGCTAAGAAATGCTAGAAAGATAGTTTAATTTGAAATTGCATCTCTGCTAAGTTGATGCTGGTGATTCTTGGTGCAAATATTTGGCAGTTCTGAAATAATGCAGAAAGGAGTCTAAGCAGTTGACATTTTCATACTTGCTGGGTAGATATGAAACAGCAAAGCTTGGACTGAAATGTCTCATAGCAGCCTTTGCCACATTTTGCGATGCAAACAAGCTGACTATCAACCTAGAGAAATCAAAAGTAATGGTTTTTTCTAAGGTCTGGAGATGTCTACTGCTGGACTCTCAGAGGTGTTAACTTGGAACAAGTTAAGGAATATAGGTATTTGGGTATAAACTTTCATTATAAAGCTCACTGGAAGGCCCATCAACACCTCGCCATTAATGCGGCTAACCGTAGTATGCTGGCTGTTGCTCGTTTTTTTTACACTCGGGGGACAACATATACCATCGGCAATACGGGTATTCAAAGCCAAAATTATGGCTCAATTGTTATATGGTGTACCTATTTGGATAAGTGCAGTCAACGTGGGGATCGAGCGAGTACAAGCCAAATTCTTACGACGCATACTGGGAGTTCCCAATTGCTGTCAGTTATGCAGTCATGTACCTAGAAACTGGATTAGGCCAGCTAGAGGTTAAAGCTTGGATCCAGACCCTCAAGATCTGGCTGCGCTTACATTTCACATCTGGGAACCTCATTTTCATACATAATATGCTCAGGGACAGCTATACTAGTAAATGGGCCTCTTTGGTGCAATCAAAAATTAGATCAATTGGCATACTCATGGATTCTATTCTTCTGCTCGGTCCCCAGCAAGCACATAGACTGTTATCACAGAGACTGCTTGATATTGAGAGACAGGACCTTTTCTCATTAGTGAATAGACCCTGTTCCACCATCGTAAGCGGGGTTACTCTGATATATGGCCTACCAGCGTTACACCTGTCTAATATTCGCGATCCACAAGCTCGCAGAGCATTTATGCTGGCAAGGTTTAATATTCTACCTTCAGCGATCTTGCAGGGCAGGTACCAAGGAACTCCATACCAGCAAAGATACCACCCGTGTATGGATGGGGTACCCGAATCTCTGAGGCATGTTCTTCTTCATTGTAAATTCTATACTAAAATAAGGGAAGACTTAATTTTGCCCCTCTTAGGGGAGGTTCCTTGACTTGCCTGACAAATGGTTGGTCTCCTTCTGTTTATGCGATCGTAATCCAATTGTCACCTCCTCAGTAACCAATTTTTTTTTTAGCTGTTATGAGAAGGAGAGCTTTTATGGTAGGGGCTAAATGAGAGACATTTCCTCCCAATTTTGTTTTATTATGAGTGATAATAATTGTTTTATTTGTAATTTGTGGTATCTCGGTGTGATTTGAAATGTAAAGTTTATTTGCTGGGTCATATGACCGTAATAATAAAGAACTTGAAACTTGAAACAGCAATGCCACCATTGTACAGGTGCAGAAGAAAAACGGGAAGTGAAGATAACCCAACTCAGAGCTTTTATAGTAGGTCTGAGCTTTTGGAATGATGGATTTTAATATTGTTTCAGGCATTTATTAATTATAGGCTCCTGCTGCTAAGCTCCTTGCACAGCATCAAGACTTCCTGTCCTTCCTGATCTGTCACTTTAAATATGCAGACATCAGAAACACACTGTACTGATTCCTACTGATAAACGTGTGTGTTATTTTTTATTGCAGGGGGTGGGGAGCCTAGTAATTTATTTTTGAATATATACTGATTTTAAAATTAGAAAGCTGTTACCTAGTGTAGTTAACAGCTGATCAGAGAGAGGGAAAATATTTTTTTAAAAATTAGTCGTGCGAAATGAGGTAAAATCCACTAGGAAGAATTATACTTGCAATACAAAGAGCAAATCTATTGCTGTAAAAAGTTCAGATATGCGATTGAGTGTTACTGTGCGTGTGTGTGGGGGGTGTATTTTACCAAGCAAATACTTTCTATCAGGATCTATCAAAATGTAAATCTAAATAATGTAACACCTGGGGGAAAGCAAATGGTTCTGTAGGGGCTTCTTTTTTGTTTTTGTTTTTGCAAGAAATCTTCTCATAGTTGCTTTGCATACAGTAGCCCTTTTCTAAATAATGCTTTTAAAAGTATTATTTTCAGCGGATTGTATAATTGGGGCAGTATCCAGCAGGGTGCAACCACTAATGTAAATTATGTTGCATTAGCATAAACTACTCTAGTGCAAGGCCAATAGCATTAGCTGGCATGCCGATTTCCCTGGGAAATCGTCACACCAGCTAACGCTATTGGTGTTGCACTGAAGTAGTTTACACTCACACAACGTAATTTACATTAGCAGTTGTGCCCCGTTGGATACTGCCCTTGGACTTTAATCCCCCCCACACCACACACACAGACACTGTTTAAATTGGATGAAATGTGTGCCATGGTGATGGTGCTTTCAGAATGGTGGATAGAAGGCATTTGGCACAAGCAATTCCCTCCTCAAGTCCCGTGTACTTGCTAGCACATAATGATTATGCTGTGGAACTTTTAACACTCTCTCTGGGTCATCTGAGGATACAGATGCAAGAACCACTGAAGATAGCTCAGTGAAGATTACTACTCAGTATGCAGCAGCAGTTTAGAAGAGCAAACAGAATGCTTGAATTCGTTCAATAAGGGCTAGAAGACAATGACGCTGTATCTGGTGTTTGTTTGAATGCAGAATACAGTTTCCAGCAGTATTGTTTCCAAAGGACACAAAATTGGAGCTTAAAGAAATGAAGAGAGCCAGTGCAGATATTTGGAAATGTGACACTTTTAGCATGACCACATTTAAAAGATGAGGATTAAATTTGCCAAAATAGTTGAGGACTGTGATTGAGGTAGCTGATATGCAAACACTCTAAGGGCAATTGTATGCAACAGCAGTTCCTACTTTTTGTACAGCTGCAATTCTCTGAAACCCCACTCCTCCACGGAGCAGCAATTTGGATTCTAACTTGGGCATACACATAACCTGTGTAGCAGTGCCTTGGGGAAGAGCAGAAATGCTGGACTTCTCAGAGAGGTACAGAGAGGTGCCCTGATGAAGGTTATGTCCAAGTGTGTTGCAGTGCTCCTGGCATATGTCTATAGAACTGAACACTGGTAGAGGAGAAAGCGGAGGAAGCACTCAGTAGTGCCTGATGGCTCTCATGTATGCGTAGCTGTGTGCGCAGAGGGTGGGCAGAGGGACGCATTATGAAGCAACTTTCTATATCAGCCTTCATGCTGTAGGCAAAGGAAGTTTGCACTCAGTGGTACGTTCCTCTTAAGCCAGAGATGGGCAACTTGTGGCCCTCCAGATGTTGTTGGACTGCAACTTCCATCAGCCAATGCCAGCCTAGCCATGTGCTACTACATGTGCTACTAGCCAGTGCTGAGGGATGATGGGAGTCACAATCCAACAACATGTGGAGAGCCACAAGTTGCCCACCCCTGCTCTAAGCTAATTTTCATGTTTCATCCAAAACCAGCAAATAATTGCTTGGTGTGACATGAATGGAATGTTGCAATGGTGTTACACTGTTTTTGCAGGGGCATTGCAGGAGCGTCTCCAGCAACACCAAGTGGGCCGCTCAACAAGATCTGCCACGGATGGCCTTCTCCTTGTCCCTTCAGCCAGAGCAGCTAGACTGGTGGGGACGAGGAAGAGGGCCTTTTCTGTGGTGGCCCCCGTACTGTGGAACTCTCTCCCGAGTGACCTCCGCCATGCCCCCTCTCTGATGAGCTTCCGTCGCTCATTAAAAACCTGGTTGTTCAGGCGGGAATATGGGGTGGGTTAAGATTTTAAAATTTTTATATTGTTTTAATGTATTTTGTTGCATTTATGTATTTTATTCTGTGTACATCGCCCAGGGTGGCCGGTTGCCGGCCAGATGGGCGATAAATAAATATTATTATTAATAATAATAATAATAATAATAATAATAATAATAATATACATTCTCATAATGTAAGCAGTATTTCCAACTTTATTCCCTTGCTTTTAAAAGTGCACTTACCATAGTCTATTTCAGCTTTCAGTTCCTTGTGGCATAAACATCCACTGATAGTAATAGGGTGATTTATATAGTTGGCAAAAAGTGTGCAGATATTGTGTGCAAACATGCAAGAAGGAAGTAGTAATGCAATTCTGTTTAAAGAAATGGATTCTGAGACTCATAATTTACGTTTTGATTTACCAGTAAAATTAGGTCCCATGATATGTCTTCCTGTTTTGTGTGTGTGTGTGTGTGTGTGTGTGTGTGTGTCATTTGAACTCTGCAATCAGCATAGTCTCAAACTTTGCCTGATTTTTATGCACTGACCTCTACTTGATTTATTATCAATACTTGCCAACATATATGAAATGTTACATCTATACAAACAGTTTTTGGTGTAAGATCTGGGTTTTTTTCTCTTCTAGTTCTACAAGTCCAAAATGTACAGCATGTCAAGAAACAATAGTGAAAGAGAAGGTACAGTCCATCCGTCCCCAAATTACTTCTTGTGTGCATTAAACTATAACAGTTGTAATTCTTACTGGGTTGTTTTGCTTCATAAAATCTATTTTATGATATATCCATATATTACATATCCATATCTGACAAGAAAGTGGCTTTTTAAATAATGTAAATGCATCTCTAGCTTCTTTAGCCTTTCTGCAGAATTTTTCATGAATACAATTCTCGCACAGATTGTCTTTTTCAGAGTTTGAACTCTTTTGGCTTCTTCCTAGCCCTTCCATAAAATCTCAGTAGATGGGTTCCTCACCCATTTGATGATATGCAGACATTCCCTCCCTGTGTGGTTTTTGAGGTGTATGCCAGTACTTGTTGCATTATTTACAGTATAAACTTTGTGTAAACTTTACACAAATGGACAAAAGGAAGGTTGGATGAAAAGTTGTTTTTAAAACAAATAATAAATGGAGCGTCCCAGATCAGATGTATCTCCAAAAGGCTTCTTTGATTTTTCAGTGCTGCTTAGATAGAAGTGTAAATGTATGCTAACCAAAATGTCTCAGACTGTATCTCTCTGCAAAGGTTTTTTTTTTAAAAAATTCTATATTCAAAATACTAAAGGTGCTCTTCTTTTTATCCTTGCTCATCAGGCTATAGTATACCTTACCTCAATATTATTTCCACTTTTTCTTCTCCTTATGTCTGGTAAGAGGAATCTCACCATTAAGAAGCCTCTAAATTAATTATCATTGATATTATCGGTGTCAGACACTGCTGTTTTACTAGTGAGATGTAGTAGGATTTCCTAAAGAGAGGCAGGGAGAGGGGTGGAATCTGTTTTCGAAGAGCTTGGCTGGCAGTGCTCAAATTCAGAAGTGTACAAATCAAAACACACAAGATTATAAGGACATAGACTATACTGCGAAGATTCCAAGAGAAGGGCTTCCAGTAAGTAGATGCTTGTGGGGAACAATGAAGAGTTAAGGCCACCAATCAGAAAAAGAGGCCCAAAGCCAGCCTGCATTATATAGACTTGGAAAATTGGTGCATGCCTCTGTTCAGCCACAAACTGGGCTGGGAAGGAAAGGATCAGGGTACAGCTTATACCCCATCACCATCCACAGCCTAAATAAATAATGAAAACCTGCCCACACTTCCTTAGCGAGGATGCTTCACACTTTGAGAACAGTGTCATGTTTTGTAGACACACATGATCAGGAAGAAAGACCTGGAAGGTACAGATTTTTATGTTAGTAACAGCTCTAGGAATATAAGAGCCCTGCCAGATCAGATTGAGGGAGCATCCAGTCCAGCTTCCTGTTTCCAACAGTGGTCAGCCAAATAATTCCAAGAAGCGCATAGTTTCTTGGAAGTGCCTAGTTTCACACAATGCATAGTTGAACTGTGGAATTCACTGCTGTAAGATGTAGTGATGGCTACCAACGTGTATGGCTTTAAAAGAAGATTAGACAGATTCATGGAAGATAAGGCTATCAGTGGTTACTAGTCATGATTAGGAATGAGGGAGAAATTAGTTCAGTTCACATTTTAAGGCAAACTGACCTAATTTTGCACTTTGGAAGCACCATGCAAACTGGCAGGAAACTCGGTCATCCTTCAAAATTCGCACTTTTCCAAATTTTGCAATGGTGTTTTGCAAT
Organism: Shinisaurus crocodilurus; assembly: GCA_021292165.1. NCBI lineage: Eukaryota > Metazoa > Chordata > Lepidosauria > Squamata > Shinisauridae > Shinisaurus > Shinisaurus crocodilurus. The sequence continues at coordinate 295,251,111 of CM037876.1, forward strand.
CAAATAATCCATACAAAAATGCATATATTAGAGAAAATAAATTTCAAATATGCATTATATAAGGAAACCTGCTTGCAAAAAATAAGTATATTAAGGAAAAATGCATACAAAAAGCATGTATTAGGAGAAATGTGCACAAAAAAGCTTATGTATTTTCATGCAGACTTCTAAAAAAAAAAAATCGAACCAAACTTAAGATTGGAAAAAATGAGTACCCGAAATTGACAGATTCATCCATCTAGTCGTGATGCCTATATATTAGCTTCCTGATTGGGGGCAGTATATCTCTGTATACCAGTTGCTGGGGAACACAAATGGGAGAGTGCTATACACTCATGTGCTACTTGTGGGCTTCCCAGAGGCAGTTGGTTGGCCACTGTGTGAACAGAATGCTGGACTAGATAGGCATTTGGCCTCTTCTTATGTCCTTACGAAGCACACAGAGGAATACGTGGAGGTTCTGTTTAGCTGCCATGGCTAATAGTTGGTGGTAGTCCTATTCTCAACCCCCCCCCCCCTGTCTAACTCTGGATCATGTGCAGTCTATCCCATTGTAGAGAACAGTATATAATCAAAGTGTAGCTATTGTATAAGTAAGGAGATGTATGGCACAAGTTTTTTGCCTGGATTAGGAATAAGAAAAGGGAGGAAATTGTGATACTGCTTGATCACTCTAAAGCCAGTTGGCTGGAGGCTTTTTAACTATTGTTTTGATATTTCTTCACTTCATAATTCATTGAACTCTTCCCTCTTCATTTGCTCTCTGTTCCTGAGCTGGTCTTGTTGCATTCTTGGCTACACGATGGTGTTCACTGCATGTTGTCACTGTCTTACTGCATCTCTCTCTTGCTTGGTCTCTCATGGTAGATTTTTATTACCCTGCATAAGTTTTATTGCATCATAAAACCTATTTCATATCCCGTGGGACATCTGCACAGGGTCTGTCCTTGCGCACATGTTCTAAAATAAGGTCTTAACGTTTGAGTCCATGTGGTCCAGTGAACAGAGGGCTAGATGTTTACCGTGCTGAGGTCAGATCCTACCTCTACTGTATACTTGGTGGCTATGTATACCTTTCCTTTGTTTCCAGTAAAGATGAACTATCTAAAAGACTATAAAGCACTTTTAAAGTACAAAGTACTCTATAAATGTGTGGATGCACCACAAGAAACCTGTGGGCATAATCCTGTTCAGAAGTTATATGTGTTGCTTCACTTGACTGAGGTCCTCTTGGTTCCATAGGGTCTAGAGAACTGTTGGGACCATTCAAAATCAGTTTACTGGTATATGTAGTCTATGGGCTGCTAATTAAGTCATTCTTGAGGGAAGGAGTCCGGAGAGTAAGGCCAAAGATAGACTGCACCTGACCTCACTCTGACTTCTCCCTACTGGGCCACAAACATGACTCAGTGTTTGGTAAGGGAGAGCGGAAAGTGTACTGCCAATTCCTCTGAAATTATGACTCTACATTGCTGATAATACTGACAAATGTTAATAGGCACAGAGGTAGTTTCAAAGGTTGCCTAAAGATTTCATTGGATTACAATACACCTTCAAGATATAAGGCTTCTTTATGGCTGGGCATCTTTAAGGGCAAATCTGTACCAGCAAAGGGTCTTCAAGGTAACATGCAAAGGATGTTCAACAGCAAGCTTTTGCTTTTGAAATGGGATGTCAGATCATTCTCTCCCTTTGATTTGTTGGGAGACAAGCTGATATATTATGGCTCCACATCGCATTGCAAAACAAAGAGCAAAACCTTCTCGTGCATTAGCTAAAAGCAACTACTGTAATTTGGGCAAAGAACGTTTGAAAATGCAGACAACCTTCAGACGTGTATACATAGCAAAGAACATGATATAAATAAAAAAAAATTCTCTTTCCCAAGCTACATCACACACCACAGCAATATTGTTGTCTTGCTGTGCATGCAGAAATCAAGGGGTTTTTGTTGTGCTGATTTATAGCCTGTCAGCCTGCGGTGACAACAGCAGCAACTGCACTCGAAACTGGAGTTAGCTAATACTCTTTTTGAGAGATTGTTCTGAAAACATCCCCCCCGCCCCGGTTTCATGTGCATCTGGTGAGTTTTTATATAGCTCTTAAAGAACAGGCAGTTTTATGAGCCACTAGCAATTATATAGCCCTTTGAATCAAGCGGGGCTGCACTTGGACCACTACTATAACTATCTGTTCAATGTTTCTTAATTCTAGATATTTAAGGATAATTGCTGTCGGAGGGAGCTTCTTGCCCTTCAGATATTCTGCAGAAATGAAAATAAAGGCTGCAGAGAACAATTAACCTTGGGACAGTTGCTTGTAAGTAGCGGGGTATCTTGCAGGAACTCGGCCCCACACACACTCTTTAATGAATGTGAATTGCTTCCCTTCAGCACTATCCTTATTTGGGTTCAAAGGAGTAGTTTTGTGTTTTGGAGCTCAGAGTCCACCTCTGCCTTATATTAGGCTCTTGGGCATGTTACTTTTCTTTTAGCCTCAGCAGATTGCCTTCTGGGAAATGAATGATCGGAGATGCCCACAGGACAGCCATTTTATGAATGGGCAAGACCCCCATGGTAGCCATTTTGTGAGAGAACCCACAGCACTCTCTCAAAATTCCAAATGTGCCCATTGACCCAAAAACGTGTAACTCCTGAAATTATACATTGTGCTAACCAAAAAAAGAAAACTACTGTAATGTTGGAGTGTGTAAAAAAGCAGTTGATGTCCTCTAGATCTTGAAACCTTGAATATCATTAATCTAAAAGAATATTTGCTTGGATTAAATGTTGGCGCTGGGTCTGAAAAGATAGACTTCAGTTCGATCTTCCAATCTCTTATTCCGACCTCCTCTTCCACTGCTTTCACTCACCTGGTATAGTCCTCCTTAAACCAGATCACAATCCAGTTGTTTTTTGTGACGGGATATTTGAGGAATTCGGTCATTGAGAATTGTGATATGAACTGACGAGCTGATTTGCACTCTCCGAGCTAATGTGTAGATCAGAACTTGATTTCATACTTCCCCAAGTGTTGCAGTGCAGCTCTTGGCACACAAAAAAGAGAAAAAAAGAATTGAAACACATTTAGACGTGCATATTTTGAGATAAAATACATGTCAAGAATATGCATTTAAATGTGAATTTTTGTACAGATTTAAAAAGAAAAATGCACAGATTAATGCAGAAATGGAATGGAACAGAGGCATGAGCGAACACATGCAAAACTAACACAGACAGAAAATAGACTGATCATCCCATCCTAATTATGACCCACCAGTTTAAAACCAATGCACCAGAATAAAGTGCATCTCGGGGGGGGGGGGGATAGTGTATACCAACTTCTAATGCAACGTGGGGACAGATATTGGTTACCCTAGGATACCTGGCGGAAGGTGCATGTTCATATATATATATATAAGGGACTCTTTGGAATGGTGGGAAGAGGAGGAGAGATTTTGGAACTGTGCTGTTATCATTTGTGTAATCTCTAAAATGGTGAGGTACCAGTATTTATTTGCATTCTCTTTTCTTTTCTTTTACAAAAAAATAATCTTAAGCAAGGCTGGAAAAACCCTTTACAGTAATACCTTGGATTAAGAGCATAATTCGTTCCGGAACCGTGCTTGTAATCCAAAACACTTATATCAAAGCGAGTCTCTGGCGGGCGTGAGCGGGGCCGATTTCGGCCCGCTCGAGGTGAGCGGTTACATCCCTACACTTGTCTTGCAAGACCTTGCTCGTTTATCAAATTTTTAAAAAATTAAAAAATTTTGCTTGTCATGCAAAACGCTCTCAGACCAAGTTACTTGCAATCCAAGGTATTACTGTACTTTTCTAGGAGTCAGTGTCAAAGTTTTAGGAGTCCGCATCAAACTTTAGCACCAGTTTTGCAAAAAAAACAACAACCTGAAAACAGAGGCAGCCAGGTTTCTCGAGTTTTATCTTTCCAGTTTTGTGTTTAATATAAAGATAACTATACGCTTTGGCAAAAAAAACAAGGGAGAGGGGTACTTTGACAGGGTTTTTTTTTGGGGGGGGGAGCTTGTGCTTAAATATGCTTAGTAAGATTTATCATTAATGGCTAAAGTGGTGAGAAACAAACCCAACAAAAACCCGGTGATCTGTCTGGTACATGTTTGCTTCAGACACATCTGAGAAATGACTGTCTGTTTGAAGAACTTCCATGCCCTCGTGCTGATTGTAAAGAGAAAATACTGAGAAAAGACTTGCCAGACCATGCAGAAAAGACCTGTAAATATCGGGAAACAACATGTAAATACTGTAAAAGCCAAGTTCCAATGATTATGATACAGGTGAGTGTGTCATTTATTTATTCATTTGTTTTATTTTTAAGTGCCATGGAGGCATCTCCCCCAGGAAATGTGCTGTGGAGCCTATGAGGTCCCTTTTTAGAATTTCAAGAATCCCAGCCTCCTTAAAAACCTGCTCCAGTCTCTTGCCCAGTGGAACACAGCATCCAGTGCAAGAGGGATGCCTCATCTCTTCATTTGGGAAAATACTACCAGAAAGTCATTCCATTTTTAGATGAGAGGGGAGTTCTTTCAGTGACTCTCAAAATGAAACTGAAAAGCAAAGCAAACATTCTCTCTGCCTGTACAAGGGGAATCAGAGCTATGCAAATTAGATTTTTTAAAAATTGTTCTAAAGGATTCATAAACTCGCATGACCTGCAGAGTAGGAAACCCCCTTTGTAGCTGAAAAACTAATAAATGATTTTCACTTAAAGGAATAGTTACTTATATTTCTGGAGAAAGATGTCTTCAGCATTGATTCTTAATGTTCTCATTTTCATTAACTGTTTAAAAAAAAGAAGCAGCAGCACAGAACTACTGTACTGTACATATGCTTGTGAGCTGTTCTTCTGATATACACAAGTAAATTCATGGTTCTCCACTGCTTAAAATGGCATACATCAGATGCACATTTGTCACCAAATAGTCAATTTACTGTGGTGGGGGGAGAATCCCCAAATAATTTTGTGTGATTATTTTATACAGTAATACCTTGGATTGCAAGTAACTTGGTTTGAGAGCGTTTTGCAAGACAAGCAAATTTTTAAATATTTATTTATTTATTTTTTACTTGATATACAAGCGACGTCTTGCAATACAAGTACTGTAGTATGGCTTAAATTAAAAATCTCTGTACAAATTTTTTTGGGGGGATTTCGTTTTGATATAAGAGTTTTTGGATTACAAGCACGTTTCCGGAACGAATTATGCTCTCAATCCAAGGCATGACTGTATTTAAAAAAAGAGCAGGAGATGAGAAGCAAACAAAATAACCCAACGGTTATCCTACCATGTATCTAAGATGGTTTGCCTTAGCAGAAAGGGCTTCCACTCATTCTAGTCAAGGCACCCAATTCATGCCAGTTTCCCGCTAACTACTACAGCCCTCTGTTCTATACTATGACTCCATTGTGTTCTGGAGGGTTCCCTAACCCTCTGGGACGTGGAGGGGTTGGATTGGTGGAGGAATCGGCGAAAATCAAGAGCCTTAACTTGTGCAAGCAGAAGTGCTTTCTGTTAAGGCAAAGCCACCATTGCAAGCTATTCATGATGTGAAGGAAAGTCAAAGGTAGTTTACCAACAAAATAGTATGGCAGTGATATAGAGCTCCATGCCCTTATGGAGCTCTTTTCTTTTTACGCAGTTGACAAAGTCTCGGTGTGTATGTGGATTGGCTCCATTGTGTATATAACAAAGATGTGTATTTGAGAAAATGGGGAAGGCAAGAATTGAACATTGCCACGTCTTAGTCCACGTAAGGCAACAGTACTTTAGAAGGGCATGATTGCAGGGAATCTGTTGCCACCTGGATAGTCTCAGCTTCTTTTTTTCAAGGAACATCTGCATTATCAAGCTGTGAAAAGTAAGGATGGTCATGGCTGGCACACCAGCTGCCAACCAGATCAGGTGTGAGCCAAGACCCAGAGCCAACAAAGAGAGCTCAACCCAGAGTCCTTTGTGCCATTGCAGGGGACTCTAGGACAGAGCCTGGCTGCATTCAGAACCAAACGCCTTTCCTGCAGAGACCTATGTAAAGTGTGAGAAATGGAATTGGTACCATTAGTGTGACAGTGCAGATAACGTTAAAGCTGCCTACTACACCTCACACTATAGCTGGAAGCAAGGCTTTCTCTTTTTCCTTTTAAATTATAACAAAACAGAAAGCTGGGGGAACAAACACCACCACCAACAGAAGGAACATAATGAAAAAGCATACCCATTCACAATAACTGCTCGCAACACCATTGATTAAAAGAGAGAGAGAATAAAGATTCAACACTTCTGTTTCAAATATATACGTTAATATAAGCAGACCATATATCTAAATAAGCATAGAGACACAGTCGACGACTGTAGGATATATGTTCAAATGCAGCAAGATCAGCAATATCTTTGGTCCATTGAATGATAGATGGTGGGTATTTATCCTTTGTTCCCTCTCTGCTGTCCTTCCAGTAGGCAAATACCTTTTTTTTTAAATTCAAGCAGGCCTTTGGCATGTAAGTGTGTCTGTTGGATTAGATGTTGTTTTTATTCTGTTGTTGTGTTGTTAATTGCATTTTAATGCATTTGTTTTATTATTGTTTTATTCACATTTTATCTATGATTGTGTAAGCCACCTTGAGTGCCATTTTTCTTGGTAGAAAAGTGGGCTACAAATCAATCAGTAAAATCCTTCCAGGCTTGGAAGTATGAGTTAGGGCCGCAAAGTGTTGGGGTTTTCAAAGTCCCACTTCCGCTGCCCGTCTGTTAATCCCCACATCACAGGAATATAATTTAGAGGCTGATGAACATCTGCAATTATCACAGATTTTTCAAGAACAGAATTTATGCAGGCAGTAACTTCTAAGCAGAAAGAAGCCACCACAGGGCATGCCGACATCTGCCTTAGCAAGCATCGTCCGCAGTGCAGTGCCAGCATCTAGCAGAGCTAGTCAGCTTCTTCTTAGCCAGCCTGTGTGGTGTCCAGTATACACGAAACTTAATTTTTTGTTGTATCAGCCTCTTATTTTAACTCTACAGAAATAGTGCATATGGTAGTTAAGTCAACTTTCCATTGATTAGGCTGTATAGAGCATTCCAATTCCCTGTTCCATTCCTCTTCTCACATACTGAACATCCATTTCATTACATTCCAAAAGACATTTATAGACAGCTATTGTAGGCTTAGCTTTCTGTAAAGATCCAATTAATTCCTCCAACAATACAGGAGGTGCTGATGCACTCATCGCTGATGGCCCATATATAGATACTAAAAGGTGCTGTAATTGGATATATTGCTACCCAGCACTAGATGATATCCAGGGAGGATACCCCTCCCCCCAAATTTCTAAAATATTGCATAGAGTTTTTGAAAATACATTTGGGGAATATATAAAGGAATATTACGTAATGCATAAATTACCTGTGGTAAGACATTCATTTGAAGTATATTAACCTTACCCCAAGTACTTAAATTAAGTGATGCCCATCTTTTCAAATCAAGAGAAATTTCCACCAGCAATATACTTAAATTCAGTTTAATCGTTTGAGAAATCTCTCTAGGCACCTGTATTCCAAGATACATTACAACTTCTGGACATCAGTGGAATTGCCCTTTAGTAACTACATTGGGTAACAATACTACCTAGTGGCTGGCATTAATTCAGATTTTGACCAATTGATAGTATAAAAAGTATGCCAAAGGTCTCAATCTTATTTATTTTGACATAGAAGACTCTAATCTACTGATAAATAAATAATCTGCAAGGTTATTTTTGGATAATGCTTTCTTTTTCAAATAGTTTGTGTGCTTGTGGATGAAAGGCCTGCGTTTTGGTATCCTTAAGTGAGAATGGAATAAATAATGTTTTGAATGTATGTTGTCTTGCTTTAAAACATGTTTTCTCTGTTTTTTCTGTTTAGATAAAAATTATGAAGAAGAGTTGTTTTAATGTCCTCTGAAAATTATTATGAACTTTCAAGTATCTGGTGTGTGTGTGTTTTTTCCTGTCTTTCTCTTAGAAACATGAAGATGCAGACTGCCCTTGTGTTATGGTTACATGTCCTCATAAATGCAGTGTTTCAGCACTCCTGAGAAAAGAGGTAAGAGATCATATTGCAGTGTCATTCATAAAAATTAAAGAATATCCTGTCCTATATTACCACACTTAGAACAATGGTCTTAGTAATATTGTGCAAGAAATTTGTCAGAAGCAGCTTAGATATATTTAAAAAACAAGCAAACCTTTCTGCTCCTAAAATCAACTTTAAAGACATTTCTAGACTTCTGGGAAATTCTATTACAGATTTCTAAAAAAGTAAATAAAAATAAATCTGCATTGATTGCATTCATTTCCTCCTCCTCCCTTTAGTCTTAGTGAAAGGTAAATTTAAAAATGCTTATTTAATGTGGGTATCAGAGAAGAACTTGTAGGCACCTTGTAACCTTTGCAATATTTAGGTAGCATGGGAAATTTAAAGCATTCATATTGTGTACTTAACATGTAGGTAGAAGTTCATAATCTATACTTTTTGTCTGATGCTTCTCTTTATTGAACATTGGGACCAAAATGTGCTGTTTTCTTCTTTTTTTTAAAGCATCAGATTTTGACATATTACTCAGTTGCAAAACCTTTAGGAATTAAAAATTATCTTTATTTGTGCTTTGTATCTGGGGACATTTGCAGGGGAGAATTAGGTTGTGGAAATTATAGCTTAATATTCCCCTGGGTAAAATGTATGCCCTACTTAGAGTAGACCCATTTAGACCCTAACTCTTAAGTAGGATGGATTTTACTTGTTGCCTGCTAATTCTCCTCTGCAAGACCTTTCTAGCCAGCCCCCCCCTTTTTCCCCCTGGGGGGTTTCCCCAGTCATCTTCAAAACTGGAAATAAGCTTGGCTGGGTGAAAAGAGAGCCTTGGGAGAGTATTCATGGCTGCAGGCTTAAGCATCCCATATCCTGCCCCATTGATGCTCTCTTGCAGTTCTCCTTCCTCCAACATTTCCCATTTAACTGACACACACATTTGGGAAACACGTTGGCCAAGATAATATGGTTCCACCAGAACGTATAGGTAGAACCAGGTTTACTGGCACTAATTAGGTAAATACTTGTTGTGGTATGATGAGGCATGGTATTTAGCCATCTGTATGGGTTAATGCCTTCCTTTGATATAATATCCTTAAGCCTGTTTAATGGTGGTCTACTGACTATGGAAGTTGAGTGGTAAGATCCTTGAAGATGTTAACTAGATGTTTTTGTGAGAGAACCCCAAGAATGCTCAGTAATTACATTGGACAGAATAATAAGCTTTGGTAGTTTAGCACAATCATAGGACCGAAGCAAGGTATTCTCAAATGGGGGAGCAGGTCGAAGTTGAACATGTCTAATCTCTTATGGGGAATGTACTAAATCTCTTAGGGGTTCTTCCTAAAGTGTTGCTAACAACCCTCTAGGCATCTTTGAAAGAGAAGTGCAGTGTCATGAGTTCTTTACTGCTGTGGAGCCAGGTATTCTAAGGGTGAGGCTGTCGCTTAGTGGTAGAGCACATGCTTTGCATGCAGAAGGTTCCAGGTTCAATTCCCAGTATTTCCAGGTAGGGTTGAATAAACTGCTGTCTGTAATACAAACCCTGGAGAGCCACCGCCAGTCAGTGTCAACAGTACTAGGCTAGACGGACCAATGGTCTGGCAGTATAAGGCAGCTTCTGATGTTCCTGTGTACTCTGCCTGCAAGTGAAGTGATTTGGGGAGGTGGTAGAAGAACCAGGAGAAGAAGTAGCACACAAATTCTACGAGATCACATAGTTGCCTGTGAGTTGTCCAGGTTTGGAGCAGGCAAGCTATGCACAGATAACACAGTAAATATAGAAGAGGAGGATCATTGCAATTTAATCAAGCTTAAGAAACAACATGACAGAGGCAATCTGAGGTTAAGCCCTTGGAGAACTTACTGAATTTAAATCAAGAAATAAAAAAAAGTGACCTGCAATCTGGGTCCACAAATACTGACGGCTTACTAGTCAGCCATTATTTGTGGGCACCACCAACTCCATCCCTTTCCCCAAGTCCTTTGGTATGCCCAGAGGGTTTGGAAGAAAGACAGTGTCATCTCTAATTTGTGCTGGAAGGTGGAGAAGCTAAGCAATAGTAGGAGCCTCTCCCACTGTTTTCTTACCTTCCTCTGAACTCTGGTGCAAAGGTGAGAGCTCCAGGAAGGGAAGATGTATACTGCTGACTGAAAATGTATTCCTTGCTAGAAGTCATTATTTAGTAGTGCATCCTTTTATGGTTGATTTAGGTCTATGAAAATGAGTCCAAGGCAGCTGCCCTCTTTGTCAATATGGATTTTTCTCCAGGCTGATTTCATGCCACTCTGAAAACATTTGTTCCTTGAGAATTATGGAATGTCTATTGCTGTTTGTTTGGTTTGTGGGGATGTGTGTTTCTTGGATTTTTCTGCAGCTTCTAGTGCATAAGAGTTTCTGGATTAATTCTTTAAAATATTCCTAGATTCTTTGTGCTTTGAGAGTAGATTTCATAGATCATAGAGTTAGAAGGAGCCTACAAGGCTATCGAGTCCAACCCCCTGCTCAATGCAGGAAACTAGAGGAGGGGTCTCCCATCCAAGTAATAACCAGGCCTGACCCTGCGTAGGGGTGTTTCCCATAGCTATTATTCCTATTCCAGTGCTGTAGAATACATCTGAAACCGTTTCCTCTCTACCTACCTAATACACACAATAAACAAGAAGTCTTCATGGTCCTCCAGTCATCCCCATCAACTGTGAGAATGGGTTGGGGACCGAGGCAAGTTGAAGCTCTGTAGAGGTTGTACCTGCTCTGTGAGACTTCCAGGCTCTGAAATAGGCAATGTTCAGCCATACTCTAAAACAGCCTTCACCCCCAACCTGGTGCCCTCTAGATGCATTGGGACTACAACTCCCAGCATTCCCCAGCCAGCCATGTAGTCCCAACACATCTAGAGGGCACCAAGTTAGGAAAGGCTGCACTAAAAGATCCTAAAGCATTTCGTGGAAAAGATAAGGACCATCATTTCATTTATTTACTAGCCCTTTTTCTTCCTCTTGCCTGTTTTGTTCTTAGTTGCTATCTTCTAACCCAGTGTTCTCCAACCTTGGGTCCCCAGATGTTTTTGGCCTACAACTCCCAGCTACGCTGGCTGGGGCATGCTGGGAGTTTTGGCCAAAAACATCTGGGGACCCAAGGTTGGAGAACACTGCTCTAACCCAAAGCTAGATGAATTCCCAGAGTGCTGTATATGCTGAGTGTGAAAGAACTTTTTACTACTTAAGTAATACTTACTTCTGCGTGCTGCTTTAGTAAATATGAGACCCGTTATTTTATTTTTTTTCCAATTACAAATGTATATGTTTGTTCCATGCAATATTTGTTCTAAGTCTCTGTCATTCTGTTTCTATATTCTTATCACTGGGGATCTGCATGACATGTTTTGGAAAAATCTGTTCTGAATTAAACATTTTGGTGGTGGGATGCAGGGGAATGTGCATTAATACAGTGAAACCATTATCGGGAGTGGTTGGCTCAGTGGACCATGATTACTAATGTGCCTTTTGAGAAATTGGTCTTCAGAAATCAAAAGTTCATGGAAAACACATTGGGGGGGAAAGACATTTTTTGAATCGGGTTGAACGGTCCTCAGATAAGGTTTCACTGTAAATGTGTCACTTTGTATATTCTATTGGAATGTTCATGTGATTACATGTGTATGTGTATACCCTCAAATAAAACTAGAGGTAATATGAACACGTGTTTTTAAAATAAACAAACAAAAACAAACCAACCACAACAATACAAACCTGTATTGTGGTGCCCTATATATTTTTGAACCTTATTGTGCATACATTTTCCGTCAAAAAAAACTCACATCTTTTTCCTATTGCAGTTGAATGCACATTTGTCAGAATGTATTAATGCCCCAAGTACCTGTAGTTTTAAGCGTTATGGCTGCACTTTTCAGGTCAGTATATAATAATTTATATACTTGATGAAAGTCTGCAATAAGAAAACTTAATATTATTGATAGCTCTCTGGACTGGACTTGATGTCTCTTGTTATCCGTTAAAGAGAAATGCATCCAGTTACTTGAGTGATTTAAAGCTATGCATTGATTTTATTTTTGATTTCATTTTTTTGCCTTAGAAATTTAAATGTGTAAGGAACACGTTTCCAAGACCAATGATGTGTCAGGATTTCAGTAATCTCTCTCTTACGTAATAAATTAATTGAATTTGGAATATGAAATACACTTTTTTTCCATTCCTCAAGAAAGCAGACTGTGATTACTTCAACTCTTTCTGTAATGAAACTTTCTAGTCCCTACTGCTGTGTACAATAAAATCCATAACAGGCTTAAGCCACTAAAACTGTTGATGTGCTACTTCTGCTATTGTGCATTTCACTGGGGCATATGCACAGGTTCCGTGTTTAGGGAATTGTGCTCTTTGTGCTCAAAGAGATTGAATCATGTAGCATTCTTAATACATATGTGCAAGTAGATTCATTGTCTAAACTCTGAACGGCACAAATTAAGCCACCAAAAATGAATGAGCAGTTAGAAGATGAGAAATTTTTGAAGTAAGTCTTTTCACTATATATATTTTCTTCTTTGCAGTATATATTTCCCCCCATACATGGCTTCTCTGAGATCACTAGTAAAATCCAGTAAGAGGGTTAGATTAACGGAATATACGTGAAGAGTAGCTTAATCAAATAAAAATTATACATTTCTTGATTCTTTCAAGAAGTAAGCCAGAACAATGCTATTAAGGCCGTAGCTCAGTATGATAGAGCACATGTTTTGCATTCAGAAGGTCCCAGGTTCAATCCCCGGCATCTCCAGGTAGGGCTAGGAAAGAATCCTGTCCAAAACACTAGAGAGCCGCTGCCAGTCTGTGCTGACAATCCTGGGCTAGATAGACCAATGGTCTGACTCTGTGTAAGGCAGCTTCCTGTGTTCCTAAGATCCAATCTAGACTGCAGACTTGTTATTTTATGTTTGTTTGAATTTTAAGCCCCTTTATACTCAAAAGATGAACCCACAAAACTCTTGTGTGCACCCACCCACCCCAAGCTGTAAGACTTGTAAGTGTTCTGTGTGAGGGGAATAGCGATCTCCAAGTGATCTACAATTCTCAGTGTTTTAAAACTGGGTTATATTTGTAGTGTAGGCATGCTGCTGTAAGATCAGTGAGCCTAAATAAACTGTCTTCCTCCAAGGGATTCATAACACCTGATGCCACTGGGGATTTGATCACAACCAAAGCATTCAACAGTTTGCACACAGACACAATTTCTCTCGATGGTAGAAATAGTCTGTCTTGTTAGCACTGCTTGCTGCTACCTTATCACCATTCATTATTTCTATGCTGTGTGTTGTGTATATATGTATGCGGGTACATATAATTTGAATGCATTATGCAGACCATGTATATTGAAGATCATAAAAATACTAAATTTGCAACTTAACTTGCATAATTTTTTTCAAATTATCAAATACAATAAAAGGTAGTATGACTAAAATGAGATGCAAATGTAGTCTTCATCCTACATATTCTGCATATTATTTGTTTTGTGTGTAACCGTATGTAGTAGTTATTCATACTGATGTGTGTATTTCTGGAAGGATAGCTGATTTACTGATCACCTAAAAGCATTAAGCGGTGGGCCAGTTCGCATGTAACAACAACCCATGGCTTAAACAACTCATGGGCTGCTGGAGATGAGCAGGAGAATGCAGATGCATTGCCTACAGTGCACCTGTCGCATCTGCTTTTAATCAACAACCTACGATCGTCCCGTTGGTAGGTTGTTGAGTGTGACATGCGAACCTGAGCGCTGGTTTGTTGAGGGGCTAAACAACCCAGTGGTTCACCCAACAACAAACATGGGTTAACTGCTGGTTTGTTTAGCACCTAAGCAACCAACACTTCGGGCTCACACGTCATGCTACAAGCAGGCCAATCATAAGTTGTTGATTAAAGCAGGAGTGGTGTGCCTGCTGTCTCCCACTTGTGCATGACAACCCATGGGTTGTTTAAACCATGGGCTGTTGTTATCTGTGAACCAGGTCAGTGTATTCTGCAAACTCTCTAGAGTGGGAAATTTTGCTCTCTGTTCAAACAGTACTGCCATTTCTAGGGTTGATGAATTAGTTTGTCTTTTTTCCTTTCGTTTTGTTATCTACTCACTCAGTGAAGTCTTACATATATAAAAGCATCAAGACATGTGTAGCTTAAACACTTCTTTTGGTTACCTGGGAATCTTGATCTATACAATCCACCAAGTTCTGCTCCTGTGGGATTAACTCATAAAGAATTTACTTTAAAACTGTAGGTGATAATTATAACATACCGTAATCATTCTCCCGAAGTCTACAGTGTCCCAGTCACAGCATCCAACTGCCCCATCCAAGCTGTCACTCCATCCTGCATAGAATGTTAAGCTCATGCAGGTGTGCCTGACTCACCGTAAAATACACTACTTCAGCATCCTGTTCCCACAGTGGCCAACCAGATACCCTTGGGCAGCCAACAAGCAGAGTATGAAGGCAGTAGCTTTCTCTCTCTGTTCCCCAGGAGCTAGTATGCAGAGGCATGCTGTCTCTCATCCTGGAAGCAGCATGTCATTGCTAATAGCCTTATCCTATGTAAATTTGTCCTATCCCTCTTTAAAGCAATCTAAGCTGATGGCTGTCAGTACAACTTGTGGCAGCAAATTCCAATTCTGTGCGGTGTGAAGAAGTCCTTCCTTTTTATCTGTCCTGAATCTCCTGCTAGTCAGCCTCATTGGATGACCCTCAGGTTCTAGAGAGAAGGAGAAAAACTTCAATGGGCAGTATCCAATTTCATAGATTTCATAGATCATAGAGTTACGTTGCGCTAGCGTAAGCGATGCTTACACTAGCGCAACGTGGTACATTAGCAATAGTGTCAAGTTGGATACTGCCTCTTCTCTCTACTTTCTCCAGTTTCTCCACACTATGCATAAAGATGGAAGAGTGCCCAGATCACAGTATCGGTGTCCTATGGGCCACATTTCTCATTTTAGTCTCACAGCACCAAGGCTCTGAAACTGCAAGGGAAGATGCAGTTCATGGGGTCAGCAGTCATGGGAGGGGACAGGTTAGTAGAAGAATGGAATGGCTGGCTCATGATTCATCTTTTAAAGAGATATTGGCAACACTATAGAAAGCTGAATTCTTGCCACTGAGTTCGTCCCAAATTCTCTGTATCCAAGTACTGTTGAAATAAATAGGGATTTGTTTCAGAACAGGGTTTGGTGGACTGAGCCTTTACCATTTGAAGGCTGACTCATGTGTTTTCTTTAGTGGTTAACACAAAAGGTTCTGAAATACAAGTTAAAATAAAAATACTTTCTTGTATATTAGTTGCTTTTTAAAAGAACGTATGTGGATGTTTTGGCCCAACACTCCTTATTGGAAAGTTGGTTCTGTGTCATATGTGTCTTTTCTTTTATTAAAGTAGGTTCCTTATAATAATATGTCTGACAACGCATCAGTGGGTTAAACACAATACTATTTTATGGAGGGTGGGTTGGTGCTGCATTTCTATGCTGGTTTGGTTAAGAAATCAAGTTGGCTAAAGTATATTCTTTGTCACAGGGAACAAATCAACAAGTTAAAGCACATGAAGCCACCTCAGCAGTGCAGCATGTAGACTTATTGAAAGAGTGGAGTAATTGTCTAGAAAATAAGGTACATCTCTGACTCACCTTATCCTTCATTACTTTTATATTTTATAAATCTAGCAGTGGTACAGTTATGGGAATTGGGAATGGCTAGTAAAAAAAAACTGCATCAAGGGTAAAATGAGAAATACTGGAAGTGGTTTTCATTAATTGGTGGCACATTCATCTTGTACTCTTAAACTGGCTAATTTTTTTTTCTCCAGTGGGCCCCTCTCATAAAACAAGGCAAGTAATAAAAATACTGCATTGCCACTGGCTTTTTGTTTTTTTAAAATTTTATTTTATGTTTTTAATCTGGAGTACTGAATTGGTTCAGTATTGAGGGAGGGGCCATGGCTCAGTGGCAGAGAACAAGCTTTGCCTACAGAAGGTCCCAGATTATATTGATGTGGCATCTCCAGTGTAAAGGGACTCAGGAGGTAGGCCTAGGCCCATTTGATCAATCAGCCTGACCATATCATCATCATCATCATCATCATCATCATCATCATCATCATCATCATTTTAGTTTCCCAAGGGTTGCTTTTTTTCTTCTTGGCCTAAGAAAAGTTTGTTAAGTTGATTCATTTTCCTACTTGGGAACAAATCTCTTCTTATAGGTCATATTGTTGCTAACATCCCTAAAGACCAAGAGCAAAAACTGATGGGCCTAGCACTTTTCACTTGTCACTGTTTTCTTAGGACAGGGTTTTTTTTTTGGGGGGGGGGGATGTTAATTGACCCTTATATTAGTGCAAATTGAAAGTTTATCAAGGACCCAGGAAACAAAAGCTTCATATGCAAAAAGGCTATGTGTGTTTAGGAATTGAGAGACTTCGTTGGCAAGATGCTGCAGCAAGCTTTGGTTAGCAAGTACATTTTAAGGAAGGTTAGAAATGCAGCCATTTTACTTCCCACCTCTTTAAATTTCTTCCAGTTCAACATAAATAATTTTGAATTACTGGAAATCTAATGAGATTGTACAGTTACAGGAATAGCTAATTGTGCATGATATGTATATGCGGATAAAATTAATTATATATGATTTTCTCCGTTTAAAAGTCTGGTTAAACTCATGAAAAGATGAGTGCAAAGAAAGTTCTGTTCTTTGCTTAACTGAGCTGTACCTGCACTGCAAACTTCAACAGTCATTCCCTTTCCTCAGCAAACACTGGAAACTAAAGTTCTGTGAACATGATTAAAGAGTTCTACCAAAGATTTCTGGGTATCCAAGCTACAGTTCCCACAATTCTTTGGAGAAAGCCATGACAGTTAAACTGGCTCTTCAGAAATACTGACTTTACTATTTTTTTATTGAAGACATTTTTGAATGTATGGAAACGTTGCAAATTCAAGCCTTGCCTAGAATTTTTTCCGTGGCATGAAAAATGCCTCGTTGCTTTGTTTTGTAAATGATAATTAGAACAGGTGGAGTTTCCAAATACCAGTAATGGTGATCTGAATTCAACTTTGGAATCATGTTCCCATCTCTAATTAAAACCCTGTTAAGTGATGAAAGAGAGTTATTTTGCCTGCGGCATAGTTATAGGCATTTTATCAAATCTGATATGAACTGAGAAGTTTGCTCATTTGTGGTTTTGTTTCTAATAGTGTTCTGAAATAGTAGTAGAATGTAACGCTCTACTTGGCTTATCCAGTGAACTAGCTGAAATATGACAAGTGCCACAAGTATATGTCATATGGAAGAGGAACCAGTAGTAGGGGGATTTTCCCCCCAGATGCTTATCTTGGGAATCTTCACGTGCGTCCCTTCTGGAATAGGCAAGAGTTCCCTTCCCTCTCAGACATTGAAAGAAAATCAGCTTGTGTTATATCTTCTATTGTGTACATATCTGGCTTAAGGTTTTTGGTTTGTTTGCTTGGTTTGCAACCCTAGGCTAGGGCATGTGTCATGGCACTGAGGGTGTACCCAGAACCCTTTTGTGATGTCTCAGAGGATTCTGGGGTGAATGCTCAAATTTCTCATAGAGCCAGGATCTTAAATTGAATGTATGATTTCTGGTAGGGCAATTTTGAATTATGCCACCCTGCGGGGCTACCTAATCTGCCTGTGTGGTGATGTTCACCCTGTCCCCTGTATGAAATAAGCTAAATAGATGTGTTCCAGCTTTTCTATCTCTTGGGGATATGATAACCCCATCTCCTTAGTATTTATGTGCCTTAAAACACTAGCTTTCTGCAAGTACTGTTTCAATTTGGGGGCAAGGAGAAAAAAGGAAATGTTTTGTTTTGGCATACATGTGACTTTGTTACAAAACAAAGGCCAATCAGTTTATAAAGAGTTTGACCCCCACATCTTATGGTAGAAAATTGGATTCTTTCATCCTTACAAATACCGACACAGGTGTATTTTTACAGTTATTGATAGGCAGTATTGTGTTGGACTCATTTGAGAAATTTCCTCAATTTTTTAGATGGATCACAACTGGTGTTACTTGGCAGTCTGTGATATTATTTCAGGTGCATGAGGAACATCCTCTCTAGCTGTTTTCTTTACTGTTTTGCTGATGAATGATGAATGTA
Organism: Shinisaurus crocodilurus; assembly: GCA_021292165.1. Taxonomy (NCBI): domain Eukaryota; kingdom Metazoa; phylum Chordata; class Lepidosauria; order Squamata; family Shinisauridae; genus Shinisaurus; species Shinisaurus crocodilurus. Next base: position 295,269,401 of record CM037876.1, read on the forward strand.
ATGTGCACGTTTTGCCGGAACAAGAGGGCAACGTTCCAGATGTGAGATGTTTTAAGGAAGAAAAGCATTGATGAATGGAGCAGAGATCCTGACAGTGTTCCATGCAGTGAATAAAACATGATCATTCTTCTTTGTGGTTCCAGTATATAGTTTAGTGGGAGGACCAAGAATTTTAAGGGAACAAAAACAGAAGTTGATTTCTTTTAGAGAATACCACCAGTGCATTTCCCTGCTCTTTTATATTGTTCTCTGAGTGTGTAGCTTTCATTCACAGAAATCATTTCGGGCTGTTTTTGGCTTCCTTCCTTTACTTACAGAATCACACAAATGCCATACTTAGCTTCAGCCATGACCACAGAAGCAGCCCCCAATGAGCTTCTTCTTTTTTTTAATCGCGAAGGGGTTGAAGCAATTTTAATCATCCTCTTCCTTTAGTAAGCAATCTCAGTAAGGCTTTCTACTGGCCTGGTTAATGCAGAGGTCTCGGATGGCCAGCATGGATCACTGTTGAATAATGCAGTTTGCTTGTCCCTAGGAACTAAAGGTTTTGAAATGATCAATTTTTAAAGCGTACACCATGTTTAGAAGAGCAATGACCGTTTTTCATCTTAATTCCGACTAATTCAGTATTGATAGGATGAGAGGAAAAGCCATTTAAAAATGTTCACTACATCTTCATGGTCTCTGTGACTCACATGGGTTATGCGCCTACACAGGACAGTCATTTGGAAATTCTAGAGCTAAACAGAGTTTTAGGCAGGAGCCCTGCCCACTTCCTCCACGCATGTTCTGGACATGGCTTCCGCCTGCCTCTCCGTTCCTTTTCATCCACCACAGTGAATAGCAGCATTTCGAATGTGCTCTCACCTCATGGCAGAATCCTCAAAAATTCTACTGCCTCCTTCTGTAAGGGTTAAGACCCTTTCTCCATGCCTGGAGGCCCATCATCACTAACAAGTGGGTACTTTCTATCATCACCTGAGGCTTTTCCATCGAATTTGAAGATTCCCCCCCATGGGGATCTTCTACTCTATTTGGGTTCTAAGAGAAGAAATCACTACCCTGTTGAGCAAGGGAGCAATAGAAAAACTTTCCCCTGCTCAAAGCACTTTAAGAAGGACGTAGACAAACTGGAGAGGGTTCAGAGGAGGACAACAAGGATGATAAAGGGACTGGAAACAAGGCCCTATGAGGAGAGACTGAAAGAACTGGGTATGTTTAGCCTTCAGAAGAGGAGACTGAGGGGAGATATGATCCCACTCTTCCAGTACTTGAAGGGTTGTCATACAGAGGAGGGCCAGGATCTCTTCTCGATCATCCCAGTTTGCAGGACACGGAATAATGGGCTCAAGTTACAGGAACCTAGATTCCACCTAAACATCAGGAAAAATTTCCTGACTGTCAGAGCAATAAGACAATGGAATCAACTACCTAGGGAGGTGGTGGGTTCTCCCACTCTGGAGGCATTCAAGGTGCAGCTGGACAGCCATCTGTCGGGGATGCTTTGACCTGGATTCCTGCATTGAGCAGGGGGTTGGACTCGATGGCCTTGTAGGCCCCTTCCAACTCTACTATGATTCTATGATTCCAGGTACTTTATAGTCTCCCCGAAAGATGGCAATCTTCAACCTATACTTAACCTTCAGAAGGTAAACTGCTACATCTGCCCAAAAACATTCAGGATGACTACACTCCTCCATTCTTCCCTTCCTGCGTCGGGGAGACTGGTATGCAACAATAGATCTTTGCAATGCTTACTTCCACATCGCTATATCCTGCTTCTCACTCTTTTCTCAGATTCGTCTTGGGCAACAAATTCTTCGAGTTCAAGGTTCTCCCTTTCAGCTTAGCCATGGCTCCGAGAGTCTTTACAAAGTGTATGGCAGTAGTGGCAGCACATCTGAGACATCAAGGGATCATAGTTTTTCCACTCATAGACAACTGGGTCTTCATAGCCCCCTCTCAGCACCGCACCAATATCAACATTGCCCTGTCACTTCTAGAATCTCTCAGCTTGCAGATCAACAAGGAAAAATCCTATCTCATCCCATCTCTAACCCGACAATTCTCAACTCCACTCAAACCCATGCTTACCTACCAAAGGACAGAGCGGACACCCTATGACACCTCGCACGGGAACTAAAGGCTCCCCCCAATGCCGAGCATCCAGCATCCAATGCCTCCTCGGGCTCATGGCCTCCAGAATCTCAGTAACTCCATTAGCACACCTCCCTATGATACCACTCCAGTTATGGTTCCTTTGGATTTTCAAACCAGAAATGGACCCCCAGACTTGTCCCTGATCTCTTCTCGATTCAGTCTGGTGTTCTTTGCACTGGTAGATGGTTCCAACACACCTCTTATGGGGGCTTAATTTCTGGACTCCTTGTCTATCCCTAACAGTCACCACGGGCACATCCCTTCACGTCTGTGGAACACACTGTGGTTCACTGATGATCAAGGGACTGTGGTCCTGTCGGGAGAGAACCCTACGCATCAATCAATTCGAGCTTCTTGCTGTTGCCAAAACCCTACAGGCACTCAAATTTTCCATCAAGGGACGATCCATCCAAATCACAATGGACAATGCCATGGTTGTGTTCTATATAAACAAGCAGATCCCTTCTCCTCCTTCGGTTCACCCTTATTTTCTGGGACCAGTGCGTACATCGGCACATTGCCTCCATCGCTGTAAACCTTGCAGGAACGTCCAACATTATTCCTGACTCGCTCAGCAGATCAAGAACAACCCTTCATGAGTGGGAATTCTCTCAGATAGTCGCACTAAAACTCTTCGACACGTGGGGCATCCCAGCTATCTACCTCTTTGCTACAGCATTGAATAAGAAATGCCAATCTTTCTGCAGCAGAGCTGGGCATGACCTGGACTCTGTCACAGATGCTTTCCTTCTTCACTGGGGAGGCACTCTAACCCACTTGTTCCACCCTTTCCCTTTAGTCACATGAGTGGTGAACAAAATACAGGATGATGCGTCTCACTGCATCTTGATAACCCCATGGTGGCCAAGGCAAATGTGGTTTGCAACACTTCTCCTGTCCAACCACACTTCTCTCCGTTTCCCTTGAGTCTCACTGCATGAAAAGTGGGCGAGCCTCACCAGTTCTCCAACAGGGTCCTGGAAGTAATGACTGCTTCACACAAACTTTCCACCCAGGCCTCGTATGCTGCAAAGTGGAAGGTCTTTCTGAAATTTCTCACTCCAGCAGAACAGGACCCAGAATCCTGTGGTCTACTGAGTATATTGAACTTTCTTCTTTCTTTAAAATCTAGAGGTTTAGCTCTTTCCTCTATCAAAGTTTACTTAGCAGCCATATCAGCTGATTATGACAATACTGAAGGTATCTCTAAGTTATGACCAACTGTTCCTTACTTTTCATAGGGACAAAGTAATGCAATGCCCAGACTGCTCTTTTCTTCCAAAAGTTGTCTCAATTCCATTGAACTCAGGATATCATATTACCAACTTTTCAGAAGGGCACTTTCATTCTCCATCCGTAGAACGTCATCCTTTAAGATATCTACTCGCTTATTCGTCTGCCACTCGGGAGCCAAAAAGGGTCACCCGATGTCATCACAACACTTCGCCAAATGGGTGGTTTCAGCCATACTTCTCGCCTATCAACTGGCACGCTTACCAGTCCTCCTAGAAGCACAGGGTCACTCGACTAGAACCCTAGCATTCTCTGCCACTTTCCTCAGAGGTATTTCATTTCTGCAACTGTGTAGCACAGCAACCTGTGCTCGTCCCTTTGCTTTCATCAAACGTGCCTGCATATTAGCGCTCATGCCAATGCAGAGCAGTCCTTTCTTCAGTTCTGGCATGATATCTCCCCCCTCCAGTAAGTCTCTTGCTTTTCAGTAACCAATATGTGTGAGTCACAGACACCACGAAGAAGGAGGACAGGTTGCTTACCTGTAACTGTGGTTTTTCCAGTGGCCATCTGTGAACTCACACAATCCACCCTCCTCCCTGCTTCAATGCCTCGCCTTTTTTTTTTTTTATTCCTCTACTGCTGTGGACTTGGAACTGAGAGGTGAGTGGGAGCCACTCCCAGAGCATGCGCAGAGGAAGTGGGCGGGGCTCCTGCCTAAAACTCTGCTTAGCTCCAGAATGTTCCAAATGACTGTTCTGTACAGGCCCATAACCCATATGTATGGTCACAGATGACCACTCGAAGAACCACAGTTACAAGTAAGCAACCTGTCCTTTCAGGAAGGGCTGGAAAACACTCTGGGGTTATAGCCAATGTTGCATGAGCAGAAGGAAAGCTTGTGCAATGGATCTTGCCTTCCTTTCCTCCCCCATGCAGTTTCCTTTGCCCCCTGAAAAGCCTCTCCAGAAGGTAACAGGAACCTGCCAAATACTGTGGGCTGTTTGCCCAGAACGGGGAACCTGACAGTGTAAGATCCCGCCACCCAATTTCAGCTGATTTCCACCACCACCACCCCTCGCTGTGGCCTTGTAAGATAAAGCCACCATGTTTGGTAGGTTCCTCGATCCTCTAGATGGCTTCTTTGGGAGGTACAGTGGGAGGAGGATAAAGGAAAGAGCCATTGCGTGAACGGCGTTCTGCTCATGCAGTGTTGGTTATAATCCTCTAGACAGAGTGAAGAGAGAGTTTTATTGGATCTTTCTCCATTGCTCCTATGAGACAATAGCTACTTTTCCATAAGTCTGGCGGAGTAATTGTAGATTTTTTTTCCAGGTGGCCTTGCTCCAGAATGAAAGTTTGGAAAAGAACAAGAGTATACAAACTTTACATAATCAAATTTGTAGCTTTGAAATAGAAATTGAGAGACAGAAGGAAATGCTGCGGAGTAATGAATCCAAAATACATCACTTACAGGTAAGATCTTGGTTCTTCCCCTGTTGAAGCAAAACATTACAACTGATTCTTTTGCCTTTCTCTCTGCTAATTTTGCAGTGCTAAACACACTTACCTAACACTAAGTCCAGTTGAACTCACTCGTATGCATGAATAGACATACTTAATAGGGTTGTGCAGTAAGAGAACATCTGTGGCATGCATCTTGATGATAACAGATTTCTTCCTTCATGGTCTCTGTGCAGTTATACGAGTTCTGTGCCTGTGTGGAGGCATGCTTTACATTGACAAAAATACAATACATATGTTTGAGCATTTGTCCAAGAAAAACCTGTAATCCCAAGAATTGATTAAAAAGACAGGAAATACGAACAGGTTTTTGGTTTATGGAAGGAAACCAGTCCCTAATCTTCATTTAAACATTGTAATATATCATTTCTGTTCTCAGGGATGACCAGAATACACAAGCAACCCAAGTAGCCCCTTGGAAATGACATTATTTTTAAAGGCACCATTAAAATGGCATGTAATCTGAATAGCATGCCCCAAGATCCCTTGAAATGTTGCAGAGAAACCTGAAGTGGAACTCCTGAATTGCATGCAACTGCCCATTCAAAGACTTGCATACTCTTCAACATCACAGTGGCTCCTGGAGTATCTCCTTAGTCCAGTGCGGCTCTTTGGAATGGCAGAATGTATTTGAGGTGGACTTGCCTGTAATTTGTGTTTTTAAGGGCACAGTCCTATGCAAGTTTTGACAGAAAAAAGGCCGATAGCGCCCAGCATGCCCGAGCCATCATGCCTCAGGTCTTTTTTCTTTTGTCACATCTATTTTGCCCCTCTGCCGACGCTCTGAGGCATAGGCTTTTCCTGTTCAGATAAATATCCCCACCCACAGAACTTCTGTTTTGTCTGGATTCAGCTTGTTCGCCTTCATTCATCCCAAAACTGCTTCCAAGCACCTATTCGGGAGTTCCAGAGCCTCCCTGGGCTGTGTCAGTGGGAAACAGGTAGAGCCGCGTGTCCTCTGCATATTAGTGACACTCAGCCCAAACTTCGGAATTACCGTACGTCCCCCAGCAGTTTCATACAGAAGTTAGATAGCATGGAGAAGAACTTTGTGGTGCCCCAAAGGCCATGGGGCAGAACAGACATCCCCCAGCATCACCTTCTGAGACTGACCTGCCAGGAAGGATCTGAGCTGCCCTAACGCTGTGCCCCGTAAACCCAAGCCAGCCAGGCAATCCAATTTATGTTCTACTGCTCTGTTTTACTGCTTTTATTGTGCTTTTATGAATTGATTGATAGTTTACATTTGATGTAAAATGTGTTGGGAGATGTTCGGCCTGAACAGTGGTATAAACCAAAACTAATTTATCCAAGCAGGAGCTTCCAGTACACAAGTGAAAGCAATTAAAAGTGAAAGAGAGCACATCTTCTTCCATTTATTTTAGGTCAAGAGTAGTGCTTTAGATCGGCAGAGTCTTCCCAGAGTTTAGATAACTTTGTTTTTCATTAGGTTGCTTATCTATAATAAATAGATATGCATAATACCATAATACATACTTGTCTAAAGATTAAGCAGAAATAAAACATTGTGGCTTTCACTAGTAAGTGAAAAGGGATTGCAATGTAAATCTGAATCGACTGAAATAGCAAAAGTAGCCCCCCCCCCTCTCATTGAGTGCTGGTGTGCAGACCGATTGCTACTTTGATAGTTAACTAGGGGTGCTTCCAGACAGAGGACTCCTTGTGCTAACAATCAAAAGGCATTGTGCAGTTATTCCAACTTCCTTAATGGATTTTTTTACGGTAAGAAAAAAGATGGAAGAAATGGTGGTGGGGGGAAACACAGGAAGGCCGAAAATTGAAGACATTGGCATCCCGTCATGCTGCCCCCACGCTGGGTAAAATTCTGTGAATGCGTTGCGTAATAAGAGCCTCATCTAGAAACACTCCAGGATGAGGGGGCAGGCTGCAGGATCACACACTCCCTCCAGCCCCTGTCCTCTCATGTACGTGTTGGGCTTGTTGGGGAGAAGCCATAGCTCGGGTTCAGCACACACTTTGCAAGCAGAAGGTCCAGGCTTTAGTCCCTGGCACCTAAGGGAGCAGGCGATGGGAAAGACCTTTGCCTGTGGCCCCAGAGAGCCACTGCCAGTCAGAGAGAGATAACATCTGATCTGGGTCATTATTTTGCAGCCTGCTGTCTACAATTATTAAATGTATTAAATAAATAAAAATAAATAAATAAATTGGTAAAATGAGATTGATGAATTATCTGCTTGACAAGATGTATATGACTCTGGAATATTCCAGTTTCGGGGCGAGGGGCAGGACAGGGATCCCCATCAAAGATAGCTTACCAGATTCAGAAACCATGCTGCTTTCTCTTGATAGATTGATTCTGCTGCTTTCTCTTCTCTTGCCTGCAATTAAAAATTAAAATTTATGGAAGTGGAAAGTTACACCTGGAGCAAATATTGTATGCAGCATTGATTTTGAATAACATTTGCCAGCAGGGTTGCAAAAAATCATGATTTTTTTTTGCAAAAAATAGAAAAAAGCCTATTTTTATTGATGATTTAATCAATGATTTAATCATTGATTTAAATCATTCTGATTTAAATCATTGCGACCCAGCTTGCCAGTAGCAAGAATAACTGCATTTAGTATAGTTTTAAATTTTATGGTTGCAATCGCTTCTAGCTAAAATTCCTGCTCTTCCAAATTGTGCAGGGCAAGGTATATTAGAATAGGCACAGCCTATTGCCTCAAATTTGGGCCCAGGAATGAACTGTATTCTATAACTATTCTCCATCTCCCCCTCCCCCCCCCCCCAAATGCTTTGATTTAGGTATACTGGGAAATGATACTGTAATGAGTCTCTAGAACTGAGAGAGATAGAATTCCATGCGCTAGTTGGTAGGGCATGCTCCTTGCCCACTTTTAACAGCAAACTCTGCCCTGCCTACTTATGCTGGTACCTCACTTGGTGTTTAAAGAGTTCCTACTAAAAGGAGGCAGAATTCCTGCTGATATAGCCTGGCACACTACTTCAGAAATCTTCCCATGTTGCATGACACGGTTCCATCTTACGGTGGAGGAACTGGTAGGGGTAGGGAGGAGCAGGGAATAAGGCTTATATCTATGGCTACAGTATATTTTTGACCCTGATTTCTCTCTCTCTCACACACACACCCTTGTTTGCTGCTCACAAATACCTTCCACTTCCCTCAAAACAATAACTGTTCCTTTCAGTGCCCCCAAAACACAGAGCCATGTGCTTCTTTGCTGTAATAGTAGCATTTAGGTTTTTGCTTTGCATTGTGCAAACATTATAGTAATTTTTACATCTTGACCATGAATAGATAACCAAGCTATTATTTGTCATGCTCAAACCTGTGTATCGAGTGGGTGAGGCAGGTTGTTAGACTACAGTAGAGTTTTTGTGTTTACTTAAACTGTCTTGTGTGACTATTAAGGCTTATTAGATGGGTTATACTAGTATTTGGCCCTAGCCATGTATGTTTGTTTGAAATGCTTACATAACGGTCTTCTAACATCCTTCTTATATATAATAGTCTTCCTGTATTTCCTGTCTGTTGCTTTCCTTGAGACGTACGTACGTGTATGTATTATAATAATTTACTATTTTCAAAAAGCGGGTGATAGACAGTCAAGCTGAGAAGCTGAAAGAACTGGACAAAGAGATTCGTCCCTTCCGACAGAACTGGGAAGAAGCAGACAGCATGAAGAATAGTGTTGAGTCCCTCCAAAACAGAGTGACTGAGTTGGAAAGCGTTGATAAGACTGCTGGGCAAGGAGCTAGAAATACAGGTAAATCTGAACACAAGGCCTTGAAGTCATGACAGATTCTGCCAAAATACAAACTAGACATTCTGAAATGGAGTTCCTGCTGGGGATGATTTTTGAGAGTTATCGGCTTAATAGTATTGTTGAGGCTCATTCACATGGTGCTTATTTCAGTGTGTTTATGCTACACCAACTGAGGGCTTCAACCCAGCCATGTGGTTGAGGAGGGGTCCTGGCTCCGTGGTAGAGCAGAAGGTCCCAGGCTCCGTGCTTTGCATGCAGAAGGTCCCAGGTTCAATCCCCGGCATCTCCCTGGAGAACTGCTGCTAGTCAGTGTCAACACTACTGGGCTAGATGGACCAATGGCCTGACTTAGTATAAGGCTGCTGGGATCAAATGTTGGCGCAGACCAGATTATGCAGTTTGTGGGGACAAATCATTGACAGTGATATAAGTTAACTGTAGGCTGTTCTTACTTTTTAAATTTATGCATTTCCAGATAATGTAGGCATTATTTCCAAATAAGTTACAGATAGCTTTTTTTCAGTTGGTATTAAAAACACACACACACGCACGCACAACTAATAACAGTTGTCTTATAAGGAAAAGGGGGAAATCACAGAATTCAACTACAGTCATGCCTTGGATTGAGAGCATAATTCGTTCAGGAAACGTGCTTGTAATCCAAAACACTCTTATATCAAAATGAAATCCCCCCAAAGAAATTTGTACAGAGATTTTTAATTTAAGCCATACTACAGTACTTGTATTGCAAGACGTCGCTTGTATATCAAGTAAAAAAAAATTAAATAAATATTTTAAAATTTGCTTGTCTTGCAAAACGCTCTCAAACCAAGTTACTTGCAATCCAAGGTATTACTGTATTGTATTTATTTTTTATTAATAGTTTCTGCATTTACAGTTTGTGGTTGCCTTTTACTGTACAGCTTATTGTCTTTCATGTGTAGTTCAGAGGAATGTTTCATCTGAGCAGCACAATGAGATCTGATATAATAAAAAGGTCATTGCCTTATTCAATGAACAAAGTAATAAAACCACAAATTAGCAGTATGACATAGATCCTTCCAAGTGGCTCACACAATGTTGCTTAGTTCAAAGGCAAATTAGCATATAAAAATAATTTTACTGAAGAATAGCCATCTGTTAATTCACCTTGCATTGCCTGTTATAAGTATGCAGTTTGTCCATTGCTGAATAGTGTGTACAAATTTAGATCCTGATGCTCAAGTGGGGCTCTCATTGCTGGTTCTGGCAGATGGAATTTCACAATGACACAGAGTACTTTCCCCCTCCCATTTCAAATGGGGGAAGAAGCACTCTTGCATGCATTGGACCTGTATTGCTCAAGACCTCTGAACCCTGATCGAAACAAGAATCCCAAATAATCCTATAGAACAACTGGCACCCTCCAGATGTATTGGACTATAGCAAGGGTAGGCAACCTTTTGGGGCACATTTGGCAATTTGAGAAACTGTCCTGGGCACCACCACAACATGGCAGCCATGGGAGGTGTAACTTACCAGATAGAAGAGGCAGAAGTCCCTTTTTCTCCACCACCACCCTTTTATCTTGGTGGCTGGGTGTGCTGCGGAGGAAAGCATTGGCCTAGAGCTGCCCACCAACTTCATTTCCAAAGAATGTCTCTGAGCCCCATGTGTGGACAAGAGGCATTCATGGGGAATGAAGATGGCAATGGATGGAGGCCCTCACTTTGCTCCCAGCCACCGGTAAGAAAATCTGTTAATTCTTTTAAAAAGTGGAAGGGGTGTAGAACACTTGGCAGATGACAAGAAAGGTGTCCGAGGGTGCACTGGTGCCCACAGGCACCATGTTGCCTACCTCTGTACTACAACTTCCATCATCCCCAGCCAGCATGGCCATTGAGGCCATATTTTACAGATGGAGCCATATTTTAGAAAAGGTGAAATACCTTTAATGGCTGTAAATATTATTTGTTCCAATTCAATAATAGACCTCCTATAGCAGCCTTCCCTAACCTGGCACAGGTGTGTTAGACTACAACTCCTATCATCTCCCCAGCAAGCATGGCTAATTGTTATTTATTAAATTGGAAAGGTGAAGAATATTTATTATAGTCATTAAAGATATACTTCTGTAAAATACCCCCCCCCCCTTCAGTGTTTGCAAAGATTTTTTCCCCCCAACTTTTTGAGTAAAATATCATTGTCTGTGTGTATTGGGGGTAAGATGATACAGGTCATTGCATCCTCAACATGAATAACACATTCACAGCAAAATGTGCCTCAGTTCTTAAGACAGGGTTTTGTATGTGGTTGAAGTATTCCTTACATTTTTGTCATGGACTTCTGTGCAGTGTTGAGTTTTTTTACATGTCCTTCTGTTGGTACTGTTTTCACACTACTTGCATGTGCAATAGTGTATAGGCTACTGCTGAGATCCATCAGCTTTCAGCTTGCATGTTACGTTACTTATGTTGAGTTCTCAACTGTCATAACTCGAAAAAAGAAGCCAACAGTAATGGAATAACTGGTCCTTTGTAGCTTAAAAAAAAGTAAATGGGTTCCTTGTTTTCCTTCTAGGTATTCTAGAATCACAGTTATCTAGGCATGATCAAATGCTGAGTGTTCATGACATCCGTCTGGCTGACATGGATCTCCGATTTCAAGTTCTGGAAACAGCTAGTTACAATGGAATATTAATCTGGAAAATCCGAGATTATAAACGTCGGAAGCAAGAGGCTGTCATGGGGAAGACTTTGTCCTTATACAGCCAACCTTTTTATACAGGCTACTTTGGCTATAAGATGTGTGCCAGGGTTTACCTCAATGGAGATGGGATGGGTAAAGGGACACACTTGTCCTTATTCTTTGTCATAATGCGGGGAGAATATGATGCACTGCTTCCATGGCCATTCAAGCAGAAAGTCACCCTTATGTTGATGGATCAGGGACCTTCTCGGCGCCATTTAGGAGATGCTTTCAAACCAGACCCCAACAGCAGTAGTTTCAAGAAGCCCACTGGAGAAATGAATATTGCTTCTGGCTGTCCAGTCTTTGTTGCACAAACTGTTCTAGAAAATGGAACATATATTAAAGATGATACTATTTTTATTAAAGTCATAGTGGATACATCGGACCTACCAGACCCCTGACGTATAGCAGAGAGGCAGATTCAACAGAAGAAAACTCCGTTTGGGGCTCTTTTTTTATATCTGTCTTCAGTGAGAGGTCCCTAAAGCTCAGAGGGGGACCACCTTGTGTTAACAGAAGGAAGAGTTTGGAGGTATAACTTACATAGGGTCCAATGCCAAACGTAGCAACCCATTAAGAAATCACACCATGGTATATTTTCTAAACTAGTAGGAACACTTCACGTTCTGACAAGTCACTTAATACTCGTGAGGACAAAGATAACAGTCAGAAAAGCTTTTCGTGATTTATTGAAAATCTAATCAGTTGGAAAGAAGAAGACAAAGTATCATATGCTGAATAAGACATCAGACTTTTCTTCCTTTTGAACTAGAAAACAAAAGTAAAAGTTCACATGTGGGTTAGCTAGAAACTGTCAGCATGTTAAGTAAAAAAAAAAAAGAAGAAATTATGAAGTAATGTTGCAGTTAAAGATATTATTACTTTAAAAATCTAAGTGCAATCTTGTCTGGAATATAGTATATTGTCTATTTTTAAGGCCTCATCTGGTCTCTGTTTTAAAATAATTACTTTGTCAGAAGACCTCAACAAAATGTCTAGATCTTCTTGAAAGTGTCTAAATCAGAGTCATATTTTTGTTTAGAGTTCTATTAATTGCTACAGAAAACATTTTATTTTAAAACTGTTGATAGACTGATATTTCTTGGAAGAAAAAAAAGATCAAATGCAGGTTATCACTTGTGATATGAAAAGAAACTATTCAACTACTGCTGTTATTTCTCTTTAGAAATGTAAACCTACAATATATGTCGTAGTTAATGACACTATTTCAAAATTAAGAAAAAATAATCACTCATGGATGCTGTGCATCATTATCAGATTTATAATTTTCACCCTAAAATAGGGCATTTGTTGAACTTTGGAGTTCTAAACGGAATCCTGTATGTTTTTAAAGTTCTGCCTCATGCGCTCAGACCAAGCTCTATAAAATATATGTGTGCGTGTGTATATAAATATATATATATATATATAATCTATTTTTTGCTAAAGCATAAATGTGCAACATATTTTTGGTGTTTGCGAGGAGGTGTAGTGCTGAGTAATACCTATATGGGAAACCTGCTAATTATTCCTCTAGATAGAAATTATCACATCTTACAGAGGATATCTGTTAGGAGAAAGCAGTGTCTTAATGGGAGAATGGTGGCTTGCATGCATTCATGTGCCTTAGCTGTCATGTGCTGCTTTATAGCTCATAGCTTTGTATTCAGATTTTAATTTCAGATTCCTGAAATAGTCATTTTAACTGGACTTTAGGCATAATGTTGCTGACTGGTCTGAAAAGCCCACCATATTTTTCAGCATGTGGAAATTAGAAGCCAAGACCTGTGCTTCTGTTGTACCAGAGATTCCATCAATTCAGTGTCGTGGAATACTATTTATTCAGGTGCTATATTTCTGCGCACAATGCTCCTATGGAGCTGGGACTTCTGACAGTGCCCCCTATTTCCAAAGCAGTAGGAGAACTGCTGCATGATGCCATGCTTTTAGGTAGCAGAGCTAACATAACTTCAGATTGGCTCAGTTCAGAATTTTGAGGGAATATATTAACTAGTACATTCATGATGGTTGTTTTCTGGGCAGACTGACACATTACCCCTGCAGGGAAATCCACAGGATCCTCCTATTTAAACAACTACCTGAGCTTTACTAGAAAGCATTTTCCAGCCTTTGAATCATGCTGATTGCAACCCACAGAACTTACCGACTTCTGTTTTAATAGTCCCTTGTGCGACTAGTAAGTCTAATGGCATAGCTCGACCGTACACCAACCATGTGGGTGCTGCTTTAATTGCATGGGTGCCGTGTAACACATGAGTGCTCCCCTAGACTGAGCTGACATGCACGTGGGAAAGGAATTGCGTACCCTGTTCTCTAGCCAGTCATGTTGTATCCACTTAACTTTCCACTTAGGTAGGACATTATAGCCAGAGTTCATGTCTAGGACTCAGTTGAATTTCCATGTCTTTTGTAGTTAAGTTTCCTGCTCTTGCCATTGTCTTTTATGGCTGTGCCTTCCCACGCAGTGCCTGCCAGAAGTATTTTTCTGTTAATAAATATATACAGTGCATGCCGAGTGGTCCTCGTGGGTTTTTTTCCAGGCACCTGCTTGAACACTGCCTGCTTTTTGGCGGCCAAAGCATTCAGTAGCAACACGTCTTCCTCTTCTTGCCTTCCATTGTTCAGGTACTGTATTTTCCTCTCATGGTACTGAGTTGTCAACTGATAACAGGTTAACGTAAGAAGGCATGTGTGAGAATTCTAGCTCTGATACGAAAGGAAGACTTTCTGCCGAAGGTGTATAACTGGTGCAGTTGTATGTAGGCTGATGTAAACCCACCACATTCTGCTTTAGGGAAAAGAGTTAACTCGGCTTGTGACACTATTCTAATAGTCATGAATATAGGCAGCTGAGCTTTTGTATATGCGTTACAGAATTTTACTGAAAACAGGATTCCCTAGTGGAAATGTCCAAAGGGCTCACTTACCCATTGCTCCTACCTACATCATGGAAATTTTTACAAATGTGATCTTCTACGAACAGTTTATGTCCTGTTTGAATATGATGCTATTAGAGAATAATTGTGTTATAATCCAGGACCTATGCAGCGCAGCATTCTTTTTAAAACAAACATTATTTTTTTAAACCCTTGAAAATGTGAATAGCATGTTCTCTGCCATAGTCTGCAAATAGCTAATAAGAACTCTGGCTTATAAACTCCATCAGTTATCTGATGTGCTAATAGTTTTACAGATTTCTGATATAAACTAAGGTCAACTGCTTTCCAAAGCTTAAATCTTTTAGGTCCATATCCTAATTAGGACTGGTGCACTTTATTAAAACTTAACTGTTCTACAGTTAAACAAGGCCAAACATCAGAGTAAATATGGCACCTGTTGTGGCTGTGTTGCCATGGTTATTTCTCTCCACCATTATGTGGAGTTTTTTTTCTGCCTGTCACCCTCATAGATGTGTACAGCTGCTGCAATTCATAGAGCAGATCCCAAAGATGTTAAAAGAACAACCCTCCCCCCCCCACACACACACACACCAGTAAGACAAAATAAGCTCATTTCTGTACACCATGCCTTTTTGGACTAGGACACAGCAGGACAAGATGATTGTGGGAGGTGCAATCACAACAAACATGACTACTGAGTATAAGGTTAACTTGGAGCTTCCTTGGAGTGGTGTTAGATTTTAGCGAGCAAGCCAACTACTGACAAAAGCATATTTGGCCTGAGGCACTCGGCACTGATCTGAGGTAATTTTTGCAGCCTGGACTACCATGTTATCTGTTCTTGATCACAATACTCTACTAAAGATGTTGGCCCAAAGACCCAGAGCCTTCAAGAATATTGGTTGGCTCATATTATGTCTATTTTGATTTTCTCACCTTTTTCAACAATAACTCTCCACAGCATATTTGGATGGACCCATCATGCATGATCTCAGCTTGAGTAGGAAACAGTCTCCTGAAAATTCAGATAAACTTAGACCTGGTTTGCATGTAACGGCAGCATTTGGCGGCAAATCGTGGGTTAATTAACCAATTATTTGTAAGGACGTGTGCCTCATGCAAGCCCCTTCTGGTGTGCAGCAACAACCTATGCCCCATTCATAGGTTGTTAGTGTGACATCCAAACCCAGACACTTTGGTTTGTTTGTGAGTAAAACAACCCAAAATTAACTTAAGATTTTTTTCTTTAATTAATTAAGCCACAATTTGCTGCCGAATGCTGCCGTTACGTGCAAACTGCCCCTCTTAATCTCTGCAGATGCAACCTACAAATGGGATGATGGTTTTCACTAATTGTACGGCTTACTTTTCTTCCCTTCATTTTTCTTTCATCAAAGTTCAAGAATTAAGTCGCTTCCCTGGCTTGGCTCACAAGAATGAGAGTTGAGCCCGGGGAAAAGGTGTAGGGCAAGTGGAGCTCGGGAGGTCGCGCCCGGCGAGTTCGCCGGACTTCCACCCACCAATCAAGTTCCACACACATCCCTATAAAATACCCTACCAGCAGCAGCTTGACTCTGGTTGCCAAAAGCAAGCCCTAATAATACACCAAAAAAATGTCTTAAAATGCTTCCCAAAGATGTTTAGATTTGACTCTTGCAAGATTTTAGGAGAAAGGATTCTACAGCTGGGGAGGACACAGCCCCAAAGAATCTCTCTTCATGGTCTTGTAGGCCTAACATATGGGTTATAAATTAATGTACTCTTGCTTGGCCTTGATTCATGATAGGACATAGTAGGCTGAGGCAGATAGTGAGATGCTTTCTATAAAATAAGCTCTGTTAATGTCTCCTTTCAAGGGGGATGCGGGTGAGGAGGATGCAAGGGAGTCCACAGGTGTATTGCTCAATTTTTAATGGTGAATTATTGACTTCTCAAATAGACATTTTAGTGACACCTCTTGGATTCTTTTTCTTGCTGGCATGATGTCCTTTACTGCTGTAGCCCTCCTACACCCTTGCAACTCCAGTAATAACGCCAGAGTTGTACTGGTATCACTTAACCCTGTAACATTTGGGGTTTCAGTGCAAGTGCAGAGAATTCAGTGTTAAAGTAAAATTCTGGTCATTGGCCTTTGAGGACCTCTTTACAAAGCACAGTCCCAGTGCTGCTATTCTTTATACCCTCATGCTAGATGTCCAAGCAGCTTTTGTTTCTTGCATTTAACAAAGCACTTTAGTCTGCCACATCAAATAATATTGTACCATCTGTGTCTACCCTATTTGCTATCTTTTTTTAAGTCTCAAATCCAAACAGGATGAAACTGTTCCAGTGCCTAAAGATCAATGTGTGATCCTTCCACTTGACCATATTTGCATTGCTTGTTGATTTTGTTTTAGCTACTGTCTACAACACAGTTCTTAAGTAAGATGTAGACGGCTTATATGCAGCATTGATTTGCAGCCTTGTGCTGTAACTTTCATTGTTCTTGAGAAGAATGTAGAATAGGAAAAAAAGGTGGAGGTGTGGCTTTTCAGGTAATGGAATGTAATAGGACTTTTTACCTGTAGCGGTGAGATGCACTCCAATTTTCTTTTAAAAGTAAAGTTGGTTTCCCTACACCTTGGGAAAGGGAAATGTGAACATACGGAATGTTGATGGTGTGCCTGGCCAATATTTTTGACTGCCAAATAGATATGTGGCTTAATGACAGACCCTGCAAATGCTTGAGATTATATTGCTCAAAATGCTACTAGTTTGGCCTCCTTCCAGAAGACATTGAATGAATTTTTAAAACCTCGCCTGTTTATAGCTCTTTCCCATCATGCTGAACAGGCATTTCTCTGATAAAATCAGCTCCTTAGAATATTGATTATTTGGTGCGCACAGAGGCTAGTAGACGGTGGTTACTATAGGAAATGTTTTCTGCACCTTGATGATTTCACAAACGTTCCAGTAACTCCTGTAGTCTTGATGCCTTCATACGTGCAAACTATGCAAATGTATAAATAGGTGGGTAGGTTTTAAAACAACAACGTGGCAATTTAATTTCAGTTATGGACCTAATGACTTAAGTGGTACATACCTGAACTCTTCTGAATGCCTGAGCGTTCTCTCTCTCTCTCTCTCTCTCTCTCTCTCTCTCCTCTTTAAAGTCTTTTAGGGGAGGGACTATAACTCTGTGGTAGAGAACATGTACTGCGTGCAGAAGGTCCCATGTTCAACCTAGCATGTTCAGCTGAAAAGACCAGGTTGCAGATGTTATGGAAGGCCCTTGCCCAAGACCTTGGAGGGCCAATGGAGAACCAGTCTGAATAGCCAATACTGGGCTGGACGAACAAATAGACTGACCTGGGATAAGGCAGCTTCCTATATTCCGAGTATAAAAATGGGAGAAAGGGGTTAAGTGGCTCATGTGCACAGGTGGAACTTCCCTTTTGAAAAGCTTTGGTGCCAAATCCAAGGAGATGGGGGGGGGGAGTGCACATCTGTGAACACAGCTCACTAAAGAAACCTTTCCCCCAAAAGGGGTGCACACACCCTAATGGATTATAGCCTTAGTTTGCTACAGATCATGCATTAGGTTTTTTCTTTTTCTTTCAAGGAACAGAAAAGAAACTTTAAAAACAAAATCAAGTCACTAAATTAGGCCTTGTCTGGCAGTACAATTACCTCCCTCTCCCCCATCCTTCACTAAGAATGAGGGGGCTTATGGATGTTAGCAAGCTATCTTGGTTGTTTTGGCAATGAACGCTCAGAACATGTAAATTCAGCTTTGCCTGGTGTTGCCCCTTTGAAACATCCATATGTGAAAATCCATGGAGTGCCACAGGGTTCATGTGTCCTTCAGAATAAAAGTGAGAGTAATAATGGGGAAATTAAGAATGGACAATAAGTAAATGGACAGCATATAAATGTCTACCAGCTTTCACAATTAACTGTGCTTAGTACTTTTTCACTGTTATCAATCCAAAAATACAAGCCAGTGAATCTGGGATTTCAGTCTATTTAAAATAACTTGGTGCTTGGTGCATCTTTCGTCTGTGCACTGCTTTACAAATATCAGTCAAGCCTCAAAATAAGAATTGCTTATTTATGTAGAAACTGAAATTGAATGTTACACGGAGGAAAAGTCAGTGTTGGTGCTATATAGGATACACGGGCTCTTATCTCCTTGTGCTACTTTCAGGCCGCTGAAGCATACTTTTTGATCTCTACCCCATAAAGAAGAGGGACCGGGAGCCCACTTTACGGATTGTAAAGTCTATAACTGACATATCAGCCGTCATGCTTTGGGAAAATATTTGTGATGTGATAATTCAAATGTCCATGTTCTGATGACCCTTTACTCTTTGGAACTGATTAGATTAATGGGGAATATGCACGTTGAATTTCCATGTGTGCCCAGTAATAAAGATAACCTGTGTCTTGGTTTTATAAAATCTTCTGATAAAACAATTTCTGTTTCTTGTTTTGGAGGATTAAGTTTTTAAGGGCTTTATTGGATAAGGCAAAGTTAAAAAATATTTTTAAGTGCATGACTTAATTCTGGCTCTGTCAACTTTTGCACTGTGAATATTTTAATTAACATTTTAAACAAAAAAATGTTGAGGGCTTAACTATTACTTCCTGCCTTTTAATCCAAGGGTCACTTCTAACATAATGTTCTTGCGTCCATGGCATAGCTCTTGAAATGTATTCTTGAGGGACATGTATACGGGATCCATGCAGTCGTTTTGTGAGAATGGGTCACCTGCTGAACTTGCTCATAAATTGTGTGAACTGCTGAGTTTGAGGTTCCAGCCTCTGCTCGTAAAAAAGCTGGTCCTTTCTGGCAAAATGTTTTTCACATATGCACCCATGAGAATCACTTTTTTTTTTTTTTAAACAGCCATCCCTTGGATGTAAAATATTATGCTGGAAATGATCCCTAGTCTTTGTTGAGACCAGTGCTAGGTGAAGAAAGTTTCAGTGTGTGTATGGATGCAGATTAAGGGCATCCTTGATCGTTCTGAATTAGTGATGCGCCTCGAATGGAATGTAGTTAATCCTAAATTATTTTCTAGCATATTGGCAGGACTATGTAGCTTTTTGTCTTCCACCATGATAGTTGCAAGCCCTGATCCTAAATATTTGCTTGCAGTTCTGGCATAATGTTGAGTTTAACTCGCTGGAACAAGTACTGCTACATCCCATTCCAAGCACTGATTTTTGGGGTGTATCGAAGCTTAGGATCAGGCAGTAAGTGTATTAATTCCTTAGGGTTCATGTGAATACTTTACATTTTATAGACATGCAGCTTGAACTAGAATCCCAGGTCTACAATCTCATAATGCATTTGAAACTCAAGATCTGGATTCTACACACCCTGTCCACTATGCTGATTAGATTCATCCACCCATTAAGTAAGGGACTGAATGGTTGTTTTTGTCCTTGAGAACAAAACTACAACTGCAGTTGCCCTTTCTGCAAGGACTGCAACTTAACAAATGCCAGTACTAGCTGTAAGCTGCTCAGTAAACTGGGTTTTTGAGATAGGCCGCCATCACCATGAAGGAACTCATTCCCTGCAGAAAGTATTCTGAGCTTTAAATGGAGCTGTTGCTTGTGAGCAAAACATTTTCTATCTATGGCCCCTTCCAGTGGCAGAGAGTTACATTTTTGGTACTTGTAGAATGGGAAAAGGTCATGCTTCTGCTGTTGCTGAGGCATTGAATCATCCCCATAGTATTATTTTCCGCGTAGCTCTCGAGAATGTATATCTTCCGCATTTTGTATGAATACAAGAAAAGATCCCCCCCCCCCCGGTGATCCAAAAGCTCCAATGGTTTAGGGATAAATAGGGGATGTTTGGGGCATCCCATCTTGAATGATGAACTATGAATCCATTCTTCTTTAGGACAAGTAGGATAACCTTTTAACATCCATAAAATGCCATTAATCGAATGATCTGGAAAAAAATGGGCATCATTTTCCAAGAAGAAATATCTGTTAACTGCATCAGTAATCATGAACTGTGTACAAATCAGTCTGTATAAAACTTGTGTGACTTCTTTTTATTTCATATTCTTTGGTAAAAGGTACATTGGTTGTGTTCAGTTTTCTGATCCAGAAACAAAGACCAAAGAAGGCCAACCTCATTTGATTGTGTATATTCTGCCTGTCTTAATTATTAATAGCTATAAAGGATACAGTGCAAGTAAGTGAACTGGTAATCAATGGTTTTTGTATGTTTTTTTTAAGGAAAGGAAACTTTAAAGTGTATAATTTATTGCTCAGCAATACCATGTTGTTAATAACAATTAGCAACGTGTCCTAATTTCCCAATAGCATTATTATATGTTGTCCTTCAGTTTGTTGTATTGTTATTTGGTATTTATTTGTGTTTGAAGGTCTTGCTATGTCTTGTGTTTTGATGCTAATAAATGAGAACAGTGTGTAGAATGCAAAACTTTGAAATGCTGAACTGTATTAAAGGAAAAAAAAAAAACCTAAGTAGGAAGTCATATTTTTTAATAAACGGAATTGTGTTTTAATTTTATCATATGGTGTTGACTCAGAAAGTTAAGAGTAACCTTTTACTCATTTTCAGTTCACTTTGATGGCTCCTTGGAGCATGTTCTCTTTTAATATAGACTATCAATGCATCCCTGTGTAGATGGGTTTCCACAAAGGATTAGAATTTATAAAGTAGGTTGTTGATTGATTAATAGAGAAAAATAATGGAGTAGCATTTATCGCCAATATTTCAGGACAAATCTAAAAAAGGTCAGGCTAGCTTGCTTACTTGCTTTGAAATACCAAGTTGTTGGCCAGTTTCTGTGTACTTGCTATGGGTACATGCTATGTCTAGACTTACCTTGGTGCAGACAACACAATTCTGTACATGTCTATTCAAAAGTAAGTCCCGCTGAATTCAAGAGGGATTACTCCCAGGACAAGTGAGTGCAGGATCACAGCGTTAGGCCCAGTTACCTGGGAGTAAGCCCATTGAGCTCAATGGGATTTACATTTACTTCTGAGTAGGCATGTATAGGATTGCACTGTTAGAGTAGTATTCCGTGTGGGATTGAACTGATTTTATAGCCCATTCTTTTCAGGTATAGTTCACTACCTTAGTTTAATTGCTTGGATAAAAAACTGATTAGTATGTTGTCAATAGGTAGTAATACAATAGTGGGAGAGTTTAGATAGAAGGCAGTCTAAAACATACAAGATCTCAACATATTGGAGAGATGGGCTTGCAACAATGTGAAATTCAATCAATCCATTGATTCTTTTTTTTTTTTTATGGTTTGTGAATTTTTTAATTTCATTTCATACAAACACAAAAACACATATATAACCAACAATATACACAATTAAAAAGGACTTCCAATCTTCTCCACAGCTTAAGCAACCACAGTTATTCTTACAACATTTTCTGTTAACAAAACCTCACATTCAGTTACGGCAAACCAAAAGCAAAACAATATTTTAATCCAATTTAAAATCCCATTATTAAGAATATTAAGAATCCCTCTCTAGTATAGTACATTTACCCCTTGTTTCTTTCTATCTATCCATAAACCACTTCACTTTTAATTTTAAAGATATCTTTTTTTTAAAGAAAAGTTTGAAAGTTAAAAAGTAAGTAACAGCTAACCAAACAACAGAAGCACATAAGTCATCATTCTACTTGTAAAAGACAAAAAGAAAAGAAAAAAAACCTCCAAAAAACAAAAACAAAGAACAACCTTCCCCTTCAATATGTCAAATATTCCACACAAGATTAAAAAGACATTTTAAGTAAATATTTCCAAACAGACCTAATATGCTTATATCTTAATAATAATATTTTCTCTTACATCACCATTTATATTTGAAATCCAGACCAATCATATAAGCAATCCCTTTTCTTAAATGTTTAATGTCCATACAAATCATATAGGCAATAATTCAATAAACAACAACCTTGTATCTTTTCCCAGTCAAAACAAAATCTGATTTTATTTTTTTTAAAAAGCTCATATTTCCCTCTGTCAAATGGATAATCTTGCTCACCGGCTTCATAAATTTTCTCAGGCACATTCAGTCCAGTCCCGAGTTCAGCATTCACCATCTTGGGTTTTAAAAACTGCGTCATAACTTTTCTCCGAGCATTCTCCTTAAACAAATTCAGTCCAGTTAAAACTTCAGCGCCTCTGTGAATTTCTGGAAAGTCTCCAACATCCTTAATTCTTTCTCCTCCTGTGTAGTGTCCAATTCTAGACTTTTTTTTTGTTAAGTCTACTTCAAAGTTTACATCCCAACCTTGGATTCTTCTTTCCAGTTTATTTAGAATATTGTTTTCCAACTTTTTCCAGAGCAACATAAATGCTGAAGTCATATTGCCCTTGTACTTCCAAAATTCCACTGCACATAAAAGAATTATAGCCCTCCTTCCAATTAGCACTTCTTATCTTCTTTGCCTCCCAGATATACCCACATTCAACTTACAGTTAATTATAATTCCTACTGTGCTGTAGAAAGATTCCAAATCGGCCAGTCCAGATATAATCCATCATTTTGGAAGCAAACACGTACATCTCTAATGATTGGTACAAGCCGATCTCCTGAATACGGCGCCGTTTCCCCCCCCCCCCAGGTTACAGCGACAATCTGTCCGTCGAAAGGCAAACAAAGCAATTTATAACCCTGCGAGGTATTTGGGGGGTAACATCAAATCTTAGCTTCTTATCAGAAGTAGATTCCCCAGTCAGAATTTCTCTGGCCAGGAACGCTGTATCAGTTGTCCCACAGAGATTCTGTGTGACTTCAAGACTCCATGTTCACCCGGAAGCTCCAATCAATCCATTGATTCTTGACAGATTTTTCATATAAACCAAACAACAAGACATCTGTCTATTTTAGACAGATGAGTCTAAAATAAAACAATGAAAAGGTGTGATATACCCAGAGTTGGGACTTTTCTCTTAATGTAATACTGTAGCAAGCAAATCAGTCTTAGAAAACCAAGATATTGAACAGGTTTTAAAGCAAAATTATTTTATGTAGCCAAAGATATAAGGGGTTATGTTAGCTCAGTAACCAAATATTGTCCAGTATAACAAAAGTACTGGAAAACCTGTTTAAAACCTCGTAGAAACGTAAAATTCAAATTACTAATACTTACTTAAATGTGATCATTTGGCCAGCAATGTCAGTGATTTGAGCCTCAACCAATTTATTTAGCCAAATGAAATTAAATACAAACAAATGTAAAATATTACAGGAAAAATGCCCTATAAAGGCATGCATAAAATGGGTTTTAATGGCAAGAATTTGGTTGGTCTGCAACCGTAATTAAAGAAATGAAATGAATGGCAAGAAAATGTGAGGAGAATTCATGAGTTCAAATGGAAATAATGGGATAGCTGAGATATAAAATGCTCATGTGTTGTGGGTTCTAGGTTGTGTTAGCAGAAACAATGGCTGGGTTCAGACAACATGATAACCATTGAATATTGTCATTGAACCGTGGGTGGTTGTTGAAACGTAGGCTATCGTGTTGTCTGAACCCAGCTGTGCTAACAAGCCATGGTTTGTTAACCACAAAACCCATGAACAGAAACCATGGTTTGTTGTTGGGTTGTGAACTGTGGGTTGTTCACCATGGTTTGTTATCTCAGCTGGATTCAGACAACATGATAACCCACGTTTCAACAAAACCCCACAGTTCAATGACAACCCATACTCAACCCCTCAACCCTTGAGTGTGGGTTACTGTGTTGTCTGAACCCAGTCATTCTTCAAGAACTGAGAAGTGATGTACTATTTTATTTGGAAGCAAAATGCAACCACCCCAAAATTAGGTAGTGGTGTCCTTTTTCCTTTTATCTGCATCTGTGAGTGCTGAACTTGGTTTGGGGATTAGACAAATTCATGGAGGATAAGGCTATGCCTACTAGTCATGATGGCTGTATGCCAGCTTTCTTCAACCTGGTGCCCTCTATATGTTTTAGACTACAACTCCCAGTATTCCTGACCATTGGCCATGCTGTCTGGGGCTGGTTGGAGTTGAAATCCAAAACATCTGGAGGGCATCAGATTGGGTGGAGAAAGTTGATTGAGGGAAAACTACCTTCAGGTTCAGAGGAAGTATGCCTCTGAATATCAGTTCCTGGGGAATAACAGCAGGAGAGGGCAATTGCCCTCACATCCTGCTTGTGGGCTTCCCTTGTTGGCCACTGTGGGAAATGAGATGCTGGTTTAGGTAGACCTTTTGTCTGATCTAGTCAGGCTACTCTTATGGGTCAAGGGATTGGACAATACAGGGTTGCCACTTTCTGGAAAGTCAAGGAAATTGGTTAAAAGTAAGGGAAATTGTGATTAAGTTATACTCATGTAATGGATTTTTTGAGATGCCACTGCAAGAGGACAGTCTGCACTTGAGGCAGAGTAGAGAAACTGCAAAATACAAGTGTAATGTAATGATGCACCCATGTTCCATAATACGATAATATGATTTTGAAAATGTTTATTTGCTGATGGTTGTTAACAGTAAAACAGAATAAAATGAACCCACATGTGATAGCATTATTTTATTATGCAGAAGCTGACTGGCTTCTTGTGAGTGGGTAATTTGTGCATTCAGACAAACTGGAATCAGTTTCAGTGGATTTGAAGATGTGAATATTTTGACAGGAGTCAACAAATTGTGGCTGGCTAGACTTAGTGGCCAGCCATTATTTTTTCTTGCCAGCTGTAAAGTCCAGTCCTGCCACAGTTTGTCTCCCAGCAAATGTACCTGCCAAAAATGAGGATTGTAGCATTTTGCCAAACCCACTGGGGGGAAAGGTGTGGTGGTGTAGGAAGGAACCTTAACAGCAGAATCTAGGGGTTTTTTTTGGGGGGGGTGCTCATGTGTCCATGCGCTGCCCTCACTTTTCCAAGTGTGAATAACCCAGGGACACGTGAGATTCCCCCCAAAAAAAACCCATGCAGAAAAGTGTATTGGGGCCACCCCCTCAATTGCCCCCCTTTCCAGCAGGATCCCCATGGTTTTGAGGGGGTAATCACAAGTCCCAAGTGTTTCCTCAGTTTTTCCATTGACCCGGAGTTGCTAGCACCTCGGGGAGCAGCAAAACTTGTGGGGATTCTCAGTGCCAGGGGTACGCAAGCTTGATGTTACTTTGACGCATGTCAAACCGAGCCCTCCCTCCTGTAAGTGGGAATCCCCTCCACTTTTGAAGGTTCCCCCAATGCTAGCAGTGGGGGGACATGTGCAAAACTGGGGGGGGGAGCACTAGTGACACTTGCATCTCCTCCAAAGAAACCAGGGGATTGCTCTGTGAAAAGGGGAGAAAGCCCCTTTCTGTAAACTGCAATCTCCCGTGGCTTTGCAAGGAGCTGACAGGTCTGGACCTGTCAAACCTGTCAGCTCCTTGCAAAGGGGGGGAAATACTTACCTGCAGCTTGCTCGGGCACTTTTGGGGTGGCTGGCAATGGCAGTTGCCCGCTAGCTGCTTGGCAAGAGCAGCAAGGGTTTTTTGCCGCTCTTGCCAAGTGGCTCACTTGTAGTCGGGGTTGACCCACGATAAGTCATGTCACCTGGGTTGGATGACATGACAACCCATCATGGGTCAAACAGGCCCTGCTACAAGCCATGGCTTGTCAGGGTGGCTTAGAACCCCCAAATAAGCCACCCTAACAAACCTGTCCCAGGTTTGCATGACACAATAACCTACCATGACTTATAAGCCACTGGGTTGTGTCATGCAAACACAGTCTCGATGTTTAAAGAAGCTCATATTAAAGCTCCTATCTTGCCCCCCCCCAAAAAAGAAGTGCCTTTCAATACTTCTGTAGTTTAAAACTGTTTAATAAAACTCATTTAATGTAATGTAACCTATGAATTCTTTTAATGGGGTTATTTTTGAATGGTGGTCAGGGAAATGGAAAATGAAATTTTAGTGGCAACCCTGCCATATCATCTTACAGATCGGGGAGTTGGCGCTTCCAACTCTGCTCCTTCACACTTTAGGCCAGGGCTCTCCAACCTTGCGTAGCTGGCTGGGGCATGCTAGGAGTTATAGGCCAAAAACATCTGGGGACCCAAGGTTGGAGAACACTGCTTTAGGCTATATCCTCAGAATCACTTGCCCCCATAAGGTGCTACAACTGAGTTATGTTCACACAGTAAGGGTGACTAAGGATACAATCCTATGCAAGTTTAGACAGAAAAAAGACCTACATCTCCCATTGTAGGGTGGGGCATGCTGGGAGTTGTAGGCCTTTTTTCTGTCTAAAAAACTTGCATAGGATTGCGCCTTAAAGGTCCAGATTTGCCATGTTACAGCGACCTTAATCTACTGTGTATGAACAGAGACTTCTGCAGCATGGTAAGGCATGACTAATCAGTTTTAATCTTGCAAGTACCTCCTGAATTAAATGCAAGGCTGCACACTTGAAACTCGCATATCTATGGTACATAGATAGGAGACTGACCTCCATCTCAAACATGAAACTTGCTTTGTGCTCTAATAAAGTCTCGGCCCTCTGCATGATTAATCCTAAACAGAATTTGGTAAGGAATGATTACTCAGTCTGATATCAAAAGGACATCACTGCCCTTTGCAGATAAGGTTGCAATAATTAAGATGATTTCTCATGTATGCGCTCTGTGCAAGGAGGAGATTGAAGATGATATTGCAGTCTGGATTCCTTGGAAATAAATTTAGGGCCGTTTCTCTTCCCCTGCCCTCACCCCACTAATTTACTATGTTTTCTCCTAAGCTTGGAACAAAAAATGATATCGCAAATAAAACCTTGAGGGATTTGCTGCAACACACTTAATGTATGGTAGAGCATATGAAGTTACTTTTCCTACAAGCTGTTGAGAAAGCATTTTACTTGTTCATTTGCACCATGAGCCAAACCAGACATTACCGTACTTTAAATCCATCTCTAGCAGCTACATCCCTTTTTTCATGTTTATGCTAGAGTAGACAAAGGGCCCCCAATCCAGATCTTAAAAGTCCACCTACCATGCCCCCCAGGGTTCTGATCCATATTGGGAGCCCTGTGCCTACACTGGAGTGTAAAAAAAAAACACCCCACATAGCTGCTAGATACAGATTTGAATTAAGGTCTGTTTTGGCCCTGAGCTGATTCCATTCACCATGAGAAAGGTTACCACCAAGTCAGAGGGAGTATTTGTGTAGAACCACACTGAGAGTGTTTTTCCTCTGTGGCAGAGCCGGAGTTGCTGAAGGCAGTGGGATCAAGCTGCAGTGCCCTGATTGCCTTACCCCAAAATGGTGGGGGAGACTTCCAGTTTTAACAGCATGTATTGTAGAGAGGCAAAGAAGGGTGTGTCTCCTTCAGATAATTCCCCTTCCTCTCTCCCTGACTCAGATTGGGATTCAGACCCATGAGCCAGAGTTGACCTCAGATGGGTCCCCTCCCCACACCATGATTAAGAGAGTGTTGAACCCACCCACCAAGGAGGGAATTGCTTTAAGAGAGTGGGCGGTGCCTTTGGTTCCCTAACAGCTGTGTGGGAACAGTGATCACTATCTGCTGGATGGGGTGTGCTTCAATTTTGAGGAGTGTCGTCTCTCTTTGGAGGAGTAATGATGGTGATTAAGACAATTGTCCAAACTTCTGTGCCAAGAGCAGGAGGAAGAGGATGAGGAAGGACTGCTAATACACACTGAGTAGTCTTTTCCCCTCTTCCCCTTGTTACAGTGCCTGGGTTATTAACCAGCAAAGCTACCAAATGGCTAATGAGGTCCAAGAGGTCTTCATGGGAAGAGCCCCCTGGTCGATTGGGGCTGACTAACTCGCTGTCTCCCAAGGAGCTGCGCCCCTTGGGAAATCAGCACCACCTGCTGATGGCCTGGTGGTGGGGCTTGTCCCACTAATGGTGGCTGCCGCCGCAGTTTTTATTTGAAGCTATCCATGGTGCTGAACTCCATCTCCAAAATAGGTTCACCACCATGGAGCACCATGGACAGCTCCTATAAAGTTCCAAAATAAAGCCTGCAATGGAACAGGAGCCCCACCAAAATAGGAGTCACCAGTCTCCGCTGTTCTTCTTTGCCTTGTAATGCCTCGGCTGACTGGCACCAAGGCCTGATCAGTTGCTAATAAAGATACATATAGAGGGTGAACTAGAGCAATAATAAATGCAAAGCCTAGGGGTCAATATAGCAAAATAGCATCATGCTCAGTAAGGGGCAGAACAGTTACTACCTGCTCACCACCACCTGCCCTTTTTAGAGTTCTAGTGAAAAAGAAAGTGTAAATCCTGCAAGCCGGAAGTCTGCCTATCCATGACATAGCAAACCACGCTTGGGTCAGGCAGCAGTAAGAGATGTAGAGTCAGGGGGGAAATCCTGTATCTGTCCAGCAAATTCTCCTGCTTTCGCTCTTACTTGCTGGCCCCACCAGAAACTGCTACCATGGGCTTCAGCAAGGCCCAAACTAGACCTGGCAGCAGGAGGCCTGTATACCAGAATCAGGTGTCTCAAAATCCCTATAAAGGAGGGATGGGGCAGGTTAAAACACAGTAGAGCAGGCACAAGGGGGATGCTGAACTCTTCGCCCCTCAGCCACTCATTCTCAGCCGTCTTTTTCCGCTGGGTCTCCAAGAACAAAAGTGATCCCAGCAGAAGAAAAACAGGTGGGGCAATTGGGTATAAAGTGCACACCCTTTGTATGCAGTACTTTTAATTTGCCTTCATGTCACCCCATCTAATAGTACATCAGCTTGACTCCTCACACCTAGGGATGTAGGGTTGCTGAAAAATCCATTCCGTTTATGTTTCGCAGATTGTCAGGCGCCTTTTGTTCCATCTTCCATTCATTGATGGAATCGGATTTTGTGCAAATGCATTCATGCGCATTTGCACAAATTCAGAGTTGCACAAATTTGCACTCCTGAAAATGCACAAATTCCTCCCCCCACTCCAAATATGCAAACCCCTGGAAATGTGTATTTTCATACTTTAGCCTATGGGGGAAATTCACATTTTTGGTCTATTTTATGTATTTTTTAATGGCTAAATTTGCATAAAATTACAGAAAACTTTTTAAAATGTCTGCAAATCTGCAGGATCCACGTGACTCGGGGAAAGCTGGTCCGCCGTGCAATCCATGGGTCGGATTCTTAGAAATTCAAACTCATTTGACTCCATTGAGGATTTCTCCGACATCCCTATAACCTAGCTGGATCCTGAACAACCCTGATTTCTTGTATACTTGCATACAAGATAGCAAATGCCTTTGGTGGGCCTTGATTTATTTACTAGCCTCCTCACAGCAGGCTTGATTTATTTACTAGCCTCCTCACAATGCTCCCCCTGCTGGTCACAATGCACTTTGTTGCCTCGGTTACTGTTCTGGCCTCAACGCACTTTGGGCTGTGTGTCTATCCAGGCAGTTACACTCGCATCTAATCCACTTATGTACAACTCAACTCTTCATCTTTATTTAACATAGCATAAACAATAAACAACTAATAAATACTGGATCAATACTTAGTAGTAGAAGGGTGAGGGATGGATGAGATCAGAGGGATGGACGAGACAGATGAGCTGAAATGGATGGACGAGGTGAAAAAAACAATGCAAGGCCAGGCCAAGAGGCTGCAATCCAGAGCAGCACCAGAGAACCAAGCCTGAGGAAGGTTTCTTCCAAACAGGAAGAGCTGGCGCAAACCAGATAGAAATTCTTCCTAGGGACAACTAATTAATGCGTGGCATCAAGGCCCGATCAGTTCCTAATAGATACATGGGGGGGAACTAGGTTGGACTCGATGGCCTTGTAGGCCCCTTCCAACTCTACTTTTCTATGATTCTATGACTGAATTACAAATGCAAAGCCTAGGGGGAAATCAAGAAGAAGACGAGGATGAAACTTTTGAAAAGCAAATTGCCATTGTTTCAAGGAGGCATGATGTGGTAGTAATGGGGGACTTCAATTTCCCTGATATCTGTTGGGAGACTTATTCAGCCAAGCATGGCCCCTCCAAGAAATTCCTGAGTTGTGCTGCTGATAACTTCCTCCTACAGAAAGTGGAGGAAGGAACTAGAGGAGCGGCTATCCTTGACCTGATTCTAACCAACAGAGACGAGCTAGTGGATAAAGTGGCAGTTTCGGGAACTCTGGGGGAAAGTGACCATGTTATACTTGAGTTCTTGATTCTAAGGGGAGCAAAAGCTGAGTGTAGCCAAACACGTACCCTGGATTTTAGGAAAGCCAATTTTAACAAACTCAGAACAATGATAAGTGAGGTCCCATGGCAAGCAACTTTAATGAGTAAAGGAGCCCAGGATGGGTGGGAGTTTTTAAAAAAGGAAATTTTAAAGGCACAATTGCAAACAATTCCCACAAGGAGAAAAGGCAGAGGGCAACAGAAGAAGCCAATGTGGCTTCACAATAAACTCAAAGATAACCTGAAAACAAAAAAGGACACGTATAGGAAGTGGAAGGAAGGACAGGCTACAAGGGAAGAGTACAGGCAGGTAGCACAGAACTGCAGGAATAGTGTCAGGAAGGCTAAAGCTGAGAATGAGCTAGGTTAGCAAGGGATGCTAAAAACAAGAAAGCTTTCTTCAGATACGTGCATAGTAAAAGACAGAGGAAAGAAATAGTGGTTCAACTACACAATGAGGATGGCAAATTGATAACAGAAGACAAGGAAAAGGCAGAAGTGTTCAATTCCTACTTCGGCTAGGTCTTCTCCCAAAAGAGGGTCTATGACCCCCCTGGCAAACCTGAAGAGCAGATTGAAGGGGCAGGATTGCAGCTTGAGATTGATAGGCAAATGGTCAAGGAGCACCTGATTACTCTGAACGAGTTTAAATCTCCAGGGCCTGACGAGCTGCATCCTAGAGTAATAAAGGAACTGCCAGAAGAACTCTCAGAACCACTGTCTATTATCTTTGAGAAATCATGGAGGACAGGTGAAGTGCCAGACGACTGGAGGAGGGCAAATGTTGTTCCCATCTTCAAAAAGGGCAAGAAGGAGGAACCTGGGAACTATAGGCCAGTCAGTCTGACATCAATCCCTGGGGAAATTTTGGAGCATATTATAAAGAAGACAGTCTGCAAGCACCTTGAAAGCAATGCAGTGATTACTACAAGCCAGCATGGATTTGTCAAGAACAAATCCTGCCAGACTAATCTGATCTCATTTTTTGACCGGGTAACCTCCCTTGTGGACTGTGGGAATGCTGTGGACATAATATACCTGGACTTCAGCAAAGCTTTCGACAAAGTGCCTCATGATATCCTGATTAGCAAGCTAGCTAAAAGTGGGCTAGATGGAACAACTATCAGGTGGGACCACAATTGGCTACAGAATCGGACTCAAAGGGTGCTTATCAATGGTTCCTTCTCAAACTGGGGAGAGGTGACAAGCGGGGTACCACAGGGCTCGGTCCTGGGCCCAGTGCTCTTCAACATTTTTATTAATGACTTGGATGAGGAGGTGCAGGGAATGCTTATCAAATTTGCAGATGACACAAAGTTGGGTGGAACAGCTAATACTCTGGAAGACAGAAACAAAATTCAAGGAGATCTCGATAGGCTGGAGCGCTGGGCTGAAAACAACAGAATGAAATTTAATAGGGATAAATGCCAAGTGCTGTACCTAGGGAAAGGAAACCAAATGCACAGTTACAGAATGGGGGACACTTGGCTCAACAATACCACAAGTGAGAAGGATCTTGGAATTGTTGTAGATCACAAACTGAATATGAGCCAGCAATGCGATGTGGCTGCAAAGAAGGCAAATGCTATGTTGGGCTGCATTAATAGAAGTATAGCTTCCAAATCGTGGGAAGTACTAGTTCCCCTCTACTCAGCACTGGTCAGGCCTCATCTTGAGTACTGCATCCAGTTCTGGGTACCACACTTTAAGAAGGATGTAGACAAACTGGAAAGGGTTCAGAGAAGGGCAACAAAGATGATCAGGGGACTGGAAACAAGGCCCTATGAGGAGAGACTGAAAGAGCTGGGCATGTTTAGCCTTCAGAAGAGAAGACTGAGGGGAGATATGATCGCACTCTTCCAGTACTTGAAGGGTTGTCACAGAGGAGGGCCAGAATCTCTTCTCGATCATCCCAGTTTGCAGGACACGGAATAATGGGCTCAAATTACAGGAACCCAGGTTCCACCTAAATATCAGGAAAAATTTCCTGACGGTCAGAGCAATAAGACAATGGAACCTACTACCTAGGGAGGTGGTGAGCTCTCCCACTCTGGAAGCATTCAAGGTGCGACTGGACAGTCATCTGTCAGGGATGCTTTGACCTGGATTCCTGCATTGAGCAGGGGGTTGGACTCGATGGCCTTGTAGGCCCCTTCCAACTCTACTTTTCTATGATTCTATGAAATATAGCAAAACAACATCATGCCCAGTTGGGGGAGAACAGTTACAGCCTGTCCTTTTCTATACATTGCAATGTTAAAGAAGTAATAAGCAATGTATGCAAACACAGGGATGTAGTTAAAATATTGACATGGGAGGTAAACATACATGTTTGGTACCTTTGGTTGTGTATAGCCAGCATCCTTTTTGAATGTCATTCTCATCAATATGGCAAATAGCCCACATAGTCTAGGGCAGCCTTCCCCCAACCTGGTTTCCTGCAGATGTGTTGGACTACAGTTCACACCATCCTCAGGCTGCATGACTTGCTGTCCTCGGACTATGGGAAATGAAAAAGGATTCTGTGTTATATCCCAAGGATATGGATTTTTTCAGGGTATTTCTGTGTTAATTAAAAGATGCAATCCCACCCCCTTCCAAATGTGCAACCTGTTAGGCTGGTGTGTTTCTTTTCTTTTTTTTTTAATATTCTCCTAGCCCTTGTATATCGATCATTTTCTCTATCTTGGCAGCTATCTTTCTGTTACAGCTAACATCGACAGTGAAATCCAGCATCGTCTGAGCTCCGCAAGTGCTGCGTTTTCTCGAATGAAACATAGAGTGTTCGAGGATCGGGATATTTGTAAGAAGACCAAAACACTGGTTTATGAAGCCATTGTATTACCAACTTTATTGTATGCCTGCGAAACATGGACTATCTATAAACGTCACCTCCAACTCCTTGAAAGATTTCATCAACGTTGCCTCCGGAAAATCCTGCGAATTACTTGAGAAGATAGGCGAACAAATGTCAGTGTACTGGAAGAAGCAAAGACTACTAGCATTGAAAAAATGATCCTTCAACGCCAACTTCAGTGGACCGGTCATGTTGTTCGAATGCCTGACTGCCGTCTCCCAAAGCAGTTACTTTATTCCCAACTCAAGGATGGAAAGCGGAATATCGGTCGTCAATCTAAGAGGTTTAAAGATGTTCTTAAGGCTAATCTAAAAAAATGCAATATAAACATCGAAAAACTGGGAAGCTCTGGCCCATGAACGATCTAACTGGAGGTTGGCCTTTCACAAAGGTTCCTATGGACTTTGAAGAAGCCCGAGTGCAAGGTGAAAGGGAGAAACTGTGCTAAGCGAAAAGCACGTCAAATGAATCCCTTTACAAGACCATCTTCCATCTGGTAACCTGTGTCCTCACTGTGGGAAGCTGTGTGGATCTAGAATTGGCCTCCACAGTCACTTACGGACCCATCGCTAGAGTCTACACAATTTTCTTTAGAATTCTCCTCCTTTTAAAATCTCCTTTTTGTAAATTTTCTTTTTTATCCCTGGAAGACAATCTTACTCGGTCACGAGTGATCGCCTGACTGACTGACTGATATTGATGAGGCAGGGTTCTTCTTCTGCATTCTCTCACCAACAATCATCACATTATGTGCCCTTTCACCTTTCTACATGTCACTTCCTGTTCTCTCTCGTCTTCTCTCTAAGGCAAATAATCCCCATCATTTCAGCTTTTCATCATAGACTGCTTCTGTTCCCTTAATCATTTTCTGTGAACAACTTTTGCCAGTGATATGCCAATTGCTCGGATGTCATTGGAGAGCGAGCGCAAAAGGGCATGAATGTAGCTGAAATGAATTAAAGGCACTTACAAAGAATGAAGCCACACAGGCTGCCTATTATAACTCTGCAAAGCCTTTGTAGTCATGTCTCTGCCAGATAAAGGAGGCGGCATATAGTTATGCTGAACTATAGTCTGTGACCTCACACATGGAACTGAGTTAAGTCAACTTAGTTAAATTTTTGGAAAACATCCCATGAAAATAAAAGAGCTCTCCTTCTCCTAGCTCAATGTATTATTCAAAGTCAACAGAAGAGAATCCCACATTGTCCACAAGAGTAGAGCAAAATGGTCAGAACCTATGGCTGGCTGAGACATTATACTTCAGGAGGAATGACGAGAGGCAGTAGGACTTCCATTTGATAACTAGTTAATTTATTCGGAGCACAATCCTGGAGCCCCTAGACAACATCCCAGGAGGCATCGGAGGCAGTGGTTCTTCCCCTCCGAAACTGGAGACAGAGCTCCGACCTTGGACAAGATCCAACTGTGGATCCCACCTCCACTCCCTCCTAGCCCCTTCCAGCCACCACAGAAACCTCAGCAGTTTCCCTCTCCTGAGGTCAGAACTCTGACCTTGGGAATGGAGAGAAATGAGAGTGTCAGTGCTGTAAATATGCTAAATACCCTGATGTGCTGAGTTCAAATCATGCACACAGAGGGAAGGAGAAAAATTCTGGAAATGGTCCCCCCCCCCAAAAAAAAGCTTTATACTGCAGGGAGACAGAGGAGCTGAAGCTACAAAGCACTGTCTCACTGGACAGAGAGATCTTATCAGTTTATAGACATGGTTTTGGGGGCATGCGCCTTGCTAACAGAAGCTGCTAGCTGTGGATGGAAAACACAAGTCATGCGCATTGAGCCCTCATTTCCGAAGACAGAGGTCGGTCTGTGCCACGCCTACATCTCTTTTGGTGCACGCGCACTGTACAATCTGGAATATTTTAAACTTGCAGAGAAAAATACAAATTAGCAAAGAGCTTCAGCCTTTGACACACACACACACACACACTCATTCACCCGCTTCCCCCTCCTTCTACCGCTCTCCTTATAAGGCTATGTGGAATGTAAACACTCTCGGACTTCAACCGCTCTGCCATTAACCATTTCTTGATCAGAATTTTCACAACATCAGCGCCAGGGGTGTGTTGGTGGGCGGGGAAGGAGAGGCCATAGCTCCACTGGATCCAACAGCCTCTCAGTCCCCGCCCCCAGCACAGAGCGGAAGTTTCATCTAATGAAACACCCTCTTCAGGAGGACGAGAAGAGGCAAAAAATGCCTCCGCCGTTCCTCCCACCCTGCCAGCAAGAGTTCGGCAGGGCTTTGGATGGACAGAAGCCTCCAAGATTGGAGCGCTCCATCTTTTAGGCTAGGAGCCCATCGGATTGTGCTCTTACTGAATTGCATTGAAAAGCTCCCCAATAGGCTTACATAATAAACTCAGTAACAAGCTAGGCAGCCCATAGTCTTACAATCTAAAAAGCATGATGCAAAAGGGGAAAGGGTTGGGAAGGAAGGGGGGGGAGGGAGCAAATTCAGGCTCCGGTTCTTAGTCACAAAGTTCTTACAATAACCAGCTTGAATGGAGACAGTGCAGGGAGAAGAGGAGACAAATGAAGCTGGTGTCTCAGCAGAGCCAATGGAGTGGGCCCTGCTGTCCCATCACTCACTCTGCTGCAGCCAGATGGAACGGCTGCTGCTAACTGATGAAGGGGGGGGAAAAAACACCATTAGCCGATACAGGGCACTCCAGGGACTGCACCAAATTTAAACATCTTTTTGCCGGCCCATTGAACAGTCTCTTGTAACTTAAAAGCTGGCACACTCCTATACCAGCAGAAGTTTGTCCAATAAAAGATATCACTATTTGTGTTTCAGATTCAAGGCTTTTCTTCACAGTCAATAGGTAACCCTTGAGTAGAAGTTCTCTTCAGCTCCTTTTATCCTCAAAAGTGGAATTAACGACATGGTTTGCGTTGGAGTGGCAGCTGAGGGAAAAAGAGATGACTTTATCACAGCCCGAGATGATTTCCAGCTGGAGTCATCAGAGGCCAAATGTATTAATTTCAGCTACTCTGTTATCCACTCTCAGTGCAATTCACGCTGATCGCTGCTGTAACCTCTCTTTAGCAACATTTGCTAACCTATCTGGTTCCAATATGTGGCCTGTGATCAACAGTGCCTGAAGTGCATTATGCTTCCTGCTGACAGATGCAAGTTCTTGAATTGTTTTTGAATAAGGGAATTTCTAAACTGCAAGTGTACCAACAGAAAAGCATGCATCTCGTTATCGACATTGGGGTGTGTATGCATGTGAGGATGCCCTGTTTACAATATTAGCTTCTGGAGAAAGCAAGTAGGGCTTTGATTACCACCATAGTAAATCAGCATCCATGAAAGAGACAAAGAAGCATTCACACACTACACAACAACAAACAGATCTTTGCCACAAGTGTATGTATGCTCAACATGGAGCCACCTTGCATCCCAGATCTCCTGATGTGTGTATTTGTATTTTCAAACACTTGTTTCTCAGAGTAACGTTGCATATATATATTGGTGCACACTTTTTAAAAAGAATCATATACTAAACCTAAAATCATCTTGTGTGAAGAGACCCTAAGAAGCAGATTAGTGGTGGAGAGCCAGCAGGCCAGAAGCCAATCAAGGACAGTAAAAGTGTATTTATGCAACATTTATTATCTAGTAATTGAATGGGTTCATAAGAACATAAGAAGAGCCATGCTGGATCAGACCAAGGGTCCATCTAGTCCAGCGTTCTGTTCACACAGTGGCTGCCCGGCTGCCCACAGGATCCCACAAGCAAGACATGAGTGCAACAGCACCCTCCGGCCCATGTTCCCCAGCAACTGGTGTACATAGGCATACTGCCTGTGATACTGGAGGTAGCATATAGGCATCAGGACTAGTAACCATTGATAACCTCCTCCTACATGAATTTGTCTAATCCCCTTTTAAAGCCCTCCAAATTGGTGACCATCATGACATCTTGAGGAAGTGAATTCCATAGTTTAACTATGTGCTGTATGAAGAAGTCCTTCCTTTTATCTGTCCTGAATCTCCCACCAGTCAGCTTCATGTGATGACCCCAGGTTATAGTTTTATGAAAGAGGGAGAAAAAAGGCTCCCTGTCCACTTTCACCACACCAGGCATCATTTTGTACACTTCTACCATGTCTCCCTTCACTCGCTTTTTTTATAAGCTAAACAATCCCAGCTGTTGTAACCTTTCCTCATAGGGGAGTTGCTCCAGCCCCTTGATCATCTTAGTTGCCCTTTTCTGCACCTTTTCCAACTCTACAATGTCCTTTTTTAGGTGTGGTGACTAGAACTGTTCACAGTATTCTAAGTGTGGTGCACACCATGGATTTGTATAAGGGCAGTATGATCTTGGCAGTTTTATTTTCAATTCCTTTCCTAATTATGCCCTAGCAATAGCATGGAGTTTGCCTTTTTCACAGCAGCTGCACGCTGGGTTGACATTTTCATTGAGCTGTCCACCACAAGCCCAAGATCTCTTTCTTGGTCACTCATCACTAGCTCAGATCCCACCAGCTTATACTAGAAGTTGGGATTCCCCCAGGCCCCAGCATGCATTACTTTACACTTGTTTACATTGGACCACACTTACCATTTTGATGCCCATTCTCCCAGTTTGGAGAAATCCTTTTGGAGCATCCTCACAATCCCCCCTCCCTTTTCTTGTTCCTTGAAAGAACAAGGAACAATTTTACATTTGAAGTATAGATTTGTTTGTTTGTTATTTATTTGTTTATTATATTTATACCCCACCTTTTTTCAGTGCAAGGAACCCAAGGCGGCTTACATAATCCATCCTCCTCCTCCTCTCCTTTTTATCCTCACAACAACCCTGTGAGGAAGGATTAGGCTGAGAGTCAGTGACTGGCCCAAAGTCACCCAGTGAGTTTCATGACCGAGTGGGGACTTGAACCCAGATCTCCCGAGTCCCAGTCCAACACTCTCACCACTACGCCACACTGGTTCAGTGCCAAACAGAGTGGTGAAGGTGCCTGGGGAAGAAATATATCAGGTAATTGTACAATCAGGAGTTAGGAAGCAGATGACTGGAGTACACATTGTATTAGCCAACAGCATGCCACAGTGATTAATATAACCGATGCTCACTATGATTTTTAAGATGCGGCCAGCTTGATATTACCGGCTTGCCTTTTTAAAGGGCAAAATTCCATTTTGAAATCAGTATACATATGTCTGTCACTGTGGCTCTCCCCAGCTCCGTTCCCTCTATCCTGCCTGATTAATGGTTGCCCATTCATTCAGAAATACGCGAATTGCAGTCTAGGGGAACTTTCCAGTTCCTGGCCAGATTAGATCAGAGAGGTTGCAACTAGTCTCCTAGAAACAGGGGTTCAGTTCAGCCTGTGGTCACTCCCTCTGAGAACACAGCTTCATAGCTTGGGATTCCTCTGGACCCAGCTTTGACCCTGGGTGCCCAGTTGATAGCCATGGCCAGAGGTATCTTTGCCCAGCTTAGGCTGGTGCACCAGCTATGCCTGTTTCTAGAGAATGCCTATCTGGGCAAGGTAATGTAACCAGCCATCTCTTCTCAATCTGCTGTTTATGTATTCTGAACCAAGGATTCTAATACAAGGTCTCTAGAGCAGGGGTGGGCAACTTGTGGCCCTCCAGATGTTTTGGCCTATAACTCCCATCAGTCCTAGGCAGAATAGCCAATGGTGAGGGATGATGGGAGTTGTAGGCCAAAACATCTGGAGGGCCATAAGTTGCCTCTAGTTTCCTGCATTGAGCAGGGGGTTGGACTCAATGACCTTGTAGGCCCCTTCCAACTCTATGATCCCATGATGAATCTATGCAAAGGCTTCTACCAGTCTCTTACATAATACTATGTCTTGTTTAATCATTATTTAAGTACCATCACATATAGTGCTTGGTAAGTCCAAATAAGTCCAAAACCAATTGTTAAGTACTGCCCACTTAAGTCAGTCTTTCCTTTGCAGCTCTTTCTCTTGCAACTTTCTCTGCTGCTTTAGGAAGAGAGGCTGGTTCTTTGCTTCACTCTCTGCCATTCTAGTATAAACTTCTTGAGAAAATGGGTGCCAGTCATTTTCACACAGAAAGGAAAGTTTCAGCCCTTTATAATACAAAAAGAAAATAGCCAGAACAAATAGTAATAATATTTCAAATCTTCCAACACAGTAACTCAACTCCTAACTGCATTGTGGGTGGAGTCTACTTCCCTTTTCATTCCTCATGTAAGAATTAGATATTGTTTATTTCCCAAAGTATATTAAGTAAAATACAAAGGACAGAAATTAAAAGAAGCCAGAGAACTCACCCTGAATGGGGGCCCCAGTCTAGTGATAAATGAGGCCTAAAATATGTAAGGAACTCAATGCCCAGGTCATAAGGATGGCATGGGATTAGTAGATGATAAATTATGCTTAGACAGGGATGCCATTGAATAAGTAGGTAACAGATAAATGAGGAATCCTCCCTTTCTGGAAAAACAGACCAGGCATAAAAATGTGTCAAAAGAAGAGGTGTCTGCTGATGGGAGAGTAAGAGGTCAAAGTTAAGATAAAGTTAAGGTATGTGTAGAAGAGCCAATAGGAAATTAGGGTAAGGGGATACAACACAACAAGAGGAGGGACTGTAAACAGGGGCGGGGAATAATGTATTCTGTTTAGGCGGTCGGGATAGGCTGTGAACCTCAAAGTACCCAGCCAATGGGGGAATGAGGGAGGAACCCTGTGGCCGGGCATAGGGAATAAAAACACGCTGTTTGAATGTTAAGGTGTGCCTACCTGCATAGTGCACCCACTCTTGCAAGACTGTATTCAATAAAAAGTGCT
Organism: Shinisaurus crocodilurus; assembly: GCA_021292165.1. Taxonomy (NCBI): domain Eukaryota; kingdom Metazoa; phylum Chordata; class Lepidosauria; order Squamata; family Shinisauridae; genus Shinisaurus; species Shinisaurus crocodilurus. The sequence goes on from CM037876.1 coordinate 295,309,590, forward strand.
TTGCTTTCACCAATTTTCTTGTCCAGAGAACTCTTTCTTTTTACAGGACTTGAACAAAGTCACTTCTAACAAATTGGGGGCTCGTCCGGGATCCTGCCATCACAGTCGCTGGCTGCCATTGCCAACCAATGGGAAGACGCGTCCTACTGAGTTCAGTAGTCTCCTTGGTGCCAAGGGTGGTCAGTGACGGACTGGCCAAGGAAACCCGAGATGCTGGACTGGTGAAAGGCACTTAGGAGAAACTGGTTGGGTAGGCACGAGATCGGTCAACCAGGCAACTCTGTGCACAGACCAAGGTAAGAAAAATTGGGCTATTTATTTTACCTTGGTAGTTGGGATAAGGGCAGGAAAATTTTCCCTTAAGTACTGCTCTTGGATATCGAGACTGAATGTGGAGTGTGTGAGACGTGTCCCAGACACGAAGTGAGTGTGGAGTCCCAATCTGCGGTTCCGTTACCTCCGCGAGGAGTGCAGCCAGAGAAGGACGAAGTGGTTGGTTAACAAGGAATGTGAAAGGGTCTCGATGGGGAACTATAGTTCCAAGGTTGGGTCAGGAAAGATCCAGGAAGAAAAGGTGCCTAGGGAAAGGATTGATATTCCGCCAGATAGTCCCTTAGGGTGGATGTTAAAACTATGGAAGGGAATTCCATGTACTCAAAACAAGGATAAAAAGAAAATGATAAATTTCTGTTGTTTTGTTTGGACTAAGGAGAGTATTAGACCACCTGCAGTCTTCTGGCCTAAGTTTGGGGCAGGGGAAATGTGGCTGTGTCAGACATTAAACATCCATGTAAATAATAAAAGACCATATTCTCAAGAAGAATCTGATTATGCCAAATGTTGGGTGGAGAATGGGATAGAAAACATATGCTACCTAGGGGAAAAGACAAAGAAAGAGAAAGAAAAAGTTTCTGAGAAAGACCCTGAATGTTGGGACCCTCTGTCTCGGCTACCGCCACCATATGCACCCCTGGGTGGAGGGGAAGGGGCTGGCAGAGCCGACCCAGAAGTCCCAGCTGAAACAGCACCCCAGGCTAGGGAAGCCCGTGTGACTAGAGAGGTAGCCCAATTAAAAAAAGACACACAAAATCTTCCCTTCCTGAGGGAACTCGGAGAAGAACCAAGAGTGCCACACTAGGGTCAGATAGAGACAAATGGGGAAGATCAGAGGATCCATCCCCAGATGTGACTCACGGAGGGACAAACATGTACCCTCTGAGGGAAGTCCCGACAGGTCCAGGGCAAATGGGGTATGTAAATGCCCCACTTAATAGTTCAGACATAAGAATTTTTAAGAAGGAAATGAAGCCTCTGATGGAAGACCCAGTGGGGCTGGGAGAACAAATAGATCAATTTTTGGGACCTAATATGTATACATAAGAGTTGGTGTCCATCTTGGCCATCTTGTTCTCTGGGGAAGAACGAGCCATGATCAGAAGGGCAGCCCTGTCTGAATGGGACAAGGAACACCCTCCTGGACAAGGGGTGGAATCAGCTGATCAAAAGTATCCCAGTCTTGACCCTGGGTGGGATCACCAGAGGAATTCACACAGGACTAAAATGAAAGACCTTAGGACCTTAATGATCAAAGGAATTAAACACGCAGTCCCTAGGTCCCAGAATTTGACCAAAGCCTTTGAGGTACAGCAGGACAAGGAGGAGTCACCATCTGACTTCCTTCAAAGACTAAAAGATCAAATGAAGAAATATTCTGGTATGAGCCTTGAAGATCCAGTGAGTCAGTCCCTCTTAAAAGTCAATTTTGTGACGAAGTCATGGCCAGATATTAAAAAGAAACTTGAAAAAATAGACAACTGGAGTGATAAAAATATTGAGGATTTATTAAGAGAGGCACAAAAAGTGTATGTAAAAAGGGAGGATGAAAAACAGAGGAAGAATATAAAATTGATGGTGAATACAGTAGACCAAGTTATGAAGAAAAAGATGGAGGCTAATGGTCAGAAGGGACAACAAGGAAAAATGGGGAGGGGAAAGTGGAAACAGGGAAAACCAGGCTCAAACAGACAAAATCAGGACGGGCAGTTGGGGACAGGAAGAGGTCAAGAAAGGGGAGGACAGAGAGCTGGATGTTTCCAGTGTGCACAAGAGGGACATTTTAAAAGAGAATGTCCTGAGATCCAAAGGGAAGAAAGGATTATCCCACTAATGAATATAGAAGAGGATTAGGGGAGTCAGGGGTATCCTTTTAAAAGGACCCACCGGGAACCCTTGATAAATTTAAAGGTGGGGTCAGGAGAAGAGGATACAGTATTTCTTGTAGATAGTGGAGCAGAAAGAACCTCCCTTAATTACAGACCTGTAGGAACCCAATTGTCCAACAATTTTGTACTAGCGTCAGGGGTAGGAGGCCAAATTCGGACCCCAATGTTTGAACCAATGCAAATTAAACATAAGAAAGAAGAAACAACATGTCAGCCTCTTTACTTACCAGAATTAAGCCCTTTTAAGCCTGTTTAAGCCCTGTTGCCCTGGTTCCTCCCGCCAAAACAACGTCGGCGGGGCTCCAGAAGCGACGCGAAGGTAGGTGGCTGGTGGGGGGGCGGGCGGGCACACGCGGGGGGGGGAGGTGCAGTGGCAGCGGCGGCAGCGGGGGGGAGGCGCGGCGGCGGCAGCTGGCAGGAAGGCGCGGCGGAGGTGGCAGGCGGGGCAGGAGCGCGCCGGTGGCGAGGAAGGAGCGCAGCGTTTCTGCGCCCTCTTCTGCCACGCGCCCTAGGCAGCCGCCTGGGTCTGCCTAGCGGTAGCGCCAGCCCTGAAAGAAATGGTAGTAAAGGTGGCAGTTCTTTCAGAGGAAGATATCAAAGAGATAAACCCCGAAGTATGGGTTAAAGAGGGGAATAGAGGAATTTTAGATATACCTCCATTAAAACTAAAGTTAAAAAGGAAGGTGAAGTAGTATGTCAGAAACAGTATCCTTTGCCATTGGAAGGAAGGAAGGGCTTGAAGCCAGTCATAGAAACTCTGGTGCAAGATGGGTTGTTAGAACCTTGCATGTCACCTTATAACACCCCTATAACTACCAGTAAAGAAACCAGATGGTAGTTACAGATTGGTGCAGGACCTAAGGAAGTTGAACCAAATAGTTCAGACCAGACATCCTGTAGTTTTTTTTTTCTTTTTCATAGATCATAGAGTTGGAAGGAGCCTACAAGGCTATCGAGTCCAACCCCCTGCTCAATGCAGGAAACTAGAGGAGGGGTCTCCCATCCAAGTAACAACCAGGCTTGACCCTGCTTAGCTTTCCACGCTCAGACAAGCTGAGCCAGCATAAGCCACATACACTAACCCATACACTCTTTTAAGCAAAATTCCACATGAACATGGGTGGTTTAGTGTAATTGATCTTAAAGATGCATTTTGGACCTGTCCTTTGGCTGAGGAGAGTAGGGATATGTTTGCCTTTGAGTGGGAGGATCCAAATACTGGAAGAAAACAACTATTCCGATGGCGAGTCCTCGTACAAGGATTCACTGAGAGTCCAAACTTGTTTGGACAAGTATTGGAACAACTCTTAGAGCAATTTAAAATGCCATCAGGAATGTTCCTCCTCCAGTATGTGGATGACCTTCTAATCTTAGGGAAAAAGAAAGGCCCAGTGGCGGAGGCCACAAAAGCGCTGTTAAATTTTCTAGGACAGAAAGGACTGAGGGTGTCAGAGTCCAAACTTCAATTTGTAGAAAGGGAAGTAAAATATTTAGGGCATCTCATAAGTGAGGGGAAAAGAAGAATTAGCCCCGAAAGAGTAAAAGGGATAGTCGAAACACCCCTACCCAAGACGAAAAGGGAATTGAGAAAGTTCCTAGGATTAACAGGATACTGTAGGTTGTGGACAGATTCCTATGCGGCTAAAACTAAAGGACTGTATCTGAAATTATTGGAAGAAAAGCCAAATGAATTAGTGTGGACAGATGGAGGAAAAGAATTGATAAAAATCCTAAAGCACGATCTGATAACTGCTCCAGTATTGGCTCTTCCTTCTTTAGACAAACCATTTCATTTGTTTGTCAGCATACAAGAGGGAACAGCTTTGGGAGTGCTCACCAAGAAATGGGGAGGACAGCGAAAGCCAGTAGCATACCTATCAAAAATTCTGGATCCGGTCTCCCGAGGATGGCCAGAATGTATTCAGGCAATATCAGGAACAGCTCTGTTGGTAGAAGAAAGCAGGAAGCTAACTTTTGGAGGGGCACTAGTGGTCAGTACGCCTCATCAAGTTCGCACCATTTTGACACAAAGGGCAGGGAGATGGCTAACAGATTCTAGAATCTTGAGATATGAAGCGGTTTTAATGGAAAAAGAGGATTTAATCCTTACCACTGAAAATTGTCTGAATCCAGCCACGTTTCTGACAAAAGGGGAACATGAGTGTGAAAATTTAGAACACAATTGTCTGGATATCATTGAATATCAGACCAAAGTGAGACAAGACTTGAAAGACCTTCCACTGCATGAGGGAACTTGCCTATTTATAGATGGGTCCTCCCGTGTATTAGAAGGAAAAAGACACAATGGGTATGCCGTAATAGATGGCAACACTAAAGAACTAACAGAATCAGGAAGGTTGCCCAATAACTGGTCAGCCCAAACCTGTGAACTGTATGCTTTAAATCAAGCCCTCAAGGCTTTAAAAGAAAAAGATGGGACCATCTATACGGATTCTAAATATGCTTATGGAGTAGCACATACATTTGGAAAAATATGGCACGAGAGGGGATTAATCAATACCAAAGGAAAAGAACTAGTACATGGGGAACTAGTACAAGAAGTGTTAGAAAATTTACTTTTGCCTAGAGAAATAGCGGTGGTCCACATAATTGGTCACCAAAGAGGTGCATCCTTTGAAGCAAGAGGGAATGCATTAGCGGATGAAGCAGCTAAAGAAGCTGCTAGGGGAGAAGAAGTAGTAAAAATGAACATGCTAACCCCTAGGTTGCCAAAAACAAAAGAAAGGCCAGTATGGATGGAAAGGGAAAGGTTAGGACTAAAAGAATTAGGAGCAACTGAAGTAGAAGAGGGGAAATGGATACTCCCCGATGGCAGAGAAATGGTCAACAAACAAATAATGAGAGAAATTATGGCTATTTTACATGAAGGGGGCCATTGGGGAGTCCAAGCAATGTGTGATTTGGTACTTAGAGAATATGGGTGTATGGGGATACACACAGTAGCAAAGCAGATCTGCGAACGGTGTATGATCTGCAGAAAAATCAATAAAAAGGTGTTAAGAAAGCAACCACCAGGTGGGCGCAAGCCAGGATTGCATCCTTTCCAAAGTATCCAGGTTGATTTTACAGAACTCCCTCCAGTAGGCAGGTTGAAATACATACTGGTCTTAGTAGATCATTTAACCAACTGGGTAGAAGCATATCCAGTGTCAACTGCCACTGCAATGGAGTAAGTAAAATTATCCTGGAACACATTTTGCCCAGGTATGGAATAGTGGAACATATTGATTCAGACCAGGGGAGTCATTTTACTTCCAAGGTATTGAAAGGAATCATGTAGGGAGTGGGAATTAGTTGGGATTATCATACACCATGGCATCCTCCATCCTCTGGAAAAGTGGAAAGAATGAATCAAACGTTAAAAGCCACCTTGCACAAATTGATTTTGGAAACTAAATTACCTTGGACTAAATGTTTGCCCCCCGCTTTGTTAAGGATAAGGACCGCCCCACGGAAGGATATAGGAGTATCCCCATATGAGATGCTGTTTGGTCTTCCATACATGGGTCAACTTGGAGAATTGCCCCAATATGAGACCAAAGATCGGTTTTTAAAACAGTATATACTTGGGCTGTCGTCTTCTTTATCTTTTCTTAGGAGGAAAGGACTCCTAGCGCAAACACCACCCCTGGAATTCGCAGTCCACAATATACAACCAGGACAGTGGGTGTTGATCAAATCGTGGAAAGAAGCCAAACTCCAACTGGTGTGGGAGGGGCCTTTCCAAACGTTCCTGAATACAGAAACCGCAGTCCGGACAGCCGAAAAAGGGTGGACTCACTATACGCGAGTGAAAGGGCCTGTGGAAGAACCTCCAAATGCTAACACTTGGACAGTAATTAAAACACAAACACCCACGAAAATAGTTCTTAAGAAAGTTACCCATTAGATGGACAATACCATAGGAGATTCTGTACCAGGGTGGGATGCGGGACCAGATAACAACCCGGATTGGGATCCAGAGGAAAGATATGCAACAATAGTAGGTCCATTAGTGGACAGCTGGACTACAGGCCCAGGATCATCTGTGATCTGGGAAGAAATCTTGTGCCCATTCTGGGAATTAAGGATAGAGAAAGGGGACTTAGCGTTACCTAAATTAGGAACTGGGGAGCCAATTCAGTTTTGGGTCATAAGATACTGACGGGTAGGAACTCAAGGACAGTGGCATGAGTGGTTTTTTCTTAGGAAAATAGGGGTCCGAGAAGTAGAAGGATATGAGTTACAAAACGAATTGGCAGTTCAAAATCGAGGCATTAGGCATTGGGCCCACCAGGTGATCCAATTACCTCCACAGCTGAATAATTTCCATGAGTTGGAATGTAAGCAGTGTAAGTCAAGATTTGGATCAAATAAGGGAGGACTACTAAAACTGGACGATTCAGACGAAAGCGGAACGGACGAGGAACTCCCATACACAACCTCTGATCCTTGGGAAGGAGAAACAAAGGGGTACATGTATTGTGGAGAAGGACTGTGGGCAGACCTGTAGTGAATGGGAGGGCCAAGTCCACTAGTGCTATAAACTAGATCCTTACCTGTCCAAATCCAAGGTCAACAAAAGGTGATAATTGTGCAAAAGAAGTCCCGAGGTGGAAGACCTCAAATAATAGGAAATATTACTGTAGACATAGGATCCACACCCAGAGAGATCCCTCCAGGGGGAATCCCTTTGTTCCCAGGGTGGAGGATACAATATAATGCAAACTAGAGAATTAGTTGTAGCTGAAATAATCTTTGTAATCTTTCTTATTCTTAGTGGGTTAGTAACTATATGTTATATCTATAAACACAAGTTCTTTGGGATTTCCGTCTCAAAAGAATTGACAGAGGATTAGAAACTTTCAGTTCCTTAAAAAGATTGTAACCATGACAGCCCAATTAATTTGTATAGGTATACTGATATCTCTGGTTGGCAACACCTCCACTACATTTGTAATAAAAATTAGAGAAAGTAGTCAGACTCAAGTTGTAAAATTCGATGCCTGCAGCTTGTTGAACTGTGGAGATTTGAACACTCAGAGACAGTGGAGTTCCCAAGACAAATATATGTGTGTAGGGACGCCCTGTCGTTACTGGTCCGAAGCCTTGTGGACCACAAAATCCCAAGGATGGACGGCAGCGTCTCCTCACTCTAGAATAAAAAGTATGGTTTCAATTCGTAAAGGTCCTACTCGGTCAGATTGTAAAGAGAGGACTTGCAATCCAGTATGGGTATCCATCGCCCAAACATCTTGGAATGAATATCCCTCTGGTGGCCAGCCAACCAAATTCTCAATAAATCAAACTTCGTTTGGCATGGGAATAAGTGTTTCTGGAACTGACCCCGTTGCATGCTGTTTTAGATTAAAACCTAATCTACCAAACAGATTAGGTAGACCAAACCTTAGAGGCAACTGTCATGCCCAAACTTTTCAAGCTCCTCTGAATGACCCGAAGGTAGTGACAGTAGTTGAGATTGAAGATCTGCGCCAAACATTTGAAGTAGAAACAGGGTATGGAGACACGAACACCTGGGTTGAATGGGTGAAGTATACTGCTAAAAGTTTGAACAAAAGTAACTGTTATGCCTGTGCATCAGGAAGGCCTGTAGCACAAGTAATTCCCTTTCCTCTGGATTGGAACAAGGACCCCCTGGGAATGAGTTGTATAATAGCTCTGTTCCAGCATAAAGATGCTTGGGGAAATGAGACTTGCAGGTCTCTATCCCTATTGTTCCCAGCTTTAAAGTCCAAAAGTCAAAGAATGCCTCCGACATTCTCTACTAGGCACGTCAATCACACTGCTTGTTTCTCACGACAGGTGGGGGGGGGGGGGTTGGCCAGGCCAATGGGAGAACTGAACATATGTAAGGAGGTATTGGACATCACATTAAGCAATGGGAATTACTCTAACTTGAGAGTGGCCAGAGCTGACTTATGGTGGTATTGTGGGGGAAAGTCTATAAGACCAACCTTACCCGCCAATTGGACTGGGACTTGTGCTATAATACAATTAGCAGTACCATTCACCTTGGCCTTCAAAAAGGAAGTTAAACCCGAATGGCATAGTCGGAACAAAAGGAATGTACTAGTTACATCCTTTGATAAAGGGATATATATTGATGCCATAGGGGTGCCCCGAGGAGTTCCAGATGAATTTAAAGCCCGAAATCAAATAGCTGCCGGATTCGAGTCTGCTCTCTTTTGGTGGTCAACCATAAATAAAAATGTTGATTGGATTAATTACATCTTTTACAATCAACAGAGATTCATAAACTATACCCGAGATGCAATAAAAGGGATAGCGGAGCAATTGGATGCCACCAGTCGAATGGCTTGGGAAAATCGGATGGCTTTGGACATGGTTTTAGCAGAAAAAGGTGGGGTCTGTGTAATGTTAGGAGGACAGTGTTGTACCTTCATACCCAACAATACTGCTCCTGATGGGACAATAACAAAAGCTCTAGAGGGTCTCAATACCCTGGCAGCAGAACTTGCTGAGAACTCAGGAATAAATACTTCATTGACAGGATGGTTAGAAACATGGTTTGGGAGGTGGAAAACCTTAGTAGTCTCAATGTTTACTTCCCTAATTGTGGTAGGAGGAGTCTTAGTAGCGTTAGGATGTTGTATTATCCCTTGTGTCCGAGGACTAACACAAAGACTTATTGAAACCGCCCTATCTAAGAAAATGTCACTGACTCCTCTGGCTTACGATACTAGTATGATGGTATTAGAAGACGAAACGTCTCCACCATACTATATTAAGATGGAGGAAATTGACTAAAGTGTTGGAAAAGAAAAGAGTAAAAAGAAAAAGAGGAGGGATTGTAAGAATTAGAGATTGTTTCTTTCCCAAATTATTTTAAGTAAAATACAAAGGACAGAAATTAAAAGAAGCCAGAGAACTCACCCTGAATGGGGGCCCCAGTCTAGTGATAAATGAGGCCTAAAATATGTAAGGAACTCAATGCCCGGGTCATAAGGATGGCATGGGATTAGTAGATGATAAATTATGCTTAGATAGGGATGTCATTGAATAAGTAGGTAACAGATAAATGAGGAATCCTCCCTTTCTGGAAAAACAGACCAGGCATAAAAATGTATCAAAAGAAGAGGTGTCTGCTGATGGGAGAGTAAGAGGTCAAAGTTAAGATAAAGTTAAGGTATGTGTAGAAGAGCCAATAGGAAATTAGGGTAAGGGGATACAACCAGGGCCGGCGCTACCGCTAGGCAAACTAGGCGGTTGCCTAGGGCGCGCGGCTGAAGAGGGCGCGGAAATGCTGCGCTCCTCTTCGCTGCCGCTGCGCCGCCCCCGCCAGGCCTCCGCTGCGCTGCCCCCGCCAAGCCTCCGCCTCTCCGCCCGCCGCTGCTGCGCCTCCCCACCGTCCCGCCCGCCGCTGCCACGCCTCTCCCCGCCCGCCTGCCCGCCCGCTCGCCGCTGCGCCTCCCCCCGCCTGCCCGCCCGCCCGCTCGCTCACCGCTGCGCCTCCCCCTGCCCTCCCGCTCGCTGCCGCTGCGCCTCCCACTGCCATCGCCACCCCCCCGACCCCCCATCACCTACCTTCTCCGCGTCGCGTCGCTTCCGGAGCCCCGCCCACGTTGTTTTGGCGGGAGGAACCAGGGCAACAGGGCTTAAACAGCCCTGTTGCCATGGTTTCCCCGGCAAAAAACAGCGCGGGGGTCCCATCGCGTCACTTCAGGAGGAGGAGGAAGAGGAGGCAGCAGCAGCAGCAGCAGCAGCTGCCAGGGCGGGGGGGGGAAGGTAGGTTGGTGGTGGGGGCGCAGGGTTTTTTTTTTTGCAGAGCAGGATTGCTTTGGAGAGGGGGGGGCGCTAAATATTATTTCGCCTGGGGCGCCAAACTGCCCTGCACCGGTCCTGGATACAACACAACAAGAGGAGGGACTGTAAACAGGGGCGGGGAATAATGTATTCTGTTTAGGCGGTCGGGATAGGCTGTGAACCTCAAAGTACCCAGCCAATGGGGGAATGAGGGAGGAACCCTGCGGCCGGGCATAGGGAATAAAAACATCAAAGTGACCTCGATAGGCTGGAGCGCTGGGCCGAAAACAACAGAATGAAATTTAATAGGGATAAATGCCAAGTGCTGCACCTAGGGAGAGGAAACCAAATGCAGAGTTACAGAATGGGGGACACTTGGCTCAACAATACTACAAGTGAGAAGGATCTTGGAATTGTGGTAGATCACAAACTGAATATGAGCCAGCAATGCGATGTGGCTGCAAAGAAGGCAAATGCAATTTTGGGCTGTATTAATAGAAGTATAGCTTCCAAATCGCGGGAAGTGATAATTCCCCTTTACCTCGGCACTGGTTAGGCCTCATCTTGAGTACTGCGTCCAGTTCTGGGCACCTCACTTTAAGAAGGACATAGACAAACTGAAGAGGGTTCAGAGGAGGGCAACAAGGATGATAAGGGACTGGAAACAAGGCCCTATGAGGAGAGACTGAAAGAACTGGGCATGTTTAGCCTTCAGAAGAGGAGACTGAGGGGAGATATGATCGCACTCTTCCAGTATTTGAAGGGATGTCACACAGAGGAGGGCAAAGATCTCTTCTCGATCATCCCAGTTTGCAGGACACGGAATAATGGGCTCAAGTTACAGGAACCTAGATTCCACCTAAACATCAGGAAAAATTTCCTGACTGTCAGAGCAATAAGACAATGGAATCAACTACCTAGGGAGGTCGTGGGCTCTCCCACTCTGGAGGCATTCAAGGTGCAGCTGGACAGACATCTGTCAGAGATGCTTTGACCTAGATTCCTGCATTGAGCAGGGGGTTGGACTCGATGGCCTTGTAGGCCCCTTCCAACTCTACTTTTCTATGATTCTATGATTCTATGCTGTTTGAATGTTAAGGTGTGCCTACCTGCATAGCGCACCCACTCTTGCAAGACTGTATTCAATAAAAAGTGCTTTGCTTTCACCAATTTTCTTGTCCAGAGAACTCTTTCTTTTTACAGGACTTGAACAAAGTCACTTCTAACACTCACTCCCTGGCCATGATGGAGGATGCCCCAAACTTCAGTTTTCTACTAGGGATGTGCAGAAATGACCTACAGTCCATAATTCTTAAAGAAATATACACAGTTGCATTACAGTAATACATGCCTTAATTACATCATGACTGCAGGTGTTGGGAGCATTTCACCCCATTGCTGAAACAACGGTATTAGCTCCTTGTTTGTTTCTAGGCCCAATTAATTAGTGCTGGTTTTGCCCTTTACAGCCCTATACCAGGGGTGGGGAACCTCTTTCAGCCCAAGGAAGAAATTCAATTTCAGAGAAGCTCTCAGGGGCTGCATTCCAGAGGTGGGAGGAGGCACAGGAAAGGGGCAAGGCCAAAGGCAAAGTGGTGAGACCAAAAATCCCAACATATTGTAGCTTAAGGCTTTTAAAGCCAGCATCTAATCCTTAGGAGAGACGTTTCAACTTTTTAGAATGGGGGGGAAATGCACAAAAGCCATGAAACCACCAAAGGGGTGATGGATGTGTTAGAAAAATCTGCCCCCCCCACTGGCCTAACTTACCCATCTGCTTTTTTGCCTACACTAACCAAAGGCCTCTGAAAGATTGTTTTGTTCCTTGTAATGTTACATGCCGTCTCCCCCTCCCAGATGTGTCCTTTGCCGCCACAGTTAGAATTTCTTTGAAGCCTAGCAAGGATTGATAAGGAGTTTCAAGGATAGCAAACTCTTAGAATGCCCATATCAAATCCAGCAGGAGGGAGGGGTAATAAAGCGCTTAGTTAGCATGATCAGACGAATGCATTTGATTTGCTAGAATAATCAGACAAATGTGCTTTGTATGATGTGTTCCCATAATTCCCTGCTATAAAAGGCGAACCCCATCTTTCTTCCTTGGTTCAACTCTTGTTTATGGCGTGAGCCTCTCGAGTTGGATCTTCTGCACAGAATAAAACTTTGAAAAACTTCACCCTGGGCCTGGTGTGCTGCTTCACTTTTCCTTGAGTATTGGCTCTCTGGGAAAAGACTTCTGAGCATATTTTTGCAACAGATGGGGGAAAGAGGTGTGGCCATCTGGGAAACCCCAGAGAGCTGGGTTGGAATCCCAGACAGGGCCGGATTAAGATAGGGGCTGTTGGAGCGGCAGCCCCAGGCCCCTAGCAGAAAATAGGCCCACATTTTTTATAGGGACGCGCGGCGCGATAGTTAGCTCTGATCGTTATCATTCAGCATAATTAATGATTTTTTCAAGATTAGAAAGGTGTTCTAAGCACATCTGCATTACAGGCTTGAGGCAAGACCTAGCAAGAACTGTTGTTCTCAAATTAGCATTTCAGTAGCTTTTTGCATTTCAATCACTGTTACTACATTTCTTTGTGAGAACTTCTAGCACATGGGGGGCTTGCTAGGGTCTGTAATATTCAGATTTAGAAGGGACCTCTCTCTCCAGCCTCGAGCAAAAGATCTTTCTGATTCGCAGCTCAATTGTTCAAATGCTAGTTTAACAAAAAAACAAAAACGAAACAAAGCAACAAGAACAACACAATTATTCTTGGTCAAGCAAAGCTTCCTGGCTTTTTGTTGTGGCTGCTTTTTTTTTTTTTAATAAATAATTTGGGGGAAATTGGGAAGACCCTTACTGATGAGCTGCAGGAGTTTTTGAGTTTTTGCTCCGTCAAGCGACCCCTCTCTGCCCACCCGCCTCCAAAATCTCCACCATGACTTCTGCTTGCTATGGGACAAACCTCTGGGATGGTCTTTACCTGCCGCTGGTCCTGATGGCCCTCCTCTGCACAGGTAAGGTTCAAAAGTTTGACTCTTTTGATCTGCAAGTTCTCCTTCTCCTTCTCCTTTTTTTCTGTAAAAGGGCTTTCCCTCTTTTGTGAGCCAAACTGAACGTAAGAGAGGGCTGTGTGTTTGTGGGTGTGTGTGTCTGCCTTTTGGGGGTGTTGATCCTCCTGCCGCCTGCAAAATGTCACCTGCTTGGCTAATACTGTGTGTGTGTGTGTGTGTGTGTGTGTGTGTGTGTGTGTGCATGTGCGCTTTCATGGGGAATTGTGTGGCATTTTAAGTTTTATTTTGAAAAAACCCCAGAGAACAGAGTTCACCAAATATCCCTCTTGGATATTTTGGACTACAGTTCTCATTTGCCTCAGGCAGCATGGCCAGTGGCTGGGGAAGATGGGAGCTGGGGCCCCAAACATTTGGAAGGGCCCCGGTTGGGGAAGACTGCCCTAGAGGTTAAAAAACGTGGAGGTACTTATCATCAACGATATGTGATGAGTTTATTGAACTGATTGGTCAGCAAGTGCTGCAGCAAATCATAAACGAGATAAAAGAAGCCAAATATTATTCAATTTCTGTTGACTCCACCCCTGACATAGCACACTGTGATCAACTAACAATTATATTTCGCTATGGACCTAGTGGTCCAGTGGAGCGTTTTACGAAATTCATTCCAATGCACGGACACACTGGTATGGAGCTAGCAAACATTATTTTGCAGTTCATGGATGAAAATGGAATTTCCATCAAAGACTGCAGGGGTCAGTCTTATGATAACGGATCTAATATGAGTGGCAAATATAATAGTATGCAGGCCTTAATTTGGGGAAAAAACCCACTTGCTGAATACATTCCTTGTTGTGCACATTCACTTAATCTTGTTGGACAAAATGCCGTAAACAGCTTTCCAGTTGCAGTTTCGTTCTTTAATTTTGTGCAGCAGTTGTATCGTTTTTTTTCTGCTTCAACTCATCAATGAAATCTGTTAACAGATAGTTTCAAACTATGTGGTATACCGACATTAAAAAGGTTATCTGATACACGTTGGTCTGCTCACCATGATGCTGTGAATGCCTTACAAAAAGGCTATAGTACTATCAGAGATGTCCTTTCAAATATTATGAATGATGAATCCACAAAGGGAGAGGTCTGTTTACAAGCAAAGGGCCTAAATAATGTCATGGATCAATTGGAAACTGGAATAATGATTGTTGAAGTATGGTCTGTCATTTTACCAAGGTTTCACAGAACCAGTCAGTGTCTCCAAGATGCAAAATTAGATCTGCATACAGCAACAGACATGCTGAACTCTCTAAAGGATTTTGTGCAGTCTCTCCGTTCTAGATTCTCTGAATTTGAACAGCAGGGTAAAAATATTTCCGGATGCGAGGAGTACCAGCTACAACGTGGAAGGAAAGTGAAAAGAAATAGGAGGTGGGACTATGGTGATGCAGAAGATGCTAATGCTGATATGACACCCTCTGAGAGGTTTAAAGTGCATACCTTTTATCCTATAATTGACCAATTGACAGAATCACTGAGGCACAGGCAAGCAGCATACAATATAATTCAAGAAAGATTTGGATTTCTATCAGAAATATGCACTCTAGCAGCTGATAGTCTACGTTCCAGAGCCACTACACTAGTGTCAAAATATCCTGAAGATCTTGAACCCCTGTTTGCAGACGAAATTGTACAGTTTTCATCTATTTTCAAAATGTACCAATCCTCCACTGCAAATCAAGACATTCATGGGAGTCAAGAAACACAAATGTACAAGTTTATGATTGCACAATCTCTAGTCGGTGCATTTCCAAATACATTTGTGACCCTCCACATGTATTTGTGTTTAATGGTCAGCAACTGCAGTGGTGAGCGTTCATTTTCAGCATTAAAATGTGTGAAAAATAAACTAAGGTCTTCCATGGGTCAGGAGCGTTTAAATGCGCTCTCTCTGTTGTGCATTGAAAATGGTTTGCTGAACGAGCTTAATCTTGATTCTACAATTGAGGAATTTGCAAGTAAAAAAGCAAGAAAAGTTAATGTGTAATTTTATTTTAATCTACCAGCTTGATTCATTTAGTTTAAATGCAGGTTAGAGTTCAGTGAATAACCTGTTTGTGTGTTTAAAACTAGTGGTTGCTATTTATTTCAAGAGTTACTACGGTTTTATTGAGTTAACAAGCTTATTGTTTACAAAAAAAGAAATATTTTCAATATGTTTCTGTTTTGGCACTTTAATGGTAATTAAAATATTTAATTTGTTTTAATATAAAATTGCGTCTTCATTTTATTTATTTCCATAAAAAGGCCCACCAAAATCCTCAGCACCAGGCCCATAATGCTCTTAATCCGGCCCTGATCCCAGAAGGGCTGGATTTGGGGCCCATGCCTGAGCTTCCTTGTCCTTGCCATATACAGTTTAGGCCCAGTTTCCTACACCTTTAGAGACTTGGTTTTATTGCTCGCCTACCATAATTATATGTGATTCTTTTTTTGGGGGGGGGGTTGTTATTCTGGCTTTTTATTATGTTTTATGCTTCTTACTATACCTGTTCTAAAATGGTTTTACTGATGGGTTTTTTGTTGTTTGTTCGTATTGTATTTTAGTATTCTTGTAAGCTGCTTTAAACTATGTGAAGAAATATTTGAATAAATCTTAATTTGACTTAGCATGACAAGAGGAAGGATTTCTTATACTTGCCTAATTGGCTTTTCACAAGCTCTGCCTCATGCTGCCTCTAGTGACTGGTAAAATATTGATTGGTCCACCACCATTCCCCCAGTTCTGGCACTTCCCCCCCCCCCCATATTAAAGGGCAGGACTGTCGTTTCTTAGGAGATTTTAAAGGCGCAATCCTAAACATGTTTAGAGAGAAAAAGGCCAATTAATGCTGTGCCATTTGGTTTTACCAATGTGCCAAGTCTAGATGGGGATGAAACTATTCAGGTTTCACCAGGGCTGGATTAAGACCAGTTGATGCCCTAAGGCTAGCACAGCCCAATAATGGTGCCCCCTCAGCCCTTCCCTTGCTTATTTATTTATTTATTTATTATATTTATACCCCGCCTTTTTTCCTCTTGCAAGGAACCCAAGGCGGCTTACATAATCCTCCTCCTCCTCCTCTTCCCCATTTTATCCTCATAACAACCCTGTGAGGTAGCTTAGGCTTGCTGGAAAGACATTAAGACTCAATACGTGCTGAAGGTGAAATGAGACATTAAAAACTCAAGTTTCTTCAAGGCCATCCCCCATGCCAGAACACACAACTATATTAAATGTAAACTGTTTTTTATTATATTTATTTAACACCAAATAGCAGCAAGCAATATAAGCCAATTACTTACTTATATCTAGGGCAACAGAAAGAAATAGAAATTTTCATCAGTGTAATTTATGCATTTTTAAAAAATAAAACTGTTATAAGGGGGGAAATGAAAAAGCAAAAATTTGTGGTACTCTGGTACTCTGTGGTGCCCCCCTTCCCTTGGCCCCCTAAGCACGTGCTTTTATTGCTTAATGGTTAATCCAGGGCTGGGTTTCACAACTGAAATAAAAACAGTGAAGCCCTAAATTAATCTTGGGTAGTTGGAGGGACAGTTTAGACTGAAATATATATATATTACACTTCTTCTTTTTTAATAAAGAAATTCTGCTGGAGGGGACAGTCATATGATCAGTGGGATCAACAAGAAGGGGAAGTGGAGAGAAAGAGGTTAGTTCAGTTCTCTTTCTTTCTGGGGGTGGAGAAGGGAAATCCTGCACTGTTTACATAAAGGTAATTTGGCTGAAACTGTGCTCTACCCAAATATCCAAGGGGCCTTTGGTCTCTGTCGCTTTATTGGTGGGGAAATGCCTATGTGAAAGATAACATCATGCAGTTCTGCTACATTAATCACTAATTTCTGCTCTAGCCAAGTTCTCTAAGGAACCAATCTATTTAAGGGCTGCATCAGATTAACAACTGGATTCTAATACAGCTTTGGAAAATCTGGTTTGACATCAATTAGATGGGCTAGGAGTTGGGTTGGGGATGGTGTAGGGAGCTGTTAAGATGAGACCGGAAGGGATCCCAGTCAAGGAAAAGTGCTTGGGCTGTATGTGAGGAGTTGGTCATTTTTCGGAGGGCTAAACCACTAGTTACATTAAGCATGCACTTTTAAGTGCTAGTTAAGGGACTCAAGGAGATCCGGGTTCTAGTCCCCGCTCGGCCATGAAACTCACTGGGTGACTTTGGACCAGTCACTGACTCTCAGCCTAACCTACCTCACAGGGTTGTTGTGAGGATAACATGGAGAGGCGGAGGATTATGTAAGCCGCCTTGGGTTCCTTGCAGGAAAAAAGGCAGGGGTATAAAAATAATAAATAAATAAATAAATAAGTTACAACTTGCCTCTATTTATTTATTTATTTATTTATTACATTTCTATACCACCCAATAGCCAGAGCTCTCTGGGTGGTACACAACAATTAAAAACATAAAATACACTATAAAAGTTTAAAACTACAGTATAAAGTACCGTAAAAGCCAAAGTAAAACCCAGCAGGCAATGCAGAGATTTAAAATACAGTAACGGCGCAACCCTATGCATGTGTAGACAGAAAAAAGGCTGGCTGGGGCATGCTGGGAGTTATAGGCCTTTTTTCCCATCTAAACATGCATATGACTTGCACTCTAAAGAATTTAAAACAACAGAAACTGAAAGACTAAAATTCCTGGCAAAATAAGAAGGTCTTTACTTGGAGCTGGAAGGAGCACATCATCATCATCATCATCATCATCATCATCATCATCATCATCATCATCATCATCTGTATCCTGCCTTTTTCCCAACACCTGGCAACATATAGTTGCCAGGTGAGCCTCTCTGGGGGGGGGGGGGAATCCACATTACGCTGTATATTGTCAAGATTAGCAGAACAGTACTGCTATATTCACGTTCCACAGTCACTCCTCACAGGGCACACTCTCATTAAATGTACTGCAGTCATACCGTTTTGCCACCCCACACCAAGCTCCGTACGTAGCAGTAGAACTGGGCGTTGCCATGAACAGGGTTTTTAAATTTTTATTTTGCTTCGCCGTCTGCACAGGTGTGAATGGGCGCAGGAGAGATCTTTTAAAAAAGAAAGGAAAAAGAATTGTTCCTCCCCCGTTTTGAGTTTCCTGAGCACAGTAGGGATGTATCACGCACCTTTCAGGGGGCTCCGTTCTCCGCTGGCTCGGCTCTCCGCAGTAGCGGCCCCCCGTGCTCGATCTTCTGAGCAGCACAGAGCTGCCGGCGCCGGCCGAGCTGGTCGGTCCCCCATCGCGTCACTTCCGGTGCGGCCGGCGCACTGGACCCCCACGCTATGTTTTTGGCGGGGGGAACCAGGGCAACAGGGCTTAAACAGCCCTGTTGCCCCGGTTTCCCCCACCAAAAACATAGCGCGGGGGTCCAGCGCGCCGGAGCAGGGTCCCGTTGCGTCACTTCCGCTGCACCGGAAGTGACACGATGGGGCCAGCACGGGTGGCTCGCCGCGGAGAGCCGAGCCGAGGAACTGCCGGCCGGCCTCAGGTAGGCTCGCGCGAGCCTCACGCAGGCGCGAGCGGGGCCGAGTTCGGTCCCACTCAGCCCGCACGAGCAAAAGGTAACATCCATAGCACAAGGCTCCTGTTAAATCAACGTGATACACTTGGAAGTAAGGGTATTGGAGAGAAAGAGAATGTGATTTACTTCTGAGCAGACATGCCTTTTGGCTAATTTACAGCTCCCTGCTCTTAGGGCAACGGGGGTGAATGTGGCTGTTTAAAAAATGGGGGGAAGCCTCCTGCTCCCATCCCCTCTCAAACTCCATGGCGGTTATCCTGGGGTACTGCCTGTCACACACAGGGGAAATGGCCATTTCAGAAGCAGGGGTTCTTTGTTTCTGGTCCGCCGCTTATGCAGAGGTGCACATGTGCACAGTAGTGAATTTGTGTTTTAAAAAACAACAACACAGACACGCGAAGCAGCCTGCTCAGAGGTGTGGAGCTGCAGAGGTGCGCATGAACATTTACCAAAAAAAATAAAACAAGAAGAAGCTTCTGGGGAGGAGGGCGAACGGCTGCACGACTACACATGGCAGACACCTCTCTTCCCCACCAGTTTGGGAGAGACACGTCATGCCGCATTCCCCCCACCCCTCAAAAACTATTGGCTAACTCCAGGGACAACACTTTCATGCCCACACCTCAGAAGGGCAACTGCAGCACAAGTTTAGCACACACTGGCTGCGTACTGCGACAGTGAACTGCAATAACTGAAAAAAAAACCCCGTGATAAACCTAGTCTGGGAAATTCCGGAAGAAACGACGAACGATTACGCAGGACTACCACAACCGGCACTGAAAAGTATGTGCGTCGTGTGCCCCGCAAGTCACAGCAGCGATGCAGACCCGTAATAAACCTTAGGTGTGCATCCGGCCTAGGAAGCTCATTTTAGCAAAAGCACCCCTAGGCCTCCAATCCCAATCGGGACTACAGTGCAGGAGCTGGAGGGTAAACCCTCCCCCCCCCGTGTCGCTTTCCCCACTGAAAATCTCCTCCCCCCCACAGCCCAAATATTTGCCCAGATTTATACGTAGAAGGGATGCGTAAAGGTTAGAAGGGGTGGAATATGAAAAATATTTACTTTTCTGTGGGGGAAGAAATTTTCACTGTGTGAAGCTGCCCTCAGCACAGATACATTCAAATAAATAAAACATGTGTCATAGAAGGGCTGGTATAATTTCTGTGGAGAAAAGGGCAGCTGTTTTCCGCTGTCCTTCATTTCATTCTGTTTCGCTGTGGGTGGCCTATCTATCTGGGAAAATAATAGTACTTTTAAACAATTCATGCCCATTTGTTCCTGTATGCTGTATGATTATCTCAATTCTTTTTTGTTTTGTTTTTGTTTTTACAGGAGAGGTAAAATAAAGCGAAGTCAAACGCAGCAGAGCCAAGAGACTCGGAGGCTGCCTGCACACACTTCTTCGTCCGGGAACGACGTTTCCGTGTTGTGTAACAAACAAGTTGTGATGACTACAGATGCGTGCAGCTCTGAAGGAAATTGTCACAACAGTCCCCAAGCAAGCAATTTCTCTTTCATCTGTTGCCAGAGTATATGTGCCTGTGCTGGAAGTTCATTCTGGGCTAATCTGGGGTTGGCGAATGCAAGCTCCCAATCCGGGTTTCCAGAAATTTCCAGACAGAGTGAGATTGCAAAACAATACAAATACATAGAGGGTAATGCAATTAGATCAGTGGTCAAAGAAATGGAAGAGGAAAATGGAGCATGAAAGGGAATTAACTGGTTTTGAAAAGAGGTTTTTGTCCAGAGAATTTGTAGATGACTTCATCAACAGGGATAACAAAGGAGATATATAAAATGATACAAAAAGGTGAAGAACAAAATGATAATCTTAAGATAGTTTGGGATAAGGAATTCGAGGATGAGATTTTGAATGAAGGGTGGGGAAATATATGGGAAAGACATATATTGAAAAATATGTTAATAAGGATAAAAGAGAACTTTTATAAACTTATTTGGAGATGGTATCTGACTCTGGTGAGATTAAATCGAATAGATAGTAATTGTCCAGCATTGTGTTGGAGAGGGTGCCGTGCGGCCTGTGCCAGGAGCTAGGCACCTATGCTCATATATGGTGGAGTTGTAAAAGTGTACTGGAATTTTGGGGAAACATTTTTTTTTTTTGTAGAAACAGCAATTATTGGTATTAATTTAGAGGTCTGCCTAAAATTAGCATTGTTATCAATAATGGAGAAAGTTGTTTGTTCTCAAGATATAAAAGAATTAATTGTAAATTTGTTAATGGCGGGGAGATTAATGATAGCAAGGAAATGGAAAGTTCAACATGAATTTTTAATTGTTGATTTGTAGGAGGCATGGGATATTGCTTTAAATGATAAATTAACTTGTAGTATCAAATGTAAAAAGGGACAACTTAAGAAAAATAATTTAAAGGATACTTGGGGATTATTTTTAGATTTTGTTTTAATAAAGGGGAAAGGGAACATGCCATGTCAAGACATGTTGTATTTTTGGAATAATGAATAATAATTCCTGCATTGAGCAGGGGGTTGGACTTGATGGCCTTGTAGGCCCCTTCCAACTCTATAATCTATGAATTGATTATAGAGACAGAAAGTATCCTTTGGTCCCATGGTGATGGGAGCACTATATAAGTTGTATGTATGTTATTTTAGTTGTTTTATATACTGTTTGAAAAACTTTAAATAAAAATATATATAAAAAACACAAATACATAGAGGGAAGCAAGGATGTTGAAGAGTCCTTGGTTTTGAGTTACGAGTCGAGTCACAAGTCCTTGGACTCGAGTCCGAGTCCGAGTCCTTGGTCCAAAATGGTGAGTCCCGAGTCACTCCCAAAGCTGACTCCACAAGTCCCTATTAAAATCAGTGGGGTTTTTCCCCAACAAAATAAGGCTACTTCAGATGTGTGGCTTAAATAAATTCTAGGTACAAGTGTGCCTTTTTTATTTCAAAACTCTGCAACTGATTTTGGCAAGAACAGACCAGGCAGACAAACCCAAAATAACCAGGCAGGCAGAGGAGACAGGGAACCCCAAAGCAGGCAGGCAGAGGTGTTTGTCTTGGACAATTCAAACTGTGGAACTGGTCAGGTGGACAATTCAAACTGTGGAACTGGTTAAGAAGAGACCAGGCAGGCAGAGGAGGCTGGGAACCCCAAAGCAGGCAGGCAGAGGCCTTTGTCTTGGACAATTCAAACTGTGGAACTGGTTAAGAAGAGACCAGGCAGGCAGAGGAGGGAGGCAGGGAACCCCAAACAGGCAGGCAGAGGCAGCCAAACCCAAAATGCCTGAAAGGTTGCATTTTAGGGAAATGATTTTTAAAAATAAACTTGTTGTACTTCCTAAAACCTATCCATGTTGCATTTGAGGAACACGGTTTTGGAACACGAGTCCTTGGTCTCGAGTCCCGAGTCGAGTCTCGAGTCCCATTAAAAATATTGGGACTCAAGTCTGAGTCGAGTCAGAGGGGGGACTCAGTCCGACCCACGAGTCGAGTCCTGGAGTCCGAGTCCCCATCCTTGGAGTTGGAGGGGAGTTGGGTGCTCTGAGGACTCCGGGAGAACTGTAAACATCTTTGCCTCTTGCATCTGCCACCAGGAGCCATAATACAAAATCAGCAGCAACCCAGATAAAGAAGACTTGCCCCATGAGAACTAACATCTGGCTGCTCTAACAGCCTGCTGTGGAACAGAGATTCAGAGGGAGAGTGGCAGTTGGACGAGGGAAGGCATATGGACACTCTGCTGCCTTGAAAATAAAACTGCCACGATCATACTGCCCTTATACAAATCTATAGAATACTGTGTACGGTTCTGGTCACTGCACCTAAAATAGGATATTGTCGAGCTGGAAAAAGTGGCGGAAAGAGCAATTGAAATGATCAAGGGGCTGGAGCAACTCTCGTATGAGGAAAGGTTACAGCAGCTGGGATTATTTAGCTTAGAAAGATGGTGAGTAAGGGGAGACGTGACAGAGGTGTATAGAATTATGCATGGTGTGGAGGAAGTGGATAGGGAGACATTTTTCTCCCTCTCTCGTAATACTAGAACCCAAAGGGGTTATCCCATGAAGCTGATTGGTGGGAGATTCGGAACAGATCTAAGGAAATACTTCACACAGCAGCACATTGTTAAACGATGGAATTCACTTCCACAAGATGTAGTGATGGCCACCAAGTTGGGCGGCTTTAAAAGGTGATTGGACAAATTCACGGAGGAGGAGGCTATCGATGGCTACTAGTCCTAATGGCTGCATGCTACAACTCAGTATCAGAAGCAGTATGCCTGTGTATGCCAGTTGCTGGGGAACATGGGCGGGAGGGTGCTGTGGCACTCATGTCTTACTTGTGGGATCCTGTGGGCAGCTAGCTGGCCACTGTGTGAACAGAATGCTGGACTAGATAGGCCTTTGGTCTGATCCAGCAGGGCTCTTCTTACACTCTTATGTTCTTAACGCCTTTGTTCCCTCAGTGTGCTGGTGGGGGCGGAGGCCGTCATCTAAGAGGTCATGGACGTGCTTCTTCACACAGTGCATAGTTAGGCTGTGGCATTTGCTACCAGAAGATGTAGTGATGTAGGGATGACCACCAACCTGGACAGTCTTAAAAGGGGACTGGACAAATTCATGGAAGATAAAGCTATCAGCGGCTACTAGTCACGATGGCTATGTAGTACCTCCAGTATCACACACAGTGTGCCTCTGAAGACCAGTTTCTCGGGAACGTGACCAGGAGATCGCTGATGTCATGCTTGTTGCCTTCACATAGGTATCTGGTGGACCACTGTGAGAACAGAATTTTGAACTGCATAGGACTTGTGTCTGATCCAACAGGGCTCTTCTTCTGTTCTTATGGGAACAGCAGGACCAGCGTGGCATAGTGGTGAGAGTGTTGGGCTGGGACTCGGGAGATCCGGGTTCTAGTCCCCGCTCGGCCACAAAGCTCCCTGGGTGACTTTGGGCCAGTCACTGTCTCTCAGCCTAACCTACCTCACAGGGTTGTTGCGAGGATAAAATGGAGAGGAGAAAGAGGAGGAGGATTATGTAAGCCGCCTTGGGTTCCTTGCAGGGGAAAAGGTGGGGTATAAATATAATAAATAAATAAAATAAAACCCAATATATTTTGCTGCCTGAAGCAGGACAGCAAAAAAAAAGAGTGGGGTACATATGTGTGATTAATTAATGGGCAGGGGTATAACCTGCAGGAACTGTGGGTCTCTAAATTTAACAGAAGTGGTGTGGGAGCCCAAAGGACATGTTCACATTACCAGAAGTGGTGTTAGAGGGTGGCCAACTAGGGCTGGAGCCCTGAATCTTTCATTTGTAGCACCAAATTTCTGAGAGGCCAACTGCCCCACCATGGGCACTTGCTGAAATAAAGGTTATGGGGGCCCTGATGATCTCTATTGCATCTGATCCCCCTGGATCGGCTAGATTTTTGCCCACATGTGCTTCACCTCCTGCACCTCCTGTGGCTCACGCTGGCTCAGCTTGTCTGAGTGTGGAAAGCTAAGCCGGGTCAGGCCTGGTTATTACTTGGATGGGAGACCCCTCCTCTAGTTTCCTGCATCAAGCAGGGGGTTGGACTCGATAGCCTTGTAGGCTCCTTCTAACTCTATGATCTATGAATCTCAGAACCAAATCTTTCTGCCTGAGTTTTTTTCTGAAATCAAATGCCCTCCTCTCCCCTGTCCATACATTCCTTTCTACAAATAGGTCCTTTAAAGACACACACACACACACACACACACACACACACACACACACATGCTTTAGAGCACATGTAAATTAGCATATGCAAATGTATGCATTTTAAAAATTTTATTTATTTATTTTGTCCTGTGGGCCTAAGCCCCAGATCTTTTTGGTACCTATCACCACCTCTGCACATTACTATGGAAATTTTGAAAACCCTTGGGGGGGAATATGAAAGGGGAGTAAAATATGGGGGGAAATAAATACAGTAGCAAAGATATCCCATCACTACACCCCATCCCCAGCACATATTTGCCTGAACAGCAAATCCTAGGACCGAGCTATAAAGCTGCAACCATAATTCATTTACTCCAAAGTAGTCCTATTAAAGCTAATGGAACTGCTCCAATGGAAGTGGGGTTGTAGATTAGGGCTATCAGAGCGCTGTTCTGAAATTGGTTTGGGAGATATCATTAAGCCTTAATTAATTGGATTTCATTCATTGTTTGTAAAATGGTAGCATTCTATATAACTGTGCATTATCCATTTATGCTCATTCCCTCTCTGAAATGCCTGCTATCTTATAATTACTATTAATAGCGTCAAATGGGTCTCTCCCCCCCCACTCACAATTAATGTTCTTGAAAGAAATCAGCTAACAGAAATTACTTTGTGTTATACTTTGGCCACTGGATGGGTATTGTTATTATTAATAGCTATTATTATCTGACGAACTCAGTTGTGGCTCCTTTTCTAACCCAGCATAGTTGATGCTGAGGCAGGAAGGGGTCGAAAGGTGATTGCAACTTGTAATATGAACAAATGGAAAAGGAGGAGAAATGTGCCCTCATAACAATTTTCTTTCTCTGAAGGCAAAAATAGGACACATTCTGAGAGGAGGAATTTGTAACACTTTTCCTGATCTCACAACAAGTGAACAATAAGAGTAGTTTACTGATACTGCCAATTTTCTACAAGGGGAGGACACTTACCCCTGTGCCTCTTCTGCTTGTATAAAATATGGGATTTTATAAAAGGAGAAAGACTTGGTATGTGATAACTTGGATGGCCTACAGCCAGGAGCCATATTCTTTAGGAAGCAGGGCTTTCACATACTGTATATATCCTTACAGCTACATGCAGTGGAAATACATATGCAAACATCAGCTTAATATACAGTGCCTCTCCCCAATCCATCTACTGGTGCGGTGCACAAAGAGTTCTCTTTAAAGATGAAGTAATCAAGCCTACCAGTCAAGGGGCAATTAAAGTGCTCCCTGCATGCGGAACTGAAGAGGAGCATGACCATTGGTTCTCAAAGGGGGCTTCATATGTGCATAGCTGCTGTGTGCACATATAATTGGATTGTAGCCATTGTCTCTTGCTACAGCAGTACTGATCCCTTTTTCTTGTTGACCGAGAAAAGGATTTATATAAATACAGCCAAGAATGTGGATCAAATGGACCACTGAGAGGTTATCAGATGGTGAAGAATTTGTATGGTCCAATTCATAGGATGTGACGTGTACAACGTGTACAAAAACCATAGCTTTAAAGATGCACACCAGTGCTTTGCATTGTACTCAGAAGTGGACCAGCAGTTAGGTCAGCTGTTAAAGCACTGGTGAGAGACTTTCTGTATGGCTCGACCCACTCAATAGCCTGGTAATGGTATTTTGGGCCAACTGAAATTTTTGAGGAGTCTTCAAAGGTGGTCCCACATCAGATGCATTGCAATTGTCTAACCTGAATGTTACCAAAGCATGGATAATACTGGCCAGGATATCTCTGCCCTTGCCAGATCACAGTTGGCGTGCAAACCCTTAACCGATAAAAGGCCTTTTTATTTATTTAATTTTATTTAAAACTATTTTTAGGCTCCCTTTGAGGGTGGAACCCTCTGAAGGCAGTGTTTTTGCCACGAATGCTACTTGGTCATCTAAGGATGGGCCAGATAGAATAATAGAATCATAGAATCATAGAAAAGTAGAATTGGAAGGGGCCTACAAGGCCATCAAGTCCAACCCCCTGCTCAATGCAGGAATCCAGGTCAAAGCATCCCTGACAGATGGCTGTCCAGCTGCACCTTGAATGCCTCCAGAGTGGGAGAGCCCACCACCTCCCTAGGTAGTTGGTTCCATTGTCTTATTGCTCTAACAGTCAGGAAAATTTTCCTGATTTTTGGGTGAAATCTGGGTTCCTGTAACTTGAGCCCATTATTCCGTGTCCTGCAAACTGAGATGATCGAGAAGAGATCCTGGCCCTCCTCTGTGTGACATCCCTTCAAGTACTGGAAGAGTGCGATCATATCTCCCCTCAGTCTCCTCTTCTGAAGTCTAAACATGCCCAGTTCTTTCAGTCTCTTCTCATAGGGCCTTGTTTCCAGTCCCTTTATCATCTTTGTTGCCCGCCTCTGAACCCTCTCCAGTTTGTCTACATCCTTCTTAAAGTGTGGTGCCCAGAACTGGACGCAATATTCAAGATGAGGCCTAACCAGTGCCGAGTAAAGGGGAATTATCACTTCCCGCGATTTGGCAGCTATACTTCTATTAATGCAGCCCAAAATAGCATTTGCCTTCTTTGAAGCCACATCGCATTGCTGGCTCATATTCAGTTTGTGATCCACCACAATTCCAAGATCCTTCTCACTCGTAGTATTGTTGAGCCAAGTGTCCCCCATTCTGTAACTGTGCATTTGGTTTCCTTTCCCTAGGTGCAGCACTTGGCATTTATCCCTATTAAATTTCATTCTGTTGTTTTCGGCCCAGCGCTCCAGCCTATCGAGGTCGCTTTGAATTTTGTTTCTGTCTTCCAGAGTATTAGCTGTTCCACCCAACTTTGTGTTATCTGCAAATTTGATAAGCATTCCCTGTACCTCCTCATCCAAGTCATTAATAAAAATGTTGAAGAGCACTGGGCCCAGGACCGAGCCTTGTGGTACCCCGCTCGTTACCTCTCCCCAGTTTGAGAAGGAACCAGTGTGGCGTAGGGGTTAGAGTGTTGGACTGGGACTCAGGAGATCTGGGTTCTATTCCCCGCTCGGCCATGAAACTCACTGGGTGACTTTGGGCCAGTCACTGACTCTCAGCCTAACCTACCTCACAGGGTTGTTTTTGTGAGGATAAAATGGAGAGGAGGAGGATGATTATGTAAGCCGCCTTGGGTTCCTTGCAGGAAAAAAGGCGGGGTATAAATATAATAAATAAAAAATAAAAATAAGCACTCTTTGACTCCAATTCTGTAGCCAATTGTGGATCCACCTGATAGTTGTTCCATCTAGCCCACTTTTAGCTAGCTTGCTAATCAGGATATCATGAGGCACTTTGTCGAAAGCTTTGCTGAAGTCCAGATATATGAGGTCCACAGCATTCCCACAGTCCACAAGGGAGGTTACTCGATCAAAAAATGAGATCAGATTAGTCTGGCAGGATTTGTTCTTGACAAATCCATGCTGGCTTCTAGTAATCACTGCATTGTTTTCAAGGTGCTTGCAAACTGACTTTTTTATAATCTGCTCCAAAATTTTCCCAGGGATTGATGTCAGACTGACTGGCCTATAGTTCCCAGATCTAACACCAAACCCCCAGCTGCAAACCTGATATTTCCAATGGAGTCCAGAAAAGATTCCTTCCTTGTTTCATCAAACCGCACACCAACAGTGCATCCAACTTGATGTAATTGTTCTTCAGCTTGATTGCAGCCAGTAGTACTGTATAATGGGCAGGCTAGCCCGACTAGTAGAGTAGATGGTGGATAATTCCATAAAAGTATTCCCTAAGCATGGACTTGGGAGGATGGATGTAAACAGTGACAAGATCTTCTCCTGACAGCTTTCTCAAATGTATAAATCAGTGCTTGTATGCAATAAAATCATGTGTATTCTCATAGAGCCATAGAAATTGGTGGCTTGTAATCAAAAGGAAGGTTTACTCATAAAAGCTTCAGTAAAGAAGAATGGCTTAATACAACGGCAAGAATAACAGCACAGCGCTGGAGTGCGAGCTTATGCCATGGCCAGTTTTACCATTCTGGCGTGCAGTTGGGCAGTCTCCAGAAAACCTCTAAATCTCAACAAATATCAATAAATAAAAGCAATTGGCTAGGCTCTGCACTAGCGGGCTGTGAGTGCAAATCAAACACAAACCAAAAGGAGCGTTTCTGCTGAGGGATGTGTGCAGTTAATGACCACCCGAGAACCAAATGGCAGCATTTTAATAAGCAACTAACGTCGCAGTCAGACACAGAGCTGCACCATTTTCCTTTGCAAAAGTCAAATGCAGCAGATTGCCCTTCCCAGTCTTCTTCAACTACAGTGGACAGGCAAATAGGGCAGGGCGGGTACATGATGTTTTGATCCCAAAGGCAGGAAATCCAAATGGCAGCCGGGCAGGATGATAAAAATGACAATTTGCTCTTGTCTTTAATGGTGCCCCAAATCTATCATCAGAAGCAGCCTCCTCACTCTACCTAATGATAGGATAGCCCTGACAGGCATTGCTAAACAGGCAAGAGAAATCTGGACCATTATCATCCATTCACTCTTTCCCCCAAATTTGTTTTCATTGGTATGTTTATCGACCTGAGCTGTCTTTAGTCTAAGACAGTGTTCTCCAACCTTGGGTCCCCAGATGTTTTTTGGCCTACAGCATAGCTGGCTGGGGCATGCTGGGAGTTGTAGGCCAAAAACATCTGGGGACCCAAGGCTGGAGAACACTGGTCTAAGAGTCGAGACATAACTGTTATTTCCCCCCCCCCTTATTTTGTTTTTTCTGCTTTCATCCAATTAATGAATAGATAGGTGGTAGTTATTTCTACCCACTACTAGCCAAACTGAATGTTCAAGAAGGGAGAGCTTCTGTCTATGTTATTAGCATCCCATGGTCTTATCAAGGGACACTGCAATCAAACCACTGGGGCCAAGAGTACCACTCAGTATCCCCTGTTTTACTTTTCTATGAAAACAGGATACTTAGGGCACAATCTTATGCATGTTTAGACAGAAAAAAAAAGTCCTCCTATGCTGGTGGGGTATGCTGGGAGTTGTAAGACTTTTTTTCTGTCTAAAAATACATAGGATTTTACCTTAAGTTGCATTTTCATTGTCTCGTGGCTTTGCCCCTATAGTTGTTTGGAGTTAAGCATTGCCTGTTCTCAGGGTTTGAGCTGTGCTGTGGAGCTATCCCAATTGCTGTCATCTGCCTTGATGCAAGCTTGCTTCTTCCCTCTCAATTTATTTATTCATTTATTTATTTCTTATATTTATACCCCACCTTTTTTCCTGCAAGGAACCCAAGGCGGCTTACATAATCCTCCTCCTCTCCGTTTTATCCGCACAACAACCCTGTTAGGTAGGTTAGGCTGAAAGTCAGTGACTGGCCCAAAGTCACCCAGTGAGTTTCATGGCTGAATGGGGACTAGAACCTGGATCTCCCGAGTCCCAGTCCAACACTCTAACCACTACGCCACACTGGCTCTCGACTCAGTAGCCTTGCAGGTACTAGGAGACCTTAGGACTCCCTTAGCAGACTATTATAGGGCGTGTTGCATGAAGGCACCAGCCTTTTAAACCAGAGGGGAAATGGCCACCTTTCCTTCCACAGGCTGCTCATTATTTTCATTAAGTTCAGAGAGTCCAAAATTGCCTAACTGCACCACTTTCACCCAGCTTTCTCGGAGTGTGCCTGACTCTGCAGAGACCTGCCCAGCCAATTGCTCCGCGGCAATTGCACTTGTGCCCTGGGCCATTGTTTTATTTATTGATATTTGTTGAGATTTAGAGGTTTTCTGGAGACTGCCCAACTGCCCAACTGACAAGAGGAAGAGCAGGTGCATTGGCTGCTCACATGTCAAATGGAGTGCCAGAGGCCTTCTTCATCTGTTGCTTTCTCCAAGCTGGCCCAAGCCCCTTACCTTGGGGGAAAACCAAAGTGGGCTTGCTTGCAAAAAGGGTTTGAATGAGCAGCGATGTCTGAATTTTGGGTGAGGCAATGTATAGTGGCTTGCCCTGGCTTGCTGGAGTGTGTCTGGAGCTCCTTGGCTCTGCAATCATCTTTCTGGAGTGCACCTGCTTTTTGCATGATCCATGTGGCCAGATTCTGGTGGGTGCATGGTCCAATAAAAAACGGAGTGGGTGGCAGGTGATGAGAGAGACTTTTGTCTGAGACCTTGGAGAGAAACTGCCAATTAGAGTAGATAATATTACTGTAGATAATAGAGTAGGTAGAGCAGATAATAGATGGACAAACAGTCCGACGTGTTATGACTTATGAGGCAGCTTCATATGAAGCCAGAGATGCATATAGAGTGTGAGGGTTCGATGCACTCTAGATGCACTTCTTTTCAAAGCTTCCATATGAGTGCATCCTCAGGTTTGCCATGCTCAAAATCCTAATGCCCAGGTGAGAGCAAGCGGTCTTTCTTGGGCTGGTTTCAGGGAGCAAAGGCGGTACTCAGGATCCTGAGTGCCACAGTGGGAACCTCATAAGGTTCAGACCTGCACAATTTGTGTGATCCGTTACGCCAAACAGAGCCTACCAACCATATGAAAATAAGTCTAGCCTGATGAAGAAGAGATCTATTGGACCGTTGATGGGCTGTATTTAGAGGGGCCATGTGTTATAGGCTTGCAGGAATGCTCAGATTACTTTTCCTGTGTCTCGACTGAGGCACAGATGTGACTTTTACATTGTGTAATATTAAAAAGAAGTGTGAGATGCAGTCTTTGGTGATCATGCTTCAGCAGGGACACCTGAAAAGCACCAAGCTTCCAGATGAGGCCTCATTCATAGAAATTAGGGGATGGGGTGGAAGTGTCCAGACATCATAATCTTCAATTTGTAGCCCTCCTGCGTTTCCCCACCACTTCATCAGTCTTTTTCCTTACCAGGAGAAAAAAAAAGAAAAAGAAAGGAAGAAAAGATGGAATAGCTGCATAATGCCTTTTGATTACCCATTAGGAGCCCTCCATCTGGATACCTGCAGATTCTGTGTCTGAAGTAAAGAAGAAGGGAGGAAAACCCCTCTATCATCTTCTTAGCTGCCTAAGAATCTGAAGGAGACTCTGCATGACTATAAGGCAGCCTTATAGTCATGCAGAATCTCCTTCAAATTCCCAAGTATCATGTGATACTGGGTAGTCCAAAGTCCATTGGGAGATCAAGAGGAGACAAAGTCCAAGTAACCGGGTGCGAAATGAAGCCTCTGCTTTTCTTCTTCATTTTCTTACATCTCCTTGGTAAGTAAAGTAATGGTGAGTAGCTTCTAAGACTGGGAAATGGAGGCAAAATTATTTTCCCCTTCTCACTGTTGTTATGTGCAAGAGAACAGTGGATTCGGTAGTCAGTGACATATTTAAAATTCAGGTGGAAAAACTCATTTCCAGATGGACAAAGAGAGAAAGTATTGCAGTGGTGATCTACATATCCAGCACGCTCTCTGCAGCTCTGCAGCTTAGTTTGTTCTTTGCTTTGCTTTGCTTTATATTCCTGCCTCTCTCCCCCTCCCCTCTTCACATGTAAAGCCTGAAGCTATGCACTGTGAGCTGACTTCTATTGAATATGCATGGCTATTTAACATTCAAAGACCATGATTCCTTAGTGCAAGAACTGATTAAAGCAGAAGGCAGAATTATTTATAGAAATGCAAAATCTGCATTAAGGTAACAGCACCATGACTGTCCATGTGAAATATGATAATGATGATGATGATGATGTAAAAAGTAAGCTTCATAACACATTAAAATCAAGCTACAAGCAAACATAGACCTCCTTATGTTAAAATCAATTTGCCCTAGCTGATAAGGTGGCAATATTATATTGGATTTTGCAGCATTTTATCATATAAAATAACATGGTAATTACACAAGAAGGAATAACATGCAATCAAATAAACTTGAATGTTTCCCCTGCACAGTAATGATAATAATACTTAGCATTTATATCATGCATTTCAAATGTTCAAAATGCTTAGCCTTGTCTCATTCAGTTTCACAACAGCCTTGTACGGTAGGTCAATATTGGCTTCATATTACAGATGGAGGACTGATTAAGAGAAGAGTGACTTGCCTAAATCTATCTTGTAAGTTCAGAGATAAGCTGAGATTTGTAGCAAGAACCTCCTGGCTCATAGCTCACACTTTCAACCCCTATACCAGTGTTCTCCAGCCTTGGGTCGCCAGATGTTTTTGGCCTACACCTCCCAGCATGCCCCAGCCAGCATAGCTGGGAGTTGTAGGCCAAAAACATCTGGGGATCCTAAGGTTGGAGAACACTGCCCTATACTATGCCAACTTTCATATTTGTGACATTTTGTGATTTGTACTTGTTTTGAACATTACTTTTAAAAAGATAAGGGAAAAAAATAAACGAATGAACATAGCACTCGCATCAAGACGCACTTCAGAGAGCAATTTAAGCACGTGACATCTAATTTTAATTTCACTAATGGCATGTAGCTTGTTCTTTTGTTCCACTTGAGAGGGTTTGACAGCAAGGTTTGGTCTACGATTTGACAGGGTGGACGACACCTTATCCTAGGTGCCATGCAATGGGGACCGCCAAGTATATGCCCAACGCATGGATTCATTTGCCTTCCTGCCTTGCAGCCTGTTCTCCAAGGCTGAGTTATCACTGAGGTTGTCAGCCGGTGTCTGGGCTGTACCATTTTGGACTGCATGTGGGGGCTTGCATGAGCCTCCAAACAAAAACAATTTCCTCCCCACGGAGAACTAGATGACAACTCGGTTGTTCTTGTTCTTGTTTATGTGCTCAATTTATTCATTTATATGAGGGAGACTTCAACCATCTGAGTCCCCACCTTCATATCACCTGCAATATGAAGTGATCTAGCCCACAGGTTTACCATCTCAGTGAGGACTAAACTAGAAGAGATATCAGAGATCTCTTTAAATGTAAGCAAATAGCAGCTGGGGAGCCACTGCATCAGGACTGGGGAAGGTATGTGTGGGTGGGGGTGGGGGTGTTCCTTACTCTTCCCCGAAGCACCATTTTCCTTATGAAAATTGCCCTTCTGCTCAAAGCTGCTTTTTGCCCCCTTATGGAAAATCTATCTCTTTGCAAGCTGTGCATGCCACTTTCTCCTAATGAGGCAAACAACAGCTGGGTGGGAGATTTTCATCAGAAAAACAGCACAGAGAGAAAGGGTTTATTTATTTATTTCATTACTATACCACCCAATAGCTGAAGCTCTCTGGATGGTTCACAACAATTCACAAGAATATAGCATATTTTTTTCCAATATACAAAATTTAAAAACAATTTAACAGCTAAAACAATTTCAGTACAAACTAGACCTGTTAAAAACAGCTGACATAAATGCCCCATCATGCCATTAAATACCCTTAAATGCCATGAAATGCCTGGGAGAAGAGGGCAGTCCTGACCCGGTGCTGAAAATACAGCAGTGTTGGTGTCAGGTGGACCTCAGCGGGGAGATCATTCCATAATTGGGGGGCCACCACTGAGAAGGCCCTCTCTGTTGTTGCCAACCTCCAGGCCTCCCTCAGAGGTGGCATTCAAAGGAAGGCCTCAGATGTTGAACATAGTGTCCAGGTAGACTAAAGTTGGAGAGGTACTCCATCAGGTACTGCAGTCCCAAACTGGGTTAAATTCTCTCTCTCTCTCTCTCTCTCTCTCTCTCACACACACACACACACACACACACACACACACACGCACCAGAGTCCCAGTGGGGGAGCAGAGTAGAGCTTTGCATGCAGGAGGTCTCAGGCAGGGCTGGCTCTAACATTGGGCAGAAAGAGGCAGCTGCCTCAGGCAGCAGATGCTGGTGGGGTGGGAAGTGACGCGGAGCTGTGTAGTAGCATGCTCAGCCTACCCTGTCCTGCACCCACAAGTTAGTCTGCTGCCCTCAGCTGCATTGGGGGAGGCCTGTGGCTCACGCTGACGCAGCTTGTCTGAGTGTGGAAAGCTAAGCAGGGTCAGGCCTGGTTATTACTTGGATGGGAGATCCCTCCTCTAGTTTCCTGCATTGAGCAGGGGGTTGGACTCGATAGCCTTGTAGGCTCCTTCCAACTCTATGATCTATGAAATCTATGATACTGTCCAGTATGCCAGTGTTGAAGAAAACAAGTCAATTGCCAGGCTGGTTGGCTTCTCTGTGTGGAACTGGTGGGGGCAGAGGGCTCCTGTCCTTTGCTTCAGGCTGCAAAATGTTCCAAATTCTTCAGTAGCAGGCCTGAGACCCTGGAGAGCTGCTGGAAGTCAGATGAAAGAATACTTGGCTACAGGGCCCAATAGTCTAACACAGTATGAGGCAGCTTCTATGTTTAAAGATAGAATTAAATTCAAAGAGAAAACTTCATCATGTAACTCTTGTCTTGTCTAATTTAGGTCCTGAGAATTAGTGCCAAGCTAGATGCAAGCAGGAGATGTGCAAGTGGATGTCCTCCTGACATCTTTTTCTTGGCTTAAAAGGAGCCATGGGGGATACTGGAATGGTCCTGTGAAGCCTGTGGGAGGTCAAGTGAACCTTTTCTCTGGTGCTACTTCCCAAAGTTCATCCCCTCCAAAGCTGCTTTTAGCTGTGGAGAAGAAAAAAGACTGCTACAATATGAGTACCTGTGTCTTCCCTTGGCCCCCACTGTGGGGCTAGCAGAAGCTTCTGAAGTGGGGTGGGGGCAATATTGATAGGGAATACGACACAGGGCAACAGGATCCAACCTCCCTCCCCCAGCACCCAGGCCCAATCCAATTCAAGGAGAGGGGGATGGCATCTTCAGTTGAAAGGATCAGGTAACAGGTGATGGGAAAACCTCTGCCTGAAACCCCAGAGAGCCATTGCCAGACAGGGTAGTCAGTACTGAGGTAGTTGAACAGATAGGCTGACCTGGAATAAGCAGTTTCCTTCATTCATTCCTATCAGTGGGATCTGGGCTGCATCCCTCAAGAAAGGATGGTGCCTCTTGCTTATCAAATTAATATCTACCATTCCATCTTTGTTGTTTACCAGCCAAAGGCTCCGAGAGTGTGTTGTTTCATCGTTCAGAACCGGCATTGTTTTCTTACTCTCTAGGGATGCCTTGTGCTTAGCTAATTGGAAACCATATAACTGAAGATGCCCATTACCACTTAATTAACAGAAAAGCACACCGTACAGGCTTTCTTGTCCAAAATCCATATCTCAAATAGGTGAGGAATAAGAATGGCTCTCTAAGAATTGTTTTAAGTTTTATATAGAATTCATTCACACTCTGATGTCAGGTCTTTTTATATTGGATACACATAACCTGCCTGAAGCCCCAGAGCTAGGAATCCAACTAATTAAACCTCTACCGTGGCTGGCCCACCAGGGCCTCGTAGCCCCAGAAAACACTTTTTATTATTGTGAGTCATGCAGTTTGCTTATTCAGAGCCTCCCTTTTGCTTTGGTGGGACGTGCGAGTTGGTCACTGGCAACGGCTGCTAAATGGTGTGCCCTCAAAGAAGCAAATGAGCTCAGGTACTGGAGGGTGGTTGGTTTTCTGGCTTTGAGGGGGCCTGAAACTGTGGATGTGGGATAAGAGAAGGATTTTGTGTGAGCGAAGGACTGCTGAAAGGAATCCCTTTTGGGCTGGCGGTTAATGAGCAAGTTCTAGGACAGAGGGGATGTGAGAAACACGTTCTATTTGTGCTATATTTTAATTCTGAGTCTGCTTTCTTTTCCATGTATCTGCTCCTCACATAGGACTCTTCTCCGCCCGCCCCCCCCCGCCACCTATCCCAGGTTGGCTTCTTTGCTAATTGTGGAGAAGGGGGGATGGCAAGGGGAAACCGTTGATAGTTGCTTAGCAACCAGCAGACATGGCCTACAAGCTATTGCTTTTGTTGTCCTGCTGCTGCTATTATTATTATTATTATTATTATTATTATTATTATTATTATTATTATTATTATTATTCATTTCTATATCGCCCAATAGCCGAAGCTCTCTGGGCAGTTCACAGGTTATGAGTGGCTGAAGAAGTTTATCCAGAAATTAGCAGGAAGGCAGTACCAAATACTTCCTCTCTTTCCAGGGCCGGTGCTACCATTAGGCCAACTAGGCAGCCGCCTAGGGCGCAGGGCTAAAGGGGGCGCCAGAAACGCCTTGGGGGGGGGGGGAAATACAGCGCTCTCAAGTGGGAGGGGGGGCGCTAAATATCTGATCTTGCCTAGGGCACCCAACTGCCTTGCACCGGTCCTGTCTCTTTCTTAAAATGCCCTATAAAATGCACGCACACACACCACCACAGAACAACAGCCCAGCCAGGGCCTAAGCATACTGACAGGGGAATTTGGCCTAGGGGGAGGTTGCAGGTTGAAAAGCAGGGTAAAAAAAGACAGGCACCTCTACTGCCAACATGTTAGCTTCCCATGTGCTCAAGAGGTTCATCCTAGCCTTTTCCCCCTATGGTGCTAGCTTTCAACCTGCAGGGAGGTTATTTTTAACATGGGGAGCTGTGATGATGATTTTGGTTCTATTTAGAGGGAGATACCTACTGAGGTTTGTATATAGTGTGCCTGGGGTGTACGATTGACAGTGAATGGAATGTTCAGATGGAGCTTGCGGGTGATTGGCTGGGGAAGGAGTGACTGGATTTCAAAAAAAGGCAGTTGGAGTTAGGGGGGGGGTTGGACTTGGATGAAGGGAGGTGGGAGTTATTTATTTATTTATTATATTTATGAATCGCCCATCTGGCCAGACATCCGGCCACTCTGAGGGATGTACAGTCCAATAAAATACAGGACACACACACACACACACACAGTATAAAACACAATTAAAAACAGTACAAAACTTAAAAATCCTAACCCACCCCATATTCTCGCCTGAAAAGCCAGGTAGAGAGATAGGAAGGTTTGAGAAATTAGTCTGTTAGAGCAGTGTTCTCCAACCTTGGGTCCAAGATGTTCTTGGCCTACAACTCCCAGCATGTAGGCCAAGAACATATGGGGACCCAAGGTTGGAGAACACTGTGTTAGAGGAGTGAAAAGTGCTATATGCAGAAAAAAACCTGTATTTGCCTGAAACCCATATTTGACCTCTGATTCCCTTATGTCCCCTGACCCTGATTTCCTACCTGTGTTCCCAAAATAAACCTTGTTCTTTTTGTGTGTAAACAGCCTGTTTTGCCATTTATAATTATAGATAAGGCTTTGGTTAACCCCACATGCCTCGCAAACTTAGGGGTTTGGTGGCAACATACCTGAAGGGGGGAAAACCCACAATAAGTGAGAAAGAATAGCATCTATTAAGTTTGCCAGGCTGGGTGTCACGAAAGCCCTGGCGGTGGTAGCCATCCCAATAGCGGTGTGGTGATAGGCACGGGCTATCTGGGAGGTGCACCTGGGTGGCAGGGCAGATCCTGAGGAGAGACAGGTGTCCTCGGTCACTAGGTGAGGCGGCAACACCCCACCTGGGTAGAGGGTGAGGGGTGGTCGTCGCAGGAGCATTCAAGCAAAGAACTATCTAGTGCCCACCAACCTTACAGAACTTAATGGAGGGCCAGCAAGTAGGTCCTCTGACAATGATCTTAACCATTTATTTATTTATTTATTATATTTATGAATCGCCCATCTGGCCAGACATCCAGCCACTCTGAGTGATGTACAGTCCAATAAAACACAAGGGGTACAATCCAGGAAGGACTGTACCACATTCTTTTTCTGCACATCTGAATTGCCTTTGAGCCAATGCCAAACAGCTTCAGCCATAGGGCGGCAGTCTTCTCCGAACTTATGACATGATATGGGAGTTCCATGACTGGATCTTCTGATGAGGGCTGTTCAGACAAACAACCCCTCACATGCTGGATAAACGTGTGAGGGGGAGGAGATTGCCTCTGCTAGCCACATCCCTGACATCAAAGTCCTGCTGGCCATGCCTCCCGGCAGCCATGTGTTCTACATTATTGTGAAAGGGGGCCTAAGTGTGTGCAGATGTTATTCATTCATTCATTCATTCATTCATTACATTTCTATACCGCCCAATAGCTGAAGCTCTCTGGGCAGTTCACAAGCCATTAAACCCATAAAACACAGCTTGATAAAACATTATAAAATGTTTTAAAGCTTAAAACTACAGTATAAAATCAAAGTAAAAACCAGCAGCAGTATAAAGATTATTTATTTATAAAGATTTATTTATGTACACAGATAGTGCTTCTCTATGTGAGTACGAGGCCTGATTGATTGATTATTTATTGCTTGTGTTACTTCAAGACTGCAGCCTTCCCAAGGTGGCTTACCATATGATATATACAATTCTATATCAATATAAGAAGTTCGTAAAATAAATTAATTTTGAACACATTTAAGAATAAACCAGTAACAAAAGCAGTGTATGTAATAATAATAATAATAATAATAATAATAATAATAATAATAATAATAATAAAAACCCTTTCAGTTAAGAAGACAAAGAAAAAGTTTTTTTAAACTGTCTTAAAAACAACAACAGGTGGAGGCAGCTATATATCTCTTGGGAGGGAGTTCCATAGGGCAGGGGCCACCACTGAGAGGGCCCTATATCTAGTGCCCACCACTGAGAAGGCCCTATATCTAGTGCCCACCACTGAGAAGGCCCTATATCTAGTGCCCACCAACCGTACAGAACTTAATGTAAGCCAGTGTGGTGTAGTGGTGAGAGTGTTGCACTGGGACTCGGGAGATCCGGGTTCTAGTCCCCGCTCGGCATGAAACTCACTGGGTGACTTTGGGCCAGTCACTGACTCTCACAGGGTTGTTGTGAGGATAAAATGGAGAGGATGATGAGGATTATGTAAGGCGGCCTTGGGTTCCTTGCAGGAAAAAAGGCGGGCATATATATAATAAATAAATAAATAAAGAATGGTGGGCCAGCAAGTAGGACCTCTGACAATGGGCAGGTTCTCATAAGAGTGTAGCGGTCCTTCAAATAACCTGAAAGGCTAAGGCTTTAAAGGTCAAAACCAGCACTTTGAATTGGGCCAGAAACATGGCAACCAGTACAGGCAGGGGAGACTGGTGACTCCTGTGTCAGTGGGGCTCCTTATCCATTGCATCTTTTTGTTTGAGCTTTATAGGAGCTCTCCATGGTGCTGAACTCCATCCCCAGAATAGGTTCGGCTCCATGGAGCACGAAGTAGGTCAGGCTAAAGGTAGCCATTTCCTCGTGGATTTTGCTACCCCTGGAACAGGAGAGTGTAGTGGTAAAATGCAGCAAATTCTGGCAAAGATGTCTACCTGTACTTCTTTTTCCTGCACTTTATCAGGGGGAAGGGGAGGATCTAGATGAAAATAAGCAAATGCTGGCAGGATTTCTGCCCCTGCCAGACTTTAGGGATGTTTGTTGGGAGAGTGAATGAATACAACACAGAAATTCACATCTGTTACTTGATTACAGCCAGCCATTTATAGACTTCTTTAGATCATATTCTTAAAATACATTTTGATGAATTTCTCTGGTTTCAGCAACAAATCTAAGTATCCCTGATTAGCTTTCCACTAGCTTAACTCCAAGCCCAGAGTAGCATTGTGCGTCAGGGTGAACTGGTGATTTTTGGTCAGGAAATCTAAGTAATCTCAAATTTTGTAGTGGTACAAAGAGGATGTTTTTGCCTTCCTGCTTGCATCGATGAATGATGCTAGAGGCCAACAGGGTGAACTTTGCCAGCTATGCTATTTTTCTTTTGTCTTGTTGGGAGAGACTCAAATAATTGGTTTTTTGGCTTGAGAAGGCTTATTATGATCTGTGCTGTAATGGAACTGCCACCCACTTCTTCCAGTCTGCCGCTTCTAACCGTGCGCAGCCACCCCCATCAAACACTGCCATAAAAATGGCCAACAAGCCTATGCAATCTTCTATCCCTCTTGAAAATAAGAGGGAGGTGGGCATATAAGCTCTATTCAGACATTCTTCTGAATGCATGTATATAGGGAAATGGACTTACTCCCACTCATGATTGCTTGTTTTCACTCCTGCCCATAAGAGTGTTTTTGGAAGATCTAAAAGAGCCTACGCAAGTATAAATTCTACTCTTCACATGTAAGTGAAGCACTGAAAGCACTAAGCCAATTGTCCCTTCCGTGGTGGAGACCTAAATAACAGAACTCAGGATGCTTTTTTAGTTAATCTGGCCCATGGCTCTATTGTCCTCCAGGAAGACCAGAGGCACATTTTTCCTAGGTTTTCTGCAACATGAGGAAATTCTTTTAAATAATGGCAACTGATGGGCCTTTGGCATAACGAGTATAAAGTATTGTGGATGTCCTCCAAGGGAGGAATTCATATGCAATTCATTTGCTATATCCTTGGAGGAGATTAGGAATGGCTTCAGGATGTGGCAGAAAACTGGGGGAAACAGGAAGTGCAATTGCCATGCACTTCATATTTGTGTAGATGCTCTGTAGAACTGCCGCTTGTGTTCCCCAGCAACCAGCATACAGAGGCATACTGTATGGCCTCCAACACTGGAGGTCATACATAGCCATCATGACTAGCAGCCATTGATAGCCTTCTCCTCCATGAATCTGTCTAATCCCCTTTAAAAGCCATACAAGATGGTGGTCATCACTACATCTTGTGGCAGCAAATTCCATTGTTTAACTATGTGCGCTGTGAAGAAGTACTTCCTTTTATCTGTCCTAAATCTCCCACCATTCAGATTGATGGGATGACCCCAGATTCTAGTATTAAGAAAGGCCTGACCACTTTCTCCACACCATGCATAATTTTGTACACCTCTTATCATTTTGTACACCAATATCATATCTCCCTGTACTCCTTGGATGGTGCATTAGGAGCATGAATTGTATGTGAATTGTTTGTTGTAGTGCTTGTTGTAGTTTGCCATAATATCTGAGCCATTATCTGGAAATTCTCTACAACCCATCTCTAGTTTTGTGAGGCAGACAGTATTGTGTTGTGGGAACAGCAGAACAACAGGAGACATTTGGGTACTTAACTAGGAATTCTTTATTGTTACAAGCTGTCTGGAAAATCTAAGGCAAAACTTTAGACTCAAAAAACATCAAA
Organism: Shinisaurus crocodilurus; assembly: GCA_021292165.1. Taxonomy (NCBI): domain Eukaryota; kingdom Metazoa; phylum Chordata; class Lepidosauria; order Squamata; family Shinisauridae; genus Shinisaurus; species Shinisaurus crocodilurus. The sequence continues at coordinate 295,350,865 of CM037876.1, forward strand.
AAACAAAACACATCTCATCCAAGCTTGTATTTGGTCTTACCTCATTCACTGTGTCTTTGAAATGATAGTGCAGCATTGGCTATTGCTTGAAGATAAGGTGTATATTACAGAATCCAAGCGCTGCAAAAGTGCAGTACAACTGCTTGAACACAGTAGTGCAGGCAGGAAGAATTCTGCTATACGATACCACTGCTGCTAAATTATGTAGTAATGTACAATGCACAGAAAGGGATACGTATTGGTGCTGCAGTCAGGGGCAAGGGTGGGTGACTTCAATTACCCCCACATTGACTTGATAAATGCATGTTCCAGTCACAACAAAGAGGTTAAATTTCTCAATGCCTTAAACAACTGTGCCCTAGAACAGTTGGTCATGGAACTGACCAGTGGGGAAGCAACCCTGGATTTAATCCTGAATGGTGTCACCCAAGACCTAGTACAAGACGTAAATGTTGTTGGTTGAACCAGTTGGAAACAGTGATCACAGTGCTATCAGATTTAATATATAAATATATATTTGGCCAGCCAGATGGGCGATTAAAAATATAATAAATAAATAAATAAATAAATGGGAAATTGCCAAGGAAGTCCAACACAGTCACATTTGACTTCAAAAGATGAAACTTCTCTAAAATGAGGGAACTGGTAAAAAGGAAGTTGAAAAGGGGAGTCAAGGGGGTTAAATCCCTTCAAAATGCTTGGAGGTTACTCAAAACCACAATAAAAGAATGTATACCACAAGTTAGGAGAGGTAGCACCAAGTACAAGAGATCACCAGCATGGTTAATGAGAAGTGTCAAGGAAGCTATTAGAGAGAATGCTTCCTTCAAAATATGGAAGCCTTGCCCAAATGAGGAAAACAAAAGAGAGCACAAGCTTGCACAAAGGAGATGCAAGCAGACAATAAGAGATGCAAAAGAGCACTTTGAGGAGCATAATCGCTAACAACATCAAGGCCAACAATAAACAATTCTTTAAATATATCCAAGCAGAAAACCAGCTAGGGAGGCAGTTGGACCATTGGATGATTATGGAGTTAAAGGAGTACTAAAGGAGGATACGAAGATTGCAGAGAAGCTGAGTGAATTCTTTTCATCTGTCTTCACTGCAGAAGATACAGGACAGATACCTGTGCCTGAACTGATGCCTATGTACACCAGTTGCTGGGGAACATGGGTAGGAGGATGCTGTTGCACTCATGTCCTGTTTGTGGGTTTCCCATGGGCAGGTGGCTGGTCACTGTGTGAACAGAATGCTGGACTAGATGGACCCTTGGTCTGATCCAGCATGGCTCTTCTTAAGGGATATCAATCAGTGGGGTAGGGCCTTTGATGTGGCATTTTCTGGCATGTGGTGATACCTGCAATGTATGGGCTGCTTGATATTTTTTTTAGTGGTTTAGTAAACGACATCTGTTCGGCATAAGGGAAAATGCCAAGGATCACAGTTTTCATTGGTGCTGCCATTTATGGTCATTCAGTGAGTGGAATGAGAGAATGAGGCATAACCTTTTGCTGATAAGCTCACTGAAAGTACAGTTTATATTTCTTTGTCCTTTCTCAGGTGCTTCAAGTGCCGTGTACAAACAATGGATTCCAAACACCAATTTTGAAAATAGTTCCAACTGGGATCAAGGCCAAGTTCCATGTGCCACCGATGTCATCCTTTTTGAGAGCAGTAAGGTGCTTGATTTAATTTTTTATTTATTTTTATTTTATTTATTTATTTGCTGCAGTCAGTCTTTCTGACAACTTATGGAATCATGTGCTCATTGGCCTTTGTTTCTTCCAGGTAGTCTCGGTCTTTGTCCAGTCATCCCACTCCTTGACAGACATGGTAAGCACAGCCAATGTCATGACATGTAGACCCAGAGGTTTTCTACACGAGGCATTTATCGTGCACTTGTCATTCCCTACTCACTGTTGTTTATGGGTTCTTTAGATGACATTGTGACCCTCCAGTTTCGCTTCTGTTTTTAAACAGCACTTTTGGCGAGTTCTTTTTAGAGTAGGGAAATTACGGTATTATTTAAAGAAAGCAAAAGAAAACGCTATTTCCACTTGTGTAATTGTGCTATTCCGCTATACCACAGTGCCACCTAGAGGTTATGTAGCAGAAAAGCAGTAAAGGAAACACACTTCGTGAAGTGCTTGGATCTCAATTCTGCAATGAAACCGAAAGTAGATACAGTGCATTAACAGCCTCCTTAGAAAAACTCTGTAAGAAATATGATAATGAGCTAGATGAACTGTTTTATCAGTTGTGCTTCTTTGTCAGTACAGATCCATTTTCTGTAGTTTCTGCTTCTATTATATCGGATGCAAGTGTTGCTGTGTTGGGGTATTAAACCAACAAACAAGCAAACAAAAAAACAGTCTTAGAGCCATTTGCTGGATGTCCTTGACATTTGGTTTTTAAAAGGGTTTTTTAAAAGGGTATTTGTTCACACACATACACACACTTAAAACCAGAAATTTGTTTCTGGTCTGGGATAGATAATTTTATTTAGCATTTGAGCAGGGCTTTCATGTTTTTAAAATGTAGAAAGATTTTTTGTGGGGTGGTTGGGGAATAGTTGTTTTTAACAAATATGGTCTTTGGTGATAAGAACAATAACAAATAACATAAAACAAGTTCTGACACAAGGGTTTATAAGTAAGTTCATTAGCTGGTATTGTCATGTGTGTCTTTAGTATTTCATTGATGAGAGTTGTCTTCTGGGTTGTTTGAATAAATGCGGTTGTTTGTTTAATTTGTACAGAATACCTTTTCTTACATACTCCCCAATGCCTTGAATGATGAGAAGTTCTTGGGGCAGCACACTACCAGGTTTACTTTCTTTTGGATGAGAGAGCAACCACTTGGGACTGAAGGCAACTTCATAATATTTACTTTATTTACAAATGTAGAAGCAGAGCACACACAGAGGCAAAAAGAACACCTAGCAAGCAACAGCTGCACTACTCCACATCAGACCTCCAGAAATACTGTGTACTCAAACGCCTTCAGCTTTCAGCTAATTCTTTCTCTCTCTCACTCTCTCTCTTATTCTCTGCTTTTGTCTCTTCTAAACTGCCAGTTGCTGTTTCTCAGACACTTGTACCTCTGCCCCCTCCCCTCAGCTGCCAGTGTGTCACCCTTTCCAAGCTCTGATGAGTATCTCATTCAAAAAATACACAAGGGAGATTCCCAACTAACAGGAGAACATCACCTAACCATTCACTCCCATTGATGAAACATTAACGAATCTCCTGGACTGTTAACCAGCAATCCACCTGAGAAAGGAATGGGCCCAGAATACTGTAATCATCTTTTCTTGCCTACCTTTTCGATCTATACTCTCTCTTGAGAAACCCAAAGCATCCAATCTCTTCGTAGTAACTGATGAACAGAGTTCAGGCATGTTCTGTAGGAAACAATTCTACATTTGTGAAAGAACCAGGCTACGTGACTGAGTGGGTTCTCCCGCCCGCAACTGTGTTTTCTTGTTAATGCATTTTTGTTTCATCCAAGTGCCTGAGCAGAAAGTGTTTCCTAAGGATAGGTTGTGCTTCAAGATGACCCTTTCCATCCAGTAGCATAATTTTTAACTATCATGCTAAGGCATTCTTAGAGCATTTAATGGGCTAGCAAGCACACAAGATGAAACAACACTATTTTGATGCAAATAGCCCTTTAGTTGCTGCTGTAAACAATGATTGTGTCAAAATATCTGTGTTTGCCGTTTCCCCCCCTTTCTTCAAACAATATTCATACTGAGAAACAGCAACTGAGGTTGCTACGGTGATGTGATTTCCCAGCCACTGAGTTACCAACCATTAAATAGCTGCCTGCATTCAGAACTGTTTATATTCTGCAGCTGCATAATGCAGTGCAACATGAAATTTCTATCTTTCATAGATTTCATAGATCATAGAGTTGGAAGGAGCCTACAAGGCTATCAAGTCCAACCCCCTGCTCAATGCAGGAAACTAGAGGAGGGGTCTCCCATCCAAGTAATAACCAGGCTTGACCCTGCTTAGCTTTCCAGGCTCAGACAAGCTGAGCCACATGGTTATGCCCATCCATGGTAGGCATCAGTGGAGGCCCAGCTCCATGTTCTATCACCACTGGAGGTGAAGTAGGCGGAGAAAGCTCATAAATACCAAACAGATTCTGAAAACTGAATCAAGTTCTTCCATTCCATCACTAGTTGGAATGAGACGGCCACCAAGGGATTTTTCACACGAGGCATTTATTGTGCCCTCATGTTTCCTTACTCATGGTTCTTTACGGGTCCTTTAGATGATGTCATAATCCTCCAGTTTTGCTTCTGTTTTTTCAGAGCACTTTCCTGTTTTTTGTTTTTTTTGGTAAGGGGAAAATGAGGTATTAAATTACAATGGGGAAAATGGCACTCTTTCTCCTGGTGCATTTCCGCTATTCCACTATAGCACTGCTTCACCTAGAGGCTGTGTAGCAGAAAAGCAGGAAAGGAAGAGCCCTTTGTGTAGCGCTCAATGCTGTGACGGAACTGAAAGTAGATACAGCGATTAGCAGCAGAATAAATACCTCGTGTAGAAAAAGCCCAAATTTCTATAAGGTGGGGCGTGGGGCCTTTTCAGCATCTGAGAAATCAAATATAAAGTGCGGAAGGTTCAGGGGAGAGAGGGTGCCGCACTCCTTCCCCCGCCTGTGCGATTCCTCCTGAAATAACTTCTCCGGGGAAGGGCTTCGCGACCCTTCCTACTTGACCCTTCTGCGCTGTACATTGCTCCCCTCCCCCACTCCTTATAGGAGTCCAGCACAACCAACACTCTAACAGATCCCAGTCACAACATCTCCACAATGAGTGATTAGAGTTTCACTTCTTTCTTAACATTTAGAAAGCCAAAAGTGGTTACCAGCAAAAATATAAATACGTACCAGGCAATTTTACATAAGAATGTAGGAATTGCCTGGCATCCAGCATTCCACTTCTAACAGTGACCAGGCTTATGCCATGGGGAGCTGACAGGCAAGGTATGACATAATAGCTATGTCCTTTTGTTTGCTCCCAGCATCCAGTAATCAGTGGTATACTGCCCCTCATTGTGGAGATTCCATACTCCTTTCCGGATGAAATGTAGGGTACAAATAATATGTGGGGGTGGGGGTGGGGAGAGAAAGCAGGATCATGGCAGAAGGCCCCATCTTCAACTTATATGCGTTTATTTGAAGGTCTGTAATGTGTAGATGCCGTCACACATGCAACTATACGTGCATAGTCCTCTCTTTTCATGTGATTGGGAAGCTCTATGCAGACCTTCACATGACTATGCCTAGGTCAGGGCTGGGGCTTGCCACCATGTCATGTGCATTCACACTTCCCTGCATGTGGCTTGCCATCTTAAATATCCACCTGTAGGCCTGTCTTCCATGAATTTGGCTAATTTACCTAAGCCAGTGGCTGTTACCACCATCTATTGAAGTTCTGTAAACTTCAAGTTCTGTGAAGTTCTATGAAGAACTATTTCCTATTGTCTGTCATGAATCTACCCCCAAATAAACTTATTTGGGACTTCCAAAAGAGCCTTGAATAAGATTGAAACAATTTCCATTCTTGTGGGTGGGGATCACACTCATGTTTCTTCCTCTGCCTTGCAAGTCTGGGTCATATCTAGTTCACCCCTTTCCTTATACATTACATTTATATCCCACCCCTCTCCCCCAAGGAGCTCATGGCAGTGTCCATGGTTCTCCCCCTCACAAGGTCCTGTGTTGTTCTCACAACATATCCTCACAACCTGTGAGATAGGTTAGGCTAAGAAATAGTGACTGGCTCAAGGCCACCCACTGAGCTTAACCCTCACCAACAGGATCAAAAAAGCGTTCCTAAAAGGATTTTAGGGGACACTTTTCTACCGCAAGCCAAATTCCAGTGTATCTCAGGGTAGTAAAATGCCCCAAAACAAATCCATGTCTGTGATGTCAGAAGAAAGGCACTGTTCCCTGGACCCATTTTTGCTTGAAAAACCCCATGGGACATTTAAAAAAAAATAATCCCAATACTTCCTATTGCCTGGGACAAAAAAGCACCCCAATGGTAAACATCAATACATTTCTCAGGATTTTTTAAATATCCCAGGCTGGTTTTGGTTTTCAGAAATAAAACTCTCTATTGGCAGTTAAATTTGCTTCCCTGGATCAGTTTTTCTTGGAAAAAAATTGCCCCAACATGTTACATTGATTAGGACAACAACAAAAAAGTACCCTGAAAGCCAAAGTCAGCTCATTTCTTGGGATATTTTATGTTCCAGGCACTTTTAGTTTACAGAAAGAAATTGCAGATGGTAAGTGGCTGAAATTTGGAGGCTGTCTACTATTGTGCAGGTGCCAGTGTCCTAGGACTACGTTACAGTGTGTAAATTCTGCAATGAAAAGTACACCCAGGGAATGGTTTTGTCCATCTGTTGGGGAAATGGCTGAGTGGGGATTTGAACCCAGGTCTCCCCAGTCCTAGTACAACCCTCTAACCACTAGACCACACTGGCTCTCCTTTTCCCCTTTGCACAGGTATGTCTTGTTTCTGCCTCCTTCCTTTATTTTATGTTGTGTTTCTCTTGTTTGGATGCACATGTGTGAGTGTGTCTATTCAAATAGCCACTATAATTTTATGTGCCATAATGTATTCAAGCTGCTTAAACTGCTAATTACTTGGATGTTTTAATAAGACAACATGCTGTGTTTAACTGGTCTATAAGCATCCACATGAGGAAATTTGTATCTCTCTGTGTTATCATTTTAAATAGTGTCATTTCAGCAGAAAGGAGGTGTGCCCCCCCCCTAGAATATTTGGAAATGTGGTCATTACTAGACTTTTAAAGCTATGGAGGGAACAATCCTATCTCCCATAGACAGCCTCTGAGGTGCAATAGGATAATTCGGATTCCCAGGTCCAAGGTCAGAGACAGCACTTGGACCTCAGAGCTGGGAATCAGAGCTATGCCCCCCCGCCCCCTTGCAGCCGGTGCAGAAAAGACCGTGCCAGCAGCTCTCCGAGATTGGGAAATTTCTTCTGGAGTGGTATGACCGCCATCCTTTCAGTCGGCTCAGGACCACTCTCTCTCGCAAGGAGGGATTAATCACTGGCTCAGCTTGTCTGAGTGTGGAAAGCTAAGCAGAGTCAGGCCTGGTTATTACTTGGATGGGAGACCCCTCCTCCTCTAGTTTCCCGCATTGAGCAGGGGGTTGGACTCGATAGCCTTGTAGGCTCCTACCAACTCTATGATCTATGAAACCTCCCTGGCCCAGCCAGCTGTTCCCTCCCTGCCAGTTTTTATAAGCCAAGAGGGGCAAGGATCCAGTATGGAAGTGGTTGCATGAACCTGTCAAAGCACCTTCATCAATGTCCTTGAGCTGTACCAGCTGAAACTCATCCAAAGAAACTGGACAAGGCTGTGCTCTGGATACCTCACCTGATTCACCTGCTGTATCACCTGCTGTCTAAAGTCCTGGCAGATGCAAGAGATTTTATCCTGGAACTGCCTAGCGCAGTGTTCTCCAACCTTGGGTCCCCAGATGTTTTTGGCCTATAACTCCCAGCTACGCTGGCTAGGGCATGCTGGGAGTTGTAGGCCAAAAACATCTGGGGACCCAAGGTTGGAGAACACTGGCCTAGCGAGTGTATTATAGCAGACAGGTCTACAGTGTTCTTAGGGCCAGCATGTAATAGGCCCCGGATGACCCTGAAAACTTCTGCTGGGCAGCATACGGAGGATTCAATAGAGGCAGCGAGATGTTGTTTCTTTGCTGCCTTCACGGCCCATGAATATACCCGACCATAGGCACACACCAGTGTGTCCACTAGGAGTTTTTCTCCATCTGCACTCAAGACATCTCCTATTTTCTTTCATTGCTCTCAGCTCAGGGGTATACCATGGAGCCATATGAGTGCTACTGCAGAGATGGCACTCAGGAGCAATTGTGCCAACTTATACTAATTATGTCTAAATTTGTATCTACACATATAAATTAGCATCTACAAATCTTATGCAAAACTTTTTTTTGGTGATGCAGCTCCTCTTTTTTTGGAAATTTATAAGTGGCCACAATACCTATAATTGCGTTGGAGTCAACTGTGCATATGGTGCTGGTTTTAATTGTTAATTTTGATTTTATCATTGTTTTTCTTATTGGTTTATTATGTTTTATGGTTTTAAATGTGGTTGTATGCCCTTTAGGGAGGGTTTACCCTAAAGGACAAGTTACAAATAAAATAAATAAATGGAGGTTTCAGTTTGCTACCATGAACATTAATCCCATGGCCAGGCTTTGAGAGGAGGCACATGAAGGTAACTTAGCAGTTCTGTAGGAGCAGCAGAAGCGGCAAATTTTTAATTTTAAGGCTGGCAACAATAGCTAGGTTTGTCATTTGTTTTGTTTTTTGAGATTGCCACCTTTGTGTGCTAGCAATTGTGTCTAGAGAATCCAGTTGCAAAAAAGGACTGGGCTATTGCACCTTTAATAGTTGTGTAAAAGAGGGGATTTCAGCCGGGTGTAGCTTCTTCTACACAGCTATTAAAAAGTGCAGGAGCCTTGTCCTCTTTTGCAGAATGCTGCCCCCCTGGCTGGTATCTCCCATAACAAAATGGGAGGTAATATTACTGGTGTGGAATAACATCAACTCATTTACAGCAGCTGCAAAAACCAACTAGATTTTTAAAAATATTATCTTGTTGACTTATCACTGGGCGGCAGAGAGAGGAACTGCTGGGAGAAAATATCTTTATAGTCTCTGCTATCACAGTCCCACCTGCGGAACTTTGGTCATACAGTTAGAACCAGGAATTCTAATGTTGCCATAATCACTTGGGAACAATTTAAAGTCTGGGTTAGGGGAGGCACTACACAGCTGAACTGCTGTGTCAGAGGCAGGGCTGGCGTCAAGGGCAGGCACAGTTGGGCACCTGCTAAGGGCCCACACTCCAGCAGGGGCGCACTGGCAAGCCCCTCCCTGGACTTGCTCCTCCTCTTCACCATTGTAACCAGCTTGTTCACCTGCCTCTTGCTCTGGCCCAGACAAAGGAGGTGGTGAGAAGGAGGAGCTTTAGGTGTCACTGCCTGTTTGCTCACTAGCTCTCTGCCTGTCAAGCAAGCAAGTGGTAGCAATGATGGGAAAGAGGAGCTACTTACAATGGTGGTGAGAAGGTAGATTCACTGAGGGAGAGCTGCCCATTAAGGGTGTCTTGCCCAACAGCCCTCCAAAACCTGGAGCTGGTAATCATCAGGCAATCACTCGTGACTGAGTAAGATTGCCTTCCAGGATAAAAAATTTAAAAAAAAAAAAAATTTTAAAGGAGGAAATTCTAATGAAAATTGTGTAGACTCTAGCGATGAGTCCTTAAGTGACTGTGGAGGCCAATTCTAGATCAACACAGATTCCCACAGTGAGGACACAGGTTACCAGATGGAAGATGGTCCTGCTCAGAGTAAATATGGTCATAATGAGCTATGAAGTCACTCCTATGAATATTAATTTATTACCTCGGAGTATTATTCTGTAGTCTGAATAAAAATTTAGAATGATGGAGCAGTGACATCTGGTCTTCCCATTGAGCTACAGAGCTCTACAGGTGCTTTAAATAAGCCTTAGTAAAAGGGATATAGGGTCATGATATAGGAGTGCTTTGTGTTTTTGCACAGAATTCTCCATCATGGATTCACTAACTGGCTACTGTGCTTATTTCTTGGCCTCAGCGCTCACGGGCTGTAAACGAGATGTAACAGAGCTGGATCAGGGCTATCATGGGGTATTAGGGTGAGAACAAATTGAAGCTGGTTAAAAACATGGCTGTTCAGGCGGGAATATGGGGTGGGTTAGGATTTTAGAAGAATTTTTTTAATACTGTTTTAATTATCATATTTTATTGTATTGTTTTATTGTATCATTTTAATTGTACATCACCCAGGGTGGCCGGGTGGCCGGCCAGATGGGCGATTAATAATAAATATAAATATAAGAAATAACAGGAATTGCAAGAGAGCAGATTTTGGCTGAACATTAGGAGAAGTGTCCTAACAGCAAAAAATGTTTGACAATGCCTTGGGAATTGGTGGGTTCTCCTTCACTGGAGGTATTTAAGCAGAGACGGGATGGTCATCTGTCAGGGATGCTGTTCTTGCAAGATCCTGCGCTGAGCAGGAGGCTGGATTAGATGACCTCAAAGAGCCCTTCCAACTCTAAAATTCTATGATTTAAAAATCCGGGTTCCCTATTGTGGTCAGTGCAGCAGTGGGTCTCAATACCCAATTTTTAAGATCAAATGTTGTCATTTCTGTTCCATTATTTTGCATGCCTATAATTTTATTAAAAGAGTGGTGTACTGTGTGCAAGGAGGAGGTTAGGTGACTTTTCTCCCATTATTCTTTCATTTCCCCCCCCCCTTAGCATTATACAAAGCCACTATAACTAGAGATTGCAGTAAATTCTGTAAGGATATTTACCGTAGTTGTCATAAAGAACAGATGCTCCCATGATTCCGCTAGAATCCCAGAAACAGGAAGTGGTTCTATCTTTGAAGGGTAAAGGGGGTGGGGAACTATTTTACTTGCGCTATTTTGAAGTCTCCTCAGTACTGAGTCTCCTTCGCATTCCTTTTAAAAAATCTCAGCATGTCCACTTCCATACCCACAACATGTTATCCAGTATTACCTAATCTTGCTCCAGTTTTAACAGTGCCCAGTAAACCAGCTGTAAGTGGCAATCTAATAGGAACCGAGGGGAATGAATGAGCTGCTGTACTTTGCTTTGCTTTGCTTCCCAACTGACTGGTTCACCCCTCACATTTTCAACAAGGAGGTATGGCATTAAATATTTAAACGGCCCTGGTAAGTCTTTCTTCTCCTACAGGGTTTTCTGAGCCCAAATCCTGCATGGCTCCCAATTCCCTACAGCTCCCCGGGTGAACCTAATTTCTGAAACTGGCACAGGGGATGCATGAATAGATGAAAGTAGGATTAGCAGCACACGCACACATAATTGTTCTTTTACAATTAAAGCAATAGGGCAACATGGCCACACACATCTCTGCATGCTGCAAAGTGAAGCTAGAGGCGGACAATAGCATCTTTCGAGCAGGGCTACAGAAGCTTTTTTGGCCCAAGGGCTGGATTGCCATGTGAAAAAAAAAAAAAAAACCTTTGGGGGCTGCGTGCCAGCGCTGGGTGTGTCCAGAATAGCTACCTCACTCTGACTCTCACACACATGCACACTGCATCCACACCATTCTCTCTCTCTCTCACACACACATACCATATACACACAGACACACACTCAGTGACCCCATTCTCTCTCTCTCTCTCTCTCTCTCTCTCTCTCTCTAAGGCAGTGTTCTTCAACCTGGGTCCCCAGATGTTTTTGGCCTACAACTCCTAGCATGCCCCAGCCAGCTATGCTGGCTGGAGCATGCTGGGAGTAGTAGGCCAAAGCATCTGGGGACTCAAGGTTGGAGAACACTGCTCTAAGACATTCATGCACACGCTCCTCAGCGACTCCTCAGCTGATTCATGCAGATCAGTGTGGGTGGGGTGGGGTGGGGTGGGGGGAAGGTATTTTCATCCCCATAGCAGCACGCTGGGCAGGAAGATTTAACCCTCTCTATCTAGGGGGCTTTTACAGAGGACAGTCATCTGATCTCCCGTGCCCCAGTCCAACACTCTAACCACTACACCACGCTGGCTCTCCCATGCCAGGGGAGGCAGCATGGCTGGTATGAACTGGGGAGTCTCTCAGCTTTAGATAGTCAAAGGCAGTCTGAAAGAGGGGTTGCTGCTTGTGGTGTATTCACTTACCCTACTTTTGCTTCTGGGTAAACAGGTTTTGCAAGGGGTTTTGTATGGCTTCAAAACATGCACAACCTGTTTGACCAGGTAGTCTGTTAGTTTCCGGGCCTACCCCTGCATGAGCTGACTCTGTGCCTCTAACAGGCGAGGTTACAGTGTCAGAAGGAAATGCAAGAGACTTCCCCTTCTCTCTGAAGCTCCATGTTTGGGGGTGTGGGGTGGGTGGGTAAGCTTAACCTGCTGAATTTGTGCCAATCCTGACCATTTTAAAACAAAAAGAAAGGGATTGCCCTGAAAGCACTGACACACACACCCTTTAAAAACACCAGATATCAACAATTAAGGGTTTAAGTAAGGTTAAAAAAAATATATTACAAAAGCCACTTATTTATTTATTTATTATATTTATACCCCGCCTTTTTTCCTACAAGGAACCCAAGGCGGCTTACATTATTGTGGAGAAAAAGAGCCTTTGCGGGTTCATACACACACACACACACACACTCATGTGTGAACCGGCTAAAGGCTGGGGGTGGGGTGTGCATAGTTAGCGTGTGGAGAAAGGGGCCTTCGGGGGTTCCTGCATGCATGCATGCATGCATGCATGAACACACACACACACACACACACACACACACACACACGCCTCCTCATGTGTAAACCAAGTGGGGGCTGGGAGGAAACGAAAGCCTCGGATGGAATGGGTGGCGCCTAGACGCCTGGAGAAGATGGCCTGGGGCTTTCATATGTAGATGGTTTGAGCCATAAGTCATGAGTTCCCTTCCCCCTGCCTGGCCAGGTGAAGTTCAATTTGATTGGCTGAAGGCAGGAAAGCTACAGAAAGGGGGAGGGGGAAGAGCTTTTTCCCCACGTGTAGCCTGTGTGTCTTTGTCTTTGTCTTTTTGGTAGCGTGCCTGGTTGGAGCCATGGCAGCGCGCCAGCGAGGGGCCCAAGCCTTTAGCCCCCCCCCCTCCGGAACCGACCCCAGGCAGCTCCTGGTAAAATTAGCTGGATTGAGGGCTCTAGTAAAGGCAAGCTTTGTAGGAGTTTCACCCATCTCAGACCTGCGGGTAGATGGAGTGGTTCTCCTCGGGCAACAAGGCTGTGCTGGATTTAACCCTTGAAGAGAACACCCTCAGGTAACTGGTGTGTGCCTGAGAGTTATTAAGGAATCAGGTTTTATTGTGTTTTAGCTCTATTTCTGTGTACTAAAGTGTCTCTCTCTTTATTTTGTGTGCTTCTCTCATTTCCCTAATCTTATTGTAAGATGCTACCAGAATAAACCTTGTCCTGGTTTTACCCTACATGGGTTTTGTAGTACTCTGTGAGTTCAGTATCTAAATCCAGGTTACAGAATTGAAGGCGAGTCCCTCAACAGAGATCCAAGTAGGATTGCAGACATGCTGAGGCTGGCAATCTGGTACCTTGAGATCTCTGGGGGTCATCGGGCCTTTGGAGTAGGAAAGGGTGGGGGTGTGGCAGGCCAGCCAGCCCCCCCTTCCTCCACAATTATCCTCATCCTCCTCTCCATTTTATCCTCACAACAACCCTGTGAGGTAGGTTAGGCTGAGAGTCAGTGACTGGCCCAAAGTCACTCAGTGAGTTTCATGGCCGAGCGGGGACTAGAACCCGGATCTCCCGAGTCCCAGTCCAACACCCTAACCACTACGCCACACTGGCTCTCCAGTATATTATAATATATAATATAATAATGTAATAATTATAATATATAAGATTTTGTGTGTTTCCTCTAATAACTTTTGTACTTGACCCTGCCCTTTGGTTGCCTCGCCACACCCTCATGTTTCCTGGCCACACCCTCTTGATCACACCTTCATGTTGCTTAACCATACATACCTCTTACAAATTCACATGTGTGTCCCTGTTTTCATCTCTGAAATGTTGGAGGGTATGCAAGAGCCCTTAGACTGGCAGGTACTAGGCTTTCCCAGTGCTGGCCCCACATCTTTGGAACTCCCTCCCCAGGGAGATATGTATGGCCTTCTCACTGCTGGCTTTAAACAACAACAACAACAACAACCCCCAGACAGTTATCCCAGCCTGCATTTATCCCAGCCAGTTATCTACAGCCTGCGTTGCTGCGTGCACGCATGTGCTTAATTGTAATTTGTATGTTCATGTTTTCGTAATGTAAGCCACCTTGTGAGGGCAGTCAGTCCTGAAAGGCAGGATGATGATGATGATGATATGATGATGATGATGATGATGATGATGATGATGATGTCACAGCCTGGCGTGGGACTTTGGAGCATTCATGAATCTAATCCCTACTTTAGGATTGTGATTTCAAAGAGCCTTTTTGTGGAGTGATGACTTCATCTCCATCTACCCCAGAAGTCAAGTTAAACAGGGCAAAGCCTATTCTGTAGAACAAGCACCATATGGCTGCTGAATATGGCCATTACTGAAGAGAAAGCTCTGCAGATGTAAACATGAGGAGAGAGGCAGTTTTATTATTTCAGGCAGCAGTTGCCAATATTTAGGGGGTTGCCTCTGTCTTTGCACAGCAGACGGGGAGGTGAGAGGTGGTCATAGCAACCCTTCACATTGGCAACACATCATGCTTAGCCCTTGTTCCAAATTCCCAGGGTGTCACTTTTGTGGAACACACATGCTGTGTCAGCAGATCTCTTCGATTATGAATAAAGGGCAAAAATGCATGTGGTGTCAGTTCATGCCTCTGAACAGCAAGGTCTTGTTGGCTGCTCACAGGTTCTTCCTTGGAACCCTCAGGAGCGGATCAAGAGCTGGTTAGAGAAGAAGAAAAATACTTCTTTAAAAAGCATGGCTGACGTATTGACGTGCAACCGGGAAAGAAGAGTTTCTGTCTAGCAACTGTTCCAGCCCCACCTCACCCCCATCAGAGATTTAAGGCCAGTGCATCTTCAGGGGCTGGTCTATCATGCACTGTATCGTTGCTATTTACTGTACGTATATTTGCAAGGAGAAGGAAAACAAATGAGAAAGGCAGCTGTTGGGGAAGAAGCAGAAGGTGACAATGCCTAACAAGAGTTTGGGGTCCCAGAGGTTTTATTCTTAGCCTCCTAATTGGTATGAGAAGAATGTACTAAACCTTGCTTCAGGATTCTTGTGGCTGGCAGAGAGGTTGATCTTGAAATGCCAACTGCTCTCCAGAGAGGCAGTTCCTAACCAATAGAAACGTTCTGCTCAAGTCCTAAGGGCCTTGAATACTTCCCCATCTTTTTGCTTCCCTTTTGCTTTAAAGTAGCAGGATTGCTGGTGAAAACAGGAGGTGAGAAAGAGATTATGTTTATTCACATTACATTACTGGTGAAAAACTCAGGGGAAAGACTTAAGGGGTAGGGCAGGAGGGGTATATGTATCCTTAAACGTCAACGTTTTTAGAGAGTGACAGCCCAGACCACTGTTCATGCAATGTGGTTTGGTGGGATTCATGGGGCTGATTCACATGACCATTTTGTGGTGAACTCAAATCGACTTTTATCCGAAGGACTGATTTTGGGCTGTCTTTCGTGCTCCTAGGGAAGTGGCCATGTGTGATAAAGCAGGAGCATGATATGATGAGTAAGCTGAATTAGAGAGGTGTCATGTGGGGAGGTATTGGGTGTGGTTGGGAAGGGGGTCAAGGCTGGATAAGGGTTATAAAACCAGGAATTGTATGAAAATTTAGGGCCTTCTGGCCGAAAAGTGTGTGGAGGGTATAGATTTAAATATAAATAAATAAACAGCCTTGTGCTACTGTGAAATTCTGCTGGGTGTGAGTCTCCAGTCAGGATAGGAGAAAAATTTCCAGGGTGGTGACTAAGTGGGAGCTCTTTTCACCCAGTACATCCTTTGATGTCTGCTCAGGTATTGCATCAGGTTCAACCCTACTATTAGGCAGTGAGGTGGACTATCTCATGTGGCAAATGCTGGGTCTGGGTGGTGGTGGCGGCGGCGGCGGCCTAAAAGTGATTTTACCTGGACTCTGGTGTAATCTTTCTTAGCTTTTCCCATGACATATCCCAGGAAATAAGGTAGTGTATGAATACACCCAAGCAGAGCAATCCAAAGAGGGCAGGGGCAGGGCAGGGAGATTCCATGGTGGAGGAGGAACTACCAAATCCAAGGCCCTGATGGGCTCACATTAGCAGGGCAGAAATGTGAGGGGTGAGGCTGGGGGGGGGGGATAAGTACATCAGCTCTAGGGTTGGCATATTCCACATCCCCAGACGGTACCATTCCAGGGGTGTGTCAAAGAACAGGGGAGCTTTGGATCCAGCAGAACTAAAACCTGCCCCGAACTTTTTGCTGCTACTGCGGTCGGAGCACCAATGGCAGAGGGGCAAGGTTGTAGGACTCCAGCAAGGACTGGAGGGGGCTTGCCAGTATGCCCCATCTGTAGGTACTTTTATGGATGTCAACAGCCTTTTGCCCTCTCCAAATGTCAGGTTACTTGGACCTGTGGTGGATGGGGCTTGTGGGGCTGTGATACCTTTAAGTCTTGGTGACAGGGAGGGTCCATGCCAAGAAAATGACCTCCACCTCCAGAGCCTTTTGCAACCGAAGATGTACCTACATACATTTCTACATATGTATGCTGCAATTTGTGGGTAAACTTCCTTTTTTGATCTAACCAAAGACAGAGTAAGACTGTTTGATTGCCTTGGGGGGGGGGGGGGTTAACCAGCCCAGCGTGGGGATAGCTGCTGTGTATGTGCTTCCAGATAACTCTGCTCATATATATACAACACCAGTATTTACCCAACAGAAAAACACCCATATCCCCTCCAGAGAGTAGCTGCACATCATCTATCCATATCCTGCTCTCCCATTATATGCAGTAGCACCACAAAACACAACAGTGATGAACAATATTGTTTTTGTCATTTTATAAAAGAAGATTTAAAAATTATACCGTTTATTGTTTAGCAAAGGGTCAGTCTATCATTGCAAGTAGTGTGCTGTGTGTATGAAGGGCAGAAGGTGTGGGTTTTTTTTTTTTTAACTTCCTCCCAAGCAGTAAAAAAAAAAAAATATGGTGGGCATATAAATATATAGTATTTCTGCTCCAAACCCCTCCTTCCTTGAGCTTGATCAATACATCATTTAGCAGCAGTGCTCCCAGGAAAATGAACATCAATTCCACTATTGGCAATAGCCCAGCGTCAGGAAGGAAGATCGCTCCATCAGGTTGTGTAAGAATAAATGACAGCCAAAAACTAGCTCAGGCTGCCTAATGGGCTATATTCGCAGCCAATACACACACACACACACACACACACACACAGAGAGAGAGAGATTCAGAGGCACTCCAGGCAAGGCAAAGCAAAGCAAGACAAAATGAAGAGATTTTCTAGAGCAACCTTCCTGAACCTGGTGTTCTCCAGATGTTTTGGACTATGTGCTGGCCGGGACTGATGGGAGTTGGAATCCAAAGCATATGGAGGGCACCAGGATGGTGAAGGCTGTTCTAGAGAAGCAAAAGTATCTGCTTTCAGAGACAAGAGAAGAGGCAGTGGTTGGGTTCAGACAACACGATAACCCACACTCAAGGGTTCAGTGTGGATTGTTGTTGAAACGTGGGTTATCATGTTGTCTGAACCCAGCTGAGATAACAAACTATGGTGAAAAAACCATAGTTCATATCCCAACAACAAACCATGGGTTCTCTTCATGGGTTGCTCGTGGTTAACAAGCCATGGCTTGTTAGCGCAGCTGGTGCTAGACAACACGATAACCCACGGTTCAACAACAACCCACATTCAACCCTTGAGTGTAGGTTATCGTGTTGCCTGAGCTGAACCCAATCAGTAAATACAGTTCAGAACACTCCGCAAGTCACCATAGTGAGGTGTGACTAGTACACTTGAGTAGCCTCCAACTTGGGTTGGATGAATATAGGTATGTGTGTTTTACATGAAATGCAATGTGCTTGAATTACAGAGGGGTTGGCCCCCTTAGCTAATATTTTTAGAAGGCTACTGCTAAGAAATTGTATTTATGGCTTTTACATAAGACACCTTGAGCACTTACATAGAAAGCCAAGATAGAAAAATGTTTTATATAAAATAGATAGGTAGGTAGGTAGGTAAATAAATTCACACGTGAATGTCAACATTCACCAAATTTTGAACATTAACTGTTGCATAAGATATATGAAGGAGAGCTCTGTGATTGGAGCCTGTAGGTCAGCCTTCCACAATTTGGTGCCCTCTAGATGATCTGGATCACAATTCCCACCATCCCCAGCCAGCATGAACAATGGCAATGATGGCAGTTGTAGTCCAGCACATCCAGGAGAGGGGGTTCCAGGTTGAGGAATGCTGCTATTGGTTGTCTCACTCAGAAGATCCATCCAATGAACCAAGTAATGAATTGTACATAAAGATACATACATACATAAATAATAAATAAATAAATACCAGTGAGGGCTCATTTCTCGTGTAGCGTTTTGCACTTGGGTACAACAACCCAATTACAAAATACACGTGCCTCATACCTGTTGAGAATGGAATAGAGTACAAAACATGAAGTGAAGGCAGATGCCTCTCTACAGGCAACTTCTGGCTGGAATGAATTACCTGCAGTTGTCTTCTCCGGCCCGGCTGTCAGGGTAGCATAGAGTGTATGTAACTGGCACCTGCTCCTAAAGGCCCAGGCTTCAAGATCAAAAGTGCCTGACACTGAGTGAGTGGCTTCTGTGAAATCCTGCGGCTTACACACCCCATCATAGAATTTGGGAAGTCTTCACGTGTGGCGGGGGGGGGGAGTTGTTTGTTTCCAGGTAGGAGGTCTTCCCGTTGCTTCCAAATCTCAACTGGACATGAAATTTCCTCAGCCTGGTGCTGCTTTTTAATCATTTATTTTGCCACCCAGTTTGCAACACCTGTTCGGTCATTTTTACAGGATTTGACAGGTTGTGTGTGTTCCTCTCATTCAGGAAAGGTAATTAAACCTCATCATTAAAAGGACTTCTATCTGTTCATTATTGCCTTTTAGTGTACCCAGCCTCTTCCACATTTTGTGGGCTGGCTGCACGTAGCCATGCTAATGGGATTCTGAGGGAATGTTTCTAATCTCCAGGGGATGAGCGCCAACAACATTCCTGCTTGATGAAGCTAGCAGAAGATTAAAATATATCCAAGCACATTTGTAGAGGACAGAGAGGAACGTTTCACAACTTCTGTTTACATATCTATATCTATATCTCCACCCCACTCTCTGTAATCTTCCATGTTAATTTATAGCCTAATTATGATGCAGATGATCTACCAGAGTTCACATCTCACAATCCTTGAACCAATATTACTCTGATTACATGTACCAAATTTACTATATAAACTGACAGTTCAAAAAAGAGTTTGCATTATTTTTGATCATGGTATTCCAGGTGTGGAACAGCCTTCCCAGAGAGGCCTGCGTGGAACCATCTTTGTGGTCTTTTTGGCACCAGGTGAAGACTTTTTTTTTATTCACCCAGGCCTTTTAAAATAATGTGTCTTAGGTTAATTGGCTTTTATATTGTTTATTGTTTCATGTTATTTACTTGTAAGCAACCCTGAGAGGGCTTTTGCCTTGAAAGGTGGTACAGAAATATCTTAATTAAATAACAAATAATTCCACTATTGTGGCTCATAAATAGACCTATCCTCCTCTACAAATTTGCCTAATTTCTGTTCAAAACTATCTAAGCCAATGGCGATCACCTATTATTTATTTATTTCATTTCATTTCATTTCTATGCCGCCCAATAGTTGAAGCTCTCTGGGCAGTTCACAGCAATTAACAAAATACAAAACACAGATACCATAAAATACAGCGTAAAATACAGATACCATGAAATACAGCATAACATTTCAATATTTCAACAGTTTAAACAGCTAAAATAATTTCATAAAACTAGGCCTGTTAAAACAGCTGATATGTCCCATCATATGCCATCCTGAGAGTAGAGGACAGTCTTAACCTGGCACCAAAAAGATTGCAGCATTGGTGCCAGGCAGTCCTCAGTGGGGAGATCATTCCATAATCGGGGGGCCACCACTGAGAAGGCCCTCTCCCTTGTTGCCACCCTCTGAGCCTCCCTCTTTTGATCATAGCGTCTGGGTAGATTCAGGTCAGGACAGCGTTCCATCAGGTATTGTGGTCCCAAGCCGTGCAGAATGAGTGTGGATTCAACTGTTGCACTCCCCTGTCTTTGGCAGCTGATTCACACACAATCATTTATTTATGAGGCGGAATGTGACTTTTCTGATCAGTTTTTATAGGTTCTTGTGAAAGCCCCTCAAGGAGTGAGATGAGCAATCATGTTCAGATAAGGCAGAATTGATGAGAATTACTGGGTTATCGTTCATGAGCAGCATGCTTGTTGTGCATGCTGCCTGATTGCTCCCACCAATGTGAGTCGCTCAAACTAACAAGAAGGCAAAAGCTTCCTGTTACGTATGAACCCAGACCCTGGCTTGTTGCTCCCCTAAGAAATCAGGAACAGGAAACCAACGTCAAGCCCTGGTTTGTTAGGGAAGCAACTACCCGTCTTCTAGCACTACCAGTCAAAAGACATTGTGCTATTCCATCTTTCCCTCCTTAACTGATTTTTCATGGTAAGAAAAAATATGAAAGAAGCCATAGGAAAACACAGGAGGGCTACAAATGGAATACAGTAATACCTTGGATTGCAAGTAACTTGGTCTGAGAGCGTTTTGCAAGACCAGCAATTTTTTAAACATGAATTTTGACTTGATAAACAAGCGACGTCTTGCAATACAAGTGTAGGGATGTAACCGCTCGCCTCGAGCGGGCCGAAATCGGCCCCATTCATGCCCACCAGAGACTCGCTTTGATATAAGAGTGTTTTGGATGACAAACACGGTTCCGGAACGAATTATGCTTGCAATCCAAGGTATTACTGTACGTCATTGTCTGGTCCCCCCTGTAAAATTCTGTCAGTGAGTTAGGGTGATTGCACAATAAAAGTCCCATCTGGAATCACCCCAGGAGTCCAGGTTTGGACGTAATAAGCGGGGACAATCGGGAAGCATGCAGCAGTACACTACTCAGAAACACTAAGCCAGAATTCTCAGCCATTCTGGCTTATCGTTATGTCTGAACATGGCCACTGTGTAACATTTAAAAGAGGGCCTTTTCTGCTGTGGCACCCTGGTTGTGGAATGAACTTCCCAGACAGGCTTGCCTGGCCACCTACATTGTACTCTTTCTGGTGCCAGGTGAAGACCTTCTTATTTTTGTCTTTCAATCTCTGTTGTTTTAAAATCCTTTAGGGCGCAATCCTATGGAAGCGTAGACAGAAAAAAACATAGCTGCCTGGGGCATGCTGGGAGTTGTAGGCCTTTTTCTCTGTCTACACTTGCATAGAATTGCACCTTTATTGTATTTTAAATCTTTGCAATGCTGTTAGGTTTTACTTTGGCTTTTACTTGTATTTTATACTGTAGTTTTAAACTTTTATAGTATATTTTATGCTGTATTTTTGGTATAGAAATGCAATAAATAAATACATAAATAAATTTAGTAAAGTGCATGGTAACCTGGGCGTTTCCACATGGGGGTGATTTTGTAAAACCTTGCTTTAGCCTGTGGTGACTCTTCTGCCATGCAAACAGTTGTGTGAATCAGCCCTTCAGTGCTTTTAGGGAATCAAGAAAGGCTTTGCTGATGATGCAAGTTTTTGTAATGAATAGAATACATTTGACATTCATCACTGGCAAAATCTTGTGAAACCAGCCTGTCTGGTTGGATTCGTACACAGAGTAATTCAATTTAGCAAGGTGATTCCCCAGCAACCATCCAGGCAAGGATACTATAAGACCACTGCCGATGAGCAGCAGAAAAGCTATGTATTTACTGTGGAAGGCAACAAAAGGCAGAAATTGAGACTATATTCTGTGATTCTTAAATATACAAAGATCTGTAAGAATAACATGTTAATCTAGGTGGGAGTATTCAGAGTATGCAATAAAATTATCTATACTGTATGTTTAAAGTAAAGACATCAAATATTTATACACCGCAATTACATCTATTCATATCTACTGCCTTGCAATTAACTCCAATTAATAACATTCATTAGTGTTCTTCGAAGACTGTAATTCATGATTAAAAATAGGGATGCATCTGTAGAATCTTACAGTGGAATAGAAGGATTTTTAAATTATTTTTTTTTAAAGCTAAGCATTTCTACTCTCGAAAAATAAGTTCTAGCTAAATCTAGATGGGGGAAATACTCTCTTCCCCAGATTAGCTGAGAAAAGCTGGCAACAATAGTGGTTCCCAAGGAACAAGATCCAGATGCTGTTAACCGCTTTTAAATCCCATTGATGTCAATGGAAAAGTTAAGCATGCGCATGAAACAAAACTCAGCAGTCCCTTCCCTTTAAGAGGTACATGGCTGGAGGGTGGGAAGACCTAGCAGTTTTGAGGTAAAAAGAAGCAAAATGAAGGGGCCACTCTCAGATGGAAGCAGTCATGGTAATACTGCTAAGAGACGAGGCCTATGCGGGGAACAGGCCTAATCTACCTCAGACATATATGTACCGTTACACCTTTCAAGCATAATGGTTGCCCTTTATTTTCAAGGCATTTCTCCTTCCCTTGGATGGGGGGCAGATTTCACCAGCTCTGACAGGGCTAAGGACAAAAGGGCCAAGGGCGCTGGCTAACCACTGTCCACTCTGCCTCCCTTCTCTATTCAGTCACTCCTTCTTAAAAAGGGAGAGACAAATAAAATAAAAATATGCATTAAAATAAAAATAAAAATCTTGGAGGATAATAAACATTTTATATATTATTCATATTAACAATGAAAGGGTCCTGACCCACAAACAACACATATTTCTCACTGAACCACTTTTCTCACAGCATCGACCCATGCTTTCTGTCGCTTCTTTTCCATAGAACACACACAACTATTTTGTCTGGTGTGCTTATTGTCGTGCTCTTGCATGACGGAACTATACACTGTTGGTACCTTCTGGATTTTTGCAAAATCACAATTGTTTTCAGCCATATTATTACAGGAAAGGTCACCATGCTCACCAACAAGGCCACCAAGAAAGATAGGCACAAGCAATGTCACAGTACAGCCAGCCTTGCTGCTGCCTGTTTTTGGGGGACATGGCCAAATTGGAACTTTCAGCCTTGATTTCAGCTGTGTATGAATAGGTTTCAGCAAAACAAAAAAGAAGAGAAAGAAGAATACCAAGTAAAGTTTCAGTGTTTTCTGGAGAGAAGTGAACAATACATATTTTTAAAAGAAGAAATCCCTGTTGTAGTTTGGTGACGATATGGATAATTTTCTATCTGAGATCTCTAGGGAGCCTCCCTCACATAATTACAGTTTCCAGGTTCCCTGGGAAGAAGGAATGACAAATGATCCAGTTTAAGTCTTTAATGTAGATATGCAGTTATATTCTAAACTTGAGGGCAGGTGGGAGACAGCATTCCTTTGTTTGTTCTACAGACAGTGACTGGGTTCAGACAACATGATAACCCACACTCAAAGGTTGAGTATGGGTTTAGTGTGGTGGTGGTTGAACCATGGGTTATCGTGTTGTCTGAACCCAGTTGTGCTAACAAGCCATGGCTTGTTAACCACGAACAAGCCATGAAGAGAACCCATGGTTTGTTGTTGGGTTGTGAACTGCGGGTTGTTCACCATGGTTTGTTATCTTGGCTGAGTTCAGACAACATAATAACTCACATTTCAACAACACGTGGTTCAGCGACAACCCACACTCAACCCTTGTCTGAACCCAGTCAGTGTCTGCAAGCTGCCATTGTGTTTCCTCCTGTTGCCTGTCAAGGAGGGGTGGGTGGGGTGAGCCCACCTCCTAACTTACAAAGGATCTGAGAAGGCCTCTCCTTGCGTAGCTGCTGCCTGAAGCTGCTGCTATAAATCACAGGAAGGCAGCAGAATCTCCCTGAAATGCTGGGTCAGTGTCACAGTGTCCTGCACAGAGATTTATGATGCACTGCCACGGTCGCCACTGTGGACAGCCAACGGAAGGACGCTGACAGCTCAGTGTATCTTAAGACTCCTCAGGAGGAAAGAGTAGAATGAATTGCTGTGGTAATACTAGTCAGTCAGCATGATAGTGTGAAGAATGGTTGGGATAAATGGGAGAAGATGAATCAGCCAGCGGAGGCTGAATCCAGTGAATGATGGGGAGTTGTGTGTCAGGCCCAGCGTCAGCAGCCGGCAACTGAAGGAACCCCGGCAGGGTCCACTTGACAATGAGGCCTGCCCTGCCTCCCCACCCCCTTCCAGTTCACCAGGTGTCTGGGAGCTGCCATTTAAATTACCCACAATGCCCTAGATGGACACGATGTCAGAGGCATTGTGGGAAATTACAGTGGTGGCTCCTGCTGCCCCTGTGCTGTTGCCACCCACCAAAGGGCATTTTCCTCCTGTTCTATTACCTCATAAAGTAGAATCTGAGATAAAAGAGGATGGAAGAAACAGGTGTAATAGAGGGGGGGGGGAATACAGAACCAACTGCATGGTTGCACCTTTGGTGGCTGTGGTAAGGAAAATTGGGGGGGGGGGAACAGAATCTGTGGAGATCTAAATAGACAGAATAAAGCAGCGGGACGGAAGCATATTAATTGGTCCCTAGGAGGGTGCGGGCGGGGGGGAGCACTGTATGATTTTATTGTATGTAGTTTAAGTTTAATTTTTGTGTTTTGTTATTTTTTTGTCATATGCTGTTTTGCAAAAATTAAAAAAAATGTTTTTAAAAAAGAATAAAGCAGTGTTTATTTATTTATTTGAAATATTTTTATGCCGCTCCTCAGCCAAAAAGGCTCCCGGAGCGGCTTACATATAATCAGTTAAGACAGTCCCTGCCCGCAGGCTTACAATCTAAAAAGACACGACACACAAGGAAAAAGGAACGGGGAGGGAAGAAGGGGGGGGGATTAATTAATTCTTCTGGCAGGGCTGCTGGAATGGACCTGCACTCCCTCTCATCTCCCTCCGCGCGGCCTGCTGGAATGGCTGGTGGTGGTGATAGTTAAGGGAGAAGCCTCCCTACACTACAGGATTTCCCCCCAAAAGATAGGCCGGTCCAGCTGTCTTCTCTCAGCTGGATGCATCCAGCAGATTCTAGCAAATCCTTCTAGCTCTGTTTATTGTATTTATTATGTGGAGGAAGGGGGGGGCTGGCTGACCCGCCACACCCCCACCCTTTCCTACCCAAAGGACCCAAGACCCCCAGAGATCTCAAGGTACCAGATTGCCAGCCTCAGCTGTCTGCAATCTTACTTGAAGGTCCGAGATGGGTAGCCCTCCACAAGATGTGCCTTTCCAGAGCCCTCGTTCAGCTAATTTCACCAGGAGCTACCTGAGGTTGTATCCTGAGGCCACCTGAAGGCTTGGGCCTCTCCTTGGCTTACCGCCATTGCTCCAACAGCCAGCAGCCATGCGATGACCAAAGACAAAGACAAAACCCACACGTTAGGAAATATACCTTCCCCCCCCTCCCCTCCCCTCCTCTCTGTAGCTCTGCTGCCTTTTAGCCAATCATGATGTACTTCACCTGGCCAGGCAGGGAAGGGAGACTCATGACTCACTGGGCCTGAACTACATTTGCATTTGAAAGCCGTAGACCGGACTTTCAGGAGCCATCGCCTCCTCCCAGCCTTTAGCCAGTTCACACATGAGGGTGTGTGTGTGTGTGTGTGTGTGTGTGTGTATGCATGTAGGAACCCCCAAAGGCTCTTTTCTCCACATATTAATTAAAATGTTTATATGAATCACCTTTCTGCCCTAAGAGGGCTACCAAGGTGATGTAGAAAATATATATTAAAAGAAGCCAACAAACCAGAGTAAAAACAGAGCTAGCTTTAAAACACCCTGGAGAGTGAAATAATCCCCATCTTGAAAGAAATTAAAAGCTGAATGGAACAGAAATGTTTTAACCACCTGCCTGAAACGGAACAATGATAGAGCCAATCTAACCTCGGTAGGGTTCTCCGAATTCTACCTTGGAGCTCATTCTGATTTGTGTCTTTATCATATTGCATGCTTGGGGGGGGGGGGGGTTTGTGCATTTTTAATGCATATTTGCTCAAAGTTCTCTGCTGAGCTTCCACCATTCATTAAAAACCTGGCTGTTCAGGTGGGAATATGGGGTGGGTTAAGTTTTTTTTTAAAATTTATAATGTTTTAAATGTATTTTATCTTGTTTTTAGCCTATGTACATAGCCCAGGGTGGCCGGTTGCCGGCCAGATGGGCGATTAATAAATGTAAATAATAAATAAATAATAAATGTATGCATCCATTGTGCGTATTTTTCTCTCATTGATTAAAATGGTTTTGTGCACATTTTTCAAAGCATGTGTTTTTATGTGCATTTTTCAAACACTTTTTTGTTTTGTTCTGCTAATTGCATTGCAAGCTTGGAAATGTATGGATTTCGACTGCAGATTGCATTTGGGTCTATATTTTGTTCTGGGAGGTGCGAAGTGGGTAAATTCTGGTCAGCATTGATCCGAAACGAATTTCTCAGACATCTTTACTGTGTTGGTGGTGGGAAATAAAACAAGGCCTCTGAATACACATCTATTGTAACTGGAGGAGGGCGGATGTCATGGGGACCTTAATATTTTGTTGCTATTCCAACTATAGATGGTACTAGAGACTGTTCTTAGCAATAACCTTCTTGTTCTGTTAGGCATCCAGTTTGGCCTGGTCTCTTCCCTAAAATAACCTGAGAGCTGCCTCAGACCTGGAGCCGGCCCTTAGCTATATTCACATCTAACACCCCATAGCTGAACTCAGGATTGGATTATAGCATGAGAATGGTTGGCCCAATGTTTTCCCCAGCAGCTCTAGCCTTATGAGACATGATTGGCCTGCCATGCAGACTGCTTGGGTGCCATCCAGGCCTGTAAATAGCCACTTGCCTGATTGCCTACTGTCAATAAGGATCACCTGCAGGTGATTAGGCTGTGCATTAGAAGAAAAGTTGTTGTTTTTCCCTTTCAGTCCGGTAGCACAGGCAGGGCAATGGCGAAGTTCAGCAAGCCTGGCCAACACCCTACTTGAAATGTGTACACCCTAATTCCCCAGCATCCTTTGCAACACACAGGGGTCCATGGCATGATATATGTAAGGCTCCTCAGCAGACAAGTCAATGTGGAATGAATTTCCTGAAGACAGAAAGCTTGAAAACTGCTGCTATATACCTCTAACACTATTGTGTTGTGGGAATAACAACAGAAGAATACTGTGACATCTTCTTGGTGCTTAACTGTTAATTGCTACAAAATTATCTGGGAAATCCAGACCAATACTTGGTGCAATCAGATTACAAAACATCTTACCCTGGCTTCTTTTGGGCTGAACTCCCTCACTGCATCCTTCATATAACAAAAGGAACAGGAACCTACAACTGATAGAAAGCAGTATGTATAGTACTGAATGGGAGCCCAAGTATTCAGAATACATGTTGCCAATAAAATGCAACTTTGGTTAATGTATTTGTAAGTATGAGATAGAGACATGGCAGCATTCACAATGTATTCTGTGAATATTGAAGGCCTGGAGATTTCAAAGGGCCAACTATATTTGGGTAGTATCCTCAGTATAATATATTGGGTGGGTCATTCCATGTAAAATCAACCAATGAATTTACCTGACCGTCACCGATTTTGAAAAAACTTGGTGAACTTGTTGGGTTTGCTGAGAAAATAAGCTGCTCCAAAAATTAGACTTCTGGGACAAAAACTTTTGGAGATATGGCAATCAAAAATATGAAGAAAAATGTTACCGTATTTTGTGTGTGTCGGACAACATTAAAATTACAGTAATTCCAGTTCTACAGAACCTAGAAAGTTAATCATGGTATTGATGGAACGCCTTTGAGATGCTCTTTCATTTGATATGTAACATAAGTGGGTTTTTTTAATAAATAAATAAATATATATTCAAGGTCAAATAGTAAAATTGAATTCTGCAAAAACTATTTTTTTTTCTCCATGATTTTTGTTTTAGTATTTCATCTGACAGAGCTTAATACATGTACCAATTTTCAAAATGGGGTTCTTAACAGAAAACAAGTTACATCTTTTGGGGCGCTCTGTGTGTATGTGTTATAGTTCATATGAATTGCTATCTCACTGTATGTATCTTAAGAAAATATGCATTATCACTTAGGTTTTGAATAAAACATTGTGCACAAATACAAGCTACCCTGTCATAATTGTGCAGCTCTGAATTAGGTATTCTTCTTCACAATAGCATACTTCTGACATTTTGTGTAGAATAATGATACTTCCTCTGGGTGGTCATTCTGGTATGAAATCAATCAAAGAATATTTCCAACTGAAAGCAAATTGCTTAAGATTTGGTGAACTTGTTCTGCTTATTAAAAATAAGTTGCAGGGCCTATTGTTTTCAGAAGAATGAGGTTTAAAATATGTACTTTAAAAAAGGTACTCACCAGTATGCTTGGGGAAAATATGTTCATTTTATTTTTTCCAAATAAATATACAGAAGTTTGACCTTGAATAATGACAAAAAACTCCTTTTGTTTTAAATAACGTTTAATATCCCTGGAAACATGTACTTGATTTCAAAATGGGACTCTTACTAGCATAGTTATTTTGATTTATTTAGATGTGGGCTTGAAAAACCATTATTGTGCATAGATGAGATTTTCTATTTTACTTTTATATATGCTGATCAGATTTTATGCAGTTCAAATATTACTTGCTAACATTTTGTTAACAAGTCCTAAATTAAGGAGCTTTTCATAACAGTAGTTTCTAGTCTTGAAGTTGCTGCTTGACACTCTTTGTCTGTTAGTGTATAGAAGTGCCCTGTTGGGCAACAAGGATCAGCTTTTGTCAAAACATCTGAAGATGGTATCCATAGGACATCTTGTTTATCTGGATACATAAATGATTTTGCTGGTCCAGCTGGATGAAGAAAGCTCACTAACACTTCTGCTCTCTGATCATGTTTGTAAAACACAACCTAACCACCATTGTGAGATATAAACGCATGTAACAAATCCTCGTATTTCTTGCAATTCCAGTTCTCCTTCTTTAATAGTCACTGTCTCTTTTCTGGATTCGCATTGAAATGAATATCTTTTAGTAGCAACAGTGTGTTTTGCTAATGGAATTACAGCATGAATTTTCTGTGTCCCAGGAATCGTCTTGAATTCTTGAAGCGACATTTCAGAAGCTTTTCTTCCAGTTCATAATCTTTACTTGTGGTGCATTGAAATGCAACCTGTGTGATGTTCTCCTTTGCCCAATCAAAGAGCTGACAAGGGGTCATGATTTGTTTTTCATACGGATGCAGCAAACTTGCTCGAGCAGCTAACCTTTTCACAGTGCCACCCAAACCATCACAAGGCCCTTTTCCATGCGATGTGGCAAAGAAGTGTCATTCTGCATCGATACCGAAATCTGACTTATGCTTGCTTAACTTGTTGAAGTTTTTACCGTTTTTATACTGTGCTGCTGCACCATCAGGGAAATAATAGATCTTAGTTATGCTACCTGTAGAAATGGTGTGCAGGAATTCAACAATTTGAAAAGTCATGAACACATTGCAGCAGAAGTGGGGTCGGCACTTGTCACAGCTTCAGGCCTGCCTTTTTCTTTCTTATCAGAATCTGTGAATAAAGCTTGATTTAATGTAGACATCCAAAGAGATATCTCTCTGTGAAGGTTTGAGGCCTACCCAAGCCTGGTTTGGTTTCAGCCTGAAGCCCTCAGAAGCTCCGGAAGGGAGGGGGCAGGCTTAAGTTTAATTTCCCTCCAAAAAATTCTGTTTTAAGTGTGTATAAGGGGGTGAAGTTATTGTAGGGAGGTACTGTGCATGTATAAGAACATTCACATCTTCTGAACTGTTCGGAACCCTGTTCTGGAAATTGGTACATATACTCAAGGTAAACATGGGTTATCTGAGGAAAAAAAATCAGCAAAAAAAACATTTGGTTTTTTTGGAATTCAAGGTCAAATTAAAGAAACTATGACCTTGAATATGTTATTTCACATGCATGCTTCATGTTACATATCAAATAAAAGGGTAGTTCGAGAGCTTTCATATGACACCATGATTTACTTTCTAGGTCAATTCTGAAGGAAGTTATGATACTTTTTGTGTAGTCACAAATGCTGAAAAATCGTGTTTGGGGCATTTTTTGAGCACACTGTACTTTTGAACCGTGAGGTATAATGACCTATAATTTGGTGTATGTTCATTTCTCATGCTGGTCTACCAGTATGCCAGTTTTTTTAAAAAAATGCAGATGGTGAGGTAAATTTTTCATTTTTATTTTTATTTTTTGGTTGATTTTACATGGAATGACCCGGGTGTCAGAAATTGCCTAAGGATTCATACCTGCTTCCTACTGAACAGGTTGGATCCAGAGTAGCGCTTAGCAGAGTTCCGCTTGTGCTGGAAGAAGGGGTGCGGGGGGGGGGGAATCTTCGTAATCCCCCCCCCCCCCCGCTGCTCCTTCCGTTCATGGAAGGCGCCATTTTGTTCATGGAATGGCCAATCTGGACGCATCCAATGTACAGTCATTTGATCAGGCCCTTTGTATAAAAAGGAATATGGCATTTCGGAACAGTGATTTGGTAGTCATCGGTTATTGGAGAACCTCTTATCCTAAATTCCCTTTTTCTCCCTCCCTCGTTCATTCATCCCCGGTTGAAAAGAGAAATTGCTCCTTCTGCTAAGCCAAACTGTTTGGATAGCTCTGACAAACTGCTGCCACCTGCAGGTAAGAGCTGGCAAGCACGCCTAAAGACAAGGGCAGATCAAAACAGGCAGAAAGTAATTAGCTGGATAACGGTAGAATCTGTTGTTTTCCTCCTTTCCAATTTTAATCCCAGAGGTAGAGGTTAGAGTAAAGAGTCTTGCAGGAATTGAAGCCTGCCTGCCAGCCTGCCAGCCTGCCTGCCTCTCTCTCTCTCTCTCTCTCTCTCTTAAATATATATATTTAAAGCCCCGCATTTCTCTCAGAGGCACCTCAATCACTGCCAGGCGAGCTAAAAGGCACTCAGCTTTGGTTTATGGCAGGAGAAGGAACTCAAGGTCCAACGATACCTCCAATCAGCGTCGTCACGCGGGCTTGATTGCAAACGAGCTCTTTTGCTGCACTCCCAAGTGCTTCCAGCATTGCAGAACAGCATGTCCCGATGATGCAGTCTGTCTGTGACACGCGAGCAGCACAACGCTGGCATGATGCAGGTGGAGCAAAGCAGAGGGATGCTGCTTTCGGCTCACAGGAGTGGAACTGAAATCACTGCATAGCAGACGGCATCGAATAGAACCACTGCTGTCTTAAGAACGTTGAATTCTTTCCTCTCTTTTTTCTTGACATCTGTGTGTGTACTAGTAGATAGAGAGTTGGACTTGAATGTGGGGGGAATGTGGGTTTGAATCCCCAGGGGACTTTGACCCAAATCACCCCCTCTCCGATTAGTTCATCACACAGAGTTATGTCAGTGAGTGGGGGGGGGGTGCCCCCCCCGTATTGTTTAAAGTGCCCAAACCAGTTGGACAAGTTTAGTCTGGTTGATTCACTTTTGTTCTGGAGATTAGCCTGATGGCCCTCCATCCCTGGCCTCTTGGGTGACAAGGAGGTGACTGTTTTGGAAAGGGGCTTACCTTTCTCCTCTCTCCCCACTGTGGAATGTGTTCATTCAGTCCATGTGAACAATGAAAGCACCTTGAGAGCTGCACCGACATCAAGTGCTGGTGCTGGCATTCCTAGAAATCTGATTGGGATTAGTGAATTTTGGGACATCTGTTGGGCGGGGTGGTGGTGGTGGTTAATGCAGAACCTCCCCTTTGCTCAACCTGAATATGTATAAATAAATGCAAAGATCTCCAGTCTCCAAGTGATCTCTGTCTAGGGAAACCGAACCCCGAGTATGCACACTGGCGCCCATGAAACTTCTCACCACTTGGAGAAGTGGGGCGAGCGCGTAACAATGTGGCCCTTTGTGTATGGCTGGTTAAACTTTAAACTTTTGCAATCCAGTAAAGCTAAATGTTGTGAGTATGCTCTGAACAGAATAATTTATGGGATCGTTAAACATGATTTATTCAATCAGGCCTGTGGCTTGTGCTGGCTCAGCTTGTCTGAGTGTAGAAAGCTAAGCAGGGTCAGGCTTGGCTATTACTTGGATGGGGGACCCCCTCCTCTAGTTTCCTGCATTGAGCAGGGGGTTGGACTCGATAGCCTTGTAGGCTCCTTCCAACTCTATGATCTATGAAATCAATACACAAAGTCCATTCAGGATCATTGGGACAGCAGCACTCACGCTACTTTCAGTGCACATGGCAAAGAGGACACGATTAACAGGATCAATGTCCTCAACAAACAGAGTAATATAAGCAAAGAAGGAACACAAGTAAAAAGGCATTGCTTGAACAGACATGGTCCATGATTACAAGGAGCTCAGGCTCTCTTACACCTGAATATGCATACGGGGTAGGGGTGGAGTATTGCAATCCCAGTCCCTCCATCCCTGCGGGAGTGGGACATGTGAAAGGGGCTACAGAAACCGATGGTTTGTCGTGCTGCAGTCAGGGGTGGTGCTAGGTGCCAAAAAGATCAAGGGCTCAGGCCCACAGGACAAAAAACAACAACACAAATTTGCATATGCTAATTTACATATGCTCTAAAGTCTCTCTGTGTGTGTCTTTAAAGGGCCCTGTCTCCTAAGGACACCCCTCTCTGTAAAAAGGGATGTATGGACAGGGGAGAGGAGGGCTTTTGATTTCAGGGAAAAAAAGCTCAGGCAGAAAGATTCAAGGGGGGCAGCAGGAGGTGAAGCACCTGTGGGCAAAAAGCCAAGAAATCCAGGGGGATCAGATGCAACAGAGATCATCAGGCCCCCTGTACCTTGATTTCAGCAAGTGCTGATGGATAGCAGGATGGTGGGTCAGATGACCTCCCAGAGATTCAGGGCTCCAAAGGAAAGATTCGGGGCTCCAGCCCTAGTGGGCCACCCCTTAATGCTGCCTCTTGCTGCAGTCTAGGAAGGGCATCATATTTCTGAATCAGTGGGCCTTCAGAACTTACTGCATCTTGCTTCACTACCAAAATTTGAAATGGGAGACTGCAGGCTTGAGGGGCCAAAGATTCTGGGAGCGTTATCACACCCGGGTTGTCCAAGTTCCCCATGACACTTAGGATCTGTGACATCCACATAGTAAAAGTCAACCCTCTGGTTGTCGAAGTACTTTGGATTGGCATGAGACTGTACTGAACTTCATACTATGTTGGGTGGTTACTTTGAATGAATCAATCAATGGACCAGTCTTACTGAAGCTCACTGTGTTTGGAAAGTGTTTATAGCTAGTGGGAATTGTGTGGGAATGTTGTTACTGTTACACAATTATCCTGGCTTGTCTGGAACAGCCCAGCCCTGAGATGCCTTGCAATATTTCTTCCTTTTGTTTGTTTTCTTTTGCTGCTTAGTTCATCCCACTGAATGGAGAATTCATTATGGCCCCTGGTGCTGGGTTTGCAGCTTTCGACAGCAGTTATGATCCAGGATGTGAGACAGGTATTGTGCTCAGCCTACGTTAATTAGTCATGCAAATGAAGTACTTTGAGAATATGCCTCAGTTACTCTGCTGCTCACTTGAGTCATTCTCCCAGTCATAATTAACTTTTCCCTAGAGCCCTCCAAAGTTTTGAAATTACAGTCAGAGCTTTCCTTGCCTTAATAACAAAAAGGGATTGCGAAAAGCTCCATAAGCTGATGGGATCTGAGCTAGCTGTGACTGACCAAGAAAGAGATCTTGGGGTTGTGGTGGACAGCTCGATGAAAATGTCGACCCAGTGTGCGGCTGCTGTGAAAAGGGCAAACTCCGTTAGGCAAAATTAGGAAAGGAATTGAAAATAAAACTGCCAAGATCATACTGCCCTTATACAAATCCATGGTGTGACCACACTTAGAATACTGTGTACAGTTCTGGTCACTGCACCTAAAAAAAGGATATTGTAGAATTGGAAAAAGTGCAGAAAAGGGCAACTAAAATGATCAAGGGGCTGGAGCAACTCTCCTATGAAGGAAGGGTTACAACATCTGGGATTGTTTAGCTTAGAAAAAAGGCGAGTAAGAGGAGGTATGACAGAGGTGCATAACATTATGCACAGTGTGGAGAAAGTGGACAGGGAGACATTTTCTCCCTCTCTCATAATACTATAACCTGGGGTCATCCCACGAAGCTGATTGGTGGGAGATTCAGGACTGATAAAAGAAAGTACTTCTTCACACAGCTCATAGATGTTAAATCAATGATGACATTCACTTCCACAAGATGTAAGGATAGCCATCACTTTGGATGGCTTTAAAATGGGATCAGACAAATTCATGGAGGAGAAGGCTATCAGTGGCTACTAGTCCTCATGGCTATATGCTATCTCCAGAATCAGAGGCAGTATGCCTATTGCCTATGTACAGTACACCAGTTGTTGGAGAACATGGGTGGGAGGGTGCTATTGCATTCATGTCCTGCTTGTGGGTTTCCAGTGGGCAGCTGGTTGGTCACTGTGTGAACAGAATGCTGGACTAGATGGACCCTTGGTCTGATCCAATATGGTTCTTCTTATGTTTTTCTGTTCTAAACAGGTTGGGGGGAGAGGAAGGAGGAAATGATAAACATTATTTGGTTACATACATCCCTCCAGGACCAGCTCCTGTGGAAGTTTCCATTGAAATGAGTTGTGTTTTGCTCTTGCCAAAGTTGTATTCTTTTCAGCACAGCTTCCACAGGGTGGGATGGGGGATAGTCCCGGTGGAATTGTCTCATTGTTTGCACTTCCATTATGTCTAGCACAAATGTTGTGAAACTGAAATCCACATTCTCTAGGTTCAAGGCCTATCTCTGAAGGAATGAATTGTCCCAGGGTTCCTTTGATGCATGGCCAAGTCTTTTTGGACCAATAGAACCTGTTTGGACCAATAGATCACCTGGGCTCTCACTGCCTGGTTGAAGTTAAGCAAGTAGGAGGGCTATTCTAATTTAGCATATTTTAAATTAGGGGTGGCAAACTTGTGGCCATTCAGATGTTGTTGGACTACAACTCCCATCAGCCTAGCCACCATAGCTAATGGTGTTGGATGATGGGAGTTGCGGTCCAACAACATCTGGAGGGCCACACGTTTTCTCTCCCTATGTTCATAGAATCATAGAAAAGTAGAGTTGGAAGGGGCCTACAAGGCCATCGAGTCCAACCCCCTGCTCAATGCAGGAATCCAGGTCAAAGCATCTCTGACAGATGTCTGTCCAGCTGCACCTTGAATGCCTCCAGACTGCGAGAGCCCACCACCTCCCTAGGTAGTTGATTCCATTGTCTTATTGCTCTGACAGTCAGGAAATTTTTCCTGATGTTTAGGTGGAATCTAGGTTCCTGTAACTTGAGCCCATTATTCCGTGTCCTGCAAACTGGGATGAACGAGAAGAGATCTTTGCCCTCCTCTGTGTGACATCCCTTCAAATACTGGAAGAGTGCGATCATATCTCCCCTCAGTCTCCTCTTCTGAAGGCTAAACATGCCCAGTTCTTTCAGTCTCTCCTCATAGGGCCTTGTTTCCAGTCCCTTTATCATCCTTGTTGCCCTCCTCTGAACCCTCTCCAGTTTGTCTATGTCCTTCTTAAAGTGAGGTGCCCAGAACTGGACGCAGTACTCAAGATGAGGCCTAACCAGTGCCGAGTAAAGGGGAATTATCACTTCCCGCGATTTGGAAGCTATACTTCTATTAATACAGCCCAAAATCGCATTTGCCTTCTTTGCAGCCACATCACATTGCTGGCTCATATTCAGTTTGTGATCTACCACAATTCCAAGATCCTTCTCACTTGTAGTATTGTTGAGCCAAGTGTCCCCCATTCTGTAACTCTGCATTTGGTTTCCTCTCCCTAGGTGCAGCACTTGGCATTTATCCCTATTAAATTTCATTCTGTTGTTTTCGGCCCAGCGCTCCAGCCTATCGAGGTCACTTTGAATTTTGTTTCTGTCTTCCAGAGTATTAGCTGTTCCACCCAACTTTGTGTCATCTGCAAATTTGATAAGCATTCCCTGTACCTCCTCATCCAAGTCATTAATAAAAATGTTGAAGAGCACCGGGCCCAGGACCGAGCCCTGTGGTACCCCGCTCGTTACCTCTCCCCAGTTTGAGAAGGAACCATTGATAAGCACTCTTTGAGTCCGATTCTTTAGCCAATTGTGGATCCACCTGATAGTTGTTCCATCTAGCCCACTCTTAGCTAGCTTACTAATCAGGATATCATGAGGCACTTTGTCGAAAGCTTTGCTGAAGTCCAGATATATAATGTCCACAGCATTCCCACAGTCCACAAGGGAGGTTACCCGATCAAAAAATGAGATCAGATTAGTCTGACAGGATTTGTTCTTGACAAATCCATGCTGGCTTCTAGTAATCACTGCATTGTTTTCAAGGTGCTTGCAGACTGACTTCTTTATAATCTCAAAAATCTTCCCAGGGATTGATGTCAGACTGACTGGCCTATAGTTCCCAGGTTCCTCCTTCTTGCCCTTTTTGAAGATGGGAACAACATTTGCCCTCCTCCAGTCGTCTGGCACTTCACCTGTCCTCCATGATTTCTCAAAGATAATAGACAGTGGTTCTGAGAGTTCTTCTGCCAGTTCCTTTATTACTCTAGGATGCAGCTCATCAGGCCCTGGAGATTTAAACTCGTTCAGAGTAATCAGGTGCTCCTTGACCATTTGCCTATCAATCTCAAGCTGCAATTCTGCCCCTTCAGTCTGCACTTCAGGTTTGCCAGGGGGGTCATAGACCCTCTTTTGGGAGAAGACCGAGCCGAAGTAGGAATTGAACACTTCTGCCTTTTCTTTGTCTTCTGTTATCAATTTGCCATCCTCATTGCGTAGTTGAACCACCAGTTCTTTCTTCTGTCTTTTACTGTGCATGTATCTGAAGAAAGCTTTTTTGTTGCTTTTAGCATTCCTCGCTAACCTTAGCTCATTCTCAGCTTTAGCCTTCCTGACACTATTCCTGCAGTTCTGTGCTACCTGCCTGTACTCTTCCCCTGTAGCCTGTCCTTCCTTCCACTTCCTATACGTGTCCTTTTTTGTTTTCAGGTCATCTTTGAGTTTATTGTGAAGCCACATTGGCTTTTTCTGTTGCCCTCTGCCTTTTTTCCTTGTGGGAATTGTTTGCAATTGTGCCTTTAAAATTTCCTTCTTTAAAAACTCCCACCCCTCCTGGGCTCCCTTTCTCGTGAGAGTCACTTGCCATGGGATTTTACTAATCATTGTTCTGAGTTTGTTAAAATTGGCTTTCCTAAAATCCAGGGTACGTGTTTGGCTACACTCAGCTTTTGCTTCTGTTAGAATCAAGAACTCAAGTATAACATGGTCACTTTCCCCCAGAGTTCCCAAAACTGCCACTTTATCCACTAACTCGTCTCTGTTGGTTAGAATCAGGTCAAGGATAGCCGATCCTCTAGTTCCTTCCTCCACTTTCTGTAGGAGGAAGTTATCAGCAACACAGGTCAGGAATTTCTTGGAGGGGCCATGTTTGGCTGAATAAGTCTCCCAACAGATATCAGGGAAATTGAAGTCTCCCATTACTACCACATCGTGCCTCCTTGAAACACTGGCAATTTGCTTTTCAAAAGTTCCATCCTCATCTTCTCCATGTTATATGATCTTAATAACCTGAGCTTAAGCGACTGGATAAGATGCAAATTTAAAAATAAAATAAGATTGAAAACTGTGGGGCTGTGGCTCTTGCACATGAAAGCCATGTGGATTTCAATGGGCTTAAGCACGCACTAATGTTATTTTGGATGAATTATGTTTAATTCAACATAACGCTAGCAGAAAAAGTACAAGAGGTGATGTTCCAAAGTGACTGCATTGCATGTTCTGCTAGCGGGGAGCAACTAGTGCAAGCAACACCTAGCATAATAGTTGTCAGGAGTTGTGAAAGTGCTTGTGCAATGGCTTGCACAAACAGAATCAAAGTATTGAGTTTGACACTTGGGCAAGGATGAAAATGAGTGGTAGAAGCTTTAGCAGAATGACATCATTGGATACAATCCAGTTTGGGTTTTTTTGTAGATATGGAAACACCAATGCATATGTGGAGCTCCCACTCATGCTAAGTACTTTCCATTCCTGTCACTTTCCATTCCATGCCTCTGTGCGTGGAGAAGGATATCCAAGAGGAGCTGACGTATCTAATGAAGTGAAAAGGGAAGCCCATTCACCTGCAGTTTCTTGTGGAGGTGGAGTATGTATGGATGAATGGGATATCAAAGATTTATCTATAGGTTGGGGGGGGGGTATGGTCCCATGCATTCTAAGTTGGCCAGGAGTCAGACCTAATTTCTGTAGCAAGGCCCTTGTGGTCTTTGGCTCTTATGAGCATACTGGATTAAGCACAAATATGTGGCAGCTACATTAATATTAAACAGAAAGAAGGTTGTTAATGAATTAAATATGAATTTCAATAATACACTGTGTACAGCAGCCCTGTGTATTGTTTATTTTCATATTAAATTCCCCAGCAGAGGAACTAAGGGATGTAGTTCGTGGATGGCATGTTTACAATTGCACTTGCAGAGAGCCATGGCTGGGTGAAAAGCAGTGGCTAACACATTGCTAATAAAGTTGTCATGTTTATCGTCATCCATAGCTTCCCACAGGCTTATTCACATGCTGTGTTTGTGATAAATCCTCTCCAGTGACTTCTATATGTTCTACATGGTGTTCTCTTAATATGTCTAAGGTAATAAACCAGACATTGCAGTAATGTTTACGTCTATAACCCTTTATCGTCATGTGGGGTTGCTTGCTTTCAAAAAGCGCTGAATCACTACACTCCAACCATCGGCTGTGGAGCAGCACCCTGATCAAAGCTGTGGCTCAGGAGTCTCCAACCTTTTTGGACCAGTAGGCACATCTGGAATTTTTAGAGTGTGTTGTGGACACTCTCACAAAATGGTTGCCATGGTAGGCATGGCCAATCACAAAACACCCATTTCCCAGAAGGGAAATGGGTGAGGCTAAAAGAACTTTCCCTAAGTACAAAGCAGAGGTTTTTTGGGGGGAGGGGCATCTAAGTTCCAAAACATAACAGCACTCTTTTCAACTCACAGTTTTCTCCTCCATCACTCATTTCCCAGACAGCAAACGATAAGACTTAGAGACAAGCACACACCACATGAAACAAAAAACCAGGCAAACCACAGATATACACAACCCAGGCAAACACACACACTAAAACAAATAAACCAGCTATCAGAGAGACTACATTAAAAAGCAGACAACTCCCCACACAGACACTCACACAGCACAGACAAAACCTTCCCTTGCTCCCCACCACCATTTTAGACACACACACACACACACACACACACACACACACACACACACATACGATGCTCCTCACCACTCCCTGTAGCCCACAGGACACTCTACCATGCCCAGCACACACTTTTCTTTTCTCTTAGTGGCTGGGCATGCTTCAAAGGCATTCCTAGAGATAAAGATAGCGAGGTGCTGGAGGCTGGCCCTTTGCTTTGCAACATGCTGGCCTCCCAGTTAATTTTAATTTTTAAAAAATCCTTTAAAGGTTTAAAAAAAAAATCAGGAGAGGTATGGAGCCTGGTGGGTGCCAATGCATCCATAGGCCCACTGGTCCCTTCAGGCACCATGTTGGGGACTCCAGCTGTAGCTGGATACCCTCTTTTTTTCTTGGGAAGGGTGGCGGGAGGAGGAGCAGGGATGAACACCTTTGGTGACCTGGTTCAGATTTTAATCCAAGCCAAAGAAGAACTCAACTCCTTCCACCCACCTATGTCTCTCCAACTAGGGTGGCCACTTGTGAATCACCAAAAAAGAGGACCAAAGAGGACACCTATTAGCATAAAACTTACATGTGATCATTTATATGTGTGTAGCTGCAAATGTAGAAGTAATTATTATAATTTAAATTGAAATACAGTACATCTCACCATAGTAGGGAAGAATGTGAGTGACCTGTGTGTCGGCTTGCTCAATCTGCTGTCCAGGTACTAACTGTGGATGATGGGCAACTCCAAGGCCCTTCCGTGCTCTGCCTTCTTATGGGTCTTTATCTTTAAACTGGACTTCGGCTGGACAGCCCTTCAAATAGAGGACGCTTTCAAAACAGAGGACAGTTCTCTGGCAGTCCTTCAAATAGAGGACTGCCCTCTGTAAAAGAAGACACATGGCCACCTCACCTCCACCCATCTCACCTCCACCCACTTACCTTTCTGCTGCTCTACCAGATGTGACTGCAGGGTGAGGAAGGGAAGGGAGGTCTTGACACTGCTGTGGCAAGTTACGCACCAGGCACCAGCAGTGCTGGGAAATGCAGTTTTCACGATGTCATGAATGTGTGCTGGTCAAGAGTGGAGCCAGCAGGCATAATCCAGCCATCCCCACACTGAGTATGTTCACTCTTCACTGTTCAGACTGTGTCTTGTGAAAAGGAATGCAGTCTGTTGATGAAGTGTCCCTGGCATTGTCAGAGGATGGAGAGTTTATTTTTAAAACAACAACAACAAGAAGAAAAGGAGATAACTGTAATGCACTGCACATGGGGCTCTTGATCAAGGTGATTAAATATGAATAAATGGTTTTTGTCATCATGTCTAGATGCTAGGGATCTTAGTTTAGCTATGTCACACCCTTCCCCTCATAGGGCCTCAAGCTTGCCCTCCTTTTTGGAGCTATGGGTGCGCTTACGTAAGGTTGGGGGCTTCTCTTTCTCTAACCTTTCCCCTTACACCTCTCACACTGACTTTGGGATGTCTATTATCCCTACCTTATAACTTCTTTGACCAACTATAAAGCACAGCTTCCCACACAGTTGCTTCAATAAACAAAGTAAATTTTATTTATTTTTATTTTTATATTACATTTATTAATCGCCCATCTGGCCGGTCACCCGGCCAATACAAAATAAATACTGTATTATTTTAAAATACAATAGTTTCTGGAAATAAGTTTCATATGTAAGTTTCAGTCAATATTAAGTAATTTACTATTTTATTCTGTTACCAATCTGCCCTCACCAACTGTTCCCAAAATGTTAATCCCTGCATTCACTAGCTCAGTGTTCTCCAACCTTGGGTCCCCAGATGTTCTTGGCCTACAACTCCCAGCATGCCCCAGCCAGCGTAGCTGGCTGGGCCATGCTGGGAGTTGTAGGCCAAGAACATCTGGGGACCCAAGGTTGGAGAACACTGCGCTAGCTGATCTAACCATCCTAATCCAATGGGAGACCCCTCCTCTAGTTTCCTGCATTGAGCAGGGGGTTGGACTCGATAGCCTTGTAGGCTCCTTCCAACTCTATGATCTATGAAATCTATGAAATCCCTCAGCTCTCTCCAGTCAGCTCCACAGACTCCCAAACTGCACTCCAGCACTCCTCAGAACCCTTCACACTCTTACTTCACTCTCTCACTCTCCACACTCCTGCCTAAACAGCACCACCCACAGCTTATATAACACAGGATTTACACACACACCCTTCTCACTCTCCCAGCCAATCATCTCACATATGCAAAATACACCATTCTTCCTGCCCTTAATTTCTCACTCACTCCAGACTTACCTAACATAATACTCATAACAGTAGATGTAAATGGAACACATACTTATAAACCGTAGGCTCAGTATAAACAGGGATGTGTTATCGCCCCAACATTATTTGCTATTTTCATCACCATGATTTTACATCTTGTCGAGGGGAAACTTCCCACTAGTGTGGGAATCATATATCGAACAGATGGAAAGCTTTTTAATCTCAGCAGGCTGAAAGCAAAAAGTACGGTAATTACAACCTCCGTTGTGGAACTTCAGTATGCTGATGATAATGTGGTCTCCGCACATTCAGAGGATGATCTCCAAACTATCCTAAATGCTTTTGCAGAAGCATACGAAAAACTTGGTCTCTCACTTAACATCAAAAAAACCAAAGTGCTTCATCAGCAAGTGCAAGCTAACCCTTTGGTGATGCCATCTATCCAGTTTGGCGGGACAATACTGGAAAATGTCGATCATTTTCTCTATCTTGGCAGCTATCTTTCTGTTACAGCTAACATCGACAGTGAAATCCAGCATCGTCTGAGCTCCACAAGTGCCGCGTTTTCTCGAATGAAACATAGAGTGTTCAAGGATCGGGATATTTGTAAGAAGACCAAAACACTGGTTTATGAAGCCATTGTATTACCAACTTTATTGTATGCCGGCAAAACATGGACTATCTATAAACGTCACTTCCACCTCCTTGAAAGATTTCATCAACGTTGCCTCCGGAAAATCCTGCGAATTACTTGGGAAGATAGGCGAACAAATGTCAGTGTACTGGAAGAAGCAAAGACTACTAGCGTTGAAAAAATGATCCTTCAACGCCAACTTCAGTGGACCGGTCATGTTGTTCGAATGCCTGACTGCCGTCTCCCAAAGCAGTTACTTTATTCCCAACTCAAGGATGGAAAGTGGAATATCAGTGGTCAATATAAGAGGTTAAAAGATGTTCATAAGGCTAATCTAAAAAATGCAATATAAACATCGAAAACTGGGAAGCTCTGGCCCATGAACGACCTAACTGGCGGTTGGCCTTTCACAAAGGTTCTATGGACTTTGAAGAAGCCCGAGTGCAAGGTGAAAGGGAGAAACGTGCTAAGCAAAAAGCACGTCAAACGAATCCTTTACAGGACCATCTTCCATCTGGTAACCTGTGTCCTCACTGTGGGAAGCTGTGTGGATCTAGAATTGGCCTCCACAGTCACTTACGGACCCATCGCTAGAGTCTACACAATTTTCTTTAAAATTTCCTCCTTTTAAAATCTCCTTTTTGTAAATTTTGATCCTGGAAGACAATCTTACTCGGTTACGATCGCCTGATGATGATGAGGCTCAGTACAAGAACCCATGATTATACTTACCATATATACACTTTAAATTGCCCACAATAACATAACATCACAAGCTACAATACCGTAGAGTAGATATTTAGTTGTTTGTTTGTTTGTTTAATTTATTTATTTATTTATTACATTTGTGAATCGCCCATCTGGCCGGCCACCCTGGGTGATATACAATTCAAACAATACAATAATTAAACAAACATAACACAATTAAAACAGTATAGAAATTTTTAAAAAAACAAACTCTAACCCATATTCCCATCTGAAATACCATGTTTTTAATGCATGGTGGAAGCTCATCACGGAGGGGGCATGGCGGCGAAGGTCACTAGGGAGGGAGTTCCATAACTTGGGGGCCACCACAGAGAAGGCCCTCTTCCTAGTCCCCACCAGCCTGGCTGCTCTGGCTGCTCTGGCTGATGGGACAAGGAGAATGCCATCCGTGGCAGATCTTCTTGAGCAGCCTACTTGATGTTGCTGGAGGCACTCCTTGAGACAAACTGGACCGAAGCTGTGTAGGGGTTTAAAGGTCAAAACCAACACCTTGAATTCGGCTCCGCAAACAACTGGTAGCCAGTGCTTATTTAAAGCATATTTACCCCACTTTTCAGCCAAAAAAGCTCCTAGAGCAGCTTACAAAGATCAGAAATAAGACCCTCCCTGCCTCCAGGCTTTCACTCTAAAAGACACAACACAAAAGGAAAGGGGATTGGGAGGGAGGAGAAAGAAGGCAGTTGCAGGCACTAGGTAGTTAAGTTCAGCATATCACAAAGCTGGAGCTGCTGCTTCCTCTGTTTCTAATGGCCTCAGTGGCGGCAATTGTTAGAGGCCAACTGGGAGGAGGGCTTTCAGCCAAAGTTGTATCCAGGCATACAACTTCCTCTGATGGCCTCAGCAGTGGTGTCTTTACCACAAATAGATATGTGATATTGGAACAAGCTCCAGATTCACCCATACAGAAGAAGAACGCCATTGCCATGCATGAAACACAAACTCTAACAGATCCAATAGCGTGCGCACATGCACACGCACACGCACACACACACACACACACACACACACACACACATACGCCTATTGACACAATGGGATGCACTGTAGATCCAGACAGACAGCGATGCACTAGGTTCCAAGACTTTACCATCATATTAAGAAAGGCCAAACAACAAAAACAGATTTGGATGCAGAGTTCTGCGGAGAGAGAGAAAAGGATCCTGGAATTCTTAGAACGTCATAGAAGTGTGATATGTTTGTAATGAGAGCTTAGATAAGCTTTGGAATTAGAGGGCCTGCTCTGTGATTTAAAATGTCAGTATGTCCAGGATGATTCGTAGAGTCCTTGCTCTCAATTATCCTTCATTATGACTAACAGGAGCCATTCCTATGAGC
Organism: Shinisaurus crocodilurus; assembly: GCA_021292165.1. Taxonomy (NCBI): domain Eukaryota; kingdom Metazoa; phylum Chordata; class Lepidosauria; order Squamata; family Shinisauridae; genus Shinisaurus; species Shinisaurus crocodilurus. The sequence goes on from CM037876.1 coordinate 295,395,000, forward strand.
TGTCTTGTCACACAGATTGGGCCATTTACCCCATGCACCTGCAGAACTTTAAAAATCATCTCAGCATTATTTCTCTCTGGATTTATGAACAAATAGAAATAAATATATCAGTGAAGTAAGACTGCTCTGATTCTATCTTTGTCATTGTCTGTCTTTTATTAGCTTCCAAAGTCACATTTAACAGTGCGGAGAATTACCAGTGGTATGACCCCACATTGTGGCAGGCTGCAACCTCCTTGGACAACCTAGATCAGGGCAAGTTGATCTTCTCTGTGGATGAAGAACGTGTCCCATGCCAGTATGATGATGTTATCTTTCAGCCTGAAACATCCTTTCGAGTGAACATCGAGTCATCTGAGCAGATGATACAGCTTAGGAGTATTTCTATAATGGGGCAGGTAAAATGGGTCATGTGTGGAATGAAACTAATGCTGCTCCATCATTTCTGGAAATTAAAAAAAAATATCTAAAAGGTCATAACTGGAGATAGGCAACTTCTTCCAGGTTTATGTTGGATTGCCTGGGAAAATAGACAGCTGCTTCCAAAATCGTAAACAGACTGGCTTATTTTCTGAGCCAGTCCAACTTTGGAAGCCGCCAACCCATATGCATTTTCCATGGGACAACAGCTTACACTCCAGCTGAGAAAATATCATATATATAGTGAGAAATAAGGGGAAGCTCATATGAACATTCAGCTCCCAGGCCTCTAAAGGATCTGGGGAGATCGTTGTAGAACAAATGGCCAGGAGATCCACAAGGCAAAGATGATGGTCTAAGAAGAACCCCATGTGAACAGGCTTAAGTCAATCCAGGAAGAGATCACAATATTAGTTTATTATAAAAACACTAAAACAAATATCAGCTGCCAAGATCCTCATCACTAGCATTCCTAAAGTGTACCTTAATAAAACTGTAGAAATGTTTACAGAATCCAATGAGGCCCAATTATGGGAAGGCCCATATTTTTTAAAATTTATTATTATATTTATACCCCGCCCTTTTTTCCTGCAAGGGACCCAAGGCAGCTTACATAATCCTCCTCCTTCTCCTCTCCATTTTATCCTCACAACAACCCTGTGAGGTAGGTTAGGCTGAGAGTCAGTGACTGGCCCAAAGTCGCCCAATGAGTTTCATGGCAGAGCGGGGTATATGCTCTGGTTGCCGGCCAGATGGGTGATTAATAAATGTAAATAATAAATAAATTAATTAATTAATCTAAATAATAATAAATATGCATTGGTATGCATTGATACAGTTACGGAATGGTTGAAAGAGCCAGGGATGTTTAGATTAAGAGCAGACATGACAGCAGTCTTCAAATATCTGAAAGCCTGCCCTGCAGGAGATGGCACAGAGTTGTTCTCTGTTGCTCTACACAGCAGGGCTCTCCAACCTCGGGTCCCCAGATGTTGCTGGCCTACAGCTCCCAGAATCCCTTGCCATTAGCCGTGCTGGCTGGGTATGCTGGGAGCTGTAGGCCAGCAACATCTGGGGACCCAAGGTTGGAGAGCCCTGCTCTAGAGGACAGGGACTAGAATCAATGGGTGGAGATTGCAGGGAAGCAGATTTCTGGTAAACGTCAGGAGAAACTTCCCAACAGTGAAGGTTGTTTGGCAGTGGAATAGACTGCCTTGGGAGTTGGTGAGCTCTCTGTCACTGGAGTTACTTAAGCAGAGGCTGGACAGCCATCTGTCGGGGACGCTGCATCTGCATCCTGGATAGCAGATCCTGCTTTGAGCAGAGGGTGGGGTGAAGTGGGATCCTAGATGATCTCCAAGGCCCCTTCCTTCCAACTCTATTAAACTCCATCTCCCCACATTGAGCAGCCTTCACACATGCTTTGGATTTCAAATGGCCACTCCATAGTGGCCTGTTTGTGTGAATCAGGCCTAATGCCATGGGTACGGCAATGCTTATATGTGGCCACAAAGCCATCTTTCTCTCCATTTACCCAGCATGTGGTTACTGGTGCAGAACTGCAGCAGTTTATCCTACCTAGGGAACCAGCAGTGGCTTGGCTTTAATTAAACCATTCTGACTGTGATTTGTGATTGAGAGAACTGACCTGCTGCTCATTACAAATATGGATCTCTGTGTTTTGTTTCCCACCCTCAACCCCCATCCCTGAACTGGAATTAGAAGTTCACCAGTGACAGCACCCTGGCAGAATATATGCAGAGCTCATCTGCAAAGCTACAGTTCCATGGTCAAGGGACATTCCGGTTGTCCAACGCCAGGTGTCCAGACAAATCTGGCTGTGAATGTGGAAATGCTGCAGTAAGTTCTTGTCCTCTAGCACCCTCCGAGGCTCTAGTTCAGGGGTGAGGTGTCAGGATGTCTCTCCCACTCTCCTTTTTGAAGGCAGACCTTGCGGACACTAACTATTAGCTTTATTATGGTAATGCAAACCAGCAAGGCCAGCTTTAAAGTACAAATTAAGCATACTGCAGAGATCAGTAACAAGAGAAACAAGCTTAGTTAAAATTCTAGGTAATCAGTACATTAAGGAAATGTGGCCTCATGAAAATAAGTTTGATTTCAGACTGAGGGGCCCTCCTCCCTTCTAAACTCAAATGATCAACTGGCCTGTAAGCCAGTTCCTGTTGCTTCAGAGCCAACCAGCTTAGAACATCTTACACTTCTTCATTGATCTTCCCTTCTCCATTGACGCTCCACTCTGGGATCAATCACGCCCATTCCCCCCTTTGCTTCTTGTCAGGCGTGCTCTGGCGTCTCAAGGTATTTGAGGCTGGCTGACTCTCTTCCACCTCCCTACTTATCTCTAGTTCAATGGTCCTTGACATTTCATCTGTGAGTTCCACCCCAACCACCTCCTCCTCTGAATCAGAATCTGTTCTCATATCCTGAGAAGGCTCTTTTGCAGCAGCAGTGGGCCCAATCACTACATGAGGGAACCTCTTTTCTGCCAAGGGTCAGGTTACCTCAGGGCTTCACAAAGATATAAACATCAGTGCAGCTGGCAGAGTCTTCTTGGGGGTCTTCTCCTGCTGATCCTGTGAAGGAAGGAGGGAAACCAGCTCCTACGTGTTCATGATCCTTCAAACGTCAGGTGGACAAACATTTACATGAATAGACAAGCTTGCCTCAGAAGAACAGCCCTGAACAGCCTGATCTCGTTTGATCTCAGAAGCTAAGCAAGGTCGGGCCTGGTTAGTACTTGGATGGGGGACCGCCTTGGAATACCAGGTGCTGTAGGGAGGGGGCATAGCTCAGTGTGACGGAGCACATGCTTTGCATGCAGAAGATCCCAGGTTCGATCCCCGGACTCTCCAGGTAGGGCTAGGAAAGAATCCTGCCTGAAACCCTGGAGAGCCGCTGCCTACTCAGTGTCCACAATACTGGGCTAGATGGACCAATGGTCTGACTCTGTATAAGGCAGCTTCCTATGTTCCTATGCTCTCTGAACTCCTACGTAGAAAGAGGCTCACCCCTCTCTGGATCTTCCCCCAGTGACAGCAGTGAACCAACCATACAGTTGGTTCACTGCTAATAACCTGTATTCTATTTTGGTTCCAGTTAGGATGTTGTTGAATACAGTGGGATTATGATGTGGTGCCAACTTTGTTTTGGAGCCCTGGTCTCTATCACTGGAGTTCTTTCCATTTTCTCACTGATCTCCTACAGCTAGTCACAGTGTTTGCTGAGCTGTTCTGGGTGCGTGTGTGTGTGTGTGTGTGTGTGTGTGTTGTGTGTGTATAAGAGAGAGGGGGGGAGAGGGAGGAGAATGGAGTTCTGCTTCATAAGCAGACTTCAGACCTGGTCCCAACCCAAGCAGATTGACAGTGGGGTAATGGTTTCTGCCTGTGGCAGCCCTTGGTTGACTGTGTTGGAGATATCAGAAAGTCAAGTCTACACCTACAGCTTTCTCTTCAATGAATAATCTATCTAACTGTTCTACTAAAGGGCCATGACAGAATCTGTGCTGCCCTGCTCCAGAATTTCGGGAATCGATGTCCAGTGGCAATGTGCAAGGACCCCCTGAAGCCTGCCGGTCATTGCTGCGAAATATGCGGTGAGTGAAGGCTTGCTATTGTTACAGTTGGACCGAGGAGCAAAGTCCACGAGTCCCTTGCACATGGGATATGTGCCTATGTGCAACCGATTCCCTTGCAGTATGCTCTGTCAACAGGTGCAGCCACAGGAATGATCAGGGAGCTTGGTGGTAGCCCACATGCTTTGCATGCAAAAGGTCTCCAATTCCACCCCCAGCATCTCCAAGTAGGGCTGAGGAAGACCCTTGTCTGAAACCCTGGAAAGGTGCTGCCAGTCAGTGTAGAAGCAATACGGAGCTAGATGAGCCAAGGGTCTGACAGTGAAATGCTGCTTCGTCTGTTCCTATCTTAGTGGCAGGGTCTGCAACTGCATCAGAAGTAAAGCTGAAACGGCTCTCTGTGTAAGTTTTTAAAATTCAACAGGATTTCTAACCTTTTGAACAGGTTGGGGGGGGGGTTGTTTGCTTTTTTGTTTTTTGTTTACTTTTGCAACTTGACTTAAGAGAGATTGAAAGACAAACACCTTAACCTTAAAACATAGAACATGAATCCCTCTTGGGCTGTGTCCAGCCACATGCATGGAGAGATTGCCACAGGACAGGGATGGTGAACCTTTTTCGGTCCGAGGGCCAGATTCCATTTCAGCAAAGCTCTTGGGGGCTGCATTCCAGTGCTGGGAGGGGGCATGGCAAGGCAGGCAGGGAGCAAAGGCGGAAGGGATGGGGCAAAATATACCAAAAATACCAGCATATTTTAGCTTAAAACACTGCCAGTTACTAAGCCTTAGGAATGACATTTCAACCTTTTAGAATGGGAAAAACGTCTGTGCAAAAGCCAAGAATGTTGGTGTTGAATGAAAAGATTGTAGTCTATGTGCTAGCCTTGGCGTTCCACATACAGCAAGCAGAGTGTGTCAGCTCTCTCATGCAGCAGTGTTCAGCTCCCCCAGTTGCAGATTAATCCAGGACCCAGGAATCACTCTGTAGACACCAGCAGGTCTATTCTACCTGTTTATATACTTATTCAAAGTAAGCACTACAGAGTATACATTCCATTGATACAGTCCACGTGCAGAGTACAAAAGCAGAGCAAGCAAAAGTCCAGTGGAGAGAAGAACTTCACCCCACCATCAAAGAGAAAGAGAGAATGAACAAAGGGCAGCAGCCCTTTTACTAATAATGGCTACGGTCTGAACAGCACAGTACACGTCACAAGAATAAGTCACATGACCCTGGGTCACATAGACTATTTCCCACGCTTCAGCAGAAACTGCCAGGAATAGCCAGTGTCAACAAACTGTGCAGCCCAGACAAGATAAACATCCTGCCTAGCTGGTAGCCAGTACCATCTGTACCATAAACAAAAAACTCACAGCATGTTGTTGATATCCCAACAAAGAAACCACCAAATGAAAGGTGGTTGGAGGGACAGGGGTGGGCCAGGGCCAAGGGGCATGGCCATCTGGGGAATCCTAAAGGTCAGATTGGGAGCCCAGGAGGGCTGGATTTGGCCCCTAGAGCTGATGTTCCCCACCCCTGCGATATGGTCCAGCAGAGCCCTCGTCCTTCCTCCCCTCCCTTCCTTCCTCATCTTTCCTAGTTCCCCATCTAGCACACCCTCTGCAGACCCAGGATCTGATCAAGGATTAACTGAAGCTCAAAGCTTAAGCTTCAACTATTTAGTTCTGCATCTTTAAACAAACAAACAAAAAAGAAACAAAACTTTAAATCAAACAGCCTCCATAACTGAGAATGTTGTCAAAAAAATCAGATTAACAGTGCAGCCCTATGCATGTTTACTCAGAAGTAAAACCTCCTGTGTTCAGTGGGGCTTATTCCTAGGTCAGTGTGGCTGACCAGGCAATTTTAAACTGAAAATTAAATTGTTGAGTCATTTGCAAAAAATATGCAAGTCCTTTGCAAGTACAATTTCATTTCATCTATCCTCCAAGAAGCCCATGTGGTATTTCTTCACTGCCCGCCCCCCATTTTACCTTCACAACAACAAGCAGTTACTTTACTCCCAACTCAAGGATGGAAAGCGGAATATCGGTGGTCAATATAAGAGGTTTAAAGAGGTTCATAAAGCTAATCTAAAAAAATGCAATATAAACATCGAAAACTGGGAAGCTCTGGCCCATGAACGATCTAAATGGAGGTTGGCCTTTCACAAAGGTTCCATGGACTTTGAAGAAGCCCGAGTGCAAGGTGAAAGGGAGAAACGTGCTAAGCAAAAAGCACGTCAAATGAATCCTTTACAGGACCATCTTCTATCTGGTAACCTGTGTCCTCACTGTGGGAAGCTGTGTGGATCTAGAATTGGCCTCCACAGTCACTTACGGACCCATCGCTAGAGTCTACACAATCTTCTTTAGAATTTCCTCCTTTTATCCCGGAAGACAATCTTACTCGGTCACGAGTGATCGCCTGATGATGATGAGACTAGCATGACAGTATAGTGACTGGCCCAAGGTCGTTCAGTGAACCTGTTGGCTGAGGGGATGTGTCTCCCCATCTAACACTATCCACTACACCAGTGGTGAGCAGAGAAGGTAGATCTCCAGATGTTTGGACCTTCTCCAAGAAGCCCCTGCCAGCATGTCCAGTGTTCAGGAATGCTGCCAGTTGAAGTCCAAATATCTGGAGATCTACTTTCTGTCCAACCCTGCACTTTACCACACTTGGCTCTTTACACATTAGGCAATCATCTGTCAGATTGGTGCTCAAGATGGGAGCTCTAACTGCATGGGGGTGGGGCAATGAATTTGTTGCATTTCTTCCCTGTCTTTCTTCCTAAGAGCACAGCAGGACATTCATGGGATTATCCCATTTTATCTACAGAAGAAGCTTGCGAGGCAGTTAGCCTGAGAGACAATCACTTCCGGAGACCACCACTTCACCACATTTATTTATATCCCACCCTTCAAGGAATTCAGGGCATCACACAGGGTTCTTCCCTCTCCTCTTTTTTATCCTCAAGAACCATCCTGTGTGGTAGGTTCACTTGAGAGATTAGTGACTGTCCCCAAATCACCCAGCAAGTCAGCTTTGTGGCTGAGTTGGGATTTGAACTCTGGTTTCCCCAGTCCAAATCATATGGAGAAATCTCCTGTGAAAATTAGGATAAGAAGAGCCCTGGCTGGATCAGATCAAAGGCCAGCATCCTCTACCCCACAGTGGCCAACCAAATGCCTCTGGGAATGCCCACAAGTAGGACATGAGGGCAACTGCTCTCTCCTGATGTTGTTCCCCTGTAGCGATGGGAGGATCAGTGAGGCTTGAGGTTCTCCGAGTTCCACCTCAGAGCTCAGTCAGCCTCATTTCCATTCCTGAATGTGAGCTTTTGTTGTTGTTCAAACAGGAAAAGGACACCATTAGATGCAAAATTTTTAAAGTGGGCACCCAAATGCATACTTTCTCCCCATTGACTAAAGTGTGAAAATGCATATTTACCACCACCGACAAGTGTGCATTTTTTAAAGTGCACATTTTTCTAACTAACACATTTTGCTAATGCGATCACAAACTTGGGAATATGTGAGCTTTGCCCGAAAAATGAGCTCAGCATGCAAACAGGGCAAGTTCTGCTGTTTAACGAACTGAACTGAACTGAAATTCTCCTACGTGCCTAGCTCAGAGGCAAACTGCTTCTAATCCTGGAGGTAGTCTGAGCTGTCATCCAGGAGGAGGGAACTGTGAGGCCTCATGCCTGTGACATGGTAGACCATTTGATTTTCACACTGTATTCCAGGGAACGCTGCTAAAGTTCTTCAGAAGCTCATCTGCAATTCCTCAGTGAGAAGATGAGTCATGAAAGACAAGCTTCCCTGAAAGACAACTTGCTGGCCCTCACTGCAAATAATGATCTGTCACTGTAATCTGAAGCCTCATGGGCATATTCTCAGTCATAGGGGTGGGAGCATGCTAAGCCTCAACAGGCCTGACCAGGGTCCAGGCCTAGCAAGGTGGAGTTCGAAATAAGCAGGCCTGGCATGGATAGCAGAGAGCGGGCAGGCTGGATCTGTGGATCCACTCAAAGGTTGAAAACCAGAACCATGAAACAGACAGGTGCTTCAGTACCTTGGACAGGTCCCTGGGAGCTGGCGACTCATTCTGACAAGTGCTTGGTCTTTCTCCCTGCACCGGACTAAGCCCTTGTCAAGAAATGGAGAGACCTAAAAGCCTGACACTCCGTCTCCTCTCTGAAATCTCTTGCTGGGCATATTCTGTGCAGTGCCAAGTGGACTTGTTGAAGAGTGAAGCCCTTGGGGGCAGGATGTTGGCCTTTTAGTGGTATCCAACTCGAGGGCTGGAGTCACTGAGGCTTGAGGGTCTCTGGATCAAGAGGTCCTCAATTGCTGGGCTCAGATTCAGTGTCAGGGCCCCAATAAAGCCCTGTGCTTGTGCTCCTGACCTTCCTGATCTAGCTGTTCTCTTTGCAGGTGAGTCAGTGTTCAGGTAACTGCTGGTAGTCTGGCTCACGACAGACAGTTCTTCACCTTAAACAGACCAGGGGGGAAAAACTGGCTCAGACTGTTCTAGTGCCCTCCACAACAGCCTGAAATCAGGGGGTGGAAGCTTTCCACAGCATGGAGATAAAGCATTATCACCCACTGACCCCAAGCCCCTCAGTGTCTTGTCTATACCTCATGCTGATAATAATAATCTCAGCCTGCGTAGAAGAAGTGGAAGATCACCAATTACTAAATTATTTCAGCCCATTTTTTATTGCCACACGACAGCTGCTAGGAACTCATTCCAACCCACAGTTGGGAATGAGACTAACGGAAGACAACAGTAATGGACCTAAATTGAAATGCAATTTGAGATGAAAAATGTGTCCAACAGGCTAGTGACATTTCTTTCTCCTCCTCCATATGGTTCTTGTCTGTGAGTTTACCTGGGAGGCAAATGTGGTGTGTGTGTGTGTGTGTTTTCCTGTACAGTGTTTCTAATTCCTAATTACCATATGAAAACTGAATGCTTTAGGGTGGCACCATATGTTGCTTAGGCGAGTCTTTTAAAGCAATTAAAACAACATTTTCCAGAAGCCCTGTGCTATGTTTTTTTTTCCCCACCAGGGAAAAACTAATCAACTAATACACACCCCGAAGGGTATGCAGAGTTCAGTGATCTGCCATTTTAATGCCTCATGGGTAAAGACATGGCTGGCCACACCTCCTGCAACCCTACACCCACTGGTTCTGCTCCAAGGAAGTCCAAACTTAACAAAATCTATAGGTGGCTGGCAAATGTGCTTAGTTTGCATTCAACATGCTCCCTTCAATCGCATCTTTCGAGATGCAATGGCTCACTCTTTGCAGAATTTAGAATTTTTGAAGGAGGGATGGTGAGGTGGTAGGAATCTAGGCATGAATATATGTGAGAGGTAGTCATGGTGTTAAAGTGGCTGAACATGACTGGAGGATGTGAGAGGAGAAGATGAAGCCATACAAGGAAGGAACAGATGCTCCTGCTGTCTGCAGAATGGTGCTCCTGGCAGAGTGGAAATCAAATAGGCCCAAGTTCCATTAATGTTGATATAGCAGCAACTTAAATGGCCCTCAGTCCCTGTGAAACTGACACAACAGCAGTGATTCTATCCATGAAGATGGCTCATTAAGTCATCTCATACGAAGCTGCTTTAAACCAAGTCGGATCATTGAATCCTTCTGTCCCAGGACTCAGACTGGTAGCAGCACTCCAGAGCCTCGGTCACGGATCTTTGCTAGCACCTGCTACCTGGTTCTCTGAACTGGAGATGCTGCAGATTGAATCTCTACTGAAAGCATACTCACTACCACAGACAGACAGGCTCTGCTCATGTAAGGTGTTTCTGTCCACTTGTGGGAATCTGCCCATACCACAGCTCACTCCATTCAGCTGGGTCCCTAAACCTTCTGGGTAATGTTTTCAGGAGGTTGGGGGTGGCAGCTGACATGGGAAAGACAGTGTGGGGGAGTCTGCTTCCACCAGCCCAGTTGCACATAGCTAAATCTGGATTCAACCCATTGAGTAGAAGACCACCGATCCATTGTGTGGATGGTCTTGCAGAGGGAGCTGGGACGAGAAGGACCAGGGTTTAATAGTGACGTTTTAACCTCACCCTTCCACATGATGAGGGCACGGTATGTGCTGACTGGGCAGTATGCATGCATGTATCTCAAGTGCACACAATCATTAGGTTGGAAGGGACCAAAAGGACTTCATCAACTGCCTGCCATGAGGTGAGACCCTCTATCCACCCACTCCTACACAGACCCAGGCCATAATGTGTCACCTGCAAGCGATCAGGCACACTGGAAGTGAGTGCCAGTGGGGCAAATAGCTTCAGCCAGTGAGCCAAGACACACACCACAGGGCCATGCAAACCCCATCCCACAAGTACTCCAGGGGTGCCAAGACTGGAGCAACTTCACTGGATTACATCATCATTGGAGAATGAATCAGGGGAGGCTGGTGACCCCTATGTCAGTGGAGCTCCTCATCCATTGCAGCTTTTATTCTGAGCTTTACAGGAGCTATCCGTGGTGCTGTACTCCACCCCCAAATAGGTTCACCACCATGGAGCACCATGGATAGCTCCCATAAAGCTCAGAATAAAAGCTGCAATGGATAAGGACGTAGGTGTCACCAGTCTCCCCTGAGAATGATCTATGGCTTTTGCTCTGGGATGCATCAGGATCAGCTATAAACAACCACAACAACATAAACCCAAGCTGCTAGTGTTACAATAGACCACTTATAGTTTGGGAGTTTGCTTGCAATTGTGAAATCAATTACTCTGTCTATGTCATTTCCTCTTGTTCTGTTCCAACTGCAGGAGCCACCATTTCCTTGGAATACTCTGCTGGTTTTGACATTGAGCTGTATCGGGACAGAATACTCCACACTTTTCTGAGCCTGGTATGTTAATCCTAGACCTGGATATGATTTAAGTGGGCAGGATGGAGGCCCTCAACCAATCTGGGGGTAATTATTATCATAACGGAATAACAACCCAAGAATAGGAAGAGCGGGTTTGGGGGCCAGAGACACACAATACTGGGTCACACCACTGGCCTATGCATCCTAGAACTGTCAGCTCTGACTGGCAATACCTCTTCAAGCTCTTCCAGGACTCAGGCAGAGAAGGACTTTTCCCAGGCGTACTGTCAGAGCTCCTTCCATGGGAGATACCAGAGATTCAACCTGGGACTTTCCGCATGCAAGGCAAGCGCTTTCCCACTGAGATATTTATTTTATTTATTTATTATATTTATACCCCGCCTTTTTTCCTGCAAGGAACCCAAGGTGGCTTACATAATCCTCCTCCTCCTCTCCATGTTATCCTCACAACAACCCTGTGAGGTAGGTTAGGCTGAGAGTCAGTGACTGGCCCAAAGTCACCCAGTGAGTTTCATGGCTGAGCGGGGACTGGAACCCGGATCTCCCGAGTCCCAGTCCAACATTCTCACCACTACGCCACACTGGCTCACTCACAGATATATGGCCCTCCCATAGTTTGGACAGGGCAGCAAGTGTAACTGCTCAGCCGTTGCATGAGAAGAGCAGCAGCGGCTGAGGCTGGAAAGTTCCTTTTCACTGACTCAAAGGGGAACTGGCCTTGTTTCTTGTTTTTAAGACAGAAGGCAAGAGAAAATGCGGCATTATTATGTAACAATAATTATTATGGTTTTACTCAGAAATAGAAATAGGCTATGTGTAGATTTTTAAACTCTTCCCTGGATGCAGAACTGTCTAGCCGTAGCACTGGTAGCACGGCGAAGATGTGATGATCATCTAGAGCGGTTCTTTTGCTGCCATGAGACTAACGTACATTAGATTCGAATTCATATCTGGAACTTGATCTAACATTCATTGTTTCCACAAAAAAAAGGGGGGCGTGTAGCCTGGTGGTAAGGCAGGCTTTCGTGCCTAAATATCCTACATTCTAGCCTTGCCATCTCCAGTTATAAATGCTGCAGGAAGCTGGGGAAAGACCTTTGCCCAAGATCTTGGTAACTTGCGGACCAGTCAGAGAAAGACAGTACCAGTCTAGGTGGGCCGACACCCTGGCTGGCTTGATATAATCAGCTCCTTAATAGTCTAGCTGTGCCGCTGGCATCTTTGACTGGCTATAGTGAGTGTGTTTTATGTGTTATTTGTGTTTTGCAAAGCCCAAGAATGCAGGGGTTCAGGTGGCCATCTCAAAGGTGCACGAACCTGCAGACCTTCCTGGGAATCGTACCACGCAGCTCGGTCTCCTTCATCCAGATCGTGCTAATCGACAACAGGACTGAGTCACAGATTGGGACTTATGCCGAGCAGCTGGCGAAAGACATCATGGAGGATGTAGCAGAGCATGGTAACCCTTTCCACTCCATCGCTGCTGCAGATCCCTTTACCTGGCGGTCCCATGCAACAGAGCAGGGTTCTCCAACCTTGGGTTGGGTCCCCAGATGTTTTTGGCCCACAACTCCCAGCATGCCCCAGCCAGCTACGCTGGCTGGGGCATGCTGGGAGTTGTAGGCCAAAAACATCTGGGGACCCAACCCAAGGTTGGAGAACACTGCTCCAGAGCAACAGCAATGCGTCGTGCCTTGTGCAGCTGTCTTCCTTGAGGGAGGGGCCATCGCTCAGTAAGAGAGAGCACCTGCTTTGTGTGCAGGAGATCCAGGTTCAATCTCTGGCATCTCCAGTTTAAAGGATCAAGGAACTGGCGACAGGAAAGACTGCTGCTTGAGAGCCCGGAGTGCCACTGCTAGTCAGAATCGTCGACAGTACTGGGTTAGATGCAGGGGAGGCTGGTGTGGTGACTCCTATTTCAGTGGGGCGCCTGATCCATGGCAGGTGTTATTTGGAGCTTCATAGGAGCTATCCATGGTGCTGAACTCCACCCCACCCCCACCCCCAAATAGGTTCACCACCATGGAGCACCATGGATAGCTCCTATAAAGCTCAGAATAAAAGCTGCCATGGGTTAGGAGGCCCACCAAAATAGGAGTCGCCAGCCTCCACTGGTTAGATGGACAAATAGCCTGATCTGATGCAGGAACAGGCTCTGGATTTGGTTTGCACATGCGAAGCTGGACATCCACACCAAGGAAGGACATGTAAAACTGTATAGTCCAGGGGTGCAGTAATTAGGCCTGGGAGCGAAATCTGGCCCTCAGTGGTTCCCCAGAGGGCCGCACCCCTTTCCCTTGGCCTGACCCCCCTTCGTCCCCCCCTCCATCACTGACCATTTGGTAGTTTCCTGGCTTTTGTGCAGTTTCTCTCCATTCTAAAAAGGCTGAAATGCTTCCCCTAAGACTTGGTTACCGGTAGTAAGAGGTTTAAGAGGAAAAAAGAAAAAGGCTGACATTTTTTGTATTGTAGTCCCGTTCCTTTAACCATTGGTTTCGCCCCTTTTGCCTTCAGCCCCGCCCACCACTGGAATGCCCCCCCCCTCGAGCGTCTCTGAAATGGAATTCAGCCCTTGGCAGGACTGAAAGAAGTTCAACATTCCTGTTATATTCCGTTGAAACAGTGCCTTAAGGCACAGTCCTATGCAAGTTTAGACAGAAAAAGGGCCTACAACTCCCAGCATGCCTCAGCCAGCATAGCTGGGAGTTGTAGGCCCCTTTTCTGTCTAAACTTGCATAGGATTGCGCCCTTCATGTTTCAGGTTCTGTTTCTAGCACCCTTTTCCCAGGGGTCCCCTGCAAAGCCTCCAGAGTGACAGCCATGCACACCTTGCCTTACTCAGCTGTCTTCCTAGAAAGCAGTACACGAAACATGAAGGCACTGTCTCAACAAGTGACACATTTTGATACATCCTTCCGTTGTGTGGATTTGTCAGGCGTCACTTCTCAGTTTTGCCCCGACTGACTTTCATTCATGTGCAGCTAAGATTAATTTGGCTGCTCTGGTCTCATTGGGCCAGGCTTTCCCGAGGTGCTGTAAAAGAAAGCCTGAGGAGGTTGAAGCAGCTGATGAGCCGGGTGACAGCTTTTGCCTGGAGACCTTGCCCGTCAAAGGCATCAAGTGACAATACGGACAACCCTCCCTGTGCATTTTCAAGTGTACGGAGTGCCTTGCACACACGGTCACAGTAATCCTCCTCCCAAGAACTCAATGGCTATGATGTCTGGGGGATGATGGCAGTTGTAGTCCAGCTATTGGGCAGTATAGAAATGAAATAAATAAATAACAACAACAACAACACGTCTGGAGGGCGCCAGCTTGGGGAAGGCTGCAGTAATAAACAGTAGTACTGAGCTAGATGCAGTTATTTTACTTATTTATCGCCCAAGGTGGCCGGTTGCTGGCCAGATGGGCGATTAATAAATGTAAATAAATAAAAAAATATTTTTATTTATTTATTGGCAACCTTTGTATACTGCTCTACAGCTAGATTTTTGGAGCGATGGCAACTTCCTATGGTCTGTATTAGTGGGAACTTCCAAATCCTTTTCAAGGCCAGTTCCTTGCAGAGCATGTTACAGTGGGGTCACCCAGGTCACCCCAGTGGTCTAAAATTCCGGACTTGTGACATTTTATTGTAACATTGGCTGTGACTTTGGATTGCTATGTTGTTATTCATGCCATCCTTATTTTTAATGACTTTGCCGGAGCGTGTTCATTGACTTGTATGGTTTTTAATTTATCGGTTGCCACCCTAAGGAGGCTTTTAAAAGTGTACAGCAAGTTGTGAACTGAATGAATGGGTGGGGCTGCCGTCCAGTGCATGCTTTCCTGGGAGTAAGCCCCGTTGGACACAATAGGACTTACTCCTGAGAAAACATAAGACTGGGCTGTGAGTGAATGGCCAGTCTCACGGTGAACGGAGAGCTCAGTTGTGGCCTTTGTTTGCTCACCCTGGGGAGAATGATGGGGGAGAGGGTCGTGTGCTATCTAGCAGGAAATTGGTTACTTACTCCATGCAAACATATTGGACATCCGGTCTGGGCTATAATATTTGTACCGTTTTGCAGGTGAATCCTTTGGCATCGTGGCAGGCAACCTTCAGGCAGCCACTGGCAGTAACCGGGGCACTCAAGGAGCAGGTGGCCGTGCGGGTGCTACGATTGCTGAGACGGTGGTTGGTCTCCTCCTTGTCCTACTGCTGTTGGGAGTTGTCCTGCTTCTTTACAGGAAAGGGACATTAAGGTAACAGGGCTGATCCGCCCATTCAGAAAATGTATGTCCTGTGACAGTCTTCCTGGGGCTTCCTCCTCTTGTGGTGCTTCCTCCCTGGCTACCTAGACCAGAGTTTCCCCAACTTGGCACCCTCCAGGTGCAGTGTTGGAGTGCAACTTCCAGCTGGCTGGGGGATTCTGGGAGTTGTATTCCAACACATCTGGAAGGTGCCAAGTTGGGGAAGGCTGGCCTAGACTCACCTTAAGGGGTCTCACCCTGCAAGGCTCTATGGCTTTCCTTTTTTTTTTTCTGGAGAAGAGATATACCAGCTCAGAATTGTTCAGTTTGCTGCCAGAGACACAAAGCCTGCAACATCCTCATGTTCATGGCCGTGTCCTTTCATCCCAGTAAAACACCTTTTATTGCGGCAGTTCCACTAATGAACAAACGGCTTTCACAGAGGCAATACATGTCCACAGAAACAGGGTGAGAATGAGTCCCAGGCTCGAAGTCCAGCCAGCCACAACATGCGCAGAGTGCAACACATCAAGTGCTCCTCTCCAAGTAAGTCCCACAACACTCCATTTCCAAAGAAGGCAGGAAGGTGTCCAGGATGGTGGTGCATTGTCTCCTACAAGAGCTACTGGGAACTACAAAGGTTTAAATACAGGGAGTGGCTACAAGGAATCGCTGTCTGACATTTGGTCATGGCAGGGAAACTGGCCCCTCAACCAGTGGCTATGCCTGACTGGACATTTCTGCCCTGCCCTCTTCTGCTGACAACGGACCAGAGGGGCCACCCCTGAAACACCCTCTCCCATGGAGCCCTTGCCCTGCTGCCCTGTTCCCAGGGATGATGTCCCTGACTGATAAGCAGAAGCCTCCATCAAGGTCGAGTCTTCCAACTGAGAAGTGTCCGTATCAGTCTCCACTGGTAGGGATGTGCTGGCACTGGGAAGTTCGGCTCGTTTGAGCTCAATGGACTTCCTGCCCGCTTCCGATCCGATGATCGGAAGCAGGCCAAGTCGGGGGGGGGGGGAGTGGGTTCCATCTCTAAGATGGGCTGTAGTTTGTGCATTTTTTAAAACGCTAAGCAATTTTGCGCAAATGGCACTATTTGCTCAACATTACACAATTTGCTTGCGTAAAGCAGATGGATCTAGTGCGATTTGTGTAAAATTTGTGCAAATCACGCTAGATCCACATGCTTTTTGGGTGCTGAGTTGTGCAAAACATGCAAAATACCATGATTTATGTCATTTGCATAAAGTTACGCAAATTTACGCAAACATTTGCGTAAAGTTATGCAAATTGCTTAAAATTCTTCTTCGTTTGCGCAAATTTGCTTAGCATTTTTAAAAATGCGTTAACTGCAGCCCGCCTTAGAGACAGAAGTCCGCGAGCTGGCTCGACTTGCATCATAGCGAGTCAGCTCCAGCCAGCGCAGGGCTGGTGAACCAGAATCCTGAGACCAAATTGTGAAAATCCATTGGATTTCCAACTCCCCCTATCAAATTCTTCACAGATCCCTAGCCAGTGGGAGGCCCAGCAGAACTGAACCGTCAGGTCTCTGATTCCCCACAGCTGGGCCCAACCCTACCACCTCTCCCACCGTCAGAATTTGTGTCTGAAACTGAAACTCCCTCTGAGGCCCCACACCCAGGACAGACAATGCACCATCCCCGACCCTTTCAGTGAATATGCTGGAGGCCTCGCGTGAGTGGCTTGTGGGGGCTGGCCAGGCAACAGCCCTGTGCTCTGCTCAGGACTAACCAGTTTCTGATCACCATTCTGCCGTCTCAATAGGGCCCTGTATAAACACATGCTGCAGATATCTAGGAGGCGCAGCGGCTGGTCACGGTGTCTGCATGCCTCTGGCAAGCTTCCAGCTGTAGCCTCAAATGCCACTTCTGTGCATGCTCAAGGGTAATCTCAGTTCTCTGTGTTCCACCAGCTGGCACACCAATGCTTCATGCTCTATGTGCTTGGGATGTTCTTCTTCATTAGTGCTAGTCTTCTTTTTTTTCATACCAGGCAGCAAAGCTCCTGGGCTCTGCTTGTTTTCCTTGCTAGTGTCAAGCTGATTAGCGTTTCCTAGCAATAAAACAGTAGCTTTGTTTAATTTAAAAAACAAAAAACAAACCCTTCAAACTTCCATTGTTGATAATATAGTGTGCATTTCCCTGTGGTGTGGATTTGAAAGCTGGGCATTCCTTTGAAACAAATTTATTTCCCTTTATTTTTTGCTCTCTTTTTTTTTAATGGACGTGGTGTTTGGAGGAAATAAATGTGTGTTTGTTTTTTAAAAAACAATCAGAGTAACCAGATAACTAACTAATTAATTAATTAATTACATTTCTATACTGCTCGTTATCCAAAGCTCTCTGGGTGGTTCACAAAACAAATTCATAAGCATAAAATACAACAATATAGTAAAACATGATATAAAAACCATAAGTTTAAAACAGAATAAAACCAAAGTAGGAACTAAGATAAAAGCCAGCAACAGTACAAAGATATAAAAATGCACTAACATAATTTTTAAAACTGAAGGGCTAAAACGCCTGAGAAAATAAAAGGTCTTCACCTGGTGCCAAGAAGACCACAGTGTAGGCACCTGGTGAACCTCTCTGGAGAAGGTATTCCACAATCGGAGTGCCACCACCAAAAAGGCCCTCTCCTTAGGCCCTCTCCTTAGTAGCCACCCACTTCATTCAGTGGAGGCACCCGGAAAAGGGCCTCTGATTATGATCTTCGGGTCTGGGCAGGTATATATCATCTGGAAAGTTCAAGTACGATTCTTCAAGTAACCTAGCTCTAGGCTGTTTATGGTTTTGTAGATTAATACCAGCACTTTTAATTGGGCCTGGAAATGGACTGGCAGGCAGCCAGTGTGGACCATAAAGCCTTGGTATAATATGATCTTATCAGCCAGTTCCTGTTAACACTCTCACTGCCTTACTTTGGACCTACTGAAGTTTCTGGACCATTTTCAAAGGCAGCCCCACGTATAATGCATTGCAGTAATCCAAATGAAAGGTTACCAGATTGTGGATCACTGTAGCTAGGCAGTCTCTATCCAGATAGGACATATCAGCCTAAGCTGATAAAAGCTACTCCATACCACTGAGGCCACCCGTGCCTTCAATGACAGTGCTGGATCCAAGAGCACCCTAAACTATGAACCTGATCCTTTACGAGGAAGGCAACCTCCTGCAGAACAGATTGAATATCATGCACCCGGTTAGAAGAACCACCCACTAACAGTACCTCCATCTTATCTGGATTGAGTCTCAGTTTATCATCCCTCATCCAGTCCATTACTGCACCCAGGCACTGATTCAGAGCATTCTGATGGCAAAAGCACCAGACCAGAGGAGGGCCTCAGAAGACCTTAGTATACACAGGCAGAGTTGATCATGAGATGAGGGCTTAATTCCATTTTGTCTAGCTGCATAGCAAAAATGCTACCGAACACCCTAGAGAGCCAGCATGGTGTAGTGGTTAGAGCGCTGAACTGGGAGTCAGGAGATCCGGGTTCTAGTCCCCACTTGGCCATGAAGCTCACTGGGTGACTTTGTGCCAGTCACTGACTCTCAGCCTAACCTACCTCACAGGATTGTTGTGAGGAATTATGTAAGCCACCTTGGGTTCCTTGTAGGAAGAAAAAGGGGCAGGATATAAATATAATAAATGAATATAAATACATTGATTTTTTGATGACCGGGGCCAGGGCCTTCTCTGCCTCACTTGTGGAACACTTTGCCCAGGAAGGTGCCTACACTAACGTCTTTTAAGTGCCAGGCAAAGACTTTTAATTTCCCCAGCTTTTTAATCTCCAGCTTTTCTTATGAGAGCAATATTGCATTTGCTGTTGTTGATTTTCCAGCATTTCCCATTTTATAGATCTCTTCCGTCTGTGCATTTTGCCTCGTTGTGGAACCCAAAAAAGGACCTGGAAGCTTCAGGAGAAACAACTGACAGAGGGTTTGATAACCCGATATTCGATGTGCCATCCAACCCAGGGGTAAGAATCCTATTTTTGTGTCTTTGTTTTAGGACCGAACTACACATTAATGTACATTAAACATGTAATTAGGAATTGAGTGCTCGTGGTTTTTTTATTTGCTAAATAGCAGCCATATGGGGTTCCAGTCAGGACTGGAGACTGGAGAAGATTTAACCCTTTGCCCCTGCTGTAGTATCTGGATTGGGCCCGGAAGCAAAGAACAAAAACAAGCGTAAAATTGATAATCACGTGCTCAAAATATTGTGTGGCTTGGCCCTCAGAGTAAAGCGAAGGTGGCAGCGGGGGGGGTGGGGGGAGGTTTTGTGCAGCATAAGCAACTTTGCATCCATATTACAGATTTGCAAAAATGTATTTTGAGTATGAAATTCAGCTTTTGCTGGTGCAGAAATGGGTTATCATGTGCACAGCAAATGAACAGCCCCAAGCATTGCTTTGTGAAATATAAGTGCTGCGTTGACAATATGGATTCATCTTAACCCATAAGATCTACTTTCTCTTCAAAGTATTTAAGCTCTCAAATTATATATATATATATATATATATATATATATATATCCCCAACCATATTAAACACGCTGGTCTCTCTCTTCTAGGCTTTAGCCGACATGTATTCTGTGGAAGAAACACTGGAGGAGATGACAAGCAAAAATAACCAGCTTTATTACATTAATCCTTTATATGATGAAACAGAACTTAGTGCCTAGAATCAAAGCTGTCATAGGAAGACAATCCTGTCATTCTGGCTAAGTCCTCCTCAACCGTACTTTGCTTGTAGTTTTATCTCAGTAGGCTCAAGTAACTGGGAAGACCACTTAACCATGCTCATGCACGGTTCAAAACAAACCCATTCATCTGTACAAAAGAAATTCCCAGTGCATTGCACCTAAAATCATCTTGTAACTGCCTGGCTTAAATGATTGGTTAATTTTGTAAGAGAAGAGTATAACTGACTACTGGAGGGTGCTCACAGATATGATACAGTTTGCAAATCCATTCATCATCAATTACAGAATGTGTATATTTACCGAATTTCCAAAAGGATTTCTTATCACAATAAAGCATTTATGGTACACTTAGTATTGTCTGTGTATGGCTGTTCCCTCCCAATTACTTCCCATCCCTAAAGGATAGTAATGGCCATGATACAACTAAAGTTAAGTTCTTGTAATTTCAGTGGGGAGGGTTAAGTACGTGCTCTTAAACTCTACAATTGAAATCAATGGGACTTAAAAGTAGGGATGAATGGATCTGTCTTGCTTTCTACCACTTCCATTATTATTATTATTTTTTGGAAGCATAAGTTTATTCTGTCCCATTTCTGCATCACTGTGGATTTTTTGGTTTAAAGTGTATGAATTTCTCATAATATATGTCTTTTGCATGCAATTTCCCCTAGCATGCACATTTTGTATGGATTTTTTTGACTCGGAATGGCATCACAAAATTCAGCAAGTCTGAAAACCAAAGGATAATTGCATTCCAGTTCGCATATTCATTTGGCAAGTGTGAATCAGTGCTTATCTTGGCTGGATCATGCTCAAGTGCTTTAAAGAGGAATTCAGGAAGTCACAGACCTAGGCCCATTCAGAATTTTTAATTTTTATTTTCCAGTTTCAGCTTGAATTCCCACTGAAGTGCCGACTGTTGGTGCGCACACGGCCCAGGCTGTGTGTCCCCAATTCCTGTTTTGTTGCCCCCCCCTTAATTTCCTCCCTCACTGTACAAAGTATGTCCGCTGTTTCTGTTGGAAAGTCTTGCCATCTATCAGCCTCAGTATATCACAGTGCCTTATTTCTTCATATTCATGTTGAGCCTCACAGAAACACTAAAATTTCCGCTAGAATTCAATAGCGGTTTCAGCAACAGGCTAGAAATTACATCCGGATTCTCAAGGAATTCTGGAATCATTCCTCTCCATCCAAGTTCTGCCTTACATACAGCAGGGGTGGGCAACACACGGGCCATAGGAGACATGCAGGTCCTCCTGGCTCTTTTTGTGACCACCCCCACCACCCCCACTGCTGCCAAATTTGCCACTGTGGCAGCAGCAAAAAAAAAGTGTAATTTTTTCTTGCAAACAGGGAGCATGCTCCTTGTCTGGAAGCAGAATTGTGCTCCTGGAAGTTAGAAAGGCACCTTGAAAGACGAAATCCACAAAACCTCAGCCGCTTTTTCCACAGAAGCCTTGAGAACTCACTCACATTTTTTTCCCTTGGAGTGCTTGACTCAGATCCTAGGAGCTGCATATGTAATTGGGCAGTGATTTGTGTGCCTTGAAAAACAGCCCTGGCACAGATATGTTTCAATGTCATTTGCTGTTCCTCCGGCTGCTCTTATACAGTACAGATTCTCCAGGCAGAATGCTAAGCCAGTATTCCCTTCCTTCAATCTTTTACTTAAATGCCTGGAACTCTCAGATTTCTCATTTCATCTGATCAGAGTCTGACATTTGGTCTTGTAGCTTCTTCAGGATTCTCCAAGTGGTTCTCTGATGCCAGAAAAATAAATGTGCTTGCTAGCACAATGAAAAGGCGATGAGAATCGGAAAAGGTGATGCTGAGTAAGTTCATGGGCAGATTCACGCATACAAGTATGCCACTTTGAAACATATCCCTCCATGACATGCAAATGAATGTGTGAATAGTGTCAACTGAAAAGCATTTTGCATGGGATGATATTTATTTCATTTTTAATCCCTTTCTTTCTTCCGTGATGGAATTTAGTGGGGTTTCCCAGGAAATCTCCTAACCTTGGGTATTGGATGAAGATTAATCTGAGAACTCACTCACTTAACATAGAGCAAATCTCTCTGTAAAGGGGTTTCATCAATTCCTAGCCTAGCACTTTAACAAACAGCAGAAGTGCAAGGAGAAATATCACAGAGGAGCTGGAGGAGAGAATATTATGTGGAGTGTCAGGATAGCCTTCCGCTGTTGGGATTAGCCCGCAATTTTCCAGATCTGACCTGTAATCTGTTGCACGCACCCTTCCTCAACCTGGTGCCTTCCAGATGCCTTAGACCAGTGTTCTCCAACCTTGGGTCCCCAGATGTTTTTGGCCTACAACTCTCAGCATGCCCCAGCCAGCATGCCCCAGACTATAGGTTCCCATCATCCCCAACCAGCATGGACTGCTGCAGGGTGCCAGGTTGAGGCAGGCCTGTCCACTCAGTCAGTAGTAACACCGGTACCAAGTAAGACCCGGAACAGACGACACGCTAAGAAAAAGAACCACTAGCAACAGCAGGAAGGCTGTCCCTTACCCTTCTCTCTTGAGCCATTTCCCCATCAAAACGATCCCCTGCCCAGACATGCTATTTACCACTGAAGATGCCATTGCTGTAAACGGGTTACTTCGTGAATTACATACTGAGACCTTGGCTGAGAGCTAGGGCCCTGCTGATATTAACCAAAACCAAAATACAATCACTGCCAATCATGATGGTGGTGCAAACCTTGGACACATGGGTCTTGGTAACGTGACTTGTGGTGGAAGAGGAGTATGTTATAGTGGTAGACGAGGACTGGGGAGACCAAGGTTCAAATCCCCACTCAGCCATGAAGCCCGCTCTGTGACCCTTGGACCAGTTACCATCTCAGCTTGACCTACCTCAGGGCAGGCATGTTGAAGAGCCCTTGGTCTCGAGTCACAAGTCGAGTCACGAATCTTTGGACTCGAGTCCGAGTCCTTGGTCCAAAATGGTGACTCACGAGTCACAAGTCACTCTCAAAGCTGACTCCATGAGTCCCTATTAAAATCAATGGGGGTTTTCCCCAACAAAATAAGGCTATTTCAGATGTGTGGCTTAAATAAATTCTAGGCACAAGTGTGCCTTTTTATTTCAAAACTCTGCAACTGATTTTGGCAAGAACAGACCAGGCAGACAAACCCAAAATAACCAGACAGGCAGAGGAGGCAGGGAACCCCAAAGCAGGCAGGCAGAGATCTTTGTCTTGGACAATTCAAACTGTGGAACTGGTTAAGAAGAGACCAGGCAGGCAGAGGAGGGAGGCAGGGAACCCCAAACAGGCAGGCAGAGGCAGCCAAACCCAAAATGTCTGAAAGGTTGCATTTTAGGAAAACGATTTTAAAAAATAAACTTGCTGTACTTCCTAAAACCTATCCATGTTGCATTTGAGGAACACGGTTTTGGAACACGAGTCCTTGGTCTCGAGTCCCGAGTCAAGTCTCGAGTCCCATTAAAAATATTGGGACTCGAGTCTGAGTCGAGTCAGAGGGGGGACTCAGTCTGACCCACGAGTCGAGTCCTGGAGTCCGAGTCCCCACCCCTGCCTCAGGGGGCTCTTATCACTGCTGGCCTGACGTTTCTGATGGTCCCTGAGCAACGGGCTCCCTCCTCCGGTGAACCCGCCTTCCCACCACCATTAGCAAAGCCTGCCATTGATTCTCCTCATTGTTACCACTTGCTGGCATGGCAGGCAGAGAGCCGGGAGTAGGCAGTGGCGTCTACTGCTCCTTCTCACCGCCACTGTTGCCCGCATGAGAGCACGACAGACACGCAGTTTGCTGGGGTGAAGAGGAGGAGCAGCGGCTCTAGGGGGCACTTGTCAGTGGGGCCCTGCCGGAGTGTGGGCCTGACTCTGGCCCCGCTCTTTGTGAGGATAATATGGGGCGGTGGGAAAGGAAAAAGCACATACGCCACCATGAGCTCCTTGGAAGAAAGGTGAGATATCCATATAATGAATGAATGAATGAATGAATGAATGAATAAGGGGTGGAGGCAGTCGGCACGGGTATGCATTGTTGGTGCGTGTGTGCGTGAGCAGCAGAGTGCGTGTGCGCATGGGAGATTTAAAATCCTGTCTGTGTGCTAGCAGAGGCCTGTTATTCCACACACAGATCTTCCAGATCTCAGCTCCCCCCTTTTCGCAGCGTGCAGCGTGTTGTGAAGATGCCAGCCCAGCCTGCCTGTAATCCAACTTGCTTCCAGCTTCCCCGTTTGCAGATTAATCCATGGAGTCAGGAAACACTCTGTAACACCACAGGTCTAATTCTACCTGTTTATTCACTTAGCAAGTAAAGTTCTACAGAGTATACATTTCCTAGTTACAGACCATGTGCAGAGTATAAATGCATAGCAAGCATTACATCCAGTGGAGTAAGTTGAGCTTCACTCCACCTCAGCAAAGAAGTTACATTGTTGCAGTGACAAAAGTCCAGCAAGAAGAACAAAGGAGAAGAGAGAAAGCAGTCCTGCCTCTCTCTAAGATGGCTTCAGACAGAAAACAAGTTAGCACGTCATCAGAACATACAAACCATGTGACTAGCTCATACAGTTCTCACAGTCCAGAAACCACAGTTTCTAGTAAGACATAATAAACCTGTTTACCTCGCCATTCTGTCCCTACCATGTGTAAACAATGTGCTGCAGCTGGTAATGTGATACCATCACAACATGCATAAGCCATTTAGGGTCTTGTGAACTAAAACCAGTGGCTTGAAGAATATGTTGGTGTGCGTGTGGAAGAGCGAGAGAGAGAAACTCTTCTCCTGCAGTTGCCACCGGAGTGCTGTGTGGCGCAGCATGGCCCAGCTGTCTTTGTGCCACAAACTGCAAACCAGTACACCTCCCTCGGAGACACATCCCTTCTACACCTGCCCTATATGTGACCAGGGGCAGTGCTAGGTACCAAAAGATCTGGGGCTCAGGCCCACAGGACCAAAAAAAAGAAGCACACATTTGCATATGCTAATTTACATATGCTCTAAAGCAGTGTTCTCCAACCTTGGGTCCCCAGATGTTTTTGGCCTACAACTCCCAGCATGCCCCAGCCAGCTATGCTGGCTGGGGCATGCTGGGAGTTGTAGGCCAAAAACATCTGGGGACCCAAGGTTGGAGAACACTGCTCTAAAGACTCTGGGTAGGTTCACACGACCAGGCAACAATTGTGGTATGTTACCACGATTGTTTACTGGATCGCGCAAAGCAACAACAACGATGAGCCTGACAGATGATCGGGCTCATCGTTGTTGCTTCGCTCCCTCCCCTCTCCTTCCTCCCAGTGATATCCCATGTTACACCGCAGGGAAGAATGAGGCTCCTCTCTCTGACAGCCACGATCGCGAGCCAATTTCAGCTCTCAGCGGCTGTCAAAGACTCCCTGTTGCAGAAACGGGGCTCGTGCCCTGAAGCGCAATGAGGGGGGGAGCCTCCGCCCCGCTCCCCGAGAGGCTTACCCGCTGCTTGCCTGGGACTGCGCCCCAGCTACAGCAGGCAGCAGAGCAGGGCGGGGCTTGCTCTTGTTACTGGTGCGGCGGCCGCTCTTGCCAAGCGGCTTGCTTGCTCTAGGGCTTGTGCCACGATGGGCCGTGTTGTCCGGGTTCGGATGACACAACGAGCCATCGTGGTACAAACAAACTTGGAACAGACCATTGTAACGTATCATTGTTTAATGATAAATCACAATGGTGAGTCACAACAACTGGGTTCGAATGACACGCCCAACAAGAAATGGTGAGTCACCACCTTTGCTTATCGTGTCACCCGAACCCAGTCTCTCTCTCTCTCTCTCTCTCTCTCTCTCTCTCTCTCTCTCTCTCTCTTTCTCTGTCTTTAAAGGAGCCTGTTTCCTAAGGACACCCCTATTTGTAAAAAGTGATGAATAGACAGGAGAGGAGGCCGTTTGATTTCAGAAAAAAAAAAAAAAAACCTCAGGCAGGGAGATTCAAGAGGGAGGCAGCAGGAGGGGAAGCACATGTGGGCAAAAAGGCAGCTAATCCAGCAGGATCAGATGCAGCAGAGATCTTCAGGCCCCCCCCGTACGTTTATGGTCAGCAGGGTGGTGGGGCAGATGGCCTCCCAGAGATTCGTGGCTCCAAATGAAAGATTCAGGGCTCCAGCCCTAGTGGGCCACCCCCTAGCACCGCCTCTGCATGTGACTCACTGGAAAGGTAAGGACAAGAAACTGGTTGTGGCTGCTGGTTTTCTGCCAACAGCATTGTGCAAATGCCGTCAGCTTCACACCAAAGACAGGCAGCTCTTTTCTAAGTGCTGGCATTTCATTACAAAACTTCGTTTTAAAAAGGCCAGCTCCTGAATCTTCCCTGAATACAAAACAGATGATAATGTATACACATTTGCACTTCATTGATGGGGGCCTACCAGAAGGTAAGCTACAGAAGTTATACCAAGTGGGCTTTTGTTTGTTTGTTTGTTTGCTTAAATTTTATTTTAGTGGCTAGATGCCCTCTTCTTTTCTCAAGAGATTTTGGAACTCGTTTTGACATATATTACGAGCACTTGCCAAAGTGTGACAGCTACTCTATAGCATTTAAAAGCATTACACACCTGTCTCCAAGATAATGGCTCACTGGAGATGTTCAGATGAAAATTGAATTTGTCTTCCAATATGTTTCCTGCCCAGATCTGATGTAGCTCCTTTCCCCCTTCCAAACCTCTGCACAGACTGCTTTACTGTCATAAACGGGAGTGGGAGAAGCGACACAAAGGAAGTTAAGCTTTCCCATGACCTTCAGGAAAGGAAATAGTATCACAGAGTTAGGCGGGGACCTCGGAAGTCATCTGGCCAAACTGCTGGCAGGAAAACTGCTGCCACAGCATCCCTAATAGGTGTCCGTCCGGTCCAGCCTCTGCTTAGAAATGCTAAGAAAGGAGAATCCATCACTTTCTGCAGCAACCCGTTCCATTGTAGAAGAACAACTTGTACTATTAAAAAGATCTTCCCTACATTAAGTTCATCTCCTCCTCCTCTCTCTTATACAGGGGTGCTGGTAGGTACCGAAAAGATCCGGGGCTCAGGCCCACAGGACAAAAAAAGAAAATGTGCAAATTTGCATACGCTAATTTACATACGCTCTAGTCTCTCTCTGTGTGTGTGTCTTTAAAGGGCCCTGTGTCCTATCTGTAAAAAGGGATGTATGGGCAGGGGAGCAGAGGGCATTTGATTTCAGAAAAAAGCCTCAGGGAGAAAGATTCAGGGGCACAGGCAGCAGGAGGTGAGGCACATGTGGGTGAAAAGCCAGCTCATCCAGGCGGATCAGATGCAACAGAGATCCTCAGGGCCCCTGTACCTTGATTTCAGCAAGTGCCCATGGATGGCAGGGTGGTGGGGCAGAGGGCCTCCCAGAGATTCGGGGCTCCAAATGGAAGATTCGGGGCTCCAGCCCTAGTGGGCCATCCCCTAACACCGCCTCTGCTCTTATACTTTGATCCCATTGGTTGGGGTTCTACCCTCGGGAGCAACAGAAAACCAAATTTGCTTCATCATCTATGTAACAGCACTTCGAATGTTTTGAAGGTGGCTGTCACATCACTTCTTAATCAACTCCTCTCCAGGCCAAACATACCTAACTCCTTCAACCTGTCCTCATATGAGTGGCTCTCCAGGTCACTCAGCACCTTTGTGGCCCTCCTCTGGACACACTGCAAGTTGTTGACATCTTTCTTAAATTGCAGTTCCCAGAACTGGATGCGTTGACATTTATTTCTGTAGATCCCCACATTCAATCCCAGGCAGTGCCAGTTAAAAGGGTCTCATCTACAGCAGCAGCGAGGAACCTGCAGCCCACAGCCCAGGCACAGCCTGCCAGGTCTCCTAGTCTGGCCCACAGAGGCTGGGCTGAGTCCCCTCCCCACCCTAGAAAAGGGAGAGAGAGATGGAAGCCAGCTGTGAATCTGCCAGGACACAATGCTCAACATTTGAGGCCTCTCTCCGAGTGCCGCCTCCAAGGGAGGCTCTGAAGGTGGCAACAAGGGAGGGGGCCTTCTCAGTGGTGGCCTCCCAATTATGGAATGATCTCCCCACTGAGGCCCACCTGGTGCCAATGTTGTCATCTTTTCAGCGCCAGGTTAAGACTGCCTTCTTCTCCCAGGCATTTCATGGAATTTAATGGCATATGATGGGGCATGTACGTTAGCTATCTTTTTAACATGCCTAGTGTTTTTCATTGAAATTGTTTTAGCTGTTTAAACTGCTTTAAATTTTATATACTGAAATTCTATGCGGTATTTTATTATCTGTATTTGTGTTTTTTATGAATTATTGAGAACCGCCCAGAGAGCTTTGGCTATTGGGCGGTATAGAAATGAAATGAATTTAAAAAATTAAAAAATTAACAAATAAAGGGAACCACTGCCTCAAGGAAGCATGAAAAAGGATCCTTGATGCTGAAGTTCCTGAAGGCTTCCCTCGCCACGCCGTCTTTGCCGCTGTTCCGCTGTTTCCTGAGTAGTGGGGAAGAGGGAACTCGCTACGTTTCTGTGCTGCACAGGGAGGGCGAAAGGGGAGCCTTTTCTCGCCGTGCAGCACAGACAGAAACCATGCGACCCACCCACGGAGAGCGAGGTCGCTCTTTCTCCATGGTCACGTTGCAGCATTTCTGTGTTGCGTGGTGAGGAAGGCGTGCAGCGTGGAAGCCAAATGGGGTGTGTGTGGGAGGAGGTGTGTGCATGTGTGTGTAGGCCTGTGTGGGTGTGTTTGACCTGTCCACGTCTGGTGTGCACCCCCCAACCACTTTCCCCTGAGGGAAAATGCAGCCCTCGGAGGGGAGGAAAGTGAGCAGAAGGTAGATCTCCCCATGTCTTGGACTTCAACTCCCATCAGCCCCCAACTAGCCGAGCCAATGGTCGGGAATGCTGGAGGTTGACGTCCAAAACGTCTGGAGGGCACCAGCTTAGGGAAGGCTATGCTGGAGAGTTGCTGCCAAGTCACAGCAGACAGAACTGGGCTGGATGGGCCAACGCACTCACTGTATATGAGGCAGTTGCATATGCTCATGGCTCCTCGGCTCGGGGGCACTTACGTCTCTGCAAGCTCCCTGATTCTACACACTGAGTAACAAATTATTACACGGGCTCATATCATTTATTAAGTTAGTTGAAGGAATTTTACCCCAGTCTTCAGCCATAAGAACATAAGAAGAGCCCTGCTGGATCAGGCCAAGGGTCCATCTAGTCCAGCATTCTGTTCACACAGTGGCCAACCAGCTGCCCACAGGAAACCCACAAGCAGGACACGAGTGCAACAGCACCCTCCCGCCCATGTTCCCCAGCAACTGGAGTACATAGGCATACTGCCTCTGATCCTGGAGGAAGCATATAGCCCAGTGATGGCGAACCTTTTTGAGCCCGAGTGCCCAAACTGCAACACAAAACCAACCTATTTATTTCAAAGTGCCAACACTGCAATTAAACCTGAATACCGGGGTTTTAGTTTTAGAAAAACAACTTATACAGTTGTCCGAATTAATTAACATCTTTTGTCTTTAAAGAAAAACACAATAACAGCGCTTTCAATGATACAAACAGTTTTTTGTTGGAAAAAAAATCAACTCAAAAAATTATTATAGTACTACATTATACACATAGCCTGAAGGGAATTTATACAAACTTTTTAAATAATTAGGCACATGTATTTTTGGATAAGGGATTCTCAACTTGTAATATGATTATATGCCAGACTGAAATTGTATGGGGCAAACTTTACTCTGGGTCCTTTCCCTGCTTCTAAAGGTGTCGGATTAGTAAAAGTAAAAGTCAACCTGTACTAGGATGAGCAAGATAAACAAGAAAACTAAACGTGCTTAACACATTTTAAACACTTTATGTCTTGGACTGCAAACACTGCATTAGGTAAAAGTTTGCATTGGGCATGCTTTTGCAAAATTAATGTGATTTTTGCTATTGCATGCATGCTGATTTGTCAAACATTGGCTCATACTCTGTTAGATTGAGAGCAACACATAATAAAATAATAATAATAAATTTTATTTCTTACCCGCCTCTCCATCTAGATCGAGGCGGGGAACAACAAAAATATAAAATACACAGTACATACTATTAAAACATCTTAAAACATATTAAAAACATCATAAACAACATCATTAAAACATCATTAAAACATCATTAAAATATCGTAAAAACATGCAGCACTCAGGTCAACTGTTAGGGCTTTACATCCAAGCCATGCTCTGTGCATCATTCTTCAAAATCTTTTAAATGTGATAACAATGTAGAAAAGAATTCTGTAGCAGGAATTCTAGAATAAAACCATTCTGTTCCACACTGTGAGAAAGAACAAGATCATGAGTGTTTTGCGGAAGGGGACGGTCTTTTCGCGATCTGGTGACCAATGGCTCGAGTGCCCACAGAGAGATCCCTGCGTGCCAGCTGTGGCACCCGTGCCGTGGGTTCGCCATTACTGATATAGCCAATCAGGATTAGTCACCATTCTTAGCCTCCTCCTCCATGAATTTGTCCAATCCCCTTTTAAAGCCTTCCAAATTGGTGGCCATCACTACTGTGGAAGTGAATTCCATAGTTTAACTATGTGCTGTGTGAAGAAGCACTTCCTTTTATCTGTCCTGACTCTCCCACCAATCAGCTTCATGGGATGACCCCGTAGGGTTCTAGTATTTTGAGAGGGGGAGAAAAATGTCTCCCTGTCCACTTTCTCCACACCATGCATCATTTTGTATACCTCTATCATGTCTCCCCTCACTTGCCTTTTTTCTAAGCTAAACAATCCCAGCTGTTGTAACCTTTCCTCATAGGGGAGTTGCTCCAGCCCCTTGATCATTTTAGTTGCCCCTTTCTGCACTTTTTCCAATTCTACAATGTCCTTTTTTAGGTGCAGTGACCAGAAAAAAGGCTCCCAGAACAGCTTATGAAGATCAATAATAAGGCAGTCCCTGCCCTCAGGCTTACAATCTAACAGATGCAACACAAAAGGAAAAGGGATTAGGAGGGAGGAGGAAAAAAGTAATCTTACAGGATTGTTGTAAAGATTACTGCTAGATAATACTTTGAAATGGACTAATTCAATAAATTCTAATCCATTTTAACTAGATAATTCACATGAAGTGTTGAATGCTTGAAAGCACCATACAAATCTCAAGTATTATATTATTTTCTTTTCTATTTTCATGCCAGAAAAAGCTTCACCGCTGACTGCTCTTAAAGGCACAGGAGCAAAGCCAGTTTTTTTAAAAAAAAAAGAGAAAAAGAGAGAGAGAAAAGCTGGCAACCTCTGTAGGACCTGATTTCTGCTTCACATTAATTCTCCTGGAAAGGTTACTTCAAGGTTTTTAAAAAATCTTTTGTCCCTGTCTCCCCTATTGCGTCTTTCATTCTGCAGTTTTATTCTATTTCTGCTGTTTTTCCACCTCATAGCTACTACTAGTATCAGGGTTCGGTGGGGTGGGGGGAGTTGCTGTCTTCTGCAGAGAAGGCCCTGACTAAGGGCCAGAAAAAGGAAAGCAATAATTATAAGGATCGTGGCTCAGCAGCAATACACCATTTCTCAGCCAGCCTCAGTGGGGGGATGGGGTCCCTCATACAAATGTATGAGAGCAAAATCGAGTCTGAGTCACAGGAGGATGTTTTGATCTAGGAAGAGAGCGTGTCGGGGAAAACATGGCAAAATGCAGAGTATGACAAGAAGACGACGGCGGCGGCGGCGGCTTGGGACGGCATAAACGAAGGCAGGTGAGCCCCTCGGTATCTGGGAGTCAGGATTCCCTGCGCTAGCGAGGATTAATTCTCGGTGCATTAGCATCAGTGGAGAGAGCTTAAGGTCACTTACTGAAAAGATTTTAATTAAAGCGGTGATCAATTCTGTCAGCGTGCTAACAAAGTACATTCTGTTCCCTTCCTGCGGGAGACACGTTCCGTCGCCCGAGGAGGAGAAACGTTTCAGGGGTTCGGAACTTTTCAAAACGAGAGCTGGGAGCGGCGTGTTTGTGTGTCTGCTATCTAGAGCTGATGGGAGTTGCGCCCCCCCCTCCGCCCTTCCTTTATGTCTGCACAGGCATCATGATGACACAGAAAGGTACCAATCCATGCTTCTGCACCAGCGGTGCAGGACTTGTTGTGTGGCCCACCAGAGGTTGGTGGGCCGCAACTCGCTGGCGCCAGGTTTCGGAGGGCCCTTCGGCAAGGGAGGCAGCCCCCATGGGGCCCCTCCCTCGCCGCCATTGTCTCCAGCCGCTCTTGCTCCTCGACCCCTTGCTTGCTTGACGGGAAGGGAGCCAGAGAGCAAGCCGGCAGCCCGCGGCATGTCCAGTTCCTCCTCCTCCTCCTCCTCCTCACCGCCCACCACCGGTGTCTGGGCCAGAGTGAGAGGCAGGTGAAGAAGCAGCCCCCGCCCCTTGGTGAAGAGGAGGAGCAACTGCAGGGGTCTCTTGTCAGTGGGGCCCTCAGCAGCAGGTGCCCAAGCGTGCCTACGTTTGACGCCGGCTCTATGTATGAGCACGGGTTCAGGAGACTTGCTAAGGATGGTGGGATATCCAGACGAGCTGCCCCCCCCCCCGCCCTTCCTTTATGTCTGCACAGGCATCATGATGACACAGAAAGGTACCAATCCATGCTTCTGCACCGGTGGTGCAGGACTTGTTGCGTGGCCCACCAGAGGTTGGTGGGCCGCAACTCCCATCAGCTCTAGATAGCACAGCCAGTGGTGACAGCTGATGCGGTTGGCTCTTCTTCGCGCTCTCTGTGCATCACACACATGGGCTCTGCGCCTGCGCGGAGGCCAGTTCGGGAATGTGTTCCATAGCTGAGGAGGATTTGGGGGTGGGAACCCCTCCCCCCCACACACACGTAGTCCTAGCGTGGTTCCCGCCCAATCCCTCAGTTCCTCTTGGACCGCCATCGCGAGTGGTTGTGTTCGGAAGGTTCCTCTCTAGCGTTTCAGCGAAGACTTCTTAGCTGAGGCAAGTTCTTCATTGTTCGTCGTTTCCCCCTTTCTTCATCATTCTCATCTGCTCTCTCTCAATATGCCGGCAAACGCACCTTTCCGTCAGAGGACTGGTTGCTCTTGCAGCAAGCGCTGGATCACAACAGGCACAGTGCTACGAGTGTGGTGTGAGAAAACAAGCTGCCATGTTAGATGTATCCACTGGTCTATGCCCCCCCGGGATCCTCCTTCTCTTTGCCAACACATAGCCAGGAACATCACCCCAACAGTAAGAATGATGGTCTCCTAACCCAGCCCACAGTGCAGTTCAGACATGGGCAGATCCAAAGTAGCAGCAGCAGCAGCAGCATGGCATCGATAACAAGATCCCATCCTTGAAAGAGCTCTGACTGATGGGGCAAAAAGGAGAGTGGGATAATGGGAGGCAAATAATTCAGTGGTGGCTTGTGCTCACCATGGCTGGTGGGGGTGGCTGATGGGTCACCAGAGGCAGCCCTAACTGCATCTAGTATCCTCACCATCCTCCTCTCTTGCAAAGACCTTAAGGCAGCAGGGCTCTCCAACCTTGGGTCCCCAGATGTTGCTGGCCTACAGCTCCCAGCATACCCAGCCAGCATGGCTAATGGCAAGGGATTCTCACTTGGTTCTGTGCTGTGCTGGGAGAAAAGGCATGTGTCCTCCTCCACCTCTTACAGCCACCCCGATCCTCCACTTAGGCACTCCGCTCCTTGAATGAGGCCCAGTTCCACTAACCATGGCTTCACAAAAATTAAATTTGGCCAAACCACCGAGGAAAGCCTGACAATAAATTTGACCCAAGCCACTAAACAAGGCTTTACCAAAATAATAATAATTTTTTTTAAAAAAAAATGGCCCAGTTCACCAACGAAGATTTGACAAAAAAATAAATCTGGACCAAGCCACTAAAAAAAATAAATTAATGTGGCCCAAACCACAAAATACCCTGGGTTGCAATTGGTTCCAGGCATTCGTGTCAATGCCCATTTCTTGTCCTCAGCCATGATGTGATGCTTGGTGTGTGTGTGTGTGTGTGTGTGTGTATGATCTTTTTGGGGGCATATATGGCATCTAGGCCGGCTGGCTTTGGGAAGCACCCTACTGGTGCCTTGTTTATTTGCTGCCAGTGCTTCAGTGGTGCTTCAAGCAAAAAGAGAATGCAGCATGCACAAAGCTGCTTTCCAATGGACTCCAGAGGTTTAGAGCGATCAAAAGAGCTGATAATTGGTGCTGCTGTGTAGCAGCAGCTGTGGCAGCAGCGCTGACAGTACAACGTTCATTTTTGTCTCTACCTGGAGTTGGGGAGTTCGACACAGAATGGGAGGCAAGCAGGGCTCCACCACCACCCCTGCTCAAACTGGCCAACCACATCTGGCAGAAGTTCAGTGAGGATCATGGCCCATCATTCAGGAAGCTTATGAGGGCTGAGTCCAATTTTCATTGGTGAATATTTTGTGTTAAAAAAGGTTCCATGGCTCCTGAAGTGTTCTTTAAAAGTATTCTCCCCAACAACATTTCACTTCTTTTAGTTGCTGCTCTCAGCAGGTGCTTTAATACATTCTTTTTAAAAGTTTTTCTTCCAGCCAATCAGGGAACATGTAGACAATAGGTGGGCCATGGGGGCTAGTCTCACCACACCTGGGGGCCATGCTCCCTACCACCTGCACAAGGAAGAGGCTGTACACACATACTGACATACATACATATTTATTTATTATATTTATATCCCGCCTTTTTCCTGCAAGGAACCCAAGGTGGCTTACATAATCCTCCTTCCTCCTCTCCATCTCATCCTCACAACAACCCTGTGAGGCAGGTTAGGCTGAGGGTCGGTGACTGGCCCAAAGTCACCCAGTGAGCTTCATGGGCGAGCGGGGACTAGAACCTGGATCTCTCAAGCCCCAGTCCAACACTCTAACGCCGCCGCCACACTGGCTCTCGAAGTGAAGAGAAGTGAAGTATACAGAGAAGTGAAGGCATGGTAGAAAAATCTGCCAAGGTGCCCCTGTCCCTCCCACTATTCTTTTTTGTGTGTGAATGAACACATTTTCTTATTGGCAGCTAGAATTACTTGTAAGCGAAGTGATGTCCTCCTCCTCCTCCTCCTCCTGCTATCTTCATTTCCCACAAATGTCTCTGGGCTATACGATGGGACTCAGAGAGACATCAGTAGGAAATGAAGATGTCGGGCAGCTGAAGACCGATGCTTTCCTCTGCAGTGTGTGGCCAGGCAGTCACCAGGAAGAGGGGGGGGGGGGGAGAAAAAGGCACTGGGAACAGTGCGTTCAAAGGAGTTTAGTGTGTCACGGCTCAGACCTCACCTCTGCCATACAGTTGTTAAGAATCATAGAATCATAGAAAAGTAGAGTTGGAGGGGGTCTACAAGGCCATCGAGTCCAACCCCCTGCTCAATGCAGGAATCCAGGTCAAAGCATCCCTGACAGATGATTGTCCAGCTGCACCTTGAATGCCTCCAGAGTGGGAGAGCCCACCACCTCCCTAGGTAGTTGGTTCCATTGTCTTATTGCTCTGACAGTCAGGAATTTTTCCTGATGTTTAGGTGGAATCTGAGTTCCTGTAACTTGAGCCCATTATTCCGTGTCCTGCAAACTGGGATGATCGAGAAGAGATCCTGGCCCTCCTCCGTGTGACATCCCTTCAAGTACTGGAAGAGTGCGATCATATCTCCCCTCAGTCTCCTCTTCTGAAGGCTAAACATGCCCAGTTCTTTCAGTCTCTCCTCATAGGGCCTTGTTTCCAGTCCCTTTATCATCCTTGTCGCATCCTTTAGGCAGGTTACTTGTCCTTTGTGAGTACCCACGTCTCCCATGGTAGCCATTTTGTGGTGGTGCCCATGACATTTTCTCAAATGGCCAAATGTGCTGATTTTGGCCATCTAGATGTTTTTCCTCTCCTTGCAAGGAGGAGAGGCTGAAGCGCTGCATGGATCCCTCGGAATCTGGCAGATCATCGCTCCTCCCCTCCCCGCCCCCAGGAACACCCCGCCCCCATGGGAGGAACCAAAGATGGAAAACTGTCTTCGGAACCATGCCAGCTATGGGGGGGGGGGGCACTCTGCAGCACTGCGACTTTGGAAAAGATTTCCGAAGTTGCAGTGGCTTCCAGCCCCAATCCTATGTGTGTGTCCCCAGACAAGGTTGGAGGGAGATAGGATTACACCCTAGCAGTTTTAATTCTCCTCTCACAATTGAAAGCTACGGCAGCCTTGCTAGCTGGAGATGGTAAGAGTTGTAGTGCAACAGATCTGGAGGGACGAAGAAAAAAAGAGGGGAAGGCGTGTCTCCGGTGATTGTGAAAGTATTCTTTATTATAAATCACAGCTCAACACATTTTGAAGAGCACCGCTTGAGGAAGGCTGCACTGTGCTTGTCGCTGGAGTCCCAAGTGACTGAGGCAGCTTGGAGTGCCTTTTACAGTCTTTGATTGGTTTGCCAGGCTGCCAGCTACGGCCTCTCCTGGACAGGGATAGCTTGGCCACAGTGAAACCAGGTGCTAGTAATCTCAAGACTGGACTGCTGCAATGCGCTCAAAGTGGGGCTGCACTGAAGGCCGCTCTGGAAGCTGGAGCTAGTGCAGGATGCAGCAGCTCGGCTGTTGTTGGGAGCTGCCCCTTTTCAGCATGCAACTCCTTTGCTGCACTGGCTACCTATTCGCTACTGGGTCAGGTTTAAGGTTCTGGTACTTGTGTACAAAGCCCGAAACAACTTGGGACCAGGTTATCTGAGCGAGTGCCTCCTCCCATACCAACCTGCCCGGTTGCTGAGGTCATCAGATGGCATGCTCCCGGTGGTGGTTCCTCATGGACCTTTGCCCCATTTGCAGTCCACCAGGAGAAGAGCCATCAGTGTGGCGGCTCAATTTCTGTGGAACTCCCTGCCTCTGGAGGTCAGGCAGGCTCCGACATTGTGCTGCTTTCGGCGCCTGCTGAAGACCTCCTTCTTTCGGGAAGCCTTCTCTGCTCTTCAACCACCAATGTAATTTTAGTTTGTTTTCAATGTATTGTTTTTGTTTCTTTTATCTGTTTATGTATTTTTATTGTTCACCGCTCCGGAAACTGCTTGATGTGGAGCGGTATACAAATACTGTAAATAACAACAACAACAACAACAACAACAACATATCTAGTCCTTCAGCTTGAACTCTTAGGCTGGGGAGCACCAGGGACAGAGCCTTTTCTGTGAACTCTCTTCCAAAGGAGATACACATGGCTCCCTCCCCATTTGTTATTAGGAGAACCCAACATCTATTTTATTCCCTTCAGCTTTTGGATGATCTTAGGGTTTGTTTTATAACTGTTTTATCTAGTGGTGCTATTTTAAATTATTTCATATGGTTATATATTCTAAATTTGTTTGCTTTGGTGTTTTAATTGGTACTGGCTACCTGTGAGGGTAGACACCCTAAAGGACAGGGTATGAAATCTATTAAATAGCTAAATAAATAAAATATTAATTTAAAACATGCAGAGCAGCCTTACAATTATAGTACAAATATGTGTAGTTTTCCCCCCCAAGAAGTGTTAGCCTTGATCATCTTCTGCTCCTGCCAGAAGGATTTTTTAAACATTTTCCAGTGTTTTGAGACACGTTGATCACGTCATTTCAAACGGCACTAATCCGGTTAGGTCTGCAAGCCTCCCTGATTGAAGCACATAGCCTGTTGGTGGGAAAAGATGACCGGTATGCCTTTGTAGCACCTATTTACAAACCTCTTCCCTCACCTCTGGTTGCTGTTCTTCCTGTTCCAGCCAGAAAAAGGCAGTCACTGATCATGTTTGCTTTATTATTTTGGAAAAGCGGACAGACAGCTGAGCTGTTAGAAGAGTGATGGATGGTTTATCTCATCCATCTCTATTAATTGTAGCTCTCTGGATCAAAAATAGCTTCTTTGGTGGTTTACACAGCAGCACCCTCAAGAATGCAGTGTGTACGGAGCAAGCCTACTGCTGCGATCGATACAGTTCTGACTGAGTGCGCTGACACAAGGGGAAAAGATTGCCTTGGTAATGCGTTTTCCCTCCGGAAAGATGCATTGGTGTATATATGGGCTGGTGAGTAGTTTCTTTTACTCAGTGGTCCCCCTTCTGGTTGAGTCTGCGAACAATAATTAACAGGATCCCAGAAAAACACTAGACAAACAAGCCGGTGATGATCATACTGGAGAATTCATCAGCAGCAGTGCTGGCTCCAGGGTTCAGAGCCTTTGGGCTACTTACTCAACACATTGGTCACCAGCTCCTCCTCCTCCTCCCTCCTCCTCCTCCTCCTCCTGTTCATCATTGATGCCACTCGTTTGCTTGAGAGGCAGAGAGCCCGTGAGAAAGCAGGCAGCAGCATCTACCTCCGGTCTCACTGCTGTACCTCCGGTCTGATTCATCTGGCTGCTTTGTTTTATTGTTTTGTATTCTATTGTATTTGTATTTGTATTTTATTTTTGGTTTTAAGATTGTTTTTATCCTGTTTTTCTTGTAAACCGCCCAGGGAGCCTTTGGACTGATGGGCGGCAAATAAATATATTTATTAAATAAATAGATAGATAGATAGATAGATAGATAAATCTACTGCCCCTCCTTCTCAACACCACTGTTGTCTGGGTCAGAGCAAAAGGCAGGTGAATAAGCAGGTTGCAATGGTGAGTAGGAGGAGCAACTCCAGAGGGAACTTGCCAGTGGGCCCCTGCTGGGGCTTGGGCCCTTGGCAGGTGCCCAACCATGCCTACCCTTGACACCCACCGTGCTCATCGGGGAGCCAGAATAGGTTGTGGTACCATGTTGGGTGTATACTCTGTGACAAACCCAAGCACACCAGGACCCAGCACTAGAGTAACTGTTGTTTGTTCCATAGAATGAGACACAATAGAAGCAGGATCATGTCTGATCCAGGGGGCTGAAGGAGTCGAGAGCAGTGAAATGTGGAAGCCCTTAGCGTCCTCCAGCATTTTAACCAGCATCTCCATGTTGCTTACTTTTCCTTTCCAAAGACAGCCCCTTTTCTCTCCCCTCGCAAAGTTAGCTTAGATGTATTGTCTCTCCCCCACCCACCCCACCAGTTGTTGCCCAGTGTTAGGATCTGGCATATATCAATAGCACTTGTCTCATGCTTCTTCCAATTCTCTCTCAGTAATGCCTAGATGCCTCTCTAGGTAAGTGTCCAGGGCTAGCCCTCCCATGAGGCAGAGGGAATCTCTCACTTCAGGCGGCAAAGCGGGAGGAGTGGCAAATTGCATCCCCCCCCCCCGCCAGGAGGGCTCCCCACTGCTGCGTTGCTGGAGCAAAGCAGTGGCACTAGCGGACGCTCGAGAGAGTCCTACCTGCCCTGTTCAGCTGGTGGGGCTCTCCTGAGCAGCTGCCATCCCACTGGCTCACACTAAGAACCCTCTTAGAGCAAGCCAGAGGGCAGGTGGGCTCTCTGGAGAGCCATGCTGGCCACAAATGGGGCCAGTGCAGCTCTTCAGAGAGTCACCCTGGCTGAAATACCTGGCTCTGAGGGAGGTCCTTCCTCAGAACCAGGCATTGCCTGGCTGGAGAGGTGTCCTCTGGAGCAGCCACCCATCCTCCGGAGTAGCCACCCAGCCAGCCCTCTGGTTAGCCAGAGCTAATGGAGGACGGATGGCTGCTCTGAAGGACATCTCTGCAGTCAATGCCTGACTCTGAGGAAGGACCCCTCCCTCAGAGCCAGGCATTTTAGACTCTGTGGCTTTCTGAGGAGCTGTGCCAGCTGCTTTTTCCGGCTGAGGCAACTTCAATAATTATCTTCAATAATTTCTACTTTGACATCAAGGCCATAAGAATTAAGATTATCGAAGACCATCTCTAACAGAGTACATGCAATACTGTCTGCTGCTCGTTGCTCTCTCCCTCCATGCTTAATTCAATCCATGTACCAGAAAGAAATTCCCTTTAGCTTTAGCTTTGAACATACAGGCCTGTGGCTCATGCCGGCTCAGCTTGTCTGAGTGTGGAAAGCTAAGCAGGGTCAGGCCTGGTTATTACTTGGGTGGGAGACCCCTCCTCTAGTTTCCTGCATTGAGCAGGGGGGTTGGACTCGATGGCCTTGTAGGCTCCTTCCAACTCTATGATCCTATGATCTGAACTTTCTATATATGACCAAAAAAAACCCATGAGTGATACATCCCTCTCACTTGCCTATTTGAATTTTACGTAAGAGACATTTCCCAAGCTAGCTACTTTGTGTAGGGTCCCGAGATGTATTTGACTGACAGTATTCATGAGATTGGGTAAGTCGGGTACATTTTGCTCGGTAACTACTCCTCGAAAACTGGGAAGCTCTGGCCCATGAATGATCTAAATGGAGGTTGGCCTTTCACAAAGGTTCCATGGACTTTGAAGAAGCCCGAGTGCAAGATGAAAGGGAGAAATGTGCTAAGTGAAAAGCACGTCAAACGAATCCTTTACAGGACCATCTTCCATCTGGTAACCTGTGTCCTCACTGTGGGAAGCTGTGTGGATCTAGAATTGGCCTCCACAGTCACTTACAGGACCCATCGCTAGAGTCTACAATTTTTTAGAATTTCCTCCTTTTATAATTTTCTTTTTGTAATTTTATCCTGGAAGACAATCTTACTCGGTCACGAGTTATCGCCTACTACTACTACTAGTACTGGAAGTAGGTCTGCAATGCAATGCCAGGAACTCTGCAATTTTTTAACCTACACCAAAGGCAGGGATGGGGAGCAAGTGGCCCTCCAGATGTCGATGGACTACAACTCCCACCAGCCCCAGCCGGCATAGCCAATGGCAGTCCAGCAACCTCTGGAGGGCCATGTTTCCCCTTGCTGACCTAAGGTAACAGGACAGTAGTTTAAAAATACGTTTTAGTGATGGAACTCCCTACATACCTCTGTGTTCTTGCACATAAATGCTTCTTTGGTTTAAGATTGTGAATGCTTCCTTGAGAGAGGGAGTGGTGCCGGCCTCTTTGAAAGCGGCGGTGATTAGGCCACTTCTTAAAAACCGTAACCTGGACCCGGATGATGTTAATAACTACAGGCCGGTAACTAATATCCCATTCCTGGGCAAGGTGCTTGAGCGGGTGGTTGCTGGTCAACTCCAGGCACTCTTGGATGAAACGGACTATCTAGATCCATTTCAATCTGGATTCAGGCCTGGTTCTGGAACGGAAACTGCCTTGGTCGCCCTGTGGGATGACCTCTGCCGGGAGAGGGACAGGGGGAGTGCAACCCTGTTGATTCTCTTGGACCTCTCAGTGCCTTTCAATACCATCGACCATGGTATCCTTCTGGATAGGTTGTCTGGGTTGGGAGTTGGAGGCACTACGCTCCAGTGGTTCCGATCCTACTTGGGTGGCCGATTCCAGAAGGTGGTGCTGGGGGATTATTGCTCTGTCCCTTGGCAGTTATGCCATGGGGTGCCGCAGGGCTCTATTTTATCCCTTATGCCAGTGATGGCGAACCTATGGCACGGGTGCCACAGCTGGCACGCAGGAACCTCTCTGTGGGCACTCGAGCCATTGGTCACCAGATCGCGAAAAGACTGTCCCCTTCTGCAAAACACTAATGATCTTGTTCTTTCTCACAGTGTGGAACAGAATGATTTTATTCTAGAATTCCTGTTACAGAATTCTTTTCTACATTGTTATCACATTTATAAGATTTTGAAGAATGATGCACAGAGCATGGCTTGGATGTAAAGCCCTAACAGTTGACCTGAGTGCTGCATGTGTTGCTTTCAAACTAACGGAGTATGAGCCAAGGTTTGGCAAATTTTCAGCATGCATGCAATAGCAAAAATCACATTAATTGTGCAAAAGCATGCCCAATGCAAACTTTTACCTAATGCAGTGTTTGCAGTCCAAGACATCAAGTGTTTAAAATGTGTTAAGCATGTTTAGCTTTCTTGTTTATATTGCTCATCCTAGTACAGGTTGACTTTTACTTTTACTAATCCGACACCTGTAGAAGCAACGAAAGGACCCGGGGTAAAGCTTGCCCCATACAATTTCAGTCTGGCATATAATCATATTGCAAGTTGAGAATCCCTTATCCAAAAATACATGTGCCTAATTATTATAAAAAGTTTGTATAAATTCCCTTCAGGCTATGTGTACAATGTAGTACTATAATAATTTTTTGAGTTGATTTTTTTCCAACAAAAAACTGTTTGTATCATTGAAAGCTCTGTTGTTGTGTTTTTCTTTTAAGACAAAAGATGTTAATTAGTTCGGACAACTGTATGAGTTGTTTTTCTAAAACGAAAACCTCGGTATTCAGGTTTAATTGCAGTGTTGGCACTTTGAAATAAATAAGTTGGTTTTGTGTTGCAGTTTGGGCACTCGGGCTCAAAAAGGTTCGCCATCACTGCCTTATGCTGTTTAACATCTACATGAAACCACTGGGAGAGGTTATCCGGAGGTGTGGGCTGAGGTGTCATCAATATGCAGATGACACCCATCTCTATCTCTCCTTTTCATCAAATCCAGGTGAGGCAGTGGCTGTTCTGAATCAGTGCCTGGACACAGTAATGGACTGGATGAGGGCTAATAAACTGAGACTCAATCCAGATAAGACGGAGGTACTGTTAGTGGGTGGTTCGTCTGCCCGCCTAAGTGATATTCAACCAGTTCTGGATGGGGTTACACTCCCCCTGAAGGATCAGGTTCGTAGTTTGGGGGTGCTCTTGGATCCACAACTGTCACTTGAGGCACAGGTGAACTCGGTGGCATGGAGCACCTTTTATCAGCTTAGGCTGATATACCAACTACAGTCATGCCTTGGATTGAGAGCATAATTAGTTCCGGAAACGTGCTTGTAATCCGAAACACTCTTATATAAAAACGAAATCCCTCCCAAAAAATTTGTACAGAGGTTTTTAATTTAAGCCGCACTACAGTACTTGTATTGCAAGACGTCGCTTGTATATCAAGTAAAAAAAAAATTAAATTAATATTTAAAAATTTGCTTGTCTCGCAAAACGCTCTCAAACCAAGTTACTTGCAATCCAAGGTATTACTGTACGTCCTTATCTGGACAGATAGCCTAGCTACAGTTTTCCATGCTCTGGTAACCTCTCGTTTGGATTACTGCAATGCGTTATACGTTGGGCAGCCTTTGAAAACGGTCCGGAAACTTCAGCTGGTCCAAAATAGGGCAGCAAGATTGTTAACGGGGACTGGCCGACAAGAACATATTATGCCAGTGCTTTCTCATCTGCACTGGCTGCCAGTCTGTTTCCGGGCCCAGTTCAAAGTGTTGGTGCTAACATTTAAAGCCCTAAATGGCTTGGGGCCAGGGTATCTGAAGGATCGTCTCCTCCCATATGTACCTGCCCGGACACGAAGATCTGCATCAGCGGTCCTTCTCCGAGAGCCCTTGCCAAAGGAAGTGAGGCAGGTGGCTACCAGGAGGGCCTTTTCTGCTGTGGCACCCCGGTTATGGAATGAGCTCCCCAAATAGGTTCGCCTGGCACCTACTTTGTATTCTTTCCGGGGGCAGGTGAAGACCTTTCTGTTCTCCCAGGCATTTTAATAATCTTAATCATTTTAATCTTGTAATTGTTTTTAATTCCGTTATTGTAACTGCTGCTGCTAGCTCTGCTGTTTGTTTTTAATCTGTGGTTTTAAATTTTATATTGTATTTTATGATTTTAACTGCCCAGAGAGCTTTGGCTATTGGGCGGTATAAAAATGTATTAAATAAATAAATAAAGATACACTGAAGTTCCACTCTGGTTATTCAATAAGAAGCTATCGTCACATATGTCCATCGATCAATGTGGCAAACTTACTGAGATGAATTATAGTCTTGTTAGTCTCTAAAATGCAATCCTACCCAAATTTGCTCAGAAGTAATTCCCACTTTGTTCTGGAAAGCATGCATGGCATTGTAGCCTCAACGAGTCTGAGAAGATCCTGGTGCTAAAATAAACAGGGGTGTTGTGAATTCACATCAGTCCCAGATTAATCCTGACTGCCACCCAGCATTGACACTACTTTTAAAGATTTGATGGAGAGGTGGCAATTTGGCACCTAGGTGTCAGTGTTAAAGCTAACAAAATAATGCCCCTCTTGATCTATTTTAGATGTCTTGTCCTAGTTGTACCTGAGTGAATGTATAGCACTGATTTGCTAGGATACCCCATTTCAACCACAGTTACCTTTAAAGGATAAGATTAGCAAGTCATGGGCTCAGGTCCATCCTCCAGCTGCTACCTGTCTCCAAATGCTGCAGTAAATTGGCAGCTTTTCAGCTAAACATTGTCCCTAGGTAGAAGAGGGATAAGATAGTTTAAACTCCCTGCCTTCTCACATACTCTTCACTGTCATCTCAGTGCCTTTTTGCACACTGCACTCATGTGGATTCTTCTGTGACCGTGATGCAAC
Organism: Shinisaurus crocodilurus; assembly: GCA_021292165.1. NCBI lineage: Eukaryota > Metazoa > Chordata > Lepidosauria > Squamata > Shinisauridae > Shinisaurus > Shinisaurus crocodilurus. The sequence continues at coordinate 295,439,220 of CM037876.1, forward strand.
CTGGAACAAGTTGTGTGTGATTAAATGCTATGATCCACAGTTAAAATCCCATCCCGCAGAGGGGTGGCCATTAGTCAGTTACAGCAAAACCAACAAAGGATCTTGTGGCACTTTAAGGACACACAGATTTCTTCGAAGCATGAGCTTTTGCGGACTAGAACCCACCTTATGAGATGCAGGATGTTTTAACCTCTGAATCTAATCCAGGCTCCCCCACCCCCACCCCCACTTATTTTTCTGGGCTACTTAAAATATATTGCATCAGACCAATGAAAAAGGAGCTAGTAGTACTTAAAAGCTGTTACAACTCCAGCACTAACTTCCATGGGGAATTTCTCTAGAGTCCCTCGCAAAACAGTTAGGAATAATGCTGGCAATGCCCCTAATGCCCCAACCTTGAAAACAAGTTCCCATTTGCATGGAGGAAAATAAAAGGTTATCAAGGTAAGTAGCCTCTGAGTTTGTCAGTTTGGTTACATTAACCCTTCTACCTGATTATTTCCAATGCAGGCTGACTGTTGTATACCTGGAATTGATAAACTACACAGATCTGTCCTCCACTCCACTGGATGACCCTTGGCTCCATGCCACAGGAAGGAGGGAAGGGAATATCGGCAGCAATTGCCATTCTGTCTGCAATCTTTAGTTCGGGGCTTAGAGACTGTGGCAAGCTGCAGGATGCAATACACCGGCCATTCTGACTCCAACAGCTGCCGATGCCTTTCCCCTCCTCTGAGTAGCCACTTAGACAAATGCACCTTGGACAAATGTTCTGCTTTCAAATTTAGAATGCACATGGCTGTTTGTTTTCCCTTTTTCTGGAGAAGAGATTCAGATCATGTCTCGGTGCCTTTCAAAGGAAACAAGGGGGTTTGAGAGACTAACATGTGCTTGCCCAGCCAAAGAGACAGGACCACTGGGAACTTTTTAAAACCTTCCTCTTCTGCTTTATTGACAAGTAAATTGTTCAAAAATGTTCTCACAATTCAATAATTACAAAGACTTTAGACTTACATTTAAAAAAAAGAGTAAAAACCAGAAAACCCCAAAAGCAGTAGTGTCTAGCTCAAATGGAGCTTCATTGATCAAGAATCTGAGAAAGAGCAAGTATTGTCAAACACTTAATGTAACAAGATTAAATGTTGACTAGAACCACTTGGTTTAAACTAGAGATAAGTGCACGTCCTATACAGTGTTTCAGGAAAGAGTATTAACCATTGGTATAGCATTAGCCCATAGAAACCAGATTTTAAAACAATTGACATCCAACTGTCATCAAATTGGCACAGAAGGCACACTAGTGTGACAATGACAAACTGGATATGCCAGCCACAGAATTAATTACACGCTTTTAAATGAAACATGATCACAATTTTTTTGGGGGGGGCAGGGAAAATTACTAAATGTATAATACATGGAAGCATGAGATTAAATATACACGCAATATGTCACCGCTGCACATGGGCCATAGCAAAATATACAGGAGTGTGCTGTGCATTTCCCCCCCTACATGATCAATACTTTTGATTAGCAATCATGGGGTTCTTCATGCAGGTGAGGATACAATGAACTGGGGAAGGAAGGAAAAAGACAACGAGGCACCCTCATATACACATCCTTCAATGTTTCCACTTTGGTTACCAATAATAATAGACCGATGGTTTAAGTACTACACAATCCCTTCGTACAAGCAGCTAATTTTTCTTAATGTAGTGTATATTTTACACTGAAACCCTCCCAAGAGAAATTACAAGAATGTCTGAGAAGATGGATTGCAGGAAAAACAGAGAAAAACCGGTTTCACAGCCGTATTTTACTTAGGTTTGTTTTGTTTTTTTAAAAGGCCCTGCCCTGGCTAATGAGGTCTAAAAAAGCAGGGAATGGATAAAATGTTACTGGTACTAGTTTTATGTACATGACTAAAAAGTCAGGAGAGAGAAATTTACAAAGCTGAGAACGTATGTAATGGCTAAATAAGTTAAAAGGCCACAAACTAGAACCTCAGTTTTCAATTTCCTGAAATATTCTACTGTTGCTGGGAATGGCCTTACAGCTTCCTATCATTCTCCTAAACTTTGAAAAAAAACAACAGAATATATTTAGAATATATTTAGCCAAGGATGTAACTAGCCTGCTTTTACTTCCCACCCAAGTGTCTGATTTTTTTTTTCCTAGAAGGATTTCCTGCTAGGGAGACATTACACCATCCTATAGAAAAATAATATTCCTGACACTGCATAGTAGTAAAAACTACCAGCATTTCTTCTCTATTTTTTTCAGCTTAAGTATGAAGCCTGTTTACCAGTAGCCTTTAGCGTATGTCACGAGAGTATCACTGCTGTGCAGAAATGAATCCACCACAGGTTTAAGAACGAACAGTTTTGTGTTAAAAAAAAATCTCAACAACTTGATAGCCGTAGTGATGAAGAACTCTTTGCTCCTTTTTATCCCCTCCCCCCACCCCCAAATCTACAATCTAGATATAGAATTTACTTTTGTGCAACACTAGAAATTCAGTATCAGTCTTGGCACGGTTGTTGGAGAGAGACGTCCTGCTCTTGAATACTCCGTGGAGTAGCAGATGATCCCGAATGGGAAAGCGGAGAGGGGGAACTGTAGTGTTATGCGTCACAGGTTGACTGGTCCATTCCATCTAGTGTAAGCTGATTCCTATGCGGTGAGTTGGGACTCGGGGGGCCACTTGGGTTAGAGCTGTTGGAAGGAGTAGAGTGTTTGGTAGAATCTGAATCAGGCTGTTAAAAAGAAAAACAACACAATAATGCCTTCTGGATGCACTGCATTTCAAGCTCCTATAAAACAATAATAATGTATCTGATAGGAGGAACACAGACAACCTGGTAATTGCAAGAGACTGTGGAAAAACTACGCCTCCAACAGTACCCCCCCCCCCCCACACCATTAGTCTAGGCAACCTGGCTAACAGAGCGATGGGATGGCAGAGGGGAGGGAGAGTGGGGGGATGTGAAAAAAAGCCTCCCTTAGGATCCAAGCCACAGGTCTGCTACCATTATGTGTAGCTCGGGCCTCAACTTGTTAAGGAACTGGGACTAGGGTGTGTGCAGCAGAAAGAAGCAGTGCTATGGAAGACGGCAGCAATGACAAGGCACCGTTCTCGTTAGCTTGAACAATACATTTGGCACATATTCAAGGAGGTTCACATACAGCCCCAGGTGAGTAGCCTGCCATGCCTCAGGCCCACGCATTCTCACCCAAGACATGCAGACCTCAGTATGTAAAAATCAAAACCTTACACAAATTGATGGTTACCCCATGCCATCTGCCCACCACGGACCATTTACTGGTTCTGCAATGTTAGTCCTGCTCCTGGTACCACTGGAGATAGAACGTAGGACTCAAGTTTTACGTTTAATAGGAGAGAGCATGCTAAAGCCAGAGGCAGCCCCCGCTTCTCGCAGCGTGTACAACCTTCACACTTGGGCGGTGTGTGTAAACCACCATAAAAAAGATTCTGAAGGCAGCTTGTAGCAAACTACCAAGCTTGGAATATATGACTAGAATTGTTCTCATGCTACCTTTATCGCTGCCAGAAAACCTACATCTGGGGTCCTCAACACAGCGCCCATGAAGGGGTCCCCAACGCACAGGCTCCACAAAAAATACTTTAAAAAATATATATTTTTCTTGTTTTTTAAAATATGCATATATGGATTTGTGCAAAATGCATACAACTTTCAAGCAACTATACATAGGCTTCAACAAAAGCGGACCAAATATCCAAATAAGTATCCATTTGAAACTGATGTCTGTATGCCACCTGTTCATAAATCTAAAGTGTTGTAAGGTTCTCAGTCACTGTGTTACAAGAGGTGAGTGTTTATCCTTCCAATTTTGTTATACTAGTCTTTTAGTTGTCAAACGGGCTCATTTCCCCTTACATTAATTTCCATGAAGCAGGTAAATAATTTAAAAGAGCATGTACACCAGAGAATGTTTAAGACTGTAGTACAAAATTTATTTGTGTGATAACCTCTTCCCAAAAAGAAGCAACTACTGGACATTGCCAAAACATATGTTTAAAAGGAGCATTAGCTGTATTGTACGGCCAGGAATTAGCCAAATTAGACAATCCCTTATTAAAGAGACGTTACGGTGTCCAATAGACATGAAATGGAAGTTTTTGCTGAATAAGACACAGCCCAAGATCCACAGGCGCGACAGGTAAATGCCAAAGCAGTGATCCATTGTTAGGCATGTTGTGGTGGTGCCCACAGCAGTTTCCCAAATTCCCAAATGTGCCCACAGGGCCAAGAAGGCTGGGGACCCCTGGCCTACCTGGCGCCATCTCTCTTCCTTCCAATCCCTCCTCAAAATCCAACTTTTCTGCAAAGACTGGCTTAATCCCATAATTTATTGATTTTATTTTATTTACAGCATTTCTATACCGCCCCACATCTATACAGATTCCAGAGCAGTGAACAATAAAAGACAAAAGGAGAAAAACAGAATATCAATAAAAAACTAATATCACTTGAAACAGTGGCTGGCCAACCAAGGAAGGCTTCCTGAAATAAAGATGTTCTGGAGGCACCAGAAACAACACCTGCCTGACCTCCAGAGGCAGGGAGTTCCACAGAGATGGAGCTGCCACACTAAAGGCTCTGCTCTGGGTGGACGCCAATCGGGCCATAGGTCCATGCGGAACCACCAGGAGCATGCCATCTGATGACCTCAGTGACCAGGCAGGTTGATAAGGCAGAAGGCGTTCTCTCAAGTATCCTGGTCCCAAGTTGTTTAGGGCTTTGTAAATTAAAACCTTAAACCTGGCCGGGTAGTGAATAGGCGGCCAGTGCAGTTCCTTCAGCAAAGGAGTTGCATCCTTACCACCTAGAGATCCTAATCCTACTATCCTTGCCTCTTTCCTTCTCTCCTCTCCCTCTGTTGAAATTTAGATTTTAAAATTCTTGGGGTAGTCACCTTCCCCCCCCCCTTTTAAAAACAAACAAAAACTTGTGTTATTCTGTAATTTATCACATACATTAATGGCACTACATAAATGAATACTAATCTGAAAAAACTGCAGGGTCCACAGGCCCTTTGTGCACACTCAGGGTCGCTCACTTATTCAGAGACTGACTCGCACACAAGCAACAGTCCACTTGCTCCAAAGCGCAACTTGCAAGCCACAAAGCAAAAAAGCTATCTAATCCAAACAAATTAAATTCTAGTACAGGCTTTATCTGTACGACAGGAGACTACAGAATTCTTCATGGACTTATTTCTCTGACAGCCAGAATTATGGTGCAGAGAAGGCATAAATATTCTTGAAACCAGTATCATCTGCCCTGATAGGCAGCGACCCTCAAAAGTCTCAGGCAGATGCCTTTCCCTGCTCTGCTGAGATCCTTTTGAATGGGAGATGCCAGCGATTGGCCTTGAACCTTATGCATATTCTCTGTCACTGAGTTGTGGGTTCTTCCTGAGTGATTAAGGGTGCAATCCTATGCAAGTTTTAGACATAAAAAAGGCCTACAGGCTATGCTGGCTGGGGCATGCTGGGAGTTGTAGGTCTTTTTTATATCTAAACTTGCATAGGATTGTGCCCTAAAGCTGTAATCCCTAGTACACTACTGCACTCAGTGCAACTTCCTTCTGAATATGCCTAGGACTGCGCTGTAGAGGTCAAAATATACAGCATGTATAGTTGTGTGATTCCCCTGATGGGCAAAAGAAGCTGATTGTAACAGTGTTCCCTTCCTAGTACTGGTCTCCTCAAAATCCCCCCCCCCCAAGCTGTTTTTTCCACCTGCAGATGAAACTATTTTGGGCATCTCTTCCCCGCCACCTCCCCACCCAGGTGGGAAAACAGCAGTGGAGCAGGACGGAAAAGTTTTAAAAGCAGTATCCCCGCTCCCATTGCAGCTTTGGAAGGCTGCTTTTTATTAAAAGATAAAAAGCAGCCTTTCACAAAAACCAAACGGGAAAGAATCACTCCGTTGTGCACCATGTGTACTTTGGAACTCAAATCTGATGGAAAAGGAAAGCAGAAAAGGCAGCTCTATAAAATAGCTGATGAATTTGTTCACTGATTACTTAGGCTAGCTACGCTCCTGACAGCACAAACACTGAAGATTCATAGATCATAGAGTTAGAAGGGGCCTGCAAGGCCATCGAGTCCAACCCCCTGCTCAATGCAGGAAACTAGAGGAGGGGTCTCCCATTCAAGTAATAACCAGGCCTGACCCTGCTTAGTTTCTGACTGCAACACAAAAACTCAAATGTTGTCAGGGGTGCTAGAAATGTATCCCAAAAATGAGGTATTCCCTGGACAGTCAGTTAAGAACCTCAGCACCCATGGTTATTTTCAAGATATCCTGCTGATTGCTGGCATTTGGTGAGCTGCCGTTCCCTTTTCTCTCAGCCGGCTGCTTGGACAGTTTCCCGGTATTTTGGAATGCAGTTAACTCTTCACAATGTACAGCTTCACTGCAGAACTGCTACTGTGGCAGTCAATTTAATTGGGGGAGGAAGAATTTATATTTAGCCCATAGATTAAAAGGCGATATCTCCGGGAGATACAGTTGACAAGATTTTCCTGTGGGTGTAAACAGTGAGTTTGTCTTTAACCCAATTATTTAGACAAGATCAGCCTGGGGGAGCTCTGATAAGGCAACAAGCCACAGAGTAGAACTACCTGGAGTTTTATAGTTTATATCTATAAACAAACATGCAGAAACCAAGTGTTAGTTAAAATCTGAGCATGTAAAATGCAAGCAAGCATAAACTGAAGATGCGCCCTGACACCTGGCAGGTATGAGTGGTTGCTGGGCAATTCTCAAGGCTACCACTGCAAGATAAGCCTCTTTCTTTAGCTCGCTCTGAGTGGAGTCCCACGGTGGTGTTTTTCTGCAGGCCTGTGATGTTTGTCATCAACATGGGGCAAAACCAACATAGAGCCAGCTTTTTATGAAAGGATCTAATACATGTCAGGCTAGGAACCAATTTCTCAGTTTCAAAAATGTAGCTGGGCCATGTCTGAGAATCTCTCTAATCTCCAGTGAAGTTATGAATGGTTTATCCAAGGTGGAAGATCAATGTGATGGAAAGGGGGCTGGGAAAAGAAATCCAGGCCATCTGTGCTCTTCAAAAGCATAACAATTATTTTTGATACCCAATGTGAAATATTGTCAAGAGGAATTTCCCCCAGAACTGAACGTTGAAGATGGACCTCCAATTAATCAGCTGGATTTCTGGTGTAGTAGATTCTAATCTGGCATAGAAACAGACCAAAAATAATAGATATAATATTTTAATTGTATTATTTACAGATGTATGAACAATGTTGTATGTGACTGTATTTAACATATTGTTACAATTATTTGTTCGTTTTGGGGGATTGTTATTGCTGAAAAACGCAAATAAAAATTTAAAAGAAAAAAGAAAAAAAGAGGAAGCGTCAGTGCAGTGTAATGGCTAAAGTGCAGGACTGGGACTCAGGAGATCCGGGTTCTAGTCCCCACTCAGCCGTGAAGCTCACTGGGAGACATTGGGCCAGTCACCAACTCTCTGTCTAACCTACCTCACAGGGTTGATGTGAGGATAAAATGGACAGGAGGAGGACCATGTAAGCCCTCTTGGGTTCCTTGCAAGAGGGAAAAAAAGGCAGGATATAAATGTAATAATAAATAAAAATAAATAATCATAAACACCCACAAAAGTGTTCTCCAAGTGCAAGTTTTCTGGGAATTAGGGCTTTTAATGCAAAGTATCCCTATATTTTGTAGTGATTGAGGCTTCTAGGATCATTATTCCTGGAGGGCTGGGAATTCTAGTTATGCAGTTATATGCATACACAACAAAATAGCTGCTGTGTAGATAGATAGGATCTTCCTGTACTACAATCAGAGCTATGCATGACAATTTGAGACCAAAGGATGTGTACAGTTAGGTCTCACCTCTTTGTCAAACTCCTGGTCTGGATCAGACATACTTCGCAAGGGCATGGCTGCTCCAAGGTCACTGCCACCTGCAAGGCAAAGATGTTTGAGAATCTCCCCTGCAAGAGGTTTATAAAACTACAGCTTATTAATAGATCTGTTTCTATCCTTACTTGAAGATGGCCATGAAATGTAGCTTTTGTTTCTCTGAGGTGCTTGGCGTGAAATGTTGGTTGTGGGAGGACAGGTCTTTTCATCTTGTGAAGAAGGTAAACCGCTCTGCAGCAGAAATAGAGCCACAGTCAATTAGACAAGGCATTTTCAACACAAGGTTCTATTCTGTGAAATTTCTAGCACAGGTTTTAAGATCACTTTAAAAAGGAATCCTGCATACAGTGCAATTCATATGGTGATATTTTTACAAACTTGCTTCACTTGACTAATGAGAGCCATATAACACAAAGCTATGTCATTCAAAGAATCGGCAAGGGGGAAATCCATCCACTCCATCCCACAAAAAAGCAAGCAAAAAAGCTGAGTAGTCAGCCTAATTTTACTTCCAACTGCTGGAGGCAGGATAACTAAACTCACCAGCATGCCTGCATAAAAGAAACATATAAACTACCTGTTTTTGTTTTATAGGTTTTTTCCCTTACAGGCTAATATGTAGCCAAAGATAAAACGTAAGTGGCCCAGTTTGCATGATCACAGCGGCTGAAACAAGCCCATGGGTTATTTGACGATTGCCACCCACTGCAAACAAGCCATGCCGCCGGGCTTCGGATGACACTGCAAGCCGTGCTGGTGTAGGTATTTAGAGAAATCTGGCCAGCACACACAGTGACTGCAGCAAGCCACAGTGGCTTGTTTCAGCCACCGTGGTTGTGCAAACAGGGTCACTATCTTCTTTTAGATTTGATAAGATCTTGTTAATTTTGGATGCTTATTGATTTTGCCAGTGTATTATCAGGGTTGGATGTTATACAGCACCAGCAATGAGGTCTGACTGTAGGTTATGTCTCTAGCTTTTCCCAATTACAAAAATCTAAAAACAGTTTCCTTTTCACCTATGTTATTTTTGGAATGATGACAGTAAATACTGGCAGTTCTGTTACAATGAAAAATTTCAGGGCATTCTCCAGTGAGCTTTCCCTTGGCTTCCTGCTGTTGGAGGATGTATAATTCATAGATTCATAGATCATAGAGTTGGAAGGAGCCTACAAGGCCATCGAGTCCAACCCCCTGCTCAATGTAGGAAACTAGAGGAGGGGTCTCCCATTCAAGTAATAACCAGGCCTGACCCTGCTTAGCTTTCCACGCTCAGACAAGCTGAACCAGCGTGAGCCACAGGCCTGTATAATCTCTTAATCCTAGCCTGAAATGGAGTTATTACAGAAGACACGATTTAGTTTTAGCAGTGACAACCTGCTGTCTCGAGTGCAGGATTCAGGGCAGCAAGCACAAGCTTATACAAACAGAGGTTAGTAATTCCCTGCAAACTATTAGTCTCACTCCCCTCGCCCGCCACTTGCTTTAATGTTGGCAGGGAGGCATAATGCACACCATCATAATCCACTTCAGCTCCTAAAGAGCTGCTCCTACCCTTGCTACAGAAGCAGAGGAGGGACAGGAAGAGGAGGAAAGCAGTAAGGAAGAAGGGTCACTCTGGAGAAAGATTTCAGCAGAGATAGGGCTCATGTGATAGACGTGCTCAAAGCCTGTTGGAGGTGATATCAGAGCAGAATGTCGGGAGGATGAAGGGGAAGGAAATTCCTTCTGTTATTTCAGACAAGACAAACAAGAAAAAGGAAGGAGGAAAGAATAGTTATTTAGAAAAAACGATCACACTCCTGGCAGTGATGCTTCCTGGTTAGCAGCATTCTGTGTGTGGTGACGTTCTTAAGACAGCTTCTGCAGGGCCGACTCAGATATTGTTTCTCTCCCTCTCGCTCCAGGATTAGACCAGGCACACAAGATGGGCTTGCCTGCTTCCTCCCCTGCTCCCCCCACTGTGGAGAGAACTAGATGATAAATGGGAGCTCCTGTTTTCTCTAAACATGGGATCTCCTGTGATCCTAGGAGAACCGTGGGATGACCCATTTTGTCATTCACTTCACCCCATGGTGAGGGGAGTTGAAGGGCAGGGGAAGGAAGTGTAGAAGACCAAAGCCTACTCCTGATCTCTTCCTGGAGACATTTGAGCTTGATTAAAGATTACAATTGCCTCTTAGAAAATGAACAGCAGTTTTGTTCAAACTTTAAAGCCCTCTGCCAGCTTGTCCTCTTATGGTTTGTGGGATGCAGCCGAGTATAAGCTTGCACAACCCTTTTCCCTAGGAACAAAAAGTTTTACCAGTGGGAGATCCATGAGCACTTGCATTCCATCTCCTGGTCCCATATGAGCCACATGGTTGAAATTGGTTGGGTTAGAAATCATTTTGGATCTGAGCTCAGGGTCTCGGAGCATCTCTCTAAATCAACAAGGACATAAAATTATGATTTTGCATAAGTAGAGTCTCCTTTAGCACCAAGTGTAGTGAAAGAGAGAGAGAGAGAGAGAGAGAGAGAGAGAGAGAGAGAGATTAAAGACTCACCGTCTTTGTTGTAACCTTTCCTCCTCAGGGACTTTAAAGACAAATCTTCTTTTGCTTCTAGTGCGAAGCATTTGTTTTTTGCTGTTGTCAGATGTTTCTGGCACAATAAGGGCAGCTCCTGCTGTAACAATTCATAACACAGTTACCCAGACTAGCCCTGCTGAAATGAAGGAGACCTGTGCAGGAGTTCTTCTTCATGGATTATTTATACTCGCTATGTACAGAGGACCTCAGAATTTGCAAAGCCCAGTGTCACAATGAATCACAGAATGTAATCTTGCAGTCTAAAGTAAATCCCCCAAATCTAACTTCTTTTAAATTTCTACTTGTTTTGCTTTGTTACCAGCACTCTTAAATGACTGCAGAATCCCCAACTATGATTCTAATAAAAGTCTGATATAAGGCGGCCCAGATCAAACCAAGTGTTCACCTGCTTTTTAGCCATGCAATTCAAAGGAATGTGTGTATCACCAAAGTCTCGATATGTACCTTTTTGTGATACTGAAAAGAGTGGAAGATCAAATTCAATGAACAAAAGCTACCACTCATTTTCTATAAAAGAAAAGGCCCTCCTCGATGTTCCCCTTTTCTTTCCCTATTAGAGTTTCATGCCATGACCAAAATAGCTTTAAAATGAAGGGCCGGATCTAGAGGCGTCGTTCCGCCAGTGGAAGGCAATCGCTTGCAGAACGGGACTTCCCTGTCCTCTCCTCCCCCTGCATCCCTCTGGGCGCCCTCCAGAAGGTCCCCCCAACCCCCAAAACAGATTTGAGGACAAGCAGGGGGCCACAAGTGGGAGGGGGAGGAGAGGATGGGGAAGTCCTGTTCTGCAAGCAGGATCCTTCCGTTGGTAGAACAGTAGTTCTGGACCCAACCCACGCAAACCCAAACGAACAGATGCCCTTAGTAAAAAATCCCCCCAATTAAAATTGGCCCTCCCCTGAAAATCAATGGAAGCTATTGGTCAATCTACCACTTAAAGCTTGCGAGCCTAATTTTACACAGCTCTTCTTCCTTTTCCCTCATTGCAAGTTAGCATGGAGGACACTCGTCTCAGAAATGACAGAATGCAATTGAGCAATCACCCTTCATTCTGCCTTTCCCTTGCCTTCCCCCAAAATACTAACCTGAAAACTTGTTCTTGAAATAGATTAGTCGCGGAGGTTCACAGTTAAGGAGATTCAGTGTGCCTGTCACATTTAGGGGTCTGATCTGTTATAGAGGCAAAGCGAGGGAAACTTAAAATTCATCTTCAACACACTAAACTGATAAGCCATTATTATCATCTTACAATACAGGCGGGCTACCTACCCTTCTTAAGCCGATAGTCTGAACCCATTCCATCGTGTTAACATTAAAAACATCAACACCGTATTCACTGTAGACCGTTAAATAGAATGCATTGCAACCTGGAGAGAAAACACAAAATCTGTCATGGTTGCATACGTTTGAGATAAAGTTGAGCATCACGATTATTTCTACTGCTACGTTTCTCAAGCCCATGCATATTTGAAGGCCATCTCTGAGATGCAGTTTTCACTGATGTAAATCTGTGTCTCGGTTATACCACTTCAGACTACAGGTGGGGACTTCCATGGTGGAATGTTCCCCCAAGAAAAAGAGACACAGATTCCTGCATGAAGCAGATTAAACTAGAACTTTTCTCCCCAACATCTAGCTTTGTGTGTGGAGGGAACTTTTTGTATGCAGGAACATTCCATTATGTAAGCCCCCCCCCCCCCTGAAGTGGCGCAGCCCTGACAATGACTACCTGAGTAAGAACTAGACTAGGCCACTATGGAGCAAGCTTTTTTTTTTTTTTGGCAGACATTTCATTATAGATCATTAGCACTTTTAAAGTGCAATGTCTTCTCCCAGCCACCCTCACCATTGACCTGCAAGGAATTAATTGGTTACTTATAGAAACCTAAACCTACAATAGCCTGTCATGGGTTATGTTTTAAAATATATTTTTCTTTGCAACACAACAATAACAACAAGGACAACAAAAACAGCAAAAAGGTGGGGGAGGATGGGGGGGATTCATATCATAAAACGTATCAATACACCGTAATCATTTCCCTTGATATAGGAGAAAAAAGAGGGGTGCAAGGGGAAAAAAAGAACACAAAGAGGGTGAAAAGAGAGCCAGTGTGGCGTAGTGGTAAGAGTGTTGGACTGAGACTTGGGAGATCCGGGTTCTAGTCCCCGCTCGGCCATGAAACTCACTGGGTGACTTTGGGCCAGTCACTGCCTCTCAGCCTAACCTACCTCACAGGATTGTTGTGAGGATAAAATGGAGAGGAGGAGAAGGACTATGTAAGCCGCCTTGGGTTCCTTGCAGGAAAAAAGGCGGGGTATAAATATAATAAACTAGCTGTTGCCCGTGGCTGCGCTCGCGTGGATTTTAGGATTTGGTATAATTGTTTTTAAAAGAAACATGTATGGAAAAGATGCAGTGTCTCTGACTGAAAGTGTAACGTTTAGGCTGGGTGCTGGCAGCAGAAATCTTTTGTGACAGAAAAATCTGTTCGTAAAGAAAAATCAGGTTAATCCTGAGAGTCTACAGGTGATGAAGAGTGAGCATGCCAAGTTTGGGGTAGATCCGTCTAAACGTGATGGAGTCTATGCGCCGATGCCCCCCACACAGCAGTCAGTCAGTCATTTAAAAGGTTTCCCTCCCTTTTCACCCCGTCATGTAAAAGGTTTCCCTCCCTTTTCACCCCCTCAGAGAACATTCTAAATGGCCTAGGGGAGATTTGCAAACCCAGCCCTATTGGCCCCTGCAGGAATTCATACGAACATTCTAAGTGTCTATGGGCTATTTGCACAACTGCTGCTATTGGCTCCTGCAGCAAGTTGGCTCCTGCAGCAATTATGAGGCGAGGCCTATTTGCAGAACTGCAGATATGAGAGTGGGGTGATTTTGCCCTCTTTTTTCACCCCCTTAGGGACGGAATTTCCCCAAATCCTTCCTTAGTGGGGGTCTACGTCATAAAAGCAATGTCCCTTCAAAATTTCATGTTCCTAGATTAAACGGTTTGAGCTGACTCATTGATGAGTCAGTCAGTCAGGACACTTTCTTTTATAGATAGATAGATAAATGGGTTTAACAATTCAATTGCCGATATCAAGGGAGACGTTAGTGATTACTGTGTACTGATACGTGTTATGCTATGAATTCCACCCGCTGCCTTCTTTGTTGCTTTTTTGTTATTGTTGTTACTGTTGTGTTGCAAATAAAACAATTAAGAAAAAAAGGACAGGCTCATGTCCCTTAAATAGCTGCACGAGTGCCAGAAGGGCACTGGATGAAGTGGGTAGCAGCCAATTTTAGTCTTACATAGACGTACATCTCATCCCTTTGAGAGGAATGGGGCTTATGTTAGTTGTGACTAACTTCTCATTCATTTCAATGGGTCTACTCTATGTAGGAACTGACATTGGCTGCTACCCAGAATTTCCCCAAACTGGAAAAAGGTTCTGATTTTGCATTTCTCTGTGTTATGCAGCTGCTTAAGGCACAGAAGTCTGTCAAATTAATAATAATTAAAAGAAGGTGGCAATCCTAAACCACCAATGTTTACTCTCTTTTGAAAGCCAGCTAAAACTAGTGGCCTTCACCTCATCTTACGGTGATGAGTTCCACGAGTACCTGCTAAGGGAACCCTCATTATGGACTTAGAGAAGCACAGGCCTAGATGAAGGCTGCTCACTTTGTTAATGTTTCAGCATTTTGAGTGTTCAAATGTCTCCTGGTATAACGTACATGCAGGTATGCTTAGAAGTGGCCACTATAGCCTTGCTGGAGGACAAGCAAATGGCAAGAAACAGTAAAGAGGAAGCTCAGACATGCTTTAATGTTCCACGGAAGAGGGACTCAAGGTTAGCAAAAAAAAAGAGGGGAACTGCCCCCTCTGTGCTCTAGCACTATCAACCAACACAACAGGTCAGGGACACAAATTTACACAGTACAACAATTAGGAGAAAGTGGGCTTACTCTCCACCTTTTCACCCAAGATGCTCGTAAAGGCCAGGATGAGCTTGTGCCTCACTTTGGGACTCTCCAGGGAGACTGAATTCACACTCAATTTCAAGAGGACCAAACTAAGAAATTAGTTATCAAAATGTGAGACCCAGAGTTCCCATGAGAGGCTCAGATATCACAGTTAGTCTTCTTCAGGCCAGGAGGCAGCACACCTCACTGGGCATCAGTTGTCAGTGCTGAGAGATGAAGCTGCCACCAGCTATTCCCTGCCCTCCCCTTGCAAAAGCCTTTGGCTCTAGCTTGTTAAAGCAATGTACTGGTCCCCATGGAGTGCTGCTCCATCCCTCTCCTTTGCATCGGTTTTGCACCTAAGTCAAGGTGAAGAGTGGCCAACGCAAGCTGAATATGCTCATTGCCTTGTATTTAAGGCAGCTTGGACTGTTCTTCATCTGGAGTGGCTTATTATGACAAAGTCTAACTGTCATAATCCAGTGTAAGGAAAAGATCTACAAGGAGGAAGAGAAGGAAAATGGATGCGGCTATCGGTCTTTTAAAGTTAATCTACAGTACCTCACTTTTCCTCTAAGCTCTCAGTATGAAAGTAACAACATTTTCACTACGAAGCCAACGAAATGAGGTAAAACAAACCTGTATCCTGGGGAATGTATATGTTTGAGACCTAACAGCTCATAAGAACACATGAGTAGCCCTGCTGGATCAGACCCAAGTCCAGCATCCTGTTTCCTACAATTGCCAGCTAGCTGCTTCTGGAGAGACCAGGTTTAAAGGCAATAGTTATTTGTACTGTTATTTTAAACTGTGTTTTTAAATTTGGCTTTTTAATTCTTAAACTATTTTGTATGTTTTTATTGTTTTTATGCATAAAGTATTGTGAACCGCCCAGAGAGCTTCGGCTGTGGGGTGGTATATAAATGAAATAAATAAATAAAAATAATAATAAATAGCCCTCCCTCGCTGTGGTGCCCCTGCCCCACACATCTAGAATTTAGAGGCATGTAGATTCCATTTAGCTACCATGACTAGTAGCCATTGATAGACCAACCCTCCATAAATAGACCTATATTTGTCTCATCAAAAATACTGGATTCTGTTGGTGAAGGGAGATTTAAACCTGTAACTGTTAAAGACACACAATTATTGGCTGACTAGTTTCAGACAAGTGAAGCAGCAACAGGGATACAGCAACAGAAAAACATATACATACTACAGGCAGCAGGAGTTGCAGGCCACATTAGTTCCTGCATGCGCGACCTTCGGCCTTGAGCATCGACGTACACTCCCAAATGGCTGAAGCAAAGCAGGTACTCCTCATTGCTGAGCTCCACAGCACAAAGGGCGTCAAAAGACTGTTGTGGGAGGAATGCAAGCGAAGGGTCATTGGAATTTACCAGGTTTATAGACTGTCCATCCCCCTGGATGTTCAAGAGAGAGAAACCAGATGGGTAGCCAACACAAAGCCTGTCCTTGAACAGCGCCATCCACTGTATATTGCCAGGAGCCTGGATTTCACTGAACTTTTTGTGGAAAGGTTTAGTCCTGTGAATCTCATAGCAGAGAACCTGCCTTTTGACTGCCACAAACAAACTTGTTGAACAGCTCTTCTTCAGTGTCCCAGTCGTAATGAACTGGCAGCCTTTAGTTTCAGGAAGCTTAACATCAAAGTTGCCTTCAGATCCATCCAGTGAGGACCAGGGATACAAGTGAACGTGATGATTACGACCACAGATAAGGATGATGATTTTCTCTTTGGGAGCAAGCTCTACCTGGTAGACCTTCTTGCAGTCAGCAGCTCGGACAATCACTGTGAGAACAACAGGTCCAGGTGAGTAAGCAATGGGTGTGTGTGTAGACATCTTAAGTGTTAGCAATACAATTACTTAGGATTTATGCATACTTCCACTGTACAAGAACACTAGTTAGGCACATGATATTACTAGAGATTCACTCTCAACCCTTTCTTAAATCTGTACATCAATAGCAATTAATACAGCAATAATTAAATACATTATTTTATTTAAAATATTTCCATGCTGCTTTTAAGGGCAAAAGCTCTCCCAAGGCAGCTTTATCCGATAAAAGAAAATCCAATCCAATGGTAAAACAGAAAAAAAAAACAATGAATGCTAGGCATAAAAAACATCTAGCCCAGACAGTACTAAAATATGAAACACAATTGCAGCTAAAAACCAAGAACAGTCCAATAAATCCAGGGGAAAATCATGAATTAAATCATGATTTAAATCACCAAAAGAAACTCCTGATTTAAATCAAGTTTGCCACCAATAGTCCTTCACCTATTTCTTAAGCAATAGTGCAAATCTGATCACTAAAACAAGTTAATTTACAACTTAATGCAGCATTTTAAAACAGCAAGGAGGGTATATTCCCTGATAGGGTCACTAATGCTGAGAAGCCATGAGTTTTTCTATGACAAAAGTGTGGGGGGATATAGGAACTGGAACTGTAATATCTTACCTTTTTCTTTCCAGTTCATTCCACTGCCCCTTCCCACACTCCCTCCAACTGTCTTTTCCTATAATGGGCGAGTTCGCACAACACGACAACCCACCCCGCAAATAAGCTACGCTGTGTGGGTTGTTCGTGGAACAACCCACGGTGTGCCTGGCAGACAATCAGGCTCACTATGAGTTGCCCCTCCCCACATCCTTCCCCCTTGGTCCTTTTTGCAAAGTCTCCCAGTGTCAGCCCCTCCAAAGTGCCCAAGAGGCACATTGGAGCAGCCATCACTGGCTTGCTACCCTTTAAAAAAGTGCACACCTCCAACTAGCCAAAATGTGAAGTCTTGCCTGGTCAATGTCCTGGTAAGTGTCTCCTATCAAAGTACAGGAGGCAACATCCATGGACATTGACAAAGCAAGGCTGAAAATAGGTTAATTTGTTAGTTTACTTTTCACTTGATAACTGTCAAATGGCAAGATGTCAAGAAAAAAGCAAAGCCATGAGGGGATCTCTGCTCACCAAAGGAGGTGGCGACTACACCTCCCGCTTTCGGGTGTGATCCTCTAGTTTTGTAGTATTGCCCCAACAGTTCTCAGTCCCCTCCACCTTTTCCACACTTCCCCGACCCTCTAGGTACTCCAGAAAGGTAAGATCTACACCCCACCCTTTGAACAAGCATTTTCTTTTGACAGCTGTCAAAAGAAAGGCTTTTTGCTTGAGCACAGTTTTTGGCAGGGCTAAACAGGAATGTTTTGACAGATTTCATATGCAGACATGAAATCTGTCAAAACATCCCTGTTTAGCCCTGTCAAAAACCCTGCTTAAACAAAAACCCTTTCTTTTGACAGTTCGCCAGCAAACTAAGATATTAACCAATGTACAGCCTTGCTTTGTTCAAGTCCATGGATATTGACTCCTGCACTTTGACAGGATACACTTACCAGGCCACTGACTAGGCAAGGCTTCACATTTTGGATAGTTAGAGGGGCAACTCTGAACTGCCGACCAAAAAAATAAAATAAAATAAAATAAAATAAGTAAAAGTGTGTGTGTTTGTGTGTGTGTGTGTGTGTACACATTTCCAGTGCCTAAAAATGAATTTTTAAAAAGGTGGAGAACCAGTGATGGCCGCTCCAACGTGCCTTTTTGAGGGGCTGTCATTGGCTGTCACTGGGAGACATTGCAGAAAGAAAAAAAGGGGGGAAACTAGTGGTGGCGACCAAAAAGGGGTTGAAATTGGGGTTGCAAGCCAGTGAGTTACCCGAAAGTGCCGCTTGGGCATCAGTGGAGCGGCTGTCACTGGCGGTGACATGGGCAAGCTTGGCAATGGGAAGTTCACCACTTCCCTGGGCCCACAATGGGATTGGTCTTTCAGGTTCAGACAACACAACCACCTATTGTGGGTCCAACAACCAAGCCATGGGTTGTCAGGGTGGCTTGTTGCCCCAAAACAAGCCACTCTGTGGGAAGCTTCACACACTACAACAACTTTACTGAGGCTAGTAATCCACGATGGGTTGCCATGTTGTGTCAACCCAGTCAATGTCTCCCTGTTCTCACTTACTTTGCTGCCTTGCTTGGCCCAGCGCCATCACCACATAAACAATGAACAACAATCCTATCCAGCCTGTGTCTCTGCACATGTGATTTTAGTCAGAGCAATATAGCAACACAGTGTTGGACAAACAGTTGCCCAAGCAAAAGTCCGTTCCTGCAACAAGATTTCTCCGTCCTCTCCTCCCCACTGCAGCCGCCCCAAA
Organism: Shinisaurus crocodilurus; assembly: GCA_021292165.1. NCBI lineage: Eukaryota > Metazoa > Chordata > Lepidosauria > Squamata > Shinisauridae > Shinisaurus > Shinisaurus crocodilurus. Next base: position 295,457,959 of record CM037876.1, read on the forward strand.
TCTGCACTGAAGGGTCCTAAGCCTCTGAAGTAGATTTGGGGGTGCATGGAGGGCTGCAGGGGAGAAGGGGAAATCCGTTCCTCCTGCTAGCAGAATGAAACTGTTGGATACAACCTGTAGTAAGCTGCCTATCAATGGGCGGGTTCGCATGTCATGCAAACCCACCCTGGCAATAAGCCACGGTGGGTTGGTTGTTTAGAGAAGAATCCACAGTGCTCCCGACAAATGATCGGGCCCACTGTGGGTTGTTCTTCCCTACCCTACCCTTTGGTCTCCCAGCAGGAATCCCAGGGGACACCATGGCAGGAACAACTTGTCCCCATCCCCACCATGATTGTGAGCCATTTTTTGAGCTCACCACAGCTTTTTTCCCTTTAAATGTTTTTTCCCCCCTTTTTTCAGAGATTGCCTTTCACAATCTCTGATTTGACAGCCAGTGACAGCCCCTCCGAAGTGCCCAAGTGGCACACTGGATGGGCTGCCACTGGATTGGCCAGTCCCTTTTCATATTTTTTTTTAAAGTATTTTTTTTAAAAAAAATTATAGTTGGACTTGCAGAAGTGCAGAGGTGTGCACGTGCACGGGTCCAAAAAAGGGAAGCCTCGACTGGGCAATGTCCTGGGGGGGGGGGTACCTACTGTCAAAGTGCCACAGGTACCAACCCTGGACATTGACCCAGAGAGGGTCCAAATGGGATTTTTGCCCCCTTTGCTTTCCCCTGAGAGCTGTCAAAGGGCGAGCTGTCAAGAGAAAGCATAGGCATGAGTGATCTTTGCTCATGAAAAGGGTGTGGTGGAATTTATACCCCCTTTGTGGCAAGATCCTCCTGTTTTTCTTTTTTGCCCTGAGTCCTCAGGGTGATGCACATTTTGCATTTTACCAAGACTCTAGCTGCTCAGGAAAGTGTAAAAGTGCATCCCACCCCCTTTTTCTGGGGAAAAGGAGTTTTGATTATGTCGCATTCACAAGCTTTTCATGTGACAGAACCATTAATTCAGAAGTGTAGGCTTAGCATGTTTGTGATTAGATTTAATTGTAACTATGTTTTTTTAATGAGACAGAAATTTAGTATTTAATTTAGATACAAAAAAAAATCCGATTTTTAATTTTAAAAAATCACTGATTTTTAACCACTGAATAAAACATACTCAGGAAAAGGCTGGAGAAAACAGGCATCTTGCAAAGTCTATTGCTGTTTGTTTGTTTTACCTGCAATCTCTGTGGCCCTAGTAAGTTTTACTAAGTATTATTTAGAGCATTTTAAAAGAGAAGAAGCATTGGAAAGACTTTTTCAACACATTTGGAGAAAGATAAACAGCCACTGAGGAAGGAAAGTCCTTTCTGAAACACATTGGGCATAATAAAAAGTTTTTTTCATGCACCTGAGAATATTTTTCACCTGAAAATATTTTATCTTCTGTTTTGGGACACATAAGTGCCTTCGCCTCTTGTTATTTCCCCAATAAGTTTTAAATAACATACAAAGCAGGAGTGAGTATTTGGGATCTATTAACAATTAAGGCATAATTAATCTGTATGAAGTGATCCTGGATTTACACTCTTTCTTAGAACATGAGAAGTGCCTTACTGGATCAGTCTACCCAATCCAGTATTCTTTGGAACTATCACAGGTACTACTCTGTCCACCAGAAATTGGCCAGTGGTCCACTGCAGGACCACCTTCTGCCTATCCTTGCTGCAAATTGAACATACACAAGATTCCAAGCATCAATAAACAAAACCTTCCTATTTCTCGTATCCGGGGAAAGCAAGTACCGTACATCTAACATTGTATCTCAAAGGTCAACACACATCAGGGCTATCAGAGAGGCTATTTCATGAGTAACTCCTCTTTTATAAAGGAAAGCATTTTCATTATTAGCACATGAACAGAACAGGAAGAAAGGTCCTGGAAAATGGGAAGACAGGTGAAGATGATGCAACATCAAAGAGAACACTAAACAATTCTTTGACTCAGTAGGAGAGGTCTGATGGCGGAACATAAACAGACAGTGTTGAAAAAGGGAAGATCGAAAGATGGATTTTAAGAAGAATTTAGGATTCCGGTGTGCTTTACTTAAAATGAAATATTCTACAATTACAACATATGAAATATTAATGCTGGGTGTTAATATTAACCAGATGTAACATGAATGTGACTGAACCTCAGGAAAGCTGAATGCAGTAATTTAGTTCTGAACTATTAGAACCATTCTCTACTCATTTTAGTAGCACAAAGATTTGAACACTCAACAACCTGGTTTGCACATAACAGCGGCAAACCATGGGATATTTAACACACGATTCATGATGATGTACATTGACTGCGAGTCATGTCCGGTTTCTGTAAAGTCCAGGGTTGCAAAAAATCATGATTTGTTGCAAAAAATCATGATTTGTTGCAAAAAATCAAAAAGTAGATTTTTTTTATTTAAATCAATTATTTTAAGTTTCAGGCAACCACATGTACAAATAACCTACACTTAATAGTTAAGAACACCAAACTATACAGAAAACACTTTCCTCATTTTTTTTAATGTTACCAGTATTATCAGTTACTAGGCCACCTACACGACAGGGTTGCAAAAAATCATGATATTTTTTTTTGCAAACAATCGAAAAAATCTATTTTTATTGATGATTTAATCATTGATTCAAATAATTCTGATTTAAATCATTGCAGCCCTGCTGTAAACAACCTCCGATCTGTGAGGTTGAGGTTGTCAGCATGACGTGCGAACCCAGAATGATGGGTTGTTTAGGGGCTAAACAACCCAGTGGTTAACCTAACAACAAACCATGGGTTAATTGCTGGATTGCTTAACCCCTAAACAAACCTTCGGTCCAGGTTTGCATGTCACGATGTAAACCTCCTATTGTGCTGACTGGAGATGGTTTACAGTATGCGGAAGCAGCTAATTAACCCATGACTTGCTGCTGTTTCATGTGAACAGGCCCAACCAGTCTTAAAATATTGTGGGGCGGGGCGGGGGGGGGCGGAATCAGAGTAGTGCAAAATAAGCATAGCATATAAACTGTTCAATAATTTTCATACCTGGACATGTTATATCATTTCACAGAGACAGAAGACAAAGGGCATGAACCACTTACATTGTGGGTGCTGCACTTGCAGGAGAAGGACTGCATGTTCCCCCACCCCTCTGTTAGTGGCACATGCATGGGTATCTGTCCAGGCAGCATGACAGGTTATTGGGGGGAATGAGATGTTCCCCATCTAGCCCTCCCACTGTCCAATGCACTTTGCTTGTTCTACCTGCACTGGGAAGAGAGGAAGGACTACAGATAGGCCCTGGGTGAGAAGGGAGCAAGCATTTTACTGAGCTTTATGGGAGGCTTTCATGTTTAGGTATTGCACCCACAGTGCAAGTGGACCATGACCTAAGAATTTAGGAAAGAAGTAAACAACTTCAGAGAAAAAACAGCAGAACCACCTCTGATTATGAAGTAACACATTGCAGTTTCAAGCCTTGGCAAGATGGGTTTTCCTCTGATAAAGTTTCTGGTTTAGACACAAACTTGCTTTGTTAACAATTAACACAATTATAACAACCTCATCAGTGACTGAGTTAAATGAAAATTATCTCTGGTGTCTCTCTTCGCTCCTCTGTGTACACTTGTAAACACTGTTCTATTGATACTGGGCAGGTTAGAAATATTCAAATAAAAACATAAATAAACTGTTCTGCTGTTCTTTGTGCACCTAACTCATTCCCTTGATAACAGAAAGAGATCCAAACAATTCCATAGAAGCAATAGCAGAAATACGTCATGACACCATAATTGTTCAACATAATCACATGTCAATAAGCCAGAAAAGTTCTCATGAGTTGTACTGGGGTTTGGGGGGGGGGGCGGCTTGTTAGGGTCGGCCTCAAAGGAGAGGCAAGCTTTACAAACCCCTGAATTCTTGCTCCACATGGACTGAAAAAATCTAGATCTTGGATCAACTTGCTGAGCCATTCTGAGGTCACAAATGACCCAACACTCAGCTTCTTAATTCTCCCCCTTTTTAATTAATAGAGCAATGTCACCCCACTGCACAGGGAAAAATAAAGAGGCTGCAGGGGAAAATAATATATAAGGTGTATCTTTCTGCTATCTGTATAAAATTTCACAGCAATATAAATAAAAGCATGTATCAAAATTAAAAATAGAAAATGGGCCACAAAAATGAGCAGATCAACAACTGAGGGCTTTCAAAGAAAGGAAGATTTTAATGTCTTCAAAAAGACAGGGCCAAGGTTGTACATGTGTCTCTCTGTCTCATGTACATATATGTTCCAGAACATCAGGTCTACCACTGAAAAGGCTCTGTCCATTCTGAAGGTTAGTTCAGCCTCCCTATAGGATAGAACCTGGAGCAGGATGTCATCAGAAGATTTTAAGTGCGGGTGGGAGGAATCGTACAGGAGTAGATATACTCTACAGTTATCAGGACTCCGGCCATATTAGGAATGTAAAGATCAAGAGAAGCATTTTGAATTAGGCCCAGAAACGAACTGTCATCTAGTGTAGCTGTATTCTGCACTAACTCAAGTTTCTGAACCGTCTTCAAAGATGGCCCTACATTACAGAAATCTGGTCTGCAACTATGAACAAATATTTATTTTTTGATGTTCTTCTTTTATTTGGTACAAAAACATGTGATACAGTTTATAATTTGCTACTCATTAGTTCTCTAGAAAACATGGTTCAGAAGATCATACAATTATTTCCTTTGGGAGCATGCAAGGTGCAAGCATAATTATACTCTTGGAAACAATCCTACAGATGTCAGTGGAATCAAATGAGGAGAGTTGTGTTTACTTGCAGAATATGACCAGAGAGAATATGACCAAAAAAATAGTCTAACCAGAGAAAAATAGGCTCTGATGTCTATTTTTAACCTATAAACCAGTTATTCATTTGAGATAGTCACTTTTCTGAAAGCTCGTTGACAAGCCATAAAGATTTTTCATTTTCAGTGTAATAAATGAGAGCATGAGAGGAGAAATATTTGTCTGAAAATCACCAGTGCCTTCTAGACAGACAGGCAAGAGAAAATCATTACTGTAACCCAGAGAAATTGTACCCGATTCCAATTACTCAAGTCTATCAAGAGTGTACATGGAGCAAAGGGCTAGCAAATTTCACTGCTGACACTTAAGGTGCTTTAAGAAGTCATGTTTACTTCATGGTGCTCCAGACTGTGTGAATGTGAACTCGGCCTGCACAACTTGTAACCAACAAACCAACAAACAGTCCACATCCATTCCTGGTCCCACAAAGGGCTCAATAAATTTCCTTGGACTACAAAAACAGGAATGGGGGAGAGGAGGTGTTGTCAAACACATGGCTGGTCATGAATACATAGGCTGGTAGATTACAAGCTGTGCAGCCTCCATTAGTATTTATCACCAACATCTACATGTAACCGCTGGGAGAGGTAATGCGGAGATTTGGGACTGGGTGTCATCAATATGCTGATACCAGCCAGCTCTCTCTCTCTCTTTTTCATCTGATGCCAAGGAAACACTGGAAGCTTTGAACCAGTATCTGAGTGCAGTAATGGAATGGATGTGGGCTACTAAGCTGAGGCTTAATTCAGACATGACAGAGAAGCTTTTGGTCAGTAAAGAGCACAACTGGCAGTGGGGATACGCCCTATTATGGATGGGGTTGTGTACTCCCCTTCAAAGACCAGGTCCATAACTTGGGAGTGCTTCCAGATGATCAGCTGGAGCTATGGCTAGGTGTATTTTTGCACAGCTTTAGCTACTGTGCCAGTTATGCCCCTTTCCTGGATAAAGCAGATCTGGTCACTCTCCCATGGTCACATCCAACTGGATTACTGTACCACTCTCTCTGTGGGACTGCCTCTGGAAAACATTCAGAAACTCATGGTGCAAAATGCGGCAGCTAAATTGATTCCTGGAGCTCACTTTGCTGATCATATCAGCCCAGTTTTGTTTCATCTGAACTGGGCTCCAGTTCATCTCTGGGCTCAATTCCAAGTGCTGGTTATAGATCATAGAGTTTGAAGGGGCCTACAAGGCCATCGAGTCCAACCCACTGCTCAGTGCAGGAAACTAGAGGAGGGGTTTCCCATCCAAGTAATAACCAGGCCTGACCCTGCTTAGCTTTCCACACTCAAGACAAGCTGAGCCAGCATGAGCCAGGGGTTCTTATCTACAAAGCCCTGAACAGTTTGGGTCCAGAAGTACTACTTCCTCCATATGATCCTGTGCACCCACTGAGTTCAACATCAGAGTCCCTGCTCTACTATGCTGGGACCACCACTTTCAGAAGCATGATTGGTTGGGAACAGAGACAGGGAATTTTCTACTGTGGTACCCATATTGTGAAACTGCTCCCAAGAGAGGTTTGGTTGGCTCCCTCTCTCTTAAGTTTCAGATGAGCTGCTAAGACCTTCTTATTTCACAGAGGTTTTAGTGTTCATGAGAAGAAGAGGTATGCTGAATCAGACCAAAGGCCTATGTAGTCCAGCATTATGTTCACACAATGGTCAACCAGCTGCCTGTGGGAAGCACACAAGCTGGACACGTGTGCAATAGCACCATCCCGCCCATGTTCTCCAGCAACTGGTATAGAGGCACATACCGTCTCTGAATCTGGAGGTAATATATAGCCATCTTGACTATTGGCCATTGATAGCCTTATCCTCCATGAATTTGCCTAATCCCCTTTTAAAAACATCAAGTTGGTGCCCATCATCACTTCTTGTGGTAGTGAATTCCATAATTTAATTATGCACTTCCTTTTATTATGGGACAGGAGGATACACAATGGTGGCCAGGCCCTTAGTTTCCAAGAGAGTGTCACAACTAGCATGCCGGCAGATTATGCACCACCATTGATTATCTAAATTGCGCACAGCAGCATTTTCATGGATTGACATTCTATCCCATATTGGCTGATGAAAGACAGCATAGGTTGGCCTCCGTGAATTCTTGGGTATTCCGTGCCACATGGACTAGTACAGGGGTTCTCAACCAGGGGGGAATTTTAGGGTTTCAGGGGGGGGGGGGAATTGGGACCACAGACTCAAACTGTGGGAATATTGATCTTTCTACAAATTACAATTCTACAGATTGTACATAATCTACAGTACATCACAGCTTATTGTATGGCACAGATTAAGTCAGACAATCTTGGAAAGGGGGGAATGACATTCTGACATATGGTGAAAAGGGTGCATGGGGCAAAAAAGGTTGAGAACCACCGGACTAGTATAATGGTTCCTACCTGCCTCTAGTGAAAGCGAGAACTTTCCAGAATGCCTGCTAAGTCGGCTGTTTAATTTCAAGCAACCCAGTGAATAAGCTGGTAAAATTAAGCATGTCCAGCTCTTGTCAGGTAAACAAGTTCTTTGTAAGGGAAGGGCTGCTGTATAACTAAGCTTAAAACAGACTTAAAGAGATGAGGCTCACTGTCCAATATACAACTGCTCAATGTTACAGAACTTACCATCACGGGTCACCTCTACAACATAGAGACCTTCTTCAGAACCAATTGCTATTCTATCCCGATCTAATAATAGTGAGGAGAGAAAAAGACTATTAATATAAACATGCTTGCTAACTCTGAGCTTCTATTGTTGTAATGGAAAAAGTCCACTTGATTATGAAAGTGAGCTGGAGGGACCATGTAGACCCGATTCACACATAAAGACAATTAATTCTTGGGTTGTTTAACCCAGGAATTGTGCGGGTTGAACGGCAGCAAGTGAGTGCATAGCCTCCCGCGTGCTCGTCATCGCTTCTGCTTTCAATCTATTATTACTATTATTATTACTATTACAATCTATTATTACTAGAGAGCCAGTGTGGCGTAGTGGTTAGAGTGTTGGACTGGGACTCGGGAAATCCAGGTTCTAGTCCTCACTTGGCCATTAAACTCACTGGGTGACTTTGGGCCAGTCACTGACTCTCAGCCTAACCTACCTCACAGGGTTGTTGTGAGGATAAAATGGAGAGGAGGAGGAGGAGGATTATGTAAGCTGCCTTGGGTTGCTTGCAGGAAAAAAGGCGGGGTATAAATATAATAAATAAATAAATACACCACCACCATCATCATCATCATCATCATCTATAACCCGCCTTTTCCCCAATACTGGGACTCAAGGAGGCTAATCAACAACCCAGAGTTTGCCCAACAATCACCCATGGTTTGTTGTAGGGTTAAACTCTGGGTTGTTTAACCCCTAAACAACCCAGAGTTCCAGGTGCAGACATCATGATAACAACACAGGAACTGGGTTGTTGATTGAAAGCGCAAGCACTCCCACCTGACTATGACAATTCCTGGGTTAAACAACTGAGGAATTGTCATTACATGAAAACTGGGTCATTATATCTATGTTAACACAACTATACTGGATCCCAATTTATTTCTGGGCACAATTAAAAGTACCGTATTTTTTGCTCCATAAGACGCACCGGACCATAAGACACACTTACGGCACGTTAAAAAAAAAATTTTTTTTTTTAAATCAGCTGTTCCACGGGGAATCAGCTGAGAGGCGGAGGCTTGCCCCACCCCACCCAGGAGCCCTCCGCTCTTCCCCGGACCAGCAAAGGAAAGTAAAATAAATAAATAATTTTTTTAAAAAATCAGCTGTTCCACGGGGAATCAGCTGAGAGGCGGGGGCTTGCCCTGCCCCACCCAGGAGCCCTCCGCTCTTCCCCGGACCAGTTGGAGGCACGCAGAGGTAAGTAAAATTGTTTAAAAAAATTAAAAATAATAATAAAAATAAATCGCTCCATAAGACGCACAGACATTTCCCCCTATTTGGGGGGGGGGGGGGAGTGCGTCTTATGGAGTGAAAAATACAGCATTAGTTCTAACACTGAAAACCCAAATAATGAAATCCTATACATGGCTATTCAGAAGTAAGTCCCACAAAGTTCAATGGGTCTTACTCCTAGGAAAGTAGGTATAGGATTGCAGCCTAAATGGCCTGAGCCCAGGTTCTCTCTGGGAAAACATTGGAGGAAGCTCTGCTCTAAATTCTTACTCTTTCAGGTTAGATTGGTGCGGATAATGGGTAGGCTTTTACAGTACAGTAGTGCCCTCACTTTAGAATTCCCGCCATAGGGAAGCCCATCAGGCTAATACCTCACTTCCTCACTTCCCGAAATGACCCAAGAAGTTTCTATTCCAGCGAGCATTTTAACCAGCCTGGTAATTTATATTGCTGCACCCACATGTTGGGTGGTTTTAAACTGCTCTTAATATTGCATTTTATTTATCATTTAAAATTGTTTTTACATAGAGCTATTGGGATAATTTTGGTAGCTGCCCCAAGGGCCTTTGTGCATGAGGCAGGATATAAATATGAAAATAAATAATCTCCCCAAATGAGAAGGACTGCAGGGAAAATCTTCACAATTATATTTTAAGGCTTTGTTAGTGTATGAGCGATTTTTCCTTAAGCCAGAAAGCAATGAGCAGAAATAAGAAAATTCATTCAAGCACTGCAGATGCCTACTGCAAGTAGAGTTAATCATAATTAGCTTTTAAAAATCAATTAGTGAATTTCACACTACTAAGCTTTTCTGGGCAGAGATGCGGATGAGGAATAATACATTTAAGGATGGCAATGCATTAGCTCCATTTGCAGCTGTAACAACCCACATTCAAACATGTTGTTATAGTTGACATACCTATAATAGCAGCAGCTAAGCTGGTCTTAATAAGAGGCAGTGTACTGTCATAGGCTTCCTGTGGAATATGTACAACTTGGTTTTTGAGTTTATTTTTGTGCAGAATAGATTGCAGCCCCTCTAGAATTCCAACCCACTTTCGCTTCTCATTCTCGTTTTCTGTTAGGATCAGCAGAGAGCAGGTCTTTGAAGGTGAGCCTAAGAGAGAAGCTGTCACCTTGACAGCAAGAGGAAGCAAAAGAAAATAGTCAAGTGAAATTTTGCTCGCTTGCTCTATTGTAGGAGAAATACATTGGCTAAGGCTACTGTCAAACATATCATATGCAATGGCTTGGTAAAGGTGACAACTTTAAAAGGAACAGTTCCTGCATGTTGAAGTCTTATGTGTAAAATGCATGAAACCCCCTATTCATCCCAACATTTTCCTTGGTACAATGACGCTCACGCAGCAATTATTTCAGTATCTGTTTTAATGTTTGGCTTCATTCTTGTACTTAACAATGGGACGTGCATTCGGATAGGCATCCATGACTGAAATGGGCAAGGCAGTACTAACTGTTGCCAATCCTACCGTGATAGGCTCCGTCTTCCCCTGCCACCTGCCTCCTTACAAGCACTTTTGCACCTTTTTGTAAAGGAGTGCGGAAAATTGCTGGAAAAGGAGGAGGGGTTTTTGTTTTTTACATGCATGGGGTATTGCAAGCTCAGCACTGGAGCAACTGGAACATTACGTTGCTATTTACTATACACTACATATTTACGCATGGTGCGTGGTAAAATCCTCCTTAACATTTGGCAGGGTGATGCCGATGATCAAGCTGCCCTGGGGGTGAGATAGCTCATCCTGAGGAACTTTGGCAACCTAATGGCTTTCTAGGTTGGTTAAATGAGTATTTTGGTTCTTATATAGAGTGTCAGCTGTCAAAAACAAAGGTTGATAGCAGCAGAAAGCTGGTTTGCATTGGCTACCTGCTACTAGACATTGCACCCTGCTGATTCATTTGACAAGACAGTATCTTTGCAACAGAGCAGGGGACTGATACAAATGCTTCTGGATCAGGGCAGGGCAGGGCAGGCTTAAATCGTATGCATCCAGGAATCAGATGCCTGCTACTTGCTCTGGGCAAAATTTCAAACCCTGCAAAGTATAATAATCTGCAAGCACTTGTGTGATAGGGTGGTGTAAACTAACTGAATGTTTTTTCAGCATTGTCCCATCACCCAAAATGTTTTCTGGTTTCTAGAAAGTGAGAATATTATCAATTTGTGTAAATGAGTATCTGAAAGCACAAATTAGGAATAATAAAAAGGCAAATTGTAAACACACAAGCTGCCCTTCACAGAACAGTTGAAGTGAATGTCAAACTCCCTTTATTAAACTTGAAAAAGTTTCCTTCAACCTATGCAGGTCCATTCTATAACTGTGATATTTGAAACTGAGATTTTGACTAGGCGATACAATTTCTCACCAGTCATTCATAGAAGTGAGGCATGAGCATAGAAGTTAGAGCTAAGTAAAACATGAACTACATGTGCACAAACTGATCCAATAGTCTTACCCTGAATATACAAGGGACATCTTTGCGGGTTGCATGTATAACATCCGATGCTAGGACTGAGCTCACAGAAAAATCTTCATCTCTAGTAAGAAACCAAATAATAAAAGTCAACTGAACTTGGACTAAACTATGTAAAAGTATAGCCACAGCAAACATTATCAACTTCCTTTTTCCCCTAGGAAAGAAGTTAATACATGACCTGGTGCAATTCTGGTTTCATTAGTTCAGGGAGATCTTAGGTACACGTAAGCTTGTAAAGCACCATTACTTTGTACAGGAGAAAGCAGGACAGGAAAACGAAGGGCAAGTAAGAGCATGTGACAGTGCAAAGCTCTCATGCATACAAACATGGTCTCTATGTTTTGACAAAATGCATACCGATGTAAACAAAGCATGCTGCATAATGTTAATGAAAATTAAATTGTGTCCTTTTTTTGTTTCCATGACACATTTATGCTCCTTTCCCCTTTGACACAATTAAAGCAAAGGAAAAATGGTGGTTTATCACTGCAATGGCCAGGCCAACACAAACCTGAGATCTAGGACTTGACTTGCAACAACTCCTGGCTGAGTGGATTTTCCTTCAGGCACATCATAGAGGAAGAGTTTACAGTCACAGACAACTGCATAGGCCCGCTGCCACCCTTTCTTAACTCCTGTTGGCTTTGGAACCTGTTAATAGATAATCATTCACAGCTTTGTAGATAAAACAGAGGAAGCGCCTTGGGGAGAAATACTACTATTACTAACAACAACAACACAAGACATTTTTAGTGTTACATTTGACTTAGGCTTTCAGTGCTGCAATTTCTGTAACATGGGATGAGCTTTGTGGGCTTGGAGGCATGTGCAAATGTATCAAGCAGCAAGGTTATAAGGACCCCAAGAAGGTCAAGATGAATTCTGGAATGCTATGTGTTATGAGTTCATGGGACACCAAACCGCACGTGACACCCACTCCCCTCAATGGCCCACTTTGTATGTGCAAGACCCTGAGCGAAGCCTTGGGCTTGTATGCTCCCTGCTCCTCCTCCTGCACAGCTGAGAAGGACTTGGCCAGCATTTAGTTCTACTTTCAGTGAATCTCAGAAATGGTAATGACAGGCAGTATATAAATATTGAAATAAAATAAATAAATAAATCCTGGCTTCTTGTTGATTGTGGTTTATCACAGACCCTGGTCAGTTTCTAAATAAGCCAACTTCAGTCATGGGATATAAACGTGGCTTGCTTAACTAACCAGAGTTTGTGATAAACCATGATCTCTGGTTTGTATGCAACAACAAGCTCAGATTCACTGAAAGTGGAACTAAATGCTGTCTAAGTCCTTATCCTGGCTGCATGGGAGAAGGAGGTGGGAACAGCCTGTGCACTAAACCATGGTTTAGTGTTACGTGCTAGTGTGGTCATTGTAGTTAAATGTAAAACCAAGCATGGCAGTGCTGTTATGTCTAGAAAAAATAAAGGACCTTCTTTAAAGAGAGAGAGAGAGAGAAAAAAATCCTACTGAACATAGAGAAATGAGGCTCTGCACTGGCACAGAACCTATATGTGGGATTGCGCTCATACCACAAAGAAGAACTAACATCCCCCCTTTTAAATGAACTTTAGGATGTGTATGCTTCAATCATGCAACTGGAAAATATCACAGGGAGGGACAAGATGCCAAGGGTGTTTATCCTTCCCAATTAAGCTTGGCTAGAAACAGAATCCATTTCATCTTTCACAGAATTCTCTCCCAGTTTGCAGTCAGTCGTACTTCAGCTGCCAGTTTCCAGTACTCCGTATCAAACCACCTGCCATGCTCACTAGTATAAGGATTAGCACTAAGGGGATTACTATGAATTGTAAACAAAGCCTCGGGGCTTTATCGCAATTTTGGAAGTTGGAACAGGGGCAGGGGGGTTAGGGAAGATCCTCTTCGGTGGTTTGCCCCTTCTAGCACGTCTGATACTAGTACAGTATAAACCAAGCCACACACTGTGGGGAAAAGGTTTTTGTAATATATGTAGATAATCAAGTGCCTTCCAGCTACTGCAGCTGTCAGGGAGCAGTACACTAAATGACAGAAAGAAAACTATTTTATTTTCTTGCACTTTTTCACTTTAGCTTCTGCATGACATTTGTGGTTTCAGCTAAACATATTTCATGCAATACCAAAAAAAGGCTGTTTTTCTTTTTCATGTATATATACACACTTCTTGCTTGCTACATATACATACAGGAAATAATTTAAAAGCAATAACCATGTAAGAGATGGTACAAACCTCACCCCTTAATGGTTTAGCCTACCTGTTCCCTGTTTAGCCCTTACTTCTGAAATGCTGTTGCATTCACCCTTTCTTTTTTCTATTATACTTAACCATCAGCTGGGTGTACGCAGGGGAAGGCAGTCTGCTGGGTGCCATGGTCCTGAGTTGTTTAGGGCTTTGTTCGTTAACAACAGAACCTTGAACATGTCTCAGTAGCTAATAGGCAGTCAGTGCAGTTCTTTTAACACAGGTGTAATGTGCATATGGCTGGGTGCCCCACTGAGCACTCTGGCTGCTGCATTCCAAACCAAGTGCAAGGGCAGACCTTCCTAGAGTGCATTACAGTAGTCTAATTGTAAGATTACCAGTGCATGAACCACAGTGGCTAGGCTATCCCTATCCAGGAATGGGTGTAGTTGTCATACCAGTGGAGGTTGGTAGTGGGCACTCCAAGCCACTGAGGTCACCTGGGCCTTTAGTGACAAAGCAGGATCTAGGAGCAGCCCCAAACTACAGACCTATTCCTTCAGAGGGAGCAGATGGTGTAACTAAACCCAGTGCTTTTTCTAATCTGTAATCTGCTGAGGTGAGGTGTGGAAACTGAATGGAGGGGATTAAAAAAAAAAACAGTTAAGAAAAAAACATTCTGTATATGTTACAAAGTGCATGGAACAAATGCAGTGAAGAAACCTGTGCACCCAATATACTGTTTATTGTACAATTACAGTTTTAAATGTCGTCACTTGATATGGCACTGAATTTGATTATTTGTCTGTGTACCTAATGATCTCTATAAATCAAAATATTGGATTTTGGGTTAACAAGTCAATCCTGCCTAACCTTAAAAGTGCTACTGATAAGGTGACAATCTCCTCCCCCACGGGACATCAGATTCTTACCTTAACATAGCCTTTGTAGGCTGTTCCTATGCCTCTTTGAACATCTACTCCAAGGGGTCTCTTGGCTTGCTCTGGAGGTATAGGGCAGACTTGTGGGGTGCTGTCCTTGCAGGAAACATGGCATGCAAATGAACACACTAAGGAAGAAAAAGAGAACTTGTCAAAGCACTTTGCTATTACACATTGAAGCCACAGATCAGTGAGAAATGGCTGGTGGAACTGGGAATGTACAGGAACACAGCATCATATAAGTGCACTTTGCTTCCTCCGTCTATAGCTGGGTGAATATTGGTCAACCATGAGCAACTTCATTGTTGCTAAAATCATGCTGCCAAATCCAAGAAGAGAAGATCCATCAATCTGTAGCAGCAAACACAGCAGACAATCTTGTGGCATCTTAAAGACTACAAATATATAAGCAAATGAACCTATGTTAGCCAGGGCCCACTTCAACAGAAAGTTAATCTCACAATGTATCTGCTTTGTTTTTAAGGGGGCGCAAGACTCTTTGTTGCTTTTTAAAATTATGCTATTTTTAAATGCTTTCTACACTGCCTGCATTTCCAAACACTTAAGTGTTCTAAACAACTGTCATTCTGAGCAACTTCATAGGTCTTTTGAGAGAGAGAGAGAGAGAGAGAGAGAGAGAGAGAGAGAGAGAGAGAGAGAGAGAGAATGGAACTCATCTAATAGGACAAAACGCGACACAGATTTAAAAGTGCTTTTATATTTATACCAACTCAAATTAGATTAAATAAGCCTTAGATTGTTTTTAAAGATCAATTTTTATCTGCTTATGAAACACTTTGGAAAGCATTAAAAAACACGGGTCCATACATTTTGGCCGGCCATCTGAAATTTGTGCTTGCCACCAACTCTGCCCTTGCCCCAAGGGAGTAGAGATGGTGCCTTTTGTTTGACCATCATGCTCAGCTTTGGGGCCCAGTGCAATTGCAGGGATGGGCCTCCCACCATTGTACTCAGCTCTGGAGGCCTCTGTCAGCATAGTTGATCCCTGCCCACCTCAGCAGCTCCAAGCCAGATTCAGCTTCATGCTTGCAAGAGGGGGAAGGAGTGCTCGCCAAGGTGAATGCGACATGTGAATTTGTGGACTCCTGTTTAGAACTATTTTCTAACATTAACTTACACTGCAAAATAACCTGTTGCAACGATAAAGTGTTATTAACACATATATGTGTTCTCAATTAGCTCCCAATACAACAGGCAGCCATCTTTTGCTACAGTGGAAGAGCCCAGCTAATATTGCTACCTGGCCATCACCTTTCTCCAAGTCAGGGGAAGCTCGGGGTGGGACTTTCCCAGAGCTCCGGGGTGGCACTGTGCTTCCTGGGCAATGGTGATGCTTCTGAGAATTTTCGTAGCTGCAAGCTGTAGTGTTGGCCACATCAGGGAAGCCCAGTGTCCTTACTCCCTCCACTCAGGATGGTGTCACTAACCATATATTGGCAGGGGGGGTGGCATTATTGCTGCAGGAAGCCTCCCTCTTTCAATCGGCAGAGAATGGTGGATGCACCCAAGATGGCAATTTCATTTTTTATGACATGCTTCAGCACCTTTTGTGCCACACAGTCTGGAAATCAGTGCCTTAAGGTACCGATGTACATGTTAGCATTAGTCAGCACAGATTTCCTGTGACAGGGGTGGGCAACATACAGCCTGTGGCCCCTGCTGCCTCCCACCAAATTTTTAAAAAATGTTTTGTTTTTTTTAACAAACAAAATGGCACTCTGTAGCAGCTATGGCATGCTAAAAGGTGAAACAAGCTAAATTTGACCTTTTCTATGGAGTGGTTTGTTGCTGAATTGCAGCAGCAAACTACCTATTTAATTTTTAAAAAGATTAAATGGTGCAGACCGCCCAGTGGGTGGTGGTGGTCTGGGAGGTGAAAATGCTCCCAGAGCTCCCACAGTTGCCCACCCCTGCCCTATGACATTAAGAATTTCATACAAACACCACGCAATCTGAACGAGGCAGGCATGTGCTGTGTAATATTTTTGTCCTAACTGGAAACAGCCCAATTATCTTTATTATTCAACACATTTTTATAGCACCCTTCCATCACATCAGCAGTGTACAACATAAAAGAAATCTAATGTCATCGTTTCATTTCCTGAATTGTGTTGGTTGACATCACCTCTCACTGATGACCCATGCTATGAAAAGAATCATTTAAAATTTAAAGCCCATGCATTAGAGAACCATATTCCTGCCCTCACTTGAAACTACTGACAGGGAAAAGGTACTTGTGTATACTAAGCTCACATGCATAGAGTTCAAATGTATGCTTTCCTCCCAAATAACTGCTTTGCTGCTATAAAGATGTAGAATTATGCTGTTACATAGCTGAGTGTTTTGGAAATTTAAACCAACTTACCATCACAAGCATAGCCCTGTCTAATCAATCCAACCATGAGTGATGTGCAATGGCTGCACTGAGTAGGACTTGAAAAGGATTTGATATTGAGTTGATGAGCTTTAGGCTGAAATATAAATTCAGGATAAATCAGGATGAATGTTCACTGAAAAATCAACACATCGGACTAGAAACTAGTGCCTCAGCTGCACAAGCTCCCATTTCAATAGACCTTGATTGGCTAGACTGGAGCTGGCCCTGATGCATTCCTTATTTACTTGCAATGGGACTTGGGACAAGAGCCATTTCCTAGCAGATTGTGTACACAATATATTTAGATTCTCCCTTGATACCAAAGTGCTTCTCTTGGAAGTAGAGCTTTGAAGTACTTTCTCTAAAAGTCACATTGTTTTCAAATCCAAAACTCTGCTGCACAGTCTGCTGAAGAAGAGCAGACGACCCATCTCAAAGCTCCTAACACAGACACAGGGGCTCCCTTGTCTCTTCACTGGGAGAAGATCTTGCCATCTATACTAAGACAGAAAAAAAACATTGGCTGTGCTGGCACTACAAGAAAGCACCCACACAGTACAGGAGAACTGTACAAGGAAGGTTTCAGGTGGGGAAAGTGATAGTGAGTGTGATGGTATCGCTACCTGGTGCCTGATTCAGTCTTAGGACTGCTACAGTGTTGCTCCAGGCTGGACCTGTCATTAGGAATTTGTTGGCACATGTAAAAGGCAAGTAGTAAATATTTTCCCCTGCCTCTGATATTTAAGTTCATATTGAACAGGACGCTGTTTAGGGGCGTTTTTAAACATTATTTCCAGTGGTTGAAGAGGTTCAACTGGCTCCCTCCCTTTTCGGCTTTTGTTGAGCTATTATGAATTTTTTATTTCACCTAGTTTTTTGTTTCATTTAGATGGGGAAATGTGTCTCTCCTGTTGATGATTCTCTGGTTATTTTATTCTGCTCCTGGTTTTCGTATTGCTCTGGAATTGGCTGCATTATGTTTTAAATGTTTTTAGTATAAGTGATCTAACTGTCTGTCTGTCTTTAAAGTACAGCATAGAATCAGACTGCCCATCATGACAATTTTAAGTATATGTTACTTAAATAGACCAGAACTGTAGCATGAAATCAAATCCATTCTGAGAATACAACAAAATTAAAGCAATGAGTAAGAAATCACATGTAGGACTACTTAATTTCACACAGGTCTGCACAGCTTGTGGCCCATCAAGCCAGACATAGCTCATGAGCCTTGTACTGGCCTGCAAGGTGCTCCCTGCACCTCCGCCAAATTTTTACAGTCTCTGGCAGACAGCAGAAACTGGAGGTTTAGTGAGCCCCTTTTGGGCTGCTACATATAGCAAGCAGGCTGCATTCGGCTTGGCGGGTAACGAACTGTGCAGCAAAAATAATCTTAATGAATCAACTGACGAACACAGACATGACCAAACACACACAGAGAGACATGACTAAGCACACAGATGGATCATGTATGAAGCCACAATCCTTTTACACCCCTTCCCCTCCCACAGTTCTAAGCAAAACAAATCATCAAGGCCCCCATACCTTTGGTACAGCTAGAGAAATGGACTGAATGGTGGGGGAGGGAGCAGCAAGCGTCCTCTGAAGCCGAATTGGTTCCTGAATTGCAAAAAACTACAGTTGAGCAAGACTTAAGACTTCCAGGATCCCATGTACATTTGCTCAGGCAACAATAGTTGAGTATCTTTTTAAAGGTTAGTAAGAGCCGATATTGGAAAATGCAGTGCTGTTCCCGATTTACTAGAACTATGTTTGCCGATCAGAAAGACTCATAGGAAAGCCTGCACTCTAGCAAGCAACAGAAGGTAAACAAGTAAGAAAGCAGAACTCAAATGATACGCTGGGAGCCAGGGAAAGGGTAGCAAACCAAATGGGGTTCACAAAGCGTGTACATTTAAACACTGGCATGAGTGTGGAAAGGAACATGCTGTGAAGAGAGAAAATCTTTTCTCGTGGACTGATGACTGTAACATACATTTATAAGGGCTCCCCAAAGTGGTTTCATCTGGGTAGTAAAAGAACAACAGCTGCTTACTTCTTTCTGCTGCTGCTGCTCTGCCGTCAAAACAGACGTCGACGGCGAGACCTCTGCCTTGGGACCTTGTGCCTCCTGCTCACTGACAGAATTTGTCTACAGAGTGGGGGAAAGACAGTAAGCAAGTTAGCTTCCAACAACAGTACACAAGTAGTAGCACAAGAGCAAGGTCAACTGAGGCAAAAGTGTCAGTCTGCTAAGAAGATACAGAGAACACACATCTGCACCAGGCAACGTTGAGCTAGTTAACACCGATGCTCTAAAAGCAATCCCCACCCCCCGAGCAACAGCTAAATTGTACAAATGGAATCGGTGGCTGCTGAAAACCGAAAAATGGTGAACTGCCACTTCTTTCTGAGATTAAGGTAAAGTCCTTGATACTTGGCTTCCAAAGACTCTTTGAAGGTTACTTCACATTGATTGCAGGCACAGACAAAGTGAAGCCAGACCTGCCTGGCAAGTGCCATGTTCTTCATAAAGCCGTTCGTGTGTGTGTGTGTGTGTGTGTGTGTGTGTGTGTGTGCTTTCCCTTAAGAAATAAAATGTTGTTGTTGGGGAATTACTTAATTTGCTTTTCTAAACTCTTTAGTAGTTTAAGAATTAGAATTCTGTTAAGTAATTCACTACACACACACACACTTTGTGAAATAACAGATACTTGAGTTTTGATTCAAATTATAAATGGCAAAATATAAACATTAGCATGCACAGAGTTAAGGGATATTAGGGGTATCTTTTTGGGCATTGGAAAACAGGTCTTTAGAAAAATGTGAATATTGTTAACAAAATGAAGTTACAGACTTGGGAGTTCTGAAATATTACACACAGAGAACTGGCCTGGGATAATATGCTGTTAGAGAAAGAAAGGCCTTAGAAAGTAAATATTCTAAATCAGGGCTCTCCAACCTTGGGTCCCCAGATGTTCCTAGACTACAGCTCCCAGAATCCCTTGCCATTAGCCATGCTGGCTGGGTATGCTGGGAGCTGTAGGCCAGCAACATCTGGGGACCCAAGGTTGGAGAGGCCTGTTCTATATATAGCATCCATATGCTGTTCATTTTCAAAGATTCAATATAACTAGTACAAACAGTTTGGTCCTTTGATACTATGCAGCTAAGTCAAGTGGCTGTCAATGGTGTAAATTGCTCAACAAAAGCATATGGCACCATTAATATACTTTACAACTGAAAGAGCAATAATGTTGTTTTAAAACTTCCACTATTCATCCTGCAAGGAATAGGCTTTTAAAACTTTTTTTTGATAAAAATCACAACTGGAGCTTTTTCAGTTGGGGAGGGGAACAACACTTCCTTCTAACAATGTTTTATTGGATCAATTCAGACATTATGCCCAACCATGCTTTGAGCTACTAGCAGGTAGATCAGGTAAACCGGGGTTTAGAGCAGCTTGGCTGCTTTTGTTTTTCATCCTATCAGCACTCAGTTCACACCCATCTTTATGGTACAACAGCCTCAAAAGATAAAGTGATGGCTATAACTGTAGTTTGTCCAACTGTAGTTTGCCAACTGTCCTATGGTTAAATAAACCATAGTTATTTAAAATGTATAAACCACAACTTCATCTAAAATGAAACTGATTCCAGGGCAGTGTACATAAAACCCCCAATTATCAATATAATATTAAGACAATGATAAAGATCATATCCAAAAACTGAGAGGTGATAAAAATTATTCAACCAGCTAAAAACTAATAAATTCAAAATGACTGAGCAAATAAAAACTTTTTGACCTGGTGCAGAAAAGCATATAATATCAGTGCCAGTTGTACCTCTCTCGGGAGGGCATTCTAGAGCCAGGGTTCCAATACAGAAAATGCCTTCTTCTTTGTGAAGAAGGTACATAATGCACCTCTCCTACTAGTAGAATTTGGAGAAGGGATTCATCTGACAATATTAACACAGAGATAGGTTGTTATGAGAGGAGGCACCTGTTTAGGTATTTGGGTCCCAATCTGTTTAGGACTTTAAAGGTAAGCACCAACATCTTGAACTGGACTTGGAAGTAAATAGGAAGCTAACGTAGTTCTTTCAGAATTAGTCTAACATGGCTCCAACCAGATAACCCATTCAGAATTCTAGCCATCAAATTCTGCACTAGTTGAAGCTACCAAACCATCTTCAGGGACAGCTCTGCATATGACACTTTACAGAAATCCAACCTGGAGGTGACCAGGGAATGGATTAATGTAGCCAGACTGTCTCTATCCAGAAAAAGGCCACAGCTGATGAACAGGCCAAAGCTGGTAAAAGGAACTCTGAGCCACCAAGGCCACCTGTGTCTCTAGTGACAATGTTGGGATCAAGGTGCACCACCAAAGCTGCATACCTGTTCCTTCAGGAAGAGTGCAACCCCATCCAGAATAGTTAGCACAACCCATGGTTTACAAATCCATTTCAAACAATGGTTTCTGATTGTGGTTTGCCAGCTGATCGCAAACCATAGTTTGTGAATTTGGAATTCATGCCAAATCAGTTAACCTTTCGTTACCAGAACTTGACATGATATCTGAATCCAGTTTTCTTCAGCCCCCTGCACCGATGCTCTCCATTACAGCCAAAGAAACCCAATATGCATGGAGGGTAGGGCTATTAATGGCTACTAGCCATGATGGCTATAGATTACCTCCAGTATTAGAGGCGGTATGCCTCTCAATACCAGTCTCTGGGGAACACCAGCACTGATAGCATCTGGTTGGCCGCTGTGGGAACAGAATGCTGGACTAGATAGGCCTTTGGTCTGATTCAGCAGAGCTCTTACATTTTAGCACGATCAAGGGCACAACCTGCTACTACTTGGCAGTTTCTGCAATTATGCAATTCCCTTGGTTGAGTTACAGCCTTTTCTTAAAAAAAAAAAGAAAAAAAAGAAAAGAAAAAAAGAAGAAGTTAAAATCCAGCTAGTGGTCTAATAATTATGTATATTAAGTAGGGGAATCAAGTTATTTAAAATGTTTACTGATACATAATCTGTCTTTTAACCAATTAATTCAATTTGAAATAAATGTGTGCATTACCAAAAGCTTAATATCTGTCATTCAAGATATTGAAAGAAGTGAGCAACAGCAATTAGACAGAAGCCATCATTCATTATTAGAAGGAAAGAGCACCTTTTTTCTGTTACTACAACATATTAGAGCCAAAACAGTCTAAAATACAAAAAAGCATTGACTAAACTTTCCAACTGACTCATTAAAATTTGCCCTCACTTATTAAAGTAGGGACCATCAATTAATCGTCTAAAAGTGCAATCCTATACATGTTTACTCATGAATAAATCCCATTATGTTCAACAGGGCTTACTCCCTAGTAAGTGTGTTAAGGATTGCAGCCTAATTTTTTATGTACAGAGTAATGCTATGTGTATTTACTTGGGAGGAAGCTCCACCGGGTTCAATGGAGCTTATTCACAGGAAAGCCTGCTTAGGATGGCAGCCATAGCAGACTAATCTGAAGCTTACAAGCCCAGGTACTGGCAGCTATAAGAGATGGAAATAATTGCAGATCATCTACTAATACAAACTTTTACTCACTACTTCTAAAAACAACAACAACACAAGGTGGTTACAGTTAAGTTAGCAGGTTAAAAAAGAAGCAGATTGGAGGGGGAAACTACAGTACTGTTTTATTATATTCTCAGGATATCACAATTGAATTATGAACACCAAATTCAGCTTGACAAGATTGATGCTATTAACTTTGCATCAAGTTATAAAAAACCCATTGGCTAAGTTGGTACTCAAGCACTTTAATTTTAGAGAATTCACTTCAACAGGACACGCACAAAATGCAGAGCAAAATTTCTTCTAGATAAAAGTGGGCTTACAAAAGCTTTCTAGCTTACTCTTACCATATTTTTCTCCTTTCTTTTTCCTCCTTTGTTCAAGGGCACAGCACAAGTTAAAGTCACTGCAGAATTTATTATTCAAAATATTTTTACTTTTTATTTATTTAAAATTATTTCTAGGATGCCTTTAAGGGTAGAGCCCTTTATCTTGCCTTTCCACTCATCAGTGTCCAAAGCAGCTGGTGATCAATAAAAACAATACAATTGAAATAAAATCAAACTTTCAAAACTTTCACTTTTTAAAGCAACTGGAACAATCTACCAACTAACAAATCCTTGGTAGAACAGTTCTGTTTTAAGTTGGCATGCAGCAAATATTTCTAGAGAGAGTGGTGCCACCACAGAAAAAAGCCTGGTCTCTGAAGGCCGACAAATCTGGACTAGGACTTCAGAAAAGGATCTTACAAATTTAGTGTGGGCCACACATGCCACAATATGCAAGGCCTCCTAGCTGCAAGAACTGACTGGATCCAGCAGCATTCAACTGCAGACTACATCATTATCAAGAAGGAATTTTTACAACCGAATGGATTTAGACCATCAGAAGTCCAGACGGTTGCTAGATGAGTAAAATTAAGGCTGGCAGACGCTGGACAGTGTAAACTACACCAGCAATTTGGCTTCTTGAAATGCTGACCTGCCCAAAGAATGTCAAATTCTGCTTTTGTGCCACATAAAATGCATTTTACCTGATCAGTTTACAAGAGGACTAAAATACATGAAGCTAGTTCTATTTAGCTGGTTAATCTTCAGTATCATTAGAAAAACAACACGTAAAGGAAGCTTTAAAAAGGCCACTAGTTTAAGAAGGCAATTTTACACATACCAATCACAGATTATGGAGGTAAAGTGATCAACATAAACTTACTTCTTCCCAAAAGGCTAGTGGAGAAGATGCAGACAAGGAAGAAACGGAGTCCTTGTTGTAACAGATATGAGAGGATAAAAATGATCACTTTTTACCCACCATACTATCAGAAGGATCATTTGCAAACTAGCTAGATACTAGTATCTGGCAACAACCGGAGACTGGAAAGACGAGATTCTTCTGATACTCTCAAACTGTGTGTGTTATGAAAATCAAACATTCCCAGTAGTACCAAAAAAAGCATTTGCTATTAAATACAGCCAACAGAAGATCAGAGTGAAAACAGCAGCTCCGACCCACCGAGTGGCCTTGGGGAAAGTTACCATCACTCAACCTCATTTTGACTTGGCAGCAACTTTTGTTTGCTTTCCATCTAGTTTGTTTTCAAAGAGGCTGCAGAGTGGGTGGACAGTAGCATACAGCACATCCTTCTGCAACAGCAATAAACCAGCACCCACATTCTATGAGAAACAAGCAGCACAAGTGTCTGTTTTATTCATTCAGACTACAGCCAATTTGTCTTTTCCTTGGCAACCAGCAAGCTGGTTGAAAAGGAAATAAGGAAAGCCAGGAAGTCACAAAGAAATGCAAATGCTGCATAGGCATATCCAACAAGAAAAATAAATCTTCATATATAATATTCTCACATATGATCTTTTCCATCCTGCCCAATCTGCATATTTTACATAACAAGTCCCTATGTCAATGGAAATCAAGAGTGCTTAACTAGACAGGACTAATTATATATGTCACTTCACTAGGTTTTCCTCAAGGGAAGTATGACATGTTTGCAAAGCGCCCGGTCAGCTGCAACGTGGAATTTCATAAATATCAGAGAGGATGTGTGTCACAACCCAGCTAAAAAAAAAAAGTCATACCAATTTGTTCTAACCATTCTCCTGAAGACTCAAGTTGGGCCCCACAATTTCAAATGCAACCGCTGCAGATATGGTGAGCAAACAACAGGGCATGACTATTACGTCTTGCCCTGCTTGTGACCTTTCCTGGCATCTGGCTGGCAGATACAGGATTACGGTAAATGATATCTTAGTCCGATCCAAAGGGCAATTTTTAACATTCTTTCTTCATTTGTTTTGCATGCAACGGCCTATCAAATCCTATCTCCAAACAAAAGATGAATTTCCATTCCAAATTTAGTGTCATATTCAAAGAGACACAAAAACAAAAGCACCCCAATGGAGGAAGACATTATGGGATGGAGTATAGGCTAGAAGATATTCTGTATGCATATGGAGACAGAAAGATAAGGGAGCCCAGAAGAATAGGCACAGGTGAGTTCTCCCTTTCTCTAGCCTTGGTGGAAAATGGTTTGGCAAAGGATGGTATAAGGAGGATTTAGAAGAATCAAGTTAAAAAAAACCCCAAACAGCTGAAGGAAAGGAAAGTGGCTTAAATAAGCATAGAAATTTTGATAATGGGAGAAGAGAGACAGATATGGATTAGAGAAATAGATATTTCTGTCTTCCTTTTCTTTTCATTTGTTCCCTGTCATGACCTGTTTAAAAAAACAAAACAAAAAACTGGGCTACCAATTTAAATGTACAAGGAAAAGAGTACAAGGAAAAGAGGCAAGTCCCTGCCTGAAGGATTTTACAATCTAGATTGTTCTGGGACAGGGATGCTTTTATGAACTGCTATTACCTGCCCTGTTACCTTAGGATAAGGGGGACAAGTCAGAAATAGATTGGTTTTCAAATGTACTCAGTAAGATTATACAAGTGCAATCCTTGCTAGGTACAGATTCTTCATGCTACACACTCATTTGTTATACAGCAATACCTTGGATTACAAGTAACTTGGTTTGAGAGCGTTTTGCAAGACAAGCAAATTTTTAAATATTTATTTAATATTTTTTTACTTGATATACAAGCGACGTCTTGCAATACAAGTACTGTAGTATGGCTTAAATTAAAAATCTCTGTACAAATTTTTTTGGGGGGATTTCGTTTTGATATAAGAGTGTTTTGGATTACAAGCACGTTTCCGGAACAAATTATGCTCTCAATCCAAGGCATGACTGTATTCCAATTCACAGTGCATTTCCTCTGTGTAGCATTTGGTAAATGTTTGTAACCACACACACCAAAACTTACTCTGAAAGTCAGATCATGTGCAAGAGGCGAGGTATTGAAGTACTCAAAAATGGAGTCTTGGAAGTCTGAAAGTTTGAGACCTGGAAAAGGGAAAATACAATTGACTAAAATATATAATAATTCTGCTATTTTAAGTTATATGTTGTCTAAATTATTACCTGTATTAGTCCTGTATTTTTCTTCTAGCTTCGTCTTTAAAGCTTCAACTTCTTCCAAGAGTTCTTGATTTCTCGTTTCAGATTCCTTTAGTTTGCTAAATGGTGAAATGAAAACCTTGAAACATTTGGAATGTAAGAGAACAAAATACATTTCTATGCCTTTTGTTTTCTCTTCAGAGGTTCTTCCCAATCCCTTTCAACTTTAGCAGCTCTTCACCCCTATCATGGAGGATAAGGCTATCAATGGCTACTAGTCATGATGGCTATATATTTTACCTCCAGTATCAGAAGCAGTATGCTTCTCAATACCATTCTCTGGGGAACACAGATGGGAGGGTGCTGTTGCACTCATGTCTTGCTTCCGATTGGGAACTGAATGCTAGACTAGATCCAGCAAGGCTCTGCTGATTTTCTTATCTTCCAATTGTCTCAATGATACCCAGGCCTTCAGATTAATTATATTACAGAGTTGTAACTAGCTGAAGGTCTGCTCCTTTTATCAGAGGATATATAACCAAGTCCTCATTTACTCAAAAGGCTGCAATCCTGCATACTAATTTTAATCAGTAAGGCTAACATACAAATACATGCATATAGCATTCAGCTCATGAAAGTTATCTTCTCAAGGCCAATTAACCCTCTCCCATTCCTCCCACCCCCCCACCCCCAAATGACAAAAGGTTAACTAAATACCTCTAGCCTCAGGCTGCCTTGCTCTATTTATCTAGCATCATTGCATATTCAAATACCATTTCATGCAGCTTAGTTTCTTGGGTTACGTTATAAGGTGATACCACCCATGCTTTACATGCAGAAGGTCCCAGGTTCAACCCGTAGCATCTCCTATTACAAAAAAGGATCGGGCAGCACTCTGGGAGAGCTGCTGCCAGTCAGAGTAGACAGCTCGATGGGCTAGATGGACAAATAATCTGAGGCAGCTTTCTATGGTCCTGGACCATGTTAGTAATAAATAGTATGGTTCATTTTAAGTTGGGTTTAAAATTAATTTGATTGTACAAACTTCTTATATTGGTACAGAACTGTATTGTTTTATACTGTATGTTGCCTTGGGAAGCCTGCAGCCTTGAAAGGCAGCTAAGATATGCATTTAATAGCAACGACAACAAGAACATCAATGTGCTGTGTATGTTTTTCAAGTTTTCCACATTCAGAGGAGAAGTTCAGAGAACCCTTAGGTGGGATAGAAAGTTATACCTAAAGAAGTGTTAGTTATCAATGCAAATATTTTGGTCACTTCAGACAACAAACATGTTAATATAAATCAATCATTGTCAGATTGATTTATATTAACATGTTATCCAAAGTGATCAACATGTGATCACTCCAGTGCTTGAAAAAAATAGGGATGGGCTGAGTGACCCTTCCCCCATTCCTCTCCCCACCCCCTTAGCAGCAATGACAAAAGGCTAACTAAAAAGCTCTAGCCTCAGGCGGCCAGGAGCGGACTGGCTTGGCTCCAGTGGCTGGTGTACTACCTAGGGGTATCATTGGGAAGGAATCGCCATCTATCTTGTCACCCCTTACCCTATGTCTTTCACTAGCCAGAGCAGCAGCTACAGTGGGGGTAGGTGGTGATGGAGGAGATGGTATGAGATTTGGGGGACAGTGGGGGGAGACACAAGCAAGATGGGTGACCTGCTTCCCCCCATACCATGAGCATCTACAGGTCCCCCCCTTATATATGTTATACACGCGCATGAAGTTTGGTGCACACATAAATCCCTGATCTCTTAATCACAGTTAAGAGATGGGAAGCAGGCCATGGAATTACATGCTTCTTTCTCACAGCCCCTCCCATTCTTCCTGACCTTATGCCATTGCCAACAGCTTGAACCATGGTTAAGGATGATGTCTCTACAAGTGTTAACCATGCTTAATGCTTAGCCACTTTAAAGGTGCTGAGAGAAGAAGCAGGGAGAATTCATACTGGACGAAGAAGTCTCCCACAACTCTGCAGTCTGCTTTCCATGTTGGGTTATATCTGCACCAGACTCAGCCAGGATCTCAAGGGCTACATAAGTGCACTCAAGAACTTCGGCATGCCCAGAAGAACTTTTCTTTAACTTTTGTTCTTTGACCTAGATGGCACATCCCAAACTGTGTTTCAAACTTTCCTTAGTTTCAAAAGAAGTTTGCCATATGGCATGGGGGATTAGTATTCAAAAGTCCTTTGGGCACAGACTAGTTGTGTGGTTGTTTGAATCCAGGCCATTACACATAGCACTTTGGGTTACTTATTTGATTTCTTAGGCTCCCCAGAACATATTAATATTTTCAAACATTTCAAATCATGCATTAAAAACACAATTGCATTTTAAAATGGACTCTTCCAGAAAGCTGAATGTTGTATTCTACTCCTGCACTAGAAAAGAAATGGGAAAAAAGCTTTGAAACATTACCTTTCAAAGGACAGGTTGGCATCTTTAATTTTCCTTAATTCTTCCTGCACTAGCTGCTTGGCACGTATTTCAGCATCGAGAGCAGACTGCAATTCCAGCCTCGCTGACATATCCAACTTCTGACTACGCCTTACTTTCCAGAGCGGGTCCTATTGCAGTAAGCAGTTGTTAATACCACTAAAGAATTTATTACATGTTTAAATATTAAAGCTATTGAAAAGCTTCCCTTGAATTTATCATCATTAGTAAGGTGTGTGTGTGTGTGATCTTAAAAGAGGACTGTATTCAGAGAACAATTGTAATTAAATGCATTCCAACTTAACAACAACAAAAAATGTAGCAGACAGTGCATTCCTATACATCACTTCAGTGGGACTTACTCCCAGGTAGGAATAGAACTACAGCCTGAAAAACATAAACTGGGCAATGTTACCCTGAAAGCAAAAGTTGACCGAAAAAATCCCCAGAAGATGCACTAACCAGGATATCACCCTTGAGGGCCCCTGATGGGCTGAAACAAAGCCAGGATAAATCTTAAAAAGGAATTTGAGATGAAATTTACTTCAAAGCAGCGATTACTGAAGTGATAACTTGTCAAAATCCATTTCATTGCATAACTATCTGCTATCCTTTGTAAACAGACAAATAAACACTTTCCCATTCCTCCTCCTCCTCCTCCTCCTCTGCTGCTGCTGCTGCTACTACTACTACCATCATCATCAATCATCATCATCATCAATTCATTTCATTTTGATACTGCCCAATAGGCAAAGCTCTCTGGGCAGTTCACAACAATTCACAGAAACATGGACTACAAATACAATAAAATACAGCATATTTTCCCCCAATATACAAGATGTAAAAACAATTTAACAGCCAAAACAATTTCAGTACAAACTATATGTGTTAAGAACAGCTGACATAAATGCCCCATCTTGCCATTAAATACCCTTAAATGCCATTAAATGCCTGGGAGAAGAAGGCAGTCTGCCAGGCGGGCCTCAGTGGGAAGATTGTTCCATAATCAGGGGGCCACTACTGAGAAGGTCCTCTCCCCCTCTCCCTTGTTGCCACCTCGAAGCCTCCCTCGGAGATGGCACTCAGAAGAAGCCTCAGATGTTGATCTTAGTGTCCGGGTAGATTCAGGTCGGGAGAGGCGCTCTATCAGGCATTGCAGTCCCAGACGGTGTAAGGTTTTATAATTAAAACCAGCACCTTGAATCGGGCTCAGAAGCATACAGGCAGCCAATGCAAGCAAGCCAGAATTGGTGTTATATGTTCGGACCCTCTAGCTTTGATTTGCCACTTTTTCATATTCTAATCTTTTAATACAGGCTAGACTGTCATGCCGGAGGTTCCAGGCAGTAAATGAGGCAGTAAACAAAGGCCCTGTCCTAGGATCGTATTAGGAAGGAAACTAGTTTTGAGACTCACACTTAATGGGCAAAGGGAAGAACTGGTTAAGCCAACCCTTTTCCTGTGGAGGGCTGTTTCCTCCCCTATAGATAGCCAAGGCAAGACCCCATCCCCATCTGGGGCTTCTAAGTAGGGATATCATGCCAGATACCATGCCACTGGACCAGCTCTTGCTTTTCTTCTGGTATTAGTTGCACAACTTGCAATTACTCATTTTCATTCATCCAAATGTAAAGCACCTAGAGATTTTACTATAGTAATTGTTATATAAATACTACTACTAAGGTCAGGGCTCTCCAACCTTGGGTCCCCAGATGTTGCTGGCCTACAGCTCCCAGCATGGCTAATGGCAAGGGATTCTGGGAGCTGTAGTCCAGCAACATCTGGGGACCCAAGGTTGGAGAGCCCTGCTCTAGGTACAAAGACAGTATGTCATCTAATACCAGATGTCGGAAAGCAACAAAAGGAGATGACTACTGCCTCTACGCTCTGCTTGTAGGATTCCAATAGACATCTGGTTGGCCAATGTGGAAAACAGGATGCTGGACTAGATGGATTGCTGGTATGATCCAGTAAAGCCCTTGTGGTCTTATGGAGAGGGTGCTTTTCTGCCTTTCCCCTTTCAATAGAACTCATAGACAAGTGATAAATGAAACCCAAAATGAAGCATCAGAGGCACCTCAAATCTGAATGCTTTCCAATTAATTGATTGATTGATTAGATTTCTATGCTCACCAATGTTCTCGATCCCAGACTGGAGCTTCTCAAAGATTCAAGCTCTTCTGTCATCTTAGAGGCTAAAGCCTGAAGATAGCCACGTGCATCTTTTTCGTCACTCACCCTAGTGTGCAATCATGAAAGTCCTTTACATAGCTTGATACTTGCAAACCTTCATACACATTCAATAACATTTTATTACCAGTCCAAACATGTTCAAACCATAAAATGTTTTTCTTGCATGATGTCCCAGAATCAATCTAACCTGGTTAGCATGTAATGCCAATTCATGGGTTAAACAACCCATGAATTGGCAGGTCATTGGCAGGGTTGTGTGGAAGCGAGCAAGCACACTGCCTCCTGCCACTTGCCACTTCTGCTTTTGCATACGTTTTGCTAAACAACCCTGGAACATCACATTCCTGGGCTGTTAGTCATGACGTCCAAACCCAGCACTCTGGCTTGCTGAGAGTTAAACAACCCAGAGTTTAAAGCCAACAATAAACCATGGATTCAAACTCTGGGTTATTTAACCCTCAACAACCCAGAGTTGCTGGGTTTGGACGTCAAGACTGGGTTGTTTAGCAAAGTCTATTCAAAGTGGAAGTGGCGAATGCACGGGAAGCATGAGGCTCACTTGTTTGCGTTCAGCCCCAACAACCCATGGTTTAAACAACCCATGGGTGGTCGTTACGTGAGAACCAGGCCACTGTATCTATTAAGTGAAAACATGTATCTATTAACTGAAAACAGTTACCCCAATTCTGTGGACCTTTCCAGAATAATTTTTTTTAAAGCAGAATAAATGCAATTATCACTAATTTTATTGTGTGGGATCCAGACATCAACTTTCAACATTATTTCACTTATAATCTGCTTTCCACAGAGCAGCTTACATATGGATCACAGGCAGTCTCCCACTAAGGCAGCTTACAAAGCCAGATTTGCTAAGTTTCAACCACAGAATTGCAACACGTGATTTCAGACAATTCTGACATTTCCCCACATGGTAGTGCTTCTGTTGTGGAGATATTTACATTTTAACAATACTCGAGCTACATAGTTTGTTGCCAGGAAAAAGGGCAAGTTTTGAGCTAACCTGTGAATACCCTTTCCCTGTGCTTCTAGGGTGAAGAAGTCTTGTCTGGTGAGAGCGGCTTTTGCTTGACAGGAAGAGTCATGAAGACCACCACCAAAGGAAGGGGCTTCACCTGCACTTTCTAGACCAGTGTTCTCCAACCTTGGGTCCCCAGATGTTTTTGGCCTACAACTCCCAGCATGCCCCAGCCAGCTATGCTTGGGCATGCTGGGAGTTGTAGGCAAAAACATCTGGGGACCCAAGGTTGGAGAACACTGTTCTAGACCATATGATAACCTAGAAACGGCCTTAAGCAATTGTAAGACAATGTGCAGAGTCAAGCTGAGCCAAGACCCTCCTGTTTACCAGGCAGGGCCAGTGTGGGAGCTCAGGCGGAAATGATGATGTTCTTCTTCACATGACCCTGGTTGTCAACCAACGGAAGGAGCTATTCCCATCAGACAAGACTGCCCATCCTGGAACCACAGAAGAATATGATTGCCCTCCTCTCACTATTAAGATTGTGTGGAATTGGGTTATAGGAGCATTATGAACTACTGAAATGGGCTGTGTCATCATGGTGACAACCCCCTTCCCCTTATGTTCGTGTCATGATGCAATTAAAAAAAAAAATCTTTGAAGGTTTTACAGTGCCTCATGGTACAGGTCTGGCACAGGAACGTTCAGATAGACTTAAAAGAAAACCTGGATGAACAGCCAGGTTACAACCGTTTCAGTTCATATTAAGTAATCTATAACGTACGAACTAGACATCCTCACTTTATTGAAATCAGTTGAAAGCTCTTATAATGGTATTAAAAAAATCAGGAGAGACAGTACACATTCAATCAATATTTGTGGCTGTGTGTGATTTGTGAAGTGTATCATCTACAAGATGACACATTTCAGTTTTCTGGAACACTTGCTTCTGTTAATAAGGCTCCAGTGTATTTTTCAAAGGATCCTGGAATAGCACATACCACTGAATAATTTCTGCAATCTGAGCTTCCCAGTGGGCAACAGATTCCTTCTTAGCTGCCAAATCCTGAAGCTCATCCTCTAGCTGCCTGTTTTGTGATGTAAGTTTATCCACAAAAGAACAAAGCTGCAATGACAGAATTAGTAGTTTTCACAACTGTAATTTAATGCAATTTCCAGGCCTATGCAACCCCGCCCACCTTGCAACATTTCAGGTCATTTTCCAAGCAGCTGAATTAAGGAGAGCCCTGTGGGTGACAAAGTACATATACAAGCAGCACTTCTGAAAAAGAATCACTAAACAATTTCAGTTTTGATAATTGAAATTGAGGTTATTCACTCAGAATTCTAGTTTCCATTTGGGACAGTTAGAATAATGGCTCATTAACAGCCCCATCCTATGTGTGTGCCCGTAACCCTCCGAACTCGGTGGATTACGAGCATCCAATGGAAGGCGGGAGGAGCGTGGTGGATAGGATTGCCTCCGTGTTCCCTCAACCCTTCAAAACATTTAGACGGCCAATTTTTCCCCTCCCTGCAAGGAGGAGAGGCCGAGGCACCGCCTAGATTCCGCAGAGGATGGCAGTGTCTCGCTCCTCCCCTCCCTGTCATTGGGAATGCCCCACGACCGTCCGCACCAGCTCCCAACATGGTCTTCCATCTTCGGAGCCCAGCCATCACGGAAAAAACTGCAATGGCTGTGAGGACGCTCTGCAGGCGGAGTCCCCACTGCGACCTTGGAAGGTATTTCTGAGGTCAGAGCAGGGACTCTGACCTATCCTATGCCCCCCCCCCCCCAGACAAGGCTGGGAGACCATAGGATTGCACCCTAAAACTACTAAATAGTTTTAGTAAATACTAGTAGCCTTCCTTGAGTCTGATTTTGGGTGGGGACAGTAGAAGACTCTAAATAAATCTGAATATACATACAATGGCTGGTTCGCATGTAATGATAAGCCTGATCACTCCTGTTTGCTTAACATGATTTGCAAACTGGGAACTCTTGCTTGTCTATCCCGGCAACAAGCCAGAGTAATAAGTAGTTATACTGCCAAATTTCATAATTAGTCAGCTCATTGGTCAAAACTTGTGGGCTTGTAATGCTCACCTTTGTAGCAAGCTTGGTTTGCTGCCTTACAAATTAGTTATTTATTTCAGAATAGATTGAGCACTTTGGAGCATGCGCTGTCTGCATCTAAATTACAGCATTTCTGCTCATGTGCTGAGTTTTCTGGATTAACATCCTTAACACCAGCCTGGGTCCCCCAGCAAGGCATCTGCCTTGAATCTTCTGCCTTCAGCGCCATTGCTCTGGCTCCATGGTGAGGACTTGTCTGGGCCATTTGTCTCTCCTCCATACTGAACTGACCAGCAATGGCAAGGAAACATTACGTAGAAAGGCCACATGAAAACTATCAATCAGGAAGGGGTACATAACATTGTGATGTACTACGCGATTCCAAATTACAGCTCCCAAGACGCAGTTTGATATTGTGCATGCGCAAAAAATTGTATACACAGAACAAGATTTCAAATTAAAGGAGAACTATTGTCTAAGGTTACACAAATGAAATTGTTACCTTCCAAGGAAATAACAAACTCATTTGGGATAAGTTTGGCCATCACTTGCCATAAGCCATGATTTGTTGTTGGCTTATGACTCTGGGGAGAGACAAGGCAGAGTTCTCAGTTTGTACACCATGGTAAACATACCATGGATGGAAGGCTCATGGCTTGCTCAGCTGCTCCCGCTTGCAGCAGAAACTCTCACTTATTGTTACATGAGAAACAGGCCGACATCTGATGAAATAGTACCTCTACTTCATCTCAAGTTATGTAAATTACCTTCTCATTTTCACTTGTAATTTTTTTGTTATCTTCAAAGAGCATGGTTCTCTCTCGCTCATATTTCTCTTTCAGAGTTCCCACTGCTTCCTCCATCTCACTGTGTCTATAAGTGAAATAAGATCACGTAAATGCCATTTCACAGAAGTACAGACTATTGTTACCTTTTGAGAGTTGGGTGCATAACTTTAACTTAAGTTTTTGGATTCCACATACTTTTTAGAGAAGTTATTAAAAAAATACAACTTCCAAGAAAGCAGGTGCACATAGAACTTACTTCTCTCGTTTTGCCTTATCCAATTTATCTTTTAACACCATGATCTCCTTCTGCAGCGCTAGCTGATGGCTTTCTAAATCATGCACTTCCTTTTTTACATTTTTGACTTCCAAGACATGGGATGCTTCTCGCCTGACCAGCTCCTCTTCATAAAACAAGATTTTCTTCTCAAGCTCTGACTTCATTTTGGCCAGCTCTTGCTGATGCTCCTGCATGGCCATTCCTGCAGCACGCCCTCCCTGTTTTACCTGTAAAAGATAAGAAATGGACAGAAAAGAGCAATAGAACACCACAAGTCAGCAAGGCTTGGAGCTTCCCACCTATCTTGAAAACATATTGTTGGAATGTCAAATACATGCAACTGACTACAAATGTAACACATGTGCTGCAGCACCAATTCTGGACTCTTTCAGTAGAAGTCGTATAAAGCTGAGCTGGATATGTACATTCAGCATTCTGACAAGCTGTTTTTAAGAGGCGGATGGGATGCAACAGTAACATGGGATATACTGGAGGCCTGGATTTCTAGCTTTTGTAAAGTAAAACTTTTCTCATATGGTTTATGTGTTTTAAAATACGGTCACCTTTAATGCTTCCAGTTCATTTTCCAACTGCTTAGAGAAAATCTCACTGTGATCTCGAAGCTTGCGCTCTTTTGACGCTTCTGCTACTGCATCTTCCAGTTGAGCTTCTAGCTATAAAAAGAAAAATAGATCCGGTTATTGAACCAGCTATAGCTCAGCCATTATTATTTTTTATCTTTAGAGCATCTACAAGAATTAGGTGCTGCACTAAAATGGCGGCGGGGGGGAGACAGACATAGACTCATAGGGGATGGAGAGTGGACAATAAAAGCAAATCAGCAAGATCAGATATCCTCATTTTAGTCCCAACCCCAGTAGATTCTGGAATTCTCAAAAGAATAATTATGCTTCTTTATGGATCATCCTCACTCTTGTTTCCCCTACTATGACTTAACCATCTCACTGAGGTCTAGACAAGAATATTTTTGTAGCCAACTGATGTCCCAACTAAGAGTCAGTTATTTTTAAAAAGTAAATGCAGGATTTAAGGCCAACAAGATGGATTTGGTATCAAGGAAACATCAGTATCAGAAAAGAAAAAAGGACGGTAACAATTCTGACAGACCAAA
Source organism: Shinisaurus crocodilurus (assembly GCA_021292165.1). Classification (NCBI taxonomy): domain Eukaryota; kingdom Metazoa; phylum Chordata; class Lepidosauria; order Squamata; family Shinisauridae; genus Shinisaurus; species Shinisaurus crocodilurus. The sequence goes on from CM037876.1 coordinate 295,493,705, forward strand.
GTTGGTGCTTTTGGTTCTCTCTTGCTTGCTTTCTCTCCTTAAGAAACAGAAAGGGGTGGGGGTAGGAATGCAAATAGAAAGGCTGTGAAGGTCCAAACTGTGGTGCAAAAAGTGCCACTGTGATTGCAGAAACTACAGTGGATTTTATCCATGAAACAGCTGGCTCACACATTACATTTCTCCAAAAAACCTCAGAGAGCAGAGGTGGTTCGGAAGGACTGCACAAAAATAAAACAGCTGCTTCCATGTGTGAACCAAGACACAGCAACTAGTTCAAGCATCAATAGCAGCTGAAAGCCATTATTCTCAAGTACCCTGCCGAGCTACCTCTTTTCTCGCTTTCTCAGATTTACGAATTTCCTGTCTCATGGAGTCAATTTTCTGCATGATCACTTCCACTTCTTCCTCTTTGTCACGGAGCTGTCGAGAGAGTTTCTGCTTGTGAGAGCGCAAGTCTGCCATCCTCTCATTCAACTCAGAGAACTCCTGCATTGCTAGTTTTTTTTGTTGATGGGCATCCTTTAGTTCTTTGGACTGTGCCTTTAATCTTTCAGATGCTTCAATGAGTTGCTGGTGAAGAGAAAGGCCAAACAAGTTTTTAGAGATACACTCTGAGCACTAAGTTAAATCTTATTCAACACCAAATAGCAGTTTAGCTAAGTGTACAGACACACATTACAATCACATCCTGGCAATATATGGGCTGAGCTTTTGCGCATCCCCATCTTCAACATGATGATGAGCATTTTGATAGAACATAAATAGTAGTAATGACATATCACCACCTTGATATCTAGATATATTGTATGCTGATCTTACTTCTCATTCCTTTCTTTCATCTGTTTCCCATTTCCTTCTTTTCTATCTCTCATCTCTCTTAAGCCACTGTTCCAAGTATCAGCCTGTTTATTTATTTTATTTATTTATTTGTTGTATTTATGAATCGCCCATCTGGCCGGCAAACCGGCCACTGTTAATTCTTTCCTGTTTCCTCATCTTTCCTTCATTCTTGCTCTTCCTTTTCTCCCCAAACCCAATTTCCATTCTTTCCTCCTCCCCGTCACTTTCCTTTCTCTTCCTGATGCAATCACATACACCCTTCTTAAAACGATAAGAACCAGGAAATATCCCTCCCCCCTGTACTGCTGCTGGTTTGCACTGTTCACCTGCATTTGGTGGAGATCCTATCCAATCTCAGGAACAAAAAGTGGTCATAAACTGCTTTAATTCCTGGAAGCAGGACAATTACTCCCATAAGCCAAGGGACAAGAAAGGGCTAAACACCACAGGGCACAAGAACTGATTACTGCCAGTGATTACCCTCTCTCTCCAGAATACACCAGGAACTCGAACAGCCCTTTAGCAACTCCCTCCTCCCTCACAGGGAAAAAGGACTGGGAATAGCTTGGGGCAGCTGCTCTCACAGCCTATTCCATCAGCCATTTTGGTGCTGCCCCTAGGCTCTGCAGTGGGGCAGACAGGAATGCTGCTCTCTTTTCTGAGGCCCAATTATAAAGGAGGCAGAGGTGGCTAATTTGTGTGCATGTTACCATTAATTATCTAATACAGTTTTTGCCTATGTGGAAAAGGAAGTACGCATGTAAAAATATCATGTGAAAGTCTGCATGCAGGATGCACGTTCAACAGAATCCTCTGTCCAAATCCTCAACTCTAGAACTGTCATTTACAGGGGAAGAAAACAGTGGGGGAAGTGGTAGAAGCTTGGTGAATATGTAAGCAGCGTTGTTGTGTGCAGCTAGCAATACCTATGGCTTTGCTACGTGGACTATTTGAGTTTGCATGTATTAGCAGCTTCCCCATTAGGAGAAAGAACCGGATGAGTGGAACAGGCCAATAGCTTGTGTACTACCAAATCAAACATGGAGTAGTGGATGGAGGAGTGCTGGATTTGAACCAGGAGGACTTCAGTTCTGGTTGCTTTTTACTCTGCCGTGAAGCTTGCTGACTTGGACACCTCACTAATTCTCCAGCTAATCTACCTCAAGAGTTGTTATAATGTTAAAATGAGATAATATCATGTATGCTGCCCTGAGCTCCATGGAGGAAGGACATGGTACAAGTATGACAGACAACTTCTTACTGGGTTGTATCCAACAGTGTCATTCCACTGACAGAACTGCTTTTGTCAGCAGACCTGCGAGTGGGGCAATTCCCCTCCCACCACACACCTGCACAAACTGCTCCAGAGGATTGGGAAACTTCACAGAGCAGATTTTTGGGTGGCACTGAGGGCTGCAGCAGGGAGGAGAGAGGGATAAAGTCCCGCTGCACGAATGGATGTCAGCTAGCATGACATTGGATTGAACCCTTTGTAATATCCGTTCCCATACTGTATGACATGGTTGGCCATACCATCTGTGTTTTACAGCTAGGCAACACATGCTTTGTTGTCATGAAGCATTTTCTACACTTAATACCTTATGAAGGTCTTCCTTCTCTTGCCTTAGTATCCTGCATTGCTTTTCAAGGCCTTTTAACTTGTGAGTGGAGTCTTCGTGTTCCTGCCGCAGTGTTACTGCATCTTCAAGCTGCCGCTCTAGCCTATTCGAATCTATAAAGTTAAAAAGTGTGTTCTTTCATAGTGTTTTCACACATCACATACAAATCTGACATTTTTTTCTCTGTTACAAAGAGCAATTTAAGCTGGACAGCCCAGAGTGAACTCGATCATCCTTTCCTCTTACACCAACACACATTCGGTGAAGCCCCATTATCACAGCTCTGTTTACACTGTGGCTAAAAACAAAACAAAATCCATATTCTGCCTCTGGGTAACGCAGATTCCAGTACCAAAGAAATGTGGATTCTGAAAGCAGAAGAAATTATGCATGTAAGCATTTTTGCCAGCTGCTTCTTTCACAACACTGATTCTGCTTCCAATATCCATGTTTTCAAAGACTGTAATCCAGGTATGCCAACTAGGATTTTTGTTTTTATAGTTTCTGTTTGAACAGCAGACAGCAGCATATCATCAAACTGTTTTTGAAAGTCCCCTTACTTTACAAAGCAGTTCATGATGTGGCTTAGGAAACTGCTGTTTAAGAGACAAAAGTCCAAAGCAACTTTATGCATGCAGAGCTAATTGTGCAGTTCTTTGGATTCCCACTGAAGCATATGGAATGTTTTTGGTAAGGAAGAGGAAGGACAGACATTAGGGTTAGGGCCAGAAGAGTTGTATGGGCCAAATAAAAGAACAGAGGTCACAGGAAGGAGCAAGAACCTAGGCTAGCCAGTGTAGCTCCTAACCTCTATCAACAGAGGCATTTCACCAAACATTGCTTGCTTATTTTCAGGTTTTCATGCTAACACGTGAAAGGGCTAAAAAGTTTTAAAGGAAAAAAGGATTAGAGAGAGAAAACTGACAGGAAACATTTTGTACTTTCTGGCATAATTTATTTTATCCAGTAGAGGGTGGATAGCTTTGGCATAAGCAGAAGCCCACTGGATTGCCCCCTCTGGAAAATCTGTATTTCCCAATTTAAGCTGTTGCCTGGAATAAACATGCAGAAATGGGCTACATAATTTTACTTTGGTCTGAATTTTTTCCCCTTAAAACATTCTGTGTTCTAGATCTTCAATAAGTAAAACTAAAAGTTTTATTATTAAAACAAAACGTATACATTTATACTTCATCTGCCAGCAGTTATACATTCAGATCATTGTTGATCGGCCAAATTTGGGGAAACAATCAGATTTGTTCCAAAATTTACAACAGTAGTCGTTGTAACACAACTGAATACAAATGAGTAAGAAAATGTTGGGTTCCACCCTCCCCCCCAAAGCTGAACAAAAATTCCCATGCAGTCAAATGTCTCTTCAAAAAAAATAGAGAAACAAGATTACAAGTCATACAAGTGCTTGCTTAGCAAGAGCCACTCTGTTAGTTTCCAAATATTGTGATATAGCTTATCTGAAAGCAGTCACTTCATGCAGGAGATTGTGTAGCAAATAGCTACTCCAAGGACAGGTTTCTATTGTTGTGCCCCACACCCGCCAACACTGCGTGCGCACGCGCACACACACACGCACACTTTGGAACCAGCACCATAAAAACTGAAAGGTGTCTTTTCTTAGAGTTGTTTTGTGTAGTGTAGTGTCTAAGAGACAGCAACAGCTCAGAAAGCCCCTAATTCAAATCTCGTCTCTGCTCACTAGAGGGTGGTGGTGGTCTGAGATAAGCCACTACATCTCTCAACCTCTTGTCCGTATTATGCGGATAATATTGCTAGCCATGCATCGAACATTATACATGCTAAGTATTACTGGAGCGAGATAAAGATATAGTGGCAAAATCTGGGGAGGATTAATAATGATTTGGGACCTCAAAAATATTACTGCTGAAATTCCAAGTTCTCACTGCTTAGATAAATTACTGCTGCTGCTTGCTGCTCTCTAGGAAGATCAGGTATGTAGGAAGAACAGATATTTTCTTCTCTGTGGGAGCGCCAGTGCACCGTAGCGGTTAAGAGTGTAGGACCGGGACTCAGGCGATCCAGGTTCTAGTCCCCACTCAGCCATGAAACTCACTGGGTGACAATGGGCCAGTCGCTGACTCTCAGTCTAACCTACCTCACAGGTTGTTGTGAGGATAAAATGGAGAGGAGGAGGAGGATTATGTAAGCCACCTTGGGTTCCTTGCAGGAAAAAAGGTGGGATATAAGTATAATAAATAATTTTTAAGGCACAGCAATATCCAGGGCATTCTTCCCTGATGCCTTCCAGATGTTTTGGACTGCAACTCTCATCAGCCCTAGCCAGCACGGGCAATGGTTGGAAATGCTGGGAGTTGTAGTCCAAAGCACATGGAGGGCACCAGGTTGGGGAAGGCTAATCTGGGACACATTGAACCATACACCAGAAGGAGCTATGGTGTAGGACCTCTGGTGCAAACAATACTCTTGGTTGCTGCTGCACAAAGAGCAGTAGCTGGCCAGAGCCACATGCCTCCAATTCTCTCTTCTTCCATCAGATGAATTCAACAGCTTGATGTGACTGACTATTCTCAGCTGCAGCACCAAAACCAAGGATTAGCTGCTTGGCCTGCAGCCCTGACTAAACCACTGAGCAAACTGATACCCAACTTTTCATCTATCATTTTTAAAATATGCCTAAATTATGGCATGCTGAAAACATTACATAATTTAACATCATTTTAATGTGTCAATATATTACGCGACCTTCGCTCATTTTGTGTCCCTGTCCAGTTTGCACCTGGTGCAGGTTCTCCTAATGCCCTACCCTAGTTATCCTACCAAGGAGAATTCAGAAGCAAGGGGCTCCATGTCTGAAACAAGGAGCTTGAGATGCGCACTGGAGGTATCTAATTAACAGGGCTGCAAAAGGGAGCCACCAGTTGTTAAGGTGCAACATATATGGAGATCATTAATACTTTAGCCTAAACTTGAGGCTTCTCCGCATAATAAATGGATGCAGGCCAACATAAAACATCTGGCTTCTCACAATCCTTCCTATCTTATTTCACAGGAAAGTGAAATATGGCACAGTTTAATTTTTTTCTTAATTAATGATACTTGCACCAGGCCCCATAGATAAAGACTGCCACTCCCTGAACGGGGAAGAAAACAAGATTAGGAGAAGAGAATATCCTGGGGTTTTAATGGAAAGTGCAGAAGTTAAAAGAATTATCAAACTGAACCTGTACTAGTTGCCTGCATTCTTGGATTCCTGGTGAGATTAATTTGCTATCAAGTTGAGGAAGCTTTAGAAGACAGATAAGCTTTTGTTCAAAAATCTAAATGTCAGTTAACATTGCACCTGCCACAACTCTCCAATACGATATCAGAATGCAATTTCCTATACATTTACACAATGTACTGCCTTGGTATCCACACAAAAGCTCTAGCAGTGAAATGAACAAGGCTCACCTCTAAAAGCATGTTACAAAGATTAAGGCTTTACCACTAGAATTATTCTATACTTCTTCCAGGACCAGGATGAAGTCTATTAAAATATGCCACACACATACCTGCTATTTTGTTTTTCAAGCGCTCGATTTCCTCATTTAATTTTTTTATTTCTTTATCCCGATTTGTGTTCGCTGTTATGCGAGCAGAACCGTGAAGGGACTGAACAGCCTGGGTGGATTCTTAAATTGAACGAAAAACACAAGGTTTAGCCAAAGTTAACATATTCTACTGCTCCATCACATGCAACATCAGAGGGTAGTGAGAAAGAGAGAGAGCATACCTTGCAACTTCCTGCTCAGTTCCAGCTTTTCTTGCTCCAGTCTTCGTATTCTCCTTTCATATGCTTCGATTTGCAAGCTGTTTTCCAAATCACGCTGAACATCCTCATCTTTAGTTATACCACTGGATTGCGTTGCACTCTTTAGTGTGCCTCTATCAGAAAAAGAGCTGAAACCCCAAAACATCAGAAAACACATTTTAATCAACTTGTTCAATCCTAAACAGCAGTTTCCTGTGGGAAAGTCAATAGAACCAGAAGGTTGAGAATAATAACTGCTAAAATCATATAATAGAGATTCTGACCTATTACTGCTACAGTACTGTCTGGCAAGTAAAATGGCAGCAACAAGCTGCAATCTGCTTTATCTTACTCCAGCCTGCACAGGCAAGCTTATCAGGGAGGAAGCAGCGGTAGCAACTTCTAATTCAGTGGGGACTGAGAGTGGAACAATGCCACAGCTTTCACTTCCATTTCTCCTTTGGGTTTTTAAAGAGTATGGAGAATATGGAGCATTTTCCAGGGTCAGTCTTGGATGTGGGAGAGACCATCACTCAATGGTAGAGCAAACCCTCTTCATCAAAAGGTCTCAGGTTCAACTCCCAGGATCTCTAATTAAAAGGGTATCAGGGCTGGGAAAGGCCTCTGCCCCAAACCCTGGAATGCCACTGCGTCAAAATAGAGAATGTTGATCTACATAGAGAGTACGGGGCTAGACACAGAGTGATATGACTGTCATTCAGCTTGAAAAGGTCATGTGCACCAATGACAGCAGCCTGCCAATGCCTTTCACCACTTTATACTCCTTTTGGCTGGCAAGAAAACATGCATTCTCCTTAACTACTGCTTTCATTATAGCTTCCTTAAAATATTCTATATGGCAACCAGCTACATGAAGAGTGAATCTATCTCCTCCCCTTCATTACAGCGAGTGTGATGTAGTGGAGAGAATGTTAGACCCAGGAGAATGGGTTTAAATTCCCGCTCAGCCATGAAGCTCACTGGGTAGCCTTGGGCCAGTCATTTACCCTCAGCCCAGTCTCTCACACCCAGTTGTTGTCAGGTTAAATTGTGTGGAAGTATACCATGTACGCTGTCCTGAGCTCCACGGATGACAGGCAGGTCAACAACATAAGAGATAATAAAATAAGGTGAAAAATAAAAAATGACACTTGGAAATCTAGGTAAGCTGTGTGATAATGCTCAACTAACCTTGAGGCTGGAGCCTACAGAAGATGGGTTCTCTTTGTGGCTGGAACTACGAATTGGGGGCATTCTTTAGGCAGTCACCTTAGATAAGTTGTCAAATGTTTACATCCTATTGTTTAACTCCCTTTGGCCTCAGTTCCAACTTACAGAGCAATCGTATGGGGGTGGGGAGAATCGATGGCGGAGGAACCCCCCACTTCCTAAGCCCTGCCAACTTGTGCCAGCCAGGAAGCAATAGGGATCTTTTCCCTCCTGTTCTGTTTGTCCCTTTCCCATGCTACCATTGGCAAAATACTGTCAGCGGTATATAAGAACATAAGAAGAGCCATGCTGGATCAGACCAAGAGCCCATCTCATCCAGCATTCTGTTCACACAGTGGCCAACCAGCTGCCCACGGGATCCCACAAGCAGGGCTTGAGTGCAAAAGCACCCTCCTGCCCATGTAGCCCAGCAACTGGGGTACATAGGCATACTGACTCTGATTCTAGAGGTAGCATACAGCCATCAGGACTAGTAGCCATTGATAGCCTTCTCCTCCATGAATTTTCCAATCCCCTTTCAAAGCCCTCCAAATTGGTGGTCAACACTACATCTTATGGAAGTGAGTTCCATAGTTTACCCATGTGCTGTGTGAAGGTGGACTTCCTTTTATCTGTCCTGTCAGGACAGATAAATATATCTACCTGGGTGGTGTACCGCATGCTCCTCCAGGGGTGGGGGTGGAGTGGAAGAGCTGCCCCACTGGCAGAGCAGCACTTCTGCGGCATCCTACAGCCCGGAGGCCAAATAATGGAGTTGCACCACTGAATGAAACTTAAATATGTATAACTGCATTTGTGCATATTTACCCTGTTACCATGTCTCTCCCCTTCATTTTCCCACTATTTGACTGCAGATTGCAAGATCCTTGGGCAAAAGGCCTCTCTCTTTTTGCTCATATCACTCTGTAAAACACTAGCTATATAAATAAATTATAAGAAGATGCAAAGACAAACACAGGAACTCAAACACTGTGAGCATTTCTTGAATAGAAAGGCAAATGTAAAAAATTTGGAAAGTGGCATTTTTGCATAGTGCTGTGCCCTGACAACTTTTTCACCAACCTTTCAGTTGTGTAGGTAAAGCCAACAAAAGGTAAATGCAATCCAGAAAAGCCAGTGTGAGAACCAGGTGGTATCATTTCCTACACAAAACGGAACAGAAGATGAAAACTAAGTAAAATCTGGAACAGGGTGGACTGATGAATCAAAGAACAAAGGGCAATTTAAATTTATTTCAGAGATTTTTAAACCTGACTTTCAGAGTGTACTGCCCTCGCAAGGTGGCTTACGAAACTCTAAATCCTTGATTTAAATCAAGTTTCCAACTGATACTTCTAAAATATTTCCTAAACAATGGTACAAATATAATCATTAATCCATGTTTATTTACAATGAAACATAGTATTATTTACACTGCTTCGTTCTTACAACCAGGCCTTGCACACCTTTGTTGCATTGTACACATTTTCCTTTTTTACTTAAAGGGAATGTCTTTAAAATAGTCCCATAAAGGGTCTTTCTTACGACCAACACCTGTGACTTTAAAAGTATAGGAATATTGGAAACTGCACACTGGACAATTTTGTCTTCTATTCTTCTTCCCAAGATTTCTCCTTTCTGCTTCACCAACTTGGCCCAGCATCATCCTCACAAAAACAAAGCAGCAAGCAAAAAATGAAACGCCCATGACTGAGGTAGAAGTAATATCAGATAGATACTGGACAGACAAGAGCACTTTATATTCATCAGGTGAAGATGAAATGCCTATGTTTCATAGGTACAGTGATAATATTCATATTTGAGAAATGATCAAATTAGTTCATTTACATAGAAAGGCCTCCTTTAAATCAATGGGCAGAATCCAATACTGCCGCAGCACCTCCACTAGTTCTGTTGTGCCTGCAGGACCAACCACCAGCACAATAGGAACTAGTGCTTCCTAAAGCAACCCTGGAAATGAGCAGAAACTGTCGAATAATTAAGTCACAGTAAAACCGGAAGCATGGGGTCACAATTTCCCATACATTACACCTGTCGAAAGAGCATGGCACTTGGCTTTGTCTGCTCTGTCTTTTGGACATGCTAGCTTCTAACATGCTTGTGTGCCTAAAGGACAGAAGGTCACAGCCATACTAGAAACTCAGTGTAATAAAATGATGGAAGATAGCAACTTACTTTTATTATATATATTTACAGCGAAAGAACTGTGCTTGCTGAAATGTTCTAGAAAAAACAATAAATCCAAAGGTATTTCTACAAAGCAGTAAGCACAAAATGGCTACATGTCTGTTACATAGTTTGAACACCCAGGGCCTGGATGTCAGTATAACAAACAGAGTGCTGGAATTTTTTTTTATTTTTAGAAGTATCCCTAATGCTGCCACTAGAACCACTCCACATTCTATAGAAGAAAATGGTAGAGATCCATTTATTACAGTAGCTCAAGCTTTTGCTGACTATTAATAAAGATGACCCCCAAATTAGACTGGGAAAATTAAGAGAATTTGAACCCTATTTCCCAATTTTTGAATAACTTTAACCAGATATGCCCTTTTTTCACATTACCCCCGGGTACAAGGTATGTATGACTAAAAGGGGAGCAGGGATGCACCACTGGCCCTGCCCTTCGATAGCCGTGTATTCAATGCAGCCTTCCAGGGAGAGCAGGACTAGTGATACGTGGTGACAGGGAACAGCCCCTTTGTCCAAATACATGCTAAAAAGCACGTGAAAGGGGTTATATTTATAGAAATGCTATTTACCAAGATGAATCGTGCAGATTTATTCACTTAAACTGGGAACATCTCATGCGTTAACTTTATACCAGTGGTTTCCAAACTGTATTCCAGGGAATCTCAGAAGTTTCTCAATGAAAATAACAGTAATAGCAGACAAGCTTCTCTGAAAGACTTTCTGATCATCCCCTAAAAGGTGCAGCTACAGGGCAGTGACGAATGCGTTCTCAGGGGCACTCAGTTCATGTTATGCAAAGGTGAGGCCCAACAGAATTAACATACACCTTAGGGCAGTGTTCTCCAACCTTGGGTCCCCAGATGTTTTTGGCCTACAACTCCCAGCATCCCCCAGCCAGCACTGCCTTGGGGAAACTGAGTGCGTGCACTCTAGATCTCTTCACAGAAAATCCCCGCGACACAGAGTTCCGTGATGGAGAAGTCAACATGGAAAGGTTTAGCTTAAAGGATCAAGTTTCAAAACCACTGCTTTGTACAACAGAGAAGAAAATAAAGAATCACTCACAGGATTTCTTAATACATCATCATCTACATCAAAGTTTGATGTATCTGAAGGACTGCTAACTTCTGGAATATAAGGTGCTTCTAAATTTCGGATATTATCCCAACTGAGTCCTTCAAAAAATGCATGTGACTTGAAATCCTCTATTCCATTCTGCCCCAGACGACGTTCCCTGCTGCAGATAAGCCGCTGGATTAGGTCTTTTGCTTCTTCCGACACATCAGTAACATGGGATGGAAACTGGAATCTCTCCTAAACAAAACACAAAAAGAAATCTGAAACAAATATTTTCTTTTCTATAATTAGAAAATGCTACGAAAATATATTAAATGGGTTTATTTTAAGTTAGAATGCAATGGAAACTAAGTTGTAGCAACAAATTGTGTCCAGGCTTGGTAGTCAACAATTATTTCTATTAGCCAGTTGGAATACAGTAAAAGTGCACCTGAGCATATGCAGAGTGCATTTCCACTGAGCACGCACAACCTGCTCCACCCCTCCTTTCCCACACAGCGTTATGGAGAAGGGCTTACAGAACAGACAGCTAAGTCTGAGTCCCTGCATACCTCTCTTTAGAATTAAACAGTGCCTCCACCACCCAGGCAAGGATTCCATACATCAGGGGTGGGCAGACTTCAGGCTTGAGAGATCTGCTTTGTGTTTCAAGTCGAACCCAGAGATGCACCAAGCAGAGCAAGACCCAAAATGGTGGTAGCGAGGGTGAAGCCAATTGCCTACTGAAAGTCATATACTGGGATAGAATCGCAAGTACAAATCTTGGCTACTACAGAATAAGGGATGCTAACATCAAACCACCACTTCAATGGTCAGCAGACCTGGACAAAGACCGGATCGAAGACAATCAATTAATACTCATATTTTACATGTAAGGAACATGGAGGCTGGGAGATAAGCCAGCCACTGAGTCAAGGGCAGAAAATTCTTGTTTCAATTGCAATTTTCGAGGGACAGCAAGTTGTGTCAGCATTCATAAGTATGAAGTCTCATTTTAGAGTTAAGGAACACTGAGGCTCTGAGATATATAACTTTCCCAGGTAAGTAATTATGCATAGGATTGCCTACAAGCACATTCTTAGCTCTGCCACTCCAGTAAGGAAAGCAGACCAACAGCTTGATTTTATGCATTTTTACTCAGTTACTCAAGTGAAGAGAAAGAAAATGACAACAACGACAAATGACTGCAAAGAGAGATGGGTTAGCAAAGGTAGGAGATCCTGAGGGACGGAAGCACACACAAGATGAATGGGGAGAATGAGCAGTAATGGAGAGGAGGGCGGGTGGGAGACCGCATCAGAGGGACCAGCATACGCCGAACATTTCACAGATGAGGACACCACTGTGCATGAGAACCTATGTGGAACAGAGACAGATCTAGAGAAGGGAGCCAGATGAGGGAGAGAGGCTGGGCACCTCCAGCAGAGTGCCTTTTGATAGGAAACTGCAAACTGCTCCTTCCCATCCCAACCCTTAAAATCAAGGAGTGGTGTGCCACCGAAAATGTGCAGAGTGCCTTTCCTTCCAAATAATAATTACTTCGCAACTGCAGACAGGGAGGTAACTGAAATATTTTCTCAGTGAGAGATAGAGGCTGGGGCTGAAGAGGTTTTTTTAGTAGCTGCTGCTGAATTCCAGGAGCAGCGCAATGCCAGGACAAGGGAGCAAGAGACACTGTGGGGCGGGGGGGGGGGAGAGAAGCTTTGCACAGGGACTGGGGGGAAGGAGAGAACTTAAAGACAATATTGAGCACCGAAAGAGAGAGACTGAACATGGTGTGGCCATGCCTCCCCTGCTCACCAATATTTGATTATTTTATACTTGCCATGCTTCAAATAAGGATGGGTGCAATGGCCTGAACAAACAAGTCTTGCAGAAATGGTGGACCAAGTATATTCCTAGTATATCACAGCAAAGGTCTGACAAGACTACAGGCAGCCTTACTGAACATTTGTCACTGAATTGGTGTCTTGTAAAAGAAAGGTATGTTTTAAACTCCCTTTTGGCAACGCCTCACCCCACCCCACCCCCCAAATGTCTAAAAGCTTCCTGGAGCCATGCTACATATTTTAGGGCACAATCCTATTCAGGTTTAGACAGAGAAAACATCCTACAACTCCCAGCATTCCCCAGCCAGCCATGCTGGCTGGGGAATGCTGGGAGTTATGCATAGGATTGCACCCTTAAAGATGCAATTTCCACATAAGAGGAGTGAGTATGTTAATGAATGCACAGTTTAATAGCTCTTACTTCATGATTCATAATCTTCCCATAGGTTTCCACCAGCGACTCTGCATAAAAAGGTGTTTCACCATACAACATTTCGTACATGCAGACGCCCAGGGACCACCAGTCGCATTCAGGTCCATATTTTCCCATGCCATCCTCCATTGCTTGCAGTATCTCAGGGGAAATATAATCAGGTGTGCCCACTGCAACTGAAGACTGCACCTTTCAAGTAAAACAAATATTAAATCTTAGATGAATTCCTCCTCATACACTATATTAACTATATCCTAGACTACTGAGATACAAAGACAGTGGGCTATGCTTTCTTGTATAACAGAATATAATGGCTTGGATCCCGAGAACCATGAGCAGAAGGGGACTTTCACATCCCACCCTGCAGCCCAGTTTGGAGTATCAAGCTCCCCCCCCCCCCCACACCCTGAAAATCTCTGGAATGGTCTTCAGACCTTCACATCTCTATTCAATACTCAAAACACAGGAGAGCACTTGCAATAACAGTAATTATTTTGCTGTACGAACATACTCTAGTCTAAACCATAGGCTTCTTTGTCCATGAGATGATACACACACACACAAAACCATTATCCCCTGTCCCATTCCATTATCCCCAGTGACCCCTATACCTAGTCTGCCAGTTTCTGTGTGGCACAATGTTGAGGCACATACCAGGGTTACTCTGATTTGGTTCTGGGCCATGGGCAAGTGTGACAAGCAGTCAGCCCTTCTCCCTGATTTGATGCTCCAAACAGTTCCATGGTGATCCCCTGCTGCACCCCCCAAACTGGCTCCCAGTTGGAAGAAACATTGAGCATTGTTTAGCAGAGCTGTAGCCAAAGAGCTGTAGCCACATAGGGCTGAACTAGCAACCCCTCCCCACCCCCCACTGATCTTTCCTCTTCAGAGCAGGAGGGGTGTGTGTGTGTGTGTGTGTGTGTGTGTGTGTGTGTGTGTGTGGACACAGCTATCTGAAGGTGCTCTGCATACCTTAGGACAGTGGCACCCAACTGCTTTGGGCAGCAGCACCCTCAAGCCTTTCCCTTGGGTGGAAGTGGGGGGATCTCTCTGCTACCTGAAGTTGCTCTGTATGCCTTTGGATTGTGGTACCTAACAGCACACCGTCTCCCCCACCTCCCCCATCTTTCCCTTCAGAAAGGCACGGGGTGGGAATCACTGGGCACCACCTCCCAAAGGCGCACGGAGCCCCTTCAAGAAGCAGTATGTGGCTGACCCTGGTGGTGTGGTGGTGGGGCTTGACCTGGCCGGTGGGGGTCCTTTGTAAGCAAGGACAGCTAATCATTGTAAACCCCCAAAATTGAAAATGCATACTCTGTAGGTGAGAGAAAATAAAAATGTAGGGTGAAGACCTCCCACACTCCAAGAGAGCTGTAGCTCACTGGGAGAGCATATGCTTTGTATGCAAAAAAGGTTCCCAGCTCAGCCTCGGCATCTGCAGAAAGGGCTGGGAAAAGGCCTGTCTGAAATGGCAGAGCACTACTTCCTGTCGATGTAGACCAGCCTTTGCCATCCTGGTACCCTCTAGATATTTTGGACTACAACTCTCTGCACTCCTGACCATTGGGTATGCCGGCTGGGGCTGATGGGAGTTACAGTCCAAAACATATATGGAGAGCACCAAGCTGAGGGAAGGCTGATGTAGACAGTACTGGGCTAGATGGACCAATAGTCAGACTCAGTATAAGGCAGACTTCTTTTTTTCTTAAGAGACCTACCATTCTCCCTTAAAGGCAATAACTATTACAGTTCTAATTTCAGTTTATTAAAATGAGAAGTTAAAGCAAAGAATACTGAGAAATGAGTAATATCTGAGCTTTAGTGCGGGCTGCAGCAGTCTGCTGTCTGGCAGAGCCACTCTCCACTAAAAAAAACCTCACACTAATTTTTCATGGGTTTTAACATGTTAAAATGTTAACCACCACAACCACAATGAGATCTGTTACTCCTTGTGTACAAAGAGAAGCTGACTTAATTGGTCTTTGAATTGTTTGCGTATGCTGAGGGAAGGCATGAGAATTTTATTTTAAAACAGAACATCATATATCGATCACAATCAGCTTCTATATAACACACAGGGAGTGTACAAGGGAAAGTGATACATCACAAAATATTGCCATAATGTCTTCCCACATATGTAATGCTTCTTTCATAGGCCAACAGTTGTTATGTACGATATCTTCCAAATGTAAGCAGGTTAACATAAAGCAATTATACCATAATAATTTAAGTAGTCCTATTTTAAAGAATTGATCTAAAATTTAATTGATACATACAGTGCCATCCTCACTCATCTTCAAACATGATCCAAAGTCCGCCAGGCGTATGTGGCCATTCACATCCAACAAAACATTATCTGGCTTTATATCTCTGATTTGAAAAGAAATGTATTATTTTCATACAGTACACGTTAGGTCAAAACACTACGTTTACTAAGCAATTACTAATCTAGTTAAGAAATGGACCATATATTTTACTCTACTGGAGAAATCAGGTTACTTGGCTATAAATGCAGAATACAGTCATGCCTTGGATTGAGAGCATAATTCGTTCCGGAAACGTGCTTGTAATCCAAAACACTCTTATATCAAAATGAAATTCCCCCAAAAAAATTTGTACAGAGATTTTTAATTTAAGCCGTACTACAGTACTTGTATTGCAAGACGTCGCTTGTATATCAAGTCAATTTTTTTAAAATAAATATTTAAAAATTTGCTTGTCTTGCAAAACGCTCTCAAACCAAGTTACTTGCAATCCAAGGTATTACTGTATATAATTCAATACATTTTTAGAATAGTACTGGGGATTTAAAAGTTGCCAACCAACATCATGCTTAAAATATTGGTTCTTTCAGATTTGCTACTCAAAATAAATCTTAGAATAGCCTTTAAGACAAACAAAAGATTTCAAATATAGTCAAAAGATCAAGTTTATATTTAACTGGGTTGTTAGTTCTGAGCAGTGTTGAAACAGAGGCATTAACTTAACATAAACATGAGGTGGCAAAATATGCACATACATTTATAGAAGACTGGAATGCATAAAGAAGACTGCAAAACACCATGGGCACAGAATATGGAATGGCGGGGCACACATTTTAATAATAATAATAATAATAATAATAATAATAATAATAATAATAATAATGAGGAGGAGGAGGAGGATGAGGAGGATGAGGATGAGGAGTCAAAAGAACAATCTCCTAAAACATGCCAGAAAAACAGCAAATCAAACAAGGATTAAAAAAAAAGGATGTTAGAAGCATCATTAGCCTGGCTAAGAAGTTATGTTCATGCATCGATAATGATCCTGACACACTGCTTTTTCCTAAAATTAGATAAGCACAGCTTAAATTTCAGGGTACTAAATATAATATTTTCATTTGCAAAGATTGTTACCTATTCAAAATCAAAATGAAAAGACAGCTTTACAAAAGTGTAAAAATCCATAGTTCTTCTATTCCCTATAGTTGATAGCAACTGGGAAGAGTTACTCAGTCTGGGGTTTTGATCTTGATTGGTGATATGCATGATATAACCCCCCACACACAGTTCTAATATCTTCTATTTTCCACTTAGATTGGTTGAATCACAGTAACCTGCTTAAGGACTGTGCAATATTTTTTTTTTATAACCTTGTGTTCTAACTTTAATTAGAGAAATACCCAACCTGAGAGTTTCATGGGAATGTGTTAATTACATGCAACTAAATAGGCAAATTACCCACAGCTTGGCTATTCATTATAGGGTTTTGATACGTATTCAACATTGAGGAAATTGCCTTTCCCAGCCTTAGCTTAAGAAACCAGGTGTATGCTTGTCTGTACTTCATGACTGAATACGTAAGATAGTAATCTGAAGTGGAAGGTCAGAGTATAAATTATGGTTAAGGTTTCCTGTACTAAACTACTTCACCTTTGTTCCAAATTGAAGAAATAGCACAGTATTGTGTGAGGGGAAAAATAATACCAAGATTTGACTTGATCAATTTTCATATTATACTGAGGGCAACTTTTATCATGTGTTTCTCTTAGCACTTCTGTTTACCAAAGGTTCTTCTGGAACATGTATTGCCAAGAGCAATCCAACAATAAAAGTGTACAACACGTACTTTGCCTTTCATTTCCTCCCACAGTATAAGAGGAAGGAAGGTGATTAACTATTGGAGAGCTTCAAAACAGAATACTTCTTTTAAAGCTTTCCTTGCATATATAGACACTGCCTTCCACCACAACTGTCACTTAAAAAGAAGCATAAGAGCCAGTATAAGTTTCTTCTCAGTAAAATTTTATGCAATTAAGCGGGTAACAACATTCTTAGACAGCTAGGTTAACACATCACATTACTGATTTTTTCCCCCTCCGATGGCATTTTACCACGCTTGTTTACTTAGAAAACCTGGCTTTAAATGCCAAATTTTCTAGCTAGCTGTAACCAAGACAAAAAGCCCTCGAGTGATTTCCTAAGGTGGCAGTAATTTAGAAAGATCACTAAAAACCATGTTCTGTTTAGCAAGATATAAATTACTTCAATGAGAAAATTATTGGTATGCTAAAATTGGTCAAATCTCTGCTAACAAAACTGCCTCTTCCACCCCACCCTAAAAAGTGATTTTTGAGATCATTTCATATAGACTGCAATGTGAAAATCTGTCCTATAAAATAATCCAAAATGGGGGCAGTCACCAAATGGGAGTTAGGATTCAGTTACCTGCAAAACAGTGGCCTCTGAATCTGTAGAAACTTCTATTTATACAGAATTCTAGTGAACAGACCCAACTTCGCATGGGTTGGAATAGCCTTTAGTTAGATGCATGCAGCAAAGCCTCCAAGCAAAGTTGCACAGCTGTCACAGAGTTGGACACATTGTGCCCACCCTATCTGAATGAAGGCATGCCCTCGAGCACCCCTAGGCACAGCCCCTGCCATGGTGCATCCCTATAGCCCCCTGAGAGAGGGGTCTGTCCACTCCATTCCCCCGAGGGGGGGCTGTCCCACAGCAGGGAGGAGGGGACAGTAGTAGTAGTCTCTTGGACTACTTCTCTTGGGCTTCAAGCTTTGTTGACTACAAAGCTATGTACTGGTTAGCGATGTCTGCATCCTAGTGAATGAAGATGGTACTGCAGGCTTCAAACACACAGACGCATTAAAATTAATTAATGTGTTTTAAAAACCAAACAACCCCTAGGGGCCGCTTATTATGCATGCCAGGTTTTAGATGTATAGGTTTCGGCAAGTGGCCGGGGTGTGTGTCTGACTTGATGGTAAAGTCACAGTGTCTTCATGTTCAGAGCGCCAAGATGAAGTGGGGTTTGCACATTCAAATTAGGCTCCGCAGATCATGTGATAATTACCTACAAGGTTGCACCTGAAGCTGCCCCTAGGGTCTCTGAGAACAAGAAAAGGGAACATGTTGGATCCCCCATTTTGGAAATATAAAATCCAGCTGTTACTTTGACATGTTCCCATCCTGGGCAAAGGATGGGGTGGAGGGAGGAGACTGGCCTGCTTGGCTTGAGCCCCCTAACAGCTTATAGTATTCTGGAGAAGGGCACGGCTTGCTGTCTGGAGCCCTGAACAGGACCTCTCCTCTTAAGGGACGGCGACACACTGCATCCCTTAAGATTTTGGGATGGAGTGGATCTGCAACTATATTTTGCAGGTCCACTTCAAGATATTGGAGATAGGACCTTGTTGCAGGTCCTACCTGCGACAAGTAGGGCCTGCAACAAAATATTGTTCTTATTTTCAAAACATGTGCCTTTATTTATTTTATTTACTTACAGTATGTATAGGTTGCCCTACAACAAAATTCTCAGGGTGGCTCACAACAATAAGATAGATTCCTTACCTGTGCACATAATGTAGCTGATGAATGGAATGTATAGCAAGAACCATTTCACCAATGTAGAACCTGGCCATATCCTCTGGAAGCTTGTCTTCAAACTTGCTAAGTAATGTCAACAAATCACCACCCACATAGTAGTCCATTACCAAGTACTTAAAAACAAACAAACACACACAACCAAAAAAACAGTACAGGTAAGAATCAATGGAGAAAAGTCATAATTGATTAAATATAGCAATTACAGGACGACAGCACAAGAAGTGTGCTGTGGAAATTGGAGTCAAACTGGCTGATTTTATGACCTGCTGTCCTTAAGAGAATATTGGTTTTTTAAGCTAACCATTAAGGAATGCAGTTAAAGTAAAGTGGAAACATATGCTATTTTAAGCTACCATACAAACTAGTCACTTTACTGGACACAATTCACCCAAAAATTCTCCTGTGCAAGCTTCAATGGAATTTATGAATGGGAATGTACAATTGTTATGGTCCCAGATTATGGTCCGAAGGTGCATGAAGCAGCAAACCTAGTAAAGCTAAGCAGGTCTGGGGCTGGTCAACACCTTGACGAGAACCCAGTACAGTCATGCCTTGGATTGAGAGCATAATTCGTTCCGGAAACGTGCTTGTAATCCAAAACACTCTTATATCAAAATGAAATCCCCCCCAAAAAAATTTGTAGAGATTTTTAATTTAAGCCTTACTACAGTACTTGTATTGCAAGACGTCGCTTGTATATCAAGTAAAAAATAAATAAATAAATATTTAAAAATTTGCTTGTCTTGCAAAACGCTCTCAAACCAGGTTACTTGCAATCCAAGGTATTACTGTATACACTGCCTGGACTTACACAGAAGAATGGTGGGGTATGTGTATTAGGAAAAATGGTTTTAATAATTGAAT
This sequence comes from Shinisaurus crocodilurus, assembly GCA_021292165.1. Classification (NCBI taxonomy): domain Eukaryota; kingdom Metazoa; phylum Chordata; class Lepidosauria; order Squamata; family Shinisauridae; genus Shinisaurus; species Shinisaurus crocodilurus. Next base: position 295,513,462 of record CM037876.1, read on the forward strand.
TATCATACAGATGAGTGACTGTTGGCAACCATTAGATCTAGTCTATTTATTTAATACATTAGCTAGCTAATTCAATGGAAATTAAGTAGCAATATTTTGCTATGAAAATAGATCCCTAAAGCTATGGCTATATACTTGCCCTTAAGATAGAGAAATAATGCCTTTGCAGACACTTTGCTAACTCAGGAGTTTGGTGTCATCAGTTCTTGACAGACAGTTAACTTGCAAGAGAAAACTGCTTGAGAATGTAGGTCAGCCAAGAGTCATGGATACTGACAGCTTGTCATAGCAGAACCTGAGGTTTCTCTTTCAGTTAGCATTGCTGAGGATGCTTTCTGGGATTTATTTTATTTCATTTAGTTTCATTTAAATGTGTTAATTTTCCTAATGCTTTCTGTCTTCAAATCACAGGCTGATCAGTGTAGAAATTGTTTTCAAAAAATAAACCTACTTTCTGTCTACAGAAGAATAATTACACAACGTAAAAATTAAAATACTTAAGTGTTAAAATATAAGCAAAACTCTCTCACAGGAGAGAATGGCCTCACGCACTAGAGCAGTGTTCTCCAACCTTGGGTCCCCAGATGTTTTTGGCCTACAACTCCCAGCATGCCCCAGCCAGCATAGGCCAAAAACATCTGGGGACACAAGGTTGGAGAACACTGCACTAGAGGGAAAAACATGGGTGATCAATCCTTTTAGGGCACAAACCAATGAGGCTGCCTGTAACCCACCGAACTCAGAGGATTACAGGCATCCTATGCATGGCGGGTGGAGTGTGGAGGTGAAAGTTGCCTCTGGACTCCTCCTGCCATGCAAAACACTTGGATGGGATTTCAGCCGCCTAAGTATTCGGCCTTGGAGCGCAAGGGAAGGAGTGTGAGGCACCACCAGGATACTGCATATGCTGGCGGAGCCCACTTCCTCCCCTCCCCACCCCCCAAAGCCCATCTCCAAGGTCAGTTTTGCAACCTCGGAGCAACAGCCAGTGTGGTTCCTTCCACGCTGGCTGCAAGGGTGGAGGGAGGGTGCTCCAACCACGGAGTCCCAGCAATGACCTTGGGGCGAGTTTCTGAGGAATGAGCGAAATATCCTATGGCCATCTAGACTCTTGTCTAGTGGCCATAGGATTCTGCTATTATTTATTTTATTTTATTTATAGGATGAATAAGCTGCCTTTTAGGGTACACCCGCCTAAGGCAGTGTAAAACAAAATGATAAAACCAATAAAACAATGATAAAACCAATAAGAAGACCAAAATTAACAATTAAAACCAATAGCACCATATACCATTTATTAAATCTCACTCTAAAAGTCTGCTGAACATGGTAGATAAGGAATATGAAGTAAAAATATGATCATTTGACTAATTCAGGTCAGATTATGAGCAGTTGTTAATGCTTCTACTTAAATATTAAATCACAGAGCAAAGTAACAATGTGATAACAAGTGGGTGAATTAATTTGATCTGGAAAATGTAAGTGTAAAAAAGCCAAAAGAGGGGGGGGGAGTCAACCGTCAGTCATCCGACTACCACAACTTTGGCCAAAGTTGCTGATAACTGCCTCTCTTCCATGTATGTCCCAATAAAGCTTTTGGGTTAGAAGACATTGTTTAGATCTTCTTGGAAGGAGGAGGGAAGTACAGCCTCCACATATAGCTGAAATCCCAATTTCTGTGCCTGTCTCTTCCCCAGCAACCCTCTTCAAAGACAAGCCAATCCACACATCACACCCCACTTCTTGCATTTTCCCTATAGCAGCCCTTGGATAAAAGAGCGGTTTATGTCATGCCAGCCCCAATTCCTTTAGGGACCTCCAAAGATACAGTCTGGGGCTGTAACCCTATGCACATTTACCTGGGATTAAGACCCAGTTAAATCAGCAAGATTTACTTCTCAGTAAACACCCTCAGGATTGCGCTGTAAAGCTGGTTTCTTTGAATATATTCCAGTTTTATTTTGCGCCCACAAACCAATTTGGCTATCCCTGGATTTTAGCAGCAGTCTTGGGATCTTGTATATAAAATGACACATAACACTACTGTGCCAAGGTAAATTAACTGAACAATTATTTAACAGAACAATTATTCATCTAATTAAATTCACTCTAGTTCATTACATGTAATGGCAAATCAACATACCTACAGAGGAAAATAAAGTGAGCAATTTGTATATGAATTATATTGGGAAATTGCTTTTCTTCTAAAACAAAGGAACAAGCAGGCAAATAGATGTTTTAAACTCTCAAAAGATATCCAGGAAACCAGGTATTAAGACCCACTTCTTTATGAAGGCTTACTGCTCACACATACCAAATAGTTTTCATCCTGAAAGGCGTAGTGCAATGTAGTAATCCACTGGCAATCTCCATTCACCAAAACATCTCTCTCTTCTCGGAAACAGGCAGTCTAAAAATAAAGTGAAAAAGAAGAGTTCTTGAAATATTTGACTAATTATGCAGAAAATATGGATGCAAACATTTAATGTGCATGTTTAAATTTATAGTTTAAAAACACTTAACTGCAAAAAAACACCCCAATATCAATACCAAGGAACAAAATAATGTACAATGTATCAAAACAAGATTTCAAGCCAAGTTTAAAAAAGCCCAATAAAACTGGCAACTCTCGTTTACAGGTTTGTTTTACAAAAGCAAATAGTTCTTTGGTTACAAAAATCCTTAAGCATACCGAACTGAACAATTTATATAGTGGGCCCGATATTTCTTTTTAACCAATACAGAAATGAAATTACTTCCTTCAAGCAGCATATGAAACATACAGTTTTATTATAAAAGATATAGGGCTAAGTTAGCTGAACTTTGCTCACACAAAGTCACATTAGTCATGACTTAGTTTGTCCCACTGATTTCAATGAGAACTAAGCGCAACTAGTTTAGGCTGGGATCTGCCCAATAAGTTTAATTCGGGAAGTTATAACTTATCCAGTCATGCTGCAAAATAACTTGAACATTTATAATTCCTGGAGGGAAGGTCCAAGAAGGTGGTGCTGGGCGGTCTGCTGCTCCACCCTTTGAAGCCAGTGGCATATGCGGTGCTGAAAGGGTCCATTTTGTCTCCACATGATTTTGGCCATCCAGAGATTTTGGCTGAATTGTCACCAACAGGCTGATGATAATCAGCTCTTCATGTTTTTCAAGCATAGAATCATAGAATCATAGAAAAGTAGAGTTGGAAGGGGCCTACAAGGCCATCGAGTCCAACCCCCTGCTCAATGCAGGAATCCAGGTCAAAGCATATCTGACAGATGTCTGTCCAGCTGCACCTTGAATGCCTCCAGACTGGGAGAGCCCACCACCTCCCTAGGTAGTTGATTCCATTGTCTTATTGCTCTGACAGTCAGGAAATTTTTCCTGATGTTTAGGTGGAATCTGGGTTCCTGTAATTTGAGCCCATTATTCCGTGTCCTGCAAACTGGGATGAACGAGAAGAGATCTTTGCCCTCCTCTGTGTGACATCCCTTCAAATACTGGAAGAGTGCGATCATATCTCCCCTCAGTCTCCTCTTCTGAAGGCTAAACATGCCCAGTTCTTTCAGTCTCTCCTCATAGGGCCTTGTTTCCAGTCCCTTTATCATCCTTGTTGCCCTCCTCTGAACCCTCTCCAGTTTGTCTATGTCCTTCTTAAAGTGAGGTGCCCAGAACTGGACACAGTACTCAAGATGAGGCCTAACCAGTGCCGAGTAAAGGGGAATTATCACTTCCCGCGATTTGGAAGCTATACTTCTATTAATACAGCCCAAAATAGCATTTGCCTTCTTTGCAGCCACATCGCATTGCTGGCTCATATTCAGTTTGTGATCTACCACAATTCCAAGATCCTTCTCACTTGTAGTATTGTTGAGCCAAGTGTCCCCCATTCTGTAACTCTGCATTTGGTTTCCTCTCCCTAGGTGCAGCACTTGGCATTTATCCCTATTAAATTTCATTCTGTTGTTTTCGGCCCAGCGCTCCAGCCTATCGAGGTCACTTTGAATTTTGTTTCTGTCTTCCAGAGTATTAGCTGTTCTACCCAACTTTGTGTCATCTGCAAATTTGATAAGCATTCCCTGTACCTCCTCATCCAAGTCATTAATAAAAATGTTGAAGAGCACCGGGCCCAGGACCGAGCCCTGTGGTACCCCGCTCGTTACCTCTCCCCAGTTTGAGAAGGAACCATTGATAAGCACTCTTTGAGTCCGATTCTGTAGCCAATTGTGGATCCACCTGATAGTTGTTCCATCTAGCCCACTCTTAGCTAGCTTACTAATCAGGATATCATGAGGCACTTTGTCGAAAGCTTTGCTGAAGTCCAGATATATAATGTCCACAGCATTCCCACAGTCCACAAGGGAGGTTACCCGATCAAAAAATGAGATCAGATTAGTCTGACAGGATTTGTTCTTGACAAATCCATGCTGGCTTCTAGTAATCACTGCATTGTTTTCAAGGTGCTTGCAGACTGACTTCTTTATAATCTGCTCAAAAATCTTCCCGGGGATTGATGTCAGACTGACTGGCCTATAGTTCCCAGGTTCCTCCTTCTTGCCCTTTTTGAAGATGGGAACAACATTTGCCCTCCTCCAGTCGTCTGGCACTTCACCTGTCCTCCATGATTTCTCAAAGATAATAGACAGTGGTTCTGAGAGTTCTTCTGCCAGTTCCTTTATTACTCTAGGATGCAGCTCATCAGGCCCTGGAGATTTAAACTCGTTCAGAGCAATCAGGTGCTCCTTGACCATTTGCCTATCAATCTCAAGCTGCAATTCTGCCCCTTCAGTCTGCACTTCAGGTTTGCCAGGGGGGTCATAGACCCTCTTTTGGGAGAAGACCGAGCCGAAGTAGGAATTGAACACTTCTGCCTTTTCTTTGTCTTCTGTTATCAATTTGCCATCCTCATCGCGTAGTTGAACCACCAGTTCTTTCTTCTGTCTTTTACTGTGCATGTATCTGAAGAAAGCTTTTTTGTTGCTTTTAGCATTCCTCGCTAACCTTAGCTCATTCTCAGCTTTAGCCTTCCTGACACTATTCCTGCAGTTCTGTGCTACCTGCCTGTACTCTTCCCCTGTAGCCTGTCCTTCCTTCCACTTCCTATACGTGTCCTTTTTTGTTTTCAGGTCATCTTTGAGTTTATTGTGAAGCCACATTGGCTTTTTCTGTTGCCCTCTGCCTTTTTTCCTTGTGGGAATTGTTTGCAATTGTGCCTTTAAAATTTCCTTCTTTAAAAACTCCCACCCCTCCTGGGCTCCCTTTCTCGTGAGAGTCACTTGCCATGGGATTTTACTAATCATTGTTCTGAGTTTGTTAAAATTGGCTTTCCTAAAATCCAGGGTACGTGTTTGGCTACACTCAGCTTTTGCTTCTGTTAGAATCAAGAACTCTAGTATAACATGGTCACTTTCCCCCAGAGTTCCCGAAACTGCCACTTTATCCACTAACTCGTCTCTGTTGGTTAGAATCAGGTCAAGGATAGCCGATCTTCTAGTTCCTTCCTCCACTTTCTGTAGGAGGAAGTTATCAGCAACACAGGTCAGGAATTTCTTGGAGGGGCCATGTTTGGCTGAATAAGTCTCCCAACAGATATCAGGGAAATTGAAGTCTCCCATTACTACCACATCGTGCCTCCTTGAAACAATGGCAATTTGCTTTTCAAAAGTTCCATCCTCATCTTCTCCTTGATTGGGTGGTCGGTAGTAGACTCCAACCGCCATGTTCGTTTTATTCTTTGCCCCCTTTATTTTAACCCAGATGCTCTCAATGGGGCTGCCAAGCTCCTCTTCCTGTATCTCTGTGCAGAGATACGTATTTTTAACATACAGTGCAACTCCACCTCCCTTTCTGTTGCTTCTGTTCCTTTTGAACAAGTTATACCCTTCAATTGCTGTATTCCAGTCATGGGAGTCATCCCACCAGGTTTCAGTTATCCCTATCAAGTCGTACTTGCCCTCATGTATCAAGAGTTCAAGTTCGTCTTGTTTATTGCCCATACTCTGGGCATTAGTATAGAGACATTGAAGACTATGTGCTTTATAGTCCGACTTTCCCCCTACATTTTGTGGTAGACTATCAATGGACACCGCTGGAGCTGTTCTCTCCATTGTGGCATAGAGGCCTTCTTCCATTGGTACCCCCGAGTTTATGTCTCCCTCCCCTGTTGGATTCAGTTTAAAGCCCTCCTGATTAAGTTCCTCATGCTGTGTCCAAACACATTCTTCCCAGTCCTTGTGAGGTGCAACCCATCCTTTGCCAGCAGTCCATCTTCCAGGAAGTGTAGCCCGTGGTCCCAGAATCCAAATCCCTCACGTCGGCTCCACCTTCGTAGCCAGTCATTCACTCGGAGTATTTTTCTTTCCCTTTCTATGCCTCTTCCAAGTACTGGAATGGTGGGAAGGCAAAAGAAACCCTGAACCAATGCCTGAGGATTGTGAGAGATTGGAAGTTGCTGAACAAACTGAAATCTAATCCAGATAAGGTTGAAGTCAATCTAGGTAGTCAGGTCCCAGTTTGCACTGGATTGGGTTCCATTCCCCCTTTAGACATAGGTTAGCAGCTTGGGACTGCTGCACCTTGAACCAGATTCTCAAGTGAAGGTAGAGACAGGCAGCACAATCCAATGAGGCTACCCATAACGCTCTGAATTCGGAGGATTACGGGCATCCCATTGAGGGCGGGAGGAGCGCGGTGGATAGGATTGCCGCTGCGCTCCCCTCACCCTCAAAAACACTTAGACGGCCAATTTCGGCTGTCTAAATGTTTTATACCTCCACCCGAGGAGGAGAGGCTGAGGCACCACCTGGTTCCTCGGAAGCCAGCAGTGCCTTGCTCCTCCCCGCCCCCAGGAACCCCCCACACTGGAACTGAAGACAGTCTTCCGTCTTCAGTTCCCAGCTGACGCGAAAAGAACCACGCCGGCTGGGGGGGGGACGCTCTGTGCTCAGACTCCCCACTGTGACCTTGGAAGGGATTTCCGAGGTCACAGGGGGGACTCCCAATTATCCTATGCCCCCCCCATGCAAGTTTGGAGGGCCATAGGATTGCACTCTAAGTCTGCAATCCTATACACACTTACGTAAGAGTAAGTCCCATTGAATTCAGTTTAGGCTGACGAACAACTTGCACCTTTCCAGGAGAAGGCAGATTTGGTCACTGTTATTCATGCCTCTGTAATTTCTAGACTGGACTACTGCAATGCAGTCAGCTGGAGATGTAAAATTTTCCAGGAATTTTGAAGCAATGTGGGGGCAGAGACTTTTTTCCTCCCAGGAAAAAAAAACAACCCACATGGAATTTTTTTGGGGGAAATTCAAATATATAAGTACTTATTTTCTTATATAACCTAAACTCACTTTACTACTTTAACAATATAAGATGCATTATTTACAACTTGGCATATAAATTTATTTATTCATTTATTTATTTATTTTATTTCATTTGTTAATCGCCCAACTGGCCGGCCACCCTGGGCGATGTATTATTTATTATTTACATTTATTTAATCGCCCATCTGGCTGGCAACCGGCCACCCTGTACAATTAAATGTACAATTAGATGTACAATTAAAACACTGCAATAAAACATGACAATTAAAACAGTATAAAAATTGTTTTAAAATCCTAACCCACCCCATATTCCCGCCTGAAATACCATGTTTTTAATGTGCGGCAGAAGCTCATCACGGAGGGGGCATAGTGAAGGTCACTAGGGAGGGAGTTCCATAACTTGGGGGCTGCCACAGAGAAGGCCCTCTTCCTAGTCCCCACCAGCCTGGCTGCTCTGGCTGATGGGATAAGGAGAAGGCTGTCCGTGGCAGATCTTGTTGAGCGGCCTACTTGATGTTGCTGGAGGCACTCCTTGAGATAAACTTGGCATATTCATAAAATTTACAGTGCAATTTTATGCATATTTGCTCAGAACGTCCAGCAAAATATGGTCCACTTCCTTCTGTGGGTCCTGCTAAAAGCTTGATTTTATTAAAACTTTCAGACATTTCCTGAGACTTTTGTACCCACAACAGGTCTTTTTCAGTTTCTGACCTACTTCTTTCTAACCTTGATATCTCCAGCAAAGCAGAGCTTGCTTCTCAGTCTGTAGCAGGCTGTCCATGTCACAGGCATTTGAGGGGAGTGGTAAAAATGTAGACCACAAGGGAAGGGCCAGGTCAAAGGGACAGCAAATGCATGCTACTTGGCTTTAGTATCTCCAAACTAGATCAAAGATTACCAGAAGGTGTACAGCAGCAATTCACATTCAAGGAAGGCTTGTTTGCTCCTCTTATGAAGATGGCACTACCCTAGGTGCAGAAATGCATCCTGAATTTGACTCTTGTATGCGTCATTGTCTACAGTATACACAAGAATTATTATCTGATGCTGTAGATCAGCCTTTCCCAACCCTGGTGCCCTTCAGATGTTTTGGACTTCAACTCTCATGAGCTCCAGGCAGCATAGTCAATGATCAGGAATGTTGGGAGTTGTAGTCCAAAACCTCTGGATGGCACGAGGTTTGGGGCAATCCTCAGTTGTTTAGCAAAGCAGAAGTGGTCAAGTGGGAGGGAGGCAGCATCCACACTCGCTCCCACATGGTCACAATTACCCGTGGTTTAAACAACCCATGGGTAGTTGGGACATTTGTACCAGGTCAATGAGTGAGCAAAAGCTTGTCTTAAAAAGAATTTTACTTATTCCAGGAGAGAATATTCCATAGGAGGTTTTTCCCCCCCAGTGTTCCCCCTAAATTTCCATTTTTTCCATGGGAAAAATGGAAAAGTACTTGGGGGAAAAAACAATTTTTTTCAAAGTGTTTCCAGTTTTCCCCCAAGGTGTTCACATCTGTAGTCCTCCCCCTGCTGGTTGAAGCTCAGCAACTGGGTACAAGAGACAGGGTCTTTTCAGTCATGATACCACTGTTATGAATGCTCCTCTCGGTGAGACTCTCCTGGCCCCATTGCTGCTCATGTTTTGCTGTTTGATGAAGATGTAGATTTTTTGGGGAGGCTTTGGTGATGTCTGCTGGCTTCCTTGGGAATCTTGTTGCTGTTGATATGGGATTTTGGGACTGCTGCTTCTGTGTACCTTTGTTTTAATTTTTTTGCCATTGGCTTCCTTAAACTTTCTTGCAGAAGAAACACAGGATATAAATTGTTACAATCTATCAATCAATAAAATCAAGGCAGGAGCCTTCATTCTCAAAAGGTGGGAAAGGACGTAGACTGAGAAGACTGAGAAAAGTAATGGTATCTATTCCTTCCACTCCCAGCCTATGAGTACAAACAATATAAAGTTGTCCAATGAAAACTGAGAATGTTCAGTGGGCACCAGGGGTCACAGATTAAGGGCAGCATCAGTTATTAAAAAGGAGAAGAAATTAGCCAGCTCAAGCCCCTAATAGCTTATTGTATTATGCGGGAGGGGGTATTAGGGTCAAGGAGGCTGTTAGCCATGTGATTAAAAAATTCCCTTCCTCACTGTATACAGAGAGGTTTCAGGAGCGGGACAGAAACATTTTTCATTTCCTAATCTCCAGAATGCCCCACACCACCACAAACACACACACACAATTTATATAGCAATAAAACACTTAGGTTAATGGCAGACAGACAGCCTTAACCTAAATCCTTTAGCACAATAGGAAAGAAAATAAGTGTGCCCTTTTTCTCTCCCTTCTACCAAACAGAACTACAAGGTTCCTATTCCAGGCTGGCTAGAACCATGAACAGAAGCATGCAAATACTTGATGTTGCAAGTCCTGTCTTTTTCCTTCTAATATCAAACTTGGTGCTTGTCTGCCTAACATCTAGGCAGGAAACAGGGCCATCCACAGTCAAGGTAAAGTTTCTGCAAATTGGAGGTGGTAGGGTGGTTCCTCAGGTATGCTGAAAGTATTCATTTGTAAAAAAACAACAACACAACACCACCCAAAATCTGATGAGGACTGAGCATACTCATTGCCCTCCAGGAGGCAAGGCACATTAAGGGTGTCAGGTTTTTCTTTTTAAAGAAAAAAGAATAAAATGGGAGGAACTGGACTCATTCAGCCAACAATTTATGGTATCCTAGAAAGGAGAATTAGGATTGGGGGATACTCACTATGAAGCACAACTCCTGACCTTAATTCTTCCCCCTCCCCTCCTCTAGAGTGCTTTAAGCTTCTAAAGGGCTCTGACCACTTCAAAGTGGAGTCTAAGAGGGGAGCTAATTAGAATTGTATGAAAAACACTTCCTTCTGCCTTAATTAATTACCCCACCAAGAACACTAAGCTATATAGGGGTAAGAGCCCATATCAGCTTAAAGTAGCTTGGAAGGAAGAGCAAAATTAAGGTCTTAAGATACACGTCATGAAGCATGCCTAATTTCCCAAGCAAACTCTCAGACACACAGTGTGGAGGAAGAGGCGAATATGTCCCCTACAGACTCCATACTGCTCGAGTTCAAGGCTAGATGAACAGCTTCGTATTAACTTAGTACAGAATCTCAAAAGTTATCAGTGTAGGCAACTGTATTTATTTATTCATTCTTAATATTTATATACCACTCTTTTTACCAAAGGCCACCAAGACAGTGCACAACCAGTTTAAAACAGAATAAAAACAGAAAGACAAAAACTCGTTTACGAACCCTTAAAAACATTAAGAGAATAGCACACTGATCTTTTTTAAAGGCTAGCTTGAAGAGATGTGCCTTAACACCTTTTCTGAAAGCCAATTGTAATAGGGGACAATTGTAATTCTGGAGGGAGTGCATTCCACAATTTGGGAATGACACAGGAGAGCGCCCTTTCTCACTTGCCTGATAAATGGGCCTCTGTAGGCAGCAATGTCTTCAGGAGGGCCTCTCCTCCATATCTTAATAACCATACAGGTTCACATTGAGAAAGGTGGACCCTTAAGATAGCCAGGCCTTACACTGTTTAGAGCTTTAAAGGTTAACCAACACCTTGAATTGAACCTGGAAAACCATTGGCAACCAGTACAGGTCTTTCATTATTTGCATAATATGGTTTTGATACCATGTACCTGTTACCAGCCTAGCTGCTGGCATTTTGCACCACCTGAAGCTTCTGGACGCTCTTCAAAGACAGAGTGCAATAGCCTAACCATGATGTAATAAAGGCATGGATAACTTTCAAAGTCAGACTGACTCAGGAAGGGTTGCAGCTGGTGCACCATGCATAATAATTATTTTTTTCTTGTTCCCCACTCAGATATTTTATTGGATGCAGAGCTGTATATAAATCTTGTTAAATAAATAAATAAACAAACAAACAAACAGTGTAAAGGCACTCCTTGACACTGCTGCAAGCGGAAGATCAAGGGACAGTATAGGAGCAGGGAGCACTCCCAAGCTTTGGACCTGATATCTCAGAGGGATGAATACCAATCCCAAGTCAAGCTTTCAACTGATCAACAGCCCCTCCATCTTGTTTGGACTGAACCTCAGCTTGTCCACCCTCATCTAGCCCATTATCAAATCCAGGCAAGGGCTCAAGGGTATCAAGTGCTTTGTTGGTATTAGGTGAGAGGGAGCAATAGAATTGGGTATCATCAGCATATTGGTGGTACCTTATGCCAAAGTTCCAAATGATCTTTCCCAGTAGTTTCATGTAGAGAGATACCATAAACTACGGAGTCAAACTTTAATCCCCCAGCACCATCTTCTGGACATGACTCAACAGAAAGGATCAGAACCACTGTGAAAGTGCCCCCAAGGCCCAGCCCCACCCAGTAGTCCAGAAGTATACCATGGCTGATGGTACTGAAAGCCACCAAGAGGTCCAGGAGAACTAACAGAGCCACACTCCTTCCAATCCAGTTCCGGGAGTAGGTCATCCACCAAAGCGACTAAAGCAGTCTCAGTCCTGGACACCAGCCAAAAACCCAATTAAAATGGGTTCAGATAATCATAGCACGAGACTGCTAAGGTTCAGAGTTAGGCAAGAGGGACTAAACTTTCCAAATAATTTATCCTATACCTACTTTTTCACCTGACCCTCTTTAGGCATTAACTGGCATTTTGTTCTATTCCATCTTTGCAAGTGCTACCCTGGGTTCAGTTCAGCAGGTAAAACTAATCTTTTACAGTTTACAGGAGAAAATAAATGCATATCACATGTCAGAGGCTCAGGGGATAATCTACTGACCATTTTTATTAGGGCGTAAAATTAAGTGGCTAGACATTAAAGGTTCCAATTAGAAATCATTTAACAAAGTACAGTAATACCTTGGATTGAGAGCATAATTCGTTCCGGAACTGTGCTTGTAATCCAAAACACTCTGATATCAAAGCGAGTCTCTGGCGGGCGTGAGCGGGGCCGATTTCAGCCCGCTACGCCCGCTCGAGGCGAGCGGTTACATCCCTGCACTACTTGTCTTGCAAGACGTCGCTTGTTTATCAAGTCAAAATTTATTTTAAAAATTTGCTTGTCTTGCAAAACGCTCTCAGACCAAGTTACTTGCAATCCAAGGTATTACTGTATTAAATCAATGAGGTTACAAATTTGTAACAAGCAGGAGCACTGCCCGCTATATTTCCCTTGAACCACCTTTAACAATCCACTTTGTCTATGATGTCTTATCAAATTATAGTTTGTTTAGCTCTTCTTGTATATACTTTAGAAGTAAGTAAACAAAGATTTCATCAAATCCTCTTCTATGGGTCTCAGAGTTACACACCCCCTGAGGTATTTATCTCCTTAACAGTGCCGCCCTATGCATTACTCAGAAGTGAGCCCACCAAGTTCAATGGGACTTACTCCCAGGTAAGTGTGTGCAGCAGATCTGTGTTGTATGTCTGCTGGTTTGTAAAGAAGTAAGGAAGAGAGGGGTCAGGAAAGTCTGGATAGTCCCTGGCAACCATTGCTAAGGGGATTAGAATGTTGGGGAGAGACACAGTCAAACTGGAGGTTACTTGGGGGTTGATGAAGTGAAAAAAAGGAGAAAAGGTGTACAAAGCTGATGAGGGGAGAAAAGAAAGTGATGCTGGGATCCTGTGGAGTGAATCTAGTGAGGTGGGAGCTGTGATCAGGTATTGGAAGCAGAGTCTGGAGGCAGAACAGTACAGCAGAGGTTCGAGGTGGGAAACATGTGGGTCCCCATATGCTGTTGGACTGCAACTCCCATCAGTCCTAGCCAGCATAGACAATGATGATGGCTGATGGGAGCTGCCATCCAACAACATCTGGAGGGCACATGTTCCCCGTCTCTGGCCTAGGCAATGAGGGACCGAATGGTTGTGAGATGCAGGGGATCTGTCAGCCTGCAATGCAGGGGATCAGTGTGGGAGTGTCACTTCATCATGGCATTCAGGCAACATTGCAGCATCATATAGGAATTAGTCAAAGGGAACTGAAGTGTTGACACATTATATGAGAGAGATGGCACATCATATATTGAAGGGAAGCTATTTCTTTCTTTATTATAAAAAGTTGCTTAAACCTAAGTCTTTGTGTTAGTTTCATACTCAGTCCCCAGATTGCACAACTGGACTCTGATCTTGTAGTTGTCACATGTGCCTAGGATCTGTACTGTTAATCTACTTTCCCCTTACCCTTACTCATAGCCTGCCCAATCCCTTACATTCTAGGTTTGAATATCTAGTAGTCCCCCCCCGCACCCCCACTCTAATATTATATCCAAATATTAAATAGTTCATAATTTGAACTATCCTAAAAAGTATGATGGGAAAGATGTACTGGTGTAGTTCTAGATCTAAAAACTTTCATGTTTTGCAGATTTGATATGAATGATTTGTGAACATAGTATCTGCTCATTGTGACATTATGTGCCAGGTAGTTTACCTGCATCCCTTCCTAGAAAGACAGGATTCCATAAGATTTATCCATGTCTTTGTAACTCTGAGAATTTACTACAGAAATGTGCACTACATGGGGCTTTCTTTAAAACTGTTAGAAAACTTTAGCTAATGAAGAAAGTTGAGCAGCACATCTTTTGGATGATGAGAGTCAACATAACCATATTGGCAACTGCACTGGCTCACGTGCTGGGTCATGCTTCATGGCCTTAGACCTACCTGCCTTAGGATGCCCTATTCCCATACGAATGTACCTGCATGTTGATTCCTGCTTCATGTCTATCTCTATGGCAATTAGCCACTTGCAGCAAGAAGCAGGGATTTTCAGCAATGGCCCTGTGACTGTGGAATGACCTCCCACAGGAGGTGTAATGTAAAACTCTCTTGGCCTTTAGACCAAGAGGGCAATGCAATGCAATGCCCATTTGTTCGGGAAGTCTTGCTGGCTACTGGGCCTGCCTATGAGTCACGTGAAAGAGTCAAAACACTCAAAATTGTTTTTAATGTTGTTTTTGAATGTATATCTATCTGTTATCTGACTGAGTTAATTGGGTGTTTTATTGTAATTGATACATTAATTGGTTGAAAGGGATGATCAACTACAAATTATTTAATAAGCTGTAACTCTGACAACCTCTTAAGAGGCCAGATTCCAAGACAATGGTCTAAAGTCATATGATGTAGGTAACTTGCTGAAGCTGTGCAGGTCTATGTCTGCTCGATGCTTGGATAGGAGACCTCCTGGGTAACCTATGCATGTTACCTTGAGCTCCTTGGAAGAAAGGTGGAATATAAATGTAATAAATAATAAAAAGTGAAGAGATGCAGCATCATAGAAAGTCTGGGAACAGGACATTTAATGGTTGAACTGTGCAACGTGAACTCTCCCTTATAGTAGCAGCCAGCATTCCTTGGCAGATAGCAAAGCAAGCCATACGTGGTATGGAAGGAAGTAGTGCCAAGAGTTTTCCTTTCACACATTTGAACCAGCCTTGGATTGGGGTAAGGGCAGATTTCTAGTGACTGTCAGGAATATCTCTTAGTAATAATATAAAAAAAAAAGAACAGAAGCCCCATGAAACTCTAAGATTAACAGAGGTTATGCTATAATGGGGGATTAGCAGATTGTGCTCACAGAGTACAATTCAGCACCCAGTTAAATGTACCCATGTGCAGTGAAAAGCAGGCACTGGACTACAGTGTGAATTCCATATCCAAAAACCTTTTATACTTTTGAGAGTTCTTATTGAATGTTGTATATGGCTTCGGTTATAAATGATCATAATTTATATTTTTTGCCAATACGTTCTTCACTGATTTATACATACTGTGCATATTCCATTAAGTGACTTCTTCAACATGTTATGTCCTTATCTTTTTAAGGTATGTAAATGTCTAATTGACCAAAAAAGGAAAGCCTTCCAAATATGGCAAAATGATATTAACTGCGCTGCCAAGAAAAAAACCTACGCTAGCGCAAAGGCTGAGGTCCAAAGAAGAACAAGAGAACTTAAGAACGCTTGGTGGAAAAAGAAAGCTGAAGAAATTCAACAACTTGCAGAATCCCATGATGCGCAGGGCTTTTTTAAGGCCACAAGGGCCATTTATGGACCAAAAACCTATGGTACAAACCCTTTACAATCAAAAGATGGCACCAAACTCTTAAAAGACAAAGAGTCTATTGCACTGCGTTGGAAAGAGCATTATTATGACCTTTTAAATCGTAAATCTAAGGTGGATAATGAGATTTTTTCGCAAATCCCGCAAAAACAAATTAAAGAGGAACTTACAATACTCCCCACTTTGGATGAAGTAAAAAAAGCCATTAATCAAATGAAGAACAACAAAGCTAGTGGACCAGATGGGATTCCTGCTGAAATCTTTAAAGAAGGGGGCCCCGAACTTGTACAACATCTTCATAAACTCATCGAAAAAATCTGGATAAGAGAAGAGATCCCAGAAGACTTCAGGGATGCCATAATTATCACCCTCTTTAAGAAGGGTGATAGAACAGACTGTGGAAACTATCGGGGCATTTCTCTCTTAGCAACCGCAGGTAAAATATTTGCTAGGATTCTCGCAAACCGTCTTCTATCTATTTCAGAAGAGATCCTCCCTGAGACTCAATATGGTTTCCGCCCCTCTAGAGGGACAGTAGACATGATTTTTACTGCACGTCAGCTCCAAGAAAAATGCCGGGAGCAAAATCAACCCCTTTATATGGCATTTATCGATTTGGCTAAGGCCTTTGATACTGTAGACCGTACAGCTCTCTGGACTATCCTTATGAAAATTGGATGCCCCAATAAATTTGTGAATATCTTGCGACTTCTCCATGACAACATGACGGCAACGGTTTTGGACAACAACGGCTCTCATGGTGCTGCATTTAAAGTGGGATCAGGTGTTAAACAGGGATGTGTTATCGCCCCAACATTATTTGCCATTTTCATCGCCATGGTTTTACATCTTGTCAAGGGGAAACTTCCCACCGGTGTGGGAATTATATATCGAACAGATGGAAAGCTTTTTAATCTCAGCAGGCTGAAAGCAAAAAGTAAGGTAATTACAACCTCCGTTGTGGAACTTCAGTATGCTGATGATAATGTGGTCTCCGCACATTCAGAGGATGATCTCCAAACTATCCTAAATGCTTTTGCAGAAGCATACGAAAAACTTGGTCTCTCACTTAACATCAAAAAAACCAAAGTGCTTCATCAGCAAGTGCAAGCCAATCCTTTGGTGATGCCATCTATCCAGCTTGGCGGGACAATACTGGAAAATGTCGATCATTTCCTCTATCTTGGCAGCTATCTTTCTGTTACAGCTAACATCGACAGTGAAATCCAGCATCGTCTGAGCTCCGCAAGTGCCGCATTTTCTCGAATGAAACATAGAGTGTTCGAGGATCGGGATATTTGTAAGAAGACCAAAACACTGGTTTATGAAGCCATTGTATTACCAACTTTATTGTATGCCTGCGAAACATGGACTATCTATAAACGTCACTTCCACCTCCTTGAAAGGTTTCATCAACGTTGCCTCCGGAAAATCCTGCAAATTACTTGGGAAGGTAGGCGAACAAATGTCAGTGTACTGGAAGAAGCAAAGACTACTAGCATTGAAAAAATGATCCTTCAACGCCAACTTCAGTGGACCGGTCATGTTGTTCGAATGCCTGACTGCCGTCTCCCAAAGCAGTTACTTTACTCCCAACTCAAGGATGGAAAGCGGAATATCGGTGGTCAATATAAGAGGTTTAAAGATGTTCATAAGGCTAATCTAAAAAAATGCAATATAAACATCGAAAACTGGGAAGCTCTGGCCCATGAACGATCTAAATGGAGGTTGGCCTTTCACAAAGGTTCCATGGACTTTGAAGAAGCCCGAGTGCAAGGTGAAAGGGAGAAACGTGCTAAGCGAAAAGCACGTCAAATGAATCCTTTACAGGACCATCTTCTATCTGGTAACCTGTGTCCTCACTGTGGGAAGCTGTGTGGATCTAGAATTGGCCTCCACAGTCACTTACGGACCCATCGCTAGAGTCTACACAATCTTCTTTAGAATTTCCTCCTTTTATCCCGGAAGACAATCTTACTCGGTCACGAGTGATCGCCTGATGGATGGATTTATAACATTTCTGAACATTTCAACAATGCTTTAGTGGTTTACTTTCAAACACACCTTCCCACTTTTTTTAAAAAAGGAACTGAAATTCTCACATAAATTCCCACACACAATTCATCCTCCTCCTTGAAGACTTGACTTTCAAACACACAAATATCTATTCCTTGTCTTGAATAATGTCTTTTGCATATGGCTCTGTATGTCAAAACAACTGAAATCTGAAGCCCCTATGTAGTCTTTAACTTGGTTTTATAGTAAACAAAAATCTGGCCAATATAATTCATGGTAAAAAAAAATTTAGGGCAGACTGTCTGGTAAATGAATACACAGTAATGCTGAGAACAACAGATGCCTCGAAGGGACTGTCAGACTTGATTGCATTAAAGCAGCTCACTTTAGGGGGGGGGGGGGGAATGAAGCTCCTATATGCTCCTGCAGTAATTCTTTCTAATCTGGCAGAAGTTCACTGTGATTTTTTTAATGCCATTTTAAAAAAACTGAACTGGAAACACTGGACTTACCTCTGCCCTTTTAAGCATTTCCCATTTATTTAGTATTTTCATTGCATAAATGCGCTCTGTGCACTTCATTTTAACAACTGCAACCTAGAATTAAAAAAATAAGAATAAAGTCAATTACATTTTAAATGGGTTGCTAACTGTTGACACTAAATTGCTGCTAAAGGAAACATATCACAATATGAATACCAGCTTATAGTTATGCTGTGCTGTAGAACAAGAAAGTAATATAATATAGCATTGATCATCAGTTTCATACTTAGTGTACTAATAGAGGAAATATACACGGCAACCTATAAGACTATGGGCAAACAGTTAATGCAACTGTCAACTGTGTGTGTCCAAAAATTTGTGATCAAATCAAATCTTTTTATATGAAGATGTGTGGAAAAGCTACATTATTTACCAAGAACAAGCAGTATTTGTACAGTATGCCTCTAGTCAATGAGAACTTTAGGCAGGGCAACTGCAAAATAACAAAAGCTAGTACCCTAGGAGAAAACAAATTAGACACTAGACAGTAATGGATCAAATTAATTCAGTCTGAAAGATATTCACATAATGAACTATATGTGATTATTCAGTAACAACATTATTTTACTACAAGACCAGTGCAAGAGGTCTGTCCATGTTTAGGATGCATACTGAAGGTAACTTAACACTCATCAGCTCCCCGTTATCACACCTTCTACACATAGTTTGGTGGTTAAAAGAGCTGTAAAAAAAGTATTTATTTATTTATTTATTTAATACATTTTTATACCTCCCAATAGCCAAAGCTCTCTGGGCGGTTTACAACAGTTAAAACCATAAAATACAATATAAAATAAATATAAAACTTAAAACCACAGATTAAAAACAAACAGCAGAACTAGCAGCAGAGTTAAAAACAGCTACAAGATTAAAATAATTAAGATGATTAAAATGCCTGGGAGAATAGAAAGGTCTTCACCTGGCGCCGGAAAGAGTACAAAGTAGGCGCCAGGCGAGCCTCTTTGGGGAGCTCATTCCACAACTGGGGTGCCACAGCAGAAAAGGCCCTCCTCTTGGTAGCCACCTGCCTCACTTCCTTTGGCAGGGGCTCTCGGAGAAGGACAGCTGAGGAAGATCTTTAGTGTCCAGGCAGGTACATATGGGAGGAGACGATCCTTCAGATACCCTGGCCCCAAGCCGTTTAGGGTTTTAAATGTAAGTACCAGCACTTTGAATCGGGCCCAGAAACAGATTGGCAGCCAGTGCAGATGAGAAAACACTGGCATAATATGTTCACGTCGGCCAGTCCCTATTACAAACTGTCCCATTCTTCCAGCACATACAGGCTTCGTGAAGTACTGCAAATTCCTAGGTACCAACATCAAATTTTATCCCAGATTAATTCAACTGAAATAAGAGTGATTTTATGCATGTGGCCTCAGAAAGGAGCAAAGCAGATGAAAGGATAAAAGGTAGGCACCTGGTGGTCCAGGGACTCAATCTGCCCCAAACATAATCCCTGCATATAAGGAAACACAGTCCTCCCACATTACCGGTAAGCACCTTGGCTGCTTTCGCTCTGCCTGTGTCTAGGAAGGAGTGGCCGAGATGTAATATGAGGCAGGGGCGCCTTCATTTGTGTTGCTGCTCACTCACACTAAGGAGGAAGGGATCCAAAAACCCTTTGCCTATGTCTTGGGTTTACACAGTGGTCAACATTGCTGGCCTATCATCCCTTGCTCTATTCAAAATACGGCCCCAGTTAAAAAATTAGTTACTGACCAGGGTCTTAGAGAATGTTCCACTTATGCATCTCCAAAACCTGGCATCTCCAGTGAAGAGGATCAGGTAGCAGATGAAGCAAAGGATCTCTGCAGGACACCCTGGAGAGCTGTTGCCAGTCAAGGAATAAGCTACACTTGGCTAGATAGACAAATAGTCTCATATAAGACAGTTTCCTGCAGCACTACAAAGGCAGCTGTGAATATTCTGCCTGGAAAAAAAGAATGGTCTTAAATGAGATGCATTTGAGAGACAGCTGGGGGGTAGTGGGTGGTGGATCCTTCTGCTAAGGCTAACAGACATCTTTCCTAAGTTAATATGAGCTCTTCTAGTAAACTAAATACATTTGGGGGGACAACACATACACACACGCTGCCCTGAAAAAAAAAAATCAACATTGCAATGAGTACTGGCATATTTAGTTAGTATAGTGCATCTTAGATATGACTGCACTTTTTTTAGAAATCAGTGGAGTAAGCACCGATAGATTCTAAAGAGTAGTAGATAAAGGAATTAGGTTAGCTTTGCACCGATGTTAGCATATAAGCAAGACTAGCCTGTGAAATTTCACATACAAATTGCTTATTTGGCATACAGTTTGGATCCCTAGGAATGCTTTTTTAAAAAAATCTAGCTTTTATACTTGGAGAGATAGGTTTCAAAACAGAGAGTACACCTGTCTCCCATTGGAAGAATCTCTGTGCCATGAATCACCACCTACCTAACAGCCTCTGTGTTATGTTACCCATCTACCCAGCCCCAAATAATTCCACAAGTATTAAATGCCAACATTCTTATGTTAAGTTCACTATCCATAGAACATATGTTGGCATTCTTTCATCTGTTCTCAGTGGGACACATTTCCAGTACAGATTTTGGCACCGTCTTACTTCAGTGATCTGCTAGGGATAGAATTCAACTCCTTTCCCACAAGCACACATTCCCAATGTGTAAGTCCACACCCTCTTTGCCTCACCACTGATGCTTCCCTCTATATACTTAATCGCACACACTCAGGGATTCATAGATGTTTCATCAGGAAGTGAACCTTCAGCACAGAAAACGTGGGTTCCATCAATTTTGTATAAATTGGTGGTGTAAGAGCTGGCAAGTGGTGGTGGGAGGGAGAGGTATGACCTCACCTACCAGAAGTAGAATTCAAGCTCCAATCTTCCCCTTTATACTGCAGCACTTGAAATTACAGCATCAAGGCTGGCATCATAGGGGAAGTCTGCTGTTCCCCTATCCCTCCATCTACAGTCTGGAGTGGAGGAATGGCTTAAATTCTGCCAGCACCAGATCAGTGATAGAGGCATCCTGAGATTCCTGACTGATGCTTTTCCTCTGCAGTTGCTAGGGTGTCTGCTAGGCACGGTGTTGCAATGGCATTATTTATTTAAAATATTTATATACCCTGCTTTTGCTCATATAGTTCCAAGCCATATATATGGCTTACAAAAATAATAGAATACAATAAATGCAACAACATAAAAATAACAATAAAAGCCAGTAACAAAACAATTTCAAAACAGTCACCTAAGAAACATAATACATAATAAAAAAGCTGGAGTAAAGAAACCGGAAGGATTGCATATAATTATGGTAGGCAAGCCTCTGAAGGCCAAAGGCCTTCTTAAACAGGAAGGTCTTAACGCTGCAGCAGAATGCCATTAAGGAGATGGCAAGATGGACCTCCCTAGGTAGGGAGCTCTAAAGTTGGGTGTGGCAACAGAGAACACTTTTTCCCTTGTCCCAACCAAATGTAGGTTTGGAAGCAACAAGAGGCTCTCCATAGATTATCTTAATAAGCAGGCAGGCTCATATAGCAAAAGGTGATCCATCAGAGACTCTGGTCTTAAACGGTATAGTGCTTTAAAGGTGATACCCAGCACCTTGAATTGAGCCTGGAAAGAAATAAAGAGCCAGTGAAGTTGTTTCAGTAATGGGGTGACATGTTCCTGATAATCAGCTTCAATTAATAATCAGGCGGCTACATTTTTAACTTGTTGAAGTTTCTCTGGACACATTTCAAGAGCTGCATGTTGAGTGAATTGCGGTAGCCCACTCATGATGTAACCAAGGCATGGATCACCATGGTCAGCTCCGCTTTCTCCAGAAATGGGGACAACCAAAGCTCAGCAAAGGCACCTCCTCTGGTCACAGCTTTCATCTGGTCACCCAGGGTCAAAGCTTGGTCCAGAAGAACCCCAAAACTATGAACCTGTATTTACAGAGGGAGTGCTATCCCAAACAGCATAGGCTGAACCCCTATTTCTTGACTGGCTGTTCTACTGACCAGGAGTATGTCTGTCTTCTTTGGATTTAGTTTCAATTTATTAGTCCTTATTCAGTCCACTACCGACTCCATACACTGGTTCAAGATTTCCATAGCTTCCCTTGACTGTAATGACTTTGTCTTCTTTAACCTGGTTCATCATCCCTTAACCACTGGCCATACTGGGTGGGGCCGATTCAAATTGCAGTCCAAAACATCTAGACCGGGGTCCCCAACATTTTTGGACCCATGTTCATTTGGGAATTTGAGAAACTGCTGAGGGCACCATCACAAAATGGCTCCCATGGTAGATGTGGCTAGTCACATAATGGCTGCAGTGGGGGCCTGGCTAGTCCAAAGTGAGCTAAATAGGTGGTGGTAGTGGGGAAAATAGCAAGGCAAAGGGGTAGAGGGGAGAGAAAGAAGGCGGCTAGGGATGGGGAAGGGGGAGAAACAGCAAGAAAAATGGTTTGGGAGAGAGGAATAGCAAGGCTAGAGACAGAGTGAGGAGAGAGTGAGCAAAGGGGAAAGGTCTGTAAGGGTGGAAGATTGGGCAGTGCCAGAAAGCAACTCTTTCCTTCTCTGCCTGCCAGAATACAGCTCATCTGCAGCAGGTGCAGAAACAGAAGGAGAACCTGGTGCCCTAATGTTTTTCAAGGTTGTTTTTTTTGTAAATTAAAAATAGATTTAGATTTTTTTAAAGAGAACAGGGAGTAGAGAGCTTCATGGGCACTGTTGGAGGTACCAGTGGGCACCATGGTACCCGCAGGTGCCACATTGAGGACCCCTGAACTAGATGGCAACAGATTTTGGAAGACTGCCATAGGCCATTGACCAATAGGATGAGCAGGAGTTCCCTAGTACCACCTTCTGGAATTACACCTACAGGAAAAAACAGAACCACCATACAAAAATGTCTCTAAGTCTCAACTCAGTCAGGCAATCTAAAAGGATGCCACCCAGAGGTTCAGCAGAAGCAACAGGCACACATTCCACCAGTCCAATTCCGGGGCAATCATAGCTGTCTGTCCCAAAACCAGGCCTGGAGTCAGGTTGAAACAGATCTAGATATTCCATATCAGTCAGAAAGACCTGGAGTTGAGTTATGACCATGTATCACAGTTCTTGTTATTTATATTCTTTGTCTGTAGTGTTGTCCTGTTGCACACACTGAGCATGGTGTATTCACTGACTACCTTGCACTTGCACTACGGAATGCAGAGGGTCAGTAGTGTACTCTTAACCCAGTGCTATGGTCCACCTGTTAGACAAGGTCTAACCCAAGATGGTACCCCCCAGACAACTCATACATTACCTAGCTGGAGAAGGAACTCCTTGTATTATTGGATTTTTTTCTGAGAAGCAAGGGATTATATCCCTTCTCTGAGATAGACAGATACTTGTAAGCCTTGAGAAGCTTACAATATAGAATTCAACACAGGGGAAACAACAAAGGAAGGGGAAGGAAATGGAGGCACAGGAATATGCAGTTATTTCTGTTACACATATTTAGGCTTAGTTACTGGAATGTATTTGGACTAAGAGGTTAAAAAAGAAAAGAAATGGATGCCTCTACCCTCACTTCAGCAGCAGCAGCAGCAATTGAAGCTATACATGTTCCACAGTCACTGTCTTAATCTGGGCACCAGTTCAGGCAGTTCTCATTGGTTTGATTACATGAGGCATTTTCATCAGCACCTCATTCATGAATGGACTACACCACTGCTCTCTGATTGGCCATTTAAGACATGAACTGCATGAGTCATTAGTTTCCTGGCCATTGAAAAGCAGCCCAGTGAATGTGAGAGTTTTTCCAAATCTGCCTTCATATCCACAAAATGGCTAGACTGATTACTTATACTAAATTCATAAATCTCTGTGCATATTAGGCATGGAATGTGTTAAAATCTTGAATGCAGAAGTCCTACCGAACCTGAATATGCAGTCATCCCCTTACACGATTGTCAGTTCAATCCAATCACCTGCTTCGTCTGTTCAAAAATATAGAAGTACTTTTCATGTCATCAATCTATTAAACTGACAAACCAAGCTATTGCTGCCTGTACTTTTAATCAAATGTGCTGTCTAGACTTAAAATGCAATCAGCAGCTGCTCAGTGTCCTCATTTGCTTATGACAGACATCACATTTGGGGAAGAGAGGTGTCACTTGGCATTCTGCTCCTTATTCTCTAGGAAAAATCAAATACAGGTCTTTTCTTTCTTTTGTATGACGCAATGGATGCTCCACTACAAAGTACCTGTGGCTTTTAACTGGGTAGACTCATGGCTGAATGGCACACCCCAAGACACTAGGTGCTCAGCGAAGTGGAAAAGAGCAAGCCACCCCATTTACGGGAGCATGGAGCTTTGACAGCTATCAAAACTCAGGCTTCCTTTTAAAATGGGGTTTTTGAAAGGGCTAATCAGGGTTTTTTGACAGGTCCCGCAAATGGGGTGGCTCACACATTTCCACCTTCCCAAGCACCTAGAATCTTGGGGAAAGGTGGGAAAGGTCCAGGACACTGAGAACAGTCAGGTCCAACAAAAACAAAAAACAAAAAACTGGAGGATCTCACTGTGAAAGGGATGATCTACTCGCCACTCCCTTTCCCTCATGTCTTTGATTTCCCTTGACAGCTCACCTTTTGACAGCTGACAAGAGAGAGCAAAGTAAAAAAATGAACCTATTTGCAGCCTCTCTGGGTAAATGTCCATGGTTGGTGCTTGCTGCATTTTGACAGCAGACACCTCCCAGGGCATTGCCCAGCTGAGGCTTCCCATTTCAGACCGCCAAAAGTGCACACCTCTGCACTTGCGCAAGACTGACTAATTTTTTAAAAAAATTAAAAATAAATGAAAATATTTGCGCAAATTTCTTGCACTTTAAAAAGGGGGGGGATGGTGAACCAGTGACAGCCCCTCCAATGTGCTGCTAGGACACTTTGGAGAGGCTGTCACCTCGGAGATCACAAAAAGTGATCTCCAAAAAAGAGGGGAACGGAAAAAAGCCACAGCGATTGAAAAAGGGCTCGCAATTGCAGTGGGGAGAGGAGACAATTTGGCTTTAGCCACCAAGTACCTTGGGATACTGGGTGGAGGACTGAGGGGGAAGGAGAGGGGGACAACCCATGGTGAGACCAATCATCTGTTGGGTGCACTTTGGGTTGTTCTTTGAACAACCAACCCACTGTTGATTATTCGCAGGGTGGCTTAGCGTTACGTGCGAACCCTCCCAAGTCTAAGCAGCTTCCTATGTTCCTAAATACAAGGAATAAGGTGTAAATTACATACTTCCGCTTTAATGTAATGATCAGGTTATAAGAACATAATCTGGATGTGCAGCTCCTTTTTTTGTTTGTTTGTTTGTTTTTGCTGCAACAGAGTAAAAATCTTGTAGCACCTTAATTTATTATGGCATAAGCCTTCATGTGCTCGAGTCCATTTCATCAGATACATCTGATGAACCCTAGAGCAGTGATGGCGAACCTATGGCATGGGTGCCACAGCTGGCACGCAGGGACCTCTCTGTGGGCACTCGAGCCATTGGTCACCAGATCGCGAAAAGAGTGTCCCCTTCTGCAAAACACTAATGATTTTCTTCTTTCTCACAGTGTGGAACAGAATGATTTTATTCTAGAATTCCTGTTAAAGAATTCTTTTCTACATTGTTATCACATCTAAAAGATTTTGAAGAATGATGCACAGAGCATGGCTTGGATGTAAAGCCCTAACAGTTGACCTGAGTGCTGCATGTGTTGCTCTCAAACTAACGGAGTATGAGCCAAGGTTTGACAAATTATCAGCATGCGTGCAATAGCAAAAATCACATTAATTGTGCAAAAGCATGCCCAATGTAAACTTTTACCTAATGCAGTGTTTGCAGTCCAAGACATCAAGTGTTTAAAATGTGTTAAGCACGTTTAGTTTTCTTGTTTATCTTGCTCATCCTAGTACAGGTTGACTTTTACTTTTACTAATCCGACACCTGTAGAAGCAGGGAAAGGACCCGGGGTAAAGCTTGCCCCATACAATTTCAGTCTGGCATATAATCATATTACAAGTTGAGAATCCCTTATCCAAAAATACATGTGCCTAATTATTTAAAAAGTTTGTATAAATTCCCTTCAGGCTATGTGTACAATGTAGTACTATAATAATTTTTTGAGTTAATTTTTTTTTCAACAAAAAACTGTTCGTATCATTGAAAGCTCTGTTATTGTGTTTTTCTTTTAAGACAAAAGATGTTAATTAGTTCGGACAACTGTATGAGTTGTTTTTTCTAAAACTAAAACCTCGGTATTCAGGTTTAATTGCAGTGTTGGCACTTTGAAATAAATAAGTTGATTTTGTGTTGCAGTTTGGGCACTCGGGGTCAAAAAGGTTCGCCATCACTGCCCTAGAGCATGAAAGCTTGTGCTATAATAAATGTTTTAGTCTTTAAGATTTGATAAGACTCTTTTTGTTGTTTAATATAATGAAATCATTCTTTTCAGTAGAATATTTTACATTACAGTAAGCAGAAAATTAGCCTTAGTAGCCTATTTAGGTAAAGTATCCTTCTGGACTATTTCTGGAAAAATGTTTTTGACAATATATAGCAATATTAATCAACTGAAAAAA
The DNA here is from genome assembly GCA_021292165.1 of Shinisaurus crocodilurus. Lineage (NCBI taxonomy): Eukaryota > Metazoa > Chordata > Lepidosauria > Squamata > Shinisauridae > Shinisaurus > Shinisaurus crocodilurus. The sequence goes on from CM037876.1 coordinate 295,540,064, forward strand.
GCCAACACTGAACTTTTCATTAAGTGTGTATTACCGTAATTTTCAACCTTTTCTGAACAAGTTTAACAAAGTTCGATAATATAAACATCTGTAAAACTTGCTAAAACACACAGAGCACCATTATAATTACGTAGACTGTTCACACTTGCGTGCTATATAGCATTCTACTATATTGCACAATACTTCTAACTCGTATGCACTGTGTTGAAAAACATATCTCCTTAAAATACTTCTTAGACTAAAGAAATTTCTAATAGATAAACTAAAAATATTTAAGATTCCATGGATTACAGATGTTAAGACAGCTTTCCAGATTAAAGATTAAACTACACCAAGGCACTGTCTGTCTCTCGTGTTGGTTTTATGGACAGATCGAAAGTGCAGAGCAAGCACATCTCTATCATAAGTAATGGCAAACTACTACACCTGTTCCTAAACAGGCAGGACATGCGCCCAGGAGCCAAATATCATCAAGACTCTCCCCGTCCTTCCCACTTTACATGTTTGATGCAGGCAAACATAATTGCTGGGGTGGGACAACACACATACTACAAGACCACACCATATCAAGGATAAAAATTCCACAATCTAGAAAGCAATTTCTATAGATTCAGTATGAACATGATTATGTAAACATTTTATCTCATAAAATACAGCACAATTGTCTGAATCAACAGAGATGGAAATAGTTTAATCAAAACAGTGCCGCTCCAGCAGGTTAGATATTCTGTCCCAAATTTGTAAAATGATGTAGTAAAAGGGGACCCAAAAATAATGTTCATGGTATACTCATACACAGCAGGACAGGAGCTGTGAAGAGTAAAAAGGTCCCTCTACAGGCCACCAAAAGAAATAACCCTGAGGGTTGGAAATGTCCTTTTAAAAAGCAACTTGACTTGTAGGGGAACCTAGACCATGCAGCAAACAATGGTCCTTAACCCAAGGCTGTGCCTCCATTCTAGGGCTGGGACAAAAGCATCAGTGACAGCTATGCACAAGTTCAATTCTAGGGTTAAAGCAAACACAGAAATCAATGTTGTGCCTATTCCTTTTCAACTCATGTTTTCAGAATCCAAGGAGAGCCAAGCAGGTCAATGATCAAGTCTTCCAAATGTAATGCTGCCAATGCAGGAGAGGCAGTTGCACAAGCAGTGCCTTCCTCTGTCCAAAAGCAGCCCCACATGCTGCCCGGCAAGTTTCCCTTGAAACTCCGGTGGGCTTCAAAAGCAGCTCCTGATGCATAGCAACTCTTTGCACTTGGAGGGGGAGGCGGGGAAGTGAGAAGCCCCAGTCCACATACATAAACCCTTGCAAACACCCAAAAGCATTATGAGGCTGCAGTCAGAGGCTGCCGATAAAAACCCAAATACCCTAGACTACCCTATACTCTTGCAGCATACATGGTCTCCTGGGATCCAGCACTATTAGCTAAGTGTTGCATCTGAGAAGACAAAAGTACCTGTCCAGACATTCTCTGCTTTGAGATAGTCCTTTTTATCTAAATACATGTCACAGTATTGTGTATGACGGAAGAGGCTCTTAAAATATTTATTCCGCTCTCATTCACCACTGAGTGATGCATTTCTATAGATCTAAAATATTTATGCCTCCATGTATAGAAATTCTCCATTATGACCCTCTTTGCTAATTTGTTTATTTATTTATTTATTTAAAACATTTATTTACCGCCCATCAGCCAAAAGGCTCCCTGGGCGGTTTACAAAAACAGTAGAGGAAAAAAACAAAAACAGAAAACAAAAAAACAAAACAAAACCATAAACATAAACATATTAAAATACACCAAGATAAAAAACAAGCAGCCAAATAAATCCAATCCCAAGGTACAGTGGTGATAATAAAAAGAATAAAAGGAATAAAATTATCCATTAAAATATTGGGTAAATAGAAAGGTCTTCACCTGGTGCCTAAAAGGATAGAGGGTAGGCGCCAGGTGGAACTCCTTGGGGAGTTGATTCCATAGATGGGGTGCCACAACTGAGAAGGCCCTTCCCCTAGTAGCCACCCTCCTAGCCTAATTTGGCTACCATCTTTGAATGTGATATCCAAACCTACAGTATGCTCCTGGATAATATAACTTAATGATTAAAGCAGAATCTTCACTCCATATTTTCCACACAATCGATGGGGGCCATCAATAAAAGCTAACTTTTATTGGGGGACTTTGATTCAGTCCCTTTGTCATGGTCAGGTCAGATCATCGCCTGCTGAGGTTTAGACTGACAGCGGGTTTTCCCCTCTGTAAGGGTGGGTGACCTATTAAGATGGTTCGCCCCTGGGGGCTAATGGATCCACATGGTTTCCAGAGGGCTCTAGGGGCTTTTCTGGTTGATATGGCTGGAGCTCCTGCCGAAACCCTGGTTGATCTGTGGAATGCAGAAATGACCCGGGGGGTTGACACGATTGCTCCTGAGCACCCTCTCTGCAGCAGAGCTTGTACAACTCCATGGTATATCCCACAGCTGAGAGTGATGAAACAAAATAGGAGATGGCTTGAGTGCTGATGGAAGAAAACTCCTAGTGGATCCAAGGGACAATGAGGCCAGCAAAGAAACAACTCTCGCTGCCTCAATTCAATCTTCTATCTGCCACCCACTGGAGCTTCTTAGGGTTCTCCGGGGCCTATTACATACTGGACTTAAGGACACTGTAGACCCATCTGAGGGCCTCTGTAACATATTTTCTAGGCACTTCTAGGATAAAATGTCTTGCATCTGCCAGGACTTAGACTCCAATGTTACAGCAGCTGAATCAGGTGAGGTATACGCAGCACAGCCTGGTCCAGTTTTCTTGGATGAGTTTCTGTTGGTACAGCTCAAGGACACTAACAAAGTGCTTGGACAGGTTCACGCAACCACCTACATCCTGGATCCTTGCCCCTCTTGGCTTATAAAAACTAGCAGGGAGGGAACAGCTGGCTGGGCCAGGGAGGTGATTAATGCCTCCTTGAGAGAGGGAGTGGCCCCATGCCATCTGAAAGAGGCAGCAGTGAGACCACTCCTGAAGATATCTTCTCTGGACCTGCAATATCTTAACAACTTTAGGCCAGTGGCAAATGTTCCTTTCCCAGGCAAGGTTCTTGAATGGGTAATGACAGCTACAAGCAGTCTTGGATGAGACTGATTATCTGGATCCATTTCAGCCAGAGTTCAGGCTAGCATGGTCACCCTGTATGATGAAATATGTCGGGAGACAAAACAGGGGCAGTGTGACCCTGTTGATGCTCTCAGAAGCTTTCAATACCATCGACCACGGTATCCTTCTTGGGCTACTGTCTGAGTTGGGAGTGGGGGGGTACTGCATTGCAGTGGTTCCGCTCCTACTTGGATGGATGGCTCCAGAAGGTGGTGCTTCGGAAATATTGCTTGGCCCCATGGGGGTTTTCCAGCATGGGGTTCACCAGCGGTTGGTTTTGTCCCCCATCCTATTCATTCAATATCTACATGAATTAGCTGCTGAGTGGGGTCATCTGGAGTTTAGGAGTGTGTTGCCATCAGTATGCTGGTGACATGACATGCAGGCCTGTGGCTTACGCTGGCTCAGCTTGTCTGAGCGTGGAAAGCTAAGCAGGGTCAGGCCTGGTTATTACTTGGATGGGAGACCCCTCCTCTAGTTTCCTGCATTGAGCAGGGGGTTGGACTCGATAGCCTTGTAGGCTCCTTCCAACTCTATAATATATGAAATCTATGAAATCAGGTTAGGCTGTGGATGTGCTAAATCAGTGTTCTCCAACCTTGGGTCCCCAGATGTTTTTGGCCTACAACTCCCAGCATAATAGTTTTAACATTTTTCTGTGCCTGAGCTTGTTGTTGTGGGGGGGGGGCAGACTTTTTGCCCCAGGGGGGATGTGTTTCTGGATGCAGGAGGAGAGATGAGAGAAATAGGGGCTCAGAACTGCGTCCAATTCTGGGCACCACACTTTAAGAAGGATGTAGACAAACTGGAGAGGGTTCAGAGGAGGGCAACAAAGATGATAAAGGGTCTGGAAGCAAGGCCCTATGAGGAGAGACTGAAAGAACTGGGCATGTTTAGCCTTCAGAAGAGGAGACTGAGGGGAGATATGATGATAGCACTCTTCCAGTACTTGAAGGGTTGTCACAAAGAGGAGGGTCAGGATCTCTTCTCGATCATCCCAGTTTGCAGGACATGGAATAATGGGCTCAAGTTACAGGAACCCAGATTCCACCTAAACACCAGGAAAAATTTCTTGACTGTCAGAGCAATAAGACAATGGAACCAACTAGCTAGGGAGGTGGTGGGCTCTCCCACTCTGGAGGCATTCAAGGTGTGGCTGGACAGCCATCTGTCGGGGATGCTTTGACCTGGATTCCTGCATTGAGCAGGGGGTTGGACTCGATGGCCTGGTAGGCCCCTTTCAACTCTACTTTTCTATGATTCTATGAGGGTGACAATAAGGGAGAAGGCCTTTGCAGTGGTGGACCCCCGATTCCCCACTGAGGCTTGCCTGACGCCAACTCTTTCATCTTTTCAGTGCCAGGTTAAGACTGCCCTCTTCTCCTGAAACACCTTAAAACAGAACTATTTATTGTTTCATAAGCTTTTTTGGAGCTCACTTAGAGTGCAATCCTATGCATGTTTAGACAGAAAAAAGTCCTAGAACTCCCAGCATGCCCCCGCCAGCCATGCTGGCCGGGGCATGCTGGGAGTTGTAGGACTTTTTTCTGCCTAAACATGCATAGGATTCCACACAGTCTGATGAATTACACTCTGTTACAGAGAAATAGTTTGAAAGGAAAGTATGTGGTGCATTTACTAACTGTCAAGGTTCCGCTACTGCAGGGACCCCTTAACCTGCCTTTGGAAGATCTCTGCCTCTTCCCAAAGCCTCTCCCTCTCTAGGAGATCCAATCCTTTGCCTGCTTCCAGTAACGTGGGTGTAGGCTTTTAGACGTGGTGAATAAGTCACTCCAAACTCTCAGGGTACACAACAACACTTTACTTATTATATTAGGGTATTTACTTAATAGAGTGGTTATAATTCAAAAGCAAGTATGGTAAAATCAAACAAACAAATAATACAAGGTTCTCTCTTAGCTCTCTCTCTGCAGTCAGTCTTTCTCTCTCTCCAGGCGCTCGCTCTCGCTCTCTCGCTCTCTCTCTCGCTCTCTCTCTCGCTCTCTCTCTCGCTCTCTCTCTCGCTCTCTCTCTCGCTCTCTCGCTCTCTCTCGCTCGCTCTCTCGCTCGCTCTCTCGCTCGCTCTCTCGCTCGCTCTCTCGCTCGCTCTCTCGCTCGCTCTCTCGCTCTCTCGCTCTCTCGCTCTCTCGCTCTGCCTCTCCAGGCTCTCTCTGCTGCTAGCTGACCACACCCCACACATATATAGCCTTCCCAGGAATGGAAGGTTATAATCAGGTGACCTTGATCAGGAGACTAATTCTTAACTTCTATTGGGTAAACTAAAACTCTCAAACTCCCCCTCCCATCCTGGAGCGTTTGGGCCTTCAGGCTTCAACAAACTTAAGCCTGTGTAGGCCTCAACAAACCCAAGCCTGTGTAGGCCTCAATCCCTCACATCTTCCCCCCCTTCTCCTAAGTGGAACAATTTCCCTTTTACAGAAGAGAATTGTGAAACGTTAACCTACACAAAAAGGCAACTGTTTGGGTTTTTTTGTTATTTCCTAGACAACGCATCGGCTATCACATTCTCCTTCCCAGGCACATGTTCAAGGTTCATTTGAAATTCCTGCAATTTCCAAGACCATCTCTGAAGCTTGGAGTTGGTATTTTGCATTGTTTGTATCCATTGTAAGGCATGATGATCAGTCCATAAAGTAAATTCTTGTCCAAAAACATAAGGCTTGAGCTTGTCCAGAGCCCACACTACTGCCAGACATTCCTTTTGGATCGTAAACAGGTTTCTCTCCCTGGGTAGAAGCTTCCTACTCAGGTAGGCTACTGGATGTTTAACAGAGTCATAGTCTTGTAACAATACTGCACCTATGCCAGTCTCAGAGGCATCTGTAGCCACAATAAAGGTTTTTTCAAAGTCAGGTGCTCTTAACACAGGCTTAGAGCTCAAAATGTCCTTTAGTCTATCAAAAGCTCTTTGACATTCATCAGTCCACACAATTTTGTCAGGTTTACATTTCTTGGTTAAATCAGTCAAAGGTCCAGCAATTTCACCAAAATGGGGAACAAATCTCCTGTAATACCCAGCAAATCCCAAGAATGACCTGACCTGTTTCTTGGTTGTAGGTATGTCCCAGGTTCTGATAGCTTCAACCTTGTCCTATAAAGGTGTGATATGACCATTTCCAACCCTGTGCCCTAAGTATACTACCTCTGGCACCTTCTGCACCTGTAAAACTACTCCACTCCTCTCATAGTGTGGCTTCATCATATTTACATGTAATACCTTTGGTCTTTTTTCAGATTTTTCTTTAACCACCACATAGGTTAAATCATCCATTTTCTCTCTGACTGTGTAGGGGCCTTCCCAAGCAGCCTTAAGCTTGTCTTTGCGCAGGGGAAGAAATATCATTACCTGATCCCCTACCTCAAATACTCTAGAGCGTGCCTTTTGATCATACCAGAACTTCTGCACCTCTTGGGCTTTGGTTACATTGGCTTGAACTAGTTTACAGAGTGTATCTAGGGTTTGTCTAAGTTTTAACACATAATCCACCACAGAGGTTTTGTTTTCTACGAGTTTACCTTCCCAGTTTTCCCTCAGGAGATCAAGAGGGCCTCTCACTCTTCTGCCATACAACAGCTCGAAAGGTGAGAATCCCGTTGATTCCTGTGGAACTTCCCTGTAGGCAAAAAGTAGGTGTTGCAGTTTGTCATCCCAGTCATTTGGGGGGGTGTTTACATAAGCTCTAATCATTCCTTTGAGTGTGGCGTTAAATCTTTCCACCACTCCATTGCATTGAGGGTGATAAGGAGTGGTTTTCAAGTGTTTTACCCCACAACACTTCCACAGACACTCCATTATCTCGGAGAGGAAATTTGACCCACAATTTGTCAAGATTTCAAAGGGAAATCCAGTTCTGAAAAATATAGTTAGCAAAGCCTCAGCTACAGACGGAGCATCTATAGAGGCTAGTGCTACAGCTTCTGGGTATCTTGTGGCAAAATCCACCACTGTAAGGATGTACTTTTTTCCCTTGCGGGTGGGTTTAGTGAAAGGCCCTACAATATCCATGCCCACCCTGAAGAAAGCTTCTCCTATAATAGGCAGAGGCTGAAAAGGGGCTTTACTGTGATGCCCTGCCTTCCCCACACGCTGACAGGTTTCACAAGACCTGCAGTACTCTGCTACTTGCTTAGCAATTCCAGGCCAAAAGAAGTTTGCCATGAGCCTTTGTTTAGTCTTGTTTTTCCCCAAGTGCCCTGCGCATGGCACATCATGGGCTAGTTCTAGCAACCTTAGCCGGAATTGGTTAGGTACTACCAGTTGCTTTAGTGGTTCCCAGGTTAACTCTTGGGTTTTTGGTAACCACAGCCTATACAGCAATCCTTTCTCCCAAATAATCTGCTCCCTTCTTTCCTCAGAGAAGGGCCTCTCTTGAGGGAGAGCAACTCTTTTCAGAGGCTCCAAACTAGGATCACTGAGGACTTCCTGCTTGAATTCCTCTACTCCCCTTAAATCAGGAAAAGGGGTCTCTAGCGTCTTCTCCTCTACAGAACCACCTGCCTCGGTTGTTTCACTGGCTTTCAGGTCAACAGGTTGCATGGAGGCTTGTTCTGTGGTTTCAGTTTGGGGAGGGTCTGGGGTTGGTTTTGGACCTTCCGGAATCACTGTGGGTTGTACCTCTAGTACCTTTTCTTTTACCCCATCAGCTTTTACCTGGTCCTGTCTTGAAATTTCCTCCCTTTCCTTTTGCTTGCGGGTTACCACACATATTTGAGCTTCAGGGCCCATTATATCCCTTCCCACAATGATAGGGGCAAATTGGGTTGGAGGTTCCATCACCCCAACTTCATATAGACCCCTCCATCCCCTCCATTCTATGGATAACCTTGCTACTGGAACTTCAAAGGAGGGACCATTCACTCCCTGGATCTCAATAGACATTCCTGGTATCAAATCTTCAGGTGTCACCAAATCTGCTCGGATCAGAGAAACATCAGCTCCAGAATCCAACATTGCCATAATGGTCTTATCCTTTACATAAACAGGTTCTTTAAACTGATTATTAACCTCTTCCCTGTTGGTGATCACAAAACCGCAATTATAAGGTTTTTTTATGCTTGCTACACCTTGTGGCTTGGTTTGTTCGGGTTTAGGACTACCTAGGTTAGCTGGTGTTATCGCTTGTAACTTGGGGCAGCTACTCCTGATGTGGCCTGTCTGACCACACGAATAGCAGGCACGGTCTCTGGGGTGAGAAGGATCAAACGGAGGTTTTTTGAACTCCTTTTTACTTGGGGTTTCCCATTTCCCCCCCTTCTTCTCAGACTCAATCCTGGGGCCTAACCCTTCCCGGTTTTCAATCAGTTTGTCAGCCATTTCTGCAGCTTGGTTTACAGTTTCAGGATCTTTATCCTTAACCTTCAGTTTTATTTCTCTGGGCAACCGAAAATAAAACTGATCCAGAGCCATAAGCTCTAGCACCTTTTCCCTGTTGTCAGCTTTTGCTTCATCCACCCATTTTAGTAGCAGGTTTTTTATTTTTGTTGCAAACTCTACCATAGATTTACCAGGTTGAGGTGTTAACCCTCTGAACTTTTTCCTAAAGTGCTCAGGGCCTAACCTGAACCTTTTAAACACCGTTTCTTTGAATTGAGCATAGGAAACAGCCTCCCCCTCTGGCATGCTATTATAAATCTCTGCCAGCTCCCCTTTGATTAAATTAGGCACAAACTTCATATAATCACCCTCCTGCAGTCCCCACTTCTGTGCTGCCCTTTCAAAAGTGGTCAGAAACACTTGTGGGTCTTCTCCTGGGGTGTATGCTGTGAAATCCTTCAGGGGTAACTCTGACAGGCTGCTCCTGTTTCAATTTCATCATCCTTTCCTCGTGTCTGCATTGTTCCTCTTGGGCTTGCAGTTGCTCTTTCTGGGCTTGCAGTTGCTCTTTCTGGGCTTGCAGTTTCTCCTGGTGCAGCTTTTCCTCATGTCTGCGTTGCTCTTCCTGGGCCTTAAGTTGCTCCTGCCGCACCTTTTCCTCCTGTCTGCGTTGTTCTTCCTGGGCTTTCAGTTGCTCCTGCTGCAGCCGAAGCCGTTCCCACTCTAACCGGGTCTCTTCTTCCTTCTGCTTTGCCCCTAGCGGCCTAGCCGCAGTTCCTGTTCACGGAGCTCCCATTCTTTTGTTTGGGGTCCTGCTACACTAAGGCTAGAGGGTGCAGCTCCTTCTATTGCCGCCTGGGAGATCAGCATAACTTTCAGTTCTTCTGCTGTTTTCTCCTCCCATGGCAAATTGTCCTTTTTACACTGCTCAATCAGGGCAGTTTTGTTCATAGAGAGGTATTGGCTTATTTTACTTGCCTCACTGGGTCCCTATTCTGCAGGCCTGAAGTTAACACATACACTGCTTTTGCCAGCTCTATTAGTAAAAAACCCAAGTACTGTTTGGAGTGCTTAATCTCACTGTTCAGGATCGCTCCGCTGCCACCATCTGTCAAGGTTCTGCTACTGCAGGGACCCCTTAACCTGCCTTTGGAAGATCTCTGCCTCTTCCCAAAGCCTCTCCCTCTCTAGGAGATCCAATCCTTTGCCTGCTTCCAGTAACGTGGGTGTAGGCTTTTAGACGTGGTGAATAAGTCACTCCAAACTCTCAGGGTACACAACAACACTTTACTTATTATATTAGGGTATTTACTTAATAGAGTGGTTATAATTCAAAAGCAAGTATGGTAAAATCAAACAAACAAATAATACAAGGTTCTCTCTTAGCTCTCTCTCTGCAGTCAGTCTTTCTCTCTCTCCAGGCTCTCTGCCTCTCTCTGCCTCTCCAGGATCTCTCTGCTGCTAGCTGACCACACCCCACACATATATAGCCTTCCCAGGAAGGACAGGTTGCTTACCTGTAACTGTAGTTCTTCGAGTGGTCATCTGTGCATTCACACACATATGGGTTCTCTGCGCCTGCGCTGAGATCGATCGGAAACTTATTTAGCTGAGATGAGCCGGGCGGGAGCCCCTCCCCCTCGCGCGTGCTCCTTAGCGCGGCTCCCGCCCGTCTCCTCAGTTCCCTGAGACCGCCTATTGCGACCCTCGGGACCGAGGCTGATCCAGGAAAAAAAACTTCTCTACACCTCCTCGAACCCGATGGTTACGAGATCGATAGAAAAAAACTCCGAACCTCGATGTAATCGAGATCAATTAAAAAGAAAATACAACGAAATCGGACCACCCCATTTCCACCTGGGTATCCATCGAACTCGATGCAGACACCGAGAGGGGAAGGAGGGCGGGTTGTGTGAATGCACAGATGACCACTCGAAGAACTACAGTTACAGGTAAGCAACCTGTCCTTCTTCTTCGTGGTCTCTGTGCTTCACACACATATGGGTAGAGTAGCAAGCTGACTTACTGGAGGTGGGTCGGTGTCGGCAGTCAGATGGTGATCGATGATAGTACCGCCCTGCCGAACGCGTTCTGCGCCCTGGCTCGAACATCGAGGCGGTAGTGCCGGATAAAGGTGGAGGGCGAAGACCAAGTTGCTGCCCTGCACAAGTCTGTCAAAGAGACTCCTCTGCCGAATGCCGTCGAAGTCGACATGGCCCTAGTAGAGTGCGCCTTCACGGAGCTTGGCAAAGCGCGACCGGCAAGTTGATATGCCAGTTTGATGGTGTCCACAAGCCAGGTGGACAGTCTTTGTTTTGATACTGGGCATCCCTTCTTCGGAGGGCCGTAACATACGAAAAGTTGTTGCGTGTGCCTTATGGACTCTGTACGCGCTTTGTAAAAAGCTATTGCTCTGCGGACATCGAGGCTGTGTAAGAGTCTCTCGATATCCGATGATGGTGCTGGAAAAAAAGCCGGAAGCACAACGTCCTGACCTAGATGAAAATCGGAGACGACTTTTGGCAAGAAGGCTATGTCTGGCCGCAAAACGACCTTGTCTTTGTGGAAAGTTGTATATGGAGGGTCAACTCTGAGAGCGGCTAGCTCGCTGACACGCCTCGCAGATGTAATCGCTGTTAGAAACAGAGTTTTAAATGATAGAAGACGTGAGTCTGATGTCGCCATGGGCTCGAATGGGGGTTTCATTAATGCTTTCAAAAGCAACTGGAGGTCCCATCCTGGTATAATAGTCCTCGTCGGAGGGCATAAATTTTTTACACCCTTCAGAAATTGTTTTACGAGTGGGTGTACAAACAAAGATGAACCGGTCGAGGTTGTTCGGTACGCCGTAATTGCCGCTAAATAAACTTTAATAGACGAGAGTTTAAGTCCCCGGGCCATCAGAGAGTGAAGGAAGTAGAGGACAGTCGATATCGAGCAAGTTACAGGGTCTTTATCGGACATCGACACAAAGTTGGAGAAAGCTTGCCACTTCCTTGCATAAGAAAGCCTTGTTGATTGCTTTCGTGCTGCTAACAGGACTTCCTTTACTGCCGAAGAGAGGTCAGTATGCATTGCTATCTGATCCTCCAAGCCGTGAGGTTTAACGATTGTAGATTCGGGTGAAGCACCCTGCCCTGCTGTTGGGTCAGCAGATTGTCCTGGATGGGCAGCTGCAGGTAATTTCCCTGAGATAGATGCAGAAGGAGGGAAAACCAGGGTTGACGTGGCCACCATGGGGATATTAGGATGCAGTTTGTTCTGTCCAATGATATCTTTGCCAGCACTCGAGTCAGGAGCGGAATTGGAGGGAACAGATAGAAAAAGTCGTTGCTCCAATCCAGCAGGAAGGCGTCGGTCATCGATTTCGGATCCATAGCCGCTCTGCTGCAGAATAGTGGACAGGCCGTATTTTCGCTGGTTGCGAATAGGTCTACGTTCGGCCGGCCCCATAGGTGGAAGAGGGATGCCAATATTTGCCGGTCCAGCTTCCACTCGTGCGACTGTAGCGACACCCTGCTCAGTGTGTCCGCCAGGACATTGATTTTTCCCGCTATGTGAATAGCTACGAATGACATTTGCCGAGGTAGAGCCCACTCGTATAGCTGCAACGTCAGTCTCGTGAGGTGCATCGATCTCGTGCCTCCCTGTTTGTTTAAATACGCTACCACTGTGGTATTGTCTGTTACAATCTGAATGTGATGGGCAGTCAGATGATGTTCCAGCGCTTGAAGTGCTTTCCAAACAGCCATTAGCTCCAGCCAATTGATGTGCCTGGTTCTTTCCGCCGGATTCCAAGTGCCCTGTACGATGTGGTCGTCGGAGTGGGCTCCCCATCCTAGTAGCGATGCGTCCGTCGTTAGAATTCGACTCGGTATCGATGGTCGGAAGGTCACGCCGCCGAGTAGGTTTGAGTCCTTCTGCCACCACCTCAAAGACTCTCTTACGGCTCGTGGAACTGATAGACGAAGGGATGGTCTGTCCTTTTCTGGCTTGAAGGCTCGGACAAACCAGATCTGCAGCGGTCGCATGCGAAGCCTCGCATAGCGTACGACTGCTATGGTCGAGGCCATGTGCCCTAAGAGTCGCTGGAGTGTGCGAGCTGATGATATTGGTCGACTGTATACTTTCTTTGATAGGGCGACTATCTTTATTGCCCGTTCGTTCGGAAGGTAGGCCCGACCATCGGATGCATTTAACCTCGCTCCGATGTATTGAATCTCTTTTACAGGCTGGAGGACCGACTTCTCTGCATTCAGGCAAAGTCCCAGCTCGAGCATGAGGCCGAGGGTCTGTTCGAGTGCGTTTTGAAGCTCGAGCTTCGACGATGCCACCAACAACCAATCGTCGAGGTAGGGAAAGATGGTGATGCCCCTTGTCCTCAAACTCGCGCACACCGCCGCCACACACTTCGTGAATACCCTCGGCGCGGTGGAGAGTCCGAATGGAACAACGATGAACTGGTAGGCGTCGTCCCCCACTCGAAACCGAAGGTATTTCCGGCTGTCTTTGTGGATGGCGATGTGGAAGTAGGCATCTTTGAGATCGATGGATGCAAACCAATCGGTCCTTCGGAGTAGGGGAAGGATCGATTGGAGTGTGATCATGCGGAATCTTTTCGATGGGATAAAAAGATTCACAGTTCGAAGGTCCAGGATCGGTCTGAGTCCTCCTCCCTTTTTCTTCACAATGAAGTACCTGGAGTACAGGCCGACCTCCAAGTTTCCTGTGGGAACTGGCTGTATCGCTCCCTTTTGAAGGAGGGTTGAGACTTCCTCCAGCAGCACCCGCGTTGGACGGGTGGTCTTGATCCCGAGAAACGGGGGGAGGACTCCGAACTCGATCCTGTAGCCGTGCTCTATAATGCTTAACACCCATCGGTCCGTCGTGATGGTCCTCCAATTTTGGAGGTGGTTGCAAAGTCGGTAGCCGAAGAGAGTAGTCTGAGGTGGTGCAGAGGTGTTGTCGAGGTATAGCGTCGGTGGTATGTCGGTCGGGCCGGCAGGGCAGTCAAAGACGACGACAACCGAAGTCGCCCCCCTTCCTGCTGCCCCTTGGCCTTTGCTGCTGGTATGGTCGCTGGGGTTGGGTCGGAGGCTGCGACGCCCCAGGTCTCCGGTTCCCGCCCCTGTATTGACCCGCCGGCTGGTACTGCCTGGTCGGGAACGGAAACCGGGACCACCGCCGTGGCCTGAAAGACTGAGATGGTTGCTGGCGGACGAGCCCCATCTTTTTGGCCGTTGTGAAGGCCTTCTGAGCCGAGTCGAGGGAGTCATCTGTAGAGGCGTTGAATAACCCCTCGCCATCGAAAGGGAGGTCTTGAATCTTCGCCCTATCGTCGGGAGTCAGGGCGGTAGAGCGAAGCCATGCATGCCTCCGCAAGGCCACGACCCCGATCATCGACCTGGCATGACTGTCGACTTGATGTCGGGCAGTATTCATCTGAAGCGCTCCGATACTCGTTGCCTCCTTGATGTACTGAGCCGCCAGGTCTCTCTTGTCGTCCAGCAGATAGTCACAGAGGTCTCCCAGCTTCTCCGTGATATACATTTGATATCTAGCTAACAACGCCTCGTAGTTAGATATCTTTAGTCCGAGGGAAGACGATGAATAGATCCTACGGCCGTAGGAATCTAGCGTCTTACCCTCTTTATCTGCCGGAGTGGTGTGCTGTCTTCCCCCACGAGACTGCGCCGATTTGACTATGAGCGAGTTCGGGGTCGGATGGGAAAACAGGAACTTTGCTCCTTCCTCCTGGATTTTGTACATCGACTCCAGGCGTTTGGCCGTCGGTTTCAGTGAGGCCGGAGTCTTCCAGGTTTCTTGCACCATCTCCAACAATGTCGGCAAGAATGGAAGGAGCAGCTGGTTCGACTGTGTCATTTTAAGGACCGCATAAATGTCGTCCTTGGCCTTACCCTTTGACGATTTCGCCTCGACTCCCAGAGCAGTCACCAGCTGGCTGACATGCTCCGCGAAACTCCCCATGTCCTCCGATGGGGAGACTGCTTCTTTGGACTCCACCTGCCCGTCCAGGGAGGTGGAGTGGGAGGAGGAAGCCGCCGAGTCGGAATCCGACAGATACGCCGATCCCGACGAGGAGTGGCCAACTACATCAGTCGCAACCGGAAGACTTACGAGAGGTTGTGGCTGAGCCGTCGACGTCGACGCAGTTGATTCCCTCACCACTTTCGACGGGGCACGAGACACAGCCGTATCTCGGTGTGGTGTCGGAGAGTGCCTCCGGCTACGGTGCCTGTCTGGAGAAATGGAACGCCGGTGATAGTAATGACGTTCCGACCTCTCGTGCCTTGGTGAGCGTCTCGACCTCGAGTATCGGCTCCTGGAACTCGATCCCGAGTAATAGGAACGGGACCTCGACCTCTCACGGTATCGGGAGAGTCGAGATCGAGGACTCGAGGCCGTGGAGACCGAATCACGAGCCTGATAGTAGGGGGATCGTGATCGGCGGCGGTATTCTCGACGCTCCTCTGCGCGTCCAACTGACGGAGACAGTAACGGCGGGGGACCCCTCGAGCCTGAACGGGGTCTATCCAGTGCCTTTTGCTCCTCGAGCTGGACTGGCGAAGCTCCTAGCTCTCCCTCCGACAGGGAAGCTGACGCAGCTGCTGGCTCTTTTTTGGTCTCTCAGCCTCGAGGAGACGTAGTCGAAGCCGGAGTGGACTGGCGGGCAATCGATCCCGAAGCTCGATCCCGAGCACCAGCCAGAGCCTCTATCATCTCCACCGTACGCTTCGAGACCACCATAGTGGTCGAAGTCGACGGGACCGCCATCTCGCTAGCCGTAACCGCCATTTTCTCCTTAAGGCGTTTCGCCTTATCCTTACGGGCCTTCTTAGCGAGTTTTTTTGTTATGTCCGTTAGCGGTTTTTTTATAGACTGGGATCCCCCAGGTCGTTCCTCTGGTGCTGGTCCTTTTGCCGATAAGGATTGCTCCCACAGGAGGGCCCTCAGTTTCATTTGCCTGGCTTTTCTGGCCTGTTTGGTGAAGGCCTGACAATCCTTACAGCTCTCCACTATATGCTCCTGCCCCAGTCATAGCAGGCAGAGCGTATGTTTGTCAGCGGGGGGGATTTTAGTCCCACACCGCTGACATTTTCTAAATGGTGCCTTGAGAGGCATAGTGAAAGATTAGATAGAAATATATAGATAAGGACAAGAACGGGGGAGAGAAGGTTTTAGGTAGGATTTTTTTGGTAATAATTTTTTTTTTTTTTTTTTTTGGATAGAAATAAAGGTATAGTTTGAAAGAGAATGAAAAAATAGAAGGTCTATGAGAGAAAATATTTTAAAAAGAGGTAACTATAGAAGAATAAACTCAGCTTTCGCATACGGAGAAGGAGAAGAAGAACCTATCGACTAGTCGCAAAGGCGGTCGAAGAGGAACTGAGGAGACGGGCGGGAGCCGCGCTAAGGAGCACGCGCGAGGGGGAGGGGCTCCCGCCCGGCTCATCTCAGCTAAAGAAGTTTCCGATCGATCTCAGCGCAGGCGCAGAGAACCCATATGTGTGTGAAGCACAGAGACCACGAAGAAGAATGGAAGGTTATAATCAGGTGACCTTGATCAGGAGACTAATTCTTAACTTCTATTGGGTAAACTAAAACTCTCAAACTCCCCCTCCCATCCTGGAGCGTTTGGGCCTTCAGGCTTCAACAAACTTAAGCCTGTGTAGGCCTCAACAAACCCAAGCCTGTGTAGGCCTCAATCCCTCACACTAACATGTTACAATAGACAACATATTTAAAACTGAGTTCCAAAGGCATCTTACCTCACCAAATGCACCTCTGCCAATGACTTTTATGATTTCAAAGTCATCTCGATGAAGCTGCATTTCCTTCACCAACTGTGTAAATGGTTTTGCTGTTGAAAATAAGAGGAAACCATAAATTATTGTACATTAGTCTAACCTTGCAAATAAGCCAATAAAATGTTACTGGCATGCCTGCTCACACTTACCTATATTAGTAACTTATGGCCAGGGCCGGTGCAAGGCAGTTTGGTGTAGTTTGGTGCCCTAGGCAAGATCAGATATTTAGCGCCCCCCCTTCCCACTTGAGCCCTCCCTCCCTATTTCTGGCGCCCCCTTTAGCCCTGCGCCCTAGGCAGCTGCCTAGTTGGCCTAATGGTAGCACCGGCCCTGCCTATGGCATGTTATTGCTAGGGGGCGAAAGAAACTGATTTTCTTCCTATTTACAGAAGTTCCCCATCTGGTATTCTTCTTACTTGACACAAGTAACCAGCCAAGTGGTTCTTTATGAGTCAACATTAGCCAGTTTCAATCAGTGTTTTTGGTTGTTATATTACACCCTCCTAGTTAACCTTATAGTAAGATCTACAACAGGAGGCCCCAGGGCCAAATCCAGCCCTCTTAAGAGTACCAACTGGCCCCACCCCCAGTTGCCAGCAGGATGTGCTGAGTATGTGGTTGTCACAATAGCTCTAGGAATGCAATTTTCTGACAGTTCATGGGGTGGGGTGGGGGTGTCTGGTCTACAATCTTCCATTCACTCAGATAAAAATAGCTGCTGATCAGAACTTTAGAAAGACCAGTCAAATCAGATTCTAGAAAAATAGTCTTTAAACATTATATCACTCACATAAAGTGAAATGAAGGGTGTATTTAGAGCATTTCAATGTGTGCCTAGTAATCTAATCATATTACAAACAGATAATATATGTTTCAAATACCTTCGGTGCTCTCTCTCTCAGGGAAGTGTCAAAGGTATTTTGAGAGCTACTCCTGGGTGTAGCACAGAAATCAGTAGCTCACCCGACAAGCCTAGCATTCTCTGTTTGCCCTGTCAAAGTCCTCTTTGCGGTTTTCAGGCCACCATCAGAAGAGTCATCACGGCACAACAGAGGACAACCTTGATCCACTGATAACCAACCAAATTATGAAATCAAGATTCAACAAGTAAACCATAGCATAAAAGGCACTGTTGATCAGCAAATAAGCTAGCCACTTTCCCAGAGATCTGGATTAAGTATAGCCCACTGTTTCTACAAAAGTGGCATTTGGCAAGAAGTTTTGCAATACGGCCAGCTAAGAAATCGTAAGAGGGTGCTAAGATCTAGCAATTGCTGCCACTTGAACATGTCACCCTCCCTGGCCTGCCTACAACATAATTCTCTCCTAAAGCAGTGATGGCAAAACTTATCGGCCTAGGGGCCCAATTCTAGTTTGGGAAGGGTGTGGGGTGGGGTGGGGGAGTGCATTCCAGCAGTGGGTGGGGATAACAGGTCAGATGTAATTCTTATCAATTTGGACATTTTCCCACCAAGCATACAAAGCACAGCTCAATTCTAAGCAAGTCTACTCGGGAGTAAGCCCCAGTGCAACAGTTCTCATGCCTGAGTACAACTCAATTCTATGCAAGGTATTCAAAGTTTTATTTATTTATTTAATACATTTTTATACCGCCCAGTAGCCGAAGCTCTCTGGGCGGTTTACAACAGTTAAAACCATAAAATACAATATAATATAACTGTAAAATTTAAAACGATAAAAACAAACAGCAAAGCAAGGCTAGCAGCAGTTCAAATTACAGCAACAGTTAAAAACTACCAGATAAAAATGATTAAGATGATTAAAATGATTAAAAAGATTAAAATGCCTGGGAGAATAAAAAGGTCTTCACTTGGCGCCGGAAAGAGTACAATGTGGGCGCCAGGTGAGCCTCTATGCCTTTAAATTGCCTTTAAATACTATCTCTAATCACCTATCAGAGAAAACAGCAGAAGAAACTTGCAGGCCAGATCAGGAACCCTTGGAGGCTGCACGTGACCTGCAGCCAGAGGTTCTCTAGTCCTGTCCTAACGAATGACAGTGAAGTTGAAAGCAACAACATGTTCAGAGCACATTCTTTTTCCCTTGATCTCTTATGCTTAAAATAATTAAACTTTAAAAGAAATTTAAATTCAAGCAAGGA
Organism: Shinisaurus crocodilurus; assembly: GCA_021292165.1. Classification (NCBI taxonomy): domain Eukaryota; kingdom Metazoa; phylum Chordata; class Lepidosauria; order Squamata; family Shinisauridae; genus Shinisaurus; species Shinisaurus crocodilurus. The sequence continues at coordinate 295,558,503 of CM037876.1, forward strand.
AAGGGGGAGCAAGAAGAGAACTGTAATGGTACCTCTCCCCAATAGTATGCATCAGTTCAAAGATGGGATGCCAGAATTACATCTGTGTTGCTGATTCTCTCCTACCTCATAAAAATACATTTTAAAATCTGTGACTCTGGGTTTAGCAACGGGGGTATATATGGGTAAAAAACTTCAGGAAGGCAGCCAGGGATGGAAAAGAGAAAGAAAGATAATTAGGGTTGTTGTTTTCATTTTAAAAAGCAGGCATGGGAGGGGGGCTCAGTGACATTTCCATTCTTCTCTCTCCAGCATTTGGACTGTTACTGTTGAATCATCACCAGAATCTACTTGCCTAGAAAATGGAAATTACTTCTCTGAAGAAGAGCCTCTTGCTTGAGCCTTCTCTAGATTTCCCACTACATATTGCCTTACACTATTTTGAGTTTTCATGAGTTTTGAGTTGGATTTTGGTTTGACTATCACACCTCTGGCAAAATATTAAACACAGGCTTGAATATATAATTCTATCAATGTTGGACAATGTTCCTTGTCAAAGGATGAGATTATTTGGGGTAACAGTACAACATAAGACACAAACCCTGAGCCACAACAAAAGAAGCAAGACTATGACCAAGTTCGGAAGCAAACAGATTATGCCTCAGGTCCACACACTCCACCCCTCTCATCTCCTCCTCTTTTGCACATGACGGAGAGAGATTAAAAGCTTCCACGTTTAATTTTAATTAAACCACAGTTTTCCAGCTTGCATCAGCTTCCTGGGGCTGTAGCATAGAGTGGCACCAAAGGGTCACCCCTTTCGGAAACCACTTCAGGGAAGAACAAGGGCGACAGCCATCCTGTTTGTTGGACAGAAGGCAGGAGGGAAGTACCAAGGTATCGTTCTGGGGCATTTGTCTGGGATGGGACTTGGAGACACTGTTTTACGGTGGCTCTGGTCTTTCTCGGAAGGGCAATCTCAGAAGATGTTGCTGGGGGATTCCTATTCGGCACTAACTGTTGGCCTGTGGTGTCCCTCAGGATTCCATCTTATCCCCCATGCCAGTTAACATATACATTAAACTGCTGGGAAAGGTTTGTCTGGAATTTTGGAGTTCAGTGCCACCAGTACACTGAAGACACCCAACTCTCTCTCTCTCTCCTTTCTAGCTAAACCCAAAGAAGCTGTTCTATTTCTAAATCGGTGTTTGATACCGGCAATGAACTGGATGAGGGTGAAGAAACTGAAGCTTAATCTAGACTAGACGTTGGTGCTCCTGGCTAGTCAAAAGGCAGATCAGGGAATAGGGATTCAACCTGTGCTGGAAGACTCAGGTACGCAGTTTGGGTGTACTTCTAGATTCAGGTCTGACCCTAGATGCCCAGGATTTGATGGTGGCCAGCAGTGCATTTGCACAGTTGAGGCTAGTGTGCCAACTGCACCTGTTCCTAGAGATGTCTGATCTGGCTACAGTGATGCGTGACTTAGTTACATCCTGTTTGGACTTTTGAAACTTCAGCTGGTCCAGAATGCTGGACCTAGACTATTGCCCAGGGCTGGTTACAGGGAGCACATGAATCCCTTGTTACAACAGCTTCACTGGCTACTAGTCAGGTTCCTAGCAGAATTCAAACGGCATACTCCCATATGGGCCAGGCTGGGTTTTAAGATCTTTGAGGGAGGCTCTTTTCTTGGTCCTGCCGCCACTGGAGGCATGTCTGGTGGGGATGTGAGGGAGGGCCTTCTCAGTGGCCACTCCCAGGCTCTGGAATTCCCTGCCAAGAGAGGTTAGGTTGGTCCCCTCTCTGTTGTCCTTTCTTCAGCAGGCAAATGCATTTTCATTCAGGCAGGCCTTTGGCATGTAAGCTGCTCTGTTGCTAAAGGGCATTTTTACTGGTTGGGTGCTGATTCTTTTATTGTTGTGTCTTTATGGAACTGTTTTTATGTTATGTTTTAATTAAGATTTTGTTTTTCACCTGTATTTTATTATTGTTAGCCACCCTGAGCACCATTTTTGGCAGAAAGGTGGGATATAAATTAATGAAAAAAGGAAGAAAAAGAGCAAAGTCCATACTTTTCCCTCAAGTCCAAAACAGTTCTTCAGATTTGCATTTAAAATGGCGGTGGTGTGTGTGGGGAGACTTAAGTAGGTGGAGTCTCTAAAAATTATTGCAACATCATTTTAAAAGGTCAGGCATTCTCTCATGAACTAGGAGGGGGCTGCGGGTCAATTTCATTACACAGATAGAGAGAATAGAGTGCACAGTCACTTCCTCTTACATTAAGCATACCCTTCAGAGGTACAGAGTAGTATATCTTCAGACAACATGCAACCTATCCTGAGATATGCAAGTAAAAAACCTAAGAGATTTGCCCCCACCCTTATCTAGAATCACTGATGTATGCAGATTATACCTGAGTGTACATTTCCCCTAACAAAGAAGAGTTTTCATAGATATCTTTCCATAATGAGTTTTGCAGTCAGGGCACAGCTACATGCAAAACTTGAGGAACTACTGTGGGAACACATTTAAGATTTTTTTCTTTTTACTGAGAAAACTATGCTGTAATAGAACCCAGTACTCTGGAGGCTGATAAGAAAGCTGAATAGATATTGAGGCAGTGGATTAATTAATACTGCAAATGCCAAATAAAGTTACTAGAGATTTTTAGGAAAAATATGTTCTACTTTAAAAACCAAAGAACAGTACGCTGCTTTATGCTTTGATTTCTACTGTTACTCCTTTAAACCAAACTGAACCTCCTTCAGATCACTTGCCAAGCCTCTTGTTTACATCATATTTTAGTGTGTCTTCTTCAAGAATGTGGAACAGAAGCATCTACACTATGCAAGATTAGATAGTTGGGCAGAACCTAATGGTCTTTCCCCAGCACATCGTGATTAAACTGCATATTTGATTCATGACAGTGCCATTAACACATGCGCCATTTACAGAATCCACAGATGCACAAGTCCAAATGTCTCCAAGTCCAACTATACCTTCTTGAAGTCACACCATATGTTTCACACACTTAACTCCCTACAAATTAACTTAGTCTAGATCTATACATTTTAAAAAGCAGAATTAGGGGCAGAATGAGGTGATCCGAGTCCTGAAGTGATATTGTAGACTGTACAAGTTCAGAATACAGACGGGAAGCAACATTTTTTAAATACTTCACAACATTAGCCTCATTGCGAGTAGAAAACTAGCATAGTACACAGATGCTGGGCTAGAATATTTCTCTCTTAGATACTACCTACTTGCACAGTATTTATAGGGAGGTATTAAAAAATGGGAACCTGTAGTCTAAAGTAGTATAGCTTATGTTACCACCTCAGGATTCTTCCATCTCATTCTGCTGCATGTATAGATTAAGTCTTAGGTTTAGCAGATGAGGAGTTAAAACCTTGGACTATGCCACTTTACACTGCAGCTGGGCATCTGGTACAGAAGCTTTAGTTATAAGAGATTGTGCATTACAGCAGAAGGCTTAATTAGATGGCACACAGTCCCTTTTAGGGCTACTATGATATTGGAATTGCTCCTTTGTTAAAACCCCAATATTGAATTTTAACAGATCACAAAATTTTTCAAAAGCTTTTCACCTAGATTTAGATGTGAAGGCCCAGAAACCTCCCTGGAAAAATGGGGGGGGGGGGGAGAATGACATTTCCCATCCGCCCTCCCCCCGGACTGTTATTGTAACAGCTTTGGATTATGAAATATTTTCTTTTAGAATTTAAGACAAGGTGTTTATATATCGTTACCCAGCCTTTACTCCGCCCAAAATTATTTCTAAAAAATATGTAATAGGAAGCCCTTTATACTAGAGATGTAAAATGTCTGGAAATAATGAAGCTATGGGGGAATTTTTTCCCCCCCTCATCCTCTCTGTACAATTCCCAGTATAGTTATTTCTTCCATTCCTTATTAAAAGTATTGATCTAATGTATCTTTTACTGATAAGACGTTTAGGTCATGGTCAGTTTCAGCTCCAAGTCATGCTCAGTTTCCCAATATGCGAGTAGAGTCACTATATCATAATATGGAAGAAAATGTGCGTTCTTCACAGTTCGCGTTTTGTTCTACTATCTGGGCTTGTTCTGGTTTCTGGGCTTGTTCTGGTTAGATGCTGCAGCAGTCAATTAATGCAGCTGTAATCTAAAACGCACATGTGAAAAAAACACAGTAGGTTTTATTATTTATTCATTTATTTATTACATTTTTATACCGCCCAATAGCCGAAGCTCTCCAGGCGGTTCACAACAATTAACGTTATCCCTCCAGTGACACGTTATCCCTCCAGTGTCATCAGATGCGACGGAACCGCATGTGGGTTATCCCACCTGTTTCTTTAAAAAAAAAAAAAAAGGTTTGGGGCTTGGGTCTATAGAACTCACTGCCACAGGTTTTTTTTAGTAAAATTCTCAATTAGACCTCAGCACTAGGGAATACTGCCTCAGGTATTAAACCTTTTTAACGGCTGACACTAGAATAAACCCTCTCTACCTGAAGGAATTAAGTACCGTAGCTTGGTTCCTCCAGCGTAGGCATGGGATTGACACTACCACTAGAGACCACCTTTCAAAATGAACAAAAAACAAGATTTTATTTATTTATTTTATTTATTATATTTATACCCCGCCTTTTTTCCTGAAAGGAACCCAAGGCGGCTTACATAATCTTCCTCCTCCTCTCCATTTTATCATTAAATTACGTATATTACAAAATTATTTACAAAAGGGAATAAAATGTCACTCTTCAAGTAACAGGCTGAGACTACTTAAAGGTTCTTAAATTGAGGATAACATGGAGAGGAGGAGGAGGATTATATAAGCCGCCTTGGGTTCCTTGCAGGAAAAAAGGTGAGGTATAGATGTAATAAATAAATTAAATATGGTTGTTTACCATTCCTAAGCTGAGTCTTTCCAAGCTAAATAAAATCTTGATAGTTTTTCCTTCAGATCAGATTTCCCTAAACTTCACCCTACAAACAGAAACAGGTTTAGGAATTTCCCTAAACTTCTTTACAAATAGGACCAGATGCTGTGCATCAGTCTTCCTCTGCCTCCAGTTCCACACCCTCGATGCACATAAGCCTCCAAAGTCAGAGGCCATCTAGACGGCTGTTTTCGGACATCTAGATGAAGCTCTTTAGAGAGGGAGGGAAGGAGTCTGGGGTGCCATCTGGATACAGCGTAACCCGTCCGCCTCAGCCTCCTCCCCGCCCCGCCCTGCCCCCTTGCATGCCCCTTTCCCTCCTCCTTTCCGTGCTGGCTGCAAGGGGGTGGGGCAGGGGCTCCACATTCAAAGTCTCCGCTCCAAGCTCACAGGACCTTGGAGCTGGGGCTCTGAATAATCCTATGGCCCTCCCAGGCAAGGTCAGAGGGCCATAGGATTGCGCCCTAGGATGCTTTAGATGCATCAGGGACTACTTGCTGATGCTCCCTTTGGCCAGACATTAAAAAGGAACCAAAAATATGTTATGTATATCTTGGTTTGCTCATAATATTATCATATTTGGTATATTAAATTTAAGAGTATAGTTTATTCAGACAATACAGTCATGCCTTGGATTGAGAGCATAATTCGTTCCGGAAAGGTGCTTGTAATCCAAAACACTCTTATATCAAAACGAAATCCCCCCCAAAAAAAATTGTACAGAGATTTTTAATTTAAGCCGTACTACAGTACTTGTATTGCAAGACGACGCTTGTATATCAAGTAAAAAAAAATTAAATAAATATTAAAAATTTTGCTTGTCTTGCAAAACGCTCTCAAACCAAGTTACTTGTAATCCAAGGTATTACTGTAATTACAAATTTACTAAGTTTACTTTTAAAAGTTTTTAAATATAACAATAATTTTATAAGCAAACCAAGTTATCCATAATATAACTTTAGGAACATAAGGGCTCCTTTATGTTCCTAAAGCAGCCTTCTCCAACCTGGTGTCCTCCAGATGTTTTGGACTACAATGCCCAGCATTTTTTATGATTAGCCATGCTGCTTGAGGCTGATGGGAGCTGAAGTCCCAAGTATCTGGAGGGCACCAGGCTGGGAAAGGCTGTCCTAAAGCAACAAAGTGACTTTGGATCTCTAAAGAGCACTTTTAAAACCTCTAAGCATTGTTTATTTTTCATTTTTTTCTCAAAATTTCTGTTTTTTCCCAACCCTACCCTGCCCCCCAGGAAAAAAACTGTTTTTTCCCCATGGCTTCAACATTTCTGGAAATTTTACATCTCTACCTAGATTTAATATACAACAATGATAGCTAATTCCAGTTATTGATCTCCAGCATGTCGTTAATCAGTGACTCTCATTTTTATGTTATCCTCAACCTGCTGCTATTCTGTGCACCCTTCCTCTCTTCTCTGCTTTGATGCTGCGCAACCATCACCAACCAAGTTACAATGAAACCAGGTACACCTTCTAGGCTCATTTTGAAAATATTAGAACCTCACATCTCTAAACCTGGGTTTACTTGATCACAAGTTATTGTGCGCCAAAACTAAATAATGTTCCCTCTTTACTTTCTATACCACACAACGTTATAAGAATCCATTATGTCCCTCCTCAATTTTTTGTAAGATAAAAAAAGCTTGTTCTTAATAAGGAAAAATGGTCCATCCCTCTATTTTTGCATCTAACTTCTGTTCTACTGTAACATTTCTGAGGTGAAAACCATCTCTAAATGTGGATGCATCATAGACTAACAGTGTGTGTCTGTGCTAGGCAAGCAATTATGCTAGTGTGATCAGATTATTTCTCTCTCTCTCTCTCTCTCTCTCTCTCTCTCTCACTCACTCGCATGCACGCACACTATTTACACAGACTGATAAAGAATATTCAATGTGCCCTGTTAGTAAGTGACCTGGATAGATTTGCATTCAGTCCAAATTCTGTCAAGCCTATCCCAATACAAACACAGTGATTTTAACTTCTGTTGCTATTTTGGAAGGGCATGAAATGAGGGCCTATTGAGAATGTGAGCTATGAGGAAGTGTTAAGGAAGCTAAATCAGAATAAAAAGATTCTTACCTCTCATCTGAGCCTCCTTTCCAAGAAAAAAAAGTATCTGATTGTGTGACCAAATTGAAAACTGAACCAGGACTTCTTGGCTGTCACTCTGCGTATGTGTGTGCCAGTTATATCTGAGTAATAGAATTCCTACCTTCAACCAACTGCATGCTTGAAAATGAAGTGACAGATAAGTAACACCAGACAACAAGGTTATGCTGCAGAATGATTACTGCTAAAGAACCTCTAAATGTCCTCAGACACATATCCATGCAAACTGATGAATTAGTCAGTCTTTGTAAATCTTTTTTTAAAATATTCCTAAACAAGATTTTTAAAAATCCTTGCCAATGTTCATACAAATGTATGGAATGGAATGAGGGGCATCTTTTAACACTTTCCAGTTCTTTTCACTATTCATAGGAAACTGCCTTATATCAGATCAGACTATCTGTCCATCTAGCCCACTACTCTACTGTGGTTGGCAGTGGCTCTCCGAGGTCTCTCTCACCACCTGCTACCTGATTCTTTTAACTGGAGATGCTAGGGATTGAAGCTGGGGCCTTCTGCATGCAACTAAGATGCTTTACCACTGAATTATGTCCCCTCTCTAATGGATGACTTTTCTAAATTCACATATCTACTCTGCTGCCACCACAGCAGCCATTCCAGCAGGCTGAGAGGAAGTAGATGAGAGGGAGCGCAGGGCCATTCCACCAGCCCTGCCAGGAGTATTCATTAATAGTCCCCCTTCTTCCCTTCCCATTCCTTTTTCCTTGTGTGTCATGTCTTTTTAGATTATAAGCCTGCGGTTAGGGACTGTCTTGTTAATTGCTGGAAACCGCCCAGAGAGCTTCGGCTATTGGGCAGTATAAAAATGAAATAAATAAATAATAAATAAATTGTGAAGAAAAGAGCCTTTGGGGGTTCCTACATGCATGCATGCATGCACACACACACACACACACACACCCTCATGTGTGAACTGGCTAAAGGCTGGGGGGGGGGTATGGTTCCTCTTGATAGCCCCTGCCGGCGTCCCAAAGTCTACAGTGACCCGGCTTTCATATGCAAATGTAGTTCAGGCCCAGTAAGTCATGAATCATGAGTCCCCCTCCCCTGCCTGGCCAGGTGAAGTTCATCCTGACTGGCTGGAGGCAGCGGAGCTACAAGGAGGAGGAGGGGAGGGGGAAAAGGTATATTCCCAAAGAGTGGCCTTTGTCTCTTTGTCTTTGGGTCGTCGCATGGTTGCTGGCTGTTGGAGCAATGGCGGCAAGCCAAGCAGAGGTCCAAGCCTTCGGGCAGCCTCAAGATCCGACCCCAGGTAGCTCCTGGTGAAATTAGCTGAATGAGGGCTTTGGCAAGGCAAGCCTTGTGGAGGGCTACCCATCTCGGACCTTCGGGTAAGTGTGTAGTCTCCCCAGGCGGCAAGGCTGTGCTAGACCCAACCCTGAAGAGAACTGACCCCCAGGTAACAAGCTGTGTGCCTGAGAGATATAAGAAATTAGTAAGTTTTGTTATTTTGTAGCTCTACTGTCTGTGTAGTGTCTCTCTCTATTTCGTGTGCTTCCCTCATTTCCCTATTTTTGTTGTAAAATGCTACCTGAATAAACCTCTTAGGTTTTTTTACCCCACATGGTGTTTGTGGATGCTCTGTGGTTCCAGCAACTAAATCCAGGTTATAGACAAAGGGCAAGTCCCTGAAGAGAGATTCAAGTAGGATTGCAGACAGCTGAGGCTGGCAGTCTGGTACCTTGAGATCTCTGGGGGTCTTGGGTCCTTTGGGTAGGAAAGGGTGGGTTGTGGCGGGTCAGCCAGCCCCCCCTTCCTCCACATAAATAAATAAATAAATAAATATCTGAGGAGAAAAATATTCATATTTTGATACTACCACTAACAAACCTTTAAATTACTTGCATTTTGTAGATATTACAGGTCTAATCAAGTACACCTGACAATAGGCCTACTGTGTTGTAACTTTCCATTTGTACCTTTTTGTTAGAAACTAATATTAAAAAAAATAAAAATAAGGTTGATTTCAAGAAGAAAGGAAGGAAGGAAGAAATCTGTGAGTTAGTTGAAAACTGAAGACATATGGGTACAGAGAATTCCTAAACTAGGAGAATTCCTTTCTATTCTAGTTGGTAATATAGCACCACTACCATGTGCAGCAAGTATAACAGTAGCTTTATGAACAGGTACTTTACTCCAACAATTCAGTGACATGAAGTGACATGAGGGTGGTTAATAAGGCACAGTGGCTTGTTAACCACCCCTGCGCCTGCTGGTCGCATGCCAGCTGATTTCCCTAATTACCCTCACTGGGCACCCAAACCTAGCATGGATGGGTGCCTGGGGTGGTTAACAAACCACCCAGAACCCACGGTCTGTTGTAGGGTTGCTGGGTGATTTGTTAACCACCCACCTTCGCAGAGTTCGGGACAACCCACACCTGGTGAGGGTAATTAGGGAAATCAGCCAGCACACGACCAGTATACACCGGGGGGGGGGGGCGGTTAACAAGCCGCTGTGGATTATTAACCACCCTTATGTCGTGCAAACCAGCTCACTAACTTAACGCCTTAAAGCTGAAAGTAAAAGTCAACATGATCCTTAAAGGAGCGATTTTCTTCAGAGCGGCCATGAAAAATAAAACGGGTTTTAAGCTGTGCTACTACTGATGCTACTACACTGTGCTACTGCACTGTGTAAAGATATATACAGACCATATTGTCACCTAAAGATAACTATCAGAGCAACCATTCGTGAATACACAGATGTGACACACCTTTCTGTTCATTCCACTTCCTCTTAATAAATGGCAATGTACAGTCAGCCATTTTCAACTCTGTTCCACACCCTGTTTTACTTCCTTAGAGATTCAGTTCTAACTGAAAGGTCAGTGAAAGTCAAACCTTTGCCTTGGGCAAAATCCACAAAGCCGCACGTGAGAGGTGCTCACTGCTGCTACTAGCTGTAATACTTGCAGTGATGCAAGCTATCCAGACTCCAACAGGGGACCTTTAAATTTGTAAAAGAATGTTGGCAAAAGAGTCAATGTTAAGTTTCACAAGACTTTTGGTTTGTTTGTTTTGCAAACTCCAAGTTCTGCAAGGGAGGTGTCCATTCCTGAGAGTGCCTGCTTGTCCACCATTATCTGGATTAAATGTTCATGCTGGTCTATCCTTTAGAAGAATTTCTACAAATATTGTGCAAGCCAAGAACTATAACACAAACTACTCCACTTAGAGCAACAGCTACAAAATGGCCTGGGATCAGAAGACCTGAAGGACTGTCAACTGCTGTATGACCCTGCCTATCCGCTGCAGTCAGCAGGAGAAGCCCTTCTTTGTGTTTCACTTTCACCTCTATAGTACAGCTAGGCAGACTAACCATAAGACTTCCCGCCCCCCCTCCTTAAACAGGCCTCCTGCCTGACTTCTGTGTAAAGTTCTTTTCTCCGCATAGCACTATAGCTGGATAGCCAGTGTTTTTTGTGTGTTTTAAAACAATGTATTACTGAGGAGAGTGGGTATACTGTTAGCCACCTTGAGTGCTCTGTTTCAAGTGGAAAAGTGGGATAGACGTGACTAAATAAATACATCCACAACTGCATGGAATCCCATAGAAATAATGTGGAACCAAGCAATTTTTTATTTTTTTATTTATTGATTTATTTACTTAAAGTATTTGTATACCACTCCACATCTAAGCAGATTCCGGAGTGGTGAACAATAAAAAGATAAAAACAGATAAAAGAAACAAAAACAATACATTGAAAACAAGGTCTCATTATAATGGTGGTTGGACAGCAGAGAAGGCTTCCTGGAACAAGGAGGTCTTCAACAGACACTGAAAGCCACACAATGTTATAGCCTGCCTGAACTCCACAGGCAGGGAGTTCCATAGAAATGGAGCTGCCACACTGAAAATTCTTCTCCTGGTGGACTCCAGTTGGGCCATAGGTCTATGAGGAACCACCAGGAGAATGTCCTTGGATGACCTCAGTGACCAGGCAGGTTGGTAAGGGAGAAGGTGCTCTCTCAGGTATCCTGGTCCCAAGTTGTTTAGGGCTTTGTACACAAGTACCAGAACCTTAAACCTGGCTTGGTAGCAAACAGGTAGCCAGTGCAGTTCCTTCAGCAAAGGAGTTGCATGCTGAAAAGGGACAGCTCCCAACAACAGCCGAACTGCTGCATCTTGCACTAGCACCAGCTTTCAGAGCAGCCTTAAGGGCAGCCCCACATAGAGTGCATTGCAGTAATCCAGTCTTGAGGTTACTAGCACCTGTTTCACTGTGGCCAAGCTATCCCTGTCCAGGAGAGGCCGTAGCTGGTGAACCAACTGAAGATGGTAAAAGGCACTCTGAGCCACCAGTCACCAGAGACAATGATGGATCTAGAAGTACCCCCAGACTATTTATTTATTTAATACATTTTTATACCGCCCAATAGCCGAAGCTCTCTGGGCGGTTTACAACAGTTAAAATCATAAAATACAATACGGACCTGATCTGTTAAAGGGAGTGCAACCCTATCCAGAACAGGCAATGAACCTATCTCCCAGACTCAAGAACCACTCAGCCACAGGGCTTCCATCTTGCCAGGATTCAGCCTCAGTTTATTGGCCTGATCCAGCTCATAACTAAGTTCAGGTACTGATCCAGGACTTGGCACAGCCTCTCCTGATTCAGTTGTCACAGGGAGATAGAGCTGTGTGTCATCACCAAACTGATGGCACTTGGCTCCACACCCCTAACGAATGCTCCCAGTGGCTTCATATACGTAGATGTTAAACAACATTGGCGACAAGATGGTACCGAGGAACCCCATAGCACAATTGCCAAGGGTCCAAGGAATAGTCACCCAATCTTACTCTCTGAAATCAACCCCACAGGTAGGACCAGAACCACTGTAACACAGTGCCTCCAATGCCCAACCCACGGAGCTGATCCAGGAGGTTACCATGGTTGATAGTATTGACAGCCGCTGAGAGATCAAGTAGAACTAACAGGGTTGCACTTCACCTGTCCCCCTCCTGATAAAGGTCACCTATCAGGGAGAAAACACAGACTGGAATGGGTCTAAATAATCAGTATCCTCCAAGAGTGCCTGCAGTTGCTTCACCATGACCCTCTCAAGAACCTTCCTTAAGAAAGGGGTATTTGCAACTGGGCGGTAGTTATCAAAAACCATTGGGTCCAGAGTGGGTTTTGTCAGGAGCGGTCACACTACTGCCTCCTTAAGGACAGCAGGAACCACCCCTTCACATAGAGATACATTTACCACTCCCTGGACCCACCCAGCCATATCCCCTCGGCTAGCTTTTATTAGCCAGGAGGGGCAAGGATGGAGAGGGCACGTGGTTGGTTGCATTGCTGCAAGCACCTTGTCCAAATCATCAGGCTGTAGCAACTGAAATTGATCCCACAAAATCGGGCAGATGGTGGTGTCAAATACCTCGACTGGAGATGCACTAAAGGGCCCTGTAATATGCGTGTCTACTCCACTACCTGTCCTCCTCCCTGATGAGTGTGCAGATGAGCACATAATGCCAAACTCTCCTTTAAAGTGATGGCAGCTCCAACGTCTCACCACTCACAATCTGCAAGAGCCTATAATCAGCACCATCTGGAAGAAAGGACAAGCCACAGCAGCACAGCAAACAAGCAGAGCTGCAAGAGCTACTGCACTATCAACTGATGAAGCTGGCTATAAGCCAGCTTAGGCATGCTGCTGTGGTTGCTGCTTATATGGCTGCAAGCAGAAGGAAGGAAAGACAAAGAACAATGAGGCCCAGTGTAGCTGTAGTGGTCAGGGTTTGAAGCTGTTTTGCAAACCATGGTTAAGAAGTAATCATGGTTAGCACAGGTGCACATGTAACTAAGCCAGAGTTAGGGCCAGGAAGAAAAGATTCTTAACCATGTATAAGAAATCAGGGGTAGGGTCATTCCATGTAAAATCAACCAAAAAAAATGCAAATTTTAAAACAACTGGCATACTGGTAGACCAGCATGAGAAATGAACATACACCAAATTATAGGTCATTATACCTCACGGTTCAAAAAGTACAGTGTGCTCAAAAAATGCCCAAAACACGATTTTTCAGCATTTGTGACTATACAAAAAGTATCATAACTTCCTTCAGAATTGACCTAGAAAGTAAATCATGGTGTCATATGAAAGCTCTCGAACTACCCTTTTATTTGATATGTAACATGAAACATGTGTGTGAAATAAAATATTCAAGGTCATAGTTTCTTTAATTTGACCTTGAATTCCAAAAAAACCAAATGTTATTTTTTTTGCTGATTTTTTTCCTCAGATAACCCATGTTTACCTTGAGTATATGTACAGATTTCCAGAACGGGGCTTCGAACAGTTCAGAAGATGTGAATGTTCCTATACACGCACAGTACCTCCCTACAATAACTCCACCCTCTTATACACACTTAAAACAGAATTTTTTGGAAGGAAATTAAACTTAAGCCTGCCCCCTCCCTTCCAGAGCTTCCGGGGCCTTCAGGCTGAAACCAAACCAGGCATGGGTAGGCCTCAAACCTTCACAGAGATATATCTCTTTGGATGTCTACATTAAATCAAGCTTTATTCACAGATTCTGATAAGAAAGAAAAAGGCAGGCCTGAAGCCGTGACAAGTGCCTGACCCCACTTATGCTGCAATGCGTTCATGACTTTTCGAATTGTTGAATTCCTGCACACCATTTCTACAGGTAGCATAACTAAGATCTATTATTTCCCTGATGGTGCAGCAGCACAGTATAAAAACGGTAAAAACTTCAACAACTTAAGTAAGCATAAGTCAGATTTCGGTATCGATGCAGAATGGCACTTCTTTGCCACATCACATGGAAAAGGGCCTTGTGATGGTTTGGGTGGCACTGTGAAAAGGTTAGCTGCTCGAGCAAGTTTGCAGCATCTGTATGAAAAACAAATCATGACCCCTCATCAGCTCTTTGATTGGGCAAAGGAGAACATCACACAGGTTGCATTTCAATACACCACAAGTAAAGATTATGAACTGGAAGAAAAGCTTCTGAAATGTCGCTTCGAGAATTCAAGACGATTCCTATCCTGGGACATAGAAAATTCACGCTGTAATTCCATTAACAAAACACACTGTTGCTACTAAAAGATATTCATTTCAATGCGAATCCAGAAAAGAGACAGTGACTATTAAAGAAGGAGAACTTGAATTGCAAGAAATACGAGGATTTGTTACATGTATTTACTATATCTCACAATGGTGGTTAGGTTGTGTTTTACAAACAGATGATCAAAGAGCAGAAGTGTTAGTGAGCTTTCTTCATCCAGCTGGACCAGCAAAATCATTTATGTATCCAGATAAACAAGATGTCCTATGGATACCATCTTCAGATGTTTTGACAAAAGCTGATCCTTGTTGCCCAACAGGGCACTTCTATACACTAACAGACAAAGAGTGTCAAGCAGCAACTTCAAGACTAGAAACCACTGCTATGAAAAGCTCCTTAATTTAGGACTTGTTAACAAAATGCTAGCAAGTAATATTTGAACTGCATAAAATCTGATCAGCATATATATATATATATATATATAAAAGTAAAATGGAAAATCTCATCTATGCACAATAATGGTTTTTCAAGCCCACATCTAAGCAAATCAAAATAACTATGCTAGTAAGAGTCCCATTTTGAAATCGAGTACATGTTTCCAGGGATGTTGAACGTTATATAAAACAAAAGGAGTTTTTTGTCATTATTCAAGGTCAAACTTCTGTATATTTATTTGAAAAAAAATAAAATGAACATGTTTTCCCCAAGCATACTGGTAAGTACCTTTTTTAAAGTACATATTTTAAACCTCATTCTTCTGAAAACAATAGGCCCTGCTTATTTTTTAATAAGCAGAACAAGTTCACCAAATCTTAAGCAATTTGCTTTCAGTTGGAAATATTCTTTGATTGATTTCATACCAGAATGACCACCCAGAGGAAGTATCATTATTCTACACAAATGTCAGAAGTATGCTATTGTGAAGAAGAATACCTAATTCAGAGCTGCACAATTATGACAGGGTAGCTTGTACTTGTGCACAGTGTTTTATTCAAAACCTAAGTGATAATGCATATTTTCTTAAGATACGTACAGTGAAATAGCAATTCATATGAACTATGAGGCATACACACAGAGCCTCAATCAAAGAATATTTCCAACTGAAAGCAAATTGCTTAAGATTTGGTGAACTTGTTCTGCTTATTAAAAAATAAGCAGGGCCTATTGTTTTCAGAAGAATGAGGTTTAAAAGATGTAACTCGTTTTCTGTTAAGAACCCCATTTTGAAAATTGGTACATGTATTAAGCACTGTCAGATGAAATACTAAAACAAAAATCATGGAGAAAAAAAAATTAGTTTTTGCAGAATTCAAAGTCAAATTTTACTATTTGACCTTGAATATATACTTATTCCAAAAAACCACTTATGTTACATATCAAATGAAAGAGCATTTCAAAGGCTTTCCATCGACACCATGATTAACTTTCTAGGTTCTGTAGAACTGGAATTACTGTAATTTTAATGTTGTCCGACCACAAAAAATAACATTTTTCTTCATATTTTTGATTGCCATATCTCCAAAAGTCTTTGTCCCAGAAGTCTAATTTTTGGAGCAGCTTATTTTCTCAGCAGACCCAACAAGTTCACCAAGTTTTTTCAAAATCGGTGACGGTCAGGTAAATTCATTGGTTGATTTTACATGGAATGACCCGGTATTCTGTTTTCAGTGGTTCACTGAATGAAGGAAATTCAGGGGCTGTTTTATCACACACCTTTGGGAAACTTGCCAAAGTCCTCGGGTTTTCAGGAAACAATGCAAGACTTTTCTATTTCAGCAGGGTTTTTTTAGTAGCTGAGATTAAGTTATCAAAAGGCTGGGAGTTCTGGAGTTTAACTGCATTTAAATGAGACACATGACATTTTTAATATATTTTGATCTAGTCAGAGGGAAAAGCAACCTTTTTTTTCCTGTCTTCTTCCCTTTCCCAAATTATTTTTCCTACAAACATCTGAACAGCCCTGAACAGCCCAATCTCATCTGATCTCGGAAGTTAAGCAAGGTCGGGCCTGCTTAGTACTTGGATGGGTGACTGCCTTGGAATACCAGGTGCTGTAGGGAGGGACCACAGCTCAGTGAGAGAGAGCACATGCTTTGCAAGCAGAAGGTCCCAGGTTCGAACCCAGGCTTCCAGGTAGGGCTTAGAAAGAATCCTGCCTGAACCCCTGGAGAGCCGCTGTCAGTCAATGTTGACAATACTATCCTGAAAGACCATCTTACTCGGTCACCTACTACTACTAGATGGATCGCCTACTACTAGATGGACCAATGGTCTAACTCAGGATAAGGCAGCTTCCTATGTTCCTAACATGATCAGAAGACAGAAATTGCACCCTGCATGTTCTACTATTCACACATATATGTATACACACCATGCTTAGTGATGTGGGTTTTCCAGAAAATTTTGAATTGGGCAATTTGCATCAGAAAAAATTCTGATGCCCTCTAGACAGTGATCTAATTTAGCATCCTTATTTAAATTGTATTTAGTAAACAGCAAAGCTAAAAGAGGTATATCCTGTTTTTTGTTTTGTTTTGGTCCCAATACATCACATATGGGGGGGGGGGATTAAAACACACTTAATGTGATTTAAATGTTATATTATGTAGAAATTGTATTGGAATGCTAGTAAAAATTTAAACACAATAAAATGTACTTTGCTTAGGGCACAATCCTATGGTCGCTAGACGCTATCTAGACAGCCATAAGAAAAGTCAGAGTCCCAGCTCCGACATTGGAAAAGCACTCTGAGGTTGCTGGGACTCCAACATCAGAGCTGGGACTTCAACTTCGGAGTGTCCTACCTCTGCCCTCGCAGCCAGCATGGTTCTTTCCATGCCGGCTGCAGCTCTGAAGTCACAAGACAGACTTTGGAGCTGGCACTGGTGGGGTGTTCCAGGGAGCGGGGAGATGGAAGTGAGGCACCGCCATGCTACGAAGAATCCAGGCAGTGCCTCGGCCTCCTCTTCTCACGAGCCCGGGGGGGGGGGGAGGACACGGACATTTAGACGGCTGAAATCAGTCATCTAAGTGTTTTGGAAGGCAAGGGAAGCACTGTGCTCCTCCTGCCTTCTATTGGATGACCGTAATCCTCTGAGCTCAGAGGGTTACGGGCAGTCACATTGGATGGCACTGCCCCATTGTTTTAAATCTAAGTGGAAAAAACAGATACCGAAACCTGTTGAGACACTAATGTATTTTAGAAACCCAAAGAACTATGCTTGATATGGTGACAATCACTCATCTATTTCAACTTTTACAACTTGTACGATCATAAAAAAACGTGTACAATACATAATAATTTCTGATTAACTATTTGTTGTTTTTATTCCCTGCCTCCTCCAACTTACAAACCAATGACATAGATTCTCTCTTTGAGTGCCATTTTTCTTGGTAGAAAGGTGGGGTACAAATCAAATAAATAAGTACCGGTAATCTGAAATCATGAATTACAACTTTGAAACTGCCAATCTTGACTATCATTGTATTTGCAATTGACAGACATCCACTGTTACTAATGAACTTATGACATGGAAAATTTCTTGAGGAAAGATAAAGCACATCACTGCCATGCAACATCCAGTTTTGTAAACTGCTCAGAGAACTTTGACTAATAGGCAGTATAGAAATGTAATAATAAATAAATGTTGAAGGATGAAGGGCAATGTATACCCTGCTGAACTCCAAGAGCAGCACCAGTGCCTGTTAGAGCATCCCAAATTTTCCTAGAGAACACATGTTCCAAACTCATCTATCCCTGAAGGAGATACTAAGGAACTGGGACACAGCAAAGCCATAGTTCCTAGCTGCAGAGCCCCAAAGGTAGTACACCTGGAATTGTGTTTCTGCACTCTGGTCTATGACCTTGAAGGAGATGCCCATGGAAGCAGAACTGACCTGCATGCCTAAATCGATTATGTGCTGCTGCAATAGTAGAAGCCTAGGCTTCATAACATAACATAGCAAGAAATCTAATGCCACCAAAACCAAGAGTCTGAATGAGAGTTACTGAAAACTGAGCAACTTGGGTTTCATTATGGTCAAGCAGCTACTGCATAACCTAAATTACATCTGCAGTGAATGAAGTCTGGAAGCGTGAGGAGAAAGACAAACAGATTTTAAAATGCTAGAATTGGGGTGGGCAACTTGTGGTCCTCTAGATGTTTTGGCCTACAACTCCCATCATCCCTCACCATTGGGAGCTGTAGGTTAAAATATCTGGAGGGCCAGGAGTTGCTCTTGCCTGTGCTAGAACCATTTACCCTCTTTAAAACATAAAACATCCACTGATATCAGACCCAGGTTTAGTGTAAAACACACACACACACACACCAGCAATGAGTTAGTACACACTGACATTTCAACTGTGAATGTGATAGTCTATGAAAAGAGGAATATTAGCTGTTCAAATCCCAATTTCTAAGTCAGATCGCTTCAAACTGAAGTCATGGTGCCCTGACCGTAGTTATGGCCTGCAGTTTCAAAAGCAAGAACTGCATGTTCCAGAAATCAGTGGTTATACATTGCAAAGAAGCCTTACATTAAGAAAAGATGTGTGAACACAATTTAATAGAGGGTACAAGATAATGAATAGTATTTTATTCTGTTATTTATTTAATAACAGTGGGGTGAAATTTGTGGAACAAAATGCTGGCAAATTCTTGGACGTAGTTTCTCATTTCCTTGCTTTAGTGATGTCATAACACATGCATTACCTAGCAAATTAGCTCTTCTGGATCCAAAGCCTAAGACTGATTTCCAATTAAATAATCCAATATTTTACGGGGTACCTACCAAATAGCTAGTCACTGAGATTGAAGACATGCCAATATAAAACCCTCTGGAATCTGCTACCTAAAGTGAGTGCTTATTGTTGATAGTTTTAGGATAACTTAGCAAAAAAGCCATAAAACGGATGCTTAGGTTGTCTGCCAACTATTCGCAGTAAGTTCTTAAAGATAAACGCTAACTCGTCAGAAATTCTTCTCTGCCTTTCTTCTTCTAATGTTATAGATACCCATTTGGCCATAGCTCAATGATAGAGCACATGGTTTGCATGCAGAATGTCCCAGGTCCAATCTCTGGCATCTCTAGGCAAGCCTGGAAAAAACACCTCTCTAAAACCCTGGAGAGCTGCTGCCAGTCAGTGTAGTAGACAATAATGAGCTAGACAGATCAATGCTCTGACTTAGTATAAAGCAGCTTCCTATGTTCCTGTTCACTCATAGTGCCACTTTTCTGCCCATTCAGTGAGCCCAAGGAGCTCTTTTTCTTGTGGGATGGAAAATACATGAAAAGGGAGTATTATGTATTCTTGGGGGGGGGGATATTCACATTTTGGGGACGTGGTGCAGGTAATAGACTGGATGCATACCATTTGTCTTATGCATTTCCATCCAAATTCTTTATTTGTTGCTGTCTCCCAGATAGCTCAAAAAAGATGTCCATGTGGACTTTTCAGAACCATGTACCCTTCAGTATTCTAAATACCCAGTGGAACACAAATGTTGAAGATGTTACCAAAAAAATTACTGATCTCAGTTCCGGTAATGGTATTGTCAAGTTTCCAGTGTAAGGGCTATAGCTTAATGTGTGATCTCATCTTACTTCAATTATGCTTTTCTTGGAAAGTTTCCCCAGTAAGCTAGCTATGCATTTATCACAAAGAAAACTGTCCAGTTTCAGCTTTCTGTAAGAGGATATGAACAGCTATATTTCCAAACACGGTTCATTAACACTATCTGCACCTTTATAGTCAGTGATGGGAGGGCTCAGATCTAGACAAAAGGAAGTACTCCTGGACAATAAACATTTCAAGAGTAGAGTGAATTCAATGAGCATTTCCCCTTCTACGAGTTGCAATATGCAGTAAAACATATTTTGCTACTAAAGATGCTTTAAATTGAAAATGGTATTATTTTTTGTGTTTTTCCCTCTTAAAAACCAGGAAGAATATCTGTCCACAAGGTTTACAAGAGTTTGAGAGGGAGGAGGCTGAAGTTAAAAGCAGGGCACGTCCACCCCTCTTCCCCTCCCCAAGAAATAATCTATTATCTTCAACCAGCTGTCACCCACTTTAGTCTTCTCCAGATGAGCATTTCTGCAGCAGCCCCAGAAGCCTAAAGGATAGAATTATAGTGCATTTCTCCTCAATGCTTTCATTTTAACATATATTTTGCAGGTATTAAAACCTACCTCTAGAGTTAACACCAGCCCTGACAAAGTGAAAGTGCATCCAATTTAGAGACTTACAGTATTAGAAAATAGAACTGATTTACGGTACTAAAATATCCACAACAGAAAAGATGCTAACCAAGGAACAGGTTTACTGTTCTCAAATAACTGAAACCTGAAGGTAAACAAACTACAAAATAACTGCATCTAGGTAGGGATGGGAGAGAAATCAATTTGCTTTGCATTTTTGCACCACGTGACCTAATTCACACTTCTCAAATTAATATGCAAACCAGAATGCAATTATCCTTCAGTTTTTGCACTTCTCTAAATATTACAGTGCAGTTCTCCAATCAAAAAATTGTGCACAAAAATGCGCACATTGGGAGAATTAGGAGCAAAAGTGCATACTTTAAAAAAATAATAATAATAAAAACTGATGTTTTAATACCAAAAACTGATGGGGTGGAAAGAACTTGTGCTTTCAAAAGTTGAAAGTTGTAGAAACTGAAACAGATAGATTTGACTATCCGTACATCTGACAAGGAGATGTTGAGTAGAGAGATATTCTGAAAGATCAAGCATGAACATAGTATGAAATTGTTCTCAAACCCCAGAATTTGTGCAAGTGACATAGAAAGGCATACCACTGTATGAGTAAAGTCGAAGTAACTGCCTGCTCACACAACACTGGATGTCACCCAAAGAGCAGAGCACGGCAAAAAGCACTTCCTGCTATTTTATGCCCTTGCTCTACACACAAACAAGAAAAGACAAGGAGTGGAGCACTGCAAGAAGCATTTCCTGAAAATTCCAGTAAAACAGATTATATTGCACCCATTCCATCTATGATGTGAAAAAATGATTACACTGACTTGCGGAAAACTGGAATTAGACTACAGCACTTCCTTTAAAATTCCCAGTTCCAATGAAAACATTGAGTGGATGAAATGATTACACTGGATAAATGCATGTTTCAGTCATGACAGAGAGGTAAATTTCTTGATGCCCTAAGCAACTGTCACCTAGAACAGACAGTCACAGAACCAACTAGAGAGGAGATGACACTGGATTTAATCTTCTCTTCTGTTTTGGGACACACAAGTATCTTCCCCTCCTGCCGACCGTTTCCTTTCCTCTTATGGATCAGTAACTGGTTAAAGAACAGGAAGCAGAGAGTAAGAATAAATGGTAAATTCTCCAATAAAGGGATGTAAACCTGGAGCGCCCAACAGCGCTCCAGGTTTGCATGTGAGGTCCCACAGGGTCTGTATTGGGACCAATGTTTTTCAACTTCTTCATAAACAATCTGGAATTAGGAGTGACAAGTGAAGGAACCAAGTTTGCTGATGACACCAAAATTTTTAGGGTGGTTAAAACAAAAAGGGACAGCAAAGAGCTCCAGAAGGATCTCTCCAAACCAGGAGAATGGGCATCAAAATGGCAAATGCGGTTTCATAGATCTCATAGATTTCATAGATCATAGAGTTAGAAGGAGCCTACAAGGCTATCGAGTCCAACCCCCTGCTCAATGCAGGAAACTAGAGGAGGGGTCTCCCATCCAAGTAACAACCAGGCTTGACCCTGCTTAGCTTTCCACACTCAGACAAGCTGAGCCAGCGTAAGCCTACAGGCCTGTAAGCCTGTTCAATGTAAACAAGTTCAATGTAAACAAGTGTAAAGTGATGCACGTTGGAGCAAAAAATCCCAACTTCACATATACACTGATGGGATCTGAACTAGCGGTGACTACAGCTCAATGAAAATGTCTGCCCAGTGTGCGGCTGCTGTGAAAAAGGCAAATTCCATGATAGGCATAATTAGGAAAGGAACTGAAAATAAAACTGCCAGTCTCATAGTGCCCTTATACAAATCTATGGTGTGACCAGGAATACTGTATACAGTTCTGGTCAGCGCACCTAAAAAAGGATATTGTAGAGTTGGGAAAAGTGCAGAAATAAATATAATAATATTTATTATATTTATACCCCGCCTTTTTTCCTTCAAGGAACCCAAGGCGGCTTACATAATCCTCCTCCTCCTCTCCATTTTATCCTCACAACAACCCTGTGAGGTAGGTTACACTGAGAGTCAGTGACTGGCCCAAAGTCACCCAGTGAGTTTCATGGCTGAGCGGGGACTAGAAACCAGATCTCCCGAGTCCCAGCCCAACACTCTCACCACTACGCTACACTGGCACTTTAGGATAACTAAACTGATCAAAGGACTGGAACAACTCCCCTATGAGGAAAGATTAGAACATTTGGGACAGTTTAGATTAGAGAAAAGGTGAGTGAAGGGAGATATTATTTATTTATTTATTTATTTATTATATTTATGAATTGCCCATCTGGCCAGACATCCGGCCACTCTGAGCGATGTACAATCCAATAAAATACAAGAAGGGGGGGGGGGGACACACAGACACACAGTATAAAACACAATTAAAAACAGTACAAAACTTTAAAATCCTAACCCACCCCATATTCCCGCCTGAAAAGCCACGTTTTTAATGCCCGGTGGAAACTAATCAAGAGTCACTGGGAGTTCCATAAATTGGGGGCTGCCACAGAAAAGGCCCTCCTCCTAGTCCCCACCTAGTCCCAATTCCTAAAAGACCTGATATATCAGAAAGATGTCATTGATATATCTGTAACAAAGGATTATACAAGGAATTTTGTCTCCCTACAACAGGGTTTCTTTCTAATCTGGACATGATTGGTCAAACTGGATTCCAACGGTCAACCCATCACCATAAACAGCCAGTAATTCTGCATTGCATCATAAATCAGATATTTCAGGAGAACAATTTCAGTGACTCCCCAGAAGACAGAAAAATCAGATTAACTCACTGTATACACAGCAGGATTTTAATACTTGGGTGTTAATATATTTTGTATACAAGTGCCTTCAAGTTTCTCTCATGAGCTGAAATTGATATAAACATCATTGCTACACCTTACCACTTTCCCAATTCCACCCACCCATTTTTTGTGCCCTTCCCTTCCCTGGCAACTCACTAATTTCCTCCCCCTCCTCCACCACCGCCCCGCCCCCCGTCTGTAGTAACTGTCACCCTGTCTAATCTTCCATTTCTGAGCAAGATTCTGGAGCAGGTAGTAGCCTCTCAATCCAGACAGTCTTAGAGAATACTGATTGACCCGGGTCACATGTAATAGCAACAACAAACTATGGGCTAAACACTGGGTTGTTTAGCCCCTAAACAACCCAGCACATGTCAAGCCTGGCTTTCTGAACCCCTTTGGCAAGTCAACACAGATCACTGATTACAATGAAACTCTTTATTGCAGAAGATCAAGTTACACAGATTAAGCTTTCCAGAGTGGCAGAGTTTACCCAGTTACAGCTCCAATAAATCAGATAGCATAGGCAAAAGGCTACTGGCACATTGCTTTTTCCAGGATAAATTTTCAAAGCTAAAATCCATACAGTCTCAGAGATCAAGTCCAACATTAGATTCCAAGGTGGAATCTGTATGGTACAGATGTCAAGGCAGACAAAGGAAAAAAGTCACAATAAGTCCAGGCAAGAAAGCATTTCAGGCAATCAAAGATGAAGGTACACGATTCAAGGCAAACAAGAGTTCATGAATAGTCCAGGGGCAATTCAAGGCAGACACGAGTTCACAAACAGTCCAGGCAGTGTTTCCACTTTCCAGCAAACAGTGTTTCCACTTTCCAGCAAACAGAGACATTGTTCCCAGCAAAGGCTCTGTAGCCTCTGCACTGGCTTAAATAGGGGCTGCTAAAGCTCCCCTTCTGATGAACTCTCCTGATGGGAATCCAACCCATAAACGATCACTAAGTCTGAGCGGGTGCTTCTGTTCCGAATTTTTCAGTTGGCGTCATAACCTGGGTGACACCCCTGAACGCCTCTTCCCCTGCAGAGTCCTTCTCCTGTTCTGTTCCCACAGAAGATTTATCAGGTTGTAAATCAGAGGTCTGATTCCAGGCCATATCTTGCAGCTACAGCAAGACTGGGAGTATCACCCCGCTTCGGCCTGCAATCAGATGGGAAGCCGGGCAGAGCCACACTCTCAGATGTGCAATCAGATGGGAAGCCGGGCAGAGCCACACTCTCAGCTTCCCACGACTGAACTGGGCTCTAAATCATTTTGCTCTAAGTCTGAATCAGATCCTGATTCAAAAACTGTAGAGCCCACAGCGGCACTGGAGCTAAGCCCAACAGCGCTCCAGGTTTGCATGTCACACTCACAACCTATGACCCAGCAAATTATAGGTTGTTGATTGAAAGCAAAAGTGAGGAGCACGCAGGAGGCAGCGCACAGCTCACTCCCGCTCATGCATGGCAAATCATGAGTTAATTAATTAACCTACGATTTGCCATTACATGTGAACTGCCCCATAATTTGGATCCGTTCCAGTCCAGGCTCAGGCCTAGTTTGGAGACAGAAACAGCCTCAGTTGCCCTGGTGGAGGACTTGCGTCAGGGAATGGACAAGGAGTGTGACCCTGTTAGTTCTCCTGTACCTCTCCACTTTCAATGCTATCAGCTCTGGAATCCTTCCAGATCACCTGGCTGGGTTGGGTTTGGGGGCCACAGGGTTATGGTGGTTCTGATCCTACCTGGTTGGTCAGATTCAGAAGATTATGCTGGGGACACTTCTGCTCTGCCCCATGTTCTTTGAACTGTGGGGTATTGCAAGGTCCTATCTTGTCCCCAATGCTATTTAACATCTACATGAAACGGCTGAGGGAAGTTATCTGGAGGTTTGGGCTGCAGTGACATCAGTATGTGGATGACACATATCTCTATCTCTGTTTGCTACCTACTAATTGTTGGTATTTCGTGTAACATCACACGTGGTAACTTTTGACTCACAGCGAAGGCATGTAAGTGCCTGCACCTGTGAACAGGGTGAGGCACTATTTGCAGCTACTTAAGACAGCTGAGCTGTGCTCTGGGTTGCTGCAGTAGCTACTCTGTTGCTGCAAGCCTCCTACTGTGTGTTGCTGTGCCTTGGATAAGAAACAACTGCTACTACTACTGTATGGTAAGCTCCCTTTGTACAGGGAGACTGCAATTATATACTCTGTTACTCTACAATAAAACTGTATATATATAATCACTCATTGCTACTCTCTGCTTTCTGGACCTGCTGCGTTGGAGGTAATTTATTTCCTCCTCCTGCTGACATTGGTTATGGGCCCAGTTTAAAGGTCCTAGGATCCAGAGAGGAAGCAGTTTGATTTATATTGCTGTATATTGTTTTGAGTACAGAGCAGCCTATAAATTATTTGGCTGAATTTCATTTCATTTCATTTATATACCGCCCCACAGCCGAAGCTCTCTGGGCGGTTCACAACACTCTTGAATTGCTGCTAGCATTATGGCTGAACGTCGGGAAAAGGGTTTCACCTTCCCTCAGCTGGATGACTCAAATTTCACAATGTAGAGTCATCGGATGGAGGCTTATCTCAGGCTGGAGAATGTTTGGCATGCAGTAACTGATGACCCTCCTGCGGCTGTTTCGGCGGCTTGGACTGCAGCTAATGTCAAGGCAAAGGCTTTAATCACTCTGGCGGTGTCTGACCAACAGTTGGTGAATATACGTGGGAAGACAACAGCGAAACAGATGTGGCAAGCCTTGCAGACCATCCACCTTCGCAGAGAAACTGGGTCAGCTATTATTTACTTTAAGAAACTTTATCGGGCTGAACTATCACCAGGTGGGGATGTGTCTGATCATTTAAGACACTTGCGTTCACTAAGAGCTGAACTGCTGTCCCGAGACATAGAAATCCCTGACCTGCAGTTTTGCTACATAGTGTTGACCAGCCTGGACTACAGCTTTGAGTCAGTAGCTGCTCAATTGGCTACTTTGCCTGCAGCACAATTGACTATAGAACTGGTTCAAGCAAGGCTCATGGCTGAGGTCAACAGAAGGGCTGCTACAAACTGTAATAAGAACTCTGAGGTTGCTCAGAAGCCTGTAGCAAACAGCAGGGGTGAGGAGCAAGCAACAGCCTTAAAGGTGCGGCGGTTTTGCGTGTGGCAAAACCGGTCATTTCCGCAAGGACTGCAAAAGTAAGAAGAAACAGCAGGGGGCACCACAGTCTTCAAAGCCTTCTTCTTCTTCTGCAACAAAAGCACTGTTTACCAGGTCCACTGCAACGAAGAAATGGGACCATTTTGTAATAGACAGTGGAGCTACTCGACATATTTGTAAAGATGAGTGGTTGTTCCAGTCTATTACAAGGCAAAAGGGCATTATTCATCTGGCCAACAAGCAAGTGTTCAACAGTGAAGGGCATGGGACTGTGTTTCTGAAAGGTTTGAATACAACCATAAGAAATTGTTTATATGCTCCTGATTTATCTGAAAACTTGCTAAGTATTTCTCAGCTCACAGAGCAAGGTTTTGTTGTAAGGTTTCATGCAACTAAATGTAAAATACTGAAAAATGGTAAAGTGTTTTTGTATGGTAAACTGAAAGATGGTTTGTTTCTTATATCATATTGTGTTAGTAACAATGATAAAGAAAATGAAGGTTGTGAAGCAACAACCATGAATTTAAAATCAAATGCACCATGCATGATAATTGCATTCATAGTTATCATAGAAAGTTTGGGCATTTAAATTTCCAAGCTGTAAAACAAATGGAAAAGATAGTTGAAGGGATGCATTTAAGGAAATGTGATTGTCACATGAAATGTATATCCTGTGCTCAAAACAAAGTAAAGCAAGCTCGAAAGGGGATTCAAACTGAGAGAAAAGCTGAAAAGGCATTTCAATATGTACACAGTGATCTCGTAGGACCTCTGACAACTTCCAGAGGTGGGGCACATTACTTTATGGTGCTCATTGATCAGTATACAAGATACACCTTTGTGTACATGTTACAAAGGAAAGCAGAAGCTCTGGACAAGTTCAAAGCATTCTGTGCCTGGGTAAAGAACAGGCATAGTTCCCATGTTACCTGTTTCTTTACAGATATGGGAGGGGAATTTTGTTCAGCACAATTTAATGCTTTTCTCAGTGAGCAAGGAATTGAGCATATGGTTGCAAGTCCTCGTTCTCCTTGGCAGAATGAATTGTGTGAAAGAGCCAATCAAACTTTTTTGCAAGGTTTGAAAACTCTATTGCATGATGCGAAACTAACTGATGTTTTTTGGGCAGAAGCTCTTAATTGTTTCAATTATGTTCATAATAGAAGCTTCAGTTCTGTTTTAAAGTGTACACCATATGAGAAAATGTATAACAGGAAGCCTTCAGTTAAACATTTCAGAATTTTTGGTTCTGACATGTGGGTACACACACCACAAGGTCAAAAGTTAGACAAGAGAGGATTGCAAGGAACATTTCTTGGTTATGAGAAAGGATCATACCGTGTTCTTATGACTGACACTCAAACTATAAGACTAACCAGGAGTGTTGAGTGCAACGTTAATTGGGAGGGTGTTGGAATTTTTCAACCATATCAAATTAGAAGTACGGCCTCTGGGGGGGAGAGATCCCCCCGTCATGGAAACAGTCCTTGACCATTTTAATCCCGAAACCAAGAAAGGATTTAGCAGAACCAGGTTCTTATAGACCAATATCATTAATTAATCAAGATGCTAAACTATTGACAGCAATTTTAGCTAGAAGAATGAATAGTTTTCTAAATAAGTATATAGGGATAGATCAATGTGGGTTTATTCAAGGAAGACAAATGGCAGATTTAACAAGAAGGGTTCTGAATATAATTTATTTAATAAAGAAAAATAATTTGAAAGCGGGGGTTCTTGCATTGGATATTTTTAAAGCCTTTGATTGTGTGGAATGGCCTGCATTAAAGATGTTAATAAAAACTATGGGGTTTGGAGAAAAATTTATAGGTATTACTAACCAATTATATACTCATAATGTCACGTCGGTAATTGTAAACGATGGAATAACAGAAACTATTAGCCTAGGCCGGGGAACTAGACAGGGTTGTCCCCTTTCCCCAGTATTATTTGTGTTAGTTATGGAATTGTTAGCGAATTCGATAAGACAGGAGAAGAAATTATTGGGGATAGGAATAGAGACCAAATGTAAGATAAACCTTTTTGCAGATGATATCTTGTTAACATTAGAACGGCCTATAGAAAATTGGGATTGGATAGAGAAACATTTAGATGAATTTAGAGAAGTAACAGGGTTAAAAGTTAATTGGGATAAATCGGAGATAATGACATTTAATTATAGTAAACTGGAGGAAAGGGGATTTAAACAAAGGGGAGTGGATATAAAGATAAAAAATATAATTAAATATTTAGGTATTGATATATTAAAAGATTTGGATAAAATAGGGGAATGTAATTTTAAAAAACTAAAAGATGAAGTTAAAAATCAAATAGAGGATTATAAAAAATTGGGATTATCGTGGTTTGGTAGGATAGCTTTGATTAAAATGAAGATTTTACCGAAGTTTAATTTTTTATTTAGAATGATACCATATAAGATATCAGAGAAAGAAATTAAAGAGTGGCAAGTAATGTTAAATAGCTATTGTAATGGGGGGGAAAAATCAAGGATTACTAAGAATAGATGGTATAAAGCTCAAAAAATAGGGGGACTTGGTCTCCCTAATTTAAAATGGTATTATATAGCTAATCAACTTAGATATATCATGGATATTATTGTTAGAAAAGATTTTATGTGGTGGGAAATAGAAGCATTTGAATTGGGTAATAGGGTGGATAAATTCTTATTTACAAAACAAGGACATATTATGACAAAAAGATTAGAAAATCCCTTTTTAAAAAATATGTTAGAAATTTGGGGTAGAAATAAGGAAATATTTTTACCAGGTATATCCCCGCTTACTCCAGTGGTGGTTATGGAAGATTTTCCCGAGAATGTTAGACATTTAGAACGAATTTTTAGAGAGAAAAAGGTGATAACTTTAATGGATTGGCTGGAAAAAATGGAGACAAGACAGCAAATAATTGATAGGGTTGGGGCAGGAAGAATTTCTTGGTTAAATTTAATTCAATTAGTACAATGGGGTAAGAAATGGAAGAGGAGACATGAGCATGAAAGGGATTTCACTGCATTTGAGCAGGTGGTTATGTCTAGAGAACTTGTAGAAGGAAATGCATCAGCTAGGGGTCTTACAAAGATGTTATATAAAATGTTGCAGAAATCAGAAGAGCAAGCAGAAAATCTTAAAATAGTTTGGGATACAGAGTTTGAAGAGGAAATATCAAAGGATGAGTGGAATAAGATTTGGGATAGGCGAATATTGAAAAATATGTCTATAAGAATTAAAGAGAATTTTTATAAGCTAATTTGGAGATGGTATTTGACCCCAGTGAGATTAAATAGAATAGATAATAAATGTTCTCCAATGTGTTGGCGAGGATGTCAGGAATTGGGTACATATGCTCATATGTGGTGGAGTTGTAAAAATGTAATGGATTTTTGGAAAATGATTTTTGAGGAAATATCAGAAATTGTTGGAGTTGTTGGATTTAGAGGTATGCCCTAAACTAGCTTTGCTAACAATAACGGAAAAGGTGATCGGTTCACAAAATGTTAAAGAATTAATCATAAATTTGTTAACGGCAGGTAGACTAATGATAGCAAGGAAATGGAAAATCCAGCAAGTTTTCACTATTACTGAATGGTATAAGGAAGTATGGGATATGGCTTTGAATGATATGTTGACTTGTAATATTAAATGCAAAAGGGGTCAATTAAAGAAAAATAATTTTAAGGATATTTGGGGTTTATTTTTGGAATATGTGTTTAAAAGGGGGAAAGGGAGTTTACCCTGTCAAGATATATTGTATTTTTGGAATAATGAACAATTATAGAGTTATTGGATTGTTTGGTCCCATGGTGATGGGAGCACAATATTAGTTATGTGTGTATGTTATTTTCTTTGTATTGTTTTAAAATTTAATAAAATATTTAAAAAAAAAAAAAAAGAAGAAGAAGTACGGCCTCTGATAATTCAAAGGCAGATTCAGATTCAGACACAGATTCAGATTCAGAATCAGAATTAGAGTATGAAAGTGTTAAGAATACCCCATACCAGTCAGAAGAATCGGATACTGAAACCCCAAGAAATTCAGGTGATGAAGATGAACAGAAACCTTTATTCACAATAGGTACTGTTTCACTTAAAAAGGAACCTGAGAACTCTGATGAGGAACGGAGGGGGGTGCATAGAACAAAACGAGTTAAAAAACGTCCTGTTAGATATCAAGACGAATTCGCAGGAACAGTTTTTTTGTGAGCCTCAGGATTATAGAGAGTTTGAAAAGGAAGATAGCTCTTCAATGATGAAGAGATTAGAGGACCATATACTGAGGATGCAAAATAAAAGGTGAAAAAGGATTTTGTTTGCAAGCTGAGAAAATCTTTGTATGGCTTAAAACAATCTGCCAGGTGTTGGAACACAGTTTTGACTAAAACTTTAATTAATCTGGGTTTTGTGCAAGATATAGCAGACCAGTGTTTATTTATTAAGGAAGAACATAAACATAGAATGTATATCCTGTGTTATGTTGATGACCTTTTGATTTTCTGGTCTGAGAACAAAAAAATATGATAAGTTGGTGCAAGACCTCCAAACCCATTTTGAATTAAAATGTCTTGGTGATGTAACCAATTATCTTTCTTTAGAAGTGGAGACAGACCAAGAAGGCAGTGTTTTAGTGCATCAAACGAAGAAAATTAAAGATGTAATAGAAAAATTACATTTAGGCAATGCCAAACAGCTATGCTATTGTAAATATTGATGAATTGTTTAAAGATGCCAAGGTTGATGTTATTAAACCTGTGAAAGTGTATCAGGACAATCAGGCCAGCATTGCAATTCTAAGAACTGAAAGCAATAAGCAAAGGACAAAATATTTACAAATTAAAACGAACCATGCAAAGGAATGCATCAGAGATGGTTTGATAGAAGTCCTATATTTGGCAGGGAATGAAATTCCTGCAGATCTTCTTTCAATACCTATCTGAAAAGAGCAGCATCAGAAATTGACAAAGCTGATGCTGTTGTCTTGAAAAACTTTGCCGGTGTGATGTGTACACGAAAAGCAGGGGGATGTTGGTATTTCGTGTAACATCACACATGGTAAGTTTTGACTCACAGCGAAGGCATGTAAGTGCCTGCACCTGTGAACAGGGTGAGGCACTATTTGCAGCTACTTAAGACAGCTGAGCTGTGCTCTGGGTTGCTGCAGTAGCTACTCTGTTGCTGCAAGCCTCCTACTGTGTGTTGCTGTGCCTTGGATAAGAAACAACTGCTACTACTACTGTATGGTAAGCTCCCTTTGTACAGGGAGACTGCAATTATATACTCTGTTACTCTACAATAAAACTGTATATATATAATCACTCATTGCTACTCTCTGCTTTCTGGACCTGCTGCGTTGGAGGTAATTTATTTCCTCCTCCTGCTGACACTAATGCCAGAGAGGCTGTGGAACCGCTTGGAGGCAGTTTTGGGATGGACAAGGGTGGACAAACCAAACCTAATCCAGACAAAGTGCAAGTACTTTGGGTGGGAAATTATGCTGATCAGGATAGAGGGATTCAACTAGGATTAAACAGGGTTGCATTCACCTTAAGAACTAAGTTCATAGCTTGTGGATTCTTCTGGACTTGTTGCTGACTACGGAAGCATATGTGGCAGCAATAGCCAGGAATGTCTTTTACCAACTTTGGTTGGTACATCAGCTGTGACCCTATCTAGGGAAAGTGGACCTACAGTTACATATGCCGAGTGTAATGCACCCTATGTGGGGCTGCCTTTGAAGATGACTCAGAAATTTCAGCTGGTAAGGAATGCAGCTACTCAAGTCCTCATTGGGGCTAGACAGTCAGATCATATTACAACAATCTGTACTGGTTGCCAGTGTGTTTCCTGGTCCAAGGTGGTTTTGCCCTTTAAAGCCCTAAACAATTGGGTCCACCTTATTTTAAGGGCTGCCTATACCCATATGGACCTGCCTGTGTTTTAATACCATCGTCAGAGGCTCTGCTTGCCCACCACCCAGATTAGTAAGGCTGGCAGGCATTAGAGAAAGGGCCCTCTCAGTGATAGCCCCCTACTCTATGGAATTCCCTCCTGACCAAAATATGGCTGGCCCCATCTGTGGCTGCTTTTAAGAGCGCTTTAAAAACTCTATTTTCCCTGGTTTCTGAAAGCATTTACGTTGTTTGCTGCTGACCTATACGTTGATATTGTATTTTACTGAAACTGGTTTTATTTAAAATTGTTCATATTTATATGATTTTATTAATATGTTTGTATTTTTTTTTTATGTTGTAAGACACCTATGGTCTTGAAAGGTAGCTCAGAAATTGATTAAACAAAACCAAACAAAAGTAAGAATGCTTTTGCTGCAGAAGATTTAAGATTAAGTTCCAAAACACAGTACTAACAGAATTCTGAAAGTAATATAGAGGTATACTTAAGCCATTGAATTTCAAGCCAATGAAAGTCTAACATAAACAATGATGTTCTATTTGTCTTAAGAGGTTTCAAAGAAGTTCTTAGCAGAACAGTGGTAGGCATAATACATGCATGGAGCACGCACGAGCGCGCGCGCGCGCACACACACACACGCACACACAGTCTGAGTGCTGAAAAAAAGAAGAAGAATGAACTGGGGCAAGTTCTCAAATATCTCCGTTTAGCCAAGGTGCCAATATTCCTATGTGTCAGAAAATACTTTGTGGCATTCCTTCACGTAATCTCTTATACTGGGGTGGGAAACTTGTGGCCCTCCAGATGTTTTGGTCTACAACCCCCATCATCCCTAGCCAACACAGACAATGTTGAGGGCTGATGGGAGTTGTTACCCTCCAAATGTTCTGGCCTACAAGATGCCCACCCCAGTCTTATATCAATGCAGAGATACCAGGTTGCAGGCACTTGGTCTATAGTGGCTAAAAGTGGTAGAAGAGAGGTGTGGATCTATGTACCACTTTCCATGCTACAGGGTCATTCTTTAATGATACGTTACTGTGATGGGGCAAACTTTATAGTCACTTGAATCATAGGACAACTGACCTAAACAAAGTAAAGGTTAAGTTTCTGCCTTGTTCCTGAAACATACAAGACAACACAGAGCAGGGTTGCAATGATTTAAATCAGAATGATTTAAATCAATGATTAAATCATCAATAAAAATCATTGATTTATTTTTGCAAAAAATCATGGTTTTTTGCAACCCTGTTTCAGAAACAAGTGTGGCGGAGTGACAGGCAGAAGCCCAGGGAGGGGCCAACCTGAACATTCCAGAGGCTCTGATTGGTTGAAGCAGAGAGCATAGAACCTCAGGGAGTTGGCAGTTAAAGGGGAGTCGGTTGTCAGTTGGGGAGAGAGTGGGTTGGAGTGAGAGAGGGAGTGGGAGGTTAATAGAGTAGGTAGGGAAAGGTGGTACTGAAGAGAAGAGTTCAGACAGGAAATCTAGTACTAAGTTGTGAGAAAGCAAACGTGAAGGTGTTAGTAGAGAACAGTTCACAGGAGTTTCCACTTAGGGAATGAAGGACCTTCTGTCTGAGGAAGAAGGTGAAACTCTGGACTAGTGAGAGAGACAGTTAAGTTCTCTGGTCTGATACTGTAACTTCAAGTAACCAAGCCAAGTTGATACAAAGAGCACTGTATAACATCTGCCTGCTTTTAACCTGAATCTAAGCAAAGAACAAGTTTGAATTAACTGTTGAAAATCCAAGTTATCTGTGCCTGGGTTGAATATCAGTTTAGAGACTTTGTTAGAACAATAAATCAATCTTTTTATTCAAAGTTCTAAGTGTCCAGAGTCTGACTGGTGGACAGGAAAGTAAGAAGGGAATTAACAGAGGGGCACCCTACTTCAAGTAATCAAATAAAACAAACTGCTCGTAATAAAGACAAACAAACATGGGTGAACAGCTACATATAAGGCCTAAGACATATCATCGGCTAACGCAGCTTAAGAAGACAGCTTCAAGTCTGAAGTGACCAATACAAGGTGGCACTTGGTGAGAGCGAAGTACACATTGAAAGTGTGGGGCTTTGGAGGAGAGGTCCCGTCCGCTACAACAAGCATTTCACATCAGCTGCTTAAAGGGAACAGGAGCAAAAGCACTGCTGATTCCACAAGATGTTCACTGGAACACCGTCGCCGATTGTTTAGAAGCCTACATCAAAAACTGGCCCATCAACATGCAAATCTGTGAGGAAAATCGAGAGAAAATCAATGCAGATATCACAAACAAGGTCTCTAACTTGGGAATCAAAAGAAATGCTGAAGATCTCCTTAAAAAGCTCAAACCTACTGCTGTGGCATTGGACAAATTACAGAGAGATTCGTGTAGTATTGGTAGGGCAGTTGACGTTTTGAAGCAACTTTCGGAAGATCTGACAGCTTGCGGAGTATTGACTGCAAATGATCAAAGCAATCTACAAACCCGTTTGAAGCAAGCACTAACACCAGCTCACTATCTGGCTAACATTATGACTCCATCCGTCATGGGCAAAAACTTAACAGAAGAGGAGTATGACTCGGGGATGGATTGGGCCAATGAAAACCATCCAAATATAGTTCCAGACCAGTCCTAATAAAGTACAAAGCTAAAGCCAAGCCATTTTCTCAGTATATGTTCAGCAAAAACGTCATCAATTCAGTCCAACCTCTGGAATGGTGGATTTCACAGCAGGACAAACTGCATCAGGAGGTGATCGATGTCACAGAACAGTTGCACACTGCAACTGCCTCCACAGCAGATGTGGAAAGAGTGTTTTCATCATTTGGATTGGTACAATCAAAACTGCGAAATCGTTTGGGCTTAGACAAAGCTGCCAAATTAGTGTTTTTGTTTAAAGCCATGAATCAAAATCAAAAAGGAAAGTGAAGGAAAAATTAAGTGAAAGTGATTAACGTAAGTTAAGTAATATGCAGTGTATGACAAATAATTACTGTTGAGGTCGCTTTAAATATGCAAAAATGCAACAATACTCTATTAAACGAAACCTGTTCTGATTAATGTTTTCTGTATAACTTGGTATTCTTAACTATTAAGTATAGGCTCTTTGTACATGTGGTTGCCTGAAACTTTGAAATTAATTTTACTAATTTTTTCAGGGGGGGAATTGATTAAATTAAAAAAACATTGATTTAAATTTTTAAAAATCGATTTTTCGCAAAAAAACATGATTTTTTGCAACCCCGACACAGAGTCACACAAGAATCCCCAAATCACAACCTTCAACACTATCCCAACTCCTTAATCACTTGACTATCCTTTGTATTCTACAACTAACATTAAGGAGTCACTCATGAATGATTAAACTCTTATCATCATCTCACAATGTCAAGATCAGAGACAAGTCCTAAAAGATATAGCCTGGGACCGGCCTGTGGCTTACGCTGACTCAGCTTGTCTGAGTGTGGAAAGCTAAGCAGGGTCAGGCCTGGTTATTACTTGGATGGGAGACCCCTCCTCTAGTTTCCTGCATTGAGCAGGGGATTGGACTCGATAGCCTTGTAGGCTCCTTCTAACTCTATGATCTATGAAATCTATGAAAGTTATAAAACATTCCTCAGAACAGAATATTGCAGTGAATCTAGTACAACCTTCCACAATCTGGTGCCTTCCAAATGTTTTCTACTTCTCCATAAGCTCCAACCAGCATGGCCAAT
The DNA here is from genome assembly GCA_021292165.1 of Shinisaurus crocodilurus. Classification (NCBI taxonomy): domain Eukaryota; kingdom Metazoa; phylum Chordata; class Lepidosauria; order Squamata; family Shinisauridae; genus Shinisaurus; species Shinisaurus crocodilurus. The sequence goes on from CM037876.1 coordinate 295,594,449, forward strand.
GCTCAGAGTTGTGGTCTAAAACATTTGCAGGCTGCCCAGTTATGGAAGGCTGATCAAGTACAGTAATACCTTGGATTGCAAGTAACTTGGTTTGAGAGCATTTTGCAAGACAAGCAAATTTTTAAATATTTATTTAAATTTTTTTGACTTGATATACAAGCGACGTCTTGCAATACAAGTACTGTAGTACAGCTTAAATTAAAAATCTCTGTACAAATTTTTTTTGGGGGGATTTCGTTTTGATATAAGAGTGTTTTGGATTACAAGCACGTTTCCGGAACGAATTATGCTCTCAATCCAAGGCATGACTGTACTTTGCATACAAGTCTTTGGCCAAAGGGGATAATACTTCTGGTACTAAAGGGATACAAGAAGGCAGGAGTCAAACACATGGGATGATGTAAAGATGTCCAACTACCATGGGGTGAACCATGGTCATTTATGTCCCTATGTTAATTACTACAATCCTGCATCTCACATTTTGATTATTACTCACTTGTTCTACCTTGCCTTTAATTTGCATAGCAGCTCCTCATAACCAGGAGCAGGTTTATTAATGTTTGCAATCTTTTAGATACTACCTTCATTTGAAAATTTAAATACAAGGAAAGACTTGAGGGACAGAGCAGAGGAGACAATGGGCAGCATACAAATGTGAAGATACAGAATACAATGAAGGGAAATGGCTAAAAGGATGCAGATTTGATAGACAAAAGAGGGGGAAAGAAATCAGGAAAATGAAAAACCTGTAATGAAAACAAAAGAAATGTCTCAACAGATTATAAACAGGATGGAGAAACGTTTGTCAAAAGTTCAAATGGGATTTTTGTTTTAATTTCAGTCATATTAAGTGTCCCTTTAAAAATAACCTGGTTTAAAATAACTGAATGTATTTACACACATTATCTCTTAACACTGAATCCACAACTCTCTGTCAAGCACATCGGTCACTTGTTTGCACAACATGACAACCCACCCTGTGAATAAGCTACGCAGTGTGGGTTGACAAACTATCAGGCTCAATGTAGGTTGTCCCATCACTCCTTCCCCCTCGATCCTCCCGCAGGTATCCCAAGGGATGCCACAGCAGGACCCGTCTTGTCTCCTCTCTTCACTGCGACCACAACCTGTTTTGCAGTCGCCGTGGCTTGTTTTTCATTTTACTCTTTTTTCCCCAGAGATCACTTTTTACCATCTTCAGAGTGACAACCCCTTCAAAGTGCCCAAGTGGCACACTGGAGTTGCTGCCACTGGCTCACCACCCATTTTTTTTTAAAAAAGTTTTGTGCCTTGAGATTTGTGCAAAAGTTTTCGTGTTTGTTTGTTTAATTGGGTCAGTAGTTCGGAGTTGCCCAAGTGCACAACTCCAACTATCCCAAATGTCCTGCCAAAGTACAGGAGGCACCATCCATGGACACTGACAAAACAAGGTTACAAATTGGTTAATTTGTTACTTTGCTTCTCATTTAACACCTGTCAAATGGCAAGCTGTCAAATGAGAAGTGAAGCTGTGAAGGGATCTTTGCTGGTGAAAGGGGGTGGCGTGTATGTTACTCCCTTCCCAGGGATCCCAGGGGATATATATAGCTTTTTTTGTTTGGACCTGACTGTTCTCAGTGTCCTCCACCTTTTCCCGAGACTCTGAGTGCTCAGGAAAGTGCGAGCCACCCTATTTACGGGAGCATGGCATTTTGACAGGTATCAAGACTCAGGCTTCCTTTTAAAACTGGGTTTTTGACAGGTCTAATCAGGGTTTTTTTTTTACAGGGACATGTGCAATCTGTCATATGCAACATGTTGGATACCCCTTTGCAGGCGTCACTGGAGATGCCTGCAGGAGCCGTGTTGGGAACTCCTGCTGTAAAGGCTTCATTTAAAACAGCTATGTTTTCATTTTTAAACCAGCTAATTAGTATGCTTGTTCAGGAAACCATTTTTAAATCAATCCCCTTGAATCACACATATAATCCATTTTATTTTGTTCTGAGCAAGTTAATCTGATGAAAATTTCAGAGCAACACAGAAGCTTAACACACTTTAAGCTAACATGGGACAATAAAAGATGTTCATGGTTTGTTGTTGGGTTGTTTAGACCCTAAACAACCCAGCGCTCTAGGTTTGCATGTCACGCTCAACAACCTACAAATGGGCAAACTGTAGGTTGTTGATTAAAAGAAGAAGTGGCTGGCACACTTCAGGCAGCGTGCCTACTCTCTCCCGCTCATCCCTGGCAGCCCATGGGTTAAACAATTGTCGCTTACATGCAAACTGGCCAACTGTGTTCTACCCTGAGATCAATTAATATAGGGCAGATTAGAAATATTTTAATAAACAAATAAAATACAGTAATACCTTGGATTGCAAGTAACTTGGTTTGAGAGCGTTTTGCAAGACAAGCAAATTTTTAAATATTTAAAAAATTTTACTTGATATACAAGTGACGTCTTGCAATACAAGTACTGTAGTACAGCTTAAATTAAAAATCTCTGTACAAATTTTTTTGGGGGGATTTCGTTTTGATATAAGAGTGTTTTGGATTACAAGCACGTTTCCGGAACGAATTATGTTCTCAATCCAAGGCATGACTGTATTCGTATTCCATTTTTTTGAACTGATTAAAAATACCTGTTCCCTCTTATACATTTCAGTGACATGTCTGAACATATGAGGTTGCCTTATATTAAATTAGACCATTAGTTAATTTAGCCCAGTTTTGTTTACTGGGAGAACTGGCAGCAGTTTCCAATGGTCCCAGGAAGAGGTCCTTCCCAATCCTGCTTCCTAAGAACCCTTTAGCTGTACAATACCAAGGATTAAACCTGAAACCTTCTAAATGTGGCCCTTCCCGATTTGAAGTATGTTGGCAAAAAAGTAATGTTGAAGTAGCATGCCACAAATATACAACAGCAAACATTGGGATTAGCATGTGAATTAATGTTCAACTATTTTGCTAATTCTGCCAGAGATCAGCTTAGGTAGCGTACATTTGTACCGTAAGACCAGGGGTCCTCAAACTTTTTAAACAGGGGGCCAGTTCATTGTCCCTCAGACTGTTGGGGGGCCGGACTATAGTTTGAAAAAAATATGAATGAATGGATCAAGTAAAAAAAAAGGACCCGGGTTCTTTTTTTTTTTTACTTGATACAATGGAAAGTTATTATAAATTAATAATAAATGAATTATAAATTAATTTGCTGTCTAAAATTGAAATACATTAAATTTTAAAAAGGTATAGAAAGGCTTGATTTGCACACTGCACATATCTTATTTGTAGTGCAAAAAAACAGGAAAAAACAATACAATATTTTTAGTATGAGTGATGAGCAGTATTTACCAGCCACAGAGCTGGTGGTCCACATCCTGCAACTTTGTTCCACATAAATGTGCATAAGATTGCAGCCTTACAGCCTCATCTTATGCATGTCTACTTGGAAGTAAGTTTCACTGAATTCAAGGACACTTTCTCCCCAGGTAAGTTTACAAAGGATCACAGCCTTAAAAGTACAAACCCATTCCCTGGGGTAGGTCAGGAAGATCTGGTACTCAGAGAACATAGTGAGAGCCAGTGTGGCATAGTGGTTAGTTAGTGTTTGACTGGGACTTGGGAGATCCGGGTTCTAGTCCCCACTCAGCCATGAAGCTCACTGGCTGACTTTGGGCCAGTCACTGACTCTCAGTTTAACCTACCTCACAGGGTTATTGTGAGTATAAAATGGAGAGGAGGAAGATTATGTAAACTAGGAAATGACGGGACTCATTGCAAACACGTATCCTGAAGTGGGGCAGCACTTTAGGGGTATTGAATCTACACACACGACTTGCTCCAGAGTAGCTTCACTAATGTTCCATGGAAGTCAACAGAATTCCTCCAAAGTGAGGGGGGGTTGTGTGGACTACATCTAGCCTGCAAGAAGAGAACAATCCCACCCCCACCCCTGATTCTCATGGGGTATCTCAGGAGGGGATTAATAGACTGCAGTAAGTGCTTCATTGATTCCCTACATTGGTATTGTCCCATAGGTTTCAATACACCCCCCCTCTCTCTCTCTCACACACACACACACACACGAACTGGTCAGCAACGAACAGAGCTCCCTTTATGGAGTTTGCCAGCCAGGACTGACTAAACAAGTTTTCAAAACCAAGCGCCCTGCTAAAAATTAAATTTCCAACTGAGGTGGATCTCACCTCCTCCCAACAGGAGACGGAACGATGAATGAAGTTCACATGTCTTGGAAGGAAGGAAAATAATATTATCTTTTAAAAACCGTGCAAGAAAGAACCAAACCGGCGTGTGGGTGTGCATGCGTGCATGTCTCCGCTTTCTCTATCGCAAAGCAAACCACCCCACGATCTACAAGTTCTCGGGGGCACCCTAAAGACCTTCCAATCCGCGGGGACCGAGAGAAATGCCATCCCAAAGGGGATAAGCGGGAAAGAGGCGGGGGGGGGGGGTTGGGGCTGGGAGAAGCTAAAACCTGGCTGGGGTTTCCAAAGACCCAGCGGCACTTACTAAGCCGCTTGGCTGGACTCCACGCGGCTCCCTCCGGCAGCAAGCTGCTGCTGCTTCTGTCGGGCTTGAGCTGTTGTCTTCCAAAGCGCCCAGCCCCGGGGGCAGGCCAGACCCGTCTCTTTCCCTCCCTCTTTCTCTCTGCACACAAGAGGCGGCTTGCTTGGGCTGGGCGATCGCACGCGGCTGCTGGTGTTGCAGGCTCCGAGGGGAGGGCATTCCCCCGGCCATCCGTGCGTGCGGTTTCCAAAGAACACCCCCTCCCCGCCCCACAGCAGCTTTTATTTATTTTTATCCTGCCTTTCTGCCCCCCGCCCCCCCCCAATGGCGCTCAAGGCGGCTAACAATAAAATACGGATTTTAAAAAACCAACAAAATCTTGAGTCGCGCTAGAAGCCGCCGCCGCCCAACTGACTGGCCTGATAGGATGGTGGACGGAGAGGGTGGGAGGAACCGGAAGACACGGTTGGCACGCACACGGCGGAGAGAGGGGGTGCGGCTGGCCCGCACGAGGAAGTTCGGGGCAGGAGCGGAGCGTTTCGGCGCTCCCTTTAGTCATGTGAGCCTGGCGAGCCACACGGAGCCTAGATCGGCCACCGGGCCGGATGGAAGGACCCGGTGGGCCGGATGTGTCCCGCGGGCCGTAGTTTGAAGACCCCTGCGTAAGACAAAGCAAATAGGTTGTCTATAAATGTATTTCTTAAGAGACAGAAGGCGTTTCTCAGCATATGAAGGCTTTTATCAATAGTTGCAAATGGCGATTTGGGGAAGAAAAACTCCAGTGTTTTACACAGAAACTTTTCGATTTCCTGAGTTCATTAGTAATAACGAATGGATAGCAATTGCACATACAATATTAGGTAAGCTTAGCAGTTCAAGGTTGTAGGTGCATGTGTAAACTCATGCATGTTGGGGCAATTTTCCCCTCCCCAAATTCAAGTATAAGCTGATGGGATCTCAGCTAGTGGTTACTGTCCAAGAAAGAGATCTTGGAGTTGTAGTGGACAACTCGATGAAAATGTCAACCCAGTGTGCGGCTGCTGGAAAAAGATAAACTCCATGTTACACATAATTAGGAAAGTAATTGAAAATAAAACTGCCAGTATTAAAGCCCTACAAGGTTTGGGTCCAGGCTACCTACGGGATCGCCTTCTCTCGTACAATCCACCCCGCACACTTAGGTCCTCTGGGAAGAATCTGCTTCAGTCAGCCAAAACTAGGCTGACTAGCATTACCCAGAGGACCTTCTCTTCTGCTGCTCCCAGATTATGGAATGGCCTGCCGGAGGAGATACGTCAACTTGTCAGTCTTTTGGAATTTAAAAAAGCCGTAAAGACTGAACTCTTCCGGCAGGCCTATCCGGCGGAATTTTAGGATGTTTTAAATATGTTTTTAAGATGTTTAAAATATGTTTTTAAGATGTTTTAAGATGTTTTTAGGATGTTTTAAGATGTTTTAATAGTATATATTGTGTTGTTTTAGTTTAGGTATTTTATATTTTCTGTTGTTCCCCGCCTCGATCTAGATGGAGAGGCGGGTAATAAATAAATTATTATTATCATCATCATCATCATCATCATCATCATATTATCATGCTCCCCTTATACAAATCTATGGTGCAAACACACTTAGAATACTGTGTACAGTTCTGGTCACCACACCTAAAACGGGATATTGTAGAGTTAGAAAAAGTGCAGAAAAGTACAACTAAATGATCAAGGGGTTGGAGCAATTTCCCTATGAGGAAAGGTTCCAACAGCTGGGATTGTTTAGCTTAGAAAAAAGGCGAATAAGGGGAGACATGATAGAGGTGTACAAAATTACGCATGGTATGCAGAAAGTGGATAGGGAGACATTTTTCTCCCTCTCTCTCAGAATACTAGAACCCAGGGTCATCTTATGAAGCTGATTGGTGGGAGATTCAGGACAGATAAAAGGAAGGACTTCTTCACACAGAGCATAGTTAAAACCATGGAATTCACTTCCACAAGAAGTGATGGCCACCAATTTGCACAGCTTTAAAAGGGGATTGGACAAATTCATGGAGGAGAAGGCTATCATTGGCTACTAGTCCTGATGGCTATATGCAGCTTCCAGTATCAGAGGTTGTATATCTATGTACACCAGTTGCAGGGGAACTTGGGCGGGAGGGTGCTATTGCACTTATGTCCTGCTTGTGGGTTTCCCACGGGCAGCTGGTTGGCCACTGTGTGAACAGAATGCTGGACTAGATCCAACATGCTTGGCCTTGGCCATGCTGGATCAGGCCAACATGCTACTTTGCAACTAGTGATGTTGGTTTTCTAGAAAGTTTTCTACGCCAGTGTGGCGTAGTGGTTAGAGTGTTGGACTGGGACTCAGGAGATCCGGGTTCTAGTCCCCGGCCTAATGGCCATGCTGGATCAGGCCAACATGCTACTTTGCAACTAGTGATGTTGGTTTTCTAGAAAGTTTTCTACGCCAGTGTGGCGTAGTGGTGAGAGTGTTGGACTGGGACTCAGGAGATCCGGGTTCTAGTCCCCGCTCGACCATGAATCTCACTGGGTGACTTTGGGCCAGTCACTGACTCTCAGCCTAACCTACCTCACAGGGTTGTTGAGAGGATAAAATGGAGAGGAGGAGGAGGAAGATTATGTAAGCCACCTTGAGTTCCTTTCAGGAAAAAAGGCGGGGTATAAATATAATAAATAAATAAATAAATAATAAACATGATAAATTAGATCATTTTCTAGAGCAACAAAACATTATCTGATACAAACTGATTTTTTTCCGAATTACCTTGCGCAAGTTAGCCTAATTTTCCAATTCAAAACTTTCTAGAAAACCAACATCATTAGTTGCAAAGTAGCATGTTGACAAAGTTCAGGATGTTCAACAACTCAGTATTTCCTTGCTGCTTTCTAATTAGCACTAGTGGCCTAATGGGAGGTCACAAGACAAAGAAATAATTTCAGCCTTTCTTAAGAGAAGTTCTTGTTCAGGTATTAGGAAAATGGCCTAAAATGTACTTCTCTGTATCCAGTTAGTTTTATGTCCCCTATAGCACCAGATGGTGGTTCACACATGCGTTTCAATAATTAAAAAAAATACTTTCAGTCTGATGCTATAGTCTGCTATACAAGGCAAAAGCGGATAGAATTAGGTGGTAAGGGTCACTACACAGGTCACTGCACCACTTCAGAATTAAATCAGGGTGTTGTACCAATGCAACAATTCACGACTCTGTTAATTACACAGCAGAACATCTACCTTGTGTAAAACTTTGCACAAACCATATGTAGACAGAGACAGGGTGTGGCAAGATCAAAAGTGTGTGTTTCTATGCGTAAGTACGTGACAACACTACGCACAGTGTTACCCATATCAATAGGACCAGACTGGATGAACGGACAGACACATACCCCTCCTCACTGATATAATGGTGTGATTGCAAAACATAAATATTAACTTCAAAGCAGGTATACTAAGCGCCAAGACCCATTACCCAAACAAATAATTGGATGCCTGCTACAATACAAAGCCTAAGAGTTTGTAACAATCTAAGTGCTGGCACAGCAGCATCTTTTTGCCTGCAGTCACGGGATTCCCTCACCAGTTTTAACAGGGTGACCTAGAAGCCAATAAAATGTAAATAGGCATTAAAAATCTGTTATGAAAGGCCAATATTTTAAACAAATGAATAAAATAGGCCATAACTATGGTTCGGAAACTAATAGGCCCAGAGCAATTACATCAATTCACTGGGCAAATATTGGTCATATATTTTTTAACTTCATTAGAACAAAGATACTTCAACCAGTACCTCCAATTCTTTCAACATCTGCTAACTTTCTGGACCCAGATTCAACCCCTCACAGGAATTTTAAAGAGAAGAATGTCAGCCCAGATCACTGGGAGGGGGTACTCCAGGGGTACTCCCCTGTTCTTACAGCAAGCAAGATAGATAGAGTCCTTGGCAGTGAACATGATTCCTTATGTTCCTGTTCAGTGATTCCTGCAGCAAAAATCCCTGACTGCTGCAGGCAGGGAGCAGGGCAAAGAGCCCTAACTCCTGTCTTTGCTAACAAACCGCACCATAACGAAACTGAAAAATTAAGTTGTCACTTACACAGCGGCATTCTTAGCTTCACAGAATACAGGCAGTCCCCAGGTTACAAACGAATTCCGTTCTTAAGAATGTCTTTAAATTGAATTTGTCTGTAAGTCAGAGCAGCATAGCATTCTATACGTTAAAATTGGCATTTACACAAATTGCGTAGTATACTCTGTGTAAACAATGTAGCACCAGGGAACCCAGAAGTCCATTCTTAAGTATGGGTTGTCTGTAAGTCGGATGTTCTTAACTCGGGGACTGCCTGTATTTGTCTGCAGTCAAATATGCACTCAACTGACAATATTCGTCCAGTCAGTTGCCACCCTTATCCGCCACAGAATGAAAGCACTGTAAACAAAGTGTGTGTGTGTGTGTGTGTTTAAATTATTCACATTGGCTTTGGATGACCAAGGATAGGATGGGATAGGGCATTGATAAAAGTTTAATCAATGGAATTAGTTTTGTTAATTAAGAGGTTACCTGTCCCAAGTCCTTAGAATGAGATACATGAAATAAAATTAGTTAGCTTTCCTTTCACAAAGTTACAAAGCTTTTCACTAATGCTTTTTTAACTGTGATAACTACTTTTAAAAGTAGCAGCCATAAACCATTTTTATAAAATTCATCAGTCACACTGTGGCAAGAGTCCCCAACACTGCACCCATGGGCACCATGGCACCCGCGAAGGGGTCCCCAACATGGTGCCCGCAGGCACCCAATTTTTTTGTTTTATTTTTTCAGGTTTTTAAATATACATACATGGACTTGTACGAAATACATACAACTTTCTAGAAATTGTACATAGGCTTCAACAAAAGCAGACCAAATATCCAAATAAGTATCCATTTGAAGTTGGCATCTATATGCCACCTGTTCATATATCAAAAGCGCTGTAAGGTCCTAAATCCATTGCATTCTAGGAGATGAGTGTTTATCCCTCCAGTTTTGTAATATCAGTCAAAAAGGGACAAATAATCCGTTTCCCCTTCCATTTGTTAATTTCCATGAAGCAGGTAAATAATTTAAAAGAGCAGGTACAACAGTGAACATTAAAGACTGTTTATTTATTTATTATATTTATACCCTGCCTTTTTTCCTGAAAGGAACCCAAGGCGGCTTACATACTCCTCCTCTCCACGTTATCCTCACAACAACCCTGTGGGGTAGGTTGGGCTGAGAGTCAGTGACTGGCCCAAAGTCACCCAGTGAGTTTCATGGCTGAGCATTTATCTGTGTAATAACCTCCTCGCAAAAAGAAGCAACTACTGGACACTTCCAAAAAATATGTTTAAAATAAGCATTAGCTGTATTGCACCACCAGCAATTAGCTGAATTAGACAATCCCTTATTAAAGAGATGTTGCAGTTTCCAGTAGACATGAAACAAAAGTATTTGCTTAATAAGACACAGCCTAATAGATGTGACAGACAGACGCCAAAGCGACAATCCACTGATTAGGCATTTTGTGGCGGTGCCCAAAGCAGTTTCTCAAATTCCTGAATGCACCCACGGTTCCAAAAAGGTTGGGGACCCCTGCACTATGGCCACATTTGGACAATCAAGACCCCTCCTCTAGTTTCCTGCATTGAGCAGGGGGTTGGACTCGATAGCCTTGTAGGCTCCTTCCAACTCTATAATCTATGAAATCTTGACTTAATAAACCAAGATGTGACTTCAGACACCTGCATGCAGCTGCTTCACTTTCCCTTTGTGGAAGTGGTGAAACAAGCCAGGAACCACTGTTGATCATAGCTTCCCATTACATCTAAACTGGGAAACATGGTTAATGGCTTCCAAACAAGCTAGAATATGAAGGCAAGCTTTAAAGTTGGCTTCCATATCTCAGCTTGTTGAAGCCATTAACTATAGTTTTCCAGTTAAGAAGTAACAGTTCCTGACTTGTTTCACCACTTGCACAGAGACAAGGGCAAAGCGTTTGTATGCAGATGTCTGAAGGTCATGTATATCTCAACTTATTAAACTGGGATCTTGATGTCCAAACTGGGCCAATGATAACATGGAAATTATTCCACTGGGATCAGAATCCAGAAGTGTTCACCTCCAGAAATACACCTGTCAATTTCCTCTGTCAACCAGTACATAACAAAGGTCTGCACACGCAGCACAAATTATATCTTTATGCAGCTCCACATCAACTGGCTTACACAAATATAAAGAAAGAATCTGCTTTGATGGAGGTATACTGTACATCTGCCACAAAACAACTAATCAATGCTGTGGGTTTCCAAAGCAGATGCTGGACAGTGTTTAATTATTCAGTTGGCAATCTTATTATTGACGTCAATAGATGACTCCAGGAAGTGAATCCTCTTAGTTGGTTAATGTGTAACAAAGAGCAATGGTCCCTACAGAAATTGAAAGCCAGCTGTTCTCACATTTTAGTGTACTAAGCAGGGCTTTTTTTCTGGTGGAACTCACCGGAACTGAGTTCCAGCACCTTTTCTTCTATTAATTGCATTACAATTTAATCGCCATCTACTCCCGAGGAAATGTAATCCAAGAGTTCCGGTACCTTTTTCTCCAGAAAAAAAGCACTGGTACTAAGTATTACTAAGAGTAAGCAAAACATACTTCCCAACTCACATTCACATGCAGCTCTTCCTAGGGAAGTTATGCTACTTTTTAAAAGGCTTCCAACAAAGAAGCCAAATTACAACCATCACCAGGGGGAGCAGAGGTAATTTTTAAAGAGGCAATATGTATACTGATATTCCTAAATGTGATTTCCCCTTCCAACAACTTCTTGCTCCGTAGAAGTTAGCTGTCCTTTGCAAAAAATCTTGTTAAAAACAAACCAATCAATTCTGAAGCCATTTCAAATTTACTTTGGACAAATCTATTTTTATAGAAACAGATAAGTACTTCCAGAATCAAGAACACTAATATTCAGCATTTGAACAGTTTGCTAAGCAACATGTATTTCCACACTCATTACAGAGTTGCGCCTCTTTACAGGAGCATTTTTTAAATTAACTGCCTGAGACCTTTTTAATATGTCAACCTGTTTAATTTCTGCATGCTCTTCCATTGTCAGTGTGCTTAAAACTATGAAGTTAACGTAAAATATAATTCTTGAAATATTCTGTATGTTGTTTTTATTTAAAAGTTATCACAAAATATCATGAGGATTGTTCAGAACCAACTTATTCCTTTGGATATTTGCTCACAAACATACCCCTAACAACAAATCTGACAGAAAAGCCACCAAGTACTGTTGAACGAGTGGAACTTAAGTGCCTGCTTCTCTTTCCTCTCCTCTACCCATTCCAGGTAGAACAAGCTAAGAAAGGTCATGGGATTATCTTGGCATTTCAGGCTAAGCTTGGCCTGGCACAAAGCCAAGGATATGTTGGTGCCATATTTTCTACACACAATTTTATTTATCTTCATTCTCCCACACACCTACTCTCACACATTCTACGCTGCATAAGTAATTTTAAAAAGAGCATCTAAACACACAATATCAAAACCTGGAAATGTGCTAATCTGAAAACGAAAAACATTTTGCTCAATTTCTACAACTTTTGCAGGTTTACTTCTGAGAATCTCAGTAGCAGCCCATCCTTTAGAATTGGCTTACAACAACCCACTTTTCAAATTCCCACCCAGTGTCATAGCCCAACGAAGGGCCCATTGAACTGCTTCTCCCCATCCACACAACTCATTTGAGAGGACAGGCAGGCTCATCCTTGCATCCAGACAGGTCAGCTGAAGACACGGCAGAAGAAATTATTTGCCATATGATTGCATAGAAACTCTTCCCACTTGGAGAGCCTGTCTTCTTAGGAACATACAGTAGGAAGCTGCCCTATACGGAATCAGACCATTGGTCCATCTAGCCCAGTATTGTCGACACTGACTGGCAGTAGTTCTCAAGGGTTTCAGGCAGGAGTTTTTCCAGCCCTACCAGGAGATGCCAAAGATTGAACCTGGGACCTTCTGCATGCAAAGCAGGTGCTCTACCATTGAGCTACAGCCCTTCCCATCTTTAGCCTCCAAATATGTAGTAAGTCCATTACCATGTTCCCAGACTTATTCAGAAATTCAGCAAATCACCTAGCGTGATGTCAGCTCACCTTGCAGCCTAAAATTACAGACAACCAGCCTGCACGCATGATATCAAAACCAGATACTAAGTGGCCACATGCAACTCTATCACGTGAAGCTCTTGAAGTCAGAAAATGCCACCAGATTGTAGCTTTACTTGGAAATACTGCATATCCAGGGAGTCTTTCTTCTGCCTACACTAAGACTTAGACCAGTACTAAAGACAAGATGCTAGGAAGTTGCTGCCATTTCCACTGCATTCTCAGCCCATCCCAAGTGATGAATGAGATATGAGAGAGAAAAGCCCTTGAATATGTTGCAGTGTCCAGTAATGGAACCACCGTAAAATCTAGGCCAAGTACTACTCTAACAACTGTCTCAAGCTCTAAATCAAGAAGCCCATTAGGTATTACAGTTTAACTCCCAGGCCAAAATGCTAGCAAATGATATCCCTGCCAAATAAGTACAAAAGGAGAAGAAAAGAGCAACCAAAATGATCAGTAACTCCCCTGTCAGGAAAGGTTATGTTTTGGGATATTTGGTTTAGGAAAAGAGATGTAAAAGGGATGTCTATAAAACAAAGGTCCATAAAATTATGCATGGCGTGAAGAAAGTGGATAGAGGGATGTTTTTCTCCCTCTCTCATAATACTAGACCCCAATGTTGTCCAGTAGGACAATAGTAGGAGATTCAGGACAGACAAAGGAAAGTACTTCTTCACATAATGCATAGTTAAAACTATAGAATTCACTACCATATGATGTGGTTATGGCCCCCAACTTAGATAGATTTAAAAGGGGATTAGACAAATTCATGGAGGCTAAGGCTATTAATAGCTACTAGACATGATGACTGTATGCTACCTCTGAATTACCAGCTGCTGTGAAACAGCAGCCAGAGAGAGCTATTGCCCTTATGTCCTGCTTTTGGGCTTCCTGTAGGTATTTGGTTGGCCACTGTGGGAAACAGAATGCTGCACAGGCCTTTGATCTGATCTAGCAGGGTTCATAGGTTCTTATGGTCTCAAATCAGGAATGCAACTCATGTTGTAACCAGCAATTAGATCCATTCTTCTCCCAAAAACGCTTATCTAGGATGTGTGGGAGGAAAAACTCCTTCACTTAGACTATCAATATAAAGCTCTTGTCCTAGATCTCTCCCCATAGCCCCTCCTGACTCTGTTATGATAGAATCAGGTTCCTCTCCCCTCCACATCTACATTATTGGCCAGACTGACAGTCTGAACTGTCACCTTCAGGAAGTGAACAGCTCCTTCCCACAGTCACTAATATAAACAAGCCTTCTGCCTGCTCCTCACCACCAGTGTGGTGCAACGCTAGAGTGTAGGGCTGGGGAGATCTGGGTTCAGGTCCCCACTTAGCCATGGAACTCACTGGGCGACTTTGGGCCTGTTACTGACACTCAGCCTACCCTAACTCACAAGGTTGTTGTGAGGATAAAATGGAGCGGAGGAGGATCATGTATGCTGCCTTGGTCTCCTTGGAGGGAAGGCAGGATATAAATGTATCAAATAAATAAACACTCAGTGCAGATCAGCACTGTACTGCTTCCTCCGCTATGTAATAGCCTGAAGTATTAATTAGTCCCAATAAATAATTTACCCAAACTACTGCCAATGCACTACAATTTGCTAACATACAATCCTTACTAGGCTTTGTTCCCCTTCCCCTTCTCTGACCATGGTCTGGGTCAGTCCATGCTCCTGCCTAGGCCGAGAACTATTGTTCCAGATCTAGGCAATTCCAGCTTTCCACACCTCAGCAACGTTCCTGCTCTGATCTTGTATAAGCAACGTTATCTTTCTTCCACATCCTTGCTGCTTCATGAGTCAATGCTCTCCCTACTCCACTCACCCCACCCCACCCAGCCCTTCAACCAATGCTAACTGAACTTCCCTACCTCATTACAAGTCACACTGGCTGACAAGGCCCATTGCCAGACAGCTCACTGATTGGGGCCCTTTACTTCAAGGCTGACCAAAATCTACCAATCTCTGCTAAAAAATATTCTACTCACCATCTCCTGGATAATGTTGCCCCCTGACCTACCACCTCTCATTCTAAGCCCCATAAGTGCTGCTACCCCACAACTGATGCTAACCCCATTTCCACACCTATAAATTATCATACTCAATAATCAGGAAATGCTTCCACAACCAACCATTCCCCACCTAGATCATATCCCTGCTCTTGTTTATCTACTCCAGGCTTTATAATTTATGCAACCCTTGCTTACTAATCACAGCTAAACATCCTTCCCTTCACCCTCATTGTTGTCATCACTCCCAGAGTCTCATAATGGAGTTCTAATCGATAGGCTGTGATACTCCCTCTCCACCAATACCTATGATCAGTTCCCTGCAACCACCACAAAAGCAATGCCCGACTCAATCATTGTTACCACTTCCACTCAGCCAACCACCATACACACCCTGTTGTCTACTCATAAGTAACTTCGATACCATTGGTTTTAAACAGTGTTCGGTCCCTCTCCCATCTCAGTCCCCCAAAGACTCACACTACCCACTGTTCATCTGGTAACACTACCCACCCCTTTCCCACCGCCCCTTAACTATCTCGAAACATTACATTCCACCTCAACCTCCGCAAATACTAGTACTACCTTGCTCAACCTCAACTGACAGGTCTACACATACACCCGCCTGCACAGCTTATTTTCGGCTACTTTCCCCTTAATCTCAGGCCCCCATAAACAGAAGCTCCTATCTCCTTCCATTCGAGAAACACACCCGGGAGCTTTCCCCATGATAGATTCAGAGCCCGATCCTGTGCATGCCTACTCTGGAGTAAGTCGTCACCCTCCTCCCGAGTTCAATAGGGCTGAACTACCAGGTTAAGTGCGCACAGGATGGCATCCTTTATCCGGTTATACCAAGCCGTCTTTCCAGCTCAGCCTCGCTCTCCTCCCCCCTCGCGCCGCTATTCCCGGTTCTCACCCCACTCGAGGAAGTCGGAGACGAGCCTGTCCCTGCGGAGCGGCGAGTCGCGGCTGAACTCGGTGTACAGGCCGACCAGGAGATCCAGCAGCGCCTCCACGCTCAGGACGCTCTCGTTGCGCCGCGGCCCGTCCACCAGCAACTGCTCCAGCTTCTTCAGGCGCACCTTGGCCGACATGGTGGCGGCGGCGGCGGCTGAGGAGAGCGAGCGAACAAGCGAGCGCCGCGGTTCGTCGGTCCAGGCAGGAGAGAGAGGCCGAGAGGGAGGAAAGAGGCGCCGCCTCAGGCTCTGGGCAGCGGCGGCGACATCCGCCTGGCCGGCCGCTCCTCCCTCAGTGCCCTCCGGCGGGCGACACAGAAGGGCCCCGGGCCCGGCTGGAGTGGCGGCGAGGGCGGCTTCGCCTCCACGCTACGCCCGCATTTCGCGAGGCCTCCCCCAGCAGCAGCAGCAGCTCCTCCGGGCTCGGCTCCAGGCCCGGCTGGTCCATGGGCCGGTCCCTCCCCTTCGGACCCGCCCTCTCGCTTCGCCTGGCAACGGCTGAGGAGGAGGCAGCAGCAGCAGCGGCTCCTGATCCCTACAGCGGCCGCTGCTCCGGACGAAGGGGCGGCCTCTCGCGGCGAAGTGAGCGGGGTCCCTTCCTCAGGCAGCGGACAGAGCTACGCCCACCGGCCACTCACACCGGGCCGTGTCCCTCCTCCTCCTCCCTCTCCCCCTGCCCCTCGCGCACGGGCGTCTGGGATCGGGATGGGATGGACGGCCGAGTGGGAGGATTGGAAAGTGGCTTGAGGAGAAGCCGGAAGGAATTGGCCCTAGCCACTTGCCGTAGTTCCTAGGAAAAAGCTCGGACTGGCTATGACCATCCGGGCATCAGGAGTGGGAGGAGGTGCGGGAGAGAGAGACACACGGGCACGCCGAAGAGAGAGTGCGAGTCGAAGAACGCTTTCGGCAGATTCGCTAGTTGCGCAACCTAGAAGCCCTTGCGGGAGAAATAAAAGCCGTTTCCTCGTCAGATTCCAGTCACTGCCTTTTCCAAGGGGATTGGTAAAGCAGAGCGCTGGGGGATTCCCATCAGCACATTCGCGCTTTCCACGCCCCAAATCATTCCAGATTATTGCTGGGGAGGTTTATTAGCTTTGTTGTCGAAGGTTACTGTTAAAAAGAATGGGTCATGCTTCGCATTTGTATAGCGCTTTTGACTGTTCAAAGCGCTTCGCCTGCGTTTTCTAGATTTTGTATGGTGTGGCGGGGGAAGGCTGTTGCTTTGTGATAACAAGACAGTGGTGTAACACTCGGGTTGTTTTGTCACGTTTTCCCCATCCATCCCTGGCCTCTGCAGCTTCTCTGTGACTTGAACAGCTGCGTGAATGACGAAGATTTCACAGGTAGAGCCTTTCCCAGCAAAAACATGTGGGAAACTTCCCCTGCTGAATGTCTGCCTGTCAAACAGCTGTGTAAAGCTAAGCTTTTTTTCTTGCAAAAAAAAGGGGGGGGGTTCCTCGGGGTGAGTGCTGTCTTAGCAGGAAAGCAAGAGATTCTGCAATATGCTTCTGAGATTCAGGCTGCAACCTATCCACCCTTACTTGGGCTCAAGACCCATCGAATTCAGTGGGACTAATGCTCAAGTAAGCATACACAGAATTGCTCTATCATGTTTGTTTATCTTTTTAAAAGACATAAGAGCAAAATGTCCTTGATAATGCTCTGTGTTATTTTCCTTAGTGAAAGAACACACCCTGAACTATTTCAGCATGCCCCGAATCTCAAAGGATTTGATTTCCAAAAAAAACAATGTGGAAAAGGAATTCTGCCAGAAGAATCTTAAATTTGGAATTCTCCACAGGAGCCCAATATCTTCTGGGAGCCATAAGAGAACTAGTGTTTGGTCCGTGTATAATACCATGTATATTTCTAAGGTAGATAATTTGGCTTTTAGCTATCTATTCAGAAAATAACTCAAAGTGCATTCCACCCTAAGAATAAGTGTACAGAAACTTTTATTATTTTCTATGCGCTTTCTTTGAGCTGCAGTTGAGCCACTCATTATATATATTGCAGAATGGGCAAGATGATAAAATAATTTCAGGGTTGTGCTGAATGTATCTTACAGGATAGAGATGAGAGCCCAGTTTGCATGTAACGACAACCCATGGGTTGCTTAAACCATGGATTGTGGGGGCTGTGTGGGAGCGAGTGAGCACTCTGCCTCCTGCCTGCTTGCCCCTTCCACTTTGCACCTGGCTTCTCAAACAACCTGGGAACACCCTGCTTCTTCTGTGTGGTTCAGGAGGATGTCCAATCCCACCACTCTGGGTTGTTGAGAAACAAACAACCCAGAGTTTTAATGGGGCATTCCTGGGTTGTTTATGAAAATGGATGCTAAGCGGAATCGGTGAGTGTATAGGAGGCAGTGCACTCACTCTGGTTCAGCCCTGCCAATTCATGGGTTAAACAACCCATGCATTGGCATTATGTGCGAACCAGGTCTCTATCTCAGATGACCCACAATAAGCAAACACATTCAATATGCTGCAATTAAGGCTCAGTAACTTGGCAGTGATGAGAACAAATTTGGTTCCTTGTGTAGCAGGAACATATGAAGCTGTCTTGTATTTGTTTACTCTGACTAGCAGCAGCTCCTCAGGATCTCAGAGAGAGGGCTTCCACACCACCTACTACTGACCCTTTTAACTAGAGATGCCAGGGATTGAACCTGGGACCTTCCCCATGCAAAGCATGCCTTCTGCCACTGAACTATGGTCCTTCCCCACCTCCTGCCTGTTTCACCAGGTGCCGACCCAAATGTGAAAGGTGCATGGGATCGTTTGAAGAAGTGTGGGCTTGGGCCTGGGGGGGTGGGACATAGGAATTGTAGTTTGGGGAGAGCTTTGAGTTTTTTGTTTATTAATTGGAGATCCTCATCCAAGCTCTTCATAGAATGAGAATTCCCAGGGCTCCTTGGTTGGAAGCTATGGTAATGAATCAGGTTTGGAATGGGTTTAGATTTGTAGCATGGGCACGCCCCTAGTCTTTTGTATACTGGAAAAATACCAAGATCCATTTTGCGATTATACTAATGCTAGAAAAGCAGAAGACCAAACAAATCTCCTTTTCTCTATTATTGTTGTAATACCCAAAGTGGACTATGAATCTTGGGCAGTATCCAGTGCTGTCACAGCACTAGCGCTAATGATGTTGCGCTAGCGTAAACCAACGCCAGTGCAATGTCATTGGTGCTTGTTAGGCAAAGGGGGGGAAGTGTCAATTTGCCACTGAAATTCTTCAGCAAGCCGCTGCTTTTTCCCCTTGCCTAGCAAGAGATAATAAGGTTGAGCTAGTGTTGGATACACTAGTTCAACGTCACTAGTGCTAGCACTGTGACAGCACTGGATACTGCCCTTTACCTATAGTGAGCTCTAGGAGCTCTAAGGTGTCAGCTGTGCATCTCATATTTAACCACAGTTTAATTAAGCCAAAAACCCCTAGCAAAGAAAAATATATTAAATTACAGTTTCAAAATGCAGGTTTTCAATGGTGACCATCAATTCTCTTATTACCAAAAGCTGGAGCAACAATTCTGTGGAGAAAGCCTGACATGAGTATGCATGCACACACACACACACACACACACACAGCCTCTGTCCAGGGGAGGGGGGCGAGGAGGGGGGATTGAGTTACAGGGAAGCAGCCAGACAGACCGGCATCCCCAACAATGGAGAGTCTCGGTTGAATTCCACAAAACCCAAGAAAGGACCATCAAACTATCAGGGCAGTCTCAAAGAGCTGTAAAGTACCCAGTACGTCACCTTCTTCCCAGGCAGGAATAAGCCCACCTGATACGAAGGGGCAGGCATAAGCCCCCACCTGACCTGGAGGGTGGGGAGAGCGGGAAACTCGGGGGTAGAAAACCCCTCTCCCTTCCTGTGAGGGGTTGTTGGGAACACAGGGTGCTTTGGAACAAGGTTCATCCTCCAAGCGGCGGCTGGAGTAAACTGTTCTCATCCCCGGATCGGCAGACCCAGAGCCAGGCTGAAATTGACTAGCGTAAAGTCCTTAGTCTAAGGTAACTGACTAATCCCACTGCGCTAGCCTGGGAGCCTGTTTCATTGATAAACGTAGAGGTCACCTCAGGTTGTGTTGACATTATAGTATTCCTAGAAAGCTGTTAGTTCCGCTCCGTATCTTGTGTAACTAAATAAAGCCTTATTTGGTCATTTAAAGGGCTCTAGTTTCCTCTTGTGTACGCAAACCTCCTAGTCGGTTTCACTTGCTTGTACGGGCTGTAACCCAGTGCCGGTTAACCCGTTAAGCGCCGAACTCACGCATAGGACCCGGGTGCTGGTCCTTCACAAATTCCATCACACATCACCAATGTAAGCCACACTACTTTGGTTCCAACAAAATAATATCTAACAACAACACCTACCAAGTGACATACTGCTTTGCAGTAACATAACTTCTGTGTTATATATAAAGTAGTTATTTTGCTTGATATAGGATCAAGAAATATCTGCCTTGGTGCTGCATAGAGGTTACCAGCTAATACATAATGGGTCGTCTCTTTTGTTACCGATGTTCCTCAGACCCATAATGTGACCTCAAAAAGGGTTTTATTGAGGTTTCCATCCTATACACTGTGAGGTTCGACTTCTAACCTCTTTCAGCCCAAGGGCTGAATAATTCAATTTTGGAGAAGCTCTCCATGGGTGCGTTCTAGTGGTGGGCCAGGCCGGAGATAAAAGCAAAAGGGGTGAGACAAAATGCCAGCTCTTCCTGCCAGTAACTAAGCCTTTGGAGACGCATTTCAGCCTTTTAGAGGGGGGGGGGAACCTCGCAAAAGCCAGGAAATGGTTGGCAGCTGGGGAATGGGAGTGGGGGTGTGGGAAGGGGTGTGGCCTTCTGGGGGATGCCAGCGGGCCAGATTGGGACCCCAGGCAGACTTATTTATTTTTTTTATTTGTTTGTTATATTTATACCCCACCTTTTTTCCTGCAAGGAACTCAAGGCGGCTTACATAATCCTCCTCCTCTCCATTTTATTCTCACAACAACCCTGTGAAGTAGGTTAGGCTGAGAGGCAGTGACTGGCCCAAAGTCACCCAGTGAGTTTCATGGCTGAGCGGGGACTAGAACCCGGATCTCCAGAGTCCCAGTCCAACACTCTCACCACTACGCCACACTGGCTTGCTTTTGCTTGCTTTTGCCCAGAGGCCATTGGGTTCAGCGCTCCTGCTATATACCCAACACAGTTTAAAATGGTACCTAATTTTAAAGGGGATGCCTGAACAATCGGTGTCCTGCCAAGCCAAACAGCTCACCAGGGGCTCAGTAAACATTCCACTTTTGCTGCTTGCCTGGGACCGAAAAGAATGAGGGATCCCAAGTGAGCTGGACAGCCATCTGTCAGGGATGCTTTGACTTGGATTCCTGCATTGCTTGGGGGGTTGGACTCAATGGCCTTGTAGGCCCCTTCCAACTCTTACTTTTCTATGATTCTAAGTTGTTGTGCAGGTCTGGAGCAAGGGCTGTGTATAGTTGAGGGGCATGCTAAAAATAAAAATGACTTGGCTGTGAGGGAAAAATGTGTCCTAACAGTTCCTTTTTCCTGCCTGATGTTTCTGTGGAAAAATACAAGCCCCCTTTCCTTACCCCAGCCCAGCCCTTCTTAAATAGTTTGAAAGCATTGCTTTTGTGGAAGCGATGTAAACAAATTTGGCTCCTACCATTTTTTGTGAAATACTCCTTAAATTTGCAACAAGTAAAGCTTCTCAAAAGAATGTCTAAACCAAGATGCAGCCCCAAGTGCTTTGTTCTTGGCTTTATTCCAAGAAATTTGGTAGATAACACAAGAGAGATATCCTGTGTTAGAAGTTGATGGGAACAGGAAATGGCTGTGTCACTGCTTCAGGAAAATCCACCCACAGATCAGGGGATTTGGACCAACCAATTAACAAAACCGAAAGGGAGACTGAGGAGCACCGATTTGAAAAATGCAGAAATATCCCATGCTGTAGAGGGGCTGTATAAGGTCCTATGGTGAATTCAGCTGCTTCATTGAATTAAGGTACTATATGCCTGGGGACCCCAACATGGAGCCTGTGGGCACCAATGTGCTCGTCGCAGACACCTCCCTTGCCGCCCACCAGATACCCTGCCACTCCTAGTTTTTAAAACTTTTAAAGTCCCCCCCCCCCGCCCTTAAATCACCTTGGAAAATGGGTGTTTTGTGACTGGCCATGCCTATCATGGCAGCCATTTTGTGAATGGGCAAGCCCCCTATGGCAGCCGTTTTGTGAATGGGCAAGCCCCCTATGGCAGCCATTTTGTGAGAGAAACCCACAAGTTCAAGCTCTCAAAATTCGAAATGTGCTGATCGGATCAAAAAGTTTGGTGTCCCCTGCTGTACACCAGCCTCCCTCAACCTGGTGCTCTCCAGATGTGTTGGCCTACAACCTCCATCATCCCCAGCCAACATGGCCATCAGGGAAGACTGCTATACACTTACCCAGAAGTAAGTCCCATTGAACTCAGTGGGGCTTACTTTAGATACTCCTAGGATTGTGTTGTCACTCCCAGAACACAGGAGCAGGCTCCTCTTGAATAGGAGCTGGGGGTGGGGGCACAGGGCAAATTCAAATAAATACAATGAATATTTATGGCTCTAGCACAGGGGCGGTCAGAAAGTAGATCTCCATGTTTTAGACTTCGGCTCCCAGCATTCCTGACCACTGACCATGCTGGCAGGAGCTTCTGGGAGCTGGTCCAAAACATATGGCGATCTAACTTCTTCCCTAATCTAGCATATCGTTAAGTGGCTAAGGCTGGAAACCTATACACACTTACCTGGGAGTAAGTCCCAGTGAGCCCTTTATAGCAGGAGTGCACAACCTTTTAGGCCACAAGGGCCGCATGTGATGTTGGTTTGGGGATCGCACACATATAGCGTGCACATACACATGCATACATATACACACGTATATACACATAGATACATCCCAGCAACCCTGATACAGCTAGCAGCAGCAGGGAAAGAGTGATCTGTAAAGGATCTCTGCGGGAGAAAGTGGAGAGTACAGGAGGCAGGGAATTTAGTGGTGAAGGGTAAGGACACCATTGGGGGACCACAGTAATGGCTTTGGTGGTGGCACAGGTTATGCACCCCGGCTGTATAGGATTGCACTGTAAATGAATCCATCAGAAACCTTTTGATCAGCAAAAAGATGCTCCAAATTAATCAGGCAGCAGATTTCTTTAAAAAATGATTATTTATTGTTAATACCAGTATTTTCAAAAAGTATGAGTGAATTGTGCCACCTTATTTATTTGAAGTCTGTCTATCCCTGTTCTTCAGCCCCAAAGAAGGCTCCCAGAATGAGTTACAAAGATCAGTAATAAGGCAGTCCCTACTCTCAAGCTTACAATCTGAAAGATGCAACACAAAAGGAAAACAGATTCGAAGGGAGGAGGAAAAAAGCAAACTCGGGCACTAGTTCTTAGTTACAAAGTTCTTATAAGGACCAGGTGGAATAGGAACAGTTCAAGGAGAGGTGAAGCCAAAAGTTGCTGGTTACTCAGCAGAGCCTATAGAATGGCCCTGCTTCCCATCTCTCTCACCTCAGAGGCCCGATGGTATGGCTGCTGCCTGTCGGCAGTTGTTGGAGGAAGGAGTTTGGTGGAATTGGCTTCTCAGTGGAGCCAGTGAAGCATCCCTGCTTCCTTTTCTCCCTCATAGGAACCTGACGGAAAAGAAGATGCCTTCAAAGAGTCATTCCTATTTCTTCCTCCTGTTCCTGAACCTGTGGCAGATCAGCTGTTGGCGGGCAGGCAGAGAAGCAAAGAGTCGCTTTCTGGCCCCGCCCAATCTTCTGCTCACACAGACCACTCCCCTTTGCTCGCAATCTCCCCACTCCCAGCCTCTCGCCTCTACTTCTCTCTCCCCAACCCCTTTCCCTATTTCTCCCCCTTCCCCATCCCTAGCCGTCTTCTTTCTCTCCCTTTCCAGCCTCTAGCTTGCTCTTTCTGTCCCCTCTACCCCTTTGCATTGCTATTTCCCACTCCCTCCCAACCTCTAGCTTCACTATTTCTCTACCCCTACCTCTTTACTTCACTGTTTCTGCCCCTCCTAGCCTCCAACCTTGCTCTTTCTCTACCCCCTTTGCCTTGCCGTTTCCCCCTCTCTCCCAGCCTCTAGCTTTGCTATTTCTCTCCCAGCCTCTTTACCTTGCTGTTTCTCCCACTCCCAACCTCTAGCCTTGCTCTTTGTCTGCCCCTTTGCCTTGTTGATCCCCCTTCCCTCCCAACCTCTAGCCTTGCTCTTTCCCCCCCTCCCAGCCTCTAGCCTTGCTCTTTCTCTCCCCACCAGCCAGCCTCCAGCCTTGCTGTCGCCCCCCCCGTCCCCCGGTCCTGCAATCACACATTCTAGCCCTCTGACACCGGAGACTCTAAGTCAGTGAGATCTTTTTTTATTACAGCAAATCCCACGGCTTAAGCTTCACGGTTACACTTGCTCTTTCCCTACCCTTTTGCCTTGCTGTTTCCCCCACCTTCCCAGCCTCTAGCTCAGGGCTCTCCAACCTTGGGATGCTGGACTACAACTCCCAGAATCCCTTGCCATTAGCCATGCTGGCTGGGTATGCTGGGAGCTGTAGGCCAGCAACATCCGGGGACCCAAGGTTGGAGAGCCCTGCCGAGCTTCACTATTTCTCTCCCCAACTCTGCCGCCTTGCTGTTTCGCCCCCCCCCCCAGCCTCTAGCCTTGCTCTTTCTGTCCCCTCTACCCCTTTGCCTTGCTATTTCCCACTCCCTCCCAACCTCTAGCTTCACTATTTCTCTCCCCCACCTCTTTGGCTCACTGTTTCTGCCCCTCCTAACCTCTAGCCTTGCTCTTTCTCTACCCCTTTGCCTTGCTGTTTCCCCTCCCAGCCAATAGCCTCACTATTACACACACACACACACACACACACACACCTCTTTGGCTCACCTTTGACTAGCCAGGCCCTTATGGCAGCCATTATGTGACTAGCCGCATACTCCATGTGAGGCATTTTGTGGTGATGCTCACAGCAGTTTCTCAAATTCCCAAATGTGCCCACAGGTCCAAAATGTTTGGGGCCCACCTGCTGTAAGTGCCATGTAGACTTATGTTGCTATAAAGCACACACCCACACACCCATGTAAAACATGATTCTCATGTCAACAATTTGCCACATCCTGGAGAAGGCCTCCTAGCAGAGAAAATCTTGATTATTCTTGATTATTTGTTTATTTAAAGTGTTTTTATTGTGCTCCTCAGCCAAAAAAAGGTCTCCCAGTGTGGCTCATGGGCAGTCTGTAAAGCAAGACAGTTCTTGCCTGGAGGCTTACAATCTAAAAAGACACGACAAACAAGGGGAAAGGGATGGGAAGGGAAGAGGAAAAAATTAAGCCGTCTTTCAGCAGTGCCAGTGGAAGGGCCCTGCCTGCCTTCTCATCGCCCCCTGTACAACCTGCCGGAAAGGGTGATGATTAAGAAGCACATGAGATTTAACGATCGTACTACTCATAAATCTGTTCCTGATTTCGATTCTGAAGTAAGCATCGCTTCACACTAAGAGGGAAATCATTCATAATTCATAGTCATGTCTGTTAGAGGTTTCACAATAATCTGTAATAATCAAGAAGATAAAAGGGGGCCAATTCGGTCTGTGTCACTTGAACAGGACTTCCAATCTAGTATATTTTTTTGTTTTCTTCTTCTTTTTTCTTTTTTAAAAATACATTTAGTTATTATAAACTACATACAAAACTATAAAACACAAACATACAACTAAAATAAATCATAAGGTGCACCCACCCACCTAGGGACCAACTAATATACTCCCATCCCCTTAATCAATTAAATTCCACATTCCAAAAATATAACATATCCTGACAAGGCATACTCCCCTTCCCCTTTATTAATACATAATCTAATAATTGATTCCATATATCCATAAAATTATTCTTCTTTAACTGTCCCTTTTTGCATTTGATACTACAAGTTAGTTTATCATTTAGGGCTATATCCCAAACTAGCATATTTTTTTCTGGGGTGGTGTGGAATGGCACACGCTCCAGAAGGCCAGAGAGGCAGCGACTGCAGGGGAGCAACAGGTCTCTGTGTATAATTACCATCTGCCCTCTCCTCCCAAAGAAGTGAAGAGCTCCCGCTGATGTCCATGGAAGAAGGCTCAATGGGCTGCAGTTGGGAACTCTATAAGGTGGTGAGAAATCTTGCCCCTTGCTGGTAACAGCAGAATCACCAGTGTCAGAGGTAGGGAAGCAGGTTACGCACGCACGCACGCACGCACACGCAATGGCCGGATTCGCATGATCACCAGGGAAAAGAAGCCACAGTGGCTTCTCTTCCCTGCCCCCAGCATGTGCTCATCGCATGCCGCACAATTTTCCTAATTACCCTCGCGGCACATGGCTTGCCGACGCCGTGTCATCTGAACCCGATGAGGTGTGCAACGGGAGTGGCTTCCAAAACCTCCCCAGAACCCTAGGACAAGCCATGGGTTCTGTTGTGGTTTGGAAGCCCCGCCCCCCCACCGTGTACCACCTCGCCGGGTTCGGATGACACAGCCAGCTGCATGCCGCGAGGGTAATTAGGCAAATCGCGCGGCGCGCAACCAGCATGCACAGGGGCAGGGAAAAGGACCTACTGTGTTTCTTTTGTTTCTGACCCCAATTCAAAGTGCTGGTTCTTACCTATAAAGCCCTAAACAGCTTGGGGTGAAGGCATCTGAAAGACCATCTCCTCCTGTAAGAACCCACCTGGGGCCTGCATTCATCATCCAACACCTTTTCCCTGTCCCATCTCCTAGAGAGGTGAGGTTGGTGGGGATTCGAGGCAGGGCCTTTTATGTAGCACCACCCCAGTTGTGGAACTCCTTCCTCAGGGAGGTTAGGTTGGTTCCCTTGTGATTAGCCTTTAGAGAGCTGGGGGGGGGGGGGAACTATACCGTTCCAACAAGCTTTCAGTGATTAAAGCCACTCCTTGATTTTAGAGGGTTCCCCTGTTTTATTGAAATGTATGCATTTTATCTCTTCGTTTTGAGTTTATTGAAATTGTTGTAATTTATTCTTTTTGTGGCTTCATGCTGAAACCTGGACCGTGCCATGCATTGCATTGCCTGACTCTGCTTTGCTGTAACCTGAGCTTTTTTTGTGATTCTTCCACATGGGTCAGAACCCTCATATGGGCCATCATTTGGAATAGAACATCACCTGGTGACACTGGGCAAGCTGCCCTGGGGAGTGAATTCCAGAGATGGGGTGCCACAACAGAAAAGGCCATGTCCTGGGTCACCATCTGTTTCACCTCAAGACAGCACAGGGATCTGCAGGAAGGATTCCCATGAGGATTCATAATTGTGGACCCGTTTGACCCCAGGGATGAAAACACAAGGTGCTGCAGCATTATGGATACATTTAGTATACCCATGCTTGACTTGGATGATGATGACAGAGAAGAATCTTTAACGGTGAATTGATTGGTTTCTGTGCGAAAGGTATATATTTTTTCTCAAATATATAATGGGATTAAAAAATAAGTTTGTAAGAGTTAGATGAGTCCATTTCATATGTGCTGAGTTAATAAATTGTGTTAAACATTAACGTGTAAGCATCACATTCTTACAGACTAGTAAAAGTATAGACCAGCCTGAAATAATTATACATCCACTAGTTCTGATGGAACTTGATTTCCTGTCCTGATCTTTTGTTCAACTTTGTGGTCGCATGCCATGCAGAGGTCTCCTGGAGGTCCCAGAAAGTTGGCCATGTTTCCTGCAGAAGATGCCACTGAAATGGCTGTTGCCTAATGCAACAGGCTGTGAAACTCTAACTGCATATACAAAGCAGTGGGTCTACAGTATGGGGTAGACAAGGTGGCAAGGCGATACAAGTGAAGAGGGGAGCTCAGGGCCTGGAAACATGGGCTCAGCCCCAGGGGGAATACTAGTGTTTAGGACTAGGTCTCAGGGAGTGGGCAGCTTGCCAGGTGAACAACCCATGCAACAGAGCGTCTCTGTGCCCATCAGGCCCCAGATAGCAAAATTCTCAAAGAGGAGCAGTTAAGAGTTCAGACAAAGAGCACAAAGAAGGAAGCTTCTTTGGACATACTCAGGTCGACGTTAAGCAAAGAAATCAGTCGCTTCACTCCTGGAATGAACAGGAGTCTTCGAAAGGTTCCCGGATTCTTCACTACTATATTTTAAATCTCTGTATTGCTGCTGGGTTTTATTTTGGCTTTTATGCCTATTTTATACTGTAGTTTTAAATTTTTATACTTTATTTTATGATGTATTTTGTGTATTTAATTGTTGTGAACCACCCAGAGAGCTTCGACTGTTGGGCAGTATAGAAATGTAATGAATAAATAAGTAAATACAACACACCAAAATAGGAACACATCAATAACAGCCTCATAGTCATTCTCATACCAAAGACGATTGCCTAAGCTGCCCCATTCCACAATGCTGAAAGCTCTATGCTATCTCCTTCCTTATATACAGTCACCTTTCTTCTACTGGTTTAAAAGCCAGAAGGTGAAGGGCATTTGTTCTTGTTAAATATATATTAGAAAAGCCTAATTGCCTTACGATAGACTGTCGACAGTTCAAAATATACCTCAGCAGCTGCAGTGTGTAAGATGACAGGCTGTGCAGTGCACTTAGTGTTCATGTGCGTGCATTTCTATGCATGATCTGTGAACTGGAGACAAAATGCATCCAGTCCCTATTCACCGTAGGAACATGGAGGATATGGCTATCATCAATGGCTATTGGTCCTGATGACTCTATGCTGCCTCCAGTATCAGAGGCAGCACATCAATCAATGTACGCCAGTTGCTGGGGAACATGATTGGGAGGATGCTGTTGCGCTCATGTCCTACTTGTGGGTTTCCCACAGGCAACTGGTGGGCCACTGTGTGAAAAGAATGCTGGACTAGATGGACTCTTCATCTGATCCAGCACAGCTCTTCTTATGCCCTTACATAGGAAGCTGCTTTATACTGAGTCAGGCCATCCAGCCCAGTATTGTCAACACTGACTGGCAGCAGTTCCCCAGGGTTTCAGGCAGGATTCTCTCCTGGCCTTACCTGGAGATGCCAGGGATCGAACCTGGGACCTTCCGCATGCAAAGTAGCTGCTCTACCACTGTGCTACTACAGCCCCTTTATTTTATTCTTGCACCTTAGAGAGACTCTGTGGAGGGAGCAGAACCCTGAGGGATGATAACTCCAGCAACTTGTGCTTAAAATAATAATAATAATAATAATAATAATAATAATTATTATTATTATTATTATTATTATTATTATTATTATTATTATTATTATTATTATACGCCAGTGTGGCATAGTGGTTAGGGTGTTGGACTGGGACTCTGGGAGATCTGGGTTCTAGTCCCTGCTCGGCCATGAAACTCACTGGGTGACTTTGGGCCAGTCACTGACTCTCAGCCTAAGCCGCCTTGGGTTCCTTGCAGGAAAAAAGGCGGGGTATAAATATAATAAAAAATAAAAATAACAACAACAGCAACAACAACAACAGTTGAAAACTGGACCTTGGCATCGTCTCTTTGCACCTATCTCTTCCAAATGATCACTAGGGGCATTGGGAGTAGAGCAGAGAGGGATACCTGCTTTCCTTACTCGACCTCTACTTCCTGTGGCCTCTCTCACCTAGACATGATACTTTGAGGGGGTCTTTGTCCTGCTGGTCACTCTTACTTCATGTTCTCTACATAATCAGTCATGCTGCTGCTCTTCCCATGTGCTCATCCTGAATTAAGTGTTAGGCTTTCCTATCCAAATGTCCCTTTCTCAATAAACCTTTTTGAGACTTTTTAAAAAATAATAATTCTAAGCTACAGCCTCTGCCTGAGTCATTTGTCCCCTGAAAGTTGGAAAACGTCAAATGTCGGATTAAAGGCCCGCAGGGCAATTCCAAGGTGCTCACTCTGCTAACAGAGAACATCTAACAGGGTTCTCCCAAATAGACCCCAACAATAACATCCCCCAAAGGCAAAAACAGAGATAGAGATTTTACTTGGGACAGGTGCCAGAAAACAGAGATTGCCCCCAGGTAAGTAGAGTCAGTTGCAGTATATGCGGTCCGGGAGACAAGGTTGGGCACAGAGAGGCCTTTTCAAAAAAAGAAAGCTAAAATCCTGCCAATCAGCTATGCGGGCGGGGGGGGGAGGTTTGCACTCAATCCCCCCCACTACCCCTTCTTCCACAACAGTTGATTGACAGCATTTCAGGTCTGTTTCAAGAGCTATCCACACATGTGGTTGGGTGGGAGCCAAAGCCGCGCATACAGGCGTTGAGTGAGCTTTGTACCCCCTTGATCCTGGCGCACGTTAAACATTTCATCTGTTCTCGCAGACCGGGCACTGCCATCTCGTTGTGATATAGGCCGCAAAGTTATGTGGCAATAATCTAATCAGCTCAGAGCCCTTGGACTAGCAGAAGTTCAAAGACATACATTTTTTAAAAAGGGCAATTTATTTATTTATTTATTTATTTATTATATTTATATCCCACCTTTTTTCCTGCAAGGAACCCAGGGCGGCTGACATAATCCTCCTCCTCCTCCTCCTCCTCCTCCTCCCATTTGATCCTCACAACAACCCTGTGAGGTAGCTTAGGCTGAGAGTCAGTGACTGGCCCAAAGTCACCCAGTGAGTTTCCTGGACGAGTGGGGACTAGAACCCGGCCCTCCCAAGTCCCATTCATCCAAGGTTGTTGGGTTTTGTTTTGTTTTTAAGATGAGGTCGGAACAAGAGTACTAAGAAGGTGGACAGAAATCAAACTGTGTCCATGTACTCCTACAGACAACATGTTTTCCTTCCCCCACATCTGAATAATGCAACGTGTATATGGGTTGCTTCCACACAGAGGGTGCTATCAATCAGAGGCATGGTGAAGCAATTCTATTCCCCCCATCATGGATTTTCTGTGGTAAGGAAAAAGAAGGAGCGGTGTAGGAAAAAGTTCTGCCCAAACCCTGGAGAGCCACTGTCAGTGTTGACAAAACAGGGCTAGACAGACCACGGGTCTGACTCTGTATAAGGCAGCCTCCAATGTTTCTAGTGGTACCCCCTAAAATTCTGTGAATGAGGCAGGGCAGTGGTACCAGTAAAAGCCTTGTCTGGAAACACATGATTCATAAGATGTTATAGTGCAGGCACTCTGAAAAGGGAAAACAAAGGCAGCCATGTTGAGCATTAAGCAGAATTCCGAAATCCACGTGAGTGTAATACCTTCATTAGGTCTTTATTTATTATCTGGAAAGAGGTGTGAAGCTTTGAACAGACCATTGTGCCCTTGGGAATGTTCACATTATGATACATAATTTGTCCTTTTGAAAGCTCTCTGCCAGAATATTCTGTTAGCATGCGAGCTGCCTGATTCAATTAAGACACAATATGTGATACTCTGTTCCATTCTTGAAGCTTTCCTTGCAACAGAGCAACCCCAGATAAGCTTTTAATACTGATGATAAGCTCTTGAATCTGGAAAGGTTCTAGCATATTTAGAAGGTTGCTTTTCTGTTCCATTTGAGTCCAGGAAAGAAAAGGAAAAAAAAGATAAATCATTGTACTTGAGCCAAAAAACAAAACAAAAAAACCCAGTAGGGGACACTGTGTGAAAACCTCTATTGCTTGTTCAATTGGCTGCCTGATGTGAACTGGCATAGAATCATCCATTGTTGCGGAAGGCACTTAAAACACATTATGGAATAAAAGGAAATACTCCGAAATGTAGCTGTGAGATGTGACTGTTTTTGATATGTTTACTGCTGGTGTTATGTAATAGCAATTGGATAACACAGTTTTTTTTCCACACCAGGCAAGACGGAACTCAGTTTTAACACTTCCATTCAAACAGACCTGCCAAACTGTATTATTATTATTATTATTATTATTATTATTATTATTATTATTATTATTATTACATTGCATTTATAGCCTACCTTCTTACACAGTCCTCCTCCGCTCCATTTTTATCCTCACAACAACCCTGTGAGGTAGGTTAGGCTGAGAGTCAGTGACTGGCCCAAAATGGCCCAGTGAACTTCATGGCCCAATTGAGGACTGGAACCCGGGTCTCCCAAGTCCCAGTCCAGCACTCTAACCACTACTGCCACACTGGCTCTCATTTATATCTCGCCCCAATAGCCAAGCCATGGTTCGGCCATGATGTCTGAAGACGAGCCCAGTGTTTCTCTCACAATCCAAAACCGCCTGTGTCTTAAGAACATAAAAACTAAAGGTCGGTCTTGGAAGCTACTCAGTATTGTGTTTCCCATTCATATTGAGTCAAAGATATGTCTTTTCTGACTGGATGACTTTTATTTCTGTTTCAGAAGAACTAAAAACCCGAAGAAAGAGCGACCATAAATCTCTAGAAGAAAGGGGGGAAGACAGCAACAAAGGCTGCTCTTCCAGTCGCCATCTGTGTATGTGAGTCTCTCGTAAGGAAGTTACCTTCTGCTTACTCGCACTAGAGTAGCAGAGAAGTACGATGTCTGGTTTCTAAAGGTGTCATAACAAAACACCTTTGTTATGACTTCTCCAGTGACTGGAGAACTCCAGACTCCAGTGACTTCTCTACATTTACAGTGCTATTACTACTATCATGTTCTTATTGGATAATCTCTCTGTCTCCGTATTGCTATATTGCCAAGCACAATAGTTTGTTTGGCTTCTGAGTCCTTTATCATCTGTAACCTGTTTTTTTTTTGTTTTGTTTAAAATATATTGTAGTAAACAAAACTGGACAAAGGATTCCAGTGATTTGGGGCAACCTTATTCTTGAAGGCACCCCTTACTCTTAAGGTGGGTATCACAAGAGTTCATTTAAAGGTCATTGACATGGACATTTTTGACCCAGCATTTGTTTCTTGGTTACGTGTACATCCCACCTTTTCCTCCAAGGAGCCCTGCCATGTTCATGGAGACTTTGCCATGCAACGGCCTTTTTAATGAAATTGGGATGTACAAGGATTTCTTTTCCGTTCATTTAAGACCAGAACTTGCCCCGTTCGCACTCCCCGAATGCAAGCGCACTGTGTGGGCAAAACCCGCACACTCCTGAGCTTGTAATGCTCGTTCGCAAAATGCATACTTTAGAAAAATGTGCACTTTAAAAATGTGCAATTTTGGAAAATGCGTATTTTGATGCTTTAAGGCAAAATCCTAGACAGAAAAAAGGCCTACAACGCCCAGCATGCCCCAGCCAGCATAGCTGGCTGGGGCATGCTGGGAGTTGTAGGCCATTTTTCTGTCTAAACTTGCATAGAATTGCACCCTCAATCAATGGGGGGGGGGGAGTATGCATTTTGGGTGTGCACTTAAAAAAAAAAATGCACCCAAATGCATACTTTTCTAATTCGAATGAGGTGGAGCTTAGAGAACATTGACAAGCTTGAGCCTCCCAGATTCTCCTATCCCTACTAAAAAAAAAAAAAAAAGGGTCCCGGAATTGTGCCCAAGGAATCCTACCTATCCGTTCTCCAGCTGATCACGGATAGAGTTTGTCCACGTTTTTTTGTTGTCGTGAGTTATTCCCCAGAAGAAATGAAGAACCATAAATTGTGCATGAAACACGAATCACAGGTTATAGGGCTGGCCAGTGGCAGCTGATGGCTCCAATGTCAGCGGGGCTGTGTATCCACTCCGGATTTTACTCCGAGCTTTTAAGGAGCTATCCATGGCACCCAACCTATTTTGGGGATAGGGTTCAGAACCGTGGATAGCTCTTTTAAAATTCGGAGTAAAATCTGGAGTGGATACACAGCCCTGCTGACATTGGAGCCACCAGCTTCCACTCTTGGGCCATTACCAGGGCCTACCGGTGCTGACACCTGCCTTCACGGGGAGGACCCCCGCTCATTCCACCCCCAGTCAGGAGCTTTTGTAACAGCAGCAGATGAGTCATCTGCAAAGTCAGCGGATATTTTAATATTTTCCACAATGCTGTGGAGCACTCAACACAAGGTTGTTTGCGGGCATTGTAGGAAGCTAAAATGGCAGGCAGCTCCCTAGACACATCTACTGACCTATTCACCTACTTCGATGGGGGGGGGGGAACTACTTGTCCTTTATTACTACAGCACAATCTGCATCACTGTCGACCGCATAGCACTTTGAAGCACGGAGAAATTTGACAACAAATTTGTACAAAGGGAGGAGGGGGAGGGAAATTCTCTGGAAGAGCCACCCTTTCTTAAAAGAAAAAAAGAAAAACTTCATTGGAGGTTTGATTCCGTATTCTCCAGGAGGGCCTAAGCACTCCACTGGCTTGCCATAGTCGGTCTGAAAATTGTGATTGCTTTGCAGGATAGTCAGGGGCTATAATAATGGCCATTAGGCATTCTGACCTGATTTCCATCTCTTTTACATCTGCAACCAAACCAGTGCATCTTGATTCCCATGAATATATTTGATACCCATGGTTATTACCAACAATAAGTCTACGCATTTTGCCCTACTGATCGGGTGGGGGACGGTGGCACTGCCCATAATTTTCCGAGTGAAAGGGTGGCCACCTTATTTATATGTCTAATTACAATTATTATTGGTTGTCAGCAGTCATTTCAGAAAGACGAGAGCAGTACAAAAGTTTGCAGGCCCTGATGACATTTTAATCCATGCTGCTTCTGCTCACGCCCCACCCACCCCGCTCAGCCCCAAATATTTTATTGCACTTAAACTGGAGACACTGCTTTGGGCAAGAAGCATATGTTAAACGGACGGGGTCGGAGAAGAGAATGGATCTTTAGATGCTGTTTCAAGGACAATCTTGTTTCCGGAGTACTTGAGGCATCTTTGGCTGAATGTCCATAATACGGCTAATTCACAGAGGGGGATTAGGAGTGTGTGTGTGTGGTGGTGGTGGGGAGACAGAGAGAGAGAGACAGAGAGAGAGAGAGAGAGAGAGAGAGAGAGGAGTCTTACCCTTATGCAGTCCAATGCAGTGCGTGCCAGGGTGCATGCTTAAGTCAGCAGGACAATTCTACAATGCAGTGTTATGTGATCTACAGGAAAATAATCAGAAGGTTTGTCTCTCCTCTACAGGTACCTGTTACATTTCTTGATGGCACTGAAGGAACTAATTCATTAAATACCACTACCAATTAGTGACAGTGGTTGGGCAGCTGGCGTGTGGGGACAGAAGCTTACTGGGCTAATCATAATTGCCTTGCTGTGTTACCTTGTGGCTCTCCCCTCCCTTTGTTCCATCCATCTGTTGTCTCTCCTCAGCAACTGCAAGCTTTTTTGAGAAGTGACCTCAGCAGCGCTGTTCGCGTACAGTGCCTTGCACAATAGGGACTCTGACGGGGGGGGGGGGGGCTTTCAGGTGCCAACACAGTTCAATTCAATTACTGTTTATTTAATTATTTCATTATCTTGCCTTGTGGTCCAACCAGCCCCCCCCCAACCCCCACATAAGCTAGCTTACAATCAATTTACAATTGCAAATTTTAACTTATTTGCAATCAGTTAAAATAAAATAAAAAATTATAAACAAAAGTCATTTTAAAAAATAGATCAACCAGCAGGTTTTTTTTTCTTTAAAAAAAAAAAAAGACAAATGATAATAATCAGTCCTCCACTCCTGCAGAGGTTTGGAGGTCTGGCAAGCCTAAATTCTATCAAGTAGTGATCTATCCATGACAATGGTACTACTACTTAAATCTTTGCCACACCCAGATCACCGCCATCCCATCCAGCACACACACACACACACACACACACACACAAGAACCTAAGAAGGGCCGTGCTGGATCAGACCAAGATCCATCTAGTCCAGGGTTCTGTTCACACAGTGGCCAACCAGCTGCCCATGGGAAACCCACAAGCAGGACGTGAGTGCAACAGCACCCTCCCACCTGTGTTCCCCAGCAACTGGAGTACATGGGCATACTGCCTCTGATACTGGAGGTAGCATATAGCCATCAGGACTAGTAGCCAGCCATTGATAGCCTTCTCCTCCATGAATTTGTCCAATCCCCTTTGAAAGCCATCCAAATTGGTGGCCATCACTACATCTAGTGGTGGTGAATTCCATAGTTTAACTATGTGCTGTTTAACACACACACACACACACACACACACACAAGACCAAGAGTCTTGGCCCCACTACATGAGTAGGGCCAGCAACCACTTGGGACAAACCTACAGTTGCCATGGAAGCTGTAAAATCCGGAGCCACTCCCAACAAAGCCGTCTCAGTGTGATTGTTAATGTCCCCTCATGCTACATGCCCGGCAGACTCCAACGTCATTGCTGAGATCACCCTGGCTAACTCCGGAAAGGAGACTCTTGGGCAGTGGGGAAGATGGTACATCAACAGCATTCCTATTCTATCTTGGGCACCAACTTTCAGGAACTCACACTCAGAACTGGAAGGCTGCTGGATGGGACACCTGGTCAAGCAGGTGAAAGGAATCACAACAACAGACTGCTGCAACTCCACCTGCCAACCACCTAGGTCTAGCCTGCTGCTGCACAGAGGAACCAGGAGGGCAAAGCTGGGAGAGATTAACTCCTATACCCACACTCAGATTGGTCCAGCCCGGTCTCTGTCATACCAGACTGGCATTCTCATCCAGCTTCAAATCCTGGATGGCTGTTGTTTCCCATTTACGGACCTGGCATTCGACAGCAGCACATCCAACCCAGCGGGGAACCTTCACCAAGGCAATCCAGGTCTCATTGACTGAGAGACAAGTAACACATAGTTTGGGACCAGTCCCAGAGGCGGTGTTAGGGTGCAGCCCGTTAGGGCTGGAGCCCCGGATTTTTCTTTGGAGCTCCTGAATCTCTGGGAGGCCCTCTGCCCCACTACCCTGCTGTCCAGGGGCACTTGCTGAAATAAAGGTCCAGGGGCCATGATGATCCCTGTTGCCCACATGTGCTTCGCCTCCTGCTGCCCCCCTTGAATCCTTCTGCCGGAGGTTTTTTCCTGAAATCAAATGCCCTCCTCTCCCCTGTCCATACATCCCTTTTTACAGCTAGGGGTATCCTTAGGAGACAGGCTCCTTTTAAAGACACACACACACACACACCATATGTAATTAGCATATGCAAATTTGTGCTTTTTGGGGTTTGTTTTTTTTGTGTCCTGTGGGCCTGAACCCTGGATCTTTTCAGTACCTAGCGCTACCGCTGCCATGGGGTACTTTCACCAAGGCAACCCAGGCCCCATTGACTGAGAGACAAACACATGGTTCGGGACCTCTTCCCCAGTAATGGTGCAGTTAACTCCCACCACCTAATCTTCCCTTACCCTCATAAAATCATAGAATCATAGAAAAGTAGAGTTGGAAGGGGCCTACAAGGGAGTCTAACCCCCTGCTCAATGCAGGAATCCAGGTCAAAGCATCCCCGACAGATGGCTGTCCAGCTGCACCTTGAATGCCTCCAGAGTGGGAGAGCCCACCACCTCCCTAGCTAGTTGGTTCCATTGTCTTATTGCTCTGACAGTTAGGAAATTTTTCCTGATGTTTAGGTGGAATCTAGGTTCCTGTAACTTGAGCCCATTATTCCGTGTCCTGCAAACTGGGATGATCGAGAAGAGATCCTGGCCCTCCTCTGTGTGACATCCCTTCAAGTACTGGAAGAGTGTGATCATATCTCTCCTCAGTCTCACCTTCTGAAGGCTAAACATGCCTAGTTCTTTCAGTCTCTCCTCATAGGGCCTTGCTTCCAGTCCCTTTATCATCTTTGTTGCCCTCCTCCTCTGAACCCTCTCCAGTTTGTCTACATCCTTCTTAAAGTGTGGTGCCCAGAACTGGACACAGTTCTGAGCCCCTATTTCTCTCATCTCTCCTCCTGCATCCAGAAATACATCCCTCCAGGGGCAAAAAGCCCCCCCCCCACAACAACAAGCTCAGGCACAGAAAAATGTTAAAACTATTATTTTAAACGAAAAGATTCCCGAAACCGGGGCTTACCCACAAGACGATGCGCAATTGTCAGCCTAAAATGCTGTTGGCCAAAGGAGCTCCCAAAGAGAAAAACCCCTTTGATATCACCCCTTTTGGAGTTATGCCACCACTCTTGGTGAGCCTGAAAGACCGAGCTCCTGGAAGAAGCTAGGCCACAATTTAGGGAGAATAGATGGCAGGGATGCAATCCAACGAGAACTGGCTGCTGCATAGTGATTAAAGATTTGGGGCGCAATCCTGTGCATGCTGGCTGAGGAATGCTGGGAGTTGTAGGACCTTTTTCTGCCTAAACATGCTTAGGATTGTGCCCTAAGAGACTGAGCTGCAGATCATGAAGTCCCCTGCTTCAAATGTCACCTCTGCCATGAACTCACAAGGTTGCCTTAGGCAAGCCACTCTCTCTGAGCCTCAGACAAACACACACATCCCTCTCTGCAAAATGGGGAGAATAATATTGACTTACTTTACAGCAGGGTTGAGCAACTTGTTGTCCTCCAGATGTTTTGGCCAAGAACTCCCATCTTCGGAAGATGATCTTCCCTCACCATTGGCCATGCTAGTAGGGCTCATGAGAGAGGTAGGCCAAAACAGGAGGGCTGCAAGTTCCCCAGCCGTTCCTTACAGGGTTGGTGTAAGGATTGTGCATGAGAAACACTTTGAACATTCAAAAGCACTAGACAAATGTTAAATATTGAGTAAAGTGGGTGATATGTGGTGGAGAGACATGCAATTTGCCTTGAGCTTTTCTGTGGACATAGTGCAATGGTTTAGCTGAATAAAAAGACTGGTTTCTGCTTTTCTCTAAGCTAGCATGTCACTAGCGCAGAACCTTTCCAAAGGTTGGGGAACTTCTTTAATACAGAGTTGTACTATAGTTCAGCTTGCATCTGACGAGACCAAAACTATGATTTGTATACCAATTTTCACTGGCCAACATGTTGACTTCAACTTCCTCTGTATTTTGAACATGTGATGTCTTTGTCACCGCTTCTCTGTTTCAAAGATCAGTTCTGAAAGAACCTTTGTGACCCCAGATAAGACATGTAGATAACCTAGCATTTATTTTATTTTTAAGTTACTTAAAAATAATGAATGGAGCAGGGAGGAAAAGAAACATCAGAGTGCCCTCTAGTGACGCCCAAAACCAGGCTGGGTAGTGTATACTTAAATGGATTCCGTATTTGGTTGCTGCTAGTCCTT
This sequence comes from Shinisaurus crocodilurus, assembly GCA_021292165.1. Lineage (NCBI taxonomy): Eukaryota > Metazoa > Chordata > Lepidosauria > Squamata > Shinisauridae > Shinisaurus > Shinisaurus crocodilurus. The sequence goes on from CM037876.1 coordinate 295,633,283, forward strand.
GCCTCCAGGACTGGCCCAGCTATAGAGTCAAAGTCGGTAACTGCTTGGGGTGCCCATATTTCATGGGTGTCTGATGTCATCTAGGCAAATGTCATGAAGATATTTTTGCATTTTTGGAGGAGGTGCACAGAGGCACCTTAAGCCACAATCCGATGCATGTTTTGATGGGGGAAAAGGCCTACAACTCCCAACAGAGCTGGCTGGGGCATGCTGGGAGTTGTAGGCCTTTTTCCTGTCGAAACTTGCATAGGATTGCGCCCTTAGCTGTGTTTGGTACTGCCCCCTGAGTTTGAGGGGACATGATGATCAACAGCCCTCGGATCTCCATTTGTTGCGCAGGGCAGAGACACAGTTGTAAAGAGGAGGAACTGGAGAGCAAAAAAACATAGGTCTACCCTGCCTGCCTTAGCATACTCCCTGTTGCCTAGTGGTGGATACTAGAGATGTACAGATCCATTCTTTTTTTAAAAAAATTTTTTTATTTAGTTATTATAAACTACATACAAAACTATAAAACACAAACATATAACTAAAATAAATCATAAAGTGCACCCTGCACCCGCCTAGGGACCAACTAATATACATCCATCCCCTTAATCAATTAAATTCCACATTCCAAAAATATAACATATCCTGACAAGGCATACTCCCCTTCCTCTTTATTAATACATAGTCTAATAATTGATTCCATATATCCATAAAATTATTATTCTTTAACTGTCCCTTTCTGCATTTGATACTATTAGTTCCTTCATATTTTGGGCACAAGTGATTTTATCGGTTATTGATAACAAGCAAGTTTAGGACAGACCTCTAGATTACAGTAATACCAATAATTTCTGATATTCCTGTAAAAACCTCTCGCCCAAATTCCAGAACATTTTGACAACTCCACCACATATGAGCATATGTACCGGTACCTATTTCCTGACATCCTCTCCAGCAGAGTGTGAAGCAATTGTTATCTATTCTATTTAATCTTACTGGAGTTAGGTACCCTCTCCATATTATTTTATAGAAGAACAGATACGTTCTGTCTGTATTTTACGATGTATGAGAATTTAATTCCACTTGCAGAAGCGCACATTCGCACGGCTGTGCATTTGCGCGAATGTGCACTTCTGTTGGTGTGCGCTAGCGCAGCTGCGAACTTGCGCAAATCCCTCCCAAAAGTTTAAAAAATAGCCTGCAAGTCCACAAAATCTGTGCGATGCGGAAGAAGCCGGTCCGCCGCGGAACCTACAGGTCGGATTCATAGAAATCCAAGCTCATTTGAATCTACTGCAGATTTCTCCGATATCCCTAGTGCAGTGTTCTCCAACCTTGGACACTGGCTGGGGCATGCTGGGGGTTGTAGACCAAAAACATCTGGGGACCCAAGGTTGGAGAACACTGCCCGAATGGATATGCATGGCAGCTAGGAAGAAATGGAGCAAAGGTAGATTATTTATATATTTACTGACACCCTTAATTACTTATGTACAGCACCATCAATGCACACGGCGCCATACAAAGCGCCCCCTATTGTAAATCCGTCCAGTACAAAGATAAGCCGTCGTCGTTATCACAGTCCATGGGTTGAAGCCAAAATATGTATGTCCGAAAAGCAGCAAACAGAAACCAGTTCAGGAGCAGGCAAAGGTGTTGTGAAGGTCGTTCCGAGGCGTCTGGCTGAAGCTGTATAAGCAAACAATTGCTTCCAGCGTCTGATGTGCGTTTGGGACCTGCCTTTTCAGCAGGCGCTGATTGGTAAGGCAGCCCAGCCGGGTCAGGCTGCACGTGCCTGGCCCCACCCCAAGCACACTCTGGCACAGTCGGTCTCCGTCTGACCTAACGGAGGCACAACACCCCTGCCCCAAAGAGCTTACAATCTAAAATTCAGATGTCTTGCAATGTCTTTGGACTGGTTCACACTCTGGCATGTTAAGTATGCACACACATGGCGGGGTGCACCACTCCCCGCCCCGACCGTGTGTCTATAATCTTTCATATATATATATATATATATATATATATATATATATATATATAAATCCTTTTTGCCTCACACACCAAAATGTCTTTGGCCATCTGTGCTCACTTCAAACATGAATGATATGTACGAATACAGGAAGTGAGGCTCAGGGCGAAGTCAAATGCACTTCCCTCCAGGAATGGGTGTGTGCTTTTCTGCTGCAGGGCGAGCTCTCCTCTTTCTCACCCTCACTCCTCTACAGAGGCAACATGTACCTGTCTCTGACTCCAGTACAGATCGTTGCCCCCCACCCCCCTGTGTCTGGGGTAGGCTTTGGGGTTATTTAACCTCCCCACAGCCAGTATCTGGAATATTTAGGGCTCAATCCTATGCATGTTTAGACAGAAAAAAGTCCTAAAATGTCCAGCATTCCCCAGCCATTACACACATAGCATTCCTACGTTTAGATGGCCATAGGGAAAGTCGGAATCCCTGCTCCGACCTTGTTGGAAAAGCGCTCTGAGGTGGGCACTGGGACTCCAACTTCGGAGCGCTGCCCACCGCCCTCGCAGCTGGCATGGTTCTTTCTGCGCTGGCTGTGGCTCCGAAGTTGGAGGACCGACTTTGGAGCTGGCACTGGGGGCCATTCCAGGGGGAGGGAAGGGGAGGAACGAGGCACCACCATATAACGAAGAATCCAGGTGATGCCTCAGCCTCCTCTCCTCGTGAGCATGGGGAAAACATTTAGACAGCTTCGAGGTTGGAGTGCTGTCTCCGACCTTGGAGTTGGGAATCCGAAATATCCTCTGGCCCCTCACATGCTGTCTAGGGGCCATATGGTTGCTCCCCCCATTTTCTAATGTTTCTGAATTTTCACTCCCCCCCCCAGTCTATTATTCCATGTACATATCTAGTTGTCCATTTATCTAGTTCTCCAGTGTGGCGTAGTGGTGAGAGTGTTGGACTGGGACACGGGCGATCCGGGTTCTAGTCCCCGCTCAGCCATGAAGCTCACTGGGTGCCTTTGGGCCAGTCACTGACTCTCAGCCTAACCTACCTCACAGGGTTGTTGTGAGGATAAAATGGAGAGGAGGAGGAGGATTATGTAAGCCTTTCAGGAAAAAGAGCAGGATATAAATATAATTGATCATCATAATCATCATCATCATCTACTGCTCTCATATCTCACTGCTGGCTCTGCAGGTTTTCATCATTTGTCATTGAATAAAATGTCCACATTAATTTTCTGTCTTTTCTGGTTCTACCAGCAGCTCGCTGGAGCGAGCTCCACAGAGCTAAAATTCAAACCTTCTTTTCAGTCCCCATTGTACCACAGCCCCCAATTGGGTGTGTCCTCCGTGTACACATGCATGCATTTGCTTTTAGAAGAAAGTAATTTTGGGCGTTCCAGTCAATGTAATTTGTCATTTCCACCCCCTTGGGTCGTCTCCTTGGCACACATGACATGCATGTAAAATGCAGGGATGCAGACACAAAATGCCAGGGCGCCGCTTCCTTTCCATCTTCTTCCCGCTGCGCCTGCAACTGTTTATCTAGATGGTAAATGTTGCGGAATGCGTTTTGAGTTGCATATGGTCTGTAATATGTTGTGCCATAAGATCAACTGTTGAGTTCAGACTAAACGCATCTTTGTATTCAAAGCGCACATTTAAAAAAAAAAAATGCCGTAGCAGCCATTGGGGTGGAGGCTAATAATTGACTGGGAGTGGACAGGTGAGGAGGGGGGGGGAGTTTAACCCTTGCCGCCCCTGCTGCAGTCCCAACAAAGCTTGCTCCTCTGAAGTGTCAATTTGCCTCGAGAGGAAATCCCCCCGCCCCAAAATTTGGCACCGAGTTAGTTCTCTGCACTAATTCCAGCTCTTCTATAGCGGGCTCTTCCCCAGCATTTTCAGGCTAATTTTGGTGCTGTCAGTTCTGAGTTGCATCAAAGAGGCTGGCACTGTCAGGGCACAGAGATTAAGCAAACAAACACTTTGCTTTATTTGGCACACGGACAGATTTGATTTCTCGCCGTTGCGGTTCAGGTCCCTCGTAGCCCCACCGCGACAGCTCTGGTGGTGACTGCCCTGTTTTCGGCTGGCTCTCTTAACTGACACGCTCCCGCGACTCTCCTGGTGACACCGCTCTCCATTTCCCAACATTCTGCTCAGGTTCCTGCTGGCAAAAATTGTTGCTTTGAAGATTCCCTCCTGCTGGATTCGAAACCTCAACCAGCTTAAAGAAAACCTTGCTCTCTGTCAAAACACTGCCCTTGGAGACGCAAGCAGAGCTTTCGCCACCACAAAGCTCCAAAATACTGCACTCCTCCTCCTTGGCAACTATTTTCCCCACTGTTCCTGCTGGCTTTCCTATCAAAAGTATACCAGATCCCTCCCTACCCCTTTCAGACTTGGCATTTCCACAAGTTTCATCCTGCAACAACTTTCAGGGCTTCATACACCTGACTCGCAACTGCTCTATAACTGTGTGGCCACTTTGACACACATTGAGCTTGCTGTTTGTTCAGGGCTGATTTAAATATGATGATGATGATGATGATGATGATGATGATGATGATGATGATAAATCATTTCATTTATTAGATTTCTATATTGCCCAATAGCCGAAGCTCTCTGGGCAGTTTACAAAGATTAAAACCTTTAAAATACATTATAAAAAACCATATACATACAAACAGATCAACATACAACTTGTTGGCGCCAGATGGCTTCCTAAAAGAAGGAGATATATTACAATTTTAAACCTCGTTGGGGAGATCATTCTACAATTGGGGGGCCACCACTGAGAAGGCCCTCTCCCTCGCTGCCACCTTCCAAGCCTCCCTTGGAGGAGGCCCCTGGAGGAGGGGCTTAGATGATGATGATCATAGTGTACAGGGATGCTCTGCCGGGAAAGGCACTCCATCAGGTATTGCGGTCCTGAGCTGTGTAAGGCTTTATAGTCAGAACCAGCACCTTGAACAACAACAACAACAACAGCAACAACAACATATTAAAAGGAGTCCCTATGGGAACTTCTGTGCAGCATGTTGAGAAAAAACTGCAATGTAAATTCTAGATTCCTATTTGGCTAGGGCATGTCTACACAACAAACTTCTGCTGGGTTTTGTAACGGCCCTGGGCTCGGAATCGGAGGAGCAGGGTGAGCTGGCCAAGTCCGAAGTTGCTGTGCTGCTGGCTGGAAACCCAAACCAGCCTCCGGCCATTGAGCTTGAGGCCACTGAGCCTGGAGAACCTGAACCAGGACCCTCATGGGCACCTTCCCCTGAGCCTGAGGGGCCGAGTGACCCCTGCACTATTGCGCATGCACGATGGCACCTGGTCAGTGCACAGGAACTGCAGCATGCCAGGCAGGGAGAGGAGTGTTGTGATATGTATCACATTCACAAGCTGGAGCACATTGTTTACACATGGAAGGGACAGAATGGCGGTAAACAAGTTTGTTGTGTCTCTCTAGAATCTCGTGCTCTCGCAGGGGTTACTAAAGTGTGGGAAACAGTATGAGGTAGTCACATGGTTTAGATGTTCTGGTGACGTACTGACTTGTTTTTCTGTCTGGAGCCATTTTAGAGAGGAGCAGGACTGTTCTCTCTTCACTCTTTTCTTCTGACTATTGCTTGCTGGACTTATGCAACAATGTAGCGTCTTTGCTGAGGTGGGGTAAAGCTCAACTTGCTCCACTGGAATAAATGCTTGCTGTGCATTGTACTCTGCACATGGACTGTAACTAGGAAATGTATACTCTGTAGAATATTACTTTGCTAAGTAAATAAACAGGTAGAATAGACCTGTGGAGTTACAGAGTTTTTTTCCTTGCTATCTGCAAGCGGGGGAGCTGGCTGCTGGAGTCGGATTACAGGCTGGAAAGCTGGCTGGCTGATTGCAACCGAAACGCTGCACGCTGCACAGAGAGAGGGGGAGAAAGATCTGGATTTCTGTGTGTAGATTTATGGGCCTTTACAGACGAACAGGATTTTTAATCTCCCATCTCGCACACAAGGGGCTCTGCTGTCACTCACGCGCCATCAAGGAGAAGCACTCATCTGCAGGCCTGGGGCTGGCCCTTTAAGAAGCAAGGGGGCAGGGCTTACGAGGGGTGGTCTGGAGGCCCAGGCTCACAAGGAGGGAGTTGCTCATTAGGAGCTGTCCTTAGTGCTGGCCTGGCCTGCTGCGTCTGCCTTCTTGTTGCTTTGCTTGCTTCGCTGCCATGTTTCATGGGTGCCGTGCCGACTACAAACCAGGACAGGTTTTATACCTGCTTAACTCTCATGGCTTTTGGCTTTTGACAAAGAATCCTGGGTTTGAGAACGCCAAGACCCTTTTAGCCCTCCCAAAACCACAACAGTCGGGGTCCTCTGCGGACTGGGAACTGCTGTTTAAGAAATCTTGGTCTATAGCAGCCTTCCTCCAACCTAGCATCCTCCTGATGTTTTGGACTACATCTCCCATAACTCCCATTAGTCATGGTGGCCGGGGTGGATGGGAATTGATGTCCAAAACATCTGGAGGGCACCAGGATGGGGGAGGCTGGTCTACAGAATGGAAGGAAGGACATGCACAAAATGGGAGCCTTGCAGAAGCTAAGCAGGTCTGGGTCTGGTCAAAGTGCCTGGGGACTCGGTATGCTGCCTTGGAGTGCCCACTCTAGGTTTGAGGTGGCCCAAGGTCAAAATGCGGCCCACCCACCTTGTTGCCACGCGGCAGCTCTCAGAACCATTTTAAGCTCTCACAATGCCCCAGCTCCGATGCCGTGCTCTGGGGGCATCTTGGGAAATTAAAATGGCAGGAGTCAGTGGAGGCCACCATTCTCATTTCATAGATTTCATAGATCATAGAGTTGGAAGGAGCCTACAAGGCTATCGAGTCCAACCCCCTGCTCAATGCAGGAAACTAGAGGAGGGGTCTCCCATCCAAGTAATAACCAGGCTTGACCCTGCTTAGCTTTCCACGCTCAGACAAGCTGAGCCAGTGTGAGCCACAGGCCTATATTCACCCATAGCATTCCAGAATGATATTACTTTGAGGCCAGGGCATCATGGGAAGTAAAAAATGGCAGCTCCAAGCCGCCCAACTTGGAAGGCCCAGGTCAGATGTCAGCAGAGCAAAGGCCCATCCTGGGGCACTGGGGCCCCAGGATGCTACGTGTTGATGCCAGGCCTGCTGTTTTGACTTCCAAGGAGGAAAGTTAACTATGCTGTTCCATTTTACTGCTCCTGTACTGCTCTGCATTATTATTGTTGTTGTAATTGTATTGTTTTTAAAATTGTATTTTAAATATGATTTAAATTGGGATTTTAATATTTATATGGAACTCGCTTAGGGATTTTAAAAATATTTAGCGGTATAGAAATAGTGCAAATAAATAAAGTTTCAGACTACCCCTCTGGGTGGAAGAAAAGTGGGGAATAAATAAAATAGGGCCATTCGTAAGAGCTTCCAGTAGCCCTGCTGAAAGTCCACCTCCACCAGGCTCCTCCCTCAACTGTCACCACCAGCAGCCATTCTAGCAGGCTGAGGCTGAGGGAGATAGGATGGGAAGCAGGGCCATTCCACCAGCCCTGCTAAAAGACCACTTGCTTTTTTCCTCTTCCCTCCTCATCCCCTTTTCCTTTTGCACTGTGTCTTTTTAGATTGTAAGCCTGCAAACAGGGACTGTCTTGTTTTTACTGGTTGTATGAAAACCCCTCCAGGAGCCCTTTTGGCTGAGAAGTGGGATAAATATGCTTTAAATAAATAAATACATGTTTGCCAGGAGCTCAGTGTGGTTTTAATTGGTTCTGTGTTGTTGTGTCCTGAGAGACAATATACGGTAACTTCATAACTGGGGAAAATGTCGCCATTGTAACAAAAACCTCTGCATAAGATCCACAAGAGGGAGCTAAAGGGAAAGTAAACACTTGTTCCTGCCTTTTTTCAACATGCAGAAGAGCTAAAACAGCTTAACAACAATACCAAACCTTATTTTCTGTAAGCTAGGTATATAGAAACAAGCCAGTCACTGAACCAGTCACTGAAGCAATGACTTAGGTGCCCCAGTCTAGTAAATTTATATCAAAGCAAGTCAAAGATTTATTGTGACTTCAGGGTCTAAAATGGGAGCATTCATATCTCCTCCTGCTGTAAGATGCCAAGCTATTGACAAGGGCGCAGATTTATGCAGGCAACAGACTTTTCTATGCTCTGTGTACAGCACCAAGCACAAGTACTACTGTATATAAATGTTAAATGGCAGAAGGTGTAATGGTATGCCTGGCTTCCTAAAAGAGGGAGATATATTACAATTTTAAACCTGAAATTTATGAGCTTCAGGTTTCATAACAGAAGTGGCCCAGAATAAATTGCCTTAAGGAGCAATCCTATGCAAGTTTAGACAGAAAAAAAGGCCTACAACTCCCAGCATGCACTGCAGGGAGTTGTGGGCCTTTTTTCTGTCTAAACTTGTATAGGATTGGGCCTTTAATCTACAATGTATGTGGTTATGTATTGCCATAGAAGTGAGTGGGTGATATAGATCTATCACTACTCAGGGATGTTGACGAGTCCTTGGTCTCGAGTCATGAGTTGAGTCGCGAGTCTTTGGACCCAAGTCTCGAGTCCGAGTCCTTGGTCCAAAATGGTGACTCACGAGTCATGAGTCACGAGTCACTCCCAAACCTGACTCCACGAGTCCCTATTAAAATCAATGGGGTTTTTTCCCAACAAAATAAGGCTACTTCAGATGTGTGGTTTAAATAAATTCTAGGCACAAGTGTGCCTTTTTATTTCAAAACTCTGCAACTGAGACCAGGCAGAAAAACCCAAAATAACCAGGCAGGCAGAGAAGGCAGGGAACCCCAAAGCAGGCAGGCAGAGGCCTTTCTCTTGGACAATTCAACTGTTGAACTGGTCAAGAAGAGACCAAGGAGGCAGAGGAGGCTGGGAACCCCAAAGCAGGCAGGCAGAGGCAGCCAAACCCAAAATGTCTGAAAGGTTGCATTTTAGAAAAATGATTTTAAAAAATAAACTTGCTGTACTTCCTAAAACTTATCCATGTTGCATTTGAGGAACATGATTTTTTCTAAATGTTTGGCCCCCATTCTGGAACGGTGAGGTCTCATCACAATTCCACCCTCACTGGTGATGAACTTGCTGGAACCAGAAACACACTCAGAGCAGCCACACAGAGTAATCTCAGGTCCTTCTTCTGCCTCTCCCAAGTACGCAACACATCAATCAAAATAAATCTTGACACACTGTTGGGGCTGCACTCCTGGTAGCCGTCCATAGTGGCCAAGCAGCAGCACACCTCGCTTCCATGCGCTCTTCGCCGGCAATCACGCTCCTCTCCACTCCTTCTGGCACAGCCCAGGGATGTTGAAGAGTCCTTGGTCTCGAGTCCCGAGTAGAGTCTCGAGTCCCATTAAAAATATTGGGACTCGAGTCCGAGTTGACAGTCGAGTCAGAGGGGGGACTCAGTCCGACTCACGAGTCGAGTCCTCGAGTCTGTGTCCCCATCCCTGTCACTACTACTATCTTTTAGGTTTCAGTTAAAAACATTTCTGTGTGTTCCGAGGCTTTTTATGAGCTTTTGGACCCGTGGGCACATTTGGGAATTTGGGAAACTGCTGTGGGCACCACCACAAAATGCCTAATCAGTAGATCACCGCTTGGGCATCTACCTGTCGTGTCTGTGGATCTTAGGCTGCGTCATATTCAGCAAAAAACATTTGTTCCACATCTATTGGACACCACAATGTCTCCTTAATAAGGGACTATCTAATTTGGCTAGTTGCTAGAGGTGCAATACAGCTAATGCTTCTTTTAAACATGTTTTTTTTTTTGCCAATGTCCAGTAGTCGCTTCTTTTGTGAGGAGAGGTTCTTACTCAGATAAATTTTGTACTGGAACAGTCTTTAATAGTCACTGATGTACATGCTCTTTTAAATTATTTACCTGTTTCATAGAAATTAACAAATGGTCAGCGTAAATGGAATTTCGGTGCCCTTTTGACAGCTAAAAGACTGACATTACACAACATTGGCAGGATGAACACTTACCTCCCAGAATGCAATGGATTGAGGACCTTACAACGCTTTCAATATCTGAATGGGTGGCATACAGACACCACCTCCAAATGGATACTTATTGCTGTTGGCAGTGGCTGTTGCTGAGCTAGCTGGTGTTTTCAAGCATGCCTACCTGTTTCATTTAATTTCATTTATTACATCTCTATACCAGCCAATAGCCGAAGCTCTCTGGGCAGTTCACAAAGACTAAAACTTTTAAAATACATTATAAAAACTGTATACATACAAACATATCAGTGTGCAACACTCAGAGAGAGACACATGTATCTAAAAACAATTTTAAACAATCAACAGGAAAAAATCAAGACCTGATTTAAACCTCATCGTATGCTGCCAAATGCCTGAGAGAAGAGGAAGGTCTTAACCTGGCTCTGAAAAGATAACAATGTTGGCGCCAGCTGCCAGGCAGGCCTTGTCAGGGAGATCATTCCACAATTGGGGGGCCACCACTGAGAAGGCCCCCTCCCTTGTTGCTGCCTCCCAAGCCTCCCTCAGAGGAGGCACTTGGAGGAGGGCCTTAGATGATGATCGTAGTGTATGGGGACACTCTTCCTGGGAGAAGTGCTCCGTCAGGTATTGCGGTCCCGAGCCATGTAAGGCTTTATAGGTCAAAACCAGCACCTTGAATTCAGCTCAGATAAGTACAAGCAGCCAGTGAAAGTGGGCCAGAATCAGTGCTATATGTTCAGACCTTCTGGTCCCTGTTACCAATCTGGCCATCACATTTTGCTCAAGCTGCAGCTTCTGAACCGTTCTGTTCTGTTTCCTCCTCCTTCCTTCTGACATGGCTAAGGCATTCTCAGTTGCTAATTAATTTTTCAAAGAAGGCAGTGGGCAGGCAGATCAGTCCTCTTGGAGGCTTTGCTGGATGTCCAGATATGGCCCTGATTGGCTCTGGGGGAACCAGCACAGTTTTGGTGTTCGTTTGTGAACAGGCTGGCCCCTCAGGATGCATAGCCAATCAGCGACGTATTTGCTTTTTAAAAATTCTTCCCACACCAGAAAGACTGTGATGGCAGAGTGTGGAAACGGAAGCAGACTTCTCTCAAACACATGCACACACAGGACTTGTTTTCAAAGAAGAAGCTTTTTAAAAGATAAATAACGGTAACATAAGGTTACTCAGGTACTAAGCTTGATGGTTACAGAACTGCAGTTTCTTAAACGTTGCTCATACTTCTGAGGTAAGGAAAACACACACAGGTCAATCCTCCTTCATGCTAAGCCCTAGTAGCAAGCATCAGTTAAGTCAAGTTAACTCCGGACCGGTCTAACTGTCAGAGGAGTGTGAGAATGGAATTCAAATCTGTTGCTAAGCAATGTCCAGCATTACCTCCCCTGTCCAATCAAGTGGTTCAGTCCACTGAACCCTGCCCTTCAACCAGACTACACAAGTCTGCCTTTAACCCTTTAATGGGCAGTTATCTTAAAACCCTCCCTTCAGAGTTGGCACCTCCTCGTTGTATATTCCAATAGACTGGAGGAGAGCATGCAGCATCAATTACCAGAAGCTAGGTAGCTTCTTTTGCGACATTAAAGTGTGTGTTTCTCTCTGAGAGAGAGCAGGAGGGAGAGAGGACCCTGGGAACCCTTTAGGGTGCAATCCTATGGGGATGCCAGTAACCCTCTGAACTCAGGGGATTACGGGCATCCAACGCAGAGTGGGAGGAGCACGGAGCCAAAGGTCGCCCCCGCACTCTTCCCACTCTGCAGAGCAGCTAGACGGCCAATTTTGGCTATCAAACTGCAGGGCTTCAGAGGGGGAGGGAAGGATGCTGGAGCGCAATCAGGGTACGTCGTATCTTGGCGGAGCCACTCTCTTCCCCACCCTGGCCCCGGAACGCCCTCTAAACCCCTTCTCCAGGGTCACTTTTCCGACCTCAGAGAAGCAGCCAGTACAGTTCTTTTCACACTGACTGTGGAGGGGTGAGTGTGTCTGAGCACAGATCCCAGCTCTGAGGTCAGGGCGATGTTCTGATCTTGGAACTGGTAATCCGAACAATCCTATGGCTTGCCAGATGCTGTCCAGGGGTCATCGGATTGCTCTGTTACTATATTTTAGGGTGCAATCCTACGCACGTTTAGACAGAAAAAAAAGTCCTACAACTCCCAGCATTCCCCAGTCAGCTATGCTGGCTGAAGAATGCTGTAGGACTTCTTTCTGTCTAAACGTGCCTACGGTTGCGGCCTTAATGTTTTTATTTTCATTTTTTATTTGTATTTTTAAACTGGAGGCCTGGGGATTTGTAAAAGATAATGGGGATGTGTGGTGGCTGCAGTGTGTGTGTGTGGAGAGAGGGGGAGTGTTCTCTGGAGCTCCCAATCCCTTGCTATTTTTTGCCCTTCTTTCCCCCCACTATTCCCCCCCTTTTGTCTACTTTTCAGTCTGCTTTGTAGGCATGATCTTAGAGTTAACTTGCCCCAGTTTCCTGTTTCTGTGCAATGGGTTGCTGCCTTGGCTCCGCCCACTGTTAGCTTGCCCTGCCTTCCACCCCACCAGCCCTACATGGGCACCAGCCGCCACGGCTACGGATCTTATGTAAGGTGCTCCGGGAGCCGTTTCAGCTGAAAAGTGAAAAAAAATTTTTTCTGAAAGTGTTTATTTAAAATAATAAATAAAATAGAAATCATGTTGTAAAAATAATAAATATTGGTAGGCTGCAATAATCCTCTCCCTTCATAGAGAAAGACTGAGAATTTCCTTGCTATATGAAACTATCCCACCCATCCCTCAGCATTCTGCATTTATCAGTGGCCCATCCAGATACCACTGGAAACTCAGAGGCATCTCCTGTTTTCCTCCAGCATCTGGAAATCAGAGATACAGAGCCTTTCTACATGAGGCATTTATTGCACACTCGTGATTCCTCATTCGTGGTAGTTTGTTTTACATGACATTATCATCTTCCTGGGCCTCTCCCGTTCTTTGCAACCATTATAGTGGGTTTTTTTCTTCCCCTAATGAGGAAAGTCTGATATTATCTGTGCATGGCGGCATGAAACCCTGGTGTATTTGCGCAATTCCGCTATACCACAATGTCACCTAGTGGTTGTGTAATGGAACATATAGAAAGGCAGAGAACAACAAAAAAAAAAAAACACGGGGGGAAAACATGTGTAAGGGTGCAATCCGATGGATGTTTAAACAGAAAAAAAAGCCTTTTTTCTGGCTAAACATCCATGGAATTGTGCCCTAAAGGAGCCGATCTTAATACCACGAAGAATCCGGAAGCAGAAGCCTCGGTAAAGTGGTGGGTTAAAAGCGTCATGTAGAAAAGCCCATACTGTTATTGAACCTGAATGTTTTTTTTAGGAATCACAACTAATATCTATGAGAAGAGAACCGTTGCATGTGAAGGTCTCCTCAGACTAATATGCTTTCTTTCTTTGCCGGTTAATTTTATTTACACAGTGCTTGTTGCAAAATAGAGGAATGATTCACATAGCAATCTGTCCCTCTGTCCCTTCATTTCCACTCCGTTTATACCAGATGGGATTGCTGCTCTAATCCCGATCTGCTCAGTAGTTTTATAACTGTCTCTTCCGCCCGGGGCACCCTTTAAAACTCACTTAAAAAAAAAAAAAGAGTTGCTGGAGCCTGACACATCGTCCCAAATTGCAAGTTGCGTGCTGAGGCTGCATCAAAAAATTATCTTTGGGGGAATTGAGTCAGTGTTGGTCATACCTATATGGAGCGCACACTGCTAGAATAATGCAGAATATACAGAAGAATTTGTCATACTGTTCCCCCGTGCCCTTCAATCCATACTTCTGCTGACTGCAATTGACCTTGGGGTAGTTGTGTAATAAACAATTTGTGATTTATAGCTGATACCTTTCAAACTGCTAAGTGGAATGGACAGTTGGACACAGTAGAGTACCAGAATAAGAACTGGCATCATGAGCATTCATTTATGATGGTGATCGGAGACAAGGCAGGGAAGCTGGCAGACCAGGTGAGGACTTCCCGTGGGCCGTATTAGGCCTGTGGACTGGAGTTCCCCATCCCTGATTTAAGTGACTAGGCTATTGCCCTTGATGTCCCGTATTGTCGCCCCCAGACATGGCATGAGAATCAGCACATCATGCTCCCTCTTGGCACAGGAGGAGGCAACCTGGTGCCCACCACATGTCCGCCCATCATCCTTAAGCTTAGGCCATGCTGCCTGGGGCTGATGGGAACTGGAGTCCAACATCTGGAGCTACTTCCCACACTAGTGGCATCTCCCCCTGGGACTGGGGTCACACTGGCATGTGAGGAGTGGGCTCCCCCCCCCACATGGTCTGGAGTGGCGTGGGAAGGGATTGTGCAGCTGCAGAAGCTCTCATGTGCTCCTAAGGTGAAAATGAATGAAATGAAATGATGTGACCTGGGCTGCTGAAGTTACAAAAGTTAATGGTTTTGTGGTTGCAGTTAGCAGTAGACCAGGGATATTGAACATCCTTCAGCCTGAGGGCCAAATGCCGTTTCAAGGAGGCTCTTGGGTGGGGCATTCCAACCTTTTAGAATGGGGGGAAGCACTGCACAAAACCCAGGAAACCACCAAACGATTGGCAAGTGGGACCAGGTGAAGCGGGGTGTTGCTTTCTGGAGATACCTAGAGGGCTGGGTTCGGCTCCCTGGCCTGAAGTCCTGCCACTCAACATGATTGTTAGACCAAGGTCTGCCCCGGGCCTGCTACCTGACATTATCTCAGCCTCTGTAGAGATGGAAAAAGTGCAGAAAAGGGCAACTAAAATGATCAAGGGGCTAGCAACTCCCATAGAAGGGAAGGTTACAGCAGCTGGGATTGTTTCACTTAGAAAAAAAGGGAAGTAAGGGGAGACATGATAGAGGTGTACAGAATTATGCATGGTGTGGAGGAAGTGGACAGGGAGACATTTTTCTCCCTCTCCCATAATACTAGAACCCAATGGGGTCATCCCATGAAGCTGATTGGCGGGAGATTCAGGACAGACAAAAGGAAGGACTTCTTCACACAGTGCTTAGTTAAACTATGGGATTCACTTTCACAAGGTGTAGTGATGGCCACTAATCTGGGTGACTTTGAAAGGGGATTTGACAAATTCATGGAGGAGGCGGCTATCAGTGGCTACTAGTCCTGATGGCTATATGCTACCTCCAGTATCAGAGGCAGCATGCCTATGTGCAGCAGCTGCTGGGGAACATGGGCGGGAGTGTGCTGTTGCACTCATGTCCTACTTGTGGGATCCCGTGGGCAGCTGGTTGGCCAGTGTGAAGTTGAACAGAATGCTGGACTAGATGGACCCTTGGTCTGATCCAGCATGGCTCTTCTTATGTTCCCCAACCTGCAATAAATATCTGCTAAATCATACCAATGTTCTATTCAGCCAAGCCCTGGTATTATCTCTGCCAGAAGACTTTCCTTGTCACCTAAGATTCTTGAACTAGCAATCCAAGGGATTGAACCTGGGTTCTTCAATATGCAAAAGGCTTCTGATTTAGGATGGGTATTCCCCACCCTAGTTCAATTTGTTCCAGGCTTTTTTTTTCTTTTCTTTTTTTTTCCAGATTGGTGATTCTACAATAACTGTTCAAAGTAAAATTTTAACTTAAAATGCCTATTATCTCATTTTGTTTTAATGAATCAGACTAGAACTATCCAAAATACTCAAGTGCCTTAAAAGTTGAAAGATGGTGCCTAGGAATTCAAAATATTTTAGCCTCGTAATAAGCACTTTAGAGTGATCAAGATGCTTCACAATCACATACATTCTCAAATTCCTTGCAACCGACAGCATTGTAAGGTGGGTCGGAATTATTAGCTGGACAGGTTGCAGGTGGGAGCTGAGACTGAGAATGTTTGGTTGCTGAAGGCCACCTAGTGAGTTTGTTGCTTGTGGTAAAGTGCATGAAATCAGACTGTGGTGAATGAAGAGTGGTGAGACCACTCCTGAAGAAATCCTCTCTGGACCCAGAAGATCTTAACAAATTTAGGCTGGTGGCAAATGTTCCTTTCCTGGGCAAGGTCCCTGTGCGGGTGGTTGCCAACCAGCTCCAGACGCTCTTGGATGAGACTGATTATCTGGATCCATTTCAGTTGAGGTTTAGGCCAGTTTTTGGCACAGAAACAGCCTCTGCACCGCAATGGAGAGAACAGCTCCAACAGATCCCAACAGCAGAGAACAGATCCAACAGATTTCCTACCACAAAATGTAGGAAGAAAGCCAGACTATAAAGCATATGGTCTTCAATGCCCAAAGTATGGGCAACAAACAGAACAAACTTGAACTCTTAATACATGAGGGCAAATGCGACTTGATAGGCGTAACTGAAACTTGGTGGGATGACTCCCATGACTGGAATACAGCAATTGAAGGATATAACTTGTTCAAAAAGAACAGAAGGAACAGAAAGGGAGGTGGAGTCACACTACATGTTAAAAAATACATTTTTATTTTATTTATTAATTATATTTATGAATCGCCCATCTGGCCAGACATCCGGCCACATATCTCTGCACAGAAATACAGGAGGATGAGCTTGGTAGCCCCATCAAGAGCATCTGGATTAAAATAGATGGGGCAAAGAATAAAACAAACATGGCAGTTGGAGTCTACTACTGACCACCAAATCAAGGAGAAGATGAGGATGGAACTTTTGAAAAGCAAATTGCCTTTGTTTCAAGGAGGCATGATGTAGATGGGGGACTTCAATTTCCCTGATATCTGTTGGGAGACAAATTCTGCCAAACATGGCCCCTCCAAGAAATTCCTGACTTGTGTTGCTGATAACTTCCTCCTACAGAAAGTGGAGGAAAGAACTAGAGGATTGGCTATCCTTGACTTGATTCTAACCAACAGAGATGAGTTAGTGGATAAAGTAGCAGTGCTTAGTTAAACTATGGGATTCACTTCCACAAGGTGTAGTGATGGCCACTAATCTGGGTGGCTTTAAAAGGGGATTGGACAAATTCATGGAGGAGGCGGCTATCAATGGCTACTAGTCCTGATGGCTATATGCTACCTCCAGTATCAGAGGCAGTATGCCTATGTGCACTGGAACTCTGGGGGAAAGTGACCATGTTATACTTGAGTTCTTGATTCTAAAGGAAGCAAAAGCTGAGTATAGCCAAACACGTACCCTGGATTTTAGGAAAGCCAATTTTAATAAACTCAGAACAATGATAAGTAAGGTCCCATGGCAAGCGCCTCTAATGAGAGAAGGAGTCCAAGATGCGTGGGAGTTTTTAAGAAAGGAAATTCTAAAGGCACAAACAATTCCCACAAGGAAAAAAGGCAGAGGGCAACAGAAGAAGCCAATGTGGCTTCATAAAAAGCTCAGAGATGACCTGAAAACAAAAAAGGACACATATAGGAAGTGGAAGGAAGGCCAGGCTACAAGGGAAGAGTACAGGCAGGTAGCACAGAATTGCAGGAATAGTGTCAGGAAGGCTAAAGCTGAGAACGAGCTGAGGCTAGTGAGGGATTCTAAAAGCAACAAAAAAGCTTTCTTCAGATACATGCATAGTAAAAGACAGAGGAAAGAAATGGTGGTTCAACTACACAATGAGGACAGCAAAATAATAACAGCTGACAAAGAAAAGGCAGAAGTGTTCAATTCCTACTTTGGCTCGGTCTTCCCCAGAAAGAGGGTCTATGTCCCCCCAGGCAAACCTGAAGTACAAGCTGAAGGGGCAGGATTGCAGCTTGAGATTGATAGGCAAATGGTAAGGAAACACCTGATTACTTTGAACGAGTTCAAATCTCCAGGGCCTGGACGAACTGCATCCTAGAGTAATAAAGGAACTGGCAGAAGAACTCTCAGAACCACCGTCTATTTGAGAAATCATGGAGGACAGGTGAAGTGCCAGATGACTGGAGGAGGGCAAATGTTGTTCCTATCTTCAAAAAGGGCAAGAAGGAGGAACCTGGGAACTATAGACCAGTCAGTCTGGCATCAATCCCTGGGAAAATTTTGGAGCAGATTATAAAGAAATCAGTCTGCAAGCACCTTGAAAACAATGCAGTGATTATTAGAAGCCAGCATGGATTTGTCAAGAACAAATCCTGCCAGATTAATCTGATCTCATTTTTTGACCGGGTAACCTCCCTTGTGGACTGTGGGAATGCAGTGGACATAATATACCTGGACTTCAGCAAAGCTTTCGACAAAGTGCCTCATGATATCCTGATTAGCAAGCTAGCTAAAAGTGGGCTAGATGGAACAACTATCAGGTGGATCCACAATTGGCTACAGAACCGGACTCAAAGAGTGCTTATCAATGGTAACTTCTCAAATTGGGGAAAGGGAACGAGTGGGGTACCACAGGGCTCGGTCCTGGGCCCAGTGCTCTTCAACATTTTTATTAATGACTTGGATGAGGAGGTGTAAGGAATGCTTATCAAATTTGCAGATGACAAAAAATTGGGTGGAACAGCTAATACTCTGGAAGACAGAAACAAAATTCAAAGTGATCTCGATAGGCTGGAGTGCTAGGCTAAAACCAACAGAATGAAATTTAATAGGGATAAATGCCAAGTGCTGCACCTAGGAAAAAGAAATCAAATGCACAGTTATAGGATGGGGGATACTTGGCTCAACAATACTACAAGTGAGAAGGATCTTGGAATTGTTGTAGATCACAAGCTGAATATGAGCCAGCAATGTGATGTGGCTGCAAAGAAGGCAAATGCTATTTTGGGCTGCATTAACAGAAGTATAGCTTCCAAATTGTGTGAAGTACTAGTTCCCCTCTACTCAGCACTGGTTAGGCCTCATCTTGAGTACTGCATCCAGTTCTGGGCACCACACTTTAAGACGGATATAGACAAACTGGAAAGGGTTCAGAGAAGGGCAACAAAGATGATCAGGGGACTGGAAACAAAGCCCTATGAGGAGAGACTGAAGGAACTGGGCATGTTTAAGCCTTCAGAAGAGAAGACTGAGGGGAGATATGATAGCACTCTTCCAGTACTTGAAAGGTTGTCACACAGAGGAGGGCCAGGATCTCTTCTCCATCATCCCAGATTGCAGGACACGGAATAATGGGCTCAAGTTACAGAAGCCAGATTCCGCCTGGACATCAGGAAAAATTTCCTGACTGTTAGAGCAATATGACAACAGAACCAACTACCTAGGGAGGTGGTGGGATCTCCCACACTGGAGGAATTCAAGATGCAGCTGGACAGCCATCTGTCAGGGATGCTTTGCCTTGGATCCCTGCATTGAGCAGGCGGTTGGACTCTATGGCTTTATAGGCCCCTTTCAACTCTACTATTCTGATTCTATGATTGGTCGCCCTGTATGATGACCTATGTTGAGAGAGAGACAGCGGGAGTGTGACCTTGTTGATTCTCCTTGATCTCTCGGTGGCTTCCAATACCATGGATACCATGGTACCTTGGTATCCTTCTGGAGCGATTGTCTAAGTTGGGAGTGGGAGGTACTGCATTGCAGTGGTTTCACTCCTACTTTGATGGTCAGCTCCAGAAGGTGGTGGTTGGGAAATATTGCTTGGCCCTGTGGCATGGAGTGCCTTCTACCAGTTTCTATTGCTGGCCAAGCTACGCCAGCAATAGAAGAGGGATAATGTAGCTTCAGTTGTCTATGCTCTGGTAACCTACAAGTTAAATTACTGCAATGCGCTCTACATGGGGCTGCATTTGAAGACAGTTCAGAAGCTGCAGCTCATGCAAAATGTGGTGGCCAGATTGATTGATAACAAGGACAAGAAGGTCCGAACATATAACACTGATTCTGGCCCACTTGCACTGGTTGCCTGTATGTTTCTGAGCCCAATTCAGGGTGCTGGTTTTGACCTATAAAGCCTTACATGGCTCAGGACTGCAATACTTGACAGAGCACCTCTCCCAGCAACAGCATCCCCATACACTATGATAATCATCTAAGTCTAAGGCCCTCCTCTGGTCTGGGAGCCTCCTCTGAGGAGGCTTAGAAGGTGGCAACGAGGTAGAGGGCCTTCTCAGTGGTGCCCCCCCCCAATTGTGGAATGATCTCCCCAACGAGGCCCAGCTGGCGCCAATGTTGTTATCTTTCCGGTGCCAGGTTAAGACCTTCCTCTTCTCTCAGGCATTTGGCAGCATACGATGAGATTTAAATCAGGTCTTGAATTTTTCTTGTTGTTGATTGTTTAAAATTGTTTTTAGATATATGTGTCTCTCTCTGTGTGTTGCATGTTGATATGTTTGTATGTATATGGTTTTTTATAATGTATTTTAATGTATCTTTGTAAACTGCCCAGAGAGCTTTGGCTATTAGGCGGTATATGTAATAAATGAATAAAAATGTATTAAATGAAATGAAATGTGACCAGGTGACTTGTGTGCCTGCTTGCACAGCCCTTCAAACATCAGATGCCTTCCAAACAGATGACAGTCCTCTGGCAGGCCTTCAAATAGAGGACTGTCCTCTGTAAAAGAGGCCCCACAGCCACCCTAGGTACCAGGTCAAGCAGATTTGACTATCTATTGACTTTTGTAGAAGATTCTGAAACATTCTCCTGTTACACCCAATTATTTAAGCCATTTGTGGTAGCCAGAAGTGTACAGGCTGAGGATCAACAGAAGGTTATTTTCCCTTCTTCGGTGGGGAAGCCAGATTTGGCCCTCAGAAAAGAAAACAGCCAAGGGCAAGAACAAGAGTATGCCTGGCAGAGTGAGAAGGGGAATCTAGGGGGGAAAGGAAAGACAACATGAATCCAGGAGAGTCAAAAAGTGTTGAACAACATTCATCCCCATATGTTAGTCTAATTTAAGTCCTTGTCATTTCAATAGGTCTACTCTAAGTAGAACTAAGATTGGATACAACTCTTAGGGCACAATCCTATGGCTGCTATACAGTCTACACGGCCACAGGAGAAGTCGGAGTCCCAGCTCTGACCTCGGAGACGCACTCCTGAGGTTGGAGCTGGGACTCCGACTTTGCAACGCTCTCCCTCCACCCTCAGAGTCGGCACAGTTCTTTCTGCACCAGCTACGGCTCCAAGGTTGGAAGACCAACCTTTGGAGATGATATTGGATGGGCGTTACAAGGGGCAGGGAGGGGAGGAGTGAGGCTCTGCCAGGATACGACATATCCTGGCAGTGCCTTAGGCTGTCCTCCTCATGAGTAAGGGCAAAAGACTTAGATGGCCAAAATCGGCCGTCTAAGTCTTTTGCAGGGTGGGAGAAGCACAGAGGCAACCTTTGCCTCTGCGCTCCTTCCATCCTCGATAGAATGCCCATAATCCTCTGAGTTCGAAAGGTTATGGGCAGCCACATTGGATCGCACTGTTCGCGATGTAGCTACCTCATCTAGTCTATCTAGCCCGGTATTGTCTACTCTAGGGATAGGTGACCCAGTACCCTCCAGATGTTTTGGGCTACAATTCCCGTCACCCCTGAGCACTGGTCATGCTGGCTGGGGCTGATGGATGTTGTAGTCCAATACATCTGGAGGGCACCAGGTGGTCTTCCCCATGGTATACTCACACTGGCAGTCACTCTCCGGGGTATCTGGGAGGGGTCTTCACCATCACCAGCTCCCTGACCTTTTTTAACTGGAGATGCCGAGGATTGAACCTGGGACCTTCTGCATGGTGCTCTGACACTGAGCTGCAGCTTCTCCCAGACTCTGTCTGAACCAGAATCATATAATGTAAGAACTGGAAAAAGCAACAGAATCCAAGAGACTCTGATTCAGTAAGGAAGGGAGATGGACCAGGAGGGTGATAGATAACAGCCGAATGAAGACAAGCAGGGAGCAAGGGAAGAAGAAACGGTGTGATTTTTCAAAGGAAGAAAAACGGAAGGAAGGAGATGAAACAGAGGAGAAATGGCAGGGGGGGGGGGAGAGAAGAAAATCAATGCTACCATGTCAACCAAGGAGATGAGGAAAGGAAGAAAAGGAAATACAATGTTTTCCCTGCTGTTCTATCAGAAGACAAAATCCAAGTTTCAGTGAGAACAAAATTAGAGAGATCATGAAGTCATCTTATCTACTGCAGAATGTCAATTAACTAGACGCCCGCAAGAACAGAATGTACATCTACAAGGGATTTATACATGATCAGGACACAAAAGAAAGCCTGAGAACTCAAATAACTTAAGTGGTATGCTACTTGCATGAAAAAGAAGACGAAAGGGGACCCGGCTGAATATGTGATAAAAGAATAAACAGCCAATAAAAAGAAAACAAATAATGAAAAACTGAATAGAGGGGCACAAAGATTTTAGAGTGTGGGAAGACCAATGCCAGGCAGATATTCCTGGAGGGAAAAGAGAGGTCCCTCTACAACAGCAGGAACAGACAGGAATCTGAGCAAATAAAAAAGTGGTTGGTGTCAATATTAGACCCAAAGCACCCGTTACATGAAAGACGTAGCTAGCAGCTACGTCTTTTCTTCTTTTTCTACTCTACAGCAGCCTTCTCCAACCTAGGCTAGTACCCTCCAGATCAGTATTCTCCAACCTTGGATCCCCAGATGTTTTTGGCCTACAACTCCCAGCATGCATGCTGGGAGTTGTAGGCCAAAAACATCTGGGGACCCAAGGTTGGAGAACACTGCTCCAGATGTTTTGGACTAGAACTCCCATCAGCCCCAACCAGTGTGGCTAATGGACAGGAATGATGGGGTTTCTAATCCAAAACATCTGGAGGGCATAAGTTTGGGGAAGAATGTTCTACAGAAAGAATGTTCTACAGATCAGGACCCTACTGTAGGGTTTAGGAGGCTTTTAACCCATTCCCCCCCCCTGTTGTGGTCCCCCAATCCAGATTGCCCCTCCTCCCTTGTAATACATATTGCCAAGTGGTGATCCAATAAAGGAAATGGATCACTATTTTGGCAATGTTTATAGAGATGAGCAAATTACAGAATAAGGAGGACCCCAAACTAGATTGGGGTGGTGGGCCTGGTTATTGTTCATATGTTTGGCCCATTCACATATAACGGACAGGTGTGTCTAATTTCAACATCAAAAAGGCTATGCAGGTGAGGGGAGCAGCTGGACTTTGCCCCCCCCGATATCTCCCCCCCGTCACACACACACACACACACGGTGGCCCCAATACCAGAAGTGAGTCAGGGGGAGAAAAAAGTGGTTTACAATGTAATCCTATGCATGCTATTTGATTATTTTATGCTAGGCTATATGTTGTTTTAATCCAGTGCTTCTCAAATAGTGGGGCGGGCCCCCCAGGGGGGGCGCGAGGCTCCGTAAAGGGGGGCTCGTTTGACCTCAGTTAAAAGTTTTTTTTAATATTGTGTTCCTTTAAATCCTGTGCTCCTTTAAATCTTTTCTGCTACAGTTAATAAAGCTATTCTTTGTTGTAAATTGATCCACATTTCTTTCTTTTTTTATTCTCTTATACGTTAATAAGGATACAGTGTTATGCAGAGGTGTACTTATAACAATTTTATAGACAAATGATACTATTTACAGTTGCGCGGGGGGCGCGAAATGTTTTCTTCTTCCTAGGGGGGGCATGACAGAAAATAATTGAGAAGCACTGTTTAATCTGTGGATTTTGCTTATTGGCTGTGAAAGCCCAAATATGACCAAAGTGGTACAACGGTGGGATGGGAGGGGTTAGGAAAGTATCCATGGTCTTAGTATGACTTCACACACCAGATGAAGGCCTGTGTTGATGCCCATTTCTCAGGGATGGGGACTCGGACTCCAGGACTCGACTCGTGAGTCGGACTGAGTCCCCCCTCTGATTCGAGTCCCAATATTTTTAATGGGACTCGAGACTCGACTCGGGACTCGAGACCAAGGACTCGTGTTCCAAAATCGTGTTCCTCAAATGCAACATGGATAGGTTTTAGGAAGTACAGCAAGTTTATTTTTTAAAATCGTTTTCCTAAAATGCAACCTTTCAGGCATTTTGGGTTTGGCTGCCTCTGCCTGCCTGTTTGGGGTTCCCTGCCTCCTCTGCCTGCCTGGTCTCTCTCTTCTTAACCAGTTCCACAGTTTGAATTGTCCAAGACAAAGGCCTCTGCCTGCCTGCTTTGGGGTTCCTGCCTCCTCTGCCTGCCTGGTTATTTTGGGTTTGTCTGCCTGGTCTGTTCTTGCCAAAATCAGTTGCAGAGTTTTGAAATAAAAAGGCACACTTGTGCCTAGAATTTATTTAAGCCACACATCTGAAATAGTCTTATTTTGTTGGGAAAAACCCCCATTGATTTTAATAGGGACTCGTGGAGTCAGCTTTGGGAGTGACTCGTGACTCACCATTTTGGACCAAGGACTCGGACTCGAGACTTGGGTCCAAAGACTTGTGACTCGACTCGTGACTCGAAACCAAGGACTCTTCATCAACATCCCTGACTATTTCATAGATTTCATAGATCTTATAGAGTTGGAACTTGGAAGGAGCCTACAAGGCCATCGAGTCCAACCCCCTGTTCAATGCAGGAAACTAAAGGAGGGAGTCTCCCATCCAAGTAATAACCAGGGATGGGGACTCGGACTCGAGGACTCGACTCGTGAGTTGGACTGAGTCCCCCCTCTGACTCGAGTCTAACTCGAGTCCCAATATTTTTAATGGGACTCGAGACTCGACTTGGGACTCGAGACCAAGGACTCGTCAACATCCCTGGGCTGTTGACGAGTCTTCTGGCTGTGCCAGAAGGAGTGCGATCACCGGTGAAGAGTGCATGGAAGCGAGGCGCGCCGCTGCTTGGCCACTATGGACAGCTACCAGGAGCACAGCCCCAATGATGTGTTGAGATTTATTTTGATTGATGTGTTGTTGTGTGGGGTTAGGGTCAGACATTTTGGGTTTGGTTTGGCTGCCTCTGCCTGCCTGTTTGGGGTTCCCAGCCTCCTCTGCCTGCCTGGTCTCTTCTTGACCAGTTCAACAGTTGAATTGTCCAAGACAAAGGGCACTGCTTGTCTGCCTGTTTGGGGTTCCCTGCCTCCTCTGTCTGCCTGGTCTCTTCTTAACCAGTTCCACAGTTTGAATTGTCCAAGACAAAGGCCTCTGCCTGCCTGCTTTGGGGTTCCCTGCCTCCTCTGCCTGCCTGGTTATTTTGGGTTTTTCTGCCTGGTCTGTTCTTGCCAAAATCAGTTGCAGAGTTTTGAAATAAAAAGGCACACTTGTGCCTGGAATTTATTTAAGCCACCACACATCTGAAGTAGCCTTATTTTGTTGGGGAAAAACCCCATTGATTTTAATAGGGACTCGTGGAGTCAGTTTTGGGAGTGACTCGGGACTCGGGACTCGTGAGTCACCATTTTGGACCAAGGACTCGGACTCGAGACTCGGGTCCAACGACTCGTGACTCAACTCGTGACTCGAGACCAAGGACTCTTCAACATTCCTGGTGATAACCAGGCCTGACCCTGCTTAGCTTTCCACGCTCAGACAAGCTGAGAGCCAGCATGAGCCACAGGTCTCCGGTTCCCTCTGGTCAGACATAAAATAGGAACCTAAAATGTTTTACATATGGTTTGCTCATAAAATTATGGCTGGTACATTAAATTTAAACGTATACCGGTAGTTTATTCAGAGAATACGGTAATTGAAAAAATTACTGAGTTTTATGTTTTAAAGTTTTTAATATTAATAATAATTTTATGAGCACACCCAGTTATACATAACATAATTTATGTTCCTAAAACAAAGCAGCCTTCCTCAACCTGGTGCCCTCCAAATGTTTCGGGTGACGATGCCCAGCATTCCTAACCATTGGCCATGTTGGCCAGGGCTGATGGGATCTGAAGTCCAAAGCATCTGGAGGGACCAGGTTGGGGATATATGGCCTTCCTCTCACTTTAGCCTCACAACAAGAGCCAGTGTGGTGTAGTGGTAAGAGTGTTGGACTGGGACTCAGGAGACCTGGGTTCTAGTCCTCACTTGGCCATGAAGCTCACTGGATGACTTTGGGCTGGTCACTGACTCTCAGCCTAACCCACTTTAGAGGGTTGTTGTGAGGATAAAATGGAGAGGAGGAGGAGGATTATGAAAGCCGCCTTGGGTTCCTTGCAAGAGGAAAAAAAAGTGGGATGTAAATGTAATAATTAATTTAAAAAATCCAAATTCTGCATCAATTTTTAAGCTTAAAATTCTGCAGCCTGAATAATTCTGCAACCTGAATGAAGTATACAAATCATTCATTTATTTATTACATTTCTAAACCGCCCAATAGCCAAAGCTCTCTGGGTGGATTACAAAGATTAAAACCTTTAAAATGCAATATTGTGCATAATATAAAAACTGTTTACATATAAACATATAAACAGACAGCACACACACATATATATCCAAACAATGTTGACAATCAACAATAGAAATCCCATGACCTGCTTAAAAACGTTTTCATATGCTGTCAAATGCGTGAGAGTAGAGGAAGGTCTTAGCCTGGCGCTGAAAAGATAACAATGTTGGCACCAGGTGGGCCTCGCTGGGGAATTCATTCCAAAATTGGGGGGCCTCCACCGAGAAGGCCCTCTCCTTTGTTGCCACCTTCCAAGCCTCCCTTTGAGCAGAAACCTGGAGGAAGGCCTTAGATGATGACTATAGTGTTCGGGTAGGTTCATGCCAGGAGAGGCGCTCCATCAGGTATTGCGGTCCCGAGGCGTGTAAGGCTTTATAGGTCAAAAACAGCACCTTGGATTGGGCTCGGAAACATACAGGCAGCTGGTGCCTCACCGAGTTGTTGTGAGGATAAAATGGAGAGGAGGAGGAGGATTATGTAAACCGCCTTGGGTTCCTTGCAAAAGGAAAAAAGGCGGGATATAAATGTAAAAATAATAACAACAACAACCCTGTGAAGTACCGTAGGTTAGACTTAGAGATAGTGACTCCCACTCAGTGAACTTGAGCACTGTTTGGTAGAAAGGCAGGATACAAATCAAACAAATAAGTAAACTTCCATGGCTGGATGGGGATTTGAACCTGGGTCTCCCCAGTCCTAGTCAGACACACTAACCAGTACACCACAACTGACTGGGTTCACACACAATACTATAAGCCATGGCAGAATGGAGAATGACTGATTCTAGACACCCTGCAGCACCAAACCCTTCTAATGAAGTAATATGTGACTAACATGGTGCTAAAAGCCTGCTGGGAAAGAAGACAGCAACTTGTCAAGAAACGTGTAGAGATTTTTTTAAAACTTCAGGACAATAATGCGATGCACAAAACAGAATCTATGTGAGATTTCCGCTGGCCTTTTCTGGCACTAATGGATCTGTTGAAGGAATATTGTCAGGGCAGGAAGACATTTAGATTCCAAAGCAACCACAAACTGTCAGCAGATACAGCAAAGCAAATGATTGGGGTTAAGGCTTGGATTGGTGATAATTGCAGTGAGTTATAAGCCGCTGCTGCCCCGCCCCGAACAACCATTAATGGCATAAAACAGCATCTTCAGAGAAGGAAGAAGGAGAAAAATATACAATCTTCTCTCTCCCCACCCCCTTACTCAAAACAACCTACACGTTAACGCTGTTCCCTTCTTCCTCACCATTCTTGGCTTTTCTAGTTGTGAGTTGGCTTCTGAAAAAAAAAAACCTAATAATAAAAAAAAATCCGGAGCTGTAGTTAAGGGATAAGTGGATTTGTATCGCACTGAAGCATTGCCACACGGTGTTACTGTGGGCGTTACAAATTGCTAAGCAGATTTCAAGTGTGCCTTTGAGTTGTGAGCTGCATATTTTCTGCACATACTGATTATCCCCCCCCTTTTTTTAACAAAGCACTGTGGGCACGATCCTACAATTGTTGGCCCTATCAAAATTAAGGGCTGGGGGAATTCCGCCACCCCCCACCCCACCCCCAGATAAGGGTTGTAGGATTAGCCCCAATTAGTAGAGTTATAGGATATGATTTGATGGATCTACTGTATATACCACCATCTCTCGCTTGTATAGGGATCAGGCAACAGGGTGCAGAAAGAGACAATAAAGACTCCTCCGTTCACGCTGCTCACACACACAATACAAGCCAGTGAATGCTGTATGAAATTGTGCACAATTTAAGCACAACGGTGATGTGTACGGTAGCTTAAGTGGGAATGGCAACACTAATTCTCTTATAGCACCTGTTTACACTGCCATGAAAAGATCCCCAAACTGATTCCAGCATAGAAAAAGAACCTTTGGGGAGAATTTCAGAATTAGTTCCTCCGTTCACACCCACTCTGGCATTGGGGTCCCACGTTCCACAGAGACAGAGCTGAGCTCAGAACAAAGGTGTGGGTTTTCTGTTGTCGTGGGATCAAATTTGAAAGAAGGCAGGGATCCTGTGTCATTGAGTTAATCCCACCACACTAATGTAGCTAGAATGACTCACTCCATGTACACCTGCTTTGAAGCTTGTTCTGGACAGGCAGCCTAGCTTTATTTACATCACAAATATATTAAAAACCTAAAATACAAACATTAAAACAAGGAATAAAAGCAGCACAGAAGAAAACCAAGATAAAACTGGCAGCAAAGAATAAATCCATTGCACATCAAACCAAACTGAAACCAGCAGCAGAATAAAGCACTAAAAGAAAGTTCTTAAAATGCCCGGGAAAATAAAAAGGTCTTCATCTGGCACCAAAAAGCCCACAGTGTAGGCGCCAGGCAAGCCACCTGCCTCACCTCATTTGGTGATGTCTGGGTAGGTAACCATGGGAAGAGATGTTCCTTCTGGTAACCTGGCCCCAAGCTGTTTAGTTTCACTCAGAAGCAAGCCCCACTGAGTATAGTGGGGCTTAATCCCAAGCAAGCATGCATGGGATTGCAACCTGGCTCAGCACAAAAGCAAACACCCTAGAGACAGAGGGGTGGGGAAGAGAAATACTAGATCAGTGATGGCGAACCTATGGCACGGGTGCCACAGCTGGCACGCAGGGACCTCTCTGTGGGCACTCAAGCCATTGGTCACCAGATTGCGAAAAGACCGTCCCCTTCTGCAAAACACTAATGATTTTGTTCTTTCTCACAGTGTGAAACAGGATGATTTGATTCTAGAATTCCTGTTACAGAATTCTTTTCTACATTGTTATCACATTTAAAAGATTTTGAAGAATGATGCACAGAGCATGGCTTGGATGTAAAGCCCTAACAGTCGACCTGAGTGCTGCATGTGTTGCTCTCAAACTAACGGAGTATGAGCCAAGGTCCAAATTATCAGCATGCATGCAATAGCAAAAATCACATTAATTGTGCAAAAGCATGCCCAATGCAAACTTTTACCTAGTGCAGTGTTTGCAGTCCAAGACATGAAGTGTTTAAAATGTGTTAAGCACGTTTAGTTTTCTTGTTTATCTTGCTCATCCTAGTACAGGTTGACTTTTACTTTTACTAATCTGACACCTGTAGAAGCAGGGAAAGGACCCGGGGTAAAGCTTGCCCCATACAATTTCAGTCTGGCATATAATCATATTACAAGTTGAGAATCCCTTATCCAAAAATACATGTGCCTAATTATTTAAAAAGTTTGTATAAATTCCCTTCAGGCTATGTGTACAATGTAGTACTATAATAATTTTTTGAGTTGATTTTTTTTTCAACAAAAAAGTGTTTGTATCATTGAAAGCTCTGTTATTGTGTTTTTCTTTTAAGACAAAAGATGTTAATTAGTTCGGACAACTGTATGAGTTGTTTTTCTAAAACTAAAACCTCGGTATTCAGGTTTAATTGCAGTGTTGGCACTTTGAAATAAATAAGTTGGTTTTGTGTTGCAGTTTGGGCACTTGGGCTCAAAAAGGTTCGCCATCACTGTACTAGATTGACACAACCTGAATTTCTTGTAAAAAAAAAAAAAAAAGGAAAACCACCATTGGCCATGCTTCTTTATGGGTGCAGCATGGTGTCGCTCTACCACCATGACCACCCAGCATCTCTGTAATGAAACCTTATATATGTTGCATTGGGCATTACAGTGAAAAGCCAGTTCAATTTTAAATCAGAAGTGTCAATAACGATTACAGTGCTGTGTTACTCTACTCATTTTCTCTGTCTGTGGTTAATACAGAGAAGAGTTACCTCAAAACAAGGCCCATCATCTGCATCCATAGACTCTTATGTTTACTCACTATCCCAGTATACCTCATACGTAAGACATAACTAATCTGTGTTAAGTAGTCTTGAGTATGAGTAGTGTGGCCACTTATAAATCGCCCCAAAAGAGGAACTGCATCACAAAAGGATGGCACCAATTTGTATATTCTGCCGGGCATTAAAAACGTGGCTTTTCAGACGGGAATATGGGGTGGGATAGGATGTTTAAGTTTTGTACTGTTTTTAATTGTGTTTTATACTGTGTGTGTGTGTATGTGTTGTTGTTGTTGTTGTTGTTGTTGTTATTATTATTATTATTATTATTATTATTATTATTATTATTTTATCGCCCATCTGGCCAGCAACCGGCCACCCTGGGCGATGTACACAGAATAAAAACAATAAAATACATTTAAAACAATATAAAAATTTAAAATCTTAACCCACCCAATATTCCCACCTGAACAACCAGGTTTTTAATGAGCGACGGAAGCTCAGCAGAGAGGGGGCATGGCGGAGGTCACTCGGGAGAGAGTTCCACAGTACGGGGGCCGCCACAGAAAAGGCCCTCTTCCTCGTCCCCACCAGTCTAGCTGCTCTGGCTGAAGGGACAAGGAGAAGGCCATCCATGGCAGATCTTGTTGAGCGGCCCACTTGGTGTTGCTGGAGACGCTCCTTGAGATAGACTGGACCGGAGCCGTATAGGGTTTTAAAGGTCAAAACCAACACCTTGAATTCGGCTCGGCAAGCAACTGGTAGCCAGTGCAACTCCTTCAGCACTGGTGTGATGTGATCCCGCCAGCGGCTGCCTTTAACCAGGCGAGCCGCCGCGTTCTGTACCAGCTGCAGCTTCCGAACCGTCTTCAAGGGTAACCCCACGTAGAGCGCATTACAGTAGTCTAGGTGAGAGGAGACCAAGGCATGAACCACTGATGGGAGCAGGTGATTAGGAAGGTAGGGGCGCAGCTGCCATATCAGATGGAGTTGATACAGCACCGCCCAGCTCACAGCTGCCACCTGAGCCTCCATGGACAGCTGGGAGTCTAGAATGACCCCCAAGCTGCGGACCTGGTCCTTCAGGGGTAGATGTACCCCATTCAGCACCAGGTCAACATCCCCTAACCTCCCCTTGTCCCCCATTAGAAGTACCTCGGTCTTGTCGGGGTTCAGTTTCAGCATGTTCCTTCCTATCCATCCAGCCACTGACTCCAGGCACTTGGACAGGGTCTCAACGGCCAACCTCGGTGAGGACTTGAAACAGAGGTAGAGCTGATATGTTGACTTGTAGTATCAAATGTAAAAAGGGACAACTTAAGAAAAATAATTTTAAGGATATATGGGGATTATTTTTGGATTTTGTGTTAAATAAGGGGAATGCGAGCATGCCATGTCAAGATATGTTGTTTGAATTTTTTTTAAATAAAAATATTTTAAAAAAAAGAAAAGAAAAAGAAATACAGTACAGTCCACCATACTGGGGAAGACTGGGCCCAGGTGACCTGTGTGCCTACTCAGTCCGCTGTCCAGGTGCTGTTGATGGGCACCTTCAAAGCCAGCCTCTGCTCTCCCTTCTGATGGTTCTTTATCTTTAAAGTGGACGTGGATTGGACAGCCCTTCAAATAGAGGGCTGTCCTCTGTGAGGTAGGTCACATGGCCATCATAAATCCAACTCTCTGCCCGAAAGTACACACACACACACACACACACACACACACACACACCCATCAGCCCTCTAGGTCAGTGTTCTCCAACTTTGGGTCCCCAGATGTGTTTGGCCTACAACTCCCAGCATGCCCCAGCCAGCTATGCTGGCTGGGGCATGCTGGGAGTTGTAGGCCAAACACATCTGGGGACCCAAGGTTGGAGAACACTGCTCTAGGTAATCCAGACCACAAAGTGCCACAATCAAAGAGACTAGGTGCATGACCAAAATGGGGCTGCAGACCAAGCAGATCCAAGATGACCCAAGACATAAGCTACAGGGGAAGGGATGGCATCCACAATCTCTTTTCAGACATTATTTCAGTGCCTGGGGGGAAGGAGTGGGATCGCACCTGCTGTCCCCACATCCAGCCCCCACATGACCATTGTAATGCATGGGCTCTGTTCTAACCGTCGAATGAGCACGGGAAGGTCAAGAGTAGCAATAATATATTCAGTCCTGCTCCGCCTTTCCCCCATGTTTGTCAGGATCCGCTGGGCCTAGAATTGGGAGTTGTTGGTTTTTTATGCATCCATGGGGGGGGGGGGTTTACTAAATCTGCAGCATGGACTCTCTTCCTTGCAGTGGCTTAGGCTTGGCCCTGCCTACCCTGGTTGGCCAGAAGGGCTTTAGATTAGAATTCTTTCTGTTTGGACCAGAACTTTGAATGAGCATGGCAGAGTACTGGGGCAGATGGCCTCCTAGAGATTCGGGGCTCCAAATGAAAGTTTCAGGGCTCCAGCCCTAGTGCCCCCCCCAACACGGCCTCTGTGAGCAACAGTGGCTTTCCTGGCTCTGGAGTTCTGAAAGAGAGAGAAAAGGATGTTCCTGGTTCCCACCCACTTTTGGCTTTGGCCTTGTCCCCCGCCGGCTTCGGCTACATCCACCACCAGCATGTGGCCCCTGACAGATTACCTGTGAGAGAATGTGGCCCTTGACAGAAAAAAGCTGGCTTACCGCTGCTCTAGCTGATCCTTTACCACTTTCCTTGTCTAGGCCAGAGACCTGATCTTAAAATAAAACCCCCAAACAGCTGGCAAACTGGTATGGAAATAAAACTAGTGAAGTACTACCTGATAACTCAGTTCAAATGCTTGGCAGTTACAGAGCTGCACAAAAATGAAAAGCAGAGTTGTTTTCAATTAAGAGCTGGTGTGGCGTAGTTTTCGGACTAGGATGGGTGACTCGGGTTCATATCCCCACTGAGCCATGAAACACACGGTGGCCTTGGGCCAGTCACTGTCTCCCAGTGTAACCTATGTTACAGAGTTGTTGGGACGACAAAATGTGTGGGAGAGGTGAGCTCTTTGAGCTCCTTGGAGGAAAAAGGCAAAATGATGAATGTTTTCAGGTCCCAAGCAAAAGGGCGAAAATTATACAATTGGCACTCTGGGAAGAAAAAAAGCAAACAGCTCAGTTGTGCATGCTTGAGATTGATTAAATGTTATTTCTACCTCCAGATAAATACGTACATTTATACCGGTTTATTCCTATATTGCTCTTGACTAAAGCAATTAACTTATCAACCTGCTGGTCACTGAGATCATTGGAAGATATTCTCCTGGTGGTTCCACATGGACCTATGGACAGATTGGAGTCCACCAGGAGAAGTGGCTCCACTTCTATGGAACTCCCTGCCTCTGGAGATCAGGCAAGAGCTCCAACATTTTGCTGTTTCCAGCACCTCCTGAAAACATCTTTATTTCAGGAAGCCTTCTTTGGTTGATCAGCCACTGTTTTTTATTAATATTCTGCTTTTAATATTTTGTTTTATCTTTTTTATCTTTTTATTGTTCACCACTCTGGAATCTGTGTAGATGTGGAGCGCTATAGAAGTGCTGTAGATAAAGAAATAAACAAATAAAGGACCAAGTTGCCCTGAGGTTCTTCTGTGGGTGTGGTGGGAGGAGGGTTGTAAAAAGGAAAAGATTGGTTGCATGGCATAATGATGACCCAACTAGGCAGAGTGAAGCGCTCACCTCAGGTGGCAGATGCTGAGGGGCAGGGAATGGTGGGGAGATATTGGAGGACACAGAGCTCTGTGTGCTACTCAGCATGTCCTGTGTCCCGTAAGCTAGCTCGCTTGCTGTCCTCAGGTGTGATGAAGGCTGCTGCTGTCCTATTGCCAGTGTGGAAGGTTCAACTGCCAGTCCAGTCCAGCTGGCTTCTATACGTGGAATGTGGGGCGCCATCTTGTCCTTCTCCTCAGGCAGCAAAATATCTTGGGATGGCCCTGCCCTCCTCTTTTGAGATATAGCTTGCCCCCTCTCCCTCCCTCCCTCCCTCTCTCTCTCTCTCTCACACACACACACACGCAATGTTGAGAACAGCCGACCTTGAAGTGAGGTGAAGGTCTGCAGAAGAAACAGCATTTTGAGTTAAATGCTCTCTGCCTGCCTGACAAGTAACAGTAGGATGAAGGAGAGGAATTCTCTTCCCGTTACCAAGCAGCTCTCACACTCTATGTTGCTGGACTACAACTCCCAGAATCCCTTGCCATTAGCCATGCTGGCTGGGCATGCTGGGAGCTGTAGGCCAGCAACATCTGGGGACCCAAGGTTGGTGGAGAGCCCTGCTCTATTGAATGGTAAGATAAGGCGATCCAATTGTGCACTTCTGAGAGAAAGATGATCAGCACAGTATGGTGGAGGGGTGGGTCAAGAAGCTCATTTGTTGCCTCACTTGCAGCACGGACACTGTTGCAAAACTGGTTGGTTGGAGAAAAAGAAGTGGCTTCTCTCTTTCCTCAGAGGGATTAGGGGGTACTGCAGGCGCAATGCTAGCAATACGTCCTAGTTTTTGAAAATATTCCTCCACGCGAAAATTGCATGTAGAGTCACGTTGGACCCATTAGGAAAAAAATAAAATCCAAAACAAACTGTTGGGCAGCCTTCTCCCACCTTCAGATTGGGGAAGGCTCTTATAGGGTAATATTAAAATGTCACAAAGAAGTGAGCAGACTTTTGAGTATCAAAACTCTTTAATGGGATAGATGTTAGGCCAAAAAAAAAAAAAAAAAGCAGGGGAGAAAAGGATATCCCAAGGCTAGATGCAAAAGCCGCCTTAGAGACAGCTCGTGATTCCTCACTCACAGTAATTTGCAGGTGCTTTACACGATGTCATCCTCCAGGGCCTGTCCCATTATTTGCAAGCATTTCCGTGGGGGGGGGGGTTAGATTGAGGAAAGTCTGGTATTATCTGTGAATGATGGCAATGAACCCCTGGTGTATTTGTGCAATTCTGCTATACCACAGTGCCACCTAGTGGTTGTGTAATGGAACTTATAGCAAGGCAGAGAAAGAAAATCCCAGAAAAAAATATGTGGAAAGGAGCCCATAAATACGCAAAGAATCTGGAAGTCGAAGCGTTGGTAAAGTGGCGGGTTACAAGCCTCATGTAGAAAAGCCCTGAATCTACAATCTGCAATTGTTTTAAGACTTGCCTTGCAGATGTTGATGGACTACAGCTCCCATCACCCCTAACCATAGGCCATGCTGGTTGGGGCAGATGGGAGTTGGAGTCCAACAACATCTGGCGCGGGGCACAGGTTCCCCAGTCCTGCTTTATTCATTCATTTCAAATGGATATTCCAAACAACATTGCCGTCAAATTGTTGCAGTCTAGGATTTTCTGTGCTCTCCCATGTTGTTTCCAGACCTGATCTGCTGCAGGAAAACACAATTGCAGCACTATCCTGCTCACTTTGCATCCTGTCCTGCAAATTGTTGGTAAGGGCATTGCAGGGCTCTGGTGCCTTTAATTATATTTCCTGTTTGCAGATCCCACCTGTTTTATTGTTTCCTGTTGATCTTGGTTGGGGAGATTAGTGATGAACAGCCTTCCTTAATTGCCCCAATATCGTTTTCTGTTCCTGTTGAGGGGAGAGACTTTTATTACTGATTTCTTGACATTATTTTTTCTTTCATTTAAAAAAATCCCTGACATAGCACTCTTTCTATATAAAAAATTAAAAGAAAATAATAATGTAAAGAAACTAGTAATGAAAACTCCCCCCCTCTCTTGCAGAAACAGAAATCGACATTTTCTGCAATTAAGAGAGGCTATTCAAGGGGCAGTGAAGAGGCTGTTTATTACTAATCTCTCCAGCCTTGACCAACAGGAAGTAATAAAATGGAGGCAGGACCTGTACACAGGACACTTTTAATTAACATCGGAAAGGACCTTTGCTGAATCAGGCTTACTTGTGAGAAAACATTATGGATGGATCTTGGCCATATTAAGTGCTGTAAGGAGCCTCTATTGCACTTCCACATCCAGTTACTTATGGAAAAGCAATGCCTAAGCAGCTCTATTGAGTTCCAGTATGGAAGCAACCATCATTAGGTGAGGCTGTGCAACAAATCAAAACCCTCCAGTTACACCAAAGCTTTGATAACAGAAACAAAGTTGTTCTCCCTTCAAAAATATAAAAGCCAGCAGTTGCTAGGAGCTATTGCTAGGAGCTATTGGAACACATGGGACCCTGGTGAGATAGTTCCTATGTAAGACTGGGTTCGGATGACACAATAAGCAACGGTTGTCTGTTATCGTTGTTTGTTTGTTGTGTCGCCCGAACCCAGTCGTGGTGAGTCACAATGGTCTTTTTTGTCTGCAGAAACCACAATAAGAAACAACGGTCTGTTCTAGGGTTTGTTCTTACAACGATTGTTAGTCGTGTTGTCCGAACCCAGGAGAGCTGTTTTGTCATTGTTTGTTCAGAAATACCACCGAGCTGCACGGCCAGAGAGGGAAAATCTGCATACCGAGCTGCATGGCCAGAGAGGGAAAATCTGCATACGCGCTACCCCTTACATCTCTATTCCCAAAGTCGGTCTGGCAACAACACACACATTGATGCTAGCCTCGCTTTCACAGGCTGCTTTCTCGCCCCCTCCCCCTCCAACTTTTCTCCATCCGCAGACTGCGACCTGTTGATTCCTTCCCACCCCGTCTTGCCTGGCTGCATTCAATTGTAACCTTGGAGCTTGCCATTTCCAGCTGTGGCTTGCACTAACATGAGAGCCCTGTTGTTGTGCCTGCGGTTTTGTTCACACAATAATGTCAGAGCCTCTGGGAAGAGGAATGGCAAACTTGTAACTCACCCATGCTGGCAGTGGCTGCCCCTTTATAGTAAAGGTGCACAGATGCTGAATACCCCACATCATTCATTCACCTGATGCACCATTTTGTCGGCAGCAGGCCTCATTGCTGTAAACACTGTGTCCTTGCTCTAGCGTGAGAGTCATGTCCCCACGCAGTGACAACCTAGTCGTGATATCTACAGCAGGGCTCTCCAACCTTGGGTCCCCAGATGCTGCTGGCCTACAGCTCCCAGCATACGCAGCCAGCATGGCTAATGGCAAAGGATTTTGGGAGCTGTAGTACAGCAACATCTGAGGACCCAAGGTTGGAGAGCCCTGATCTAGAGGGATCTCAACCTTGGCCTGCAGTGGGATCAGGTTGTGGGGTGGGAGGCTGACTGTGGTTTTGACGGCGGAAAGGAAAAAGGCTGCGTGACAGGTACAGAGCACTTTCTCCACTGAGTTTACAAAGTAGATCAGTTAGGAAGCAGAAACGAGAGGGTTACAGCTTGCTTCGGGAGGAGGGAAAGGGAAAGCCCACCCCGTGCGCTCCACAGACCAATCGGGAAGCAGCAGCTGACGTAGCGAGGGAGCGAGGGATCCTGGGATATGAACTGGCTTGCAAAGGCTATTGGGATATGTGACAAGAGTGGGAGGGAGGCTGGGGTCCGAGCAAAACAACACTAGCGATGAGAGAAACAACACTAGCAATGAGAAGGGGCAATCGCCTGTTGCGGCCATCATTGTTCAGCGCGGTGAATCGTGGTGACATGCTGCGATGGTTTGTCGTGTCATGCAAAACCACCCAAAGGTTGTGTTGCTGGAAATGATGGGGAAAGCCCTAGTCTGCAGTTTGTAAGAGAGGTAAAATGTATTGGCAGATTCCTAGCTGCTAGGAGAACAGTCCTACGGTCCCTGGGATAGTGTCCAGGGAACCATAGGATATTGTGGAGTTCCCCTTCTGGGGCTGTAGACACTTCCATGACATTGAGATGGAAAATTTGAAAGCTGCAAGCCACCCCTTGCAGCCACTGCAGAAAGTACCACCGTGGCTTCAGCTCCTACCTCAGGTGAGGATGCAAATGAAGAGGAAGGGGACAAGGAGGGGAGGTACTGAGGGTCTACAGGGTCCTTATAGACAGTATCCAATGGTGTCATTCCGCAAACTCAAACAGCACTGGCGGAGCTCTGCTGAATCTTTCCATTGTGCAAGCAGTTGCCCATTACCCTTGTGCAACCAGTTGTACAAGCAGTTGCGCAACTGCTTGTACAACAGGGATGTGTAACTGGGTCGCGCTACCGGCTGCCCAACAGGGTTGCACTCATCATCATCAGGCGATCACTCGTGACCGAGTAAGATTGTCTTCCGGGATAAAAGGAGGAAATTCTAAAGAAGATTGTGTAGACTCTAGCGATGGGTCCGTAAGTGACTGTGGAGGCCAATTCTAGATCCACACAGCTTCCCACAGTGAGGACACAGGTTACCAGATAGAAGATGGTCCTGTAAAGGATTCATTTGACGTGCTTTTCGCTTAGCACGTTTCTCCCTTTCACCTTGCACTCGGGCTTCTTCAAAGTCCATGGAACCTTTGTGAAAGGCCAACCTCCATTTAGATCGTTCATGGGCCAGAGCTTCCCAGTTTTCGATGTTTATATTGCATTTTTTTAGATTAGCCTTATGAACATCTTTAAACCTCTTATATTGACCACCGATATTCCGCTTTCCATCCTTGAGTTGGGAGTAAAGTAACTGCTTTGGGAGACGGCAGTCAGGCATTCGAACAACATGACCGGTCCACTGAAGTTGGCGTTGAAGGATCATTTTTTCAATGCTAGTAGTCTTTGCTTCTTCCAGTACACTGACATTTGTTCGCCTATCTTCCCAAGTAATTTGCAGGATTTTCCGGAGGCAACGTTGATGAAACCTTTCAAGGAGGTGGAAGTGACGTTTATAGATAGTCCATGTTTCGCAGGCATACAATAAAGTTGGTAATACAATGGCTTCATAAACCAGTGTTTTGGTCTTCTTACAAATATCCCGATCCTCGAACACTCTATGTTTCATTCGAGAAAATGCGGCACTTGCGGAGCTCAGACGATGCTGGATTTCACTGTCGATGTTAGCTGTAACAGAAAGATAGCTGCCAAGATAGAGAAAATGATCGACATTTTCCAGTATTGTCCCGCCAAGCTGGATAGATGGCATCACCAAAGGATTGGCTTGCACTTGCTGATGAAGCACTTTGGTTTTTTTGATGTTAAGTGAGAGACCAAGTTTTTCGTATGCTTCTGCAAAAGCATTCAGGATAGTTTGGAGATCATCCTCTGAATGTGCGGAGACCACATTATCATCAGCATACTGAAGTTCCACAACGGAGGTTGTAATTACCTTACTTTTTGCTTTCAGCCTGCTGAGATTAAAAAGCTTTCCATCTGTTCGATATATAATTCCCACACCGGTGGGAAGTTTCCCCTTGACAAGATGTAAAACCATGGCGATGAAAATGGCAAATAATGTTGGGGCGATAACACATCCCTGTTTAACACCTGATCCCACTTTAAATGGAGCACCATGAGAGCCGTTGTTGTCCAAAACCGTTGCCGTCATGTTGTCATGGAGAAGTCGCAAGATATTCACAAATTTATTGGGGCATCCAATTTTCATAAGGATAGTCCAGAGAGCTGTACGGTCTACAGTATCAAAGGCCTTAGCCAAATCAATAAATGCCATATAAAGGGGTTGATTTTGCTCCCGGCATTTTTCTTGGAGCTGACGTGCAGTAAAAATCATGTCTACTGTCCCTCTAGAGGGGCGGAAACCATATTGAGTTTCAGGGAGGATCTCTTCTGAAATAGATAGAAGACGGTTTGCGAGAATCCTAGCAAATATTTTACCTGCGGTTGCTAAGAGAGAAATGCCCCGATAGTTTCCACAGTCTGTTCTATCACCCTTCTTAAAGAGGGTGATAATTATGGCATCCCTGAAGTCTTCTGGGATCTCTTCTCTTATCCAGATTTTTTCGATGAGTTTATGAAGATGTTGTACAAGTTCGGGCCCCCCTTCTTTAAAGATTTCAGCAGGAATCCCATCTGGTCCACTAGCTTTGTTGTTCTTCATTTGATTAATGGCTTTTTTACTTCATCCAAAGTGGGGAGTATTGCAAGTTCCTCTTTAATTTGTTTTTGCGGGATTTGCGAAAAAATCTCATTATCCACCTTAGATTTACGATTTAAAAGGTCATAATAGTGCTCTTTCCAACGCAGTGCAATAGACTCTTTGTCTTTTAAGAGTTTGGTGCCATCTTTTGATTGTAAAGGGTTTGTACCATAGGTTTTTGGTCCATAAATGGCCCTTGTGGCCTTAAAAAAGCCCCGTGCATCATGAGATTCTGCAAGTTGTTGAATTTCTTCAGCTTTCTTTTTCCACCAAGCGTTCTTAAGTTCTCTTGTTCTTCTTTGGACCTCAGCCTTTGCGCTAGCGTAGGTTTTTTTCTTGGCAGCGCAGTTAATATCATTTTGCCATATTTGGAAGGCTTTCCTTTTTTGGTCAATTATATATTTAATCTCATTGTCATTTTCATCAAACCAATCCTGATGTTTCTTAGTTTCATATCCAATAGTTTGTTCACAAGCTGCAGTAATGGAGGTTTTCAGCTTAGACCAATGGTCCTCAATGTTGTCAGGAGGTTCCGTAGGTAGATGTTCCTTAAGAAGTGATTGAAGACGAGTTTGCTTAATAGGATCTTGAAGGACTTGGATGTTCATTTTACGCCTTGGTTTCCTTCCTTGAAGCCTACGTTGGGGAGCAATGTTGATAACCATTGTGGACCGGATTAGTCGGTGGTCTGTCCAGCAGTCGTCGGCACTCACCATGGCCCTAGTAAGAAGTACATCGCAGCGATCTCTAACACGGACAATTACATAATCCAGAAGATGCCAGTGCTTTGACCGTGGGTGCTGCCATGATGTTTTAAACTTATTCTTTTGTCGAAAGAGCGTGTTTGTGATAGTGAGATTATGCTCTGCACATATAGACAAAAGTAAGAGTCCGTTCGGGTTGCTATTACCAACTCCGTCTTTTCCAATAGTTTCTGGCCATAAATCAAAGTCACGCCCGACTCTTGCGTTAAAATCGCCCAGGAGGATAATTTTATCCTCCTTAGGTATCTCTGACAGGAGAGTGTCCAACTGGCTGTAAAAACTTTCCTTGATGTCATCATCAGCATCTAATGTTGGTGCATAAGCGCTCAAAATAGTTACCTGTTGGTTATTGGCGAGCTTTAATCGAAGAGTTATCAGGCGTTCGTTAATGCCAGTAGGAACTTCTGACAAAGAGTTCACTAGTTCATTTTTGATGGCAAAGCCTACACCATGTATTCGTCGGTCTTGCTCAGGTAGTCCTTTCCAGAAGAAGGTATAACCTCCTTTTTCTTCTTTCAGCTGTCCCTCTCCTGCCTTTCGAGTTTCTTGAAGTGCTGCTATGTCAATTTTAAACCGTCTCAGCTCCCTTGCAATAATAGCAGTCCTACGCTCAGGGCGTTCACTATCTATGTTATCCAGCAATGTCCGTATATTCCATGTTCCAAAATTCAAATGTCTTTTTCGACCGCTAAATTGGTGACCCCACTGGACGCGGTAATCCAGTCAGGGGAGAAAGAGGTAGACTATGTTTAGGGCACCTTTTCTAGCCCCCTCCCCATACGGGGTGAGCAGAGTGGATCCTAAATAGGGCTGCTCAGTCATGGATACAGCTGCCGAGCTGCTCGACTACCTCGTTCCTTGAACAGGGCGACTGAGTCTGCATCCACCGCCCATGTGCTGGTCCATGACTAGGGGCTTCCAGATTCACAGTCCTGCCCCCGTTGCCATTCGCCAGTCGCCATGGGTCTTTTTTTGTTTGTTTGTTTGTTTGGGTTGGGTTGGGTTGGGTTGGATGGGTTGGGTTGGATGGGTTGGGTTGGAAGACGCCTGTGCGTGAAACTGTTTTATGTGGGGAGATCGGTGCACAACGAATCACCACACAAACTTGACAGAGTACGGCAGAGATCCAATGGCACGGTTACCCTGACGATTGGAAAACCATTCTCTGCTGCAGCCTTCATCCGCCTTCACAGCCGTTGTAATTTAGGTTTAATTATCTTCCGCCTGTTCTGCCGTTGAGGACTTTATGTTTTGGATCGTTCTTTGTCTGGTTCCTCTCCCCGGACCTTACCGCCATGGGTGACCCTACTGGGAGTACATAGCTCCCGACGGCATTGCTCACAGGATTCATCGGAACACGCAAGCCCACTCACCACTTCAAGGTGACGATCCGGCGAGGGGAAGTTGCACAAGTTGCACAACAGGTTGCACAAGTGCAGTGCACAAGCGCTTGTGCAACCGCACTTGCGCAAACGTAACTTGAGTTGGATTCTACTCTTGCCCATGGTTCAGAACCTAGTTTCCGCTAGCGCAATGTTATTTGCACTAACGGGATGACACAGTCAGGTGGATACTGCCCATAGCCTCCCAGCTCCTATCCGTGTGACTCTGCTAGACACACTCAAAAACGTGTCAAGTAGAATATTAGGAAAAAGTAGGAAGGAGAGGCCTCTGTCACTCCTCCTGCTCTGCTCAGTGTCTGAGTCTGCCAGCAGAGCATAAGATTTTTAGAGTGCTCTTTTTATTTTATTTATTTATTATATTTATACCCCACCTTTTTTCCTGCAAGGAACCCAAGGCGGCTTACATAATCCTCTTCCTCCTCCTCTCCATTTTATCCTCACAACAACCCTGCGAGGTAGGTTAGGCTGAGAGTCAGTGACTGGCCCAGAGTCACCCAGTGGGTTTCATGGCTGAGCGGGGACTAGAACCTGGATCTCCCGAGTCCCAGTCCAACACCCTAACCACTACGCCACTACGCCACACTAGCTCTGACATTGGAGCTATCCCTGGACACCCATAGTATTGCTCTGCCCGTGTACTTTTCAGCAGTATATTCTCCTGGTCCGATGGCTCTTAATCCTTAAATCAGGCTTCGACTGGACAACCCTTCAAACAGAGGATACCGTCAAATAGAGGACTGTTCTTTGACAGCCATTCAAAGAGAGGATTGTCCTCTGTAAAGTAGGACACATGGCCACCATGCAGGCTAACTCTTGCCAATGAAAGGTGCAGGAAGGAAGCTGGGTCAAGCATGCCTGTGTGAATTCATGTGCGGGAGGGACAGAACTGATCATTCTTCGATGAAGCTAACATAACTTCCTCATAGTCCCTGTTCAATAGTTGCAGTGCAAATGGGAACAGCCTGCCCATTAAACTGGTGTGGTGGTGTACCTATTTAATTGGAACAATGTCTTTTCTGTTACTGTGTGTACCATTTGATAGTGTGCCAAATTCCTGCTGAACATGAAACTGTTTGGTGACTCGCCTGATGCACATTTTTCACTTGTGTGTGTTGAGGGGCAGGAGCAGAAGGGGAGAAACAGGGTGGTACTGAGTGATAGATTCCTGCACAGACATTTCCTTGCTTTTACCTGTTTTAAATGCACTCTCTTGCTGCTTTGGGGCAGACTTTCCTGTATATGAAATCGAGAGAGTTTTCAAGTGGGAATCCTTCCTGTCCTATTGCCTGCAAAAGTAAATAGTGCAGGAAGCAAATCCTGGTTTCCCAGTAGAAGAACTGATTCCAAGGATTACACCCGGACTTAAAAAGG
This sequence comes from Shinisaurus crocodilurus, assembly GCA_021292165.1. Taxonomy (NCBI): domain Eukaryota; kingdom Metazoa; phylum Chordata; class Lepidosauria; order Squamata; family Shinisauridae; genus Shinisaurus; species Shinisaurus crocodilurus. Next base: position 295,676,767 of record CM037876.1, read on the forward strand.
AGATGCTCAATAGAGCAAAACAGGTTGAACACGAAACATTTCCGAGATTTTGAGTGAGCCCAGCAACAAGAATATTGTGGGGCCTGGACAAGGGAAGGCCCAGCCTTAATAAGAACATAAGAAGAGCCCTGCTGGATCACACCAAGGGTCCATCTAGTCCAGCATTCCGTTCACACAGTGGCCAGCCAGCTGCCCACGGGATCCCACAAGCAGGACATGAGTGCAATAGCACCCTCCTGCCCATGTTCCCCAGCAACTGGTGTACATACAATCATGTGTAAAGAAAGTACACCCTTCTTGAGTTCCATGGTGCCACATATCAGGACAGAAGAAAAATCATCAGGCCCGTAGCAGGTCTCAAAATTAGGTAAAGAGTACAACCGCAGATGAACAACAACACATGACAGAGTACACCGTGGCATTATTTATTGTACAGAAATAGAGCCAAAATGAAGAAAATTATTTTTCTTCTTTCCTGATATGTGGAACCATGGAACCCGAGAAGGGTGTACTTTCTTTTTCACATGACTGTAGGCATTGTTGTGGAATTTGTCTTTGTCTGATCTGGAGGTCTACTGGAAAGATAAATAACTCTGCCTTTAGTAAACTAAGTACTTTATTGTTAGTATGATCAGAGGTGAATTCTTGGCACAGATACAAAGAAAGTACAAACTCAGAGATGCAGCTATGGGTTTTTATTGGGGGGGGAGGGAGCATATACTCATGCAAAGAAGGAATCTGCTCCTAGAAGAAACTAGTACCGGTAATTTTATTTGGGGTATCTGGTCATACATACACACACACACACACACACACACACACACAGAGACAATACATACAAGATCATCTGTTGTCAGCACAGGAACAACACATGATTCATCTCTATAAGGGAGTGCTTTTGAATGATATGTTTACATATGTTATGTTATGTTGACTTTGCTCTACAATCCTTCACATACTTTCACTCCACATCTTTCACTCCAAAGGGTGAAAGGTGAAAGGTGGCTACTTTCTCTAAAATTTCCACATCAGCATACTGCCTCTGATACTGGAGGTAGCATATAGCCAATCAGGACTTGTAGCCATTGATAGCCTTCTCCTCCATGAATTTATCTAATCCCCTTTTAAAACGCTCAAAATTGGTGGCCATCACTACATCTTGTGGAAGTGGATTCCATAGTTTAACTATGCGCCATGTGAAGAAGTCCTTCCTTTGATCTGTCCTGACCCTCCCACCAATCAGCTTCCTGGGATGACCCTGGGCATGTCCCTTGCCCCAGCCCTTCGAAGGGTTTGGTATACACTGCTGCTGTTCTTCACCTTTTCCTCTCCTTTTCTCCTAACTGCTGCTAACTTGAGCTTTCTTTTACGCTTTGGCCTAGCATTAGGGGAAGAAACCAAGGAGGATATATGGATGATTGACTAGCAACCCTCCGTATTTTCATCCTACTGCATTGAAAAACTGATTTCCCCAGTGTCTCCTCTGGATTGTAGAGTTCAGAACAGCTTAGGGCCCCCGCCAACAATGGGAACAGAAGGCAGCAGTGTTGCCTCCCTTCCTAGTTATCAGGACAGGATCAGGGCAGGCAACAGAGCCCGCCTTGAATGGGCCAGCAAACCCAATTCTGCTCACGCCCTTCCCAAACACCCACCAGGCTGTCTCAGTCCTGCAGTTGGGAGGTAACAGCACCTCCAGCAGCATGGTAGTTCTTCTTGGGTCTCTCTCTCCTTCCCTCCTGTGTTTCTTTTAACCCAGAGGTGACACGGTCCGTGTCCTGCATATCCATGCTGGCAGCATCTGCTTCCTCCTGGAATTGTGGGAGTTGAACTACAGCTCCCATCCTCTGTGACGGAAGATGCCAATGGCATTTTGGAGGGGCTGCGGCTCGGTGGTAGAGCACCTGCTTTGCAACCAGGTTCAATCCCCAGCATCTCTGAATAGGGCAGGAAAAACCCCTGCCGGAAATCCTGCCAGTCAGTGTTGACAATGCTGGGCTAGATGGACCAATGGTCTGACTCGGTATAAGGCAGCTTCCTGTGTGTTCCTATTTTTAGCCCCTGTTGTGTTTCCTGGTCAAGCAGGAGCCACTGTGCCACCACAGCCAACACTGCCTGCTACCCTATTGTGGACCCCAAGGTACACTTTCCCCCCTTGGGGCTGGAATGGACTGGCTGCAGTGTTGCAGTGGAGTGGGGGCTCGCAGGGTTGAAGCACTGGGACTTTGTGATCAGCAGGGACGATGACATCATCCGGCAACCCCCAGCCCCCTCTCAGGTTTTCCTGTTCCCTCTGAGCTGAGCTGCAATCTTCACAGAAGATGAGAGGGGGAGCAGGGCCATTCCACCAGCCCTGCTGAAAGGATTAATGTGGAGAAAAAGAGCCTTTGCGGGTTCATACACACACACACACACACACACACACACACACACACACACACCCTCATGTGTGAACCGGCTAAAGGCTGGGGGTGGGGTGTGCATAGTTAGCGTGTGGAGAAAGGGCCCTTGGGGGTTCCTGCATGCATACACACACACACACACACACACACACACACACACACCTCCTCATGTGTAAACCAAGTGTGGCCATGGCCAGTTGAGGGGGCTGGGAGGAAGCGAAAGGTACATAAAACATAGGATGGGGCCTGGCGCCTGGAGGTCTGGAGGAGCCAGGCTGAAAGCGTTCATATGTAAATGTAGTTCAAGCCATGAGTCATGAGTTCCCTTCCCCCTGCCTGGCCAGGTGAGGTGCATGGTGATTGGCTAAGAGGCAGCAGAGGAGGGGAGGGGCGGGGAAAGGTCAAAGGTATATTTCCCAAAGCGTGGTTTTTGGTCTTTGTCCTGGATCGCATGGCTACCGGCTACCCTGGCTGTTGGGTGATGGCAGCGCGCCAAAGAGGGGCCCAAGCCTTCACCCCCCCCCCCCAGGATCTGACCCCAGGTTTCTCCTGGTAAAAATTAGCTGATTGAGGGCTCTAGTGAAGGCAAGTCTTGTGGGAGTTTTACCCATCTCGGACCTTCGGGTAGGTGTGGTAATCTCCCTCGGGCAACAAGGCTGTGCTGGATTTAACCCTTGAAGAGAACACCCTCAGGTAACAGGTGTGTGCCTGAGAGATCTTAAGGAATCAGGTTTTATTGTTTTGCAGCTTTACTGTGTACTAACGTGTGTCTCTCTTTATTTTGTGTGCTTCTCTCATTTCCCTAATCTTGTTGTAAAATGCTACCAGAATAAACCTTGTCGTGGTTTTACCCCACATGGTGTTTGTGGATTTGCTCTGCTTGGTTCAGTATCTAAGTCCAGTTTACAGAATTGAAGGCGAGTCCCTGAACAGAGATTCAAGTAGGATTGCAGACAGCTGAGGCTGGCAATCTGGTACCTTGAGATCTCAGGGGGTCTTGGTTCCTTTGGAGTAGGTAAGGGTGGGGTGGTGGCGGGCCAGCCAGCCCCCCCTTCCTCCACAATTAATTTTTCCCCATCTCCCCCCAGCCCCAGTCCTTTTTCCTTGTGTGTCGTGTCTTTTTAGATTGTAAGCCAGTGGCCAGGGCCTGTCTTGTTTAATTGGTTATTATATGTAAGCCACTCTGGGAGCCCTTTGGCTGAGGAGCAGGCATAAAAATACTTCTAATAAACAAACCAATGGTGTGTTTGCACATGCACCTGGGGTGCTTCCAGAAGAGGCTTTTATGTTGCCATCACCCTGTCTCATTCATGGGATTTCACAGGGGGTCTAGATGATGGTGTCTTCCACTTGTAGCCACCCTGTTTTATTACCACTTCTTCCACCTTTTCCCCTACCAAGGAGAAAAAGACAGAACTGCTGCGCAGAGCCTTCTGACGGCTGGCGCTAGGAGCCCTCAGTCTGGAAGCATCCCATCTGTGCTGCCGCACTTGCTCCTAGTTCTGCCAGCAGCACCGGACTCTTCCGTTCCAGGCTGGCTGGCTGGGCTAATGGTGCATGCATGCTCAGACCTTTCCTGCATGGTCTCTATGCACCATTGACAATCTTTCGGTAAGAACTGCTGTGGCTTCATCCCGCCAGGACAAGGGACCTAGGCCTCTGAGAGCATTCCCAAGGTTAACTCAAGGAGCAAAGGGAATTTATAATGCATTTGCTGATTCCCCTGAATCTCTCTCCCTGCCTTGCCTCCCCCCACCTGTTAGTTACAGTGGAAAGGACCATAGGAAATTTCTCCCCCTTTAGGTAGGCACTGAGCTAAGCTATGCTGCTTTTCTGGAAAAGGAAAAAAACGGAGCGTCCTCCTGTTAAACAACGCCAGAGGTATCCAGGCAACATTCTTGCTTTGGAGTTCAGAGAGGAGGAAGTGTATCAGGAAATATATATCTCTGCTAACTGCCAAAGATTTCACGTCTTTGACCAGGCTGGCCTAGATAAGACCTAGTTGAAGGTAGCAGTGGGCACAAAGGACGCTGTGTGGTGTCAGGCTCCTCTTGCAACATGCCTTGAGAGATGGCCAGCTGCAGAGATTCAGCCCCCTCTTTTTTGCTCTTGTGGATCATAGAGGACACCCTGATTGGGTGCTAAGTGTTGTTATTCTGTTGTGAAATGCCCTGGCTATTCTCATTGCATGGGAAGCAGGAGGCACTGGCAATACAGCAAGGCCAGCAGAGATGCCGCACGGGCCCACAGCACCCTGATAAACATAGCCAGATGGGAGGAAGGGAGGAACGGAGCACCGGGAGCTGCCAGGGGGCTAGAATAAGCTACCCAGAAATCTGTGTGCTACTGAAACATAGGAAGTGGCCATGTTCCAAGTCATAAGGGCTACAAGTGTCCATGAGCAAGGAGCTGGAGGTGATGGCTCAAAGGGTGCTGTTAACCCAGAAAAGGTCCAGAGGACTCTGAGAACCTTATATACTCATTGCCAATTTCCCAGCCCCTCCTCTTCCTGGTCTACACAGCTGCATCATGACTTTCAGCCAGATCTTCTCCCCAGGGCTTTTTTTCTGGTGGAACTCACCGGAACTGAGTTCCAGCACCTTTTCTTCTATTAACTGCATTACAATTTAATCGCCATCTACTCCTGAGGAAATGTAATCCAAGAGTTCCGGTACCCTTTTCTCCAGGGAAAAAAGCACTGCTTCTCCCTCATCCCAAGTAGACCCCTGGTGACAGAACTTTCTGGCAACCAAACGGGTGCTCCTACGGTAACTCTGGGTTTCCCACCGGGTCCACTGCCACTTTTGCTCTTGAGGCGTGTGTGTGTGTGTGTGTGTGTGTGTGTGTGAAGGAGGAGAATCAGGGATCAAGGAAGGGCTTGGGATGGGGTTGGAGTTATTGGAGGGGCCCAGGCAAGTGTCTTTGAGATTGAGCTTTTCAGGCTGCCTTTGGGCTACTTCAGGTTCCTCCCAGCAGAGGCAGTGTTAGGGGGTGGCCCACTAGGGCTGGAGCCCCAAATCCTTCATTTGGAGCCCTGAATCTCTGAGAGGCCATCTGCCCCACCACCCTGCTGTCCATGGGCACTTGCTGAATTTTTTAAATAGTTTTTTAAATGTGAATTACACCAAAACAAAAACCATAAAAAAGAAGAGAAGGGGGGGGAGAACAACAACAAAAAATAAAATAAAATTTTCTCACAGTATTTTAAATGGATCACTTACAGTAAATATGTATGATATATATATATATATATCCATAAGTATCAAAAAGTATGTAGTAATACAATTATCCATAAAAATAGTTATGCATAAACTTCAGAAAAAGCAGACCAAATGTCCATGTATTTATCCATTCGCAGGTGGCGTCTAAATACCACCTGCTCAAATGTTGAAAGCTTTATTAGGTCCTCAATCCATTGTGTTATAGGAGGTGAGCATTTATCTTTCCAGTGTTGTAATATCAGTCTTTTGGCTGTCAAGAGGGTGCGGAAAATCCACGTGTGTTGTCCTTGTGATAAATTCCATGCAGCGGGTATATAATTTAAAACAACATGTGCATCAGTAAATATTAAAGAGCATTCTAATACTAGATTTATCCGTACTATGACCTCTACCCCAAAAGAAGCAACCACTGGGCATTTCCAAAACATATGGGTAAATGAAGCATTCACAGTATTATAGCTCCAACAGTTAGCTGACTTAGACAAACCCTTATTAAAAAGATGTTGTGGTGTCCAATAAACACAAAACAAAAGTTTTTGCAGAATAAGACGTAACCTAAGACCCACAGACCCTTCTGACACAGATGCAAAAACAATGTTCCATTGATTAGGCAACATAAGACCATCTAATTCCCTATTCCATTAATCTTTAAGACTCTGTGTATCATACTTAATCACCGATAATAAGTATTTATAAACATGAATCGTAGGTCCATATAACAGCCTCAATCAATGCATCCAATAGCAAAGGAGGCTCTGAAGCTGTAAAAGCAGCCGGACCAAACCTAGATTCTAACAAATGTTGCAATTGCAAGTATTGCCATTCAACTCAGGCAGGCAAGTTATATTTAGTATGCAAAGCCAAAAATGACAAAAACTCATTGTCTACACTCACTAATTGATCCAAAGTAAAAATCAACCTATCTGCCCAAGTCCACCACAGGAACATTTTCTTACCAATTTTAAAATCCAGATTACCCCATAAAGTCTGTTTAGCATGAGAAAATGGATCAAACTGTAATCGACGAGATATAATATGCCACACCTCTCTAACTGCCGTGACTGTAGGAGGCACCCTATCTGCTTTAGTGTAGCGAAACCCTAATATCATCCATTTGGAGAGCGGATCCAGACATAAGGATTCCAAAACTGACTAAGGTGGATAATCTAATCTAAGTGGAAAAGACCAGAATTTAGAACTAGTCAACAAATAAGCCTTATGATATAAGGCAAGATCTGGAAAACCAAACCCACCTTCTTTAGTTGCAAAGTTGCATCCTTTTCAAAGAGATTCATGGAGGCAAGGAAACCCAGAAACATTTGCGAAACAAAGCATTAACTTTTTGAAAATAATTGCCAGGTATAAATAGAAGAATCCCACGTAAAAAATATACAATTGTAGGTATAATATCCATCTTAAGTGTATTAACCTTACCCCAGAAACTCAACTTAAGAGATGCCCATCTTTCTATATCCCATGAGATCTCATTAATCAACTTACTCAAATTAAGTTTAATCATTTCGGTTATGTCTCTAGAGATAAGTATTCCCAAGTAAGTAATAAAATCTGGGCACCATTGAAATTGCCACTGAGTTAATACACTCTGAGATGTATTATCTCCAATCAGCATCAATTTCAACTTTGACCAATTAATTAAATAGACAAACAGATTACCAAAGTTCTTAATCACCTTCATCAAAGCAGGAACCGATGACTGGAGTTTCAAAATAAACAATAAAAGATCATCATCATAGAGAATAATTTTAAATTCTAAACAATCAGGTAAAAATTCATGAATACTACTATTCTGTGTAATAGTGCATGCCAGGGGTTCCAAAAATGAGTCAAATATCAATGGAGAAAGTGGATATCCCTGTCTAGTACCTCTCCCAAGTATAAAATAGTATAAGAAAAACCCATTAGTCTTAACTCTTGCTCTTGGGGTTGAATATAAAATTTTGACCCAATTTAAAAATTCTACGGGAATGCTAAAGTTTCTCAACGTAGCAAAAATAAATTTCCAATGAAAAAGGGCTTAAGGCCTTTTCAGCATCCAAAGAAATTATAGCAGCCTAGTGTGTTCTATTTGCATTTAAAGCAATGAGACCAACTACTAATCTGAGATTATTGGCTCCCTGTCGATTTCTAATGAATCCCACCTGATCGGATCGAACAAATGTAATAATTCGTTTGCAATCTATCAGCCAAAATTTCTGTTAATATTTTAATGTCAACATTAATTAATGAAATAGGTCGATAGTTAGCGCAATATGTATGGTCTTTTCCAGGCTTAGGAATCACAGTGATATAAGCATCATTTAATGATGCCGAAAGAGAACCAGATTAAAAAATATAATTATAAAGATGATGAAGCTTTGGGACCAAAAGGCTAGAAAATGTTTTGTACTAGGGATGTACTTTGGGCCCTACTTGGGCCCGAAGTTCTCCGCAGCTCGGCCCTCCGTGGTGGCGGGCTGATCCCGCTCGAGCCGCCGCCAGAGGACCCCCCAGCCCCCCTGCTGCCGCTGCCGCTGCAGCCCCACCCGCCATCCTACCTGCCGGTCCCCTGCACGCTGCTGCCACCTCTGCCGCAGCCTCCGCCCGAGTTCGCCGCCGCCAGAGCTGCTCCGTCGCGTCCAGCCTGGACCCCGCCCGCGCTCGGTTTGGCGGGGGGAACCAGGGCAGCAGGGCTTAAACCGGAAGTGACGCGACGGGACCAGCGGACAGCAAGACAGGCTCTCCGCTCTGCCAGTTCGGGCCTTGCTCCTGTCCGATGGGCTGCTCGGCCACATCCCTATCTAAGTACCACTCAATTGGAAACCCATCTGGGCCAGGTGCTTTCCCAACTTTCATATTCAACATTATTTTCATTATTTCCTCAATACACAGGGGAGCCATGAGGAACTGTTGTTGTGAGGAATCTAACCTTAGAAGTTTAAGCTGAGAAAAAAAATATGTCTGTATCTTGCGCTGATATTTCTTTACCCGTACTATACAAATTGGAATAAAATTTTAAAAATTGTGAATTTATATCATATGGGGAAGTTTATATCATATCGCTCTCATCTTTAATAGCAAAAATAACACAATGCTTTTCCTGTTTAAGACAATGTGCCAAAAGCTTACTAGGACGTTCACCATTTTCCCAGTATGCCTGTCGTAGGGAAGGGCGAACTCACCCAGACCCGGTTTTCAGGGCGCTCGCCGAGCATCCCCACCGTGCAATCCAGTACGCGGTGCTCGGCGAGGCGCTCGGCGGACTTCCGGGTCCCCGTCGCGTCAGTTCCAGGTCTCCGTCGCGTCACTTCCAGGTCCCCGGCGCTGCGTTTTTTCCATAAAAACCAAAGTAAACTACCTTAAAACGGCCAACGGCCGTGAGTAGCCTATTCGTGGCCGTTTTAAGGTAGTTTACCTTGGTTTTTATGGAAAAAATGCAGTGCCAGGGACCCGGACGAGAAGTGCTGGGGACCAGGAAGTACCATTCCCCCAGCTCCTCTCTGGGGAGTTGTGCCGAGCCGTGGCACTGGCAAGGTAAGTCACGTGGAGCTCGGGTGTGTGTGTGAGAGGGGTGAGTTTGCCCCGCTTCCACCACCCCCATCGAGTTCCGCGCACATCCCTAGCCTGTCGTAAACAGGTTAAAGTGAATTCTGCCTGTGAAAGGATATTATTCAATTCATATTTAATGCTCTGCAGCTCCTGATAAAGTTGTGCAGTTGGAGAAGTAGCAAACTGAGTTATAAGGGATTTCAACTTCTCACTCAAAACTACTTGCTGCATTTTTAAAATTTTGTTTTTATATGAAGCATAAGCAATAATTTGGCCCCGTATAAAATCTTTACTAGCCTCCCACTCAATAGCACAAGAATCAACTGTACCCTCATTAATTTCAAAGTATTCAGTTAATTCTGCCAAAATCTGTTTTTTAAACATCTCATCATTAAGAAGGGAAACATTTAAACTCCAAAGAGCAGGGGGCCTAAGTGAATCTGAAAGTTGCAAATCCAAACAAACTGGGGCATGATCGGAAACTACCAACATTTCAATTTTACAGACATTTATATAACGTAACGATGTAGAAACCAAAAAATAATCTAATTGAAAACATTATGATGAATGGATGAAATAAATGTGTAGTCCCTTGCAAGAGGATGCAAAGCTCTCCTTACATCAATCAAACCAAATTCGGCCATATATGCCTGAAGTGTACCGTAAGTCTCACCGTCGTTTGCTTCTTAGGGACAGGTGTATTTCTATCCAACAGCGGGATTAAAAATTCATTAAAATCTCCACCCACAATCAAATCATCATATGTAACATCAACCAATTTACTGAAACACTCATGAAACATAACCGGAGAATCATTATTAGGCCCATATCCATTAATCATAGCAATTATAGTAATACCTTGGATTGCAAGTAACTTGGTTTGAGAGCGTTTTGCAAGACAAGCAAATTTTTAAATATTTAAATATTTATTTATTTATTTATTTATTTGATATACAAGCGACGTCTTGCAATACAAGTACTATAGTACGGCTTAAATTAAAAATCTCGGTACAAATTTTTTTTGGGGGGGATTTCGTTTTGATATAAGAGTGTTTTGGATTACAAGCACGTTTCCGGAACGAATTATGCTCTCAATCCAAGGCATGACTGTACTTTGTCATTATATTTCCCCACCAAAATAAAAAAACGACCTTCAGGATCACTAATAACCCGTTGGACTAAAAAACAAAATCGCTTATGAATTAAAGATTGCTACCCCCTTAAACCTAGTAGAAGTATCAGTTACATATACCCAATTTTTCCTCAATCAATGGCCATCTGCAGCCATCAAATGAGTTTCTTGTAGAAAAGCCACATCAGCATTATGCTCTTTTTAACCTAGAAAGCACTTTGTTCTCCTTTTTTGGATTCCACAGCCCCTTGACATTCCATGAAGTCACATTAAACATAAAACAATGAAAAATAGATTAGCTGCCCCTCCTAAAATACGATCTTTCTAATTTTACCAATATTAACTACTTCTGTATAATATATCCCATAGATCATTAATATATTTCAATACAAAAAATCCAAGTGATCCAGGGAAACATCTATTTTCCTGTACCTCACGTAACCTTTAAAATAGGTTATGTGATATAACCTATTTTTTATATAAAAAGTAAAATGGAAAATAATAGAATTTTTTTTAAAAACCCCAATAACCCATGTAGTACCCATTTCCCCCACAAAACAAAAACAAAAACAATACCTCACATTTTGAAAAGATATACCGGTAATGAATAAAAGCAAAACTAAAAATAAAACAAAAACAAAAACTAGGGGGAAAAAAACATTTTGGCTTCCAGTGAAAGTGGCAATGAAATCCATCTCGCCTGCTCCTTTATCAATTATCAAATACATGCTTAAATCAAAAAGAAGGCTGGGTATTTTGTAAAATATTTAACTATGTATATCATTTTTAAACTAATTATAAACATATGCAAAATATAAAGGCATATCTAGCAAATAAAGTTACCTAAGACAAAAGAAGGGGGGGGGGGAGATGAGAAGCGCACTCTTGTTTATATATAGGTTGGCCAAATGCCCAGAACATTATCTAGTATCACAGCATAAACACTGATGAACAGCCAAAAACTTTCCAGCTGAACCAAATTAAACAGCTTCAGTAGAAATGGATGCAGCAGCAGCAGGGGGAGAGCCTCCAGCGATCTTAATGCCTGTCAGAAATGACGGGCACTTGCTGAAATAAAGGTAGAGGGGCCCTGATGATCTCTCTGTTGCAGCTGATCAACCTGGATTGGCTGGCTTTTTGCCCACATGTGTTTCACCTCTTGCTGCTCGCCCCCCTTGAATCTTTGTGCCTGAGGTGTTTTTCTGAATTCAAATGCCCTCCTCTCCCGTCAATTCATCCCTTTTTTTTTTTACAAATAGGGGTGTCCTTAGGAGACAGGGCCCTTTACAGATACAGACACACACACACACACACTTATAGCATATGTAAATTAGCATATGCAAATCTGTGGCTTTTTTTTTTTTTGGTCCTGTGGGCCTGCTGAGCCCTGGATCTTTCTGGTACCTAAACGCCGACTCTGCCTCCCGGTCTTTGGTTGGAGTAGAGTTCTCTGTGGAACCCCAAGCCTCTTCCTCTGAAGAGGTTTCTCCAGGGTCTGGGTTGGATGGGACCTTGACACTAAGCCGGAATTTCCCCAGAGTAGTGAAGTGTTCCTGTGCGGAATAATTGCTCTGCTCATTCAGGCTGACGATTGGCTCCCCTTCCAAGGCAAACCTCTTAAGATTTCATGCCAGGTCTGATAGGGAATGGGAGGTTTCCGTGCACTTCCTGTACCCTCATCCAGCCTTTCCCCCTGTGTTCAGTCAAGGAATGTGAGCCTTACATTTGTTGACCAAGCAGAGTGGGAAGGGTTAGACAGGGATATGGGGGGTGGGATGTACAGACCTCCTGTTCCCCATAAAGGAATGCCTGTGGACAGGGCTGGCGCTACCGCTAGGCCAACTAGGCGGTTGCCTAGGGCGCGCGGCTGAAGAGGGCGCGCGGCTGAAGAGGGCGCGCGGCTGAAGAGGGCGCGCGGCTGAAGAGGGCGTGAAACGCTGCGCTCCTCTTCGCTGCCGCTGCGCCGTCCCCGCCAGGCCTCCGCCTCCCCACCCTCCTGCCTGCCGCCGCCACCGCCGCCGCGCCTCCGCCCACCCGCTCGCTCGCTCGCTCGCCCGCCGCTGCCCTCCCACCGCCATCGCCACCCCCCCAACCCCCCCGTCCACCCCCCCGTCACCTACCTTCGTTGCAGCAGCCGCAGCAGCAGCAGCCGCCGCCGCCGCCGCGCCTCCGCCCACCCACTCGCTCGCTCGCTCGCCCGCCGCTGCCCTCCCACCGCCATCGCCACCCCCCCAACCCCCCCGTCACCCCCCCGTCACCTACCTTCGTCGCAGCAGCTGCAGCAGCAGCAGCCGCCGCCTCCGCCGCGCCTCCGCCCACCCGCTCGCTCGCTCGCTCGCCCGCCGCTGCCCTCCCACCGCCATCGCCACCCCCCCAACCCCCCCGTCACCCCCCGTCACCTACCTTCGTCGCAGCAGCAGCAGCCGCCGCCGCAGCCAGGGCGGGGGGGGGGGAAGGTAGGTTGGTGGTGGCGGCGCAGGGGTTTTTTTTTTTTTGCTTTGGAGAGGGGGGGGCGCTAACTATTTTTTCGCCTGGGGCGCCAAACTGCCCTGCACCGGTCCTGCCTGTGGACGTGTGCCAGGTGAAAGCAGATTGATAAAATGGAGAGGAGGAGGAGGATTATGTAGGCCGCCTTGGGTTCCTTGCAGGAAAAAAGGTGGGGTATAAATATAATAAACCAGTGGTCCCCAACCTTTTTCGAGTCGCGACCCCCTTTTGTAATGGCAAAGTAACCGGGGACCCCCCACGACATTTGCATAAATTTGCATAAATTTGCATTTTGATGGGGTAAAGAAAACACATGGAAAATAGATTTTTCAGAATATAATTTAATTTAACCTAATATTTAATGTGATGGTTGTTCTTGCATCTGGGCAACCAGCTTCAAAATTTGTGGCCGAGTATTTGCCAAAGCCAACCTCATGTCATCCTCAACATTCAGTCTGTTTCTCGCCTTGGTTTTGATCTGAAGAAGTGTTGAAAATCCACTCTCACAGAGATATGTAGAGGCAAATGGAAGTAACACTCGAAAGGCAAGCATGGTGACATTTGGATATGGCTGATACATAGCACACCAGAACTGAGTCAGCAATTTTTCAAAAAACAAATCACGTGCCCAGGAATCATTCCGCAGGTCCAAGAATTCATCCTGTACTTCATTGGGTATGCTGGCTACATTCAGGGAAGCAGAGAATGGGTTTCTTACCAGTGCAGCTTCTTCTTCTGTAAGCTCAGGGAAGTACCGCTGAAATTCCTTTTCAAGGGATTCAAGGTGCCCAGTAATTTCCTCTTTCAGATTCTCATCCAGTTCACCTTCAGATTCCCCTACCACACTGCAGAGTTTTTCAAACATGGCAATGTCTCCAAGATTTACTTTCCGACGCCAGTTTTGCAGCTTGGATACAAATGCCTGAAGATTGTCTTGAAATTGGAGAATGAGTGTTTCTTTTCCCTGAAGTTTCAGGTTAAGCTTATTCAGCTGGTCTAAAATGTCTGCTAAGTAAGCAACTCTTTTCTTCCAAGCTTCATCATTAAAGTGAGCCACAAAGTCATGTTTCCCTTGCACTTCCAGGAACAACTTGATTTCATCTTTCAACTCAAAGATACGATTGACAACATTTCCTTTTGACAACCAGCGTACAGCAGTGTGGAAAAGAAGAACCTCGTGATCAGAATTCATGTCTTTACAGAGTTCTTTAAACAGACGGGTTTTGAGGGCTCCAGATTTGATGTAATTCACAATTTTGATCAGAGAATCAAGTACCTCTTGCAGAGGAGCTGGAAGAGTTTTACTGGCAAGAGCATATCGGTGAATCATGCAGTGAATGCCCTTTGCTTGGGGAGCAAGTTCTTTCACTTTTGTCTGAAAGCCTGACTTTGACCCTAGCATAGCTGGTGCTCCATCTGTACAAACCCCGCAAACGTTTTTCCACTGTAGTCCTCCAGTTTCAAAAAGGTACTTATCTTCTCCATAATATCTTCACCTTTTGTGGTAGTTTCAAGTGCACCACAAAACAGGAACTCTTCTTTAATGTCATCTGAATGAATATATTTCACAAAGACAAGCAACTGAGAACATGAACTTATGTCCGTTGATTCATCAACTTGAAAAGAAAACAATGGAGAAACTTTGATTTCATTCAAAACCTGCTCTTTCACGTCTGCAGACATTTCTGAAATGCGCCTCTGAATAGTGTTACTGGACAGAGATATTTGTCGCATCTTTTTCTCGTTGGCTTCCCCAAGAATTAAATTCACCATCTTCAACATGCAGGGTTTGATGAGCGCTTCTCCAATCATGTGAGGTTTTTTTTGTTTGGCAATTTGCAATGCAACTTCATATGATGCTTGCACTGCTGCTGTGCTCTGTTGCTGAAACCTTCCTGTATGATCAAGTCTATGACGTCTGAGAGAAGTTTCATGGCATCGAAAGAAATCCAAATCCTTTTTAGTATGTTCTGAATGATTTGTCTCTAAGTGACGTTTGAGTTTTGAAGGTTTCATAGATTCAGCACTGAGAACAACATTGCACAATACACATTGTGGCTTCTCTTTGCCATTGCTGGTCAAGGTGGTAAAGCCAAATTTTAGGTAATCTTCTGAATATTTACATTTTTTCTCCATGGGTACAGATTTCTGAAAATATAAATAAAAAATCTTCTTTGAGGAAAAATAATTTCTTTTTGTATTTCTATTGTACTTGCTCACCTGCCCTTCCTCTCTCTGGATGTTGGTGGAAATAGGGCCCAACAGGGAGCAGGCAAGTGAGTGGATTTATCATTTGACTAGCAGTCAACTTTGTATCAGAAAGGAGAAGACATGTTTATTTATTTATTTATTTTATTATATTTATACCCCGCCTTTTTTCCTGCAAGGAACTCAAGGCGGCTTACATAATCCTCCTCCTCCTCCTCCTCCTCCTCCTCTCCACTTTATCCTCACAACAACCCTGTGAGGTAGGTTAGGCTGAGAGTCAATGACTGGCTCAAAGTCACCCAGTGAGTTTCTTAGCCAAGCGGGGACTAGAACCCAGATCTCCTGAGTCCCAGTCCAACACTCTCACAATTACACCACACTGGCTCTCTGTTCTGCTGGAGACAGCTAAAAATAGTTCTGCAACAGCCACAGAAGCAAGTGAAATGAAATTCATTCACACAGTCTCTCTCTCTCTCTCTCTCTCTCTCACACACACACACACACACACACACTTCATTTTCACTCAGAAGCCATAGTTCAGTGAAACTCTTCCCAATGAGTGTGTCAAGGTGTCCAAGTGGTGTTAAGTACCTTCTCCCAACAGAATTATAGTCAGCACGCCTCACTGCTTTGCATTGGGGCTACCAAAATCTCAAAGGACTAAGGAGGAAGTAAGCACACTTGCCTCCTCCCCCCCAAGCCGGCTGCGTCTGAGAATGAAGGGCTGGGTGGAATGTCCCCACCCTCCCCTCACCCCTGACCACCTCCCCTTCGCAGGCAAACTACTCAATCTGCCCCCTTTCAGCGTCTCCACTCTCTCTCTCTCTCTCTCTCTCTCTCTCTTGCCTCCTCTCCCCCCCAAGCCGGCTGCGTCTGAGAATGAAAGGCTGGGTGGAATGTCCCCCACCCCCCACCCCTGACCACCTCCCCTTCGCAGGCAAACAACAGCTCAATCTGCCCCCTCTCCAGCTCGTTCTTGCAGAGATCTTCAGCACCAGCGGGAGAACGAGGCGCCAGCAACTGCAGGCAGCATCTCCCCTCTCTCTCTCTCACTCACTCACTCACTCACACACTTCAGCGTCTCCACTCACTCTCTCTCTCTCTCTCTCTCTCTCTCTCTCTCTCACACACACACACACACTTCATTTTCACTCAGAAGCCATAGTTCAGTGAAACTCTTCCCAATGAGTGTGTCAAAAAATACCATAACGTGAGGTGTCCAAGTGGTGTTAAGTACCTTCTCCCAACAGAATTATAGTCAGCACGCCTCACTGCTTTGCATTGGGGCTACCAAAATCTCAAAGGACTAAGGAGGAAGTAAGCACACTTGCCTCCTCCCCCCCCCAAGCCGGCTGCGTCTGAGAATGAAGGGCTGGGTGGAATGTCCCCACCCTCCCCTCACCCCTGACCACCTCCCCTTCGCAGGCAAACAACTCAATCTGCCCCCTTTCAGCGTCTCCACTCTCTCTCTCTCTCTCTCTCTCTCTCTCTCTCTTGCCTCCTCCCCCCCCCAAGCCGGCTGCGTCTGAGAATGAAGGGCTGGGTGGAATGTCCCCCACCCCTGACCACCTCCCCTTCGCAGGCAAACAACTCAATCTGCCCCCTTTCAGCGTCTCCTCTCTCTCTCTCTCTCTCTCTCTCTCTCTTGCCTCCCCCCCCCCAAGCCGGCTGCGTCTGAGAATGAAGGGCTGGGTGGAATGTCCCCCACCCTCCCCTCACCCCTGACCACCTCCCCTTCGCAGGCAAACAACAGCTCAATCTGCCCCCTCTCCAGCTCGTTCTTGCAGAGATCTTCAGCACCAGCGGGAGGACGAGACGCCGGCAACTGCAGGCAGCATCTCCCCCCCCCTCTCTCTCACTCACTCACACACACACACACACACACACTTACTTCAGCACGATGTTGGCAGCAACTGCAGGCAGCGACTCCTGTCACTCACTCACTCTCACACACACACTTACTTCAGCACAAGGAGGAGAAGCACGAGGCGAAGGAGGTGCGATGTTTACTGCAACTGCAGGCAGCGGCTCCTTCTCAAGGCTCACGTGGTGCTTTGTGGGTAACAGGCACGTGTGGGTGCGCGCGCACTCTCTCCTTCTCCAGCAATCAGCTTGCAAGCGCCTGGTAACGCAGCGAAATACCCACCCCTCCCTCCTCCTCCCTCCTCCTCCCTCCGTCCAGTATAGTCGCTTCCACCCTGGCTGGCGACCCCCCAGAAAACACGTGGCGACCCCCTTGGGGGTCGCGACCCCCAGGTTGGAGAACGTTGTAATAAACAAACAAACAAACAAACAAACATTGTTATCTTTTCAGCACCACTTTCAGACCTTTCTCTTCTCTCAGGCATTTGGCAGCATATGAAAAGGTTTTTAAGCAGGTCATGGGATTTCTATTGTTGATTGTCAACAATGTTTGGATATGTATGTGTATGTGTGTTGTCTGTTTATGTTCGTATGTAAACAGTTTTTATATTATGTACAATATTGCATTTTAAAGGTTTTAATCTTTGTAAACTGCCCAGAGAGCTTTGGTTACTGGGCGGTATAGAAATGTAATAAATAAATGAATGATTTGTATTTTTTATTCATTTTGCAGAATTATTCAGCTTGCAGAATTTTAAGCTTAAAAATTGATGCCGAATTTGGAATCATCATCATCATCATCATCATCATCATCATCATCATCACCATCACACAAAAGTTCTGTACAAACTTGGACATAGTTGTGTAGTTGCAACCACAATACTTGTCTTAGCATTTCAACATTGCATGCTACAGTTTTAATGATTGCTTCCGTTGTTTCATTGTGGACTTATTTATTTATTTATTTATTATATTTATGAATCGCCCATCTGGCCAGACATCCGGCCATTTTGAGCGATGTACAGTCCAATAAAACACAAGAGGGGGGGAACACACACACACACACACACACAGTATAAAACACAATTAAAAACAGTACAAAACTTAAATCCTAACCCACCCCATATTCCCGCCTGAAAAGCCACGTTTTTAATGCCCGGTGGTTGTATACCACCCCGGATTCATTTGATGAAAGAGGTAGTATACAAATCACTTAAACAAATAAATGGAATAAAGTCAGTCTTTGGTCCACCTCAGCTATATGGTTCTACAAGGATCATGTCTATGATATGGGCGTGAAAGGAGAAATTGTCTTATTAGAAATGTGGACATTTTTAGACGGCGGGTGGGAAAGTCACTGCTAACTCAGGCTGGGAAATACAGGGCCAGTCCTACCATTATGCGGGCTGATTGTGTCACTCTCCGCCCCTCGTACCTGCCAGGAGGGTCCACTGGTGCCTCCCTGCTGCCTCCAGCGGGTGTTTTGGAGAGTGCATACCCTCCAACATTTCACAGATCAAAATAGGAACACGTGTGAATTTGTAAGAGGTATGGTTAAGCAACATGAAGGTGTGACCAAGAGGGCGTGGCCAGGCAACATGAGGGCATGATCAAGTACAAAAGTTATTAGAGGAAACACACAAAATCTTATATATTATAATTATTACATTATTATATTATATATTATTTTATAGTATTTTATAAGTGGCTTTGTAATATTGTTTTTACCTTACTTAAACCCTTAATTGTTGATATCTGGTGTTTTTCATGGGGGTGTGTGTCAGTGCTTGCAGTGCTTTTTGTTTTAAAATTGTCAGGATTGGCACAAATTCAACAAGTGAAGCTTGCCCTCCCACCCCACACCCCCAAACATGGAGCTTCAGAGAGAAGGGGAAGTTTCTTGCATTTCCTTCTGACACTGTAACCTCACCTGTTAGAGGCACAGAGTCAGCTCTGTTAGGAAATATAAAATCTCTGGCAATATAAAGATAGGAATCATGTGATAAATTCCCTCATTCACCTTTCTATTGGTCCAGGCTTTCACCCAGCTAATCCCTTTCCCACAGCAATGGGTAGTCGATGCAGCAGGTAGAGCATGCACATGCGCATACACACACACACACACACACCCTCGCCTGGCCCTCCTAGCTTAGCAGCCAGCCTCTGTTCCCTCTTAAAGGGGCCATGGGCAAAATTGCAGCTAAACTAAAACTGCAAACTTAGCTGCAATTTTGCCCATGGCCCCTTTAAGTAACTTGCAGTTGTGGGAGGCAGGGGGAATTCAGGACTCTGCATGACTAAGTGAGATGGCTTAAGGGTTTTTGTGATGGTCCCGCATTTTTCGGGACAATTGGAGACTATGAGAGCCCCGCCAAATGTTTCCCCACTGGGGAATTTGCTGCAGCAAAAAAGCAACTGGCAGGGCTCTCTACAGCAACCTGCTGGGTGTACCACCAGCCGCCACTACTTGTTCTTACTATAGGCAGTGGTGGTAGCAGCAGCCCGCCCGCCCACCCACCCTACCTACCTGTTTGGCTGGCCAGCTGGCCACTCACCCGCTCGCTCACTTCCGCCTTGTGTCCGAGCCATGGGGCTCCCACATTAGTTTGGCCGATCTCGCGCGAGAGCCCTGCAGCCAGTTCACAAGGCAGGGGTGGGTGGGTTGGTGGGAAGGAGTGAGCAGCCAGCTGGCCTGGCTGGCCAAACAATTGAGGGAGCAGCTGGCCTGCTGGCCAAGCAGGTAGGCCAGCCGACCAGCCAGCCGAGCGAGTGAGTGGATGGGCATGAGCATGAGGGCGGCGGGGCGGGCAGCAGTGGCAAAATATGTTGGGTCAGGCCTGGGGCAATATGATCATATTATACCAGTTCTTATAATCTGCACTGGCTTCTAGGCCCAATTTGAAGTGCTGGTATTAACCTTTAAGGCCCTAAATGGCTTGAGGCTTGGCTACCTGAGGGAGAGTCATAGAATCATAGAAAAGTAGAGTTGGAAGGGGCCTACAAGACCATTGAGTCCAACCCCCTGCTCAATGCAGGGATCCAGGTCAAAGCATCCCTGACAGATGGCTGTCCAGCTGCACCTTGAATGCCTCCAGCGTGGGAGAGCCCACCACCTCCCTAGGTAGTTGGTTCCATTGTCTTATTGCTCTGACAGTCAGGAAATTTTTCCTGATGTTTAGGTGGAATCTGGGTTCCTGTAACTTGAGCCCATTATTCCGTGACCTGCAAACTGGGATGATCAAGAAGAGATCCTGGCCCTCCTCTGTGTGACAACCCTTCAAGTACTGGAAGAGTGCGATCATATCTCCCCTCAGTCTCCTCTTCTGAAGGCTAAACATGCCCAGTTCTTTCAGTCTCTCCTCATAGGGCCTTGTTTCCAGTCCCTTTATCATCCTTGTTGCCTGCCTCTGTCTGAACCCTCTCCAGTTTGTCTACGTCCTTCTTAAAGTGTGGTGCCCAGAACTGGACGCAGTACTCAAGATGAGGCCTAACCAGTGCTGAGTAAAGGGGAATTATCACTTCCCGCGATTTGGAAGCTATACTTCTATTAATGCAGCCCAAAATAGCATTTGCCTTCTTTGCAGCCACATTGCATTGCTGACTCATATTCAGTTTGTGAACCACCACAATTCCAAGATCCCTCCCATACTTACATACTAAGGCTGTAAGGTCATCCTCTGAGGCCTTTCTCCTCACCTGCCAAATGAGGTAATGTGGGTGGTTGCTAGAGGGAGGGTCTCTTCAGTGGTGGCACCCTGTTGTGGACTGGAATGCCCTCCCCAGAGGGGTTCACCTGGAGCCTACGTTGTGGTCTTTTCATCACCCAGTGAAGACCTTCATTCTCCCAGGTGTTTACCTTTTTTACTCTTAAAAACGTGTTAATACTTTTTAGGCCTTTGCCCTGCTGTTGTCTTCTGCTCATTTCAATTTGGTTGTTTTTAATTTGTTTTAGTTCTCATGTTGTTTTTTATTCTTATATTTTGGGTAAACCACTCAGAGAACTGTGGTTATGGGGTTGTATAGAAATGTAGTAAATGAATAAAATATTCCTTGTGAAAAAGGCAATGCCAAACTGCAGTTTTCATTACCCATGTGCTCCACCTTTCTTTACCAGGGAGAACCCTGATGTTCTGAAAAACTGGTTATCGGTAAATCACTGTCTCTCTCCTATGTTGTTCTTTATATTTAGCTCTTGGGAGGTTCCTTATTAAAAATTTGCTGATGTTAGTTGCTAGAATTGTCCTTCAGGATTTATTTCATTCTTTCTCTCTCTATGATGCCTTTCAGGGCAAAGCCCTCTCAAGGCAGCTGACATCCATAATTAAAACATAAAACACCCTAAAATCATCTTATTACAATTAAACATTTAAAACAGCAGTCTAAAACACTATACAACCCAGCACAGCAGATCAAACACAGCAGGTTAAAATAATTAAAATGGCAAACACCAAGAGTTTAAAACAATCAATACCCAGCCCAACATCTTGACTAAAAGCAGAGTGAAACAAAAAGATTTTTAAGCAAAGCCTGTTTAAAAGTTGGTAGTGATTGAGCCCAGTGTATATTCCTTGGGAGGGAGTTCTACAAATATGGGAGCCACCACTGAAAAGGCCCCATCTTTAGTGGCCCCAGTCCCTCTTGCAATTCTCTAGAAATTAAATATCTGAGTGGGGGATGGTAGTGGTGGTGGTGGTGGTGGATGCATCTTATCTTTTGTGCATATGAATATAAATGCATGTGCATGAACACTAAGCCACCAAGAAGTGGACATCCTGCCATTTTAGCCATCGCAGCTGCTGAGTTACCGTCATGCTCTCAGCCACCCTGAGCCCAGGGGAGACTTTTTTGGAGGAGGAGGATTGAGATTCCACAGCAAACTTCACTCCCACAGATGACATGGGAAAGCCTGGAGAGTCCAATCACAGGGATGCCTGCCACCCTAAAGAAACCTTTTGACCCCATCCCAATCCTTGCCTTGGTTCCCATCTCTCCTTCCTCATCCCATGACTCAGGGATGATCCTCTTACGAGGCAGGGTGAATCCCCTGCTCAGGTAGCTGATTGAGAGGGGCAGTGGATCACCCCCACCAGGAGGGCCCCTGTAGGCACTTCTGCTCCCAACCCCACACTGGCCCCACTTGCCCACTGCGGCAAATGCCACAGCAGGAGAGTGGCAAGCATGGCTCCTTGGAGGAGCAGCCTCCCCTCCCCTCCCCCCATCTCTCACTCTGAGCCCTTTCCCAAAGCAAGAGATTAGGCAGACAGGCAGAAATGGAGGAGGATGAAATCATGGTGTCAACCCCCTCCTCAATAAGGACAATGTCAATCGGACATCTTTTTCAGAATGCTACGCATGGGCCTCTGCTTAATAGATCCCTGCCCAAGTTGACTGAGGGCACCGTCCTAGGCATGTCGCATGTGCATGAGGAGTCCCGGAGACAAAGTGCCAGCACACAAGTGAGTTAAGCACCCGTGTGAGTTTAGCAACAGGGTGAGGAGGCCAGGGCAGTCGACTCTTCCCTGCCTTCTCATAGTAAGTAACTATAAATAAATAACTGTAAATAAATCCCCCACTTTCTGCTAGTAAATAACTTAGACTCCTCCACAGAAGTGCTGTGGGTGACAATACCGGGCTCCAAAACTACCGTAATTTAGTACTAGGAACATGTTATCATCCCCCAGACCAGAATGCTCAGGTTGATCTTGAGATGGAAAATTAAAACATGGAGACCTCCGTGGCTGGCTGGGGAATCCTGGGAATTCTAGGACTTCCCCCCCCCCTGTCTAATCATGCATAGGATTGGGCCCTAAATTTATTATCTAAAGCAGTGTTCTCCAACCTTGGGTCCCCAGATGTTCTTGGCCTACAACTCCCAGCATGCCCCAGCCAGCGTAGCTGCCAAAAACATCTGGGGACCCAAGGTTGGAGAACACTGATCTAAAGCCAGGGGCTTTTCCACCCTGTTCCAGAGTCATTTGAAGTCTATCAAAACTTCTCTTATGTGCCATCAATTTGGAGGGAGCTGGAGCTTGAAGCAAAAACAGTTTTGAAAATGACATTGTATCAAAGGTAGACTATTACAGAGGCATTAAACAGCAAGACAAAAAGGCAAAACTTGCAACTGTTCTTTGGTAAGCTGTAAATCACTTGGCTTCCTCTGGTGATTGGTGAAGTTCATTGTTTGTTGGGTAATTATTTTCCTGTGTTAGAAGCTAAGCTGCTAAATAGTTTTGTGCTTGTTTTGGGGAAGAAAAAAGAAGAAGAAAGAACACAGACATCAGCAGCAGCCAGCAGCCAGGGAGACATAAAAAATGAGAAAAATAGAACCTAAATTGATTCCATAATAGTATTTATTTATTTTTGAATATTGCCACTTCTGATATCAAATTTATCTCCATTTATTCTTTTGCATGGAAAGCTGGCCAGGGGTAGGCAACCTTTTTGGGCCCGTGGGAACATTTGACATTTTGGAAAAGTGTCCTGGGCACCACCACAAATTGCAGCGGGAGGTAAAATCTTGGGACTGCCGCCTTCTCTGGATTCTCAAGTTTCTTGCCCCCCTCATCCATTTTTTGGCAGGGGACTTTTATCCCCACTGTCATTAAAGTCAATGGAGTGATATAGTGCCATTTACTTTAATCGAGTGGGGAAAAGGTTCCCCTGCCAAAAAAAAAATGGCTGGAGCGGAGGGGAAGTCCACCCACCACCAAGGACCCTGTTGCCCCAAAGGTCCTTGATGGGGGGGTGGAATTCCCCCCTCTCAGGCCATTTCTCAGCAGGGCACCCTTTCCCCTATCTTTATTAAAGTCAATGGAGCATAGGGGAAATTGGCCTTGTGGGCACACTGGGGGATCCTGGGGGGTGCCAGGGCACCTATGGGTGCTGTGTTGCCAACCCCTGCTGGCAAATGATGGCATATATCACATTGGAAGATGAGCAGGTGTATGAAGCCCTGATGTTCTGAATGAAGTCATCTAACAGTGTTGCCACAGTAGACATGAGGGGTCGTCGGATCCAGATTTACACTGGATCTACTGTCCTGGGAGAAGTGGACTTCCCTGCCCCCTCCTTCACATGGCAGCCTTTCCAGCAACCTGAAAATGCTACACAGAGAGTCAGGAGCCCCCGCTGAATGTGGTGAGCCCTGGTGTGTGGGGAAGAGTGTAACATTTCCGGAGTCTGAAAGCTTTTCTGCATGAGGTATTTATTGCGCACTCATGGTTCCTTGCTCACAGTTGTTTATGGGTTCTTTAGATGACGTTGTGATTCTCCAGTTTTGCTTCTGTTATTTTAAGAGCACTTTCCAGGGTTTTTTTAGAGCGGGGAAAATGGAGTATTATTTCTAAAAGCAAAAAAAAAGGAGTTTCCTACCTGTGAGCTATTCCACTATAGTACATCGCCACCTAGAGGTTATGTAGTGGAAAAGCAGGAAAGGAAAAGCTCTTTCTATAGAGCAGGGCTCTCCAACTTTGGGTCCCCAGATGTTGCGGACCTCCAGCTCCCAGCATACCCAGCCAGCTGCATGGCTAATGGCAAAGGATTCTGGGAGCTGTAGTCCAGCAACATCTGGGGACCCAAGGTTGGAGAGCCCTGGTATAGAGCATGGGTCTCAATTCTGTGATGAAACTAAAAGTAGATACAGCAATTAACAGCCTTATGTAGAAAATCTCTCTCTGTGCCTAGCAGTTGCAGATTCAAGGGTCCAAGAGTTCCAAGGTATTGTAGTCAGAGGAATGTCTGATTTAAATCCTTAAGTTGTGGTTCTCTGTCTGAATAGATACGGTTGCATCATAGGGTTTGGCTGTAAACAATGGATTTTGTGTTGTGTTCTGGGGGAAACTGGAAGCATGTAAATATATGTAGGGGAGTCTGTATGTTTCCAGTATAAGGGCATGCTTATATGTCTGTTACGTAGTTACCCAGTAGTGCTCAGAAAGTGAAGCTGTTGCATGAGCTGGTTTGTTTTACTGTTGTCTCTTGGGAAAATATGCATTTTAGAAAAATATAATTTAAAAAACCCCTATCACATGCGTGCAAATAGTTTAATATACACAATGGGTTGGATCCAAACTTAGTTATATCTGTGGAGTAGACCCACTGAAGTCAATGGAATTTAAATTAGTGATGACTAAACCAACCCAATGGATTCATTTCAACTGAAGAGTTTACGTTTTCTGAGGACAGAACTTGAGTTGGTGCAAAATTGTGAATTTTAATTTTTATGCTGAGCCTAAGGGCAAAACAAGAAGCAATATAGGGGGAGCTTCCAAATGAGGCTTTTTTCATGCCATCATCCTGCCTCGTTCATGGAATCTTACGGGGGGCGAGCGGGCGGGGAGAGGAGTAGATGATGTTGTCTTCAATTTGTAACCCTCCCATATTTTCCCACCTCTTCATCTCTTACCACAGAAAATCCATCAAGGAGAAAGTAATAATAACTGTACAATGCCTTCTCCCCCAACATGTACAACCCCATTCTAGTTTATACACATACTTAAATATTTAGGCACCAATGATCCTGTGCTTTCAATTATTATTGAAACATACTTATTTACCTAACCATTAACTTCTCTTAATATTGTTGTAATTTTGTAATGATGTATTGTTTTATAATTGGTTGAAAACTGCTTTGGGATTTTTAAAATGTGAAGTGCTATATACATATATTTAAATCTTTAAAATAAATATTTGTGTGTGTGTGACTCTCTGTGTGTGTGTGTGTGTGTGTGTATAGAGAGATTATTTATTTAGGGTACAATCCTATGGCTGCTAGACAGAGTCTAGATGGCCATAGGATAATTCAGAGTCCCAGCTCCGACCTTGGAAACTCGCTCCAAGGTCAGAGCTGGGATTCCGAACTTGGACAGCCCTCCCCCCCATCCTCGCAAAAAAGGATGGGGGAAAGAACTGCGCTGGCTGCGGTTCCAAGGTCGGAAGAGCCTGTGGGTGGGGAGGAGGGAGAGGAGGAGACAGGCTCCGCCCACATACATAGTATCCCGGAGGCACCTCAGCCTCCTCTCCTCACGCTCCTCCGGGGCAAAACACTTGGATGGCCGAAATCAGCTAAGTGTTTTGCAGGGCGGGAGAGGCGCGGAGGTGACCTTTGCCTCCACGCTCCTCTCACCCTCCATAGCAGTGTTCTCCAACCTTGGGTCCCCAGATGTTTTTGGCCTACAACTCCCAGCATGCCCCAGCCAGCTACGCTGGCTGGGGCATGCTGGGAGTTGTAGGCCAAAAACATCTGGGACCCAAGGTTGGAGAACACTGCTCCATAGGATGCCCGTAATCCTCCAAGATTGGAGGGTTACAGGCAGCCTCACTGGATTGCGCTGTTATGGATGTAAGGGAACATTTATACCTCCCCCCGCCCATCTTTTGGCCTAAACAGGGCCTCAAGTTGGCTGCCAATCATAAATACACAATTCAAATATAACAATAAGATCAACAGAACAGAGAGCATTAAAACAGAGCCGGTTAAAACGTAATCAAGCAGCAGGACAAAAATCACCTCAGACTGAATGCTTGGCTGGCTGCATATCTAAAAGGCATAATGGGGGGGGGGCTTGGGGGCACCTGTCTTAATCCACAGTGTTTTGTGAACGTTGGCTTCAAAGGAGACTAGGATAGCGGCACTAGTAGAAGCAGCAGCAGAACTGGAACCCTGTGCAGATAACGTCAGCTATTATCTAGACTTGTAGAAATTCTGTGTCTTGCTATATTATCCACGCCAAAAGGTGTGGAGCAGGGCAGGAACGTTTAAAAAGAAACTGCTTCTTGTTTTTCCAGAAGAGTAGCCACAATACCCTAGTATCAGCTCCAAGAAGGCCAAAAGAGCCATGCCACAGTAAACCAGTTTATAGGTTCAAAAGGATCCAGTGGTTAAGCTTTTCTTAGGGTGCTTCTAGACAGTCAGCTCCTAGCACTACCAGTCACAAGGCATTAAGCAGCTATTTCATCTTTCCCTCCTGAACAGATTTGTATAATAAGAAAAAAAGACAGAAGTAGCAGTGGGAAAAGATGGGAGGGTTACAAATGGAAGACATTGACATCTGGACCCCTTGTAAAATCCCATGTTTGAAGCAGGGACAATTGCAAAATAGGCAGCATGGGACACTGTCCAAACCTGGCAGACCACCAGCGCCAATCAAGTTGCGCTAGCAGGAACAGGCGGCAGTGCAACGGGAAGCTAGCGCTTCATAGCGTAGTCCTGGAAACTAGCTCAAACTAGTGCTTCTCGAATGGGAGAAGTTAGCAGAGCTCCCTTGTATGACTTGTCCTGCTCCGGAAGCGCCAGTTGGAGCCAGTTTCTGGTTGCGCTTATCAAGCGCTAGCGTTCCCATTGCACTAGTGGTCATTCCTGCTAATGCAAGAACATCACTGGATACTGCTCTTCATCTGGAAGCACCCATAGATGCAACAATTTCAGGATGCAGGCGGTACATTTTTATATGCCACGTCATATAAAAACTGGCATTTTAAGAACTAGGATTCAGCTTGTCCTTCTCCCTGTCATGGTCATGTTCTACATGCAAGGTGGAGTGCTTTCCCCATGGGAGTGCATTCAAATATGCCGTCCCACGCCACCCCACCCCACATCCCATCCTGCATGTGGTAGCATCCAGGAAAAGCTTTACCGCTTGATTCTGCTGAATCAGAGCCGTATAACCTCTATGGTTCCTGCTCACTTTCTGTATGTGTGTGCTGTGTTCCCCCCCAGTATTTTCGTGCTAGAAGAAAAGGTCAACAGGCCCCTATGTTTTTGCCAGCATTGAATTACAAGCTGTTGGGATACAGTGCGCTATCAAGCGCATTCTTCCCAGCCTAAACCGCCGCCACCACCCACAAGGAAATGGGCTGGCAGTTGGAGCAGTACAGATTGCTTAGAGAATGGTAGAGCTAAAAAAGTCACATCGATTTGCTGAGAACTTCAAGGTGACGCCCACATCCATTGCCAGAGTAAGCTCAGCTTGGCTCCTTGTGGGCCAGAAGGCCAGAATAATGCTGCTTGCCCCCCCCCCTGCTGCCACCGCCATTGCATAACCCCAGATGAAGCCTTATTAGAGGCTGAACCCAGAGAAATGCCAAATCTTAAAGAGTTCTCAGAGCTGATGCTAACAAGACATTTCTGCTCCAAGAAGGAAAAACAGCAAGTTGGAAAATCCTGCAAACTGGACTAGCTCGAAGGATACATGATGTTAGTATTCACTTGTAGCTTGTCCCCTGATGTTTTCTTTTC
The DNA here is from genome assembly GCA_021292165.1 of Shinisaurus crocodilurus. NCBI lineage: Eukaryota > Metazoa > Chordata > Lepidosauria > Squamata > Shinisauridae > Shinisaurus > Shinisaurus crocodilurus. Next base: position 295,704,859 of record CM037876.1, read on the forward strand.
CTTTCTTTTTCATTTCTTTTATCTAAAACAGCAGCCAAGGCTGCAATCTCTGATGAGAGATAAGTCTGAGTGGAGGGGTATCCTAACCCTTTCTTCTTCACCAGGTTTCCATCTCCAAATCAGCAGCCCCAAGCTATTTTTAGCACCATGAGAGACAAAGAAGGGTACTTGTATGGTTATGTTTATACATTCAGTGGTGGAGCTAGGTAATTTTAGACTTAATGGTTTCCGGGGGGGGGGGGGGTTAGATGGCCATGTGTATTAAACTTCAGTTGTGAAGCACACAACTAAGCATTCTCTTCTCTCTTATACACCACCATTCCATGCTTTACAACTGCTTCTACATTCCTGATACGTTAGAGCAAAAACAACAACCAACCAACACAAAACTGTTTGCCAATGCTGATTTTAAAAAACGCAACAACCTCTGAGCATGTGCAGTTTTGCATTTTAAACTCACTTAAATCACAGCACCATGACTACAGGAATAAAATGGAGTTTTCTGCTTCTGCTCTGATGCTTACAGACATTTACTTGGGAACAAGCAGCTGTTGCAACCTTTTCTCACAGCGGAGCTGCTCCAGCCCCTTAATCATTTCAGTCGCTCTTTTCTGCACTTTTCCCAACTCTACAATATCCTTTTTGAGATGGACCAACCATCTCAGTGGGAGCCCTCTATGCACTACCTCATCCTGATTTAGATTTGTGAACTGCAACTGAAACCGATCACCCTTATACTCGACTTGTTCCAATTAGATATTGAATGTTTATTGATAGGCTATTGTATAATTTAGTTTTTCATATTGTCTGTTTTTGTTCTGGTATCATATTTGGTATCCTGTTTGGGATCCTTTTGGAAGGAAAAGAAGGGTATAAAATGTTTGTTTGTCTGTCTGTTTAGTAGTAGTACTTATATAACGATTACTATAGTAAAATCTGTAAGCGGTTTGGAAAACATTTGGATGAATGAAAATGAGTAATCGCAAGTTGTACAACTAATACCAGAAGAAAAGCAAGAATTGGTCCAGTGGCATGGTATCTGGCAGGGTATCCCTGCTTTGAAGCCCCAGATGGGGATGGGGTCTTGCCTTAGCCAATCTATACGCTAAGGGAGGAAGCAGCCCTCCACAGGAAAAGGGTTGGCTTAGCCAGTTCTTCCCTTTGCCCATTCCCATATTCCCTCTTAATGTACTGGTAGTCATAGCTGACCTGGGAAAGAATTGCTTCTCTTGCTACCAGAAGCCAAGGGAAGTGTGAGTCTCAAAACTAGTTTCCTTCCTAATACGATCCTAGGACAGGGCCTTTGTTTACTGCCTCATTTACTGCCTGGAACCTCCGGCATGACAGTCTAGCCTGTATTAAAAGATTAGAATATGAAAAAGTGGCAAATCAAGGCTAGAAGGTCTGAACATATAACACCAATTCTGGCTTGCTTGCATTGGCTGCCTGTATGCTTCTGAGCCCGATTCAAGGTGCTGGTTTTAATTATAAAACCTTACACAGCCTGGGACCGCAATGCCTGATGGAGCGCCTCTCCCGGCCTGAATCTACCCGGACACTAAGATCAACATCTGAGGCCTTCCTCTGAGTGCCATCTCTGAGGGAGGCTTCGAGGGTGGCAACAAGGGAGAGGGGGCCTTCTCAGTGGTGGCCCCCTGATTATGGAACAATCTTCCCACTCAGGCCCACCTGGCTACAACTATGTCATCTTTTTGGCACCAGGTTAAGACTGCCCCTCTACTCCCAGGCATTTAATGGTATTTAATGGCATATGATGGGGCATTTATGTCAGCTGTCTTTAACACGTATAGTATTTTTATTGAAATTGTTTAGCTGTTAATTCTTCTTCTTCTTTTTTTTTTAATTGTATATTGGAAAATTTTTATGCTGTATTTTATTGTATTTGTGGTCTGTGTTTTTGTGAATTGTTGTGAACCACCCAGAGAGCTTTGCCTATTGGGCGGTATAGAAATGAAATGAAATAAATAAATATTACATTTCTATACTGCCCATTAGCTGAAGCTCTCTGGGCAGTTTACAAGACACTTTTTTTAAAAAATAAAAGGACAGAAAAGCTGCAGGGAGCCGAACATGGCTCCGCATTGTGGTGGGAAGGGGGGAAAACTAGTGCCAGGCTCCCCTAAGTACTGCTTGGGCACTTGTGGGACGGCCAGCACTGGCAGATGCAATGCCAGCTAGCTTGGGAAGAGGAGCAAGGGGTTTCTTGCCAAGCGGCTCGCTTGTGCTTCTGTTTGACCCCTGCTGTGACACTTTGAAGGGGGAGCTGGTGGCTTCACAAACAGAGATCCAGGAAGCTGGCTGTTAAGCTGTCTTGCCCGATCTCCAAATTGTTATTTTTTTTAAGGGACAAAAGTGCCACGGCAAGCCGAAAACGACTCGGCTTCGTGGCTGCAAGAGAATGGGAACTTGTTCCTCCCGTGGTGCCCCCTGGGATATCACCTGGAAGACCGAGCAGAAGGAAGCGGAGAGAGGAAGCCAAGCACCCACGATGAGCCCGATCGCCCGTCGGGGTCATTGTAGGTGCTCTGCGGAACAACCAACCCATTGTGGTAAATCGCAACAATGGATTGCAGTGATGTGCGAACCCGCCCATTTGCATGCATCCCCCAAATTTGCTGCCTAAGGCAGAAGCCCCAACCCACCTTTTGACTGGGGCTGGCTTTGCCTGGAAGCAGACAGAGCAGGTTCACGCCACGGTTGTGAATGTTGCATGTCTCCCCCCCCCCCCCGCTAGTATTTCTTTGTAAATGAAAAGAAACAAAACAAAAGTGACATCAGAATCAGCCCTCATATATGCCGACTGGAGGAGTAAAGCCAAAACATAACTGAAGTTTCTAAATCTGGATCTCTTTTAATATTAATTCCCTCTCGCTCCTCACAAGCCTTCCCTGACTGATTGTGCTGTCCACTTTGTAGTGTTGCAGTCTTGAGTTTTCCATTGTAAATGTTTTCACTGATATATTATCAGGATGCTTGTATTTTACTATTTATTTTGGTTTCTTGTATTGTAAATCAGTTTGAGATACTTTTTCTGATATGGTAAGCAGTGTATAAATTGATTGATTAAAGGTGCAATCCTATGCAAGTTTAGACAGAAAGAAGGCCTACAACTCCCAGCATGCCCAGGCATGCAGGGAGTTGTAGGCCTTCTTTCTGTCTAAACTTGCATAGGATTGCACCCGAAATAAATAAATACTTGAAAATGTATTTACTAATGCCATTTGTCATGAGACATATCCTAATGCTGCTGAGTGTGACCGAGGTATTAGTACAAAGCATCAGATGGCATCTTCTGCCCTATTCCTTCCAGCTACCTTCTGAATTATTACAGTGAAGCTGAGGACTTTGAGCAGCTATTTTGCTGTTGAAGAGTCACCTTGCCCAACCCTATGTAATTCTGCAGGATGGACGTACAGATGTACTTCCCCCCTTTTCTTTATTCAGCATAAGGAGCGGTTTGACTCCACAATTCAACTTGGCTTTTGCATGACGAATAAAAGGAGGCAGGAAATACTACGACAACTTCGGCGGGCGGGGGGGGGGGTAACTGGCATATTGTGGCACGAGCTTTCATAAGCAGCAACCGATTCATCATACGCATGACCTGTTTCATGACAGATGAAGTTAAAACCTAATGGTTGTGGAATTCAGCTCTGCAAGGCAGGAAATGCTTCAGAGAGAACAGTAGTAAGCCAGTTTAGGAACACAACCAATCTTTTATTTGCTCTTCTTCTGGAACACAAAACTAGACCTCCCTTCTTGAAACTCCACCTCTACACACACACACACACACACAGGCCGGCCTTATCATTTCCAACAACCTCTCTGGCCTTCTGGGCCCAACCCACATTCCCACAGACACCTCTCCTACTAGGGCAGTGTTCTCCAACCTTAGGTCCCCAGATGTTTTTGGCCTACAACTCCCAGCATGCCCCAGCCAGTGTAGTTGGGAGTTGTAGGCCAAAAACATCTGGGGACCCAAGGTTGGAGAACACTGTACTAGGGGCTGCTCTTAAAGCTACATGAACATGAGGCATACACCGACTTTGTTACAGTATGTACGTAAAAAGCTTGAGTCAGCTTTCTCTCTTTCTGAATATTACAGGCAGACGTGTTTGGTGCCTGTCCACCAGAGAACAGGCTTATTTACATGCCCTCGTCCCCCCCCCCCACACTTTAGCCCTACAAGTGAGCAGGCAAATGCCTGAAGAGGGCTAATAGCCCTGTTCAGAGGCAGTGTTAGGAGGCGGCCCACTAAGGCTGGAGCCCCGAATCGTTCACTTGGAGCCCTAAATCTCTGGGAGGCCGTCTGCTGCTGTCCAGCGGCACTTGCTGAAATAAAGGTACAGGGGCCCTGAGGATCTCTGCTGCATCTGATCCCCCTGGATTAGCTGGCTTTTTGCCCACATGTGCTTCACCTCCCGCTGCCCTCAACCTTTGAATCTTCCTGCGTGAGGCTTTTTTCTGAAATCAAATGCCCTCCTCTCCCCTGTCCAATCCAGACACCCCTTTTTACAAATAGGGCTGTCCTTAGGAGGCAGGGTTCTTTAAAGACACACACAGAGAGACTTTAGTGCATATGCAAATTAGCATATGCAAATTTGTGCATTTGGTACGTGTGTCTTGTGGGCCTGAGCCCAGGATCTTTTCGGTCCCTAGCACCACCCCTGACCCTGTTCAGGCATCCTATTTACTGGATTCACTGAACGCAGGAGGAGAGGACGGAGTACTCCAGCCCCTCCCCCTCCCTTGTCGCACCCATTGCCCTGTACCCGTGGAGGGTGACCGTCTGAACAGGGGACCCAGGATTTCCCAGGGTCCTGGTTTGTGTGGAGAGCCTCCACCGATACAGGAGGCTCTCCTGTTCAGACCGTCACCCTGAACATGTGCAGGGCCATGGATACATGCAAGGAGGGGAGCAGAATTGGTGTGTTCCTCCCCACACGCGCTCAGTGAAACTGGTAAGAAGAGGCTTAAGAGGATATGGAGGAGGAGGTTTCTGGGGAACATGGGCAGGAAGGTGCTGTTGAACTCATGTCCTGCTTGTGGGATCCTGTGGGCAGCTGGTTGGCCAGTGTGAACAGAGTGTTGGACTAGGTGGACCCTTGGTCTGATCCAGCACGGCTCTTCTTATGTTCATAGGACACCTTCAAATAGAAGGCCAGTCCTCTGACAGCCCTTCAAAAAGAAGACTGGCCTCTAAGGTAGGACACATGGCCACCATATTATTTGTTCATGACCACTGTTGATGGTGAGTCCAGGAGGGCTGCTTCCAGACAAGTCTTGATAGCACCATCAGCCCCACCTCATTCACAGAGTTTTATGGATGGACATCGTCTTCTGTTCATAACCCTCCCACGTTTTCCCATCACTTCTGTCTTTTTTCCCTTATTGCAGAAAAACTGTTAAGGAAAAACAGACAGAATTGCTGTACAAGACCTTCTGATAGGCAGCGCTAGCACCCCACCATCTGGAAGCACGCCAGGTGGACCGGCCTCTTGTGGACTCTAACCACTATGTCACACTGCCTCTCCATTTACTTGGAATTCTGCTAAAAGGCCTTCCTCATGAAGACTCCTCCTCCCTCCACTGTCACCACCAGCAGCCATTCCAGCAGGCTGTACTGAGGGAGATGAGAGGGAGATCAGGCCCATTTTGCCAGCCCGGCCAAAATAATAATTTCCCCCCTCTTCCCTTCTCATCGCTTTTTCCTTGTGTGTCGTGTCTTTTTAGATTGTAAGCCTGTGGGCAGGGACTGTCCTGTTTAACTGATTATATATAAGCCACTTTTTTCGCTGAGTGAGCTTTTTTCGCTGAGGAGCGTCATAAAAATACTTGTCATCATCCAAGTGTCTTTCTGGGACACAGATGTCTCAAGCACCGTCAGTCTTGTCTAAACAAACCCGTAAACCAACCCTTAAACTGCTTTCTGGACAGACTGATAATGCCATTCGTTTTAGGAGGCTCATTAATAGGTGGATTTGCATCTTCTGTTTCCTTTGGCCCACAGTATTTGCACGTCCTAGAAATTGCTGCTTTTAAGGGTAGGTAATTTGCCTAATAGTTTTCGGGCCACTTTTTTTTTTTTTTTTGCAGGTTCCAAGTTACTGCATAGGACTACAAGGAGGATGCTACTTAACACTTATTTTGCTCTGGTAATGGGCTGGGTAGTGGGGTAGGAAATTGATATTATTTATTCAGTTTTACAGAAACATTCTGAGTTACCTTTTTGCTATTTGCTCTAGTTATTCTCTTCTTGTTGTTGTTGTCCTTCTTCTTCAAATCATTGTTAAAAAAAAAGCAATAAAATAGTTAAAGGTGCAATCCTATGAGTTTAGACAGAAAAAAAGACCTACAACTCCAAGACCTACATAGCTGGCTGGGGCATGCTGGGAGTTGTAGGCCTTTTTTCTGTCTAACTTGCACAGGTGCGCCCTAAGACACAAAAACCAGCACATTAAGTTGTTCAGCAGGAGGAAGTTGCCCCATCAGAAGTCTAGTTTTTCTGTTAGTCAGATAAAAACCAGTGAACCAGGCCCTGCTTTGCATTGATGGTAAATGCAAAATGCAGAGAATGAAGAAGTGACCCTCGCTGCTACTTGCCATGGCTTCATTCTTTATTTTAACAAAGAGCCTTATGACACCTTAATGACTAAATAGATTTATTGTAGTGTAAGCTTTCGTGGACAAAAGCCCACTTCATCAGGTGTGTGAAGTGTTATTCTCAGATGGCAGGTATAACATATCTATTCATATCCAGAGAGAGAGAGAGAGAAAATGTAAGTGGTAGGGTAAAAAGGCCACAAAGTGCAAGAGTAGAGTCTGTGACAATTCAATGCAAAATTGAAATCGTATACAAGATAATCTTGGCAACCGTTCATTCCTGGGGGGCCCTAAACTAACCTGTGGCCCCAGCCGTTGTTCCAGTCCAGCTCGCTTCTATTCATGATATTTATATCCCGCCTTTTCTCCTGCAGGAAACCCAACCCATAATCCTCCTGCTCCTCTCCATCTTATCCTCACAACAACCTTGTGAGGTAGGTTAGACTGAGAGACAGTGACTGGCCCAAAGTTACCCAGTGAGCTTCATTTATTTATTTATTATATTTTAAAATCGCCCATCTGGTCGGCCACCCTGGGCGATGTACAATCATTAAAATACAATAAAATACAATAAAACACAATTAAAACATAATTAAAAATATAAGTTAAAACAACAACAACACCCCCTAACCCACCCCATATTCCTGCCTGAAAAGCCATGTTTTTTAAAGCCCGGCGGAAGTTCATCAAGGAGGGGGCATGAGGAAGGTCACTGGGAAGGGAGTTCCATAACTTGGGGGCCACCACAGAGAAGGCCCTTCATGGCCAAGTGGACACTAGAACCTGGATCTCCCGGGTCCCAGTCCAACACTCTCACCACTATGGGGATGGGGTGCCCTCCTGTCCTTCAACTCAGGCAGCAACGTGTCTTGGGCTGGCCATTGGTATGTGAGGCTGAGAGGCAGCTGACCCAAAGTCACCCAGGGAGCTTCAAGGCTGATCAGGGATTTGAATCTGGGTCTCCCAGTCCCAGTCTATCCTTGTCTTCTGCACAACCCCACATTGGCTCTTCCTTGGCCCTCCAGATGCTTTGGCCTACAACTCCCATCATCCCTCACCATTGGCTGCACTGGCTAGGGCTGATGGGAGATGTAGGCCAAAATTTCTGGAGGGCCACAACTTGCCCATCCCTGCTTTAGGAGTAATCTGTCAGGGGCTTCATGCTGGTGGTCAGTGGGGCCAAAGCCAAAAGCGAAGAGGACAGGCATCACAAAAAAAAGAAAAGAACATGCACCACCTATCTGCAGAAAATTTGCATGTGCTAAATTATATGTACAGATGCAAATTTAGAAATAATAATCATAATTTAAATAGGAGTACAGTACATCTCATCATAGCATGGAAGACGGTGACAAGGTGACCTGTGTGCCTTGCTCAGCCTGCCGTCCGGGGTGTTGCTGATGGGCAGCTTCAAGGCCCAGCTCTTCCTTCTGATGGATCTGTTCATCTTTACACTGGACATGGACTAGAGCAGTGTTCTCCAACCTTGGGTCCCCAGATGTTTTTGGCCTACAACTCCCAGCATGCCCCAGCCAGCGGAACAGTGGACTAGAGGGTGCCTTCAAACAGAGGACTGTCCTCTATAAAAAAAGGACACATGCCCTCCTGAACACACACACACACGCACTTTCTGCCACCCCCTTCACACATGCTCTCTCTCTCTCTCTCTCTCTTCCTCTCTCCTTCTCTGCCCAGCAGGCTATCAGGGGAGGGGAAGATTGGTCTGGCTTGCCAGAGGGTCTGAAATGATAACTTTCAGAGGGTTTTTGAAACTAGGCTAAGAACCACTTGGAATTTAGCTGAGGCCTAGGGCCAGAAGTTGCCCACCCCTGAAATATCTCTTATCAGGGGCTTTTCAAAATGCAGTTGGACAGGCATCTTCGGAGGGTGCTTTTAAGTAGAGAACACGCCTCATCTAACAATAGAGGGTGGCCATGTGTCCTATTTTGCAGCCCAAGTCCCATATAAAGAGCATAAGCTGGAGCTGCAGCGTGGGCTTCTCATGTTACCCTGCGGCATGGGAAGGAGCGACTCTGCATGGCTCCCCTTCTGCTAAGGTAACATAAGAACTCAGTTCCTCCTTAAAACCGAACTCCTTGGGATTTAATTCTGAGCAAGTTTTTAGAATTGAGTTGCATGTTCAGTTGCTCAAGCCTGGCTGCAACTTAGTCTCTGTTTGCTGTAAATTACCAGGCCAGGTTACCTGAAGGATCATCTCCTCCCATATATACCTGCCTGGACCCTAAGATCATCCTCAGCGGTCTACCTCTGGGAGGCCCTGCCAAAGGAAGTGAGGTGGGTGGCTACTAGGAAGAGGGCCTTTTCTGCTGTGGCACCCCAGTTGTGGAATGAACTTCCAAGAGAGACTTGCCTGGCCCCTATGTTGTGTTCCTTCTGGCACCAGGTGAAAACCTTCTTATTTTCCCAGGAATTTGAGTCTTTTAGTCTCTGTTTGAAATTCTTTATTGTATTTTAAATCTCTCTACTGCTGCTAGGTTTTATTTCAGCTTTTATTTTATTCTAGTTTATTCTGTAGTTTAAAATTTTTATACTGTATTTTATGTTGTATTTTGTGGTTTTAATTGTTGTGAACCGCCCAGAGAGCTTTGGCTATTGCGCAGTATAGAAATGTAATAATAAATAAATAAATAAATATTAATTTGACTAAGTTTTCTGTTTAGAGTGTTGTAAAGTGCTTTTAGATTAACTCTCTCCTAATCACAACTATTTTGTGCAAGAAAGTTGGTCTTTAATAGAAGCTTAAAATAAATGCTTCTATAGTGGGGGCGTGATGGCTTTTGCTGTAATCACCCTGAAGCTGTGGAATGATCACAGTGATGTGGTTCAAAGCTACTACATTTCTGTTGGCCTTTCAGAGCATGTGGGGCAGCCTTCCCCAGCCTGGAGCTCTCCAGTTGTAGTGGACTGCAACTCCTATCATTTCCTGCCTGCAACTCTCATAGTTGCCAGCCAGCATGGCCATGGCAATGGCATACTCTGAGCATGTATGTGCAATTTCACATTTTAAACTCATTTACATCATGGGGTGATGATGATTATGACTGCAGGAATAAAATGGAATTTAGGATCAAAAGATATAGAGTTGGAGGGGCCTTCAAGGCCATCGAGTCTAACCCCCTGCTCAATGCAGGAAACTAGAGGGGTGCCTTTCCATGCTCAGACAAGCTGAGCCAGCATGAGCCACAGGCCTGTATCACCCTGCCCTGATGCTGAACACATTTACTTGAGAAGAAGGCCCATTTTGTTGTAGGAAAGGAATAATATATATTTTAAAGTAAAAATCATAAACTGAGCATCTGTAAGCCTGTCCAGCTGTGCCCTGACTATAACCTTTAGGGCGCAATCCTATGCATGGCTAGACAGAAAAAAAAGTCCTACAACTCCCAGCATCCCCAGACAGCCATGCTGGCTGGGGAATGCTGGGAGTTGTAGGACTTTTTTTCTGTCTAAATAAACATGGGTAGGATTGCACTAAATAAACATGGGTAGGTAGGATTTTTTTTTATTTTTTAAAAGGATGCTCTGGCAATCAGATGCTGATGTTGGGCCTGCTTGCTGCTGCCCCATCACCTGGGTGGTCAGTTTGGGGTGGGGAGGCTGCGGGGTGGGGTGGACGTCGGCCCCAAAGTCCAGCCCCAGCGGCTGGAGCCATCCCACGGCGGGGGCGGGGTGCGAAGGACACACACATACACACTGTCGCCTTCACGGCTTTGGAGTTTAGAAACTTCGCAAGCGCCACCCACTTCCCAAACTCGGGGCGAAGTGCCATTTAAAACAAAACCAGGCAAGAGGTAGTGGCGGGCTCGGGGGGGGGGGGGAGCGAAGGCGAATCGGGACAGCGACCTCGCAAGGCGAGTCTGGCTGTCGCCTGAGGATCCGGCGCCGCGCAGAGTTCGCAACGGAGCCCGGGGCGAGGGAGGGGTTTGAGATCCGCTCGCCTCCCGCCCCGAGCGCTCCCCCCCTCCTCCCGCCCTTTTCCTGGAAGTAGCCGCGCTGCTTTGCATGCCAGCGAGGTACAGCGGCAGCGGGAGCAGCGTGATGCCAGCCACAGCTCCTGCCGGATGCCTGATGATGCGGCGCTGCTGCTGCTGCTGCTGCTGCTGAAACTCCCCCTGCCTTGCGCCGTGCATGGGCGCCGGAAAGCTGCGCGCCTGCTTGGTTCTCCGCCTCCCGTCTCTTGAGTCCTTCTTCGCCGTCGCGCCTTGCAGCTTTCGCCCCGGCTGGGAGCGCGGAGGAGGAGGGGAGGAGGAGGAGGAGGAGGAACCGCTGCCTCGGATCTTTGCGCCGGCGGAGGCAGGTAAGCGCAGAGTCGCTTCGACTCCCCAGGCTCGCGCGGGACCGACTCCTTCCCGTCTAAGAGGAAACGCGGGTCCGCGAGGTGGAAGGCGTCCGCGAGCGAGGCATTCGAAGGCAGCGGAGCCGGGAGTTTCCTTAAAGCTGGGGATCTGGAAAGGGGATCCGCGGGTAGGTCTAGGGAAGCGGCGGGGGTGGGGGGGGGGAGAAGCGCGGGCAGTGGGGGAGGGGAGGGGCAAGAGGGGGGGGCAGAAGAGACGCGGTGGGGCAAGAGGAGGCAGTGGGCGCCGTAGGCAGGCAGCGGGCGACGAGGGATCCAGGGGAGGCGCGGGAAGGGGCGCTGTTAGACCGGGCAGTGTGAGGCTGGGAGGAAAGGCAGGGACAGAAGACCGTGGGAGGAGGAGGCGGAGGAGTGCGGGGTTAAGAGTTGAGGGACTGGGAAGAAAGGTTGCGGGCAGAAAAGGGGAGGTGGGTAAGAAAGGAGGCAGGAAAACGGTTCAGGCAGGAGGAAGGAAGAATAGAAACGCTCCCCTGCGGGGTCGGGCAGATAGTCTCCAGCAATGCCCAGCCAGCCACTTGCCGCTGGGAAGCTCGCAAGCAGAAGCAGGGCGTGGTGGAAAGAGCTATTTCGCTGTACCCTGCCCTCCACATGTCGTCATCAGAGGTATCCTGCCCCTAAATATGGAGGTTCTTGTCATGGCTACTGGCTATTGAGAGACAACACCTCCCTGACTTTGTCTGGTCCTTTATAGGGGTGGGCAGACTTCAAGCTGGAGGGATCCACTTGGTTTGTTGTTGTTGCTGGGTTCCCCCCCCCCGTTTACAAACAACAACAACAACAAAGAGTCACGCTCCAGAGCCAGGTGCAAAAGACATACACTTAGAATCAAACCATCCAGAGTCCTGGAATTTTGTTTCAAGTACCAGAATTGATTGGAGCTCACAGATCTTCCACACAAAAATCCCCTCTTGCTTATCCCAAGCTTTCATCATTTCAGCAGTTTAATTTAGGGCAATTTAGAAAGGCAGAAATCCATGCCAATTAACAACAAATCACCTGGATATCTACTAGTAGATCCATATCTATCTGCTTTAAAACAACAGTACCCTTGCACTGCTGACTGTCTCTGGCAGTGGCCATCGCAACAGGGGTGTGGAAGGCAAAGCAGAGACCGGGAGAAAAGGTGGCTACAGGAGTAGGTAAGAGGCTATCAGCCCAATCCTAGCTGGGTTTACTCAGTTGTAAGCCTCATTTTTATTTCAGAGGGACTTTCTTCCAAGGAAGCATGCTTTGGGTTCCAGCTTGAGGGATAGAAGGAATGGAGGTAGGAAGGATGGGGCAGAAGCAGAAGAGCAGGTGTGAAGGCAATGACTGGGAGGTAAAAGGGAAGACCTTGGGGCTGTGGAGATGAAAGGAAAGACTTGGCAGACATTGTAGAAAGTGTTCTTAAGAACAGGAGACCAAAAATAGGGAAGCAGGGAGTACCGGAAGCAAAAACGTGCCTTCTCGGGTGACTGTCTTTAAACCCAAGCAAGTCCTTGCTGTAGTGCCTAGTCCAGTGTTCTCCAGCCTTGGGTCCCCAGATGTTTTTGGCCTACAACTCCCAGCATGCCCCAGCCAGTGTAGCTGGCTGGGGCATGCTGGGAGTTGTAGGCCAAAAACATCTGGGGACCTAAGGTTGGAGAACACTGCTGTAGTGCCTAGTCCATAAAATGTTACCACCCAGGGTGTAAAAAGCTTGCCACTTGGCAAGTACAGATTGATGGCAGAAAGAAAAGGTGCCCCCCCCCCAAGAGGGTGGTGAAGGGCAGGATTTGAAGGAGATGGGGAAAGGACCAAGGTTAAGAGTTGATGGCAGAACAAAAATTGTTTGGATGGTAGAAACCGAACAACTCCGAATGTTCAGTGGGCCAGTACCATTTATATTGGGGTCTTTCTTTTTAGAGCCAAATCAGAACTTGGAGGCTCTGGTAATCCCATTTCTTCCAACATCTGATCTTACCTTCCCAGAAGTTAAGACAGCATGGCTCCCTCCTCTGGCTGAACATTGGGTTTTGCGCTCTTGTGTTAATTTGTAATGTAGAACAATGTGTAGTTGAAGGCTTAGCAGAGTTAAAATTTCAGCAACGTTGGGCAAACAAGAACCCATTGGCGTTTGGCATGTTCAGTCAGAAAACGGCAGCTGCAAATTTACGTACATTTATCTGGGAGTAAGCCCAACTGAACTCCATGTAACTTACTTTTGAGTAGACATGTATAGGACTGCACTGGGAAATACAGATGCATAAACAGGTGTGCTGGAAGGGAAATACTGAGAGAGTGAGAAAGCAGGATATAGATGATCCTACATAAAATAGTTGTGGCTCCCATCTCTGGTTTTTCATGACAACCTTTCATTTGCAGAAATAAAATGGATCAATTTACCTCTGGGTAAATGAAAGTTTTGTGTATCCAAGCTTTCTCAATGGGAACCCTGTTCAAATATAACCCAAGTGAATTGTAGCCTAATCTACAATCTGCAGCTTTTCACCCTTGCTCATGAAACATCCTGTGTATTACGCAAAGCGGAAAGACTTAGAAATGGTAACAGCTCTCTAACAATGTTAGAGAGAACAAATAACTATGGTAATATTGAACTAGCTTCTGTAAGTGTCGGAGTAAGCAACAGCTGTCTATATGAATGCCTCCAATTTGCTATTATTCATAATTTGTCTAGCACTTGGATGCATGGAGGAGTCATCAGTCTTTATGTGTCCCAGCTCAGAAACCCCATTAAGTGACCACTGCCTCCATTTACAGAAAGGGAACAAAGGCTCAAAGAGAAAGAGTTGCCTACAGAACCCTTTCACACATTACACAGTTGCAAACCCAGGTTTGCTATTGAATGTACACCCAAAAAGAATCCCCAGTCAGTGATGATTATTGTACCTATATGATGCATGTTTTTGTAAACAAGTGTTTTTTCTACACCCGCACATTATGCCTGGAAGATGTGGTACTAGGATCAGCCATATCACACCAGTGACTGCTTCATATATTACATTTTTAGTTGTATACATTGGCTGTGTTTGGATTATCAAATCCTGGTTTAATAAATGCACTGGAAAACAAACCAGGAAACTGCAGTTAACCATAGCTTTCTATTATGTCTGAACTGGGGAACTATGGTTAATGGCTTCCAAACAAGCTAGGATATGAAGTCAAGGATGTTGCTAGACACCTAAAAGATTAGGGGCTCAGACCCATAGGACATAAATCCTTATAACATTTGTACGTGCTATAAATTAGCATCTATGCACGTTTAGAAATAATCACTAGGATTTATTTAAATTTCATAGAAGGCAAAGCCAGCCAATTAGCATCTCATCCAAATCACCCCAAATAAAATAAATCACTAAATTAATTTTCACTCTACCCCCAGATCATCCAAAATCAGTAATTCCTCTTTAGTTATATTTAATGGCTGTGACAGGTATGAAAAAATGCAGAAAAAGGAGTGGCTGGCAGTCTTGAGGGCTTTCACACTTCCCCCTCAAAATGGCAACTTTTGCACCAAAATGGATTTGACAGCGCACTAATCCAAAAGCAAACCAAAGGTGAATCAGGGGCTCACCCCCAATTAATTTTCCAATTCACACCCAGATCTTGCGCCAAAATTTAATGTATTCCCCTTCAATCTTTACCTCATTCATCAGTCATCATTAGCTCTATAAATTAAATAAAGTGATGCACAATTCTGTTCGACAGAGTTCAAAATACTGGGTGGGTGGTAGGAGGAGCGAGGACTGGAGAGTGGGGTAGAGGAAAGGGGACAAGGAAGAAGATTAGGAAGGAGGGTAGAGGGGGAGCTGGAAGGAACAGGCGAGTTTGGGAGTGGAGACCAGAGGGAGGAGGAGGATAGAGCGAGAGATGAGGAAGACACACACAAATCCAGCCTCTACCAGGGTACCTGGAGAAGGACTCCAGATTATTTAGCCTTTAGGGCAATAAATGTCTTTTCTCTCTCTTTCTCCCTCACTCATCTCTCTCCATCCTTTCCCCTACTTCTCTCTATTCCCTCCCTTCTCTCTTTCTCCCTCCCAAAGAAAATCCACACCCACCTCCACCCCGGCACCCCAGATATTAGGCTTAGCAAAAAAAAAAGTTTCTGTTGATGCCAATGGAAGGTTTCTTTCCTAAACTTAACACTGTATAGGGGGATGGCTTTGCGGGGTGGGGTGACAGTGCACAGGAAGGGGAGGATTAACACTTCCTTCCCATGGACACCCCCAAATTTTAATTGCCACAGGGAAGTGGGTAGGGGAGGTTTAACTCGTTCTTCCCCAGCTGCAATCCCACTTGAAAATCACCCTCCCCTTGCATGGCAATTAAGTTTAGAAAAAATATTTCTGTTGACAATATAAATCCAGGGCTCAGGGAGATAGATCTGATACTTGCAGCCAGGCCTAGCAACACTCCTGTATAGAGCCGTGGTTTAAAGTTGGTTTCCAATTCCTGGCTTTTTTTGGAAGCTATTAACCACCGTTCCTGGTTTGCCCATAACGGGAAGTTAACTGCAGCTTTCTCAATTGCTTGTGAGAAAGGAAGAGTGAAGTGGCAGCAAATGGGCTGCGTTCAGGTGCATGGAGCCGACACACAGCCAATGCTTCCGTCCACACAAAACAGTATCTTCAGAATTCTGGCTTATCAATAACGAGCAAGCGTGTCGTTGCATGCTGCCCAATTACTCCCATTCAGTTCCTCCTGCAAGTGGGAGCAGCTAACACTTGCTCATTACCAATAACACAGAATTCTGAAGTATTCTGGCTTGGAATTTTGTGCAAACGCAGCCACTCAAAATGTAAAGTATGAAGCAACCACCAGTGCGATATGGCTGATCCTAGTACCATGTTTTCCAGGCTTAAAGCCAACACTCTGTTCACTGGAACAGCCACGAGGAGGTAGATACGGGAACATGCAAAAGTCAGGGGTGCTAATGGAGCATCCTTGTAGTGACCTCTCCTTGGAGCCATTGTTTAGTAGCGGCACTTTGTGAGCGGTACAGCTGCCTCTCATTTGGCCTTGTGAGAGCAAAAAAGAGTGGGTTTAGATCCCTCTGCGTTGTATTGCAGCTGCTTAGAGAATGCATTGTATTTCTTCTTGCAAGTTCAGGACTGTAATACAGGAAAGAACAAAAGATGAGAATTGCATCTGCCATGTTCATTATACTGTGTTTCCAGCAAGTAATGTTTGGGATTGGGGAAGGAGTGTACGTACATAGGGATGGGGAAGTGAATCTTCAGCAAAGAGAATGGCAGTCATGGAGGTTGCTCTGAAGGAAAGAATCATTTGTCACAGGAAGAGCCCAGCTGTCAAAGTGTCCATGATGGATGTCACAGCGGTGCTTCAAAGGTGGCTTCTGATGATCTTTGAACGGTAGGGATGTGAAAAACCTGTCCCTTTGTTTCCATGAAGTTTTCTGCTTTGCCTGCTCCCCATGCTCTTGGGGTATCTCAGATATCCTTGCTTTTCTGAACACCTACTTGCCCTTCCTCCCACCGGCCCCAGAAGCGGTTGTGCAAACTGAAATGCATTATAGCAGCGGGTCATTGTATGCGTGTTAACGAAACGTGCAAAGTTGTGGATGGGAGTGAGCGTCGGAATGCACATCTCACTGAAAGTATTGCAGTGTTGAGATACATCTGCACTCAAATGAATGTTCCAGTGTATATTTAGCCTCGGTTTCCCCGCTTCTCCACCTGGTATGTACAAGAGTTTATACAACTAGCTGCTGATCTTTTTCCCCACCTCCCATTAGAAAGTAAAATTTGATACAACTGGGGATAAGGAAGGTTTGGGATAATGTTCTGCACCAGGAGAACAACTGTCTTTGTGTCACAAACGAAACTTGGTGGATTACCACAGCATCCAGATTCAGTCAGCATTCGTTTATTCTACCAATTCTTTAGAGACTTCAAATGGTCCAAATTTAGTCACTTACCTAACTTCAGCATAGCAGTGTTCTTGTTGTCCTTTTCAGTTAACCTTGTGGTGTGAAAGAGCAAGCTTTAAACACACACACACACACACACACACACAAAACTTTTGACATTTTCCCATCAGGTTGGCAAATGTCACACCTACAATTACATTTATAGAAATAACGAATCCACTATACCCTGTAAAACTGGCAGAGTGTATATGTTGAGTTTAAGGTGTAAACTTTCCCCTCCGAATCCTGGAGACTGACCGCCAACCCAAAGTACCATAAGAATTTTCATGTTTATTGGTACAGAGATTTGCTTGTATTTTTACCTCCTTGTGTTAGGGGGAAAGCTAGCATTTTCCCTGTATGATCACAGATTTAGGAGAGTTGGGTGGGTGGGGGATTAAAATTAATTCCTTCAATTGCAATACCGGTAGTTTAATTTTGCTGGACATAAGCAGCCAAGATCCATTTTCTATATCTTAGGGTGGAGATAGATGAGTTGTTTTTTCATACAATTGAAGGAGATATGACTGTCCCATTGCTGCCTATGGTGAGCACGTGTATTTCTTTTTCTCCTGCTGTATTGCAGATTTTTGACAGTGGTACAAAATCATGCAAAGCTTGTGAACAACAATACTAGTTGGTGGGTTCCCCCCGCCCCCCAGAGAGCTGAGGTTGGTATGACAAAGCCATCATTAAGAAGCACATAGAAAATTGCCTTATTCTGGCTGCGTTAGCACATAATGCTAAGCCGTGGTTTCTGTTAACCATGGTTTGTTGCTTTAGCTGTGAACTGTCTTGCAGATGAGCAAACAAACCGTGGATTATTTCCCCTAGTTTTGGTTTGTTTCTCTCCTCCTTGTTGTGCCAGCCTTCAGAGCAGTTTTATTTTCAGGCTGCTGTAGCTGGGTGCCTAAATTTCAGCATGGACAGCAGTTCAAACAAGCTGGGAATAAGCCATGTTTCTGGGTTCAAACATCATGACAAGCCATGGTTTAAACATGGCCAGACTTTGTAAGCCAACAACAAACCATGGGTTCTATTTGTGGCTTATTGCTGGTTAGCTTGTGGGGATGGATTCAGACACAGTGACAAGCCAGATTTCAACAACCATACCAAGGTTTAGTGTTACATGCAAACCGGGGGAATCAGACCGTATGTCCATCTAGCTCTGCATTGATTGGCAGTGGCAGGAGTTTCCCCCCAGCCCTAGCTGGATATGCTGGGGATAGAACATGGGTCCCTCTGCATGGAAAGCGTGTGGTCTACCACTGAAGGAATTGTTCATGGTGTGCACATTCGTTTCTCTGTCTCTCCAGCCTTACAACTTAGTGGCTGTCACACCTGGGGTGTGGAGGGTCCCTACTCTAAGCTCCTATTTACTGGTTCTACAAATCCACCCCCCCTTAATTTGGTACTGTTGAATAATAGTTATTTGATAGAAACCAGGGACTGAAATAACAGTTTTTCTCAGCTGAAGTACCTTGGGAAAAGAGGAGGTGGAGGAAGGGAGCAAGGAAGCTGCTGCGCTGCCCGCCCACACACATAACCTGGACAAAGGCAGTGTTTTATGTCCTTGGGCTTGGTGAGCAATAAATTTAGTGCTTGGTTAAAAGGGGGAGGGGGGAAGCATCACACAACACAACCTTTTGATAACTTGATTTTCACCCCTTCAAAAAAAAAAGCAAGGGGGCTGACTTTACAGTCAATAATATGGGTACAGAGTAAGCTGTCAGTGGGCCATGCTAAGCAGCCTGATTGGCTTTCTGGCAACTTGTCTTCCCCGTTCTCCCTCCAAACCACCATGCACCTATACTGTAATGCAGCTACGCTGGCTGGGGCATGCTGGGAGTTGTTGTAGGCCAAAAACATCTGGGGACCCAAGGTTGGGCAACACTGCTCTAATGGAATGGATAATTTAACATGCGTAGATATTTAAATGAATTAACATATGCAACTGATGAGTCCACTTTATGTTAAACCCCCCCCCCCCCTAAACATATGATTTCTACTGAATCAGGCCATGCTTTATACTGATTTTAGACCTTTATGCTATCTAGCCCCAGATTGCCTACCTGAGCTTGCAGTGACTCTCTAAGACAGGGTGTTGAACCTCTTTCAACCCGAATTCAGTATTGGAGCAGCTCTTGGGCCCGCATTCCGGTGGTGGGCGTGGCCAGAGGCCAAACAGGATGGGGCTAAAGGCAAAGAAGCAGGGCCAAAATACCAGCATATTTTAGATTAAAGCTCTTCTTGCCAGTAATTAAAGCTTAAGAGAGGCATTTCAACCTTTTAGGGTGCAATCCTATGCATGTTTAGACAAAAAAAAGGCCTACAACTCCCAGCATTCCCCAAGCAGCATAGCTGGGGAGTAATGGCAGTTGTAGGACTTTTTTCTGTCTAAACATACGTAGGATTGCGCCCTTAGAATGGGGGAAAAAACCCTTGCAAAGGCCGAGAAACCATCAAATGGTTGGGGAAAGGGGGTGGGGCCAGGGAAAGGGGGTGGGGCCATATGAGGAGCTTTGGATGGCCAGATTGACACCTCAGGAGGGCTTGGTTTGGCTTGCAGGCCAGAGGTTCTGCACCCGTGTGCCAAGCCCTCTTACATGAGATCCTTTAATTGGAGGTGCTGGGAATTACACCGGAAGCCTTGGAGTGCCTAGGCCAGTGATGGCGAACCTATGACACGGGTGCCACAGCTGGCACGCAGGGACCTCTCTGTGGGCACTCGAGCCATTGGTCACCAGATCACGAAAAGACCATCCCCTTCTGCAAAACACTAATGATCTTGTTCTTTCTCACAGTGTGGAACAGAATGATTTTATTCTAGAATTCCTGTTACAGAATTCTTTTCGACATTGTTATCACATTTAAAAGATTTTGAAGAATGATGCACAGAGCATGGCTTGGATGTAAAGCCCTAACAGTTGACCTGAGTGCTGCATGTGTTGCTCTCAAACTAACGGAGTATGAGCCAAGGTTTGACAAATTATCAGCATGCACGCAATAGCAAAAATCACATTAATTGTGCAAAAGCATGCCCAATGCAAACTTTTTACCTAATGCAGTGTTTGCAGTCCAAGACATAAAGTGTTTAAAATGTGTTAAGCATGTTTAGTTTTCTTGTTTATCTTGCTCATCCTAGTACAGGTTGACTTTTACTTTTACTAATCCGACACCTGTAGAAGCAGGGAAAGGACCCGGGGTAAAGCTTGCCCCATACAATTTCAGTCTGGCATATAATCATATTACAAGCTGAGGATCCCTTCTCCAAAAATACATGCGCCTAATTATTTAAAAAGTGTGTATAAATTCCCTTCAGGCTATGTGTACAATGTAGTACTATAATAATTTTTGAGTTGATTTTTTTTTCAACAAAAAACTGTATCATTGAAAGCTCTGTTATTGTGTTTTTCTTTAAGACAAAAGATATTAATTAGTTTGGACAACTGTATGAGTTGTTTTTCTAAAACTAAAACCTCAGTATTCAGGTTTAATTGCAGTGTTGGCACTTTGAAATAAATAAGTTAGTTTTATGTTGCAGTTTGGGCACTCGGGCTCAAAAAGGTTCGCCATCACTGGCCTAGGCTCTACCACTGAGTAGGAATGTGTGAGGAATCCGATAGCGGGGCAAAAATCAGGTGGATTTTCATGATTCGGCCCCCCGGATTCAGGTTCGCCAGCCCCCTGTTGGTGCCGACTCGCTATGATGCAAGTCAAGCCAGCTTGTGGACTTCCGTCTCTAAGACGGGCTGCGGTTTGCACATTAAAAAAAAAAAAAACCTCTAAGGAAATTTGCGCAAATGGCGCAATTGCGTATCTTTATGCAAATTGCATTTTTTTTCCCCCCCCATGTTTTGCACAAATTGGCACTAGAAAATGTGTGGATCTTGCACGATTTACGCAAATCGGCCAATTCTACACAAATTGTATTAGAGCCATGTACTTTTCGGGTGCTGATTTGTGCAAAACATGCAAAATACTGCGATTTATGTAATTCGCATAAATTTTCACAGATAGCGCCATTTGAGCAAATTTCCTCAGCGGTTTTTTTGTTGTTTTTTTTTAAATGTGGAAACCACGGCCCACCTTAGAGGCAGAAGTCTGCGGAAAGCCCCCTGACTCATCCCACTTCTGATCTTTGGATTGGAAGTGGGCAAAGAAGACTGTCGAGCTCAAACGAGCCGGACTTCCCAATGTCAGCACATCCCTACGATTATCAAGGTAGGTGGAACCAAACAAGAATATATATTCAGACTGTGTACTTTGTGCTAATCTCCCCCCCACACACACCTCTCAAAAAAGTAACTACCGGTAACCGTATTCCGCATCCTGTATTAAGTATGAAAACAAAGCAATTTGCTTGATTTCTCATAATTTATGATACAGTTCTTACTATTTTGTATATTCTGCTTCTTCTAGTCATGGGGAGAGAGCAAGTTACTATTCAGAACACAAACCTCATCCCTCAATTATCAGAAATCTTATTTAACAAGCTCTTTGGCTTCATCATCATCATCATCAGGCGATCACTCGTGACCGAGTAAGATTGTCTTCCAGGATAAAAATTTACAAAAAGGAAATTTTAAAAGGAAATTCTAAAGAAAAATTGTGTAGACTCTAGCGATGGGTCCGTAAGTGACTGTGGAGGCCAATTCTAGATCCACACAGTTTCCCACAGTGAGGACACAGGTTACCAGATGGAAGATGGGCCTGTAAAGGATTCGTTTGACGTGCTTGGCTTAACCAGGCATTGTCCAAAACCTTTTCTAGCATACCTTTCCTTTCATAAGGGCTAGAAACTTGTTTTGTGTGTGTATTTTAATGGAAGCTGAACTGTCATGAAATCGTGATACCGGCACAGCTTTGACTATTTTGCCCCCTTTTCCTTGCATTCCTCATCTAGATTGACAGTATGTCAGGGTGATTCAAACAAAAATCTGCCTTTGCTGCATGGCAGGTTCAGCACACATTGCAAGAGTGCCCTGGCAAAGTGGTCATTGGATTGCTTCATCATGTGAGCAGATTGGGATATCTGGTTCCCTTAGTTAACAAACCAGGATCTAAAGCTGCAGTTTCATCCTGCTTTGTTTGAACTAACCGCAGTTGAAATAAACCACAGTTCCATGAGTTTGGACATTATTGTGGTTTATTCAAAAACCCAAACCAGAAGATTTTAATTTTTCCTTGCAAACCAAGGAGGAGAAGAGGAGAGTATATGTTCTCCTAATGGGAAACCATGGTTTCCTGTTGGGTCTGAATGAGGCCTAAGTATGGAGCTAGTGTGGTGCAGTGGATTAAGCACTAAGCTAGGACTTGAGAGGCCTAAGCTCAAGTCTCCATTCAGCCAACAAGCTCACTTGAGTGACCTTGGGCCAAGCGTCATCCTTCAGCCCAACCCACCTTACAGGGTTATTGTGAGGAGAAAATGCGGGAGGGGAGAGGCTTTTGTAGCCCTCTGAGCTCTTTGGAGGAAGGGTATAATGATATGAAACAAATCAGTAGTTTTCTATTCTACCTCTTGGGAGGTATGGTGCAATCATAATGCTACTCTGTGTGTGTGTGTGTGTGTGTGTGAGAGAGAGAGAGAGAGGGAGAGATCTAAAACTGGTCAATTGGAATTATTAGGAAAGAACAAGACTTCTTTTACCTGTTTCATCTTTTTATTGTTCACTGCTCTGGAATCTGTCTAGATATGGAGCGGTATACACATGCTGTAAATGAAATAAATAAAAATCTACTGTCACCTGGCCATTTTTAGGTAACAATTGTTCACAAGCAAGAATCTCTACATGTGAGAATGAGTCCTAAGGCTGTGTTATTAGTGATATGAAATAAGCAGAGGCTTGTGTTATATAACCGTCTACATTTGAGCAAGTGTAACTTACATGTGGAACGCCTTCCCATGCTCAGTGTGAATGCTATTTTACCATGTGTTCTTCCTGCAGATTCCTTCCTAGGTTAACCCCTACAGGAAACTGGCACAGAAAGATGCCTGGGATGAGGGAATTAGAAGTAACTGATACTGCCAATTTAGGCTAATTATGTTTTTTTTTAATCAGCCTTTCTCACCTTTTACTCCTTCCTTTTGCGAGCCAGCACAGTTCGTTGTTTCAAACTTAGCCTGGGATTCAAGAATCCCGGGTCCTGTTCTCTGTTATGCCTCATACTGCCTGTGAGACCTTGGACAAACCAATCTCTCTTGTGGGTATGAGTTACAACCCTTCCTAGAGGAGAGAAAACACCCCCACCCCCGCAGGTATATTCATTTGCATGTGCTAATTGATTTATATATTTTTCAGTTATCTGTTGATGCAGTGAAATTGAGATGCAAAAAAGAAAGAAAGAAAAGGCTGACAGAATAAGTATAATACAGGCCAGGTGGCAGCCCAATTTCCAAAAGGGACTTACAGCACAAGCTTAAACATGTCTACTCAGAAGTAAGTCCCATTTTTTGGGTTCAGACAACACGATATCCCACACTCAAGGGTTGAGTATGGGTGGAGTGTGGGTTGTTGTTGAACTGTGGGTTATCGTGTTGTGTGAACCCAGCTGCGCTAACAAGCTTGTTAATCACGAACAAGCCATGAAGAGAACCCATGGTTTCTTGTTGAGTTGTGAACTGTGGGTTGTTCACCATGGTTTGTTATCTCGGCTGGGTTCAGACAACAACCCACACTCAACCCATACTCAGCCCTTGAGTGTGGGTTATCGTGTTGTCTGAACCCAGCCATTGAGTTTAATGGGTCTTATTCCCAAGTAAAAGGGTATCGGATTGCAACCTTAGTGGGCTTAACTCCTGGTGCTTGTTCTGACCTTTCAAGCCCTACACAGTTTGGGACCCAGGTACCTTGAGGAACGCCTACCCCCTTATCAGCCTGCCTAGATATTAAGATATTCTGCCAAGGCCCTTCTGTGGCTGTCCCTGCCGTCAGAGCTAAAGCAGGCGGCAAGCAGGGGAAGGGCCTTTTCATCTGTGGCGCTCCAGTTATGGAACTCCAGGGCCAGTCCTACACATTTTGCTGCCTGAAGCAAAAGACAAGATGGCACTACCTCCGTTCATGTACAGAAGCTGATCGAACTAGCAGCTGGATCTTACTTCAGCACCGGCAATGGGATAGGGTCCTCCACCACGTCTGAGGGCAGCCGGCTAGCTTATGGGGTACAGGGCAGGCTTTGTGGCACATACAGCAACGTCCTCCAAGAAAAGACAATGCCCGGGGGGGGGGCTCAGGAGGAATGGCTAGCAGACTGCCACTGCTAAGCCCCAGCATCTGCGAGGCAGTTGCATCAGTGGCTAACGGTAGGGCTGGCCCTGTGGCAATCCCTGGCCAAAGTAGCACACTAAAAGTGATCTTGTAGGTCCCAAGCAAAACTTTTTTTTTTTTTTTTTAAAACACCTTTATTATTTTATGGAATTTTAAAAACACTGGTTGTTCTATTGTGCAATTTGACTCTGTCGTTTTGAAGCAATTTTAGTACATTTATAATAGTTTTGGTTGTTTAATGTATTCTATTGCATATGAATTTTTACTGTGTCATGCTCTGGGATATATATTATGAAGGGTGGTATATAAATCCTCTAAATAAATAATAATTTAAAAACCCAAATAAATAACTCCTATTAATTTTCAGTGGAAGAGAGGAGCATGAGTGCCAGTCCCCTGCATGGTGGCAGTACTTTGTCCTGTTACCATAGCAACCACTGAGCCTCCTTTGCATAGGGCCTGTAGTTCTGTGCGATTCAGTAGGCCTCACACTGTTGGCATTATATCCATGCCAGGCCATTAGGCAAATCGAGTCGGATGTGGCTTGTCATATTTAACATGTCCTATCCGAGTAGGTTTGCATTTGGAAAAGTTGTGTGTGGTGTTTGAGAATCTTTCTTTGGCTACAGTTTGTAAAATGAAGGCCTCGCTGGGAAACCACCTTTCTTATAAACTGCTAAATGTGACCCAGAAGCTTGAGAAGGGGTAGGGGTTTGACTGGTGGTGAGGAAAGAACAATCTGTTCATGCTCAGAGGCTCAATTCTCAAATTCAGTTACACCCACATTTAGGTGCATCCAGAGAGACTCCTAACTGAGGAAGATGGCTGGTGCTGTTTCAGTGTATCAAACTCCTGTAGTCCCGCAAGTAGGATTTTTTAGTCTGGGTTGCGCCCTGCTGGAATATATGGCTGAGAGGAAACAGCATAGGACCATCCTAAATCAGCTGGGTGCTGCGACAGCAGACTGGACTAAGGGCAGTGCTGCACGCTATGCAGAATGAGGTGGTAGTCTAATGGAGGCTTTTTACTACTGCTAATTTTATCTATCTATCTATCTATCTATCTATCTATCTATCTATCTATTTATTTAATAAATAATTGCTGCATAAGTGGCTGACTTCTGGCAGGGTGCATAGCTGGAGAGAGAAGGATTAAACCTCTCCTCTCTACCTGCTGCGCTTCTGATCTGGATCGCCCACCCCCAGCGCTTACTTTTGAGTAAAGAAACAATATAGAGAACTGCGCAGTATGTATTTAACATAACATGTAGTCCAGCCTTCCCCAACCTGGTCCCCTTCAAGCTGTGTTGGGCTACAGTTCCCAGCATGGCTGGCTGGGGTGTGTGTGCTGGGAGCTGTAGTCCAACACATCTGGAGGGGACCAGGTTAGGGAAGGCTGATGCAATTTAAGCATAAGATGGTAGAAGTCTGGACTATACCAACTACGTGCAGGGGGGTGTCCTTTAGTAAAATTAGCATATCGGGGAGGGCTACACTAAATCTTTCTGTTTGATTGGCTGATTTACTATGTGGAGGGAGTTTTAAGTGAATGCGACATTAAAATATATGAGTGCCCACCCCTGCAGTCTAAAGAGGTACAGTCCAGAATTCTAAACCACAAAAGAAAGTGGAAACCTTTTGGATTTATTTTTTTTTAAATTGTTTAAAAATACCCCACCAAAGCAATAAAAAAGTGTGTCACCTTATCTCATGTCCAAGCTGTCTCATGTCAAAGCTGCCTCTGCAAGTCCTGTAGGTAAAAAGAAAATTTTCCTGTCCGCAGGACTTTCCCCAGATTCCCAGAGCCAAACAAGGAACAAAATGAGTTTCTGCCATGTTCTTCTTAATACTTTGCATCGAGCTGCAAAATGTAATAACAATCTTGTCATCTTCTTCCCTCCCTTTAAAGCAGTGTTCTCCAACCTTGGGTCCCCAGATGTTTTTGACCTACAACTCCAAGCATGGCTGGGGTATGCTGGGAGTTGTAGGCCAAAAACATCTGGGGACCCAAGATGTTGGAGAACACTGCTTTAAAACAAACACAAAAACTTAAGACATCGCCAGTGTTTTGTTTTGAAACTGACTCACTGCTTTTCTTTCTGTCATAATTTCCTTTTTCTCTCTCCCCCCCCCCCATGTGTTCATAGAACAATGGATTAATAGATCATAGAGTTGGAAGGGGCCTACAAGGCCATTGAGTCCAACCCCCTGCTCAATGCAGGAAACTAGAGGAGGGGTCTCCCATCCAAGTAATAACCGGGCCTGACCCTGCTTAGCTTTCCACACTCAGACAAGCTGAGCCAGCGTGAGGCAACTTGACTATGCCTTCTGGGGCACTATGTTGCATTTCCTCAGCCTGTGGCAACTCTTACTGCTCTGGAAACTCAGTTTTGATTTCTGCTTGGTGAGATTTTAGCTTTTTAAATTATTATTAAAGCAGCAGCAGCAGCAGCAGCAAGACATCTTCCAATATCCTGTTATTTATTGATGCTAATGCTACAATCCTAAGCATACATACTTTGAAGTAAGCCCCATAGATCAGAGTGTAAATATTAAAATTTTACCTGTGTCCATTGGTAACCATCCACTGATGGCAGGCTCTTTGATCCATCAGAAGCTTCTGTTGGTGGAACGGGGAGGTGATTTATTTGGGGGGGGCAATTCTGTCTCCCCCTGAAGCCCCCACCCCATCCAATCTACTCTACAGGGAGGGGGTGGCATGGGGCTGCAGGAGAGAGAGCAGATCAGTGAAAATTGCCTCCCTCCCCTTTCCACTCTTGGAAGCCTCCACTGGATCAAAGAGCCTTCCGTCAGCGGAGGGGCAACATTGGATGCAACTCACAACTAATTGCAGTGAGTGACAGATGTGCCATTAATTTCGGTGGATTGCACTCTAACCCATCTGTCTCTTTGTGTTACTGTTAGAGCAGAGCTGCTACCACTTCCCCATATTCAATTTTGGTTTTGTCTTTGCCAAAAAGAAAAAAGAAAAAGTGCTGTTTTTCGCTTTTATTTTATCTGGCTACTCAAAATGTTTGTTCATGTTGGACTGCATTTTGAATGGCACATAGCCAATATTGTCACCATGACATAATGACGGTGATGGCACACTGGTGTCCGTGTGGCATGCCATGTGCCGTCTTCACCGGTGTGACTTCTTTGCAGGTGCTCACTGATGTAGTGATGCATCTCCATTGTGCTGTTCCTTATGCTGTACTTCGGGGGTGGGCAGCTTGTCGGTGGACTGCAACAGATGTTGGTGGACTACAGCTCCCATCATCCCTAGCCAGCATAGCCAATGATGATGGAAATTGCAATCCAACAACATCTGGAGGACCACAAGTTGCCTACCCCTGCTTTACCTTATTGGCTGTATAGACGTACATGCTTTTTTTCAATGGAAGTAAATACTGTCAGAGGATCCTATGGGGGCAGTTCTGGCAATCGAAGCTCCAATTTGAGAGAACAACTTATACAGGGTTCTGCAACCTTGGGTCCCCAGATGTTGCTGGCCTACAGCTCCCAGCATGGCTAATGGCAAAGGATTCTGGGAGCTGTAGTCCAGCAATATCTGGGGACCCAAGGTTGGAGAGCCCTAACTTATACCATATGACAGGGGAAGGTGACCTTTTTCGGCCCATGGGCATATTTGGCAGTTTGAGAACCTTTCCTTGGCACCATCACAAAATGGCTGCCATGGCTGCCCACCCTCTTCAT
The DNA here is from genome assembly GCA_021292165.1 of Shinisaurus crocodilurus. Lineage (NCBI taxonomy): Eukaryota > Metazoa > Chordata > Lepidosauria > Squamata > Shinisauridae > Shinisaurus > Shinisaurus crocodilurus. The sequence goes on from CM037876.1 coordinate 295,732,753, forward strand.
TTCCTAAGAATGTCTCTGAGCCCCACCATGTAGCCAGAGGAAATGAAGATAGCAGCAGCTGGAGGCCCTCACTTTGCTTTGAACCCCCAGTTGCCAGTAACAAAATGTGTAATTTTTTAAATAAATAAATAAATAAAAAGTTGTAGGGGTAAAGCACATTGGTGGGCACCAAGAAAGGTGTCCAGGGGCGCATTGATGTCAGTGAAAAGGTTGAAGGTCTGGTGATTCATTGGCAATGATGCACAAAAAGACATTTCAACTACAAATTAATTTTCAAAAAGGAAGGCAGCATATTCCCTGAACTGCTCCTTCGCATGGCTCTTTTTCGGGCCAAACATTTGATATAGCCTAGCTGTTCTGCTTTGTGTGGATGACTCTTCAGTCAAAGCAATCTCTTAATGTTTGTTTAATTTAAGAGGAACAGGTAACAACTACACTGATATCTGGTTGATGTTTCTTCTGGGACCCCATAGCGTATAGTATAAAACAGGGGTGGGCAGCTTGTGGCCCTCCAGATGTTTTGGCCTACAACCCCCATCAGCCCTAGTCAGCATAGCCAGTGGTGAAGGATTATGGGGATTGTAAGCCAAAACATCTGGAGGGCCACAAGCTGCCCACCCCTGGAAAGACTAAAGTTGTAATCCTATATTTACACAGGAGCAGGCCCCATTAAAAACAGTGGGACTTACTTCAGAGTAGACATATATAGGATTGCACTATAAGGCTGCAATCCTATACGCACTTGGGGAGTAAGCCCCGTTGAGCTCAAGTGAAACTTTCTTCCAAGTAAACTAACATAGTATTGCACTGCATATATTTGTAGATACCAAGGACATAATCCAGCCAAAGTTAAGCACTTTCAGTTAAATCGCACTAATTTACGGTAGTCTGTTATTTTTGTATCATGAATTGTCTGTGTAACTGCACTCTGTGTGGGATGAACAAACTGGAACATTCTTTGCTGAAGTTTTCCTGATGAGAGAGAGAGAGAGAGACATTTTGGAATCCCTCTCATGCTTCTCCTTCTTTTTTCCCTTTAAACCTTCCCACTCCTCTTGATAATGGTCTGGTCTGCTCATGTTCTGATCTGAAAGACTTGCCCACACATCCTTCTGTTGGTGCAGGGAACCATGTGCAGGCAATTGCTAGTCAGTCTTCATGCTCAGGAAAGAACTGCTAGTGTGCTTCTTTGTTTGATGGATTGGGAACATTCAAATCTAAAACCCTGTCAAAAAAGAAAGAGATGAGATGAGTGTGGAGGAACTAGGACCATGCCAGCCACCAGCTCCCATAGCTACTGAAAAATAAAGCACAGTCCAGACATAATGAAAGATATAAGATGTGACAGGTTGGTGCAGGCCTTATAATGGCACTGGATGAGGAGACTATGGTAATGCAAGACTCTGCTACTCAGGTAATAATAAATATGTGGAAAGAGAACTATATTTATTACAGAATATGTAAGCATGGGAAACATATGGCCAGGTGCTTTTTTCTGCAGTGCAATCCTGTCTCTTCGGAAGTAAGACCCACTGGATTCAGTTTAGTCATTTGAAGTATTTTTATGCTGTTTCTCAGCCAACAAGGCTCCCAGGGTGGCTTACATAAAATCAATTAAGCAAGACCATCCCTGCCTGCAGGCTTACGTTCTACAAAGACATGACACACAAGGAAAAAGGAATGGGGAGGGAAGAAGAAAGGAGAGGAGAAAAAAAATCTTTCCGCAGGGGTGGTGGAATGGGCCTGCTTCCTGCTCTCATCTCAGCCTGCTAGCGTGGCTGAGACTTATTCAATGGGACCTATTCCAAGGAAAATTTGCATAGGATTGCAGTCTTAATTGATGTTTTAAATATGTAACACTAATTAAAAAGATAGTATGGAATACAAAAAAGTGCCATTTATCACAGTCATTACAAATGCTATAATATTAGAAATATAGTCAAGCACAACCAGTTATTAGTAATTCCTCCATTAAAGATTTTAATGAATCACCGATCATCAAATCAAGACATCTGGTCTAACATCATCTGAACATGTATTATTCCAGAATGCAAAAAAAAGTAGATCGTTTCTGAACAAAAGAGTTCTCTTATATATGCCCTTTAGCTTGCACAAGATACATTGTTTTAGATGTGAGCACTGTGTTCTGTCCCAATCTCTGTGAAGGCATCGTGGCATAAGATGGGCTAGATTCTTCTTCCAGCACTAGGCAATGGCAACTTTAGCAGCAGTTAGCAAATTTTATGAAACTTCTGTTATTAATATAGCACCATCTGCATGATACATGGTACTTTATAAAGAATGAGATCCCTGCCCCAAGGAGAGTACACATCTAGAAATAGACACAAGGGAGGGGGAAAGAGGCAGTAGTAAATAGGGGGGAAATATGTGATTATTTCAGTTACACATACTAAGGGCCAAACCAGATCCATTCATTTATTATTACATTTGTATCCCACCATTTTTTCTCCAAGGAACTCAAAGCAGCTTATATGTGGCTCACGCTGGCTCAGCTTGTCTGAGCGTGGAAAGCTAAGCAGGGTCAGGCCTGGTTATTACTTGGATGGGAGACCCCTCCTCTAGTTTCCTACATTGAGCAGGGGGTTGGACTTGATAGCCTTGTAGGCTCCTTCCAACTCTATGATCTATGAAATCTATGATCCTCCTCTCCATTTTACCCTCACAATAATCCTGTGAGGTAGATTAGGCTGAGAGTCAGTGACTGGCCCAAAGTCACCCAATAAGCTTCATGGCCAAGCAGGGACTAGAACCCAGATCTCCTGAGTTCCAGTCCAACACTCTAACCACTAAGCAACACTAGGCTCTCATGAAATGCGTGTTATCCTTACTTTAAAAGTAACAGCCCTGGGGTCTGTGACCAAGGCTGGGTCTGTGGCATGTGCGGAGGAGCTGTTACGCATATTCATTCAGGATATTCCATTCCCCCCCCCCCTTCCCAACAGACACTCATATAGCATATGATCACGCTGGGTGGGAATTATGGGAGTTTCAGTCCAAGCACATCTGGAGGGTGCCAGGTTGGGGGAAACTGCTTTGAAAGAACCATCATTCTGCTTAAAGGAGCAGCAACATACCCACACTTTGCTGCGGACTCCTACAACGTGTGAGAAAAATAACAGTTCTTCCTTAGCAGACCAAAGGCCTATTTAAGTCTGCAGTCTGTTTCCAACAGAGGCAAGCCAGACACTTCTGGGAAGCCCACTAGTAGGAAATGAATGCAACACACCCCTGTTGTTTGTGCCCAGACTGTGGTATCCAGCGGTATATTGCCCCCGGACATGGAGCTGTCCTGGCCGATAGATACTTATCCTCTGTGAATCTGTTTTTAAAGCCATGTATGCAGGGCCAAAAATCATGGGACAATGGCCCAGATATGATCTCTGGTTAATGAATAGTCCTGGTCGTTGATTATAGATTCAGTTAATGTCACTCTGCATTTCTCATTATAGTCTTAATAATCTGCAATAGGTATCTTACCTATTGCATTGTCATGAGAAGTCGGTTACAGACACAGTGATGTGAAACTTCCTCCACAGTTCCGTAGAACAGAAATGGCTGCACTGCAGCCATCTCAGTATACTGGGCTACCCAATGGGAGACTGGTGTGTGTGTGTGTGTGTGTGTGTGCGTGTGCATGAGAGAGAAAAAAATGCAAATTATTTTGCATGATAATCTATAAAAATTGATGGTGGTTCTGTAAAAGGTCAACGCAAGAAAAGATTCTTGTGCCACTTAAAAAAATAGTAGATCCATTGTGATCGAAATAAATCTGTTACTCTTCAAAGTGCCCCAAGACTCATTTTGGCATTTGCTGTAAGAGACTACCATGGCCACTCTTCTAGAATAAAACATCAAGGCTTAAGACAGAGGTGCAGAACTTCAAGCCCATGGGCCAAATTTGGCCCTGCAGTGGTCCCCAGATGGCTATGCCCCCTTTCCCCTGACCACCGATCATATGGTGGTTTTTAGCTTTTGTACAGTTCCCCCCCCCCATTCTAAAAGGTTGACATTTCTTTCCTAGGGCTTACTTACTGGCAGTAAGAGCCTTAAGCTAAAATATGCTGGTATTTTTGGCCCTGTTTACTACTGGAATGTGACCCCTGAGAGCTTCTAAAAAATAAAAATTCGACCCTTGGGCTGAAAGAGGTTCAACACCGCTGGCTGAAGACATCCAAGAGAGTGGCCCAATGGCCCATGTGCCCACTTGAACCACTGAAAATGCAGAATGGTGGAGTCACAAAGTCCTTATGTGAGGCTGGAGGGGTGAAGTGATGGTGTTGAGGGCTAGGTGCGGCATGGGGAGTGTAGGAACCAGAGGGGAAGGATTGTCACAAGTATAAGAGCTGGTCAGGCTGGTGGTGAAACAGCATGGTAGGAGGATGGTTGTGGCAGCTGGGTTGGTGGAGAAGAAATAGAAGTGTAGGAATGAAGCTAGTACATCCAGTGAGTTTTTTAAGGTTAGGAAGGTCTTAAGAATGATATTTATTATACTTATATCCCACCTTTTCTCCTGCAAGGAACCCAACGTGGCTTACGTAATCCTCCTCTCCATTTTATCCTCACAACAACCCTGTGACGTGAGGTAGGTTAGGCTGAGTGTCAAGGACTGGCCCAAAGTCACCCAGGGAGCTTCATGGCTGAGTGGGGACTAGAACCCAGATGTTCCAGTCCAGCCTTCTAGCCATTACACTACACTGTCTCTCAGTGGTTTTGTAGGGGGACATAGATGCCATGGGTTGGATCCAGGCTTGCTGTTTTGTAAATGGAGGGGCCTTTTCTGTTCTCAAAAGTGAGTCAGATCCAGCAGATGTTCCTGCTCCACGAACTGTATGCCCCTGTGGGCAGAAGCGGCCCGTAGGGGAGGAGCCGTAGCTCAGTGTGATAGAGCACCTGCTTTGTGTGTAGAAGGTCCCAGGTTCGATCCCTGGCATCTCCAGGTAGGGCTAGGAAAGAATCCTGTCTGAAACCCTGCAGAGCAGCTGCTAGTCAGTGTTGACAGTACTGGGCAAGATAGACCAATGGCCTGACTCAGTATGAGTCAGCTTCCTATGTTTCTAAGGGCGTGGAAGTGATTTTTGTTGATTTCCCACCCACCCTTCTGCAGCTCCCAGCAGGGGGGAGGGTCAGTCACCAAAAATTGCCTTCCCCCTTCTGTCCGTGGGAGGATCCAGTTCATGGAATTTTTGCTCCTTGCAGCTCTGGATCCAAACCTGTGGTTGGACTAAGCAGACTTGGTCATGCGTAGATTAGACACATTGAAATCAATGGGACAAGTTAGTCATGGCTTCTTTAAATGCCGTAGTTTTCAATGGGTTTACTCTAAACATGACTACTGTGTGGATCCAACCCATTATTTTAAATGTCAGTTACACTGGGTTCTTTGCAACTCGCCTTATACCTGTGTAAATGAAACACTGGATCAGTTCTCTGTTACGACCCTCCCTTTGTGCTTTAAGCAAAATATCTGTCTTTAAAAATAAATAAATTAAGCAGCCTACACATACTTATGCAGACATATATTTACTCTTCACCTTACCCTCACCCACCCCACTCCAATAATGTACTTTTGAAAAACAGCTGCAAAACTGTTTAAAGGTTTGGGCATGTTGGAAAGATCTATGTTGATGATGTCACAGATGTTAGCCAATAGACATTCCCCATAGCTGAAACCTGAGAACTAGGAAAGAAAAATACGGGTATATTTCAGGGCAACAAAGGCTTTTTCTGTGAGTCCTGTCCTGCCAAAGTTAAAATGCAACATTTGTCTTCACCCATGAATTTTCAGTTCCATTATGCTATATGACTCAGTAATTTTACCTCTCAAGGCTTCATGATTTTCCATTTTCAGCTCCTTCAGTCCTTGATTCGCCTCCAGTCATGAAACACTCCCATTTCTTTATTTGTGTAACTACACAACTTGTCTCAAGACTGTAGCTCTGGGACAAAAACTCTTGACTTAAGAGCCTCTGAATCTTTGTTATGTACGCATATACTTAGATGGCCCCTCATTTTAAAGTCCAGAGGTTAAGAATGTTGTAGTCAGGGCTTTGCTACATGAAATCAGATTTGAGGGATGAGTAGTTATTTCTGGATCTAGACAAAATTGGCTCAAAGTGATCGGTTTATATCGTCTCCCCAAAACATACGGTAATTGGTTCTTCTGAAGCAATGTGTAAACCATGTGGTTTTTTAAATTAATAATTTTATTTAATTTTCATGTGCAAAACAACAACAGTAATTGATACTAGGTATCAGAACGCAATAAGAGGTTTGCAGATTCATGACATATTAGGATTATTTGAAATATGCAAGCAAGGTTGTCTCCAAAGACACGGGATAGGAAATTAGCTTCTGGCTTGAAGTACCGGTACATAGTAGTATGCATATCTTTATTTACAAAGTGTGTAGCAGAAAGCCTCTTCTGTTTTCCCTACAGTGGAAAAAATGATGTTGCCTGTTTAAAGGCATTTTCAAACTCCGGAAGATTTGTAGATCAGTGCAGAAATAATTTATTTCTTCTTTTGTTTAAAAAACTGCACGTACTCCAGAAAGAGCAGCTTCCCACTTCTTTTCACTCTCCAGAATCACATGCTGCGTTTCATTCGGAGATGTCTGAATGTTCACATCAATAAGTCACTTTATCTTATTGCCTTTGGAGAGAAATCAACATCCCTATTAATCCACGCATTCGTGAAGAGGAAGGCACCTCCGGCCCTGCGGAGCAGCGGAGAACTTGAGGACAGCGTGGGCGGAAAGAGGCAAGAGCAGCTTCTGGAAAGAGAGAACAGAATGGAACTCTAATTTGTAGTCTCTGACATGTCTTGCTTTCCTCAGTTGCTTAGGAGAGAGTGGGGGGTAGGTGGGGGGGGGGGGAGAGAAAGAGATTTGAATCCAAAAAGGAGTGGGTGGTTTTAAACAGTATCCCCACACATGAGCAAATTTCTCTTTGGTGGCTCGTGTTAGAAGAATAACTTGTACATTTTGTATCGTACTACTCTAGATTTCAAACATATTCCAAAGCACTAAGCCAGAGGAAGGGAATCTTTTTTCTTTTTCTTTTTTTCTGTGGTGGCTGCATTCCCTTGGGGGATACTCTGTCAGGGGCCGCATGCCTGTGGTGGGCAGGACTGAAGCCCATCCTGGACAGGGTCAGTGCCAAAAATGGGTGGGGCCACCCCTTTTCTCTCCTTCTGACACCCTTTTCTCTCTGGGAGGGTTCGCATGACACTGATAAGTCGCACTGCATAGAAAGCTACACAGTGTGGCTTAGAAGCCACCCTACCCCCGGTGTGCCTGACAGATGATTGGGCACATTGGGGGGGGGCAGGGTGCCTTCTCCCCCGCTCCTCCCCCCCTCAGTCCTCCCACGGGTATCCCAGGGGACCCCACAGTAGCAGGACGACACGACAAGCCCAGGGGTGGCTTATAAACCCTACTACAAGCCATGGCTTTGCGGGGTGGTTTATAAGCCCAGGAGCTGGGCTTATAAACCATCCCGTGGGAAGCACGCCTGGGTTCAGACAACACGCGAAGTCACCTGGATTTATAAGCCCAGGTGGCTTAGCATATTGTGTGAACCCAGTCTCTGTCTCTGACACCCCCTTTCTCACTTTCTGACATCCCTTCTCTCTTTCTAATGCTCCCTTTCTCTCTTTCCCTCTCTCTTTCTCGTTCTGACACTCCCTTTTCTCTCTCTGCCTTTCCCTCTTCCTCCCCACCTAGCAGGCTGCTGGGAGAGGGACAGATTGCTCTTGCCAGAGATCTGAATTGGTCGTTTGCAGAGGGCTTTGGAAATGAGACTCTGGGCTGCTGTTTGCCCACCTTTGTACTAAATGATCACATCTGCCCACTCATTCTTCCTGAGAGTGCAACCACAGAGAAGTGCTTGACAGTGTATAAGAACTACCATACTGGATCAGGCTAAAGCTTAAATTAGTCCAGCACTGTGTCGGAAGAGCCACTGTGGTATCATGGAAAGAGTGTTGGCCTGGGATTAAGGAGCCTGGGTTCAAATCTGCACTCTGTTGTGAAGCTGGCCGGGAGGGTGCTGCTGTACTCACATCCTACTTGTGGGTTTATCCCGCGGGCAGCTGGTTGGCCACTGTGTAAACAGAATGCTAGACTGGATGGACCCTTGGTCTGATCCAGCAGGGCTCTTCTTACGTTCTTACGAGACCTTGAGCTATAATATTTATTTATTAGAATATTTATATACCGCTTCCCATTTGAAGAAAAAAAATTCCTGAAGCAATTTGCAGCAAATTATAAAATAATACATCAGATAAAGTTGGGATAAGGATAAAATGGGATAACACCAACATCTGCTATTCTGATCCCCTTGGCAGAAAGAATATTGCGTTCTGGATGCATTAGGATGATCATAATAAACTGAGATATGCATGAGCCTTGTGTCCACACATGAAGCCCCTTCCCTCCTACCTTCATGGTGGTGCACGGCTATCAAACCAAGATGTCTCCACAACCAATGTTTAACCAACTTCAAACTTCGGCTTAAGATCCTGGCTTGTTCTGAATCTGGTAACTATTGTTTCTAGGTTCAGACAAAATGGGAAACTTTGGGTAAATGGGGATTTCCCAATTTGATTGCTGTGCACTGCGAAGAGAAGGAAGAGACTGCTTGCCCGGACAAAACGCTGTTGCATATCTTGGCTTTTTAAGCTGAGATATGATCATCTGAAGTGGGCCTCTGTCTTTAGCACTGGGTAGGCAGATGCCTGTGTGAAATGTACAAACAAGACATGAACAGATAGCCGTTTGTGTCTGCTGGCATCTGGTAATCTAGGTGGTATCCTGCCAAGGAACAGAGAGCTATCTCTGTTCTTCGCTATCATCATAGCTAGTAATCACTGATAGATTTATCTTCCATGCAATTGTGTAATCTGTTTAAACATGCCATCTATGCTTGTGGTATCACAACCAGTTCTTGCGACTCAACAGCATAAGATAGGAGTGATGGAGAGAATGACACCCAGTTGAAACTCAGTTTAGAATAAATATAACTCAAAATTCAGTTTGGATAAATATAACTATACCAGAGTTTACAATAGCATTAACTGTTTGGAGTGTATGCCATTTGCACTTTGGGCACAATCCAGCCAAAGATAAGCACTTTTAGGTCATATACACAGTCCAATCCTATGAATGTGTATTTGGAAGTAAGTCCCACTTATTTCCCTTTCAAGCTGCAGTGGCACACAGAGAGATGAGAAAGGTGTTGTTTTTTCTCCTCCCTTCCCTCTCTCTCTGTTGCCCTGAGGTGCTGATCAGCTGTAGATCAGGGTTCAATGGCCTGGGGGAACCATAGGAGATGTGGTTCTCCCAAGGGCAGCTGCATTTGCAGGGTCTTTTCTGTTGTGGTGCCCAGAATCTGGAACACCTTTCAAAGAGAAGACCATCTTGACCCATCTCTGTTTGCTTCCTGGTAGGCCTTTTAATAAGCTGCTTCTATGTGTTTTCTTTCTGCTGCTCTTTCACTTACTCAGTGTGTGTTTAGATTAATCTGAATGTTGTTTTAATATCAAAAAATGTTTATCCACAAATCCTGGCAGAATAAATATGGGGCAGTGTGATTTGTAGGAAGGAACCAGTACCCCTTTCTCTCTGCTGCTTATCTGCTCCTAGCCAGATCCAGCAGAAGTGGCTTTTCATCATCTAAATTGGGCACCAGGTTACCATTACATGCATTTTCTGCGCACTTTGGGCCTCACTTGCAGAAAGGCGCGGGGGTGGAAACCTGGTAAAATCTAGTGCAATTGTAGGCACGTGATTCTGTGTGCACAAAATTTTTGAGCATTCCAACTGCCTCTTCCCAGAGGCAAAAGGAGGACAAAATCAGGGCAGCGAAACATAGGAAGCTGCCTTACGCTGAGTCAGACCGCTGGTCTATCTGCATTATTGTCTGCATCAGCCTTCCCCAATCCAGTGCACTTCAGATGATTTGGACTACGACTCCCAGCATTCCTGCCCATTGACCATATTGGCTGGGGCTGGTAGGAGCTGGAAGTCCAAAGCAGCTGGAGGGCATCAGTTTGTTGGAATAAAAGATGAGAAGATGTCAACTCTGCAGGGAGGGTTTTTAAGCTGACTGCCCAGTAAAGGGTTAAGATAGGCTGTTATAGTCTAGTAGGCAAAGGCAGAAACGAAGCTTCTCTGAGAAGGCGGGGCAGGGTTCAGTGGAGCAAACCACATCGTGGTATCAGGGGAGGGAATGCTGGACATTGCCTAGCAGCAGGTTGGAATTTTATTCCGCCACTCCCTGACAGTTAGGACATTCTACAGTTAACTGACTTAACTGACACTTGCTAGGGTTTAGCAAAGGAGACATGTCCTGTGGTTTTCCTTTCCTCACAGAATAAGTAACATTTAAGAAACTGAACTTACAAAGTCAGTTCCCATCAAGCTTATAATACCTAAGAAATCTTATGTTACTGTTATTTACTCTAAAAGCATCTACTTCAGAAACAAGCCTAGTGTGTGTGTGTGTGTTAGGTGCACTCTGCTGCTGCTGTTGTGCTCTGCCATCACAGTTTGAGGGAAAGTGGTCTACACTGGCTGGTAGCAGCTCTCCAGGGTTTCAGACCTTGGTCATTAATTTATGTATGTATGTATGTATGTTTATTTATTTATTTATTACATTTATATCCCCCCCCAAATGATCCTCCCCCCCCTCTCAATTTTATGCTCACTACAACCCTGTGAGGTAGGTTAAGCTGAGAGTCAGTGACTGGCACAAAGTCCCCCCAATGAGCTTCATGGGCAAGTGGGGACTAGAACCCGGATCTCCCGAGTCCCAGTCCAGCACTAACCGCTACACCACATTTTCCCAGCCCAACGTGGAGATGCTGGGGATGGAACCTAGAATTACCCCTCAACTACATCCCTTTTACCAGGGGCAGGTACTAGAAAACAGGGACTGTCCCTATAAATAATTTTAGATAGGTAGACAGTTGGAGTAGAAGTAAATCCAATATGTCAAGTTGCCCTGAACTCTCCAGCAAGTGGTAGCGGAAGCACAGTCTGTGCTGCTCCTCAGATACCCAATCAATTTAAAAATAAAAAATAAAAATCAGAAATGTCAAGTTGTAAGATTAAACTACTGCTCCGGGGCAACAGCCTCTCTAAAGGTATATGCCACAAGGCAGATTCCCTTTCAGTGAAATGACAGCTAGGATATTATGCTGATGTTTCTATATGATACATAGAGGAATTTCTAGCTTGAGACATCTGAACAGTGAGTCAGTTTGGCCCAGTTCTTGTCAGAGCAGTTGCTGAAAGATCATAGATTCCTAGAGTTGGGTAGGGCACTTCTTTGAGTTGTTGTTTTCCCCCCAGAGACTATAATATGTGGCAGGCGGGGTATTGCTGAAGGTGACCATGTACTTTAATTGGAGAGTAAAGGGCCACTTTATATAATTAGCAGAATCGAGTGGTAAAGCTTTCCCTGGAACCTACCTGCCCAATCTTGATCTTGGAAAGGAACTCCCACTTGCATAGCGTATAATAAACTTTCAGAACTTGCTGCCGCATGATGTGGTGATGGCCACCGGCATAGATACCTTTAAATGGGGATTCAAGAAATCCACGGAGGATAAGGCATTAAGTGATGGCCATACGGGATCTCCAAGTTCAGAGTAGAGTAGCCACTTACACATCGCAAAAAAGAGGAAATACATCACCAAATGAGGACACAGATATGCACAAAATCTGCATATGTTAGTTTATATGTATAGATGCTAATTTAGAAATAATGAGTATAATTTAAACAGAAATACAATACACCTCAACTAATGGGCAAGACTGTGACCAGGAGACCCATGTGCCTGCTTGCTCAGTCTGCTGTCCAGGTGTGAGCTGCTGATGGAACCCTTCAAGGCCCCTGCTCTCCCTTCTTATGGTTCTCTATCTTTAAACTGGACCTGGAGTGGACAGCCCTTCAGATAGAGGACATCTTCAACAAGAAGACTGTCCTCCAATAATCTTTCAAAGAGGACTGTACACAGTGCCAGGTTTTTGAGGACTCTTGGGCAAGACACCATCAATGGCCCCCCTCTCTCAGTGTATCTATCTTCTCACCTACTTTGTCACCACTTGTGGTTGCTCCTCATCCACTTTCTCATCATTGCTACCACTTGCTTGCTTGACAGGCAGAGAGCCAGTGAGCAAACAGGCAGTGGGGTCTACTGCTCCTCCTTCTCACCACCGTTGTTGTCTGGGCCAGAGCAAGAAGCAGGTGAACAAGGTGGTTGCAATGGTGAAGAGGAGGAACAAGTCCAGGAAGCTCTTGTCAGTGGGCCCTTGGGCTGTGGGACCTTGGCAGGTGCCCAACTATGCCTACCCTTGACGCCAGCCCTGTACCTGTCCTGTGTAAAGTAGGCCACATGGCCAGCCTAGTTCAGAGGTAGCATGCCACTGAATACTAGCTGTTGGTGATCACTCTAGGAGAGGGCCTTCATGTTCTGCTCTTGGGCTTCTTGGAGGCATCTGGTTGTCTGCTGTGGGAACCAGGAAGTTGGGATGGATGGATTGTTGGTGTGATCCAGCAGGGCCTTTCGTGTGTCATAAGGCAAGACCAGGTTCTTGTGGGAGTGGCCTGGCTCAGTCACAACTCCAGAATGTAGCAAGTGGCTGGTTTGACTGGAAGTGGACTGCAGGGCCTTAGCTCCAGCTTGATTGTATAAAGGTCAGAGCTGGCTGAACTCATATATATTGCAGGCCTGCTGGATGGGGATGATGTATATTGTAGTCCAATACACCTGTGCGGGCACCAGGGTGGGGAAGGGTGGCTTAAAGCCTTGCATCTCTCCAACACTCAGAGACCTTTGGGCAGGCCCTCTGGTGAGTGGGGCCAAGCGATCGTGGTCTCTGGGCAAATCTTCATCGGGCTCTGCTTGACAGTCCAGGGGGCTGCTGGATCTGAGGTTCGAGGAGTGAAGTTCCATTTCCCAATCAGGCCAATGGTTTGATTGGGCTAAGCAGGTCCCCCATAGCTGCCTCCTCTCCATTGCTACCTAGGCCAATGTAAGGGTTCAGAACACAGAGTCTCCTGTTTTTGAGGGTTCATGCTTGACTTGTTGAGTGGGACCCATGACAGCACTACTTCAGGCTGCAGGTGTGTGTGTGTGTGTGTGAGTGTGTGAAAGAGAGGGAGGGAGAAGGGATAGGGGGTTGTGCGTTTGGATGTTTCCAGTAAATTTAGGATTGCCAATTCGGGATTTCAAAAATGGGGCAGGGATGCAGCCAGGGGAGAACCTGTGTGTGTATGTGTGTGTGAGAGAGAGAGGTGGCACCAGGCGGAATCTGGAACATAGTGGGTGGAGCCTGATAGAATCTGGAGTTTACTGGGTTCTAGAACTCCAGAACATAGCTCGGTTGCAGAGCACATGCTTTGTGCCAGGAAGGCCCCAGGTTTGTCCCCTGGAATCTGCAGGTAAAGAAGGGATCGGGTAACAGGAGATGAGAAAGACCTTTTTCTTCCCAAGACCCTGGATAGCCACGGCCGGTCAGAGCAGACAGAGCTAAATGGACAAACGGTCTGACCTGGACTGATACAGCTTCCTCAGTTCCTAACTGGTTATCTGACCAAAACCAAAATCAGTTTTATTTCCTGGACCGGTATAATAATGGTTGGTTGACAACCATAAGTGAAATAAAGGAGAGAAGAAAAGAAAACTATCCTAGAATCCAGACACTAAATCTTCTGCACTATTTAGTCTCAGCTAGATAGATAATTCCTGTGAAGGGAGGAAGGGGGGGTCACCCTCACTCCCAGCAGTGTAGGCAGGGACAAAAAGTACCAAAGTAGGCTGTTGCCACCCCTTATGTCCACCTCTGCCTGAGCCAGGAGACACAGACCTCACAGGACACTCCTAGAGCTTCAGAAATAAGGGGCTAAGCCTGCACCCTCTATTTCAAGCCCTAGGCCTGAAACTTTAAACCAATGTTCTCCAACCTTGGGTCCCCAGATGTTTTTGGCCTACAACTCCCAGCATGCCCCAGCGCATGCTGGGAGTTGTAGGCCAGAAACATCTGGGGACCCAAGGTTGGAGAACACTGGTTTAAACAGTAGCAGTCAACCCAGCAAAAGGCTCTGGATTTAGTACTAAGGCTTACTTGGAAGGAAGCACACACAGCTCTTAAGGTAGAGATTAAGTTTAATTTGCATAGGGTATGGGGGAAAGGGGATGAAAAGGTGTACAAAAATCAGAGTAACCTTTGGAAACGATACTTCTAGCAAAAATAATGAAGAAATGCCAATGCTGCCCTATACATTACCTAAGTGCAGGTCTTCCAATAGGACAGGGATCCAATCTGGGATCCAAGCACTCACAAGCCTGAAGGCAAGTTGCGGTATGAAGATAAAGGCAGAGGGGTGGTTTCAAGGGCCTTCTTTTTATGCTCAAGCCCCTGACAACTCAAGGAAGCTCTTAGTTAGCCAATCACAAACCAGCTGAAACAGTGTTCCCTACCCTGTAATGGCAGGTGACGGTTCCCACAAGAATGAGATCATTTGATCCAATTAACTGAATCCGGCTCTGGCCTTGAAGGCTGAGGCCTCTCAAGATAACAGACATGCAGGTGTTTGCAACCCTACGTGCCCCTTCAGCCTGGTTAAAAAGAAAGCACAAAAGAAAATGGAGTTCTTGACAATTCCATATACAATCGTTGTTTTTGCAACTGCAATCCAATTTTAATGGATGTTGATATTATGAGTGGCATTTTAGAGGGCAGATAAATTCTGATACTCTCCTTACCAACGCATCCTATCGTTCACAATAAGTGTAAGCAAATTGAACAGGGTGATGAATTTCATGACGAGGAAGGATGTCATAATCTTTGATTTGATAATTGGAGATGAGGGTGAAATTGCCTAGAGCTTTCAACTGAATTCTGGAAGGGGGTGTGTGCATGTGTGTGTTTGTGCTGTTAGGAGCAGCAGTATTAATGCTGGCTTGGAAATGCAGAGGTAATTGCGGTGCAGCAGAATTACCCTATAGCCGCCTGTGTGCACTCTCTAATTGTAATGGCCCTAGGCTTGCTCAGAGAATGAGTGCTGGAAGACAAGGGACCATTTTGCCTAATCACTCTTTTTGAATGAAATCAGTGTGTAGTTAATCTACTATTATAAATTCTGGCAGAAAGGCTTCCTAAACAAGAAGGTTTGTTTAATCGCTTGGGCTGGAATCCAAGTCACCGGAGGGCATGCAGCGCGCATACTGCTGCCATTCGCTTTGGTGAAAACGCCTTTTTCATGTCTGAGGAAATAGCTGTGGCTGGCATGAAAAAATATTTTTGGCAAAGATTCCGGAGGGGAGGGGGGACGCAAACATGAGCCGGCTTCCCCCCCCTTTTTAAATAGTGACTTTTCAAGTGCTTTTGCTAATACAGAAATGCCAGTGTAACAGAGCTTATATGTATTCTGTAATTGTGCTGGGGGGGCACTGGGGGGAATGGGGTATTTTCATTTTCCTGAGGTAGGAGTGACTAGTTTGGCGGCTATCGTGTGTGTGGGAATGCCCGGCTGCCAATTCCGTGAGGTAAAGCGGCAGCAGTGAAGATTTGGAGAGGAGATACGGACAGTGGGAGGATTGGTGCTTAACCCACCTTCATGTGCCTGCCACTTTCCCCTCTGCAACTCACACACACACACACACACACTCACACACACACACCACAACAAACACAAGAGTTCCAGAAACATGTTTCCATGGCAAGGCCTGGGAGATGATATGGAATAGTAAAAAAATAATAATAAGCAAAAGCAGGAGTGTCCAGCAAGTAAAGGATTTTTAGTTCTTGGGAATGCCAAGGGTGATCCGTCTGGCACCTTCCTTATTATATTTTAGGCACCAGGTGAAGTCTGTCTTGTTTGCTCAGACTTTCAGGGTGGGGTTGTCATTCATTTTACCGTATTGCTTGGCTTTTGTATCATTCTGCTCTTTAGTACTTGGTTTGCTTCGTTGGCTGAGTTTACTGCTGTTGCTATTTAACAGTGCCCTTAGTACTGTCTTTCTTGTGTGTGTTTTAATCTGTCATTTTAGGGTTCTATGCTTGTTTATTGTTAAAGCAGTTTTATTGTTGTTTTCGAACTGTTTCAAACGTTTTTAAAGGTTAGTATGTTAAGGGCACAATCCTATGCACGTTTAGACAGTAAAAAAGGCCTACAACCCCCAGCATGCCCCAGCCAGCATAGCATAGCATAGCTGACTGGGGCATGCTGGAAGTTGTAGATCATTTTCCTGTCTAAATGTGCATAGGATTGCACCTTAAATGTTTTATATTATGTTTTATCATGTTGTGAAATGCCCAGAGAGCTTCAGCTATTGGACGGTATAGAAATTTAATGAATGAA
The DNA here is from genome assembly GCA_021292165.1 of Shinisaurus crocodilurus. NCBI lineage: Eukaryota > Metazoa > Chordata > Lepidosauria > Squamata > Shinisauridae > Shinisaurus > Shinisaurus crocodilurus. The sequence continues at coordinate 295,749,143 of CM037876.1, forward strand.
TGACTGAAACAAATGTCAAGATCTCACAATACGTTGTTAAGCTACGTGCCTTTTATGGCAGCAAGGCAATATACAGTAAAAAATAATGTGGTTGATTAATAATGGGACTTCTCACCAGGAGTCCAAAATTCTGCCTGCCGTGCTCATGTTCTGGTGCCCCCTGAGTGTGCCGACTGGAGCCCCACTCTTCCCTTCCCGCTTAGAAGTCGGGCCGAGGCAGTGATTATCTGTGGAGCTAGGCACTGTGCTCAGATCGCAGTGCAACTATGGGGATGATCCCTGGACACACTCAGATCCTCAAGCTGGAGAGGAAGGATCGGGCTTGTTGTTTTTGGTGCTGGATTTCCAAGGTGCCTTGGCAGCCCGTTTGCCAACACCCCCCGCCTTTCCCTCCGTCTCCACATTTGCTCCGGGTCCGGGAGAGCATTCAACCAACTTCAAAGCCTAGCGTAACTGCACGGGTGAGCACCTCTTGCCGGTTCTAAACTTGGAGCTGGGAAGGTGAGTGACAGCGCCTTCTGCAGAGGCATGGCATGGAATCAGATCAGGGGGTGGGTTCCTGATGAGCACAAATTTTGGCTTGGGCACTAAGGCCAGCCAAAAAATGTTGGAGCCTTACTTCTCACTGATTATCTAACAATATATTAAATTGAACATATCTATATTTATTTTATTTATTTGTTTGTTAGATTTATATCCCCCCCTTTCCCCCCCTTGCAAGGAACCCTAGGTCGCTCACATGGCTCTCCTCCTCTCTATTTTATCCTCATAACAGCCCTCTGAGGTAGGTTAGGCTGAGAGTCAGTGACTGGCCCAAAGTCACCCAGTGAACTTCACAGCTGAGTGGAGACTAGAACCCAGATCTCTCAAGTCCCAGTCCAACACTCTAACCACTACGCCACACTGGCTCATTGGTACAACTAGCCTCTCAAAGGTCTCAAGCAGATGGACTTTCCCTTGGCATTGCTACCAGACATCCCTTTAATTAACTAGTGATGCCAGGAACCACACAAGATGTGTGCCCTGATATATCCGACCAAGGGCCATGGCTCAGTGGTAGAGCACTTGCTTTGCATGCCAAAGGTCCCTGATTCAATTGCTGGCATCTCCAGTTGGGATTGGGAAATACTTTTTCTGTCTTGAGCTGCTTCCAGTCAGTGTAGACCAGCGTTTTTTACATGCACACACACCATGGACCACTCGAAAATTGCTGGGCATCTCTGCAGACCTCTTAATAAACTTCCTTTCTTTTACATTACATTGATACCAATTTCCCGACAACACACACTTTGCTTCTGGATTAAATTTGAAGAAAAAGAAAACAACTATTTTGTTTTGTTCGGTGCTGGCTGGCATCATTGTCAAAACCAGCACTGTACTGTGAAAATCATGGGTCCAAGGCTAAGCTGCGGCTAAGGGCACCTTCAACTGATAAGTCATTAGGGGACAATTAGTAGACTAGACTGCACCAGCACTGTATGATGAATGTCATGGGCATTCAGCCTGGGCTATGTTAGCCAATTCAATAATCCGGGCTTGGTCAAAACAGTCTCAATCTCGGTTGGAGTTAGAAACATGTGAATTACGTAGTACTTTGGGGAATATTTTTCTTCAAAATAATAATAATAAATTGATAAAAAAATATAGACAACCCTTTTCTAAGAAATTTGTTAATGATTTGGGGTACTATGAAGAGCATATTTATACCAGGGATATCTCCATTAACTCCGGTGGTAGCTCTTAAGGATTTTCCCAAAAACTTAAGATCAGAGCTGGAGGGTAAACTAAGAGAAGAAAGGGTTATTAGATTGTCCGATTGGGTGGAAAAGATGGGGACTAGAGATCAAATAATGGAAATTGTTGGGAGAAGAATATTATCGTGGTTAAATTTATTACAGTTAGAACAGTGGTAGAAGAAATGGAAAAGGAAAACTGAGTACGAGAGAGATTTAACTAATTTTGAAAAGATGGTCATGTCTAGAGATGGCCTATCAGGTAACGCATCAACAAGAGGTATAACAAGGGATTTATATAGATTGATTCAAAAAGCAAAAGAACAAGAGGATCAGCTTAAGGCTGTATGGGATAATGAATTTGAAGAGGTGACCTCGAAGGTGGGGTGTGACAATATATGGGATAGACGGATTGTGAAAATGATGTCAATTAGGATAAAGGAAAATTTTTATAAACTAATTTGGAGATGGTATTTAACTCCAGTAAGATTAAATAGAATAGATAATAATTGTTCTGCATTATGTTGGAGAGGATGTCAGGAAAAAGGGACATATGCTCATATGTGGTGGAGTTGTAAAAATGTATTGGTGTTTTGGCGAGAGGTTTTTACAGAAATATCGAAAATTATTCGTACTAATTTAGAGGTCTGTCCAAAATTAGCATTGTTATCAATAACTGAGAAGCTTATTTGTGATCAAAATACGAAGGAGTTAATTGTAAACTTGTTAACTGCGGCCAGGCTAATGATAGCGAGAAATTGGAAAGTACAACATGTTTTCCTAATAACAGACTGGTATAAGGAAGTTTGGGACATAGCCCTAAATGATAAACTAACTAGTAGTATCAAATGCAGAAAAGGATTGCTAAAGAAGAATAATTTTATGGAGATATGGAATCAATTACTAGATTATGTATTAATCAAGGGGAAGGGTAACATGCCTTGTCAGGATATATTTTTGGAATTTAGAATTTATTTGATCAAGAGGATAGAAGTATATTAATTGGTCCCCTGGAGGGTGGGGGGGGGGAGCACTTCACGATTTATTATATGTTGATTATGTTATATTTGTGTGATAATCTTTTATTTTGTTATATATATTTTTTGTTATAATTTGTTTTGAAAAATAAATAAAATAATTTTAAAAAAAACAGTCTCAATCTCTGTTGTCAGAAAAAAAATTAAGCAAATGCAGCGCCAAGTACATGCATTTCCAACTGTTCTGCAACCTTTCTGTAGACTGCCTGAATGGAGCCCGTGGGCCTCCAGTGGACTGCAGACCACAATTTGAGAATCTCTGTTGCAGACAGTACTGAGCTAGATGGAGCCGTGGTTTGATGCAATAGAAGGCAGTTTCCTGTGTTGTATGTTCATCCTGACCCAGTATCCTGTTTCCAGTAGTGGCCAGCCAGTTGCTTTTGGGAAGCTCATGAGCAGGGCATGAAAGTAATAGCCCTCACCCCTTCCCCCCCCGAACTGATATTTAGAGAGAGAGAGAGGGAGAGAGAGAGTGCTTGTGAACATGGGGATGCCATATAAGCCAGCGATAGGCAACCTGGTGCCTTCCAAATATTTTGGACTACCAACTCCCAGAATCCCTGACCCTTGTCCATGTTGGCTGGGGCTTATGGGAGTTGTGGTCCAAAACATCTGGAGGGCACCAAGCAGCAATGGCTCCAATGTCAGTGGGGGTGGTGTATCCACTCTGGGCGTGATTCTTAACTTTAAAGGAGCTGTCCTTGGTGCTGAACCTATTTTGGGGTATGGTTCAGAGCCATGGACAGCACCTTGAATATTCAGACTCAAGCCCAGAGTGGATACGCTGGCCCACTGACATTGGAACCACCAGCCTCCACCGGCACCAGGTTACCTTCCCCTAATTGTTGTAGATCACAAGCTGAATATGAGCCAGCAATGTGATGTGGCTGCAAAAAAGGCAAATGCTATTTTGGGCTGCATTAATAGAAGTATAGCTTCCAAATTGCGTGAAGTGCTAGTTCCCCTCTACTCAGCCCTGGTTAGGCCTCATCTTGAGTACTGCGTCCAATTCTGGGCACCACACTTTAAGAAGGATGTAGACAAACTGGAAAGGGTTCACAGGAGGGCAACAAAGATGATCAGGGGACTGGAAACAAGTCCCCTGATCAGAGGAGAGACTGAAAGAACTGGGCATGTTTAGCCTTCAGAAGAGGAGACTGAGGGGAGATATGATCGCACTCTTCCAGTACTTGAAAGGTTGCCACCCAGAGGAGGGCTAGGATCTCTTCTCCACCATCCCAGTTTGCAGGACACAGAATAATGGGCTCAAGTTACAGGAAGCCAGATTCCACCTGGATATCAGGGGGGGGGGGAATCCTGACTGTTAGAGCAATACACCAATGGTACCAACTACCTAGGGAGGTGGTGGGCTCTCCCACTCTGGAGGCATTCAAGGTGCAGCTGGACAGCCATCTGTCGGGGATGCTTTGACTTGGGTTCCTGCATTGAGCAGGGGGTTGGAATTGATGGCCTTATAGGCCCCTTCTAACTCTACTATTCTATGATTCTATGATTCTAACATGAACTATCATGGCTAACAGATAAGTTTATGGTGAATGGATTGAATGATGGACATTCTGTATGTGAAGCATGTGCTCTGCTACTGAGCTAAGGCTCTTCTTGTGTACGAGTCTCCAGGATGGTGATTTTGGGATATTGGCAGGAACAAAGGGGTACAGGGAGTAAATGTGGGCAATGATTCTTAGCTTGGGGAATGGAACCAGCAAGTGTATTTTGAACAGAAAAAGGTGGTAATAAGCAATTGTTATCTGCGCGGAATGTCTGAGTAGTGTGAGGCTCATTCTTGTAAACTTTAGCGTTATGTCCAAACTAGCCCAGAGTGTCAGCAACATTTAAGAAGAAAAGGGAACAGCCTGACAAAGTGAGAGAGAAAAAGTCCTCAGGAGATGACAGAATACAAACAAGGAAGGGGCCAAATGAATCTCCTGGGCTAGCAAGTTCCAAAGGTGCTGGGTACTGAAAAGCCCCGTCCCATAGCCTCATCAACTGCACCTCTCACTGATGTTGTGGTGTTAATTGTTGTGAAGCACCCAGAGAGCTTCGGCTATTGGCTGGTATAGAAATGTAATCAATAAATAAAGAAAATAATGTCACAACAGCTGAAGCCCAACCTGGGCTGATGATAATTCAGTGTTTGGGTGGAGAGTAGACCACCTGGGTTGAGAAGACCACTTCTCACCCAGAATAGCTCCTGATGAGACTTTGCAGGGGTGGAGTGATGATAGGTTTCCTAGTCATGGGAGGAGAATCGTGTGCCAGTTAAACCAATTGCCTTTGGGCGACTTTAGGCTCTTAGTAGTCCCACTAATTTCATAGGATAATCTAACGGCTTTTTCCATGCAGTGGAACCAGCGGTGATTTTTCTACTTGGCATTGGAAATTCACGAAATGTCTAATGAAGGACTTCCTGCTCTCCCACCCTCTCTTTCTCTGTCAGGTTCATCATACGCCTCCTTCTTCCAGCTTTGTCACTTTCACTACATCCTCTGATTCACCCCAATGTTGTATTTTTCAGATACATTGTGTGTTTGACGCAATTTGTGCAACACTTCCTCCTCGACACGAACATTTGCAAGAGGCGTAGGTTTTTCTGGAGACGACATCCATTCATGTGCTTAGAAGGTACTGTAAATGTGATGTTCCATCACACCATCTCCTTTCCCTTATTTATCCCAGCTCAGTTGCTGTGGCTGTTATCATGTGCTCAACCTCCTTTTCCTGTTTTTGTTAAAAAGAGCTGCCTCCTGGTTTTCTTATCTCAAGATCGGATTTTGTGCCCTCCTGACAGACTGTCCTGCACTCCTGATAGCATTTGCTTCCAGTTGCAATCCTACCTGCTTCTTGTAGGAAAGAAAGCATGCCTGCTGGTTTGGTGGCAGAATCACCAACACGTGTTCGTCTGTGTCAGTGTGCAAACACTTGGCAGCTCGGTTCAGTATGAACGCTACAAGAATCTGTGATGCCACTTCCAAAGTGAATGCCACATACTTGATCTCACAGGTGTGTGTCCTGAACAAGGCAGCAGGTTTGCAAATATTACAAAAGGACATGCCGTGGCTTCATTGTGCAAAATGTCGCGCAGTGAAGCCGATTGCGCATGTCAAGGGCAACAGTTATTCAGGGGCCATTGTGCACTAGCATTTTATCCCGGTACTGTAACATCTAGCTCATATGCGGGGCACATAACATATTCCCCAACTGTTGTCCCAACACTATTTCTCCCTCAATATTTTCTTTCCCCCCATACTAACTTTATAATGCCCCCCCCCCCGGTGCTTGCGGTTTCCGTGTGCTACAAAGATGTGTGTTCCAATGTAGCAGTATTGTAGTGCTTACCAGTGGGAGTGGCTTTAAAGCTGTAGAACCTGTTTTCCACTCGCTCTTCTCCCCCCCCCCTCCCCACACACCATGGAAAGATCTGCTCTTCCTTTCTCCTCCTCCTTCTATTCCCTGCTCTTTATGTGCACTGATTTCCATGATATTTGCAGACAGGAAATCTGTGGTTTTTGTGTGTCTCTGTGTGGCTATTTCCCCCTGTGCACTGACACAACCGCACAACTGTGAACAACCACACAAGTTATTTTTAAACCATTTCTTCGCAGCTGCAAAGGTGCGCATGCGGTTGATTTCCTCCCTCGCCCCCAGCTATTTCTAATGTGCACCTACGCAGCTGCGCGGCAGCGAATAAACACAGACTTTATTTTTAAACCTCCATTCCTTCCAAAGGTACGGGTGCAGTCAGCGGACTCAACCCCCCCCCCCAACTGAAACGGCAGCATGCCCTCCCATTTCTCCCCCAACTGCAGCGCTATATTGTGGCTTGTGGCATATGCTCGCACTATAAACACAAATGATAACTGCACGTGACCATTCAAACTTGTATGTTTCCCACATTTACAATACTATGCGGTTGTGTGTTGCACTTGATTGCATTATAAACATGATTGATACTGTGCTGTATTCATTAGCGTGTACTCCTAGAGCATTTTGAAAAAGTACCAGCACAGCAGTGCCTCACAAACAGAACAGACTCTAGTGTAGATTCTCCCCAGGTCTGCATTCATTTATACTGCTATTGGTGCATTTGAATTGGGAACATGATGTACAGTTAAGCCAATTCAGTTCAGTATTGACTGTTTGCATGCTTTTGACTGGGGAATATCATGCACAATTGCAGATAATATGCACGCTTTATGTAACAACGAATTCAAGCTGCTTTTACAAAAATCTATTACCTGCTTTTGCGGAGAACTGTCCTGGGTACCCTGTAATCCCAGGGTATAAGAAGGCAGAAGTATGTGCGGAAAATAAAAGGCACGTCTCTGCAATCCAGTTGAGACAGGAGACAATGCGCACAACCACTCTTTACACACTACAGACCCCTTACCTGTGAGTGACAGAGCTTTCCTGTTCCACAATACCTGTGTAGCAGTGCGGTCAGGGGAGAAAACCCATCATACAAGATGAACAGACAGAGAATCCAGACTGAATTTCAAACCAACAAGTTCCCTATTTAAACAGGGCAACCCAACAAGGTTTATGGAAATGTTCTTATTACTACATGTAGCACAGAGTTAAACTATGGAATTGGTTTCCATAAGATGTAGCAATGGCCACCAACTTAGATGACATTAAAAGGGATTAGACAAATTCATCGAGCATAATAGGGCTATCAATGGCTACTAGTCCTGATGGCTCTATGCTACCTCCAGTATCAGAGGCAGTATGCCCATGTACACCAGTTGCTGGGGAACATGGGTGGGAGGGTGCTGTTGCACTCATGTCCTGCTTGTGGGATCCCGTGGGCAGCTGGTTGGCCCCTGTGTGAACAGAATGCTGGACTAGATGGGCCCTTGGTCTGATCCAGCATGGCTCTTCTTATGTTCTAATGATTATGGGAATTGAATCCAGCCCATCTGGAGGGCACCCGATTGGGGAAGGCTGCACTATGCCATCAAGGTTAGCTTGGCTCCCACTTCAGCTCGGTGCCCGGGGCCAGCACTTCTCTTGCCCATGCCTACGGCCAGCCCAGTGAGCAACTGAGGCAGCGTGGGGTGTATGAAGTGTGGGCTATGACTGGGGGAACCACACGAGAAGAGCTTGCTACACATGTAAGACACAGTCAGTCTCTGAGTCTTCTTTTTTGTCTGCACCTTTTCAGCTGGTCTTCATAACCATCAAACCTAGGCACTGGCTGCGATGAAAGGGTTAACATCTAGCATTGCCAGGCAGAGTGGACGCGCCCGGCAACCTATCAGGGCTCGCCTGTAAAAAGTTCTGATGGGGGGGGAGCTCTGTATGTATGTGCGTGTGTGCGTCCCTGCGTGCGTGCGTGCGTGTGTGTGAGAGAGAGAGAGAGAGATGAGGAGGAGTTAGAGATGTGAGATGAGAGTTAGGAAGAAGTGAGTTAGAGAGAAGTAGTTGGAGGGAAGTGAGTTAGGGGGATTCTAGTCAGTCAGTCAGATCAGAATCATAAAGTGAATTCAACATAAACTATTTCCTTTATGGAAAAGAGGTTGTTCCTGTTTAAAGAAATGTTTTACTTAAGAAAATAAAGAACTATTTGTTGGGTTACTGAAGAGACTGATTGGTAACTGTTTTCCATCCTGCAGCTCACACACCTAGTCACTTGGTACAGCTGCTAAGCGTAAACACCACAATAACCAATAATGGAATTTTAACAGAGTTTATCTCCCACAGACAGATTGTCCGCTCGGGTTTGTCTGGGAGTGAGTGAAGGCTTGTGACAGAGTTGGAACAGGGATAGTTTAAAATAGGGGGAACTAATACCCTGGAGCTACCATATCTCAGCCACTGGGTTAGTGAAGAAAGTCAACTAACAGCCAGATGGTCGTGAGAGAAATAAAATTAAGTAACCGACCACGTTATCGTCACACTGGCTTTTAAAACAAAATGACAACTTGGGAGTCTCAGGCCTGGTTTGCACATTCACCGCTCAATGAGGGAACAGATGCATTTGAATTTTCCCTCTGTCTTTTTTGGCATGTTGGAGAAAGGACCAGCATGGGGCTCTGTCTGACCCTAGCTCCTGTTCACCTGTGGGTGAGATGCAAGAAGAGTCCTGCTGGATCAGACCTGAAGTTCATCTAGTTCCCCATACTGTTTCCCACGGTGCCCAGTCAGATGTTACTTATTTTGCATATGACAACGTTTATGAATAGCCTTTCTGCCCAAAAGGGCCCCCGAGGCTCACAAACATCTTTAAAAACCATCTCATAATTAAAACAATCAAAATTAAGAACAGCACAAAAGATCAGGAGAGCAGAATCAAGCCATTTAAAACCCATCAAAAGCCAGCCTGAACAAAACAGTTTTTATGTCCACCTAAAACTAGGCAAAGAGGATGCCAACCTGACCTTAGTGAAGGAGTTCTAGAATCGGGGTGCTTCCACAGAAAAGGCTCTGTCCCATGTTGCCACCAATCTAACCTCTCTCAGTGCTGGAACATATGACAGGGCGTCCAAAGAAGATGGTACATTTTGGGCAGGTTTGTTTGAGAGGAGGCAGGTTCATATTGGAGGAGACAGAAGTCTCTCGGAAGCCCAGAAGCACGGTATGAAGGCAATAGCTTCCCACTGTTGCTCCTGAACAACTGAACCTAGAAGCAACTGAAGTTGGATAGAATCTGGCTTCCCTCAATTTCAGTATATAAAGCTGCTTTACGCTGAAGCGGACCTTGGGTCCAGGAAAAATGGTGGGGTATAAATATAATAAATACATATTGCCTAATACTGTCTATTCCAACTAGTGGTAGCTCTCCAAGGACTCAGCCAGAAGTCTCCCCTCACCCTGAAAGCCAAGATCTTTTTTATTGGGAGATGTCAGGTATTGAACCTGGAACCTTTTGCATACAAAGCATCACTGAGCAAAAAGGCATTCTGGATTTCAGGAAAATAAATATGTGAATACCATTCAAAAATTCACTGATAGCAAGAATATTAAGGGTGCAATCCTATGCAAGATTAGACAGAAAAGAAAGCTCGTTGTAGGTTGGCTGGGGCATGCTGGGACTTGTAGGACTTTTTTCTGTCTAAATATGCAAAGGATTGTGCATTAAGGGTCATGTAAAGAACTCATCTACAAAAGTAGAACGGATTCTTTTGTTTAGTTAAACACTATTTGCTTCCCATTGCTATGGCTACTATTAAGCATTGGCAATATTAGTATGTAAAGTCAATGAGAGAGCCGTTAAAAAATGTCATTGAAAATAGGAAATGTTTTATTGTGCAGCAGCAATTAGTGTTTAAATTCTTTTTTTAAAATGCTAAAAGATATGAAAAGCACCTCTAAGCTATGTTCTCCTTGTCTGAACTGTAGCGAGTAGGAGAAGTTTGCACAATATTGCATCATGAAATAGGGACTCGGGGATGCCAAGAAGATAAATGAACTACCTTGATTTGACTGGGTTCGATGTGGATGTAATGCAGTAGTCTTCCTATGATGCCTGATTATAATTTCTGAATATCCAATTTGCTGAGTTAAACACACGCACAGCACAGTGTGGTGTGCTGGTTAGAGTGTTATACTGGGACTCAGGAGATCCGAGTTTTAGTCTCCGCATGAACATAAAGCTCACTGGGTGACTTTGAGCCAGTCACTGAATCTCAGCCTAACCTACCTCACAGGGTTGTTGTGAGGATAAAGTGAAGAGGAAGAAGACCGTGTTCGCCACCTTGGGTTCCATGCAAGAGGGGAAAAGGCGGGATATAAATGTGGCTCACGCTGGCTCACCTTGTCTGAGCGTGGAAAGCTAAGCAGGGTCAGACCTGGTTATTACTTGGATGGGAGACCTCTCCTCTAGTTTCCTGCATTGAGCAGGGGGTTGGACTCGATGGCCTTGTAGGCCCCTTCCAACTCTATGATCCACCCAGTAACAAATAAATAAAAACTGCTCATGCAGGTTAGAATCCCCAAATTGCCTAGAATCATACATCCAATGGAGGTGTCTTTCCCTTTTTGGAACCCCCCCCCCCCGCAGCGGGGTGGAAATTCAGGACAAAAATGGGTAGGTGGAAGCTTAACCGCCCTCCTCCTGATCCGAACTGTGCCTGCGCTCACTTACTGTGGAGTAATTAAAACAATCACACATAGGTCAGTTATGTGTGATTACAAGCACGTTTAGTTTGGCTTTTATTGGGTGGCTGGAGTGTAATCTTGGAAATGTGCCTGGCCTTAATGGACTCTGAAGCATTAATTTTCAAACAATTGGGTGCTTGGATTAAAAGTCGAAGTTACTAATTTACACTCACATCCCAAATTATCCTAACTCTGGAGGAAATGGCGTGGAAATCAGTGTAAGTAGCATGCAGGATTGGGCTGCTAGGTTACCATGCCTCTCTCTGAAGTCTGTTTTCTGTGCTTAACAGCCATACTGAGCCGATTCAAATCAATAGCCTGTGACATTGTCCTTTAATGGACTGTGCAACTTTAGAATGCTGAGGGGTATTGCATATTTGAGTTTCTCCTTGTTAAAAAACAAACAAGCTCTTTCCCCTGAAAAGTTTTTATCTTAACTGCCCTGCCAATATTCTAGCTTTCTGTGTGCTCTGTTTTAACATGGAGAGGGAAAGACACCCCCCCCTCCAGTCCTGAAGTGGTACAACCCAGGAAGGACTGGACCACGTGCTATTTCTGCAAGATTTCATCAACGTACAGGCCATAAGAGATCAATGGCGCTAGCCTATACAAGTTTCCCTCTGTAGGCTCCCTGAAGGCAGAGAAACTGCTCAACACAAACATTTGCTTCCAGAAATAACATCATACTTAATTAAACATCTTAGCTTTTAATGACCTGCAGGAGGGTTGGCCTTGCTGGAATATACGATGAAAAGATGTCAACTCTGCAGGGAGGGCTTTTTTAAAGTTGACTGCCCAGAACAGGGTTAAGATAGACTATTATAGTCTAGTTAAAGGGCAAAGGCAGAAACCAAGCTTCTCTGAGAAGTCAGGGGGCAGGATTCAGTGGAGCAAACCACTTAGTGGTATCAGGGGAGGGAATGCTGGATGTTGCCTAGCAACAGGTTAGAAATTCCAATCTCTCTCTCTCTCTTTGGCGGTTAGACTTGTCCTACAGTTAACTGACGCTTGCTTGCTTGGGTTTAAGCAAAGGGGCTTGACCTGTGTTTTCCTTTCCCACAGAATAAGTAACATTTAAGAAACTGAACTTACAAAGTCTGTAACCATCACGCTTATAGAACCTGAGAAATCATATTTTACTTCTGTTATTTACTTTAAAAGCATCCACTTAGAAACAAGCCTGTGTGTGCGTGTGTTTGTTTGGGTGAAGTCTGCTGCTGCTATTGTGCTCTGCCATCAGGCCTATGGGCTGACTTTGGCGAGTAGCGCCATCACATACCTCTGCTACGCTGAGTATTGGGCGGCGGTAAATAACCGAACCCTTGGGAAAGCAAACGGCTTTGGGTGGAGAAGCTTGACCAGGAGGCTCGTGAAGCCTTGAGTAATTAAATCGCCTCTAAATTCCACTTGACCTTGTCAGTACCGATCGGAGACCAAGGCAAGAGATGCCAATAGGGCTTCAGTGTGGAAAACTACGGGTGAGATGGTAGCCGTCGTAACAGGCCGTAGCACTGCAGTGTGGAAGGCAATGGAAACCAACACATTATATTTTCCAAGTATACTCATTGTGGCTAAACAGAAACAGTCTAGCCACGATGATGTCCAACCTCTGGTAGGAGAGGACGAAGAAGGAGAAGCAGAAGCTTTTAATGCACTCTCAGTGTTCTTATTTGTCAAAACTCAGGCTTGGACCCTGATTTTGAAAGTCAGCCCTGAGCCCCAGAACATGTAAAGAGACGATAAAGAAAAGACAGCCTCTGTGCATGTGCAAAGTGAGTTTCATAGATTTCATAGATTATAGAGTTGGAAGGAGCCTACAAGGCTATCAAGTCCAACCCCCTGCTCAATGCAGGAAACTAGCAGAGGGGTCTCCCATCCAAGTAATAACCAGGCCTGACCCTGCTTAGTTTTCCACAGACAAGCTGAGCCAGTGTGAGCCAGTTCTTTTCACCATGGAGAAGTTACAGTCCACCCCCAACATCTGTTAGTAAGAAACAGGGCTTCCAGGAAGACCAGCACTTCATATTTATACGTAGATAGACACATTAAAAAAAAAAAAACTTTAAAAAAGAAATTCAGCACTCGTAATTATTGCAGCTGGTATGCATACCACACTTCCCTACTCCTGAAGCAATTAAATTCTCCATGCCAATGTTTCGCATCAAGACACATGCCAAGTTACAACAATCTGTATTTTCTGGAGGTCGCACTAGCCAGAAACTGCCAGTTCCTAAGCATCCTGCACTCCCCAACCTCCTATTTCTTAATCTTACTTTGCCTGTGCGCAACAGCTCTGACCGCATCAGCTCACAGCACCCTCCTGGGATAATGGAGGCATCCTACGGCGGCTGACCTCGGTCTGGACATCACATTGTGTACCATGGGTAGCCAGGCTTTCAGTCCTTCCCTCTGCTTCATCTACTGATTATGTTGCTTGCTCTTCAGTGTAACTAACGTAATTTTTACCGTCTGCATTTCCTTTCCTTTGGACCTTGCTGTTTACACCCCCCCCCATGTGCTGCTTACACCCCCCCATACCGGCAGCACAGGATAACACTGGGTTCATCTCATGAAGTGGACTCAAGCCCACAGAAGCTTATGACATAATAGACGTGCTAGTCTTTTAAGGTGCCTCAAGCCTCTCTGTTGATTTTGCCTTCAACACGCTGGCTTCGACCCCTGCCCACCTTCCCCTCCACTATTTTGGCCAGAGATTTTGACTCTCCTAGTGATTGACAGTCAGCCGTAAAGAGTTCTTAACGTGCCCTAAAACCATTTGTTATCTTTCATCCGCATGGATGGGCAGCTGCACTTCCCCAGTTATTTTATTTCTGCACAGTAATTTTCTGGAGATACCTAGATATTTAAGCCTCACTGCTTCTGTGGACGGCATTACCTATTCTTGATCTCGGCCAGTCTCCCTTCTTCCCTTGCTTGAGTAAGCCTTTCTGTGTAGAGCTTGAGAGCAATTTAAATCCATTTCAGCACAAACCTGGTTCTCTGCCACATATCTGGTTCTCTGTTCTTTTTCTGGAATGGCATAAAGTACAATCTGTCCTGCCACCCTTGTGCCACAAAATCCCCCGCCCCTGCATGCAGTGTGTGCGCGTTGGGAGGGTTGGTCTAATTTCTTCAGCCTAGACGCTGATTCATTCAGACATCTGTTGTGGCATTCTCCACTTTTTCCCAGCCAGAGCCACTTGTCCTTCAAATTCTGGGCGTGTCTGCACCAGCTGTTTCTTAAGGGATATGCCCCACTGTGGACAGCTGACACAGACACCATTGCATGACAGGTTGTGGCCCTGATCTGTTCTGCTTCCAGTCAATTTCGTACTCCCCTTATACAAATCCATGGTGCGACCACACTTGGAATACTGTGTACGGTTCTGATCACCGCACCTAAAAAAGGATATTGTAGAATTGGAAAAAGTGCAGAAATGGGCAACTAAAATGATCAAGGGGGCTGGAGCAGCTCCCCCATGAGGAAAGGTTACAGCAGCAGGGATTGTTTAGCTTAGAAAAGAGGCAAGTAAGGGGAGACGTGATAGAGGTGTAACAAAATTATGCGTGGTGTGGAGAAAGTGGATAGGGAGACATTTTTCTCCCTCTCATAATACTAGGACTCAGGGTCATCCCATGAAGCTGACTGTTGGGGGATTCAGGAGGACAGATAAAAGGAAGGACCTTCACACAGCGCATAGTTAAACTATGGAATTCACTTCCACAAGATGTAATGATGGCCGCCAACTTGGACGGCTTTAAAAGGGGATTGGACAAATTCCTGGAGGAGGCGGCTATCAATGGCTACTAGTCCTGATGGCTATATGTTACCTCCAATGTCAGGCAGTATGCCTCTGTACACCAGTTGCTGGGGAACATGGGCGGGAGGGTGCTGTTACACTCATGCACTCATGTCCTGCTTCTGGGTTTCCCTTGGGGGCATCTGGCTGGTCACTGTGGAAACCAGCCATGTATTGTGGCTCACCAGGTGATCATTCCTGTATTCTTCCTAATTTTGCAGTCTCAAGCACATGGCTATACCGCAGGTATACTGAGCTGCTGAGGATCCACCATCCATTGCTGATGGGTTTGGCTTGGTGGCTCACTAATTTTACAGGCCTCTTTTAAAACATAGGACTCCATTGTGTTTGTTTGTTTATTTATTTTGCTAGATTTGTATACTGGCAAATGCCCTTGGGATAGTTTACAACCATAAAACCAAACAAGCACACACAGACACACACACAGTGCAACAATAAAGGTATCAAAATATTACAATATTAAATATTTAACAGACTGAAAACTATTAAAGACATTAAGGAACCAGCAGTAAAATTCATAACCAGAACAAGAGATTAAAGATTAAATGCCTGTGCTGAAAGACGCATATAAATCCACTCAGAGAGAGATGCAGAAATGTACAATCCTGGGAAAATGCTCCACAGAGTCCGTGGAGATGAACTGGATGCAACTCAGTGCAGGGAAAAGCCCGATAGGCATGGCAGTAATTATTGTTTGTACTGAAAACATTTTGCCATTGGAATTAAAATTACTTTCCACACTAGACTCTCACAAATGCAGAGTGTTGCTTGGGAGACTTAAGTGCTGGGGTGGTTGGGTGAGGGAATGAAACTTGTGGGTGTTGGTAGCTATCTGATTATGGGTACACAGAAACGTCTGTTATTGTGGTGATGAATGAGGGACAGCTTGAGGATTTCAGTGATGATGAGGAATGGTTGTCATACCGTCTGGGGTCTGGAGTCCTGAGATTCAGCTATAGCAGGGAGATTTCAATCCCTTTTGAGACTCCCTAATTCAAGGAAAACATGGTGTGATTTCTCTCCCACCAACTGTATCTCCCCAAATGACACTAAGGGCACAGTCCTATGCATATTCAGACAGGAAAAAGTCCTAAAACTTCCAGCATTCCCCAGCCAGCCATGCTAGTTGGGGGATGCTGGGAGTTGTAGGACTACCGTACTTTCTTTCTAAACAGGCATAGGATTGCACCCTAAGTCAAAGTGTGTGTGTGTGTGTGAGAGAGAGAGAGAGAGAGAGACAGACAGACAGACAACAGCTAGGGCCCACTTCCCCAGGGGTTCCCACACCAGGTAGCTATGAGCCACCCTTTTCTTCCCACAATGCCCTGATGACACTGCATTGAGTGTTCTGGAGCATTGTGGGAAATTTAAAAAGGCGATTTTTAACCAGCTGCTGCCACTGCCAGATAAACTCATGGCTGGATTACCCGGTATGTATGTCTACTGACGTAGGAGTTACTTTACAGAGGACACTCTTCTATTTGATGGCATCCCTGGAGAGGGTTCAGAGGAGGGCAACAAGGATGATAAAGGGACTGGAAACAAGGCCCTATGAGGAGAGACTGAAAGAACTGGGCATGTTTAGCCTTCAGAAGAGGAGACTGAGGGGAGATATGATCGCACTCTTCCAGTATTTGAAGGGATGTCACACAGAGGAGGGCAAAGATCTCTTCTCGTTCATCCCAGTTTGCAGGACATGGAATAATGGGCTCAAGTTACAGGAACCTAGATTCCACCTAAACATCAGGAAAAATTTCCTGACTGTCAGAGCAATAAGACAATGGAATCAACTACCTAGGGAGGTGGTGGGCTCTCCCAGTCTGGAGGCATTCAAGGTGCGGCTGGACAGACATCTGTCAGAGATGCTTTGACCTGGATTCCTGCATTGAGCAGGGGGTTGGACTCGATGGCCTTGTAGGCCCCTTCCAACTCTAGTTTTCTATGATTCTATGATCCTCTCTTTCAAGGATGGGGAACCATTCAGACATTCTTGGACTCCAATTCCCATCAGCCCCAGCCAGCATGTCCAAATCGATGGGAATGATGGGAGTTGTAGTCAACAACATCTGGAGGGCCACAGTTTCCCTATCCTGCTCTATTTGAATGGTTGGCCAATTTAAGTTCATTTGAAGATGAAGAACCATAAGAAGGGAGAGCAGTGACTTTGAAGTTGCCCCTCAGTAGCACCTGGACTGTAGACTGCGCAAGGCATACAGGTCACCTGGCCACAGCCTTCCCCATTACGGTGAGATGTACTGCATTTCCATCTAAAAAATTATAGCCATTATTTCCAAATCTGCAGATGTACATATCAATTTGCAATTTATTTATTTTATTATCATGATCATGATCACATATCACCAAAAAAGCGGTGATATGACCAAAAAGAAAAGAGGACAGAAAAGGCCACACATTTGCATAAAAATTGCATATGTGATATGTAAGTGGACACCCTAATAGGAGTGGACCCACAGAGGGCACTTTGCCAAAGTCCACCCTCAAACCTGGAGCCCAACCTACATGACAGTATTTGTTCATTCCTAGCCCAGAGGGTATAAGAACATAAGAAGAGCCCAAGGCCTGCCTAGTCCAGCATTCTGTTCACATAGTGACCAACCAGCTGTCCACGGGAAACCCACAAGCAGGACATGAGTGCCACAGCACCTTCCTGCCCAAGTTCCCCAGTAACTGGTGTACATGGGCATACTGCCTCTTATATGGGAGGCAGCATATAGCCATGAGGACCGGTAGCCATTGATATCATCATAATCATCACATTTATATCCTGCCCTTTTTCCTGCAGGGAACCCAAGGAGACTTACGTGATCCTCCTCCTTGCCACTTTATCCTCACAATAACCCTGTGAGGTAGGTTAGACTAAGAGTCAGTGACTGGCCCAAAGCTACCCTGGTGAGCTTTGTGGCCGAGTGGGGACTAGAACCCAGGTCTCCGTAGTCCCAGTCCAACACTCTAACCACTATGCCACATTGGCTCTCAGATATGACTTCTGAGGATGGCAGCACTGTGATTGGCTGTCAGGGGAAAGGTGCGTGGGCATCTGGGGAAACCTGCAGGGCTGGATTTGGCCTCCAAGATGGCTGGGTTTGGCCCATGAGCCTGAGGTTCTGTGTTCCTGGTGTATATATATTAGTTACACCACTAAAAAAAACCATGAGCTTGGCTCACATTAAGCCCTCATGGAATATGTACCGTTGTCGTTAATATAGACGGAATCCACAGTTCATGAAGGTCATTATCACTTTATGAAAGGGTGCCAGAGGAAGGAGACAGGTGATGGCAACCTCATAATGAGGCCAGCGGGAGAACTGCCAGATCACCCATAAAATGGTCGCTCCAGCCTCTTCGATTGGGCAGAGCCTCAGAGCTCCACGGAAATCGCATCAGTGCGCTTGTGAATTCCAAACGTGCATCATAATGGTAGGATTCTTAAGGCAATCCAGATGCAACGGAATCCAGATGTGCAGCTGACAGAACTGTG
Organism: Shinisaurus crocodilurus; assembly: GCA_021292165.1. NCBI lineage: Eukaryota > Metazoa > Chordata > Lepidosauria > Squamata > Shinisauridae > Shinisaurus > Shinisaurus crocodilurus. The sequence goes on from CM037876.1 coordinate 295,767,351, forward strand.
GGCAGGGTGACTGAAATGTGTTATCGTGAGATACCTGATCTGCGCTAGATCTTCCCCTGCCCTTCCAATAAACGGGTATACCGTCTAATCTTTGCAGCATGACAGAGGTGATGAACACACGCGAACCCGTTATGGAGGAATTTACCTTGAGCCAGCCTGAAGAAGAAGGAGGAACTACCAGCCAGGTAAATCCCGCCAGTCAGTCATATACATTGCTACAGCCAACTAATGTTATCTCTTTAGTATGTGTCAGGAGACTACTTAGCCTCGTCGAGCAAGCGAGCATGGCGCACCACAGGTATGCGGTATGTATAAACTGGATTCGGTTGTTTGTTTAATATGAATTGCAAGGATTAGGAACCTTTTTTAAATTTATTTGTTCATTCCTGCGAAGCCTGAGGCTAAATTGCTTTTGGCTTGGATGAGAGCTAACAGTGTTTCATGCAACACGGCGCTGGCAGGGCCGTCATGCGCACAAGTACTACGTAGGTTTTCGCATCAACAAAGTGGTCGATTTAAAACTGCCTTCCCCAGCCTGGCGCCCTCCAGATGTGTCGAGCCGCAACTCCCAGCCATGGGCCATGCTGGCTGGGGATGATGGAAGTTGCAGTCCAACTCTTTTGGAGGGCACCAGGTTGGGGAAGCCTGCTTGAAAGTATGCCTTCAGGATCGTGGGATTGAACAGACAACCTTTGGGATGTACAAGCCATTATGGCTGCAATTATTTTGGAACACCGCGACAAAATTGTGATTTCCTATAATCATAGCATTGGTCAATCATACTAGGTTGCCTCTGAAATATATATTTTACAGTGTCAGTCCCTAACAGTTTTGAATTGATTGATAGGTATTTATCTGGAAAAGCGTTTCTCTTGAGGTCTATTAATTCTCTGAGTGCAAGCATATTTTCTACATGTAGCTTTTCTTTCTCCTTCTTGCTTTGTATGTTTGAAGCCCATAGTTCACACACACACACACACACACACACACACACCCCTCCAGTAATGGATCTCAGATAGCCAGGCTGGCATAGATCTCTGTTGTGGACCCTGGAGAATTGCTTTCCGTCCTGGTTGACACCCACTTATGATCATGGGCCCTCTCTCCTATATTCGAGAGCAGGCTTCCCCAACCTGCTGCCTTCCAGATGTTTTGGACTTCATCTCCCATCAGCTACAGCCAGCATGGAATGGCCATGAATGGTGGGAGTTGTAGTTCAAAACATCTGAAGGACATTTGGTTGGGGAAGTCTGCTGTGGGGGATCAATACACAAAAGAAGAAAGTGTGGGTGAGGTTGTCAGAGCAGATGAAAGATCCATGGCCATCCAGGGTGATTTTTAAAAATTATTCTTCCCCCTCAAATGGCCATTTCTCAGGGCCAAACTATGCATTACACTTATTACATCTTGGTTTTTTTTGTTAGTTTAATGACAGTCACAGGGTGTGTGTGTGTGTGTGAGTGATAACCTGAATGTAGCGTGCAGCAAGAGGAGGCTTCTATCTTCACCACCCCACCACATTCAGCATCAGTTTATTTGTATGCTGCTTTTCCATGGTAATATTATGCTCAAGCTGGCTTACAACAATATCAAAAAAATTTACACACTAGAATATAACATTTCCTAATAATTAGAAGTGACAAATCATAACAAGGTTTAAATAAACATACACATAGAAACATCTCACATCAATGAGGCAGTGTGATGTAGTGGTTAGAGTGTTAGACTCGGGATATCCCGATTCTAGTCCCCACTCGGGCCGTGAAGCTCACTGGGTGACTTTAGGCCACTCACTGACTCTCAGCCTAACCTACCTCACAGGGTTGCTGTTGTGAGGATAAAATGGAGAGGACCATGTAAGCCGCCCTGGGTTCCTTGCAAGAGGAAAAAAGGCGGGATATCAATGTAATAATAATAATAATAATAATAATAATAATAATAATAATAATAATAATAAATGTAATACTAATTCATAAATAAATAAATGTTCATGAAACGATCCAATAATAATTATACTAAGGTCAAACAAAGTTGAAATAAACATATCCAAACAGCAAAAAATAACCGCAGGGGCAGCAAACTTTGTAGCTGGAGTCAGTCAGTCGGGGCCCCACCCTCCCAGGCCAGGTGTAATGACCCATAGAAGCGGGGACCGGTTCTTGCAGAACTCGCAGCCAGATGGGTCCAACTGAAAACTGACTGCCCCCCTGCCCCAATGCATCTTGGGACCATAGGGGGGAAAGTTGTATTTGGCACCGATGGAATTTTTTCCTGCTGCTCAGAACCACCTGGAGGAATGTGATTTTCCATCAGAACGGGACTGGGGAGTGAAGAGATAAGTCTCCATTCACTGTGCACTGTAGGTAAAGTGAGATCGGTGCTTCCCATGGCTGCGGTTAATCTGACAAAAAAACCCAGAATGCAACTACATGCTATGCCAGCCTTCCCCAGCCTGGTGCCTGCCAGATATTTTGAAATACAACTCTTGGCATTCCTGACCATTGGCCATGCTGGCTGGGGCTCATGGGACTTGAAGTCCAAAACATCTGGAGGGGGCACCAGGTTGGAAAAGGCTGCCGTATGCAATAACTATACCATATATACTTTGGCCCTCAGACTGAGCCAATAACCACAGGGGTTCAGTGTGCCAGTAAAGTCTAGGCATGAGCATTCAGCCAGGGCTGGAAATAATTCAGTCAACTTTGAACACCCTGCTTGGAATTTCTCAGCTGTCCACCAATTTGAGACTTAGCATGCAATCCTAGGCATGTTTAGACAGAAAAAAAGGCCTACAACTCCCAGCATGTCTAAACATGCCTAGGATTGCGCCCTTAATTTCTATGCAGCTATGTCCAGTTCTAAGATGTATACCTTTATGGGAGAGGTGTTAAGCCATGGGCCAAATCTGGGCCCGCTGAGGTCTCTATCCAGCCCTCCCCGGCTCCCCAGATGGCCACGCCCCCTTCCCCTGGCCACACCCCTTTCCCCTGGCCACCAATTGTTTGGTGGTCTCCCAGCTTTTACACTCCCCCCCCATCCTAAAAGGTTGAAATTCCTCTCCTAAGGCCTAGTTACTGGCAGTAAAAGCTTCAATCTAAAACATGATGGTAGTTGTGTCCCGTCTCCTTTGCTCCCGCCCACCACTGGAATGCAGCCCCCCCCCCCAGCTTCCCTGAAATTGAATTCAGCCCTCAGGCTGAACAAAGTTCAAAACCCCTGCTTTATGGCGTTGAGGTTTCAGTCTGTTATCGAGGATAGTGGAAGGCTCTTTGAGCTGAACTGCACCAGTGTGTTTCTGATAAGGTATTGGACTATCTTCTTCATTACTTATTCAACTGCCTGTCGTACCCCAAGATGCAAATTAAATTTCTGGAGCCATTATTAAAAATATTCTCTTACTGCTTAATGCTCCCTCTGCCAGTCATAAAGTGCTTGGGGAGGGAGGATCCCCAAATTATTAGGTTGTATTATTATTATTTTTTTAATAATCTGAAGCCAAATGCAGAACCAGCAGTGGCTGGTGGCTCCAATGTCAGTGGGGTGGTGTATCCACTCCGGGTTTCAGTCTGAATGGTAAAGGAGCTGTCCATGGTGCTGAACCGATTTTGGCACTAGGACCCAGCACCATGGATAGTTCCTTAAAAGTTCAGACTAAAACCAGGAGCGGATACACTGCCCCATTGACATTGGAGCCAGCAGCCTCCGCGGTCAGCAGAACTATATTGTCAAAGAGATGAAATAAGATGTAACTGGGGAAAACTATAGCCATTTGCCACAATCACTGCCCTTTGATTCAGTTTTTTTATGTTACCTCAAAAGATATGAGCAGTTGCTACTAAACCAGTGTTCTCCAACCTTGGGTCCCCAGATGTTAGCCTTCAGAAGAGGAGACTGAGGGGAGATATGATCGCACTCTTCCAGTACTTGAAGGGTTGTCACACAGAGGAGGGCCAGGTTACAGGAACCTAGATTCCACCTAAACATCAGGAAAGATTTCCTGACTGTCAGAGCAATAAGACAATGGAACCAGCTACCTAGGGAGGTGGTGGGCTCTCCCACTCTGGAGGCATTCAAGGTGCAGCTGGACAGCCATCTGTCGGGGATGCTTTGACCTGGATTCCTGCATTGAGCAGGGGGTTGGACTCAATGGCCTTGTAGGCCCCTTCCAACTCTACTTTTCTATGATTCTATGTTTTTGGCCTACAACTCCCAGCATGCCCCAGCCAGCTATGCTGGCTGGGGCATGCTGGGAGTTGTAGGCCAAAAACATCTGGGGACCCAAGGTTGGAGAACACTGTACTAGACATTGCAGGAGATCTGGATGATTTCTCTCCTTCGGCAATTACTTCTGTTGCTGAGATATCACATGTTGGTTGGTGCCTATCATATCACTGCTAACAATTCCACCCCTCCGTGCCTGTTATGTGAACTCTCTCCCTCCCTCTCTCTCTCTCTCTCTCTCTCTCTCTGTTTTAGTAAATATCAGAAATTTGATGATTGCTGACATTTACTGGTAATTCTTAAGATTTTTTGGAGACCTACTGGAAAATGTCAGAAATGTCGGGAGACTCATTATTTTTTATTACACAGATTCATGTACCATTTTCCAGTGAACTCTCAAAGCAGTTAACATTCTACTACTACGACTATTAAAATATAGCAATAAAAATACAATAAAATAATCACTAGTCAACAATAAAGCGATAACGGTATTGGCTGGCTCACACCACAGGGAAAGCCTGCATGAAGAGGTGGGTCCTAAGCAGTCTTGTTCTTAACTTCTTCAGCCGTGGCGTGGTAAATGTCTTCTACTGGTAAATGATGAAACTGAGGATGGCATTTGCTGGAAGCGGTCAGAGGACTTTGAGATTTACCAGCAAAGCTTAGAATTTTCTGACATTTCTTGAGGCCTCTTAAAAACTCAAGAACTACCAGTAAACATCCACATCCACCAAGTTTCTGAAACTTAATGCAGCATAACATGCATTCACACACAGTTATGTATGTATTAACTTTACGACTCACACTCATTCTGTGGCCCTTAGTTGTGGAGGGCTTAAAACAGCAATGCTCTTTATCCTTTTGAGTATTATACTTTTAAAAACCTGGATCCGTTCTTACTGTATAGCTCTGAGGTTGAGAATTGCTGTCGCTGCCACTGAACAGGTGGTCAGACAGACGACACATACTTATTTACACTGGGCTGGGGCCAAAAATGCGCTAGATGCTTTTCAGACACACACTGAATGTGGCATCCTCTCTCTGGTAGAGCCGTGCGCGTGCATTCTCCAGATTAACATGATCTGACAAGTGAGAGTGACAGCAAGACACAGAATAAAGAAGCATGTACTGGTGCTCACTGGATGGAGCAATTTGGAGGCTTTGCCACTGGAAACCAATTATGTGGTGCTTTTTTGAATGTATGATAAACTGCACACTACGTTAAATGCATAGCATGAAAGTGATCACAACTTTTTATTTTACTTCTGTGTAAGTGCACAGGGCCCCAATCTGGATTGGGACCACTACATGTGAGTGGGGGGAGGTTAAACTCTCCCACCCAGTCAGTTTTTAATTTAAATTCCCCTCCCTACACACACGGCGGGCTTAAGAAAGGCGGGGGGGAACGCAATTGATGTGAATTGAGTCGTGTCGTCGTCCCCCAAACACACAAAAGAATAAGGTGTGAATGATGTTGTCTGAGCAGATGAAAAATCTATGGCCATCCAAGGTGATTAAAAAAAAAAAAAAAAGATCCAAAACTATCTCAAATGGACTTTTCTCAGAGCCAAGCTTCGCATTATATTTACTATGTCTTGTTTTTTTGTTATTTATTTTATTTATTTATTATATTTATGCCCCACCTTTTTTCCTGCAAGGAACCCAAGGCGGCTTACATAATCCTCCTCCTCCTCTCCATTTTATCCTCACAACAACCCTGTGAGGTAGGTTAGGCTGAGAGTCAGTGACTGGCCCAAAGTCACCCAGTGAGTTTCATGGCCAAGCGGAGACTAGAACCCAGATCTCCCGAGTCCCAGTCCAACACTCTCACCACTACGCCACACTGGCTTAGATCCATTATAGTCACACAGTGACTGGGGTTGCATGACATGGCAACCCATCGTGGGTTGTCATGTACAAACCCAGACTGCTTCTACAGAGTGTCTTCTTTTTGGGCAACAAGCCACCTTGACAACCCATGGCTTGTTCTAGGGGTTGTCTTACCCACAATGGGCTGTTGTGTTGACTGAATCCCATCGTAGGTCCAGGGAAGTGGTGAGCAAGCCGCTCAGTAAGAGCAGCAAAAACCCTTTGCCGCTCTTGCCAAGTTCACCAGTACCACCTCCAGTGACAGCCGCTCCACTGATGCCAAAGTGGCACTTTGGAGAGACGGTCAGAAAAGAAAAGAACTTATGGCTCAGTTATTTGTGATCTGGTGAATTTTGTATTGAAAGATTTCCAGTTTTAAGCTCCAGTGACCATGCTCTCTGCGAATATCTTTGTCAATTGAGTATAATAATTGACACTGTGCTTTGGGTTGGGGCTGTCACCCATTTTCACAGGGGGTTATTAAATATTGGATTTTTGCATTGCACAATATTATTCAGCAGGATGATGGGACGTAGATAACAGCATGTCACGGCAATTCACCATTGGCCCAAAGAGAGCATGAATAAGTGGAAGTGCAGCATTGCCAGGAGATTACAAAGGGCTGAAGATGAAGGTCTTGATTTAGCTGCAGAAATGTTGTCTTTTGTTCCCAGAGATTGACTAGGAATTTTAAGCAATTCTACTCTTTCAGTTGCCTCCATAGCAACCATGTCTGGTCGGCAACTACTGAGCCAGCAGGCCATGTTGAGCAAGGCAGTGGGTATTGTGTGGGCCAGGTTTCCTTTTCTTTTGAGGGTGGTTTCAAATGCAAGAAGGATTATCTATCTATCTATCTATCTATCTATCTATCTATTTATTTAAAATCAGATTTCCAAATATTCGGACGTGTTTCAAGCATACATGTCCTTCCTCAGGTGAAATTGTCATCTACTTTAAGAAAACAGTCTTCTGATTTACCGTAATTCAATCCCCTTACAGGTTGCGCCTGAATAACTTAGTCAACAGTAGAAGAGTTGAAAGAAAACATTGCATTCAGGTTTACTCATCATACATGAAGAAGCGGCTTTTTCCACATTCAGAATATTGATATTTTTTTATAAAGATGTTGAGTAGTTAGGAAGATAATTTGTGTTTGACATTTGGAAAAATCAGTTTGTTAAATGTTTCTGGCATCAATTGGCTTTGACTTCTGATCGCTTTGGCATTGTTTGTTTTTGTCTTCTGATCATTTCCGTGCATGGGGAAGAAAATGCAAATGGTTCCCCACTTCCACTATCAATTTGGGGCACAATCCATGAGAAGTTATCCCTCAGAAGACTCATTGAAATGAACAGAAGCTATGCAAGAGCAGTCCTGCATTTTTGCCCAGTTCACATTCATTTCTGTGGGGCTTTAGCCTGAGAATTTCCCAGTTGATTGGCACCCCAGTGGGCTAGATCTGTCTGCCTCCCAGTCTCTGCTGATCGTGCCCAAATTCTGACACTTGAGGAGGCCCCCTCGCCTTGCCTCAAGGTGTGGCGGCCTCTGACCAGGCAGGGAGAGAAACCGGTTACCACAAATACCGGTAGTTAAGAGGAAGAGAGGCAGGCGAAGAATGCCTTAGGGCTCACTCCACCAGGACTATCCCTCCCCCACAGGACCATCTACCATAAACTGCCCCCCCCAAGGATTCCCTGAGAGAGATGGAGGTAGATGAGGATGACACGTGCTCCTCTTCCAACTGGATTCTCCCTAGCCCAGGGCCATCTCCCACCAACTGCCCTGAGGAAAGGATCCTGATTATTTAAAAAAATATATCTTAATTTTGTTTATTGTGACTCTGCTATTTTTAAGTCACATGTAGCCTTAGAAGGATTGAATGGCGGCATAATGATCAGCATAATAAATCAGCCCACATTAACCTTGGAATTCTGGAGACGTTGAGGGTGTGACACTGTTCTCTACACACCATGAAGCTGAATGGCTAGTTGGCTCTCCACGTGGCTAGAGCAGTCACACACTGTTGTATCTTTTAGGTGGGCCCTGATCCACAAATTTGAAACTACTCAGAAGGGTCTGTAATCAAGTGTTTTTTCACACTTTAAAAGGAAACCTTTCTGTGGTAGGTAACTAACAGTGATGTTTCTCCTGTTTCCATTCAGAAAAAAAAGTATGTCTTGGCTTTTAGAGTACACGTCTCAGTCTCATGATCCTTTGGGGGAAGCCATTACATAAGAACAGAAGAAGAGCCCTGCTGGATCAGATCCGGGGCTCATCAAACTTAGCATCCAGTTTCCTACAATGATCAGCCCAGATGTTTCCAGAAAGCCCAAAAGCAGGACATAAAGACCATAGATAGCCTAGAGATGGGAAATGTGTGGCCTTCCAGATGTTTTTGGACTACACCTCCCATCATCCCTCACCATTGGCTATGCTGGCTGGGGTTGATGGGAGTTGCAGTCCAACATCTGGAGAGCCACATGTTCCCCAACCCTGCTATAGCCATAGCCATTTCCCCACTGTTTGTTTATTTATTTTATCTGTTACATTTATATCCCCCCTTTTCTCCAAGGTGCCTAGGGCAGCATACATGATCCTCCTCTCCATTTTATCCTCACAACAACCCAGTGAGGTAGGTTAGGCAGAGAGTCAGTGACTGGTCCAGTGAGCTTCATGGCCGAGTGGGGACTAGAACCCGGATCTCCCGAGTCCCAGTCCAACACTCGCACCACTAGGCCATGCTGGCTCTCAATAGTGTTGCCCCCCAGCAACAGATTTTCAGTAGCCTATTACAGAATCATACATTTGTCATATAGATCTGCCTACTGACTCTAAAAGTATCCTTCTACTTGTTTAACTCATACTGCTGGTTAGCCAAAGATCTGGTATAACCAAATGTCACTACTTATTGTTGTGAGATTTTATGACTTTTGTAAAGTCTTTTTATTGTCCTTAATTCTGCAATACTGGATGTTTGTTTGTGTTTACAGGTTGCTGTTTTTACTTGCAACCACCATGAATATACCAGTGGCTGAGAAATTTTGAAAATAATAAAAAATATTTAAATACCATCTTAGGCTTTTCCAGATGCACATGAAAAGTATCCTAAGCTGTCGAAAAGATTACCATCCATTGTGGTAGAGCCATCTGAGACGGGGGATGTCGAAAGCGGAGAGCTCCGTTGGCCACCAGATGATCTGAAATCGATGGAGGATAAGAAGGCTCTGGCTGCTCAGAGGGTCTGTGCTCAACAGCAGCAAATGGATCTTGAAAGTATGAATATTTTTAACCAACTGCTACAGTGGTGGTGGGGAGGTGTCATTTTCAAGATAGTGCAAGGGTATGCCTATACCAGCTCATCCTTGTGCAATCTGTCCCTGAAAAAGAATATCACAAGCTGGTGCACCCTCAGTCCTTCACTGAGGCTACCTTCAGATGTCACAGTAAACCATGGTGATGGGAATGAGCCTTCAGATATCATAGCAAACCATGGTGATGGGAATGAGCCTTCAGATGTCACAATAAACCATGGTGATGGGAATGAGCCTTCAGATGTCACAGTAAACCATGGTGATAGGAATGAGCCTTCAGATATCATAGCAAACCATGGTGATGGGAATGAGCCTTCAGATGTCGCAGTAAACCATGGTGATGGGAATGAGCCTTCAGATGTCACAGTAAACCATGGTGATAGGAATGAGCCTTCAGATATCATAGCAAACCATGGTGATGGGAATGAGCCTTCAGATGTCACAGTAAACCATGGTGATAGGAATGAGCCTTCAGATGTCACAGTAAACCATGGTGATAGGAATGAGCCTTCAGATATCATAGCAAACCATGGTGATGGGAATGAGCCTTCAGATGTCACAGTAAACCATGGTGATAGGAGTGAGCCTAGCCTGCTTCTGGACATGCGCACTTCTCCCTTTCCCTCTGACATGGACATAAGAAAATCAGATGATGACTTGTGTCATTTGAACCCTGAATAGTGGTTAATTTTAACTATGGTTTGCTGAAACAAGGCAACTTCATAAACCATATTGGCTTGTTTTAAAGAAAGATGGTTAAGATTAACCACAGTTTTGTAATGTTTGGACAAACGGCAATTATTAAAAAACAATGATTAAAAAACAGAAGCAAAAGCTTCCAATCTCCTTGCAGTCATGCCAGGAGAGGGGAGGGGGAATCATGTGACCCTGGGGTATACCTAGGCTCGTTCCCATCATGGTAAACCATGGTTTATTGTGACATCCAAATGCAGCCTGATTGTCCCTAAGTAGAACTTCATGCATAGGAAAGTTAGCACCTAATTAAACAGGTACTCCTCTTCCACACAGTCAGAGCTGCTTCACATATTATGCAGCAGCCTAGGTGTACTGGTGTTACACCAGTTTTTCTCATCCCTCTTGCATTTTGCACATAAAGCACACACACACACTTGGGAAAACATGGCCAATGTGCATCACCAAGCCACAGTTGACCACACACACACACACACACACACACACATACACACACACACCACACACACATCAGCTTGTGTCTGCAGTGGGTTTTGACCTGTACATCTCCCTCTTCAAGTTTTGGTTTGCTATGCTATATGCTGGTTGAATGAAGGGCTACTGTGTAAAGGTTGGAGCAGCTCTTAGAGCTGGATCAGTCTGGGAACCCCAGTGCTGCAAACCTCTGCTCAGGTTGGGAGAGCACCGTTTGCAGGAGGAAAGTGTTTATATCTGTGTGAGTTATTTATTAATCCATCCCCCATGCTCCACTTCTCCCCTGTGTCCCTCCTTCCCAATTGCTTTCCCCCACTTGATGCAGCAGACATTCAGGGCAAACCCCAGTTGGTGGGAAAGCACCTGTAGGACGGGAACTGTAAGGGGAAAGCAGTAGGCAGAGTTTGCAGGCCCATGTCTGTGACTTGGCCCTTGTGGCAGCTCCATCCCACCTTCTCCTATACAAGCCTGCCTGGGCTTTAAGATCTTCAGGGGAGGCCCTTCTCTGGGTAGCGACACCTTCAGAAGCACATTTGGTGGTGACACGAGAGAGGGCTTTCTCGGTGGTTGCTCCCAGGTTATGGATCTCCTTGCCAAGGGAGGCCAGGTTGGCTTCTTCTCTGCTGTCCTTCCGTCAGCAGGCAAAAACATTTTTATTCAAGCAGGTCTTGTCATGTAAGCTGGCAGCCTGTTGCTGAAGTGGGTTCTATTGGGCCGGGTGCTGTTTTTATTTCTTTTCATTCATGTGTTTGAAAATTGTGTATTTAATCTGCTCATTTTTAACTCTATATTACTGTTAACTGCCTTGAGCGCCATTTCTTTGATGGAAAGGTGCGTATAAATAAAATAAATAATAGCTAAAACAATAAATAAATAAGTTAAATATGTGCCAGGGCTGGCCCTGCTATACAGCCATGTGCAGCAACCTGGCCACACCATGAAAGGGTGAGGGGAGAGATCAGGTAGGCAAACTGGCACCCTCTGGATATTTGGGCTACTCCCATACCATCATCTCTGATGATTGGCCATGCTAACTAGGGCTGATGGGAGTTGTAGTCCAAAACATTTAGAGGGCACCAGGCGGCCTACCCCTGGAATAGATGAAGGCCTGATTTGATGTCTGAATGGTGCACCAAGGCCTTTCAAGTGTTGGCCCTAAGCAGAAGGAAGGGCATTTGGCCTTCGCTTCAGCCAGGAAGGTGTCTTAGGCCAGCACTGATATGAAAGTAAATGCACAGGGACTTGTTTCTCTCCAGGTGCTCCACCACATCAAGACATGGGAGAGAGCACAGAATCCACCGAAACCAGAACTGAGGACAACGACTAAGGAACTTTGTTCGACGGGCCAGAGGTTCAAGCTTTGGTGTGAGCCTTATTGGAAAGCTAGCACATTCCGAAGACATGTCAAGGCGATCTATTTTAAAACCGCGAAAGGTTTTTCCCTTTATTTGAGTTATCAAGTTAGTACGTGACAAAGTATTCACGGGCTTTAGAACTGTTCCTTCCAAACGTTTACCTTTTCAGGCTGGGATTCATACCGTTTAAATTTCCTTTGGGGAAAAATGGAGCACATTAGGAAATACATTCCAGTTACTATTATGAAAGCCACAAAGGAAAATACACACACTCACACACAGACACACACACAGACTAAACAAGAACACAATCAATTAGTTGCAATTAGCACTTTTAAATGAAATTGCCTTATTAAAGGTAAGGCTGCCATCAGTTTTTGGCGGCAACACAAAGGGTTAGCATTGCTATAGAACACCTTAAATCTATTCAACCTCTCTTGTTTTAGCCATTTAAAAACTAGCACTGTGATATTATGGATAATAGATGTAATATAATGTCACCATCTGACTTTGTACCTTTTTTTGTATAGAGACACAAGTTTAACTTTTGAATCCAAGCTATATAGAAATTTAGGACTGCCTTTTAGTGGTGTAGAACAGGGACCTATATTTATCCCTTGGCCCTATCTATTTTTTGTGCAAATTCAAATAAAGCCAGCCTTTTATTAATACTCAATGTATTTTAAAGAAAATGAGTCAAAGTTTAAAGAGCTCTTTATTGATGTACATTTCTTGAATGGAAATAGCTATTCATCGGTGTTTGTGAATTGAGTCAGTTTTGTGTAACTATTGGCTGGGCATTGCTTACATTTGTGTACATGATCTGTGTTCCAAATTCCGCACCGGTAGAACTGGGTGCCGTCTCGAAAAAGGGCGGGGGGAGAGATTTCTGCTCTTTACAGAAGGCTGAATTTGCTCTGAGGTGTTAATAGGAAATACTGTTGCTATTTTTATGACATTTCATACACACACACACACACACACACACACACAGACACACCCTGCTGAATTTTTTAATGTATAGTTTGGACTCTGAAGACTGGGCAGAAACTGCCTGCAACAGAAAAGCGGTGCATCTTTTTCCAGATTAATCTTGCCCATCACACCATAATGTCTTGTTTTTACTATTTAGCCTACCAAGGGTTTTTATGCAGGGGTGGACATATTTAGGGCACTAGCAGATGCAGTAAATAGAGCCACAAAATGCTTGGCGGCCTTATCTACATTATAGGCTTAAACTGGTTCAACAGTTGTTTCCTCTCTTCACAGAGGAGTTCTGTGTAGTTTTGCGAGTTAGGTCTAGGGATCTCTTAACACATAATTGTCAGCAGTTTCTCCTGCCAGCAATTCCCAGGATTCCATGAGGCAAGCCATGGCAGTTCAACTGGTATAAAGCCAATAGAGTTTTGTACAGTATATACTTCAACAGTGGAAGCATCTGATGTCACAAGGTGACTTTGCCTCATTATTTCGGCACAAATAATATTTTTTCCCCTAAATATAATTTCATTGGTTTAGTGTCTGGAAACCCATGGAAAAACTGAAGTTCTCCAGGACCTGGCAAAAAGCCAAAGGACACTTTGGTGGGGTGGGTGGGTTTCATATTCTGAAGGAAAGTTCACCCTGCGAAAACAGTGGGGAGAAAGGGATGAATATAAATTGATGGCACCATATAAATAAAAATAATAATAACATGATTGTGAGAATTGGACCTTCATCTGCTTGCACAATAGTTAAAGTGATTTGTAGGAGTTTTAAATTGTTATTTTCTTAAAGTTTTTCATGCTCGCTTAAAAGTCGGTATATTCCTACACCAACGGAATGCTGTCCTTGTGGGGACAGAGGCAGTGATAGTTAACCCAATATCCATTTGTGACACACACACACTCATTCACTGGGACCAACCAAACAACAGCTATCAATGTGCACAGCTTAATATCGTCATGACCAGGCTGAGGTCATGGGCAGCTGTACCCAAATGCCGACCTGGAGTAAGTGTCCTCCAACCCAGATCACGAGCTGGAGTTTGTAATTCAACTGGCCGAAAGTACTACTCTGTTCACTAGTCCAGGACAGAAGGCCAGATTCTTTGTCTTAATACCAGTCCTGGCCAATCTGGAAGCTTCGTGCCACCTACCAATTGCAAGGGATGCTATTCTACCCCCTTCTGTGCCAGAAGAGGGCTCTACTGTCTGGGCATGCATAGTCCCAGATAAGAACATGGGGAGTTGCCTTATACGGAGTCAGACCACAGGTCCATCAAGCCCAGTATTGTCTACACCAGGCGTGTTGAACCTCTTTCAGCCAAGAGCCAAATTCCATTTCAAAGAAGCTCGGGGGGCGCATTCCAGGGGTGGGCAGGGCCAAAGACAAAGTAGCCAAATAACAAAAATACCAGCATATCATAGAATCATAGAAAAGTAGAGTTGGAAGGGGCCTACAAGGCCATTGAGTCCAACCCCCTGCTCAGTGCAGGAATCCAGGTCAAAGCATCCCTGACAGATGATTGTCCAGTTGCACCTTGAATGCCTCCAGACTGGGAGAGCCCACCACCTCCATAGGTAGTAGATTCCATTGTCTTATTGCTTTAACAGTCAGGAATTTTTTCCTGATGTTTAGGTGGAATCTAGGTTCCTGTAACTTGAGCCCATTATTCCGTGACCTGCAAACTGGGATGATCGAGAAGAGATCCTGGCCCTCCTCTGTGTGACATCCCTTCAAGTACTGGAAGAGTGCGATCATATCTCCCCTCAGTCTCCTCTTCTGAAGGCTAAACATGCCCAGTTCTTTTAGTCTCTCCTCATAGGGCCTTGTTTCCAGTCCCTTTATCATCTTTGTCGCCCTCCTCTGAACCCTCTCCAGTTTGTCTACGTCCTTCTTAAAGTGTGGTGCCCAGAACTGGACGCAGTACTCAAGATGAGGCCTAACCAGTGCCGAGTAAAGGGGAATTATCACTTCCCGCGATTTGGAAGCTATACCTCTATTAATGCAGCCCAAAATAGCATTTGCCTTCTTTGCAGCCACATCGCATTGCTGGCTCATATTCAGTTTGTGATCTACCACAATTCCAAGATCCTTCTCACTTGTAGTATTGTTGAGCCAAGTGTCCCCCATTCTGTTACTCTGCATTTGGTTTCCTCTCCCTAGGTGCAGCACTTGGCATTTATCCCTATTAAATTTCATTCTGTTGTTTTCGGCCCAGCGCTCCAGCCTATCGAGGTCACTTTGAATTTTGTTTCTGTCTTCCAGAGTATTAGCTGTTCCACCCAACTTTGTGTCATCTGCAAATTTGATAAGCATTCCCTATACCTCTTCATCCAAGTCATTAATAAAAACGTTGAAGAGCACTGGGCCCAGGACCGAGCCCTGTGGTACCCTGCTCGTTACCTCTCCCCAGTTTGAGAAGGAACCATTGATAAGCACTCTTTGAGTCTGATTCTGTAGCCAATTGTGGATCCACCTGATAGTTGTTCCATCTAGCCCACTTTTAGCTAGCTTGCTAATCAGGATATCATGAGGCACTTTGTCGAAAGCTTTGCTGAAGTCCAGATATATGATGTCCACAGCATTCCCACAGTCCACAAGGGAGGTTACCCGATCAAAAAATGAGATCAGATTAGTCTGGCAGGATTTGTTCTTGACAAATCCATGCTGGCTTCTAGTAATCACTGCATTGTTTTCAAGGTGCTTGCAGACTGACTTCTTTATAATCTGCTCCAAAATTTTCCCAGGGATTGATGTCAGACTGACTGGCCTATAGTTCCCAGGTTCTTCCTTCTTGCCCTTTTTGAAGATGGGAACAACATTTGCCCTCCTCCAGTCATCTGGCACTTCACCTGTCCTCCATGATTTCTCAAAGATAATAGACAGTGGTTCTGAGAGTTCTTCTGCCAGTTCCTTTATTACTCTAGGATGCAGTTCACCAGGCCCTGGAGATTTAAACTCATTCAGAGTAATCAGGTGCTCCTTGACCATTTGCCTATCAATCTCATATCTGAACTTGAAGCTCTTACCGCCAGTAACTAAGCCTTAGGAGAGGCATGTCAACCTTTTAGAATGGGGGGAAAGCCCACACAAAAACCAGGAAACCATGAAAAGTTCGGTGGTCAGGGAATAGGTGGTAGGGTCAGGGGAAGGAGCAGTCAGGGGAACCCTGGAGGGCTGGACTATGAGACCCCAGTGGGCCATAGTTGGTCCGCGGGTCTGATGTTCTGCACCCTGGGTCTACACTGACTGGCAGGGTTTCAGACAGGAATCTTCTCAGCCCTACCTGGAGATGCCAAGGATTGAACCTGGGACCTTCTGCATGCAAAGCAGGGGCTCTACCACTATGACACTTCTCCACATGTCAAATCCAAATCCCAGCCCCAGCCTCAAGCCAGGAGGTGCCTAGTAGTCCAAGCCCTGGAAAGCCCTGTGGGTGAGCTTTCTATTGGAGATCACCATGGTAGCCATCGTGATCTCCAATAGAAGATCAAGTTCCAAAGCTGGGCTCACCCTGCTGTGGTGGCTGCTCTTAACATCGTGCACCACTCTCCATCCTAAGTTGAATACACAGTGCCAGATTCGGCAAGACATCGTTCAACAAAATAAAGCTGGCCAGTTGAACAAGCTTAAAGAAACAGGAGTTTTGGGTCCCGGAACTGTGGATTTGCAAAATTCCACATTCTTCTTCCTGGCAAATGGTATAGAATAATGTAACTCCTTTTGACTTCCTTTTAAGTACATTGGATGTTCTTGAAATTGTCTTTCCAGAATCCTTTCCAGTGCATGGGAAATAGATCACTAACAATCTATTGGGCAAATGTTTTAGTAAGACATATATATATATATATACACACACACACACACACACACACACACTACCAAATTTTAATATACTTAATGACATCTGTGTAGTAGATGTTTAGTAGTACAGTGAAAACAAGCTTTTTTTCCCTCAGTCAAAGCAACCTTAATCTATGTATAAAGATGTAATTCATTATTTGGGGCACTGGAGGTTGGTGATGGTGTCCCTTTTTGATAAGTCATTATACTGGAATAGAATGTGTTGTGTTAAATCGGACGTTGGTGTTTGTTTTTAATTTGGGAATCTTAACTTCTCTATCACCAAATGACCTTTGCTGGCTGAATGTCTTTAGCCAAAGAATATCTGGAATCCCCAGCTACAGTAGTTCTGGACAGGAGTGTCTCAGTGCCCTCTCTGGTACCTGGCAGCCTTCTCTTGTCTTTCTTTTCCTCTGAATAACATTGCATTGGCAATGACAGTGTCAAAGCATGGGGAAGGAAAATATTCCAGAATATCCCTTCAGCTACCAATGTAGGCGTGGTGGGAAGTGTTGTGCTCCCAGCGGGCCAAAGGGACCCATCCTCTCACCAAGGTAGGCACCCTTCCACAGAATGTAGAGCAGGTTTGGGCAACTTGTGGCCCTTTGGACGTTATGGCCTACAACTCCCATCATCCCTCACCACTGACTATGATGGCTAGGGCTGATGGGAATTGTAGGCCAAAACATCTACTGGGCCAGAAGTTCCCCATCCCTGGTGTAGAGTATACCAGCTACCCTCCACAATGTTGGCCTTGGATGACAAGAAGAATGCTCTGTGTAATCTGGGAACTGGCTGGGAGGTGTGTTCATCCTAACGTAGGTGAGCTGATGTGCAAATTTCCTGTGCTTAGGGAAAGTTGAGAGATCAGCCTCCCTACTATGTATGTCTGGAACACCCATCTGGCACGGTTCTGGCCTGACCCATATGATCTCAGAGCATCTCTTTCCATGGCTTTTCCTGGCATTCTCCCAACATCTCAGCCCTCTTTTTCAAGGGGTTATGTGGGTTGTGAGGAAGGAGGACATGCAAGCAAGTGAGCAGGGGGTTGGACTCGATGGCCTTGTAGGCCCCTTCCAACTCTGTAATCTATGAATCTTGAAGCTGGAAAGTGCAGCACTTTTCCCAGATTTGCATGCTACAGCTTTTGGGGTTTTGGGTGGGGTGGGTGGGTGGGTGGGTTAGTAGGGTGTTTTGGAAACCCCACCCCCGTGGAAATGCAGCTCAGCACAGCCTCAGCAAGCTGTGTGCCTTTGTATGCAGAGGCTTGGAGCTGCTTCGTTTTCTTGGGAGCAATGTCTCCAAAGCTCCACAGCTCTCCCCACGTATCCCTGCCTTCCTCCCTTTGACACTTGCGTATCCAAGGAGGCAATACCATCACATTGGGAATTAACACATCATTAAGAGAGCAGCCTGTTGCCTGGCTTAGGTTAATTTCATAAGTAGATGAAAAGCTTACCATTAGCGATATGAGCAGTGGGAGGTCCTCTAGTGGGTGTGAAGATGTTCTCTAGACAGCCTGCATTTCATTCTTAATAATAATAATAATAATAATAATAATAATAATAATAATAATGCTGCAAGTATATAGTAAACAAATCACTTCTGGCCCTGATCCAGTTCAAATACGTTTTGACTAGGAACGTAGTCCTACGCATGTTGACCCAGAAGGAAGTTCCGCCATGTTCAGTGGGGCTTACTCTGAGTTAAGGGTGCACAGAATTGCAGCCTAAATCCTGTTGAAACCAATAGGACAGCCTTCTCCAACCCAGTGCTCCAGATGCTTTGGACCGCAACTCCCATCAGCCCCTGCCAGCATAGGCAATAGTCATGAATGCCGGGTGTTTTAGTGCAAAACATCTGGAAGGCACCAAGGTGGGGAAGGCTGCAATAGGATTTAAGTTACCGTAGTCATGAATTGAGAGTCAGATCAGGCAAGACATTTTCTGAAAATAATCCATATTGTGTAATACCTTTATTAGGCCAGTTCAAAGGTCACAAAAAACGTGCAAGCTTTCGAGATCTCCAGATCTCTTCATAAGGCCAGATACTACAAAAAACTGGTTGGCAGGTGGGGTGGGCAGGGGGAGGGATAGCAGGGGAAATGATGACTGGATATTGTAGTCAGGATGCCTGCACGATCGGAGTCTTAAGAGGAAGAGGGGTTGCAGGCATCCCAACTGGGCTCTGCTAAGTGATGTGGTGGTTTCAGTGCTCCTAGGTAGAAGAAAGTCGCAGGCAAGTGCAGATCTTCCATTTTTGAAACTATAAAATCCAGCTGTTATCTCAAAGCTGTGCATCCAGGGAGAATCAGGTACATTCCTTGGCTGTTGAAAAACAAAAAAACCCACCCCTATAGTACAGGCCGCCAGCATGTCTCCAATGCTACCAGTGCTTCAAGCAAGGACATAACTTTTGAAGGGAGCCCTTGCTTGTACTACTATCCAAGCTGCCGAGGTTCAGCTTGGTTGGTCAGTTTTCCAGGATCTGCCTAAGTTGCTGCTCAGCTCTGAATGTGTTGACCTCTCTCTCTCTCTCTCTCTCTTTCTCCTAAATAAAATGCATGGGTATTGGAACCATTTTTACACACTTTTTCTATGTTCAAGATGGCACAGTTCATATTGTATCCCTCTAGCACCACAGTTTATATAATGATGCTGGACTTTAAATGTTTTATAACGTAACTTTTGTGCTCCCTCTCCGTGGCTAATAGCCTTGAGTTTGAAAGGCGGTGAATAGCATAAGAAAGCGAGAAAGCAAAGAGGGAAAACTGTTTGTTTTTAGGAAAATAAACCTTTTATTCAATTTGCATATTTACATTTATCACATTATTTTATCTGTGTACAGCGGTGTTGTCTTGTCTAATAAACCTAATGCTGGTTTCTGTATTTTTATTTTTGTTCTGGATGAAAAAAATGCTTTATAGAAATTTAAAAAAAAAAAAAAAGTTAGGGGAAGCCCTCAAGACGTTTGATCATATTTTTGTAGTACATGCAGCGTGTGTGTGGAGCTGGGGGAAGATTTTATGGAATAATATATTGTTGGATTCTGCTCCTTTGTAGTTCTTTCAATTTTTTTGTAAATTACCATCTGTATATAACCTTCAACTACTGTGTGTCCTGTAGATGTATTTAGTCAGTTAAAAGCCTGATTTGATGAGCTGGTATATTAAATATATCTTTAAAAAATGAGTTTCCTGTTCTACATACATATACAATTACTTCTGAGTATTTAAACCCTCCGGTCAGCTAAACAAGGTGTTATGCATCCAAACATAGGGTTGTATCCAATGGTGGCAGAAAGAGGAAGGTCATAGCTCAGTGCTAGAGCACCTGCTTTGCATGCAGAAGGTCCCAGGTTCAATCCCTGGCATCTCCAGGTAGGGGGGCTTGGAAAGAATCCTGCCTGAAACCTTGGGGAGTTGCTGCCAGTCAGTGTTGACAGTACTGGGTTAGATGGACCAATGGTCTGACTCAGTATAAGGCAGCTTCCTGTGTTCCTAAGGCGTGGCACCCAATTTTTGACAATCCCTCCTGCCTACTACAGCTCTCTGTGTTATATCCCTTACTGTTCCAGAGGGTCCCCCAACCATCAAGAGTGGCTTTGGGGAGGCCATCAGGGGCCCCAGTAAGTAGGAGGGATCTGCCAAAAAATGATTAGCTACATCTTGCACCAAAGCAGGATTGGATACAACGCATAGTATTGCACCCACGACTTTGTAGATCAGGGCTGGGCAACATTCAGCCCGAGGGCCACAGGCCTAGTTTCATGTGGCACTTGGTCCACTTTGCAAACTCTGCCCACTTTGGCCCCAGTTCTGCCCACTTTTGGAATGGAAGTGACCCCGCCTGAGTTTTTGTCTGAGATAGTGCAGACTTCGATGGCGAAAAGGCTCCTCACCTCTGGTGTAGATGCATTTCACCAACACAATACATGCATTGTACATTATGAAGGATAATTCTAGAATGCTGCAATCCAATGAGACTGCCCGTAACCCTTTGAACTTAGAAGATTACGGGCATCCTATGGAGGGTGGAAGGGAGTGCAGAGGCGAAGGTTGCCTCCTCGCTCCTCCCACCCTGCAAAACACTTCACTGATTTCGGCCGTCTATGTGTTTTGCCCTGGAATGAGAGGCGAGGAGGCTGAGGGGCTTGCCAGGGAACTGTGTATGCTGGCGGAGCCTGTCTCCCCCCCTTGCTGCCCCCTCCCTACCCACAAAACTCAGGCTCTGAGGTTGGTCTTGTGACCTTGGAGCTGCAGCTGGCATGGTTCTTTCTGCGCCGGCTGAAAGGGCGGAGGGAGGGCACCCCAAGTTCAGGGTGCCAGTGCTGACCTCGGAGCGAGTTTCCGAGGTTGGAGCTGGGACTCTGAATTATCCTATGGCTGTCTAGACTGTCCGGTAGCCATAGGATTGCGCCCTTAGCTGCGTAATGAAATGGACACCAATTTACGGTGGGAACAACACCTCTGCATACTAGATGGTGGGGACAAATAAGGGAAAGACTGGCTGCTGTTGGAAGCAAAATGCTAGGCTAGATGCAGCTTTGTCTGATACCTAAATACTCAATTTAATAAAGAAATGATTCAATTTCTTTAATTTTGAGTCCCAGATTAGAACAGCCAGAGCATGAGAGGTCAACAACCACGCCCATGCTTGCCATATCACAAGGCCTGCATTGTAAGGACTATTTCAGTCTTCATAGATTTCATAGATCATAGAGTTGGAAGGAGCCTACAAGGCCATCGAGTCCAACCCCCTGCTCAATGCAGGAAACTAGAGGAGGGGTCTCCCATCCAGGTAATAACCAGGCCTGACCCTGCTTAGCTTTCCATGCTCAGACAAGCTGAGCCAGCCTTGCCTGGTTGCAAGTTTGAACCAGTCCCTTCATATCCAGCTCCTGATCATGTCATACACAATGATGAAAGAACTCAGAAATGGAATGGGAGAAGAGAAAACTGTATTTTAAACTTTTTATTTATTTTGCTTTATTAAAGAAGGTGAAAAATAAAATTACATTTTAAACAAAGCATTGCATATATATTACACAACATATATCGTACACACACGAAGGGTGCTTCCAGAAGGACGACACCTAGGGCTACCAATCAAAAGATGTGCACCTGTTCCATCTTTCCCTCTTTATCAGACAGAAATTGTGGGAAAAGGCAGAATTACATAAGCGAAAGATGACTAAAATTCCATAAATCAGGCAAAGCCTGATGATTATTGCAAGATAAGAGCCTTGTGTGGCAGCACCACACAGACACAAGAAGGGGACACATAAAAAGAATACTTTGATACAAAATGGGTATTGTGTATCTTTATTTCCAATGTTCAGACTGAGTGCCGTTGCTTATATAGCCAAACCACACCCAAGAATAGCACATGTGTGCGCACACAGACGCAAGCTACTGACACACTCATACACCAGCCACACACCCCATTCACACATACACCAAACATGCCTCACGGAGAAGGCATGTTTTCTCCATGCAGAGAGAAAACGGGGTTTCTTCTTCTGTCCTCAGCCAAATCGCTCTCCTTTCCAGATCTCTTCCTCTGTGGCCAGATCACTCTCCATTAGACCTTCCTTCATGCAGAGAGAGGCATGTGTATGAATGCTCTCTCTCTCTCTCTCTCTCTGTGGGTGTGGGCTGTGTGACTGGTGTGCATGCCTTCTGTGTAGCGGCCCCATTTCTGTGGAACTCACAGCCTCTGGAGGCCAATCAGGCACCAACGTTGTATTGTTTTCTGCACCTCTGGAAAATGCTCTCATTTTAGGAAGCCTCCCTGAACTAACCAGCCATGGTTGTATTGATTCTCTTTTTAACATATTGTTATATTCTTTTACCTGTTTTATCTTTAATTGTTCACTGCTCCGAAATCTCCATACCGGAATATGAAGTGGTATATAAATCTTGTAAGATAGATAGATAGATGGAAGGAAGGAAGGAAGGAAGGAAGGAGGGACATATCAGTAGGTTTTGGGAAACCCCAAGGTTTCCAGAAGTACAAAGAAACATAAAATCCTAAGGGAGGAGAGAGACACCCCTCTCCAAAAACAAAAAAAAAACAGCCCAATGAGGACTGAGCATTCTCAGTGGCCACAGAATGCTGACTGTGGGGCAGGGGAAGGGGGAATGGGATAGGGTAGCTGCGATACTGAAAGGAGCAATTCAAACTGCAACATTTTGTTGCAGGTCCCCTTGTGTATCTTAAGTTAAGATTCTTAACATTATCGCCCAGTCAAAAGGAGAAAACCAAATTGTTGGATTTAGTATAGTATAGTGACTATACTTCCAATAATGGAACAAAAGAAAACAGAATGGACTATTATTTATTATTTACACTATTTTTATCCAGGCTTTCAATGCAGGATTTTCAAGGCTGCTAACATATGATTTAAAACATTAAAAAAAGAAGAATATTTTTTAAACATTTTATCAAAGCACTACGGAGACAGCAACAAAAGCTTCAGCAGGAAGGTAAAAACTGGGCTAAAACTAAAAGCCATTGTTAAAAGCCTGGGAGAACAGAAATGTGTTTGTTTTCAAACCCTGTACCTAAAGGACGTCAGAACTAGTAGCAGTTAAGCAGATAAGGAGAGGGAGTTCTGAAGTCAAGGTGCCACCACCAAAGATGCCCTGTCTCATGTGGCCACTCACCTCAACTCAGAAGGTTGGGGCAAACCAGGCAAGCTCACATGGGACTAGGCAGTCCTTTAAATACCCTAATCCTAGACTGTTTAGACAGGGATGAGGAACCTACTGCCCAAGGGCCAGATGTAGACCTCAGCCTAGTTTCATGTGGACCATGGATCCCATTGCAAACTCCACTCACTTTACAAAAGCCACCCACTTTGGCTCTGTCCCTTCCCACAACTTAGCAGGCAGTCTCCGGTACATTATGACTGAGGAAACATACAAGCCGAGGAAAAGCCTTGCTGGATCAGACCAAAGGTCCATCTAGCAGGGGGTTGGAGTCGATGGCCTTGTAGGCCCCTTCCAACTCTATTATCCTATGACCTATGACTTAGTCCAGCATTCTGTTCCCACAGTGGCCAACGAGATACCTCTGGGAAGCCCACAAGCAGGACACAAGGGAAATAGCACCCTCCTTCTCATGTTTCCTAGCAACCAGAGGCATGCTGCCTGACACTGGAGGTAACATATAGCCATCAGGACTAGTAGGCATGGTTAGCCTTATCCTCCTCCATGATTTTGTCTAATCCCCTTTTGAACCATCCAAGTTAGTGGCCATCATTACATCTTGTGATGCCGAATTCCACCATTTAACTTTGCCGTGGGAAGAATAGACGGAAAAATACGGTATTACGAGAGAGGGAGAAAAACATTTGGCTATCCATTTCTCCACACAAGTTGCATAATTTTATACACCCCATTACTAACCGTTTTTCTAAGCTAAAAAAGGCCCTTTCAAAAAAATTGAAAGAACTACAAAGGAGCAGAATCCAACAATATATTATTGTAACATTGTAACCTTTCCTCATAGGGCAATTGCTCCAGTCCCCTAATAACTCTGGTTGCCCTGTCCTGCACCTTTTCCAACTCTACAATATTCTTTTTGAGATGCGGTGTCTGTAACTGTACACAGTATTCTAAGTATGGTCACATCATAGATACTGGTATAAAGGCATTATGATATTGGCAGTTATATTTTCGATTCTTTTCCTAATTATGCCCAACATGGAATTTGCTGTTTTCACAGCAGCCACACACTGGCTTGACATTTTCGTCAAGCCATCCACCACAACCCCAAGATCCCTTTCCTAGTCAGTCATCACCAGCTCTGACCCTATCAACATATATGCAAAGTTAGGAGGGGGTTGTTTTGTTTGTGCCACAATGTGCATCACTGGACGCTTGGTTCCATTGAACCACACTTGCCATTTCAATGGCCATTCCCTCCAGTTTAGTGAGATACTTTTGGGGCTCTTCACATCACAATCCCTTTTTGTTTTAACCACCCTAAATAATTTGGCATCTTCAGCAAACATGGCCACCTCACCGCTCACCTCTAGCTCCAAATCCTTTATGAACAAGTTAAAAAGCACGAGTCCCAATACGGACCCTTTGGGGATACCACTGTTTACATTCCTCCATTGTGAGAACTGTCCGTTTCTTCTGACTCTCTGCTTCCTGACCTGAAACCAGTTACCAGTTCATGAGGAGCTCTCCTCTTATCCCATGACTGTTCCATTTGCTCAGGAGCCTTTGTTACGGGACTTTGTCAAAAAGCCTTTTGAAAGTCCAAGTAAATAATGTCAGCTGGATCACCCCTATCTGCCAGCTGGGGCATGATGGGAGTTGTAGGCCTAAAACATCTGGGGACCCAAGGTTGGAGAACACTGGTCTAGAACGTGGCCCTCAACAGGGAAAAAGAAGTTCCCCACCTGGGGTTTAGGGCTTTAAAGGTTAAGTGTCAGTATACTGGAGGCACTTCACTCTATATATTCATGCAACCTTTTCTATGAGTAGAGGTAGCAGCATTTGGCATGAGGTTTGATCTGAGTTCTGTTATATTATGCTTAAGTTCTTATTTCTTAATGTAACAGAAGAGGGACGGAGGAGAACCAACACCTAGAAAGAGGGAGTGTTCGCTGCTTGCTTGCTTGCTTGCTTGCAACACCATCAACACTGCTCTCTTCCTGCGGACTTCTGCCTGACAGAGCTACCTCTGGACTCCTACCTGGCAGACTACCACTCCATGCAGGACCAGGTCTCCAGGTATTGAACTGGTGTTTGCTGACCACCTTCACCTGCCACTTACCTGGAAGGGACATATAGATCGGCTGGTTGTGGGGGCAGGCCCACCACTTGTGGGGTCGCCGTAGAAGGGGTGTGCCCCTTTGGGTCGCTCCTTCGGGGAGTGACAAGGGAAAGGGCACTATCCCCCTTCTCCAGCAAGTGTATTGTTATATTGTATTGTATTGTTATATTTATTGTATATGTTTCATATGTCCTGCCCTTTGGTGTAAAGGGTGTTAGAAATAAATGTTTATCATTATTATTATTCTCAGAACCAATGCAACACCACAGTTCAGGAGGACTATATAACTTGAGACCCTCCACCCACATACAGTGGCCTGCTAGGTGAATTATAATAATTAACTCCCCTGTGTTTTCAACCTCTGGCAGGTAGCAAAAACTGGAAACCTATTAAGCCCAGGGGTGGGGAGGGTGTATATTTCACTAGGCCTCAACTCCAGGGCATTGTCTGTGTCCACACCACTCTCTCCAATGTAGTGCCCTCCAGAAGTTTTGGACTACAACCCCAATCAGCCCCAGCCAGCATGGGCAATCATCAGAGCTGATAGGAGTTGTAGTCCAGAACATCTGGAGGGCTCCAGATTGGAGAAGGCTAGTCTACACACTGAACTGGAGGAAGGAGAAGAAGGCAGGGGCCTCCAGGACACAAGGAGATGCCATGATCAGCAAGCCTGTGAAAAACAGAATGAAGGTGGTTGATGACAGGTGGCTTCACCAACGCTTAGTTTGAATGGGACTTGGCACAAAGAGGAGTTTTCCTCATAGGGTTAATAGACGCTTTGGAGGGGTGTGTGTGCGTGATTTCCATCAGGACCGTGGCAGGGGGTGAAGATTTAACCCCATTCCGATGCGCTGCAGTCCCAATCTTGATTCATCCCCCTCTCCCATGGCTGTTACTTAGAAGAAAAATGACAAGTGTCCTAATACCAACCACCCCATTTCAGCTAATTTGAGCTACCTTGATGCTAAATTTGAGCTAGATTGCTTCCGGTGGCTGACAGCTCTTTAACAGGGCAATCCTACTGGGGAGTGGTGGTGGGCAGAGTCCGTGGCACCTTGAGGAATCACCACTTCCTAAGCCTTGCAGGTCTCACCTCAGTCAGCCAAGGCAGATGATGAGGGTGCAGCTTCCCCTGCTTTTTCTTGTCTTTTTCTTCTTCCGCCGGTTGTTCCTTTTTCAATTTTCTGTTCCATCGGTTTCGAATGAGAGGGGAAATAAGTACGCCAGCTCCAGGGCTGCCATACCTTTTCACCCTTTCTGGAGGTGTGTCAGGAGAATGAGGGGGCTTTGGATCCAGCATACCCAAGGCCTTTCCCAATCTGCCCTGACACCCTACTCCCACCGTCAGAGAAGTGGAACATGCTGAGTCAGACCATCTGCTCCGTCGAGCCCAGTATTGTTGACACTGACTGGCAGCAATGGCTCTCCAGGGTTGCATCTCCTACCTGGAGATGCCGGGGATCGAACCTGGGACCTTCCTCATGCAAGGCAGGGGCTCTGCCACTCAGCCATGGCCCCTTCCGACCTGCCACTGCCACAAGAAGGCAGACTTCCTTCTCCACATGCGAAGAGGCAGGTCCGTCCAACAGCAGAGGAGGAAGGTCTGCAACATTCAACTGCACGCCCCCCCCCTAGTCACCCTCCCCAGGAATTTAAAGTTCCTCCCAAGACTGCCAAGAATTTTGCCCTGTAACCACACTTGGAGGTTCAGAACCAGAAGTGGAATCTCTCTCTTTTTTTATTTTACAAAAGAAAGGAAGAAGAAGGAGCGGCAAATTCTGAATCTTTCGCCGAGTCCAGACACATTGAGAGATTCTGTCCCTTCCTTTATAAGGGACGCGTGCCTATTTTTAAACTTTTCAAAATTAGCACACTACATGAGATATTGCCAGTGTATCAGGAAGTCTATTAATTCTGACAGCCTATGAAAAGAAGCCAAATTCTAACCTTCTCTTTTTTAATAATGGATTACAACAGCCCAGGCTTTTTTCTTTAATGAATGAACTGGTAATTTAATTTATGAATCATGTAAAATATCAACCATCTATTTCCATATTGTTAGGCATGTGCAGTGCACTTGCGTGTAATTCATGAAAATGTAAATCTTTTAATATAAACTGCAGATATGGAGGGTGGGGGAGGGAGAGAGACTGTGCTCAGCTAAAGGAAATAATGTAATTATTGTGAGTCCAAATGTTTCTTTCCTGCTTTTGTGAAACTAATGCTACAGAACCTATTAGCTCTCAGGTGGTGATCAAAACAGGGTGGACTGACGGGCTGATGGTGTTTTCTTTTCCCGCTTGAACTTTCTGATCTGAGCAGAGGAGCTGCCAAATACAGATATAGCCAATATACTCAGTATAGAGAGGTAGTGTGGCATAGTGGTTAGAGTGCTGGACTGGGACTTGGGAGATGCGGGTTCTAGCCCTCACTCGGCCATGAAGCTCACTGGGTGACTTTGGGCCAGTAACTGATTCTCAGGCTAAGCTACCTCACAGGGTTGTTGTGAGGATAAAATGGAGAGAAGGAGGACCACGTAAGCCACCTTGGGTTCCTTAAAAATTAAGGATGGATTAATTTTTAATAAAAAGATGGATGTGCATCCATCTGCACATAATTTGAGCATTGAGCATGCTGGGGAAACATACCATGTTTTTGTTCAGGTATATGGTATTCTTTCTTTTCAGTACGGTACACAAACTTTTTGGCCCCAAGGGCTGCATGCGGTGCTGGGGATGGTGCATGTACACACATATGCACATGCTCTTCACACACACGCACTCACACGCACACACACCTACACACACACACCTACACATAGGGGTGGGTAGGTTTCAACCTCTCCTCCCTGCCTCCTGAGATCAGGAGATGGGTTTGCTTGGGGAGGGGAGGTTTAAAGCCTCTTCCCCACCCCAAACCCTGATCCAGACCGCCGTTTCCCCATTGCTATGAGCCTTGGGGAAACAGTGATCTTGCCATTGGCATCAGTGGGATGGGGCGAGATGAAAGCGTCTCTCCTCCTCAGCGGTTCTCGTAGATTTCATAGATCATAGAGTTGGAAGGGGCCTACAAGGCTATCGAGTCCAACCCCCTGCTCAATGCAGGAAACTAGGGGAGGGGTCTCCCATCCAAGTAACAATCAGGCCTGACTCTGATCCAGGACACTGTCCTGGTGCTGCTAATAGCAGTGGTGGAACTTTGGTCTCTTCCCTGCAACCCGGCTACTGGCTGGTCAGCTGGACTGTGTGTGTGGGGGGGGCTCCTGCAGGCCACCTGGACAGCAACTGAGGGCCACACGTGTCCCGCAGGCCATGGGTTTCCCGTCTGTGATCTACAAGTTAGCCTCAATTCCACCCCAATGGGGTTGCATTCTGGCCCAGACACCCCTGGATCTCTGGGCCCTGGTAAAGTGTGCCTTCCCTATCCTCCATTGGGCCCTGCAGGAGCCTGCAATACAGCATGGTCATAGTATTCCTACTAGGAGATCAGTGCTGGACCTAGGTATTTTGCTGCCTGAAGTGGAGCACCAAATGCTTCCCCCACTTCCCTGATAGGATCATCACTTTAAGAACTCTCACTGCACCATTTTGACATCAGTTCCTGCCTTTGTCTGTCCTCCTAAGTTCTTCTTCCTGAAGCAGCCCCTTTCACCTTGCTGCATGGTAAGGCCAGCCCAGTGGAAGATCAGGAACACCGTGACTGGGTTCAGACGTCAGGATAACCCCACTCAAGAGTTGAGTATGGGTTGAGTGTGGGTGGTTGTCGTTGAAACATGGGTTCTCATGTTGACTGAACCCAGCCTAGAGAACAAACCATGGTGAACAACCCACAGTTTACAATCTAACAACAAACCATGGGTTCTCTTCATGGGTTGATTATGGTTAACAAGCCGTGGCTTGTTCGCACAGCTGGGTTCAGACAACATGATAACCCATGTTTCAACAACAAGCCATGGTTCAACAACAACCCACACTCAACCCATCCTCAGCCCTTGAGTTGAGTGTGGGTTATGGCGTTGTCTGAACCTGTGAACTGGAGTTCATGTCTCCACTGGCCCATTAATGTTCTTGAAAAGCTGTTTACGGGCGGTTCAAAGCCTACAAATTGTAAATGGTCTTTGAGAGTTTACCAGGGTGCTTCCCCCCCCCCCCCCGAAGTAATCCCATGAATGCTGGTGATAATTGTGCACGGGCTCCAAGCCTTTCTCTCTTATTTTTCTATTGGCAACAATAACCATCCCTTCTGAAATCCAGGTCCCAAACAAGGGCATTTTAAAAGACAAGGAACAGCCAATTTTCAAGAGGTGTTGGAGGGAAAAAGAGGAAGGCAAGCTTGCAGGTCAAGACAGGAAAATTGCTGCCACTGTGAAAGGAAGAAAGGGGGGGGGGAATCAAAGCTCTATTAGAATGTCAAGACGGTGGCATCTACTGTGTGCTCACCGCTAAATGAGGACAGGTTGAAGGAGGTTGGCTTTAAATGCACAGAAATGTGCTTTCTCATGAACGTTTACAATATTAGCTAGAATCTCCTTTATGCTAAAAACAAAAACAAAAAAAAAGTCATTCTTTTCTGGGGCCCTGCGACCTACCACAGAGCAAATGGCGCATGTTTGCTAAATGGCAGCTGCCCCCCCCCCAAAAAAAAACCCCAAACGGGCTTGCGGATGCTAAATGAAAATAATAACGCTTTGGCAGTGAGTATTCACAGTGATGCCCATTCAACATCCGCGGAAGATCGTGATGACTATCGGAAATAACTGCCGAGTAAGATGAAAAGCCACAGGCCACGGTGGGCAAGGCTTGCCAGGATCAGGCCCCCAGTAATTGGCTGCATTAAAAAATAATGGTGAGCTCTGCTGAGCTGGTTTAATAGGGGATTGATGAGGGTGACATTTAGCGAAGTGACAAAAAAAAAAAAAAAGATATTTAGCCTAGGATCATCCGGGAGACGTCTCTGTAGGAGTCTTCAAAAACACTAACCTTCCCGCCCTTTCATATTCCCTAAAGCCAGTGAAATGTGCGTAGCTTTTGTACCTTTTGTTCTGCTGAGTTCATGAGGCATTTTACAATCATACAAGGTAACAGCGTTTCATTTGTGCAAGGGGAGGCGCAGCAGTGACTCAAGTCTGCCTGGAGCAGCCGCCCCCGAGCCTGGCACCCACCCTCCACGTGTCATGACAATGCCTGTCATTCCACAGCCAGTATGGCCAATGGTCAGGGATTATGGGACTTGTAGTCCAAATCGTCTAGCGAGCACCAGGTTGCCCACCTCTGCTCTGGGGGAGGGGGTCACAGACATGTTAAAAGCGTGTATTGGGGGTTCATAGGGGCCATACTGTGGCATAGTGGTGAGAGTGTTGGACTGGGACTCGGGAGAGCCGGGTTCAAGTCCCCGCTCGGCCATGAAACTCACTGGGTGACTTTGGGCCAGACACTGACTCTCAGCCTAACCTACCTCACAGGGTTGTTGTGAGGATCAAATGGAGAGGAGGAGGAGGGGGAGGGGGAGGAGGATTATTTAAGCTGCCTTGGGTTCCTTGCAGGAAAAAAGGCGGGGTATAAATATAATAAAATAAATAAATGAATGAATGAATAAAATACTGGGAAGCTCCAACCCCAATGTGTGTGCCACAACCAGCCATATGTTTGGTGATGTGTGAGCAGGCCAGGGGCTCTGCACACAGACTGGCGCATTTATACATGTATATTAGCACACACATAGGCAGGGGCGGTGCTAGGTACCCAAAAGCTCCTGGGCTCTGGCCCACAGGACCAAAAAAGAAGACGATGCACAAATGTGCATATGCTAATTTACATATGCTCTAAAGCAGGGCTCTCCAACCTTGGGTCCCCAGATGTTGCTGGCCTACAGCTGCCAGCATACCCGGCTGGCATGGCTAATGGCAAGGGATTCTGGGAGCTGTAGTCCAGCAACATCTGGGGACCCAAGGTTGCAGAGCCCTGCTCTAAAGTCTCTCTGTCTGTGTCTTTAAAGGACCCTGTCTCCTAAGGAAACCCTTATTTGTAAAATGGGATGTGTGGACAGGGGAGAGGAGGGCATTTGATTTCGGGGGGGGCGAACTCAGGAAGAAACATTCAAGCTGGGAGGACAGCAGGAGGTGAAGAAGTGCATGTGGGCAAAAAGCCAGCTAATCCAGAGGGATCAGATGCAACAGAGATCCTCAGGGCCCCTGTACCTGTATTTCAGCAAGTTCCCATGAACAGCAGGATGGTGGGGCAGAGGGCCGCCCAGAGATTCGGGGCTCCAGCCCTAGTGGGCCGCTCCCTAATGCCACCTCTGCACATGGGGCCCGTTCTCGTAGTCTGAAATGCTCAGCTGGTGGGGAGAGGGTGTGGCTACTCTATCACTAATATCTCTCTCAGGGTTATTGTGAGGAGAAAAGGGGTAACACTATGCTGGCTGCCCTGAGCTCCTGGGAGGACACAGGAGGGTTACAAATGTTGTTGCGCAGAGATCAGGAATAGACCTTGGTGGTCATGGCTGAACTTCTCCAACAGATTATTTATTGTCATACAGGGCTGGCCCAAGATATTTTGCTGCAAGGAACGAGATGGCGCCCCATCCCATTCCATGTACAAAAGCCAATTGGGCTGGCAATAGGATATTAACTGGGGATGCGAAAGTATTGTATCCCCCACTGCACCTGAAGGCAACAGGGTAACTTCGGGGGCACAAGGGGCAGGCTGCCTGGCACACGGCTCTCCTGCAACACCTTGCTCCTGCTTCCCACCATCTTCCACCTAAGGCGACCGTCTCGCTCCGCCTAACGATAGGGCCGGCCTGTCATCACGATCGCACCATTCTAGGCGGATGGTGCTTTACTGTCAGGAGTTGCTGGGAATCTGTGCAGCTCCCCCATGTGATGGCCCATTGAACTGCAGGCGGCAACTTCTCAGTGAGGAACCTGCAGGGCAGGCGCTGGATTGACTCCGCCCACTCCAGGGTAGCCATGCGCACATCATCAGGAAAGAGGGCAGAGGTTTGCATGAAACTTGCACATGCTCATTTATATATGTATAGATGCACATTTAGAAATAACTGTGATCATTTAAATAGAAATACAACATATCTCACCAATAGTAGGGGAGACTGTGACCACGTGACCTGTGTACTGCTTGCTCCATGTGTTGGCTGGGTGCTAACTCCTGATGGGAAACTTCGAGGCCTTCCTGTCTGCCAGTCTTTATCCTGATATTACCACCCACCCACCCACCCATCCCATCCCAGCATGGTGGCTATTTACTGATAAAGATACAGTAAGAGGCGTTTTGTTGGGACTGTGGTTGGGGAGGAAAGAGTTAAACCTCCATAGGAACAGACGGAACTGTCTTATAGGGAGTTAGACCATTGGTCAATTTAGCCCAGTATTGTCGACACTGACTGGCAGCAATGGCTCTCTAGGGTTTCAGGTAGGAGTTTTTCCTGCCCTACCGGGAGATCAGAGGCAGTGTTAGGGGGCGGCCCACTAGGGCTGGAGCCCTGAATCTTCCAATTGGAGCCCCAAATCTCTGGGAGGCCCTCTGCCCCACCACCCTGCTGTCCACGGGCACTTGCTGAAATAAAGGGACAGGGGTCCTGGTGATCTCTGTTGCATTGTGGCGTAGTGGTTCAAGTGTTGGACTGGGACTCAGGAGATCCGGGTTCTAGTCCCTGCTCAGCCATGAAACTCACTGGGTGATTTTGGGCCAGTCACTGCCTCTCAGCCTAACCTACCTCACAGGGTTGTTGTGAGGATAAAATGGAGAGGAGGAGGAGGAGGATTATGTAAGCCGCCTTAGGTTCCTTGCAGGAAAAAAGGCGGAGTGTAAATATAATAAAATAAAAATAAAATCTGATCCCCCTGGATTAGT
Organism: Shinisaurus crocodilurus; assembly: GCA_021292165.1. Classification (NCBI taxonomy): domain Eukaryota; kingdom Metazoa; phylum Chordata; class Lepidosauria; order Squamata; family Shinisauridae; genus Shinisaurus; species Shinisaurus crocodilurus. The sequence continues at coordinate 295,800,785 of CM037876.1, forward strand.
TGGCTTTTTGCCCACATGTGCTTCACCTCCTGCTGTTCGTCCCCCCGGAAATCTTTCTGCCTGAGGTTTTTTCCTAAAATCAAATGCCCTCCTCTCCCCTGTCCATACATCCCTTTTTACAAACAGGGGGGTCTTTAGGAGGCAGGGTCCTTTAAAGACACACACACAGAGAGAGAGAGAGAGAGAGAGAGAGAGAGAGAGAGAGAGTTTAGAGCATATGCAAAATGGTGCAATTTTTTTTTTTTGTCTTGTGGACTTGAACTCAGGATCCTTTCAGTATCTAGTACACACATACCCCTTCTGGAGATGCCGGGGATTGAACCTGGGTCCTTCTGCACGTGAAGCAGGTGCTCTGCCTCTGAGCTAGGTCTCCCCTCCCAACATGGCTGTTCTGCCCCTGCTATTAACTAAGAACTAACTGCCATTCTCCCTAGTTATGAGCTTAGCGCCGTCACTTGAGGCCATGGGGACAGCCTCCTTGGTCTGCCAGGCCCCCATAGAAAAAAACCCATGCCTTCCCCTCACCTCTTCCGCATCCTTGGTCCTCACGGTGACTTATGAAAACGTTTGCCACGCAGTTTTTTTATCTTCACATTTGCCCTTTACAAATAATTAATATTAATCCAGGATGAAACTTTGCTGTCGCTAGACCGCTGGCTCTGCCCAGGAATACTTTTTAAATTTAGCCCCTCTGCGTGCCTCTGTGCGATGGGGAGAATTAAATGAGAACGGGAAAAATCAGGGCGGGGGCGGGGGCGATCTGGCATCTCAGTGGCACAAATAGCGAAAACATCTCTGTTCTCTGGTGGGACCAGATCTTTCTGCACAGTCGCTAAGCATTTATTTGAGATGCTCTGCTCTATTGTGCTGGGCTCCTATTTATACACTCGTCTCCAATCTCTTTGCTCCGCACAATAAAAGAAGAGGTCAGGGGAGCACTGCACAAAGAGCCGTTTTCGCTTTGCTCCTGAGTCTCAAACTGGTGAGGATAAGGGGCTGTGTTAGCTGGAACGAGTGGGCTAAATTCTGAGAACATTACACTGGTGCAATTGCCAGTGATGCCAACGAGGAAGCCAGGGTTGCTTCCAGGCGCAGCGGAGGCTGGTGACTCCTATTCCAGTGGGGACTCCTAATCCACTGCAGCTTTTATTTAGAGCTTTAGAGGAGCTATCCATGGTGCGCCATGGTGGTGAACCTATTTGGGGAACTCCTATGTGGAGTTCAGCACCAGGGATAGCTCCTCTAAAGCTCCAAATAAAACCTGCAGTGGATCAGGAGCCCCACTGAAATAGGCGTCACCGGCCTCCCCTTGGCTGCCATAGCCCTGTTAGCCTGTTGCAGCCAAAACAGCAAAGCGTCTTGTAGCACCTTGAAGACTAATAAATCTATTCCGGCCTAATTTTGCATGCCTACACACACAAGTGATCAAGAACTGATGCCTCCCGATACTTCTACAACTGCAACAACAGCTGCCGCTGTTACTACAGCTGCTACCGCCATCACCTCCTGGAGGAGGAGGAGGAGGAGGAGGAGGAGGAGGAGGAGGAGGAGGAGCCATACAGGACAGACTGAAGGAAATACTTCTTCACGCATGGAATCCACTACCACAAGACTGTGGTGATGGCCACCGACATAGACAGCTTTAAAAGAGGATTAGACAAATGCATGGATGATGAGAAGGTTATCAAAAGCTACTTGTCCTGATGGCTCTGTGCTACCTCTCGTATCAGAGATCCCAGGCCTCCAAATGCCAGTCACTGTGGAACAGCAGCAGGGGACAACTATTACCCTCAAGTCTTGCTTGTGGGCTTCCCAGAGGCATTTGGCTGGATGCTGGACTAGCTAGGCATTTGGCCTAATCAGCATGGCTCTACTTGTGTTCTTATATCTCGCCATTATTACCACATAGCACTGGCTTAGCAGCACTAACGATGGGCGGCATCCAACGGGGCGCTGCACCCCCGCCGATTCCATTCCGCAAGCAAGACCCACTGCTTGCACAACAGAGGTTTAGTGCTTCTGGAAGCAACCAGAAATGAGCAAAAACATAAGGGGAGCACCATCAACCTTTCCTGGTCTGGAAACGAGCGTTTCTGCTCGTATTGGGGCTTCCTACAGGAAGTATTAAATCTCCAATGGGCAAGAAGAGGTTCCCGCTTGCGTAATGGAATTGGTGGGAGGGGGCGCTTGCGCAATGGCCCAACTGGATACTGCCCAATATTTACATCTCATTTATTTATTTATTTATTACATTTATACCCCGTCTTTTTTCCTGCAAGGAACCCAAGGCGGCTTACAGAATTATCCTCCTCCTCTCCACTTTATCCTCACCTCACAACAACCCTGTGAGGTAGGTTAGGCTGGGAGTCAGTGAGTTTCATGGCCAAGCGGGGACTAGAACCCGGATCTCATCTATCAATTAATTTATTAAATGGTCAAAAGTGGGTCAGTTCATTGATTCGTTTAAAAATTAATAATCTGACAGCCTTAACTATGAATGAATATATATAATTACTTGGTGATGAGAGGATGTTCTCGTTATATACAAATGTCCCAAGGAGGCATCAATACAAACAACAATAAAATAAATGTAAGCAACGGTGTTCACCGTTTCAGATGTGAAAGCTCCCTCTCTGCTGTCCTTCCATTGGCAGGCAAAGACCACTTTATTCATGAAGGCCTTTGGCATGTAAGCCGGTCTGTTGAGTTGGGATGCTGTTTTTATTCTGTTGTTGTTGTGTTTTTATTGTATTTTAATGCATTGTTCTATTATTATTTTAATCAAATTGCATTTATGATTGTAAGCCACCTTGAGTGCCATTTTTCTTGGTAGAAAGGTTAGGGTTCAAAGCAAAGCAAAGTGATAAATATTTGAAAGGCCGTCAGAGGACAGTCCTCTGTTTGAAAGTGTCCTCTATTTGAAGGGCTGTTCAGCCCAAGTCCGGTTTAAAGATGAAGAACCACAGGAAGGGAGAGCAGGGACTCTGAAGTCCAGTTTGGTGAACTGTAAGAAGGCAGACCAGGGTCCTTGAAGTCGCCCATCAATAGCTTGCACGAGGACAGCAGACTGAGCAGGCACAAAGGTCCTCTGGTCACTATGGGGAGATGTATTGTATTTCTAGCTAAATTATAGTAATTATTTCTACATTTACACCTAAACATAAAAATTAGCATATGAAAAAGTGATGCAAATCAGTGTCTTTTTCTGTGATGCGTTTCTTCTTTTTTTGGTGATGCACGAGTGGCCGCTCTGGCACTGGACACAGCCCCAACTAGCTGTGCATACACTGGCTCTGTGAAGGGTCCCTAGACATGAACCAACACACACAGGTAAGGCTCCTCTAGCTAGGGATGTGTGAGGAATCCAATAGGCTGGTGAAAATCTGGAGGATTTTCACGATTCGGACCCCTGGATTCTGGTTCACCAGCCCTACGCTGGTGCCGACCCACTATGGCGCAGGTCAAGCCAGCTCATAGACATCTGTCTCTATGACGGGCTGCAATTTGTGTATTAAAGAACAAAATAAAAAACCTGCTAAGGAAATTCATGCAAATTTACGCAATTAGTGCAAATCGGCACCCAAAAAGAACGTGGATCTAGCGTGCTTTGCGTACAATTGGACAATTTGCACAAATTGGCACCCGAAAAGCATGTGGTCCTCCTGCAATTTCTGCAGATTGGTCTATTTTATGCAAAGCATGCTAGATCCATGTGCTTTTCAGCTGCCAATTGGCGCAACTTGCACAAAATACCATAATTTGCACAATTGTGTACATTTGTTCAAGTTGCACAAATAGTGCAATTTGTGCAAATTTCCTTAATGTTTTTTTAAAAAAGTGCAAACTGCAGCCAGTCTTAGAGACAGAAGTCCGTGGGGGGGGGGGGGGACAACTTGGCCCGCTTCCAATCATCGGATTGGAAGCAGGCAGGAAGTCATCAAGTTTAAACAAGTCAACGTCCAGCACATCCATACCTCCAGCTGTGGGCAAACCAGGGCCAATCAGAGCTCCCCCTCACATGGAGGAGTGCCCTACATGCATGCATCAGTATATCTGCATGGCCCCCTCACACAGGGGTATGGCCAATGATGTCCATTTTGGGAGCAGTTGTGTGGCTAAGAACTCAGGCCCATCTGAAAAACGGGCCCAAAAATATGTACAAATTTCTGTGTGGAAAAACAGAAAAAGGTTCACAATACATTGCAGAACTGGGACAGAACGAGTCTAGTGGTGGAAAAATGAAAACCTAAAGAAGATCGAGCTTGACAAACGTGCCCACCACTCATGAAAAACACAGCCAAATTTAACTGCTGCTTCTTGATGTGTTTCTGAAGACTGAATGAAGGGCTGAGTGAGATGACCCCTGGCAAAGCACCCAGCACAGCCATTCTGTGATTAAAGCTGAAATAGTTTCAATGGATCCAGGGCTTTTTAAAAGAGAGAGCTCAAGAACATTCTTTTCATATTTAAATTGCAACTGCAAAGGCTACAAGGTAAAGGACAACAGCTGTGTCAATAGTCTGTAAAGGCAAAATGATTGCTAGTTACAGACACACTGGTAGTTAGTAAACGTTGAAAGGTCTTGTTTGAAGCCTGCTCCAGGTCATTCATATATATATATATACACACACACACACACACACACACATCAGTATGAGTTTTGCAAAATTGCTTTATGCACCCATAAAATTGACAGGTCTAGGGGTTTCCTAAAGTGCTGCTGAAAGATAAAGCGATACTGAGGATCATTGAATAGCGAGGCCAAGGACTACCTCAGATGCTCCACTAGAATACAGACATTCATTCACCTTGGAGATTACATAGAGCAATTTTTTGTTGACAAAAAGGCAGGCTCGACAGCTGCTCCTGAACTGGCAAGGGCAGGATAAAAAGAAGTAAGGAAACTGGTCCCATTAGCGCTGTGTTTTTCAAACTGGGTTCCATGTGGTTCCTTAGAAGCTTCTTGGGCTTTCTCATTGAGGAGATGGTGGACAATGGGTTGGATCCAAGATCCAAGAGGAAAGGCTCCACTTATGGAAGGCCCTTCTGCCTGATTGTTGGGAAACTTCCCTCCCACCACAGCTCATCCCACAATCAGCAGGGTCTCCTGACTTCTAGTGTAGCATTTTCAGAGGGAAGGAGGGCCCCCGGAAGTCCACTTCCATCAGTGCAGATGATCCAGCATAAATCTGGAACCAACCCATTATTTTCTGGAAGTGAACTCCCCCCTCCCCCGCCCTGCTTGCATATCTCTCCACCCAGCCCCAGGGAGTGTTGGATGTGCTATAGAATTAGAAGAATACATTGTTGGATTGCACAGAGTGACAATGAAACCCAAGGGATCTGGACAATGCTCCATGTTGACCTTTCCCAATGTCATGCCCTCCAGATGTCTTGGACTACTACTCCCAGCATTCCCTAGCCAGCCAGGGAATGCTGGGAGTTGTAATCCAACACATCTAGAGGGCATTAAGTTGGGGAAAGCTGCTCCATGTGAACTAAGTGTACTCTAGACTATTCAGCACGGTTTCTATGACATCCATGGAACTCAATAAACAATAGACATGGCAACTTTCTCCTACCTCCATGTTATCCTCACATTCACAACCCTGTGAGGTAGGTTAGGCTGATAGTGCAGGGCTCGATCAAGATCATCCAGTGAGCTTCTCCACCCTACTTCTCCAGCATCGCCAGGGCCGACGTTATTCCAGAGAGCCCTGCACTATCGAACCCAGGTTTCATCATGGATCATAGAATCATAGAATACGTAGAGTTGGAAGGGGATAAGGCCATCGAGTCCAACACCCTGGTCAATGCAGGAATCCAAGTTAAAGCATCCCTGACAGATGGCTGTCCAGCCGCATCTTGAATGCCTCCAGAGTGGGAGAGCCCCCACAACCTCCCTAGGTAGTGTTAAGGAAAAACTCCAATTGCAGTCCTTGGATGCAGAAAGAGAGAAAACTTTATTAATTTACACAGCTGTGTGGAAGCTGGAAATGCCCAGTTTCCTGAACAAATCCAGGAAGAACTATTTTGTTTTTCAGAGGCAAACAGACAAAGCAATGACATTAGCTAGAAACAACACTGTGATTGGCTATCTGAGGAGAAGAGTGTGGTCTCACATCTAATCTTGTTTCTTCATTCTTTCCCATGGCCCCAAACAAGAAAGTTACATCTTCATTCAGCTTGTACTGTCTCAAGCCAGTTTTGCAGTTACACCGTCAGCTAAATTAATGCCATTCATTCATTCATAATGTGCAACCTTTAATTGCTTCCTGCTGACAACAAGCAACATATATTTTTTGCCTTCACAGTAGTTGGTTCCATTGTCATATTGCTTTAACAGTCAGGAATTTTTTCCTGATGTCCAGGCGGAATCTGGCTTCCTGTAACTTGAGCCCATTATTCTGTGTCCTGCACTCTGGGATGGTCAAGAAGAGATCCTGGCCCTCCTCTGTGTGACAACCTTTCACTTGAAGAGTGCTATTATATCTCCCCTCAGTCTTCTCTTCTGAAGGCTAAACATGCCCAGTCCTTTCAGTCTCTCCTCATAGGGCTTTGTTTTCACTTCCCTTATCATCTTCGTTGCCCTCCTCTGAACCCTTTCCAATTTGTCTACATCCTTCTTAAAGTATAGTGCCCAGAACTGGACGCAGTACTCAAGATGAGGCCTAGCCAGTGCTGAGTTTCTTGCATCCTATTCCGATACTGTAACCACTACACTACATTGGTGATTATTATCTTATTTCTTGATAGTTCTGGTGGACACTTAGTTGGGAATGTAATATTCCAAGTCTTTTTCTATTTGAAGTGTCAATAATTATTTAGGAATTCCTTGGTTATATAACTAGTTTGAAAAATGAGATTTTGAGCTTCTTGCATCGAATTTAAAAGAAATGATGGCACAAGTATTATTATAAGGTCCCTTACCAACCTGCCTTGTTACTGAGATCATTGGAGGACATTCTCCTGGTGGTTCCACGTGGACCTATAGCCTGACCGGAGTCCACCAGGAGAAGAACCTTCAGCGTGGCGGCTCCACTTCTATGGAACTCCCTGCCTCTGGAGGTCCGGCAGGCTCTGACACTGTGTCGTTTTTGGTGCCTGCTGAAGATGTCTTTGTTTGGGGAGGCCTTCCTTGCCAGCTAGCCCCTGTTTTAATGTTATCCTCTTTTTAATGCATTGTTTTTATTCTTTTATCTGTTTTTATCTTTTTATTGTTCACTGCTCCGGAGGCTGTCTAGCTGTGGAGTGGTATACAAATGCTGTAAATAAACACAAATAAATAAACAAACAAACGTGGGGTGAAAGAGCATCTAAAAGCATTCTGCCCCCCCCCCCCCGCTTCACATTCTGACTGTAAAAACTTTGTTTCTGCATACTAAGAGCATGTGATGCTGTAAGGCACCAAGAGCAGTTTTGAATCAGGGGCCTTCTCCAGCCTCCAGCCTCCGTGCCTTACCTCCTGCACCACCAGCAGGGGAGGGCCAGCCCTACCATTAGGCAGGGTGAGGTGGCTGCCTCAGGTAGCCGATGCTGAGACGGGCAGGGAGTAGGCAGAGCTGTGTGTGCCATGTGGCCCTGCACTGCTCCCCCTAAGCTAGCCAGCTGCCCTCAAGTGAAGTGGGGGACATTGTTCTGTCACCAGTGCTGAAGAAAGAGTCAATTTCCAGTCTGGTCAATTTTCTTTCTTTTTTTTTTTTAAAAAATATCTTTTTATTTGCAACACAACGGCAACAACAACAGACAAATACAAAAAGCAAAAAAAAGGAAAGGAAAGGAAAGGGGGAAGAAAAAAGACACTTTTGCGATAGAATGGCGACGTTTCATTTTATACACAAATAAAACAACATCACCAACTCAGGTTCCAACCGCCTTTAATAGCCTATGGCTGCAATAATATCTAGATTAATAGAAAGAGAGTAGAATGATGAAATGAGTAGACTTTATTAAATACTTTCTCAGGAGATAAAATTACGCATAAATAACAACGTACATAATGAACTGTAAGTAACCAACCTTTATTGTGAATTGATACTGTCTTTCCCGGGGGGGAGGGATGTTTTGTTATATTTGAAAACTGAATAAAAAGCGGGGGGGGGGGATTAAAGAGAAAAGGGTGGAAATTCATATCATGAAACATAATGATATACAGTCATCATTAACGTGTCCCTTGATATAGGGGAAAGGGGGGGAAAGGGGGGGAATACAAGGAGGGGCAAGGAAGGATTAACATTTCAATTTCAAATTTATTGATTTGGCGAAGGCCTTTGATACTGTAGACCGAACAACTCTCTGGACTATCCTTATGAAAATTGGATGCCCCAATAAATTTGTGAATATCCTGCGACTTCTCCATGACAACATGACGGCAACGGTTTTGGACAACAATGGCTCTCATGGTGCTCCATTTAAAGTGAGATCAGGTGTTAAACAGGGATGTGTTATTGCCCCAACATTATTTGCTATTTTCATCGCCATGATTTTACATCTTGTCGAGGGGAAACTTCCCACTGGTGTGGGAATTATATATCGAACAGATGGAAAGTTTTTTTTAATCTCAGTAGGCTGAAAGCAAAAAGTAAGGTAATTACAACCTCCGTTGTGGAACTTCAGTATGCTGATGATAATGTGGTCTCCGCACATTCAGAGGATGATCTCCAAACTATCCTAAATGCTTTTGCAGAAGCATACGAAAAACTTGGTATCTCACTTAACATCAAAAAAACCAAAGTGCTTCATCAGCAAGTGCAAGTTAACCCTTTGGTGATGCCATCTATCCAGCTTGGCGGGGCAATACTGGAAAATGTCAATCATTTTCTCTATCTTGGCAGCTATCTTTCTGTTACAGCTAACATTGACAGTGAAATCCAGCATCGTTTGAGCTCCGCAAGTGCCGCGTTTTCTCGAATGAAACATAGAGTGTTCGAGGATCGGGATATCTGTAAGGAGACCAAAACGCTGGTTTATGAAGCCATTGTATTACCAACTTTATTGTATGCCTGCAAAACATGGACTATCTATAAACGTCACTTCCACCTCCTTGAAAGATGTCATCAATGTTGCCTCCGGAAAATCCTGTGAATTACTTGGGAAGATAGGCGAACAAATGTCAGTGTACTGGAAGAAGCAAAGACTACTAGCATTGAAAAAATGATCCTTTAACGCCAACTTCAATGGACCGGTCATGTTGTTCGAATGCCTGACTGCCGTCTCCCAAAGCAATTACTTTATTCCCAACTCAAGGATGGAAAGCAGAATATCGGTGGTCAGTATAAGAGGTTTAAAAATGTTCTTAAGACTAATCTAAAAAAATGCAATATAAACATCGAAAACTGGGAAGCTCTGGCTCATGAACGATCTAAATGGAGGTTAGCCTTTCACAAAGGTTCCATGGACTTTGAAGAAGCCCGAGTGCAAGGTGAAAGGGAGAAACATGCTAAGCGAAAAAAGCACGTCAAACGAATCCTTTACAGCACCATCTTCCATCTGGCAACCTGTGTCCTCACTGTGGGAAGCTGTGTGGATCTAGAATTGGCCTTCACAGTCACTTACGGACCCATCGCTAGAGTCTACACAATATTTTTTTTAATTATTATTATTTCCTCCTTTTATAATTTTCTTTTTGAAATTTTATCCTGGAAGACAATCTTACCCGGTCACGAGTGATCGGCTACTACTACTACTACTACTATCTAAATGAGCATCCAAATGACTTTGGTTGTAGTAGGAGATACGCTCAAACGTAGCAAGAGCACTGAGATTTTCAGTCCACTGAGTGATAAGTGGTGGCTGTTTTTCCTTCCAAGCTTGGAGTATAAGGGCGCAATCCTGTGCATGTAACTTTAGAGAGAGAAAAAGTCCTACAATTCCCAGCATTCCCCAGCCAGCTATGCTGGCTGGGGAATGCTGGGAGCTGTAGGACTTTTTTCTGTTTAATCATGCATAGGATTGTGCCTTATGACTCTTTGCAACTGTAAAGGCTCTTAGTGTCCACTTTTACTACCCATCTGTTAATCCCCACATCACAGGGATGCAATTTAAAAGGGCATGTACATCTGCAATTATCGGAGGTTTTTCAAGAACAAAATTTATATGAGCAATGACTTCCAAACAGAAAGAGGCCACTACAGGACACACCCACATCATATGCCTCAGTGTCGTTTGTCCCCAACCCCCCATTGCTCCGGTCCATTTAGGAATCAAATTGCCCAACTCCGTTAAATCTTCTGGCTCTTGGCACATGAATGCTTCATTGCTTAATTAGGACCATTTTAAAACACAGATGCCTTCTGAATATTTTGAGATTAACATGGTCAGCTTTCATATGTGGAATGCAGGGAGGTCCGTTGCCTCAGGCAGCAAAATGTCCCGGACCAGCTATGGCCACCAGCACTCTGGACCTTCATCCAGACAGATCAGGGAGCCCTCTAGGCTGCCGTGCAGAGTGAAGGTGGTCGGTCAGTTGACCATGAAACCCAGTGGAAAGGCACCAGGCCCTATAAAACACTTCCTTCTAGGCAGGGGTGGCTAGTGACTCCTATTTCGGTGGGGATCCGATTCCATTGCAGGTTTTATTGGGAGCTTTATAGATGCTATCCATGGTGCTGAACGCCACCCCCAAAATAGGTTCACCACCATGGAGCACTATCGATAGCTCCTATAAGGCTCCCAATAAAACCTGCAATGGAATAGGAGCCCCACCGAAATATGAGTCATCAGCCTAGGTGGAAGCCTGAGCAATTTATCTAACTGGGTAATACAAGCCTTGCTTTGTCAAATCCAATCTAATCTAATTTGGCATTTGACCTCCAGCCTGTCCATGATTCCTGCCTCTAGTCCTCAGTGCCTATTTGCCTGATCTGATACCTGACCCCAGCCCGTTCACAACCATACCTTCTGCCTTTGGCCCAGGTACCCATTGCCTCATGTCAGACCTGGACCCCATGAAAGTATGTCAGAAACTAGGCCCATGGCCTGACATGCCCAGAGAGATCCAAGTATTCAGTGTCAGATGTTGGATGAACAGGAAGCGTGAGTCACTTGCACTTCCTGTTTCTTTGCCACCACCTTATGTAATAACCAAAGCTACTCATAGCTGCTGTGCCACCTGTGGTAATCTTGCTAGCCCATTTGGAAATGAGACACCCTTTATGAGATAAGATACTTTTCCTCCTGATTAAATCTGCTCGCTCTGTGCTATTCTTTGAAATCTCTGCGGGTTCACGGAAATCTAAGCCCTTCTTCAGAGCTGAGTGGCAGAGATGAATTAGATACTCATTTTCATGATGCACCCTCAGCATTTGATCCTGGTAATCATAAGAGATTGTTGCCACGGCGACAGAACCCTGTCAGTCTCAACTCATCTCCTTAGTGCTTTCTGTTTAAATATCAACCTGTTTCAGTTGCAGTTTGAGCATGTGTCCCCAAAAGGCTTATCTCTTGAGCTTCTGCAATCTTTCTCCAGAATTATCTTGCTACGCAGAATATGAGATAAGACTTGCAGTAAAAAAAAAAAACCACAACAACAACAAGCAGAAATTTGGATGCAATCAAAATAAAGGCCTGACACAGATTGTAGTTTTTAATAGACTTGAAAAGGCTTTCACAAATCTGCAATAATCAGTATAGCCCCATATTATCCTATGCAGCAATTTCAGTTTACAGAGAATACATGACAACAACATAATAACACTCTGATTTGTATTTCATTAAAACAACTTACTCTCATTAGTTCTTCTTTCTCTCTCCCCTACTGTGTGTGTGTGTGTGTGTGTGTGTGTGTGAGAGAGAGAGAGAGAGAGAGAGAGAGAGAATACCATATACTGGCAATTATTCTTTTGCTGCCTCCCAAATACCCTTTCTCCTCAAAGTTGTATTTTTAAAATCGAAGGTAGAACTGATGTTTACTCCAGGACTTCAAGCATCTAGTTTAGATCCTTCATAAAAGGCACATCGAGGGCCTTGTGTGCTGCCCATCACCACAGACTTAGAATCAGGGCCAGATTTAGGCCAGCTGATGCCCTAAGCACAGCCCAATAAGGGTGCCCCCTCGGCCCTTCCCTTGCTTAGCTGGCAAGACATTAAGACTCAAAAAGTGCTGAAGGTGAAATAAGACATTAAAAACTCAGTTTTCTTCAAGGCCATCCCCCATGCCAGAACACACAACTATATTAAATATAAACTGTTTTTTTATTATATTTATATAGCACTAAATAGCAGCAAGCAATATAGAAAGCCAGTGTGGTGTAGTGGTGAGAGTGCTGGACTGGGACTCGGGAGATCCGGGTTCTAGTCCCCACTCGGCCATGAAACTCACTGGGTGACTTTGGGCCAGTCACTGCCTCTCAGCCTAACCTACCTCACAGGGTTGTTGTGAGGATAAAATGGAGAGGAGGAGGAGGATTATGTAAGCCGCCTTGAGTTCCTTGTAGGAAAAAAGGTGGGGTATAAATGTAATAAATAAATAAATAAAAAATAAGCCAATTACTTACCTATAACTAGGGCAACAGAAAGAAATACAAATTTTCATCACTGTTTTATGCATTTTTAAAAAATAAAAGTGCTATAAGGGAAAAAATGAAAATGCAAAAATTTGTGGTACTCTGGTACTCTGTGGTGTCCCCCTTCCTTTGGTGCCCTAAGCACATGCTTATATTGCTTAATGGTTAATCCAGGGCTGCTTAGAATGAACAACCAACATTACTTGAAGTGATATCATGGGCCAATGGTTAGGTTGCCAGAACCCACTTATCATGTCATTCATATGAAGAGGGCATCATGCGGTTACCGGGGAGTGGGGACACATCATCACCTGGCACGCTGCTGACTCACACCCGGACATCTATGAGTTAGTATGGATATCCATACTGAAAAGGCCAGTGCATGAGCAGTTGCTTGTGCATAGGCTTCCACATGATCCAGTCTCCCACGTAGAGGCCTCTTCAGAGCAGATGTCCATGGCTATGGTTAGACATCCAGGGACACAGCCAGCAGCATGCCCAAGGCCTTAGACAGGGCCAGCAACTACACTGGCTCAGCTTGTCTGAGTGTGGAAAGCTAAACAGGGTCAGGCCTGGTTGTTACTTGGATGGGAGAGACCCCTCCTCTAGTTTCCTGCACTGAGCAGGGGGTTGGACTTGATAGCCTTGTAGGCCCCTTCCAACTCTATGGTCTATGAAATCTATGAAACATGGCCCCAGCACTCCCTGGTAATCACATGATACCACCATCGTGCAATTCTCACATTAGGTGGGTTAAGGTTGGGACCAAATCAGAACTCAACTTGAGTAATATATGATGTTGCTTCCTTATCACCACTGTCAACAAGCAGTCCTGTGAATGAAGAATTGCGTTGGGCAGCTCCACTTTACACCAGAGTTTCGTCCAGATATGAAGGATGATGACATTGACAAGTTTTCGACAAGTAGGGAATATGGCTCTGCTGGGCTAAACGAAGTATGTGGAGAGGATGAAACTGCAAGGATATTTACACTTGGAATACATAGCAGACAGGCAGACTTGTGAAAGGCCACTGATTTTAAAAAAATGTTTTTAAAAAATTACAACACCATTTGTGCAAATTTAAAGACCTGAAAAATAATATTTTAAACAAACCACAATCCCATTTGTGCAAATTTAAAGAATCATCATCATCATCATCATGATCCCATTTGCACAAATCATCACAGGAACACCCCCCCCCCACCGCCATGCATCTATTTATTTAATCAGTGCAAAAAAATACAAACATTTCCAGAATCGGAAGGAAAAACAAATCCACCACTGTCCACCTCTGCTTTTCAGAATGGAAAGACTTTGAAATCCCATCCGGCTTAAATGGAATGGAATTCTCAGTGTTGCACATCCCTACGTTCTGCCCGCTGCTGTTCTAGGATAGTCTCTAGGGCAGTGTTCTCCAACCTTGGGTCCCCAGATGTTTTTGGCCTACAACTCCCAGCATGCCCCAGCCAGCTATGCTGGCTGGGGCATGCTGGGAGTTGTAGGCCAAAAACATCTGGGGACCCAAGGTTGGAGAACACTGCTCTAGGGTGACCACATATGAATTGCCTAAAAAGAGGAAATACATCACCCAAAAAGAGGACAAAAGGGGGCAGTAATTTGCACAACATTTGCACATGCTAATTCATATGGACAGATGCTAATTTAGAGAAACAATTATTAAAATTTAAATAGAAATACAGTACATCTCATTATAGTGAGAAAGACTGTGACCACGTGACCGGTGTGTCCGCCTGTTCAGTCGGCTGAGTGGGTGCTGATTGCCGATGGGCAACAATCTTGATGGTTCTTTATCTTTAAACTGGAATTGGACAGCTGCTCAGCCCTTCAAACAGAGGGCACCTTCAAATAGAAGATTGTCCTCTGTAAAAAAAAAGTGGACATGTGGTGAGGGCCAGCAGGAGGACTGTGTCCACACCAGCATCCTGTGCAAACTGACCGTGCCACCTAAAAAGCTCCCTGGAATTCTCTGCAACGGAAAGTTTCCTTGGCAGAAATGTCCACGTGGAAAGGGTTTTGTATGTCTGACCAGCAGAGGATTACCAAGTGTTGCAATCGTTGGGTATGGTGTAACTTCACATGCTAACTTCCAGGGAGGGAAGGGTTAAAACCAGATTGCAAAAATCCCTCCTTCTGTCTCTGAAGCAGCATGTGGCTCCGCCAGGGAGCTCCTGGTGCTCTTTGAAAAGACGCTGCCCCAATAGAACAATAAACCGTCTCTTTGAAACTAAGATGAACCTACATATGTTTCTACCTATGTAAGCTGTATTTGTGAGTAAGCTTTCTTTTTCTGTTCTTACTAAAGATGGAGTAAGACTGCTTCTTTTGGGCTTGAACCGCCCCACGTGGGGATAGCGGATGTTGTATTGCGCTTCCAGTTAGCTCTGTTTCGTTTGCCATCATCTATATTCTCCAACAGCACTAACCCAAGAAGCCTCAGCAGGTTTGGAAAAAGCCACTTACTTCTAAAGCACAAGAGGTGACTGCTGAAACATATTTGCATAGAAAACTTACAGAGCACTACTGAGAACTGCAGCAGGCACCGTGTATCCTACATAGAGGTGTCTCTGTGCTAATGATTTCCACGGAGTCTGATTGAAAGGTTAGCACCACTTGAGGCTCAGCTATTATTGGCTTTTCTTCTCTCTCTCTCTCTCTCTTTTGCAAACACCCTACTAGAAACAAACAGCTATTTCTGGGCCATCAACACATCTCAGATGACTTTGCTCAGTGCAGGGTATAATTATCCAAACTGTGAAAAAGCAGGAAAAACTGATACAGAAACTCCTATGAAACATGCCCGTGACAAAATGTGAGACGATATTTATAAACGCTGCTCAGAAAAAGAAGAAGCAGATATTTCAAAAAATAAAAATAAAAATGGATGGTTTGAACAGAATGCTGGACTAGATGGACCCTTGGTCTGCTCCAGCATGGCTCTTCTTATGTTCTTATGTTCTAATCTTGCAGAGAGCAACTCAGCTCTCTGAATGTCTCTTTCAGTCTCCCTCCAAAAGCTGCTGTTTCTTCACACCTCCAGCTTGCATTTATTTATTCATTTATTTGTTTATTTATATTTATCTCTCGGCCTTCCTCACAAAGAGCCCTACAGAGGTTCTAGCTCAGGGCTCTCCAACCTTGGGTCCCCAGATGTTGCTGGCCTACAGCTCCCAGCATACCCAGCCAGCATGGCTGATTGCAAGGGATTCGGGGAGCTGTAGTCCTTTAACATCTGAGGACCCAAGGTTGGAGAGCCCTGTTCTAACTGATTCTCTTGCCTGTAAGACCCGAGAAAGAGCAAAAAAATATGTTGAGCACTGAGATCAGCAAGGAACTGAGATCAGCAAGGTATATGTGAAGCTAAATGTGAAGGCATCACATTTAGCTTCACATATACTTCATTCCTGCCCCTCATTTTCCAACTCCAAGCAAAGGAGTGGCAATTTCTGTGCCTGGCATTTGAGAAATGTTTAAAATTAATAGAATACAGAGTAATCCTTGTAATGACTAGATAATGTGACATGGAACATTGCCACTTTGCAAATTAGGGAGACTCATTAAAGGCAGTGTAGGAATAAGTTCACAATGGGAACATTATTATCTGTGATTCTTGCAAAACAGTGCAGATCTGAAGAATAGGAGTTAGTTGGCAGATGAACATGCATATATAATAGTTTCTAAAGCATACCACCAGTGCAAAATGTTTGATGTGGTGATGCTAGTATAAAATCACATGATTTTTTGTAATTCTCATGAAAGTCGATTAAATAAAAGAGAGCAAGCGAGAACAGAAATATTCCAAATATCCTATTCAAGTCAGCACTGGCAGAAATGGGGCCAATGCAATGTAACTTTTTATGCAAAATGTATACAGTTAAGATGTTTTATGTGTAGACATAAGAAATGTAAGGTATTTTCATAGATTTCATAGATCATAGAGTTGGAAGGAGCCTACAAGGCCATCGAGTCCAACCCCCTGCTCAATGCAGGAACTAGAGGAGGGGTCTCTCATCCAAGTAATAACCAGGCCTGACCCTGCTTAGCTTTCCAAGCTCACACAAGCTGAGCCAGCGTGAGCCGCAGGCCTGCTCCAGTCTTAAGTTCGCTTCATCGTGACCTCTGAGATTTTTTTTTATTTTTAAAAAAATTCTCATGAAAATTCATAAGCATTTTCTTGCACATTTCTCCTAATACATACATTTTTGCCTAACACACACGTTTCTTGCAAGCAATTTTTCCTAATAGCATGCATTTTAATGTTATTTCCCATCAAATACACATGCAATTTTATTTTTTTTTGACTGGAGAACTCAAGTGCAAAATTGGGAGAAGTGTGAATTGGGAGAAGTGCAAAACAATAAAAGGTGAGCTGAACAAATTTCTCCCCATCCCTCCCTCCTTATGCATTTTTCTCTTCAAACAGGCTTTGGACTGGACAGCCCTTCAAGCAGAAGAAGACACCTTGAACTAGAGCAGTGATGGCAAACCTATGGCACGGGTGGGGGACCTCTCTGTGGGCACTCGAGCCATGGGTCACCAGATCACGAAAAGACCGTCCCCTTCTGCAAAACACTAATGATCTTGTTCTTTCTCACAGTGTGGAACTAGTATGATTTTATTCTAGAATTCCTGTTACAGAATTCTTTTCGACATTGTTATCACGTTTAAAAGATTTTGAAGAATGATGCACAGAGCATGGCTTGGATGTAAAGCCCTAACAGTTGACCTGAGTGCCGCATGTGTTGCTCTCAAACTAACAGAGTATGAGCCAAGGTTTGACAAATTATCAGCATGCATGCAATAGCAAAAATCACATTAATTGTGCAAAAGCATGCCCAATGCAAACTTTTACCTAATGCAGTGTTTGCAGTCCAAGACATAAAGTGTTTAAAATGTGTTAAGCACGTTTAGTTTTCTTGTTTATCTTGCTCATCCTAGTACAGGTGACTTTGACTTTGACTAATCTGACCCCTGTAGAAGCAGGGAAAGGACCCGGGGTAAAGCTTGCCCCATACAATTTCAGTCTGGCATATAATCATATTACAAGTTGAGAATCCCTTATGCAAAAATACATGTGCCTAATTATTTAAATAGTTTGTATAAATTCCCTTCAGGCTATGTGTACAATGTAGTACTATAATAATTTTTTGAGTTGATTTTTTTTTCAACAAAAAACTGTTTGTATCATTGAAAGCTCTGCTATTGTGTTTTTCTTTTAAGACAAAAGATGTTAATTAGTTCGGACAACTGTATGAGTTGTTTTTCTAAAACTAAAACCTCGGTATTCAGGTTTAATTGCAGTGTTGGCACGTTGAAATAAATAAGTTGGCTTTGTGTTGCAGTTTGGGCACTCGGGCTCAAAAAGGTTCACCATCACTGAACTAGAGGATTGTCCTCTGTAAAGCAGGACACGTGGCCACCCAATGGATGCTGGCTGCGGCTGACTGCCCATTCAATTGTTGTGCAGAACAGGGGATTTCAGCAGGTGCAGTTTGCATTGCAAGCCATGCACCTTATTAATCAAGGAGGAGGGGAGTATGCCTTGTCAGGATATGTTATATTTTTGGAATGTGGAATTTAATTGATCAAGGGGATGGGAGTATATTAGCTGGTCCCTAGGCGGGTGTGTGGGGTGTGTGTGCACCTTATGATTTATTCTAGTTGTATGTTTTTGTTTTTCAGTTTTGTGTGTCGTTTATAATAATTAAATAAAATTTATTTAAAAACAACAACAAGAAGCCATGCACCTGCCGAAATCCCCTCTTCTACGCAAGTGTTAAAAGTACAGAGCCCAGCCCTCTTCTGCAGTTGGCCACCCTAGGGCGGACCCTGGCCATGCTTCTTGAAAAACCTCATTTTTAGCCAGAGAGTTCCTACTTTCCTTTCAGCACAACCAATGCACGTGATTAGTATTTCACGAAGGAAGTCCTAAACAATGGAGCCGTCTAAAAGTCATCTTGCGCGGCAGGTCATGGCCGTTTTCATTAACACCTGCCTGCAGGCGGACTGAGATCCTCCTGCAGAGCTCTTGGGAGCGCAGGACTTTCTTTGGCCTTTCCTTAGCCAGCCTGATTCCGTGTGAACTTTGTAAACTATGTGAAGATGGCCATAAATATTTCAAAAGAGCCTCATTAACAGGGAACAAGGCACGAGGCTGGTGACTGAAGCAGAGGCAGGGATGCCGCCGCTCTTGCTTTTGCTGCCTTTAAGTCCCCTTTACAGGACCCGGAGGGGTGCAGCGTTTCTTTAGCACAAAGGCTCGAAAACATTCTGTCACCCCCAAACCAAAGTTAAGGAGAAAATATGTATAACTCTGTACAGGATTCTTTTCGCACAAAAATGGAACAGTGACACATATAAATGATGCAAATAATGAAAGAGCGAAGCTGAAAATACCTAAATGCTGTGCCAAATCTGACCAAACGCATTTTCACGTACAGTAATACCTTGGTTTGAGAGTAACTTGGTTTGAGAGCGTTTTGCAAGATAAGCAAATTTTAAAATATTTATTTAAATTTTTTTGACTTGCTATACAAGCGACGTCTTGCAATACAAGTACTGTAGTACGGCTTAAATTAAAAATCTCTGTACAAATTTTTTTGGGGGGGATTTCATTTTGATATAAGAGTGTTTTGGATTACAAGCACATTTCCGGAATTAATTATGCTCTCAATCCAAGGCATGACTGTATAGTCTTCATCAGTGGCCTGAAAAAATAATAATAATCTAAAACCAAAAGAATCTCAGGTCAGCACTGGCCAAATCAAAGACAAGAATGTGCTTTGAAGTGGCAACAGATACTCCTCACTCAGCCTTGCTTCTTGTATAAAAAGCTTTAGCCAGAGGACTAAAGAGTTCCCTTCAAACCACTTCTGTGCCTGACCACCCTAATTAAAATGACTCACTGAGAGGCAGTGGAGGCCGGCTGCTCCAATGTCGGGGGTGGGTGGGTGGGTATGTATCCACTCCGGGTTTCACTATGAACTTTTAAGGAGCTATCCATGGTGCCAAACCTGTTTTGGGTTGTGGGCTCAGCACCATGGATAGCTCCTTAAAAGTCTACAGTGAAACCCAGAGTGGACAGACAGCCCCACTGACACTGGAGCCACCCGCCTCCACTGAGGGAGTGGGCCATTGACCAGAGGCCCTCAAAAACCTGGAGCCAGTACCATCCTGGATCTGTGGGGGAGACAGCCGCTGTCCCTCATGACATAGATAACCTCCTCTAGGACTCAGAGGCAGATGCCAAGCAGCCACCAAGCCCCAGGGAGCGCAGGTATCTCAAGGTTCAGGCTTGGACAGCTGCCAGATGCAGAACTGGGCCTGCCTGAGGAATAAGGACTCCCCATGAGTAAACGTACACTTGTGTGAGCAAGGCCCTGCTAACAAAGAGACCATTCCTCATGATGGCTTGCAGCTGTGCTCTGGGTGGGGCACTGAAGGTTCAGCAGAGGCAGCGTTAGGGGGCAGCCCACTGGGGATGGGCCCCCAAATCTTTCACTTGGAGACCCGAATCTCTGGGAGGCCCTCTGCCCCACTACCCTGCTGTCCATCCAAATCAAGGGACAGGGGCCCTGAGGATCTCTGGTGCATCTGATCCCCCTGGACTAGCTGGCCTTTTGCCCACATGTGCGTCACCTCCTGCTGCCCCCCGCCCCTTGAATCTTTGTGCAGCCCTGTACCCACCTGTAGAGTACATAGTTTCAGTGCTGAAGTTTCTTTCCTTTTTTCCCAAAAGGTTCATGGCCAAAATAACCTCCCTCATCCAACCACTCACTAGATGGCTTTTTAAAAATGCACAAAATGTTACGCATGCTTGGGCAGTTACTTTCCCTGCGGCCATATATTTACAACAAAAATAAATAACTGTGTATGAAAAGGAATGGTCCTGTGTGAGCCCTCAAGGAACATTTCAACTTTTTACTGACAGAAAATAGATTTGTTTTTTGTTTTTTAAAGGTAGTAAATGGCTGGAAAAGAATTACTCTGTTAAAAACCATGGCTTCCTGGAAGAATGGGGGAAACTTTACTTTCAACAACACAAAATGCAGTGGATGTTAGTTGATAACGCTTGATGTTTGAAACGCAAGGATGGTTTTGACAGGTTGACCTTTGAACGCCAGGAGCTCCCACTTGCTTCTGTTAATATAACTGTATTGGAGGAACATCTGGTACATTCACACAATGAAAAGTAGTTTTGTTAGTTTGGGATCAGATGTTGCAAGAAGCGCAGAAAGGAAGATCTGTGTCTTGTGCTTTGGGCTATCATGGTTTTGTGACTTTTACGTATTGAAAACACTGAAGATTCCTATGGCACCTTAAGCAGTAAATGTGTAAACCTGCTTCCCCCAAGCAAGGCTAGGACCCAAATTCCTGTCGCTCAGGTCCTATCTGGGGACAAGGCCTACATGGCTGGAGAATGGAATGGAAGGAATCTTTGGTTTGGCTCCTAAACAGCATGGCTATCTGTTCCCTGTTGGAAAGGAGGATGGAGATTTGAGGGACATGAAATGAGGGGGGAAGGCAGAGAAATGGTTGCTATGGTGATCAGACCTTGGCCAAGCTATAAGACAATGGACCAATATGGAGAAGGTACAACACTGGATGCTTGCAAAGGCTCTGAGCCCAGAGTGTATATCCTGATAAGACCTGAAGATTACATCAGGTCCTCCAAGACAAAGACAAAGCTATTTCTGGGCAGTAAACAAAACTGATGTGATGAACTCCCCCTGCCCTGCCATTTACTAATACACAACAGAATTTTATTGAGAATGGCCAAAAGAAATAGACAGAGCCAATCGGAGAGCAGGAAGAGGTTTTGGCGTGTCGGGGAACAGGGAGAAGCTTCAGTTCTTCTGCTTCTCTCCCTCCTCCTCCAGTCTCCTCTTTAGTTCCAGTTCTCGTTCTCTCTCTCTTTCACATACATGCACTGCACTCTCCCCACAAAATGCTCTGTATGTGCCGAAACATCTCTCTCGTCTCTTGAACATGCAGAGAAGGAAACTTGCTTTCAGATTTACGTAATTATTTTGTTTGCAATAATTTTACAATGGGTTAGGTTCTTCTGTGCCGAGTTTCCCACAGACTGTTTGCACAGCTGTGAGCAATCTTTGTTACCCATTTTGGGAGATTTTGCTCCTTTCTTTTCTGAACTTTTCCTTGTGATTTTTATACAGAGGTAGCTTTTTCCTGGGCTTGCTTTTTTTGGCTTGTGGACAGAGCTTTGTTTGAATAAATACAATTTTCCTAGATTTTTTCCATCTTTTCTCCTTTTATTTCCTTTCATTTCATTTCCTGGTGAGGCTCAGAGTTCACAACTTCATTTTTAAACATTTTCGTAAATTGGTACCTGGATTAATTTCTATTTGGATTCCACTGAATCTGAATCCTATACCTTGCCCCCTGGGAATTTCATCTAAGATGACATGAGCTTGTGTCCTCTGCTTGGGATAAATAGGTATAAATCTTTCTTCCCCACTCTTTAGGCCAAACTGCTTACAGCTGGGAGAACATAGTAAACTTTAGCTAGGGGTCTGGTGGGAGATTAAAGGCAAATGTAGGACCTTTGTTCTCATCCAGCACGGCTCTTCTTTTATGTTCTCTAAAACTCACTTAGATATAGCGTGCTTTTATTTTTCCTCTGACTTCTTGTACATATTGCTTTGATTTCATAAACCTGATTCCCTGTTCATCTGCAGTGATTAAATAAATCTTTCAAATTTATTACACCTGTGAATAGCTTCAGGTAATCTCTGGTTACACCCTCTCGCCCACTGGGGCACTGAAAGAACCTCAGTTTCATGCACTGCCCTGAAATCCAAATAGAAAGGTGGTATATAAACACATTGATTAGTTAATGTATGGAGAGTCAGAGGTGCAAGAGCACCCCTAGTAGCTACTCAGTACTCAGTTGCTGCAGCTCTTCAGGTATGTGCTAGGTCGCAGCCAAAGTACGGTATTTACACTTCAGGCTGCCATCTTGCTTTCCCTGTGCTTGGAGAGCAGGGTGCAGAATGGGACTACTAGAGGCCAATAGAACGGTGTTCCAAATAGAAAGACCACCTCAACACCCATCACCTACATTGTGGCTGGAGCATTTGCTTTCTAAGTCAAATTTCTCCCTCTCCCATGCCTTTCTTTGAAACACTTATCCATTTCTTTCCCATCAAGGAGAAAGCTAGATGCTTTCCCCTGAAGCCGTAGCTTCCCACATGCAAACCGTGGAGCCTCATTTCAGACATATATCACACACCTGCATTTGAGTACAGTACTGACTGTACTGGACGGAGCTTTCTCTCAATGTGAAGACTGCCCTTGAGGGCCAAAATGGATATGATGCTATTCGTGCAATTAATAATTGTATGAAGGTTTTTATTTTTTATTTCTTTCCAGTAAATAGCAGCGGTGATGGAACCCAGTCCAGGTCAGGACATATGCCCCCACCAAAGAGAGAGAGGGAGAGAGGGAGAGGAGTTATACAGTTGAGTTACAGTGAGTAATAGAGAAGAGATGAGATATATTGACTTTCAGACTCAGAATCTCCCTTAATTCTGACCTGCTACACAGGACCCACTTTTGTTTTATATTGTCTTTCTGCTACGTTGCCCCTCTCTTTTATTCCTCCTTCAGTTTCTCCATACCTCTCTCCACATGGGCTTCTTTGGGGCATATCTTTCTGTTTAACCTCTTCTCTTTGTATAGGAAGCTACTTTATATCAACTAGCGTACTACTATTAGTCCAGCTAGTCCAGTATTGTCTACACTGGCAACAAGCAGTGGCTTTCCAGGGTTTCAGGCAGAGAGTCTTTCACAGCACCTGCTACCTGATCTGTTTTGCTGAAGGCTCCAGGGATTGAGCCTGGCACCTCCTGTGTCATCATGTCCCCAGGCTCCTAGGCTCAGCAGAGGCCTGAGGAGAACTCAGAGACTGATGAGTAACTGATTGCCCCACTCCAGGGGGAACCGTCCACACCCCCTCAGATTCCTTCCAGGCTTGAAAGTATAGCCCTCCCCTCCCCTTGACCTCAGATTCAGAGGATGGCTCCCCCACATCTTCTCCTATCTGTCAGCTATGTGGGAGCATGAGGCTACAGAATAACTTACTGTGGGCTCTTTAAGGCAGGGGTCCCCAATGGGGTGCCCATGGGTATCATGGTGCCTGCGAAGGGGCTCCCAATTTGGTGCCCATGGGCACCTGTATTTTTATTCTTTATTATTCTTTTTTTCTGGGTTTTAAAAAAATATATACAAACATGGATTTGTATGAAATGCATACAACTTTCTAGCAATTATACACAGGCTTCAACAAATATCCAAATACAAGTATCCATTTGAAGTTGGTGTCTATATGCCAGCCGTTCATATATCGAAAGCGTTGTAAGGTTCTCAATCCATTGCATTATAGGAGGTGAGTGTTTATCTTTCTGATCTTGTAAATCAGTCGTTTAGCTGTCAAAATGGCACAGATAATCCATTTACGCTGACAATTCATTAATTTCCAAGAAGCAGGTACAGTATTTTTCCATGTATAAGACTATACTTTTTCCTAAAATCGTTAGACTAAAAATTGAGGGTCGTCTCTTATACATGGAAGTAAGCCGAGGAGAGAACCGTGCGATTGCGAAACTGCCCAGTGGGGGGCCTCTTATACATGGGGGCGACTTATACACGGAAAAATACGGTAAATAATTTAAAAGAGTGTGTACATCAGTGCATACCAAAGACTGTTCCAGTACAAAATTTATCCGTGTAATAACCACCTTCCCAAAAGGAGCAACTACTGGACATTGCCAAAACATAATTAGACAATCCCTTATTAAAAAGATGTTGTGGTATCCAATAGATATGAAACAAAAGTCTTTGCTGAATATGATGCAGCCTAAGATCCATAGAAGTGACAAGTAGACACCAAAGAGGCAATCCATTTTAGGCATGTTGTGGTGGTGCCCACAGCAGTTTCTCAAATTCCCAAATGTGCCCACAAGTCCAAAAAAGGTTGGGGACCCCTCCTTTAAGGGATACAGCTAGCATCTAATGCTGGTAGAGCCCCTGAAAGCTCTGGGGCCGTCCTACAAGCCTTCTGAAGGCCTCAGTTGTCTGCAGTCCCTTCCTAGAACAACAGCTCTACCAGTGGGAAACTCTCCAATGAGTAAACCCTGCAGTATGCTGTCCAAGGTCCTGACAGTTCTTTGCCAGTGTGGCATAGTGGTGAGAGTGTTGGACTGGGACTCAGGAGATCAGGGTTCTAGTCCCCGCTCGGCCATGAAACTCACTGGGTGACTTTGGGCCAGTCACTGACTCTCAGCCTAACCTACCTCACAGGGTTGTTGTGAGGGTAAAATGGAGAGGAAGAGGACAATTATGTAAGCCACCTTGGGTTCCTTGCAGGAAAAAAGGCAGGGTATAAATATAATAAATAAATAAATAAAACCTTGTGGTGACCTTGCTTTACTGGATTTGACCCCTCTCTACATGACCCTTAACCATCTGTGATTGGCACGTCATATAGGCCCCTTTCCCTGAGCATCAAGCCAAGCCAGGACATTTGACACACAAAGCATGTGCTCTGCCACTGATGTATGGCTTAACAACAACGACAACCACAAAGCCAAAAAGAAAATGGTGGTTTGGACCTGATGGATCACACTTTAAGTTGGTCTGCATTCCAGCTTTTGGCTGTGACCTACCAGTCGAAGGCCAGGGCCCAAAAAGACAGCTTCCATACCACCTCTGATCTTTCCAGGAAATGTGCGGCTACCATGATGAATTGTTGGGTAATTTCTAGGGGTGACCTCTCAGTTTACATTGAATCATGGCAAGGACCAACATGTCTGGCCAACACCATGCATGAACTGAACACACATACAGATCCCAACACCTGGGTTGGGCTGGCCCTACCACTAGGAAGAGTGAGGGAGCCGCCTCAGGTGGCAATTGGTGGGGGGGGGCAGAGAGTGGCAGTGAGTGGCAATGGTGGTACTGTATGTGCCACGTGGCTTCCCTGCACCCGCTAACTAGCCCGCTGCCCTTGACATAAGTTTCAAGTCAAGTGCAGTCTGGTTGGCTTCTATAAATGGAATGGACTGCACCATCTTGTCCTTTGCCTCAGGCAGGAAAATAATGCGCTGGCCCTTCACCCAGGGCTGAGAAGTGAACACAAACCATATCCCCTGAAGGGTAGAAACTTTGGGAACACCAACACAGTAAACAAGCTGGGCAGCTATTTTGATTTTGTGACACCAAAAAAAAGAAGGGCTCCTTGTCCCTTTATAAAGTCTGACTTCGGTGTTAGCATGAGAAAGCAAGGCAGTAAAAACAGAGGAAATGTGTCAGGGCCCTGCAGATTAAATAAAGTCTAAGGAACTTGTGCCTATTTTTAGTCAGACCAAGTTAAATAAAGCGGCTTATTCATCGGCGAGATTCTAGATGAGCTCCGAAGAGGACAAAGAGGCATGTGTCTCAACTCTCCCTCCCTCTCTAATGCTGCACTCAGAATTAATGTCTCCTTGTCTTGTTCCCAAAATGATTCAAAGGGAAGCCTATGGAGTAATGTGCTATATCAGCACAAGGTGCTGTTTGGCTGGAGACTATGTGATTATGATGGTTGACTTAAAAAATAGAGGAAATATTTGAAATAGCATGGCCATTGAGCCAAAGAACTTTCCCCCTATATGTAGAAAAGTGAAATCATGATGATCTGATAGCCCAGAGAATGAGAAGCTTATGGTTGCCATGTGTGTTAGATCAGTATTCTCCAACCTTGGGTCCCCAGATGTTTTTGGCCTACAACTCCCAGCATGCCCCAGCCAGCTACCAGATGTGAAGCCAGGCTAGGGTAGATAAATTCTGCACCATGTATACTATCTAACACAGTGTTCTCCAACCTTGGGTCCCCAGATGTTTTTGGCCTACGCTGGCTGGGGCATGCTGGGAGTTGTAGCCTTTTAGACATAGCTATTGCTAGACAATTGGGTGTCAGAAATCCTTGCCAGTCTATAGGAAATCATCCAGAGATCTACCAAAACCAAAAGAGAAATCAAGGAAACAAGAAACAGCACAAGGGAGGTTAAGTGTTTTAACGCATGGAGAGAGAAATCAATGAAGACAGATGAAAACGAGCAAGACCATGCTGAGACTTGAACATTACGAGAAACATTTAGATGTTAAGTGACTGCTATTTTGGTGGGGCTCCTATCCCACTGCAGCTTTTATTCTGAGCTTTAGACCATGGTGCTAAGCTTGACCATGGTTCTGAGCTTTAGACCATGGTTCATCACCATGGTGCTCCATGGTGATGAACCTATTGGGGGTGGGGGTGGTTCAGCATCATGGATAGCTCCTATAAAGCTCCAAATATAACCTGAAATGTATTAGGAGGAGCCCCACCGAAATAGGAGTCACCAGCCTCCCCTGAGTTTAAACTTAATACAAAGCAATAGTGGAAGGTAGTGAAGGGAAACCTAGGGAGATATGACATGATGAAAGCATGATGAAAGAAAAATTAAATGAGCAGAAGAGTTGATAACACTAATAATAAGAGTTAATCTAAGAGACCAGAATGATCTGAGAGACTTGTTCCCAGACAGAGTGCCCCTAGTGCTACCAGTCAGAAGACATTGTGCAGCCATTCTGCCTTTTTCTCCTCCTAGTCCTTAACTATTTTTTTGTGGCAAGAAAGAAAGATGGAAGAAGTGGTGGGAAAACACGGGGGGGAGGGGTTTACAGTTGGAAGTCGATAAGGTCTGGACCCCACATAAAATTCTGTGGATGAGGCAGGGCAATAGTACTTAAAAGCCTCATCTAGAAGCACCCTGGAAGACCAATGAACAAAACATCACTAGCGATGGGCAAACTTACCCTTAGTGAATTCATTATTTACTCAGAAAGTAACAAAATTGTCCATGCGAGCTCAGACGAGAGTTCTTTAATATGAAATCCTGTTCCGTGTATCCGGGTGTTTGCGCATGTGCAGTATCAAGCTGCATCTTGGGAGTTGTAGTTTGGAATCACGGAGTGTGGCATGTCATCATGCTTCACCATGCAATGCCCCCCTTGCTGATTGGTTGTTTTCACATGGCCGGCCTGCATGATGATGTCATGTGATGTATACTTGCTGTTGCTGATCACCAATGAGAACATGGACCCTGCAGAATCCTCCTCCTCATAGAACCAGACCTGTGTTGGCGATGACAATGAGGGAAGCAGCCAAGCCAAGGAGAACATTTCAAGTATATTTTTTAAAGGGGGGGGGGTAGGTAGTAGGATGGCTGAAAATCTTCTGTGGGGCTGGAATCTGTGTACTACTTTACAGTGCATGCTCTGAAACTCGCAATCGATTTCGAACTTAATTCATAATACCTTGGTCCAGCCTTGCTACAAAGGTGAGCATTATGCATGGACACGTTTCAACCAATGAGCTTACTAACTACGAAATTCAGTGGCATCACTAAACATTACAGTAGTCAATGAGAGGTAGAATGAGGGTCTGGATAAGTGTAGTCAATAGATTAAAAAAAGACAAACTTTAGAAATATTAGAAGAGAGACAGAGAGCGAGAAAGAGAGAGAGAGACCTTCCCTAGAGCAGTGATGTGAACTGAAAAAGAAAGAAAGGTTTTGTGTGTTTAAGAGCTGAAAGATGAGTAGAAATCTTCAGGTATGGAGGTGCAATGATGCGATTACCCGGTACATCCGTTGACTCCTGCCAGCTATGCTGCACCACACCTCCATTTATTAAAAGAAGCAGGAACTGTTTGGTCAGCCAACAATTGTCTCTCACTTGCATCCAGTACTTTGTTGTCTAGATGACAACCAAAAGGCAGTCCTACTATATTGTCTTGCCAATGCTCAGCTTGAGATTGTTCCCTTGATTATTGCACTACATTCAGAGTCACGGAGCTTTAAATATGTCCTGTGCTGGGTGGTGCCATCAATGGAGCACATGGGTGTGATGCATGGGCATTGCGAGGAGAAGTGACACCCCAGGCCTGTGCCTCGAATCTCCTGAGCCGTGCCCCGAATCTTTTGAACTGCCACCATGACATCACCTGCCTTAATACAAGCCTGATTTCCCTCTGAGGCCAGTAGCCTTGCAGTGACTAGAAGACCTTAGGACTCACTGCCTTAGTTAGCAGATCAATAGGGAGTGTAGCATGAAGTCAGCAGTATTTTAAAGTATAGCAAACGCTGCCACTTTTCCTTCCGCGGTCTGCTGCTCATCTCTCTCTCTCTCTCTCCCCCCCCCCACCTTCCTACTCTTACATGCCCACTGGAGGGAGCTTGCTTGCAATGAAAGTTTGAAGAGAAAAGGGGAAGGACAGGAAGCACTTCCTGTGAAAGTCTGGTATTTCACACAGCATCTGATTTTACTGCTCCAAACTGGAACTCTTGGTTTCTGCAGAAGTGCAGTGGGGCTCCTCCAACACAGCAAAGGGTTTAATTAGACTCCACAAACTTCTTCTTCCCCCTCCATCTTTAATTTCTCCCACATAGCTGCAGGCAGCACATTATGCCAAAAGGAGGGTTAGGACCATGTGACGGCATGTTCCAGAAAATGCTGGGGCGGGGCAGAGCGCCTTATGGTGCTGCCAGCAGGCACCAGGGCTTCTAAATAAGTTTTACAGTTAAAAAAAAAAAAAAAGCAAGAAAAAGCCCTCAGCCACCTCCCCTCCCCCCTCCCCTAATTCCTCTGCAGTGCTGCCCCTGCACAAAGAGCCACTTGGCTCGGGGAATTCTCTCTCTCCCCCCCTTCCATTTCCAGTCACCATTCTTCTTCTTTTCTTCTTCTTTTCTTCCCTCCCCTATCCTGGTTTTTCTCTTATTTATTCCATCCAGAGCAATTCTTGGGGAATTCTTAAGAGGTGAGGGTGGTGGATAAGAGAAGTTCTGAACTGCATTTTTTACTTTATACAAACAGAGAAGAGGTTTTGTTTTTCTCCTTCTCACCCAGCTCTTTGGGAAAAGTGGGTTCACATGGTTCCAGAGGAAGGGATCTGGGGTGATTTTGTTGTCGGCTTCCATTATTCAGCAATGGAACGAGAAGCTCTAATAAGAACATGAGTTAATTTTGGGGCGGGGTAGCAGGAGAAAAATACTACTCACTTAATCCTATGTATGTCTACTCAGAAGTAAGTCCCATTATATTTAATAATACGGAGGGCTCCTTGCCTGAAAAGGTGGGATATAAATATAAATATATAAGTAAATGAGTGTGTGGAGAGGGGGAGGCTGTAATTGCTCAGTGGTGAGAGAACAGCATTCTGCATATGCTCAGAGGCAGGCAGCCTATATTTATTTATTTAATACATTTTTATACCGCCTAATAGCCGAAGCTCTCTGGGCGGTTTACAACAGTTAAAACCATATAATATAATATAATATAAATATAAAATTTAAAACCACAGATTAAAAACAAACAGCAAAGCTAGCAGCAGTTCAAATTACAGTAACAGAGTTAAAAACTACAAGATTAAAATGATTAAGATGATTAAAATGATTTAAATGATTTAAATGCCTGGAAGAATAGAAAGGTCTTCATAGAATCATAGAAAAGTAGAGTTGGAAGGGGCCTACAAGGCCATCGAGTCCAACCCCCTGCTCAATGCAGGAATCTAGGTCAAAGCATCTCTGACAGATGTCTGTCCAGCTGCACCTTGAATGCCTCCAGAGTGGGAGAGCCCACGACCTCCCTAGGTAGTTGATTCCATTGTCTTATTGCTCTGACAGTCAGGAAATTTTTCCTGATGTTTAGGTGGAATCTAGGTCTTCACCTGGCGCCGGAAAGAGTACAATGTAGGCGCCAGGCGAGCCTCTTTGGGGAGCTCATTCCACAACTGGAGTACCACAGCAGAAAAGGCCCTCCTCCTGGTAGCCACCTCCCTCACTTCCTTTGGCAGGGGCTCTCGGAGAAGGACCGCTGACGACTATCTTAGTGCAGGTATTTTTTTTGTTAACCGTGAAATGTAAATAAATTCTAGTAATTTAAAATTTGTGTGTGTGTGTGTGTGTGTGTCTTTCTCTCTGTGTGTGCATGTGCACATGGAAATTTGTGTCATGGGACTGTTCCCTGGATCTTTTAAGTGCCTAGCAATGCCCAGTGTGAGAGCATTTAGAGCTTTGGCAAATGCTGCAGCCTGCATGGTGAGCAACAAGCCCTCAGTAGAATCATAGAATCATAGAAAAGTAGAGTTGGAAGGGGCCTACAAGGCCATCGAGTCCAACCCCCTGCTCAATGCAGGAATCCAGGTCAAAGCATCTCTGACAGATGCCTGTCCAGCTGCACCTTGAATGCCTCCAGAGTGGGAGAGACCACCACCTCCCTAGGTAGTTGATTCCATTGTCTTATTGCTCTGACAGTCAGGAAATTTTTCCTGATGTTTAGGTGGAATCTAGGTTCCTGTAACTTGAGCCCATTATTCCGTGTCCTGCAAACTGGGATGATCGAGAAGAGATCCTTGCCCTCCTCTGTGTGACATCCCTTCAAATACTGGAAGAGTGCGATCATATCTCCCCTCAGTCTCCTCTTCTGAAGGCTAAACATGCCCAGTTCTTTCAGTCTCTCCTCATAGGGCCTTGTTTCCAGTCCCTTTATCATCCTTTATGCCCTCCTCTGAACCCTCTCCAGTTTGTCTATGTCCTTCTTAAAGTGAGGTGCCCAGAACTGGACGCAGTACTCAAGATGAGGCCTAACCAGTGCCGAGTAAAGGGGAATGATCACTTCCCGTGATTTGGAAGCTATACTTCTATTAATACAGCCCAAAAAAGCATTTGCCTTCTTTGCAGCCACATCGCATTGCTGGCTCATATTCAGTTTGTGATCTACCACAATTCCAAGATCCTTCTCACTTGTAGTATTGTTGAGCCAAGTGTCCCCCATTCTGTAACTCTGCATTTGGTTTCCTCTCCCTAGGTGCAGCACTTGGCATTTATCCCTATTACATTTCATTCTGTTGTTTTCGGCCCAGCGCTCCAGCCTATCGAGGTCACTTTGAATTTTGTTTCTGTCTTCCAGAGTATTACCTGTTCCACCCAACTTTGTGTCATCTGCAAATTTGATAAGCATTCCCTGTACCTCCTCATCCAAGTCATTAATAAAAATGTTGAAGAGCACCGGGCCCAGGACCGAGCCCTGTGGTACCCCGCTCGTTACCTCTCCCCAGTTTGAGAAGGAACCATTGATAAGCACTCTTTGAGTCCGATTCTGTAGCCAATTGTGGATCCACCTGATAGTTGTTCCATCTAGCCCACTCTTAGCTAGCTTACTAATCAGGATATCATGAGGCACTTTGTCGAAAGCTTTGCTGAAGTCCAGATATATAATGTCCACAGCATTCCCACAGTCCACAAGGGAGGTTACCCGGTCCCGATCAAAAAATGAGATCAGATTAGTCTGACAGGATTTGTTCTTGACAAATCCATGCTGGCTTCTAGTAATCACTGCATTGTTTTCAAGGTGCTTGCAGACTGACTTCTTTATAATCTGCTCAAAAATCTTCCCGGGGATTGATGTCAGACTGACTGGCCTATAGTTCCCAGGTTCCTCCTTCTTGCCCTTTTTGAAGATGGGAACAACATTTGCCCTCCTCCAGTCGTCTGGCACTTCACCTGTCCTCCATGATTTCTCAAAGATAATAGACAGTGGTTCTGAGAGTTCTTCTGCCAGTTCCTTTATTACTCTAGGATGCAGCTCATCAGGCCCTGGAGATTTAAACTCGTTCAGAGTAATCAGGTGCTCCTTGACCATTTGCCTATCAATCTCAAGCTGCAATCCTGCCCCTTCAGTCTGCACTTCAGGTTTGCCAGGGGGGTCATAGACCCTCTTTTGGGAGAAGACCGAGCCGAAGTAGGAATTGAACACTTCTGCCTTTTCTTTGTCTTCTGTTATCAATTTGCCATCCTCATTGCGTAGTTGAACCACCAGTTCTTTCTTCTGTCTTTTACTGTGCATGTATCTGAAGAAAGCTTTTTTGTTGCTTTTAGCATTCCTCGCTAACCTTAGCTCATTCTCAGCTTTAGCCTTCCTGACACTATTCCTGCAGTTCTGTGCTACCTGCCTGTACTCTTCCCCTGTAGCCTGTCCTTCCTTCCACTTCCTATACGTGTCCTTTTTTGTTTTCAGGTCATCTTTGAGTTTATTGTGAAGCCACATTGACTTCTTCTGTTGCCCTCTGCCTTTTCTCCTTGTGGGAATTGTTTGCAATTGTGCCTTTAAAATTTCCTTTTTTAAAAACTCCCACCCCTCCTGGGCTCCCTTTCTCGTGAGAGTCAGCTTGCCATGGGATCTTACTAATCATTGTTCTGAGTTTGTTAAAATTGGCTTTCCTAAAATCCAGGGTACGTGTTTGGCTACACTCAGCTTTTGCTTCCTGTTAGAATCAAGAACTCAAGTATAACATGGTCACTTTCCCCCAGAGTTCCCGAAACTGCCACTTTATCCACTAACTCGTCTCTGTTGGTTAGAATCAGGTCAAGGATAGCCGATCCTCTAGTTCCTTCCTCCACTTTCTGTAGGAGGAAGTTATCAGCAGCACAGCTCAGGAATTTCTTGGAGGGGCCATGTTTGGCTGAATAAGTCTCCCAACAGATATCAGGGAAATTGAAGTCATCCATTACTACCACATCGTGCCTCCTTGAAACAATGGCAATTTGCTTTTCAAAAGTTCCATCCTTGTCTTCTCCTTGATTGGGTGGTCGGTAGTAGACTCCAACCACCATGTTCATTTTATTCTTTGCCCCCTTTATTTTAACCCAGATGCTCTCAATGGGGCTGCCAAGCTCCTCTTCCTGTATCTCTGTGCAGAGATACGTATTTTTAACATACAGTGCAACTCCACCTCCCTTTCTGTTGCTTCTGTTCCTTTTGAACAAGTTATACCCTTCAATTGCTGTATTCCAGTCATGGGAGTCATCCCACCAGGTTTCAGTTATCCCTATCAAGTTGTACTTGCCCTCATGTATCAAGAGTTCAAGTTCGTCTTGTTTGTTGCCCATACTCTGGGCATTAGTATAGAGACATCGAAGACTATGTGCTTTATAGTCCGACTTTCCCCCTACATTTTGTGGTAGACTATCAATGGGCACCGCTGGAGCTGTTCTCTCCATTGTGGCATAGAGGCCTTCTTCCATTGGTACCCCCGAGTTTATGTCTCCCTCCCCTGTTGGATTCAGTTTAAAGCCCTCCTGATTACGGTAAGTTCCTCATGCTGTGACCAAACACATTCTTCCCAGTCCTTGTGAGGTGCAACCCATCCTTTGCCAGCAGTCCATCTTCCAGGAAGTGTAGCCCGTGATCCCAGAATCCAAATCCCTCACGTCGGCTCCACCTTCATAGCCAGTCATTCACTCGGAGTATTTTTCTTTCCCTTTCTATGCCTCTTCCAAGTACTGGAAGGATGGATGAGAAAACTATCTGGGCCCCGAAGTTCTTGAGTTCCATTCCCAGCTCTTCAAAGTCTGCCGTGATTTCTTTGTAACTCCGCTTGGCAGTATCATTTGTACCCACGTGGAAGAGAAGAAAGGGGTATGTGTCGGTGGGCTGCATGAGCCTCGGCAGCTGCTCTGACACATCCTTAATCCGTGCCCCGGGGAGACAGCACACCTGGCGAGTCCATGGGTCTTCGCGACATACTTTGGCTTCGATCCCCCGCAGGAGTAGTACTCCTGGCTCAGTGTCAGAGAGCACCCAGTACATGTTTCATTGATTTCAGATTTTTCATAGATTTCATAATAGAGTTGGAAGGAGCCTACAAGGCTATCGAGTCCAACCCCCTGCACAATGCAGGAAACTAGAGGAAGGGTCTCTCATCCAAGTAATAACCAGGCCTGACCCTGCTTAGCTTTCCACGCTCAGACAAGCTGAGCCAGCGTAAGCCACAGTACAGGCTGGCAGGACTGGGTGCCAGCACTAGCATATGCCCACAATCTGTATGCTTTGACCTAGAGCAGGGGCAGGCAGAAGGTAGATCAAGATCCATTGGCGGCTGTTGGCTCCAATGTCAGCGGGGCTGTGTATCCACTCCGGATTTTACACTGAGCTTTAAAGGAGCCAATGTGCGTGTGCAAAAGGATTGGTCTGCGAGCTCCAGTTCTGGCACTGAAAATAAATCCATCTGCTGAGGATATGCTAAGAAGTAGGGTACCTACTTCTGCAAATCTATCTTCACCTTCCTCAGACACTATCTTACACGCTTGGCTCCAGTTGGTGGACCTCAGGGTTCCTGTTCAAAGCAAAGTTGATCCCGCAAGCCTGAAGTCTGCCCATC
The DNA here is from genome assembly GCA_021292165.1 of Shinisaurus crocodilurus. Taxonomy (NCBI): domain Eukaryota; kingdom Metazoa; phylum Chordata; class Lepidosauria; order Squamata; family Shinisauridae; genus Shinisaurus; species Shinisaurus crocodilurus. Next base: position 295,835,565 of record CM037876.1, read on the forward strand.
CCTGACCTAGGGGCAGGACCCGTGCCAAGGGTAGACATGGCTGAGCGCACCTGCCAAGGGCCCACACCCCAGCAGGTGCCCACCGACAAGGGCCCCCTGGAATTTCTCCTCCTCCTCACCATTGCAACTTGCTCGTTCACCTGCCGCTTTCTCTGGCCCAGATCCCAGTGCTGGCGAGGAGGAGCAGCAGCAGCAGATGTCACGGCCTGCTTGCTCCCTGGCTCTCTGCCCGCCAAGCAAGCGAGTGGCAGCCATTGTGCGAAGGAGGATGAGGAGCAAGAGCAGCTGGTGCCAATGGCGGTGAGAAGGTAGACTCACTGAGGGAGAGGGCCTTGGAGGATGTCTTGCTCAAGGACCCTCTGAAACCTGGAGCTAGCACTGCCCAGAGGCCCCTGAAAAGTCCAGCGAAGGCCTCCATACAATGGGAACCCTACAGGAACAACCTACTTTGAGTCCCCTTGGAAATCCACAACATATTCCATCCAGCTGGATACCCAAAATCTTGCTCAAAGTTCTAGTTTTTTCCAGACTGAGGCGACAACTCCAGTATATATATATATATTTTATCAAGCTTGACCCATTTAGAGAGTCTCTCCAGAGAAGCAGTGCTATTCAGCACCCATCCTTAAATAGAAGCCTGGCTGTCAAATTGTGATAGATAAGCACCAGGCCGGGTGTGCCGAGTGCAAACAGCAGTGCTTTCGGTTTTCTGTCCTTTGGCCAAATTAATGCCCTCCGAGCCACACAGCATGGGAAAAATAGGCACCCAGGTGTTTATTGGGGGGGGGGAGCAAAAGAGATATCGTTCTGTGTGCAGAGAACTCCTGAGGCAGCTACATCACTGTTGATTTTTAGACTCAGTCAGAACCACAACATTCCCTTGGCAACCAGGGAGAGGAGGCAGAAATATGAAACTTTTGCCTGAGGTGCAGGAACGGTGCAGGGCTGTTTGGCGCCCTAGGCCAAATTATATTTAGCGCCCCCCCTCTCGTGCCGTGGGGGGGGCTCCGGAGCAAAGCAGCCCTGCTCTGCAACACCCCCCCCGCGCCGCCGCCGCCCCACCACCACCTACCTTCCCCCCGCCCCCGCTGCTGGCTGCTGGCTGCTGGCTGCTGCTGCTGCTGCTGCTGCCGCCGCCGCCGCCGCCGCCTCCTCCGACGCGACGGGACCCCCACACTTTTTTTTTTTTGCCGGGGAAACCAGGGCAACAGGGCTGTTTAAGCCCTGTTGCCCTGGTTCCTCCTCCCGCCTAAACAACGCCGGCGGGGCTCCAGAAATGACGGGAAGGTAGGTAGGTGGCGGGCGGGCGGGCGCGCACGGGGGGGGAGGTGCAGCGGCGGCAGCGGCTGGCAGGCAGGCGGGGAGGCGCGGCGGAGGCGGCAGGCGGGGCAGGATCGCGCCGGAGGAGAGGAAGGGGCGCAGAAACGCTGCGCCCTGTTCCGCCACGCGCCCTAGGCAGCCGCCTGGGTCTGCCTAGCGGTAGCGCCGGCCCTGCTGAGGTGGATGGCCGTGAGGAGGGGGAAGCCATTAAGTGTAGTGAACCTCATCTGCATGGTCACTCATCTCCAAGGTCAGCCTAAGACATTTGACTTCCTGAGGTGGAGCAGAAAGTGGTGTCTCCCCAGACTGCTCCAAGTCAAGGTGCACATAATACCCAAGGCCGGTCACATTATTTTGGTGCACATAATACCCAAGCAGCAAATCTGAAGCAGAAAATCCCACAAATGCCTCGCTCCTTCCCTGGCAGTAAAAATACAAGAGCAGCAGCAGCAGCAGCAGCAACAACAACAACAACAACAACAACAACAAATAAATAAATAAATAAATAAATCATTTGCTGCCCTTTCATTAACCCCAAATCAGCTTCCTGAGGCAGCTGCCTCATTCTGCCTAATGGTAGGGCCGGTCTGGTCATCATCTCCTTGCTCCCTCTCCCTCTGGTGGGAAAGGAATTTCTCTCTTACAAAGATCTGTCCAAGTTGCTCTAATTGTTCAAATTGACGTTTTGCTCGAGAGCTGAGAGAGTCGGGGATGCCAGCCTGGGACCCTGCTTCCCACTGCAGCGTATGAATGGCAAGCCAAAACTTCATAAAAGTAGGAATGGACAAATCTGTCAGTTTTGTTTTCTCCCACATTCACATTTATTTTTTTAAAAATCGTGAATTGTCATCCCATTCATGAAGAAAGTTGTGAATTCTGGTGAGTTTTTAATCAAAGACAAACAGAATGAAATTCTCCTCCGTATGCACTGGGCAAATTTAATAGGTACAGCTGTTCCCAAAAGCAAGAGAATCACTTTTTACCTGCCTGCCATGTAGCCAGGACCGGTGCAAGGCAGTTTGGCGCCCTAGGCAAGATCAGATATTTAGCGCCCCCCCTTCCCACTTGAGCCCTCCCTCCCACCAGCTCCTGGCACCCCCTTTAGCCCGGCGCCCTAGGCAGCCGCCTAGTTGGCCTAATGGTAGCACCGGCCCTGCATGTAGCTGCTAAAGATGAGGATCCTGTAAAAAGAAAAGAGGTGGTGGTAATAACCCTATTTCAGCACCACAAACATGGGAGAATACATAGGGATATAAAAGCGAAAGCCCTTACTCACTGACTCATCAATGTATCTCCTATTTCCTGTTAAGCTAGAAAGCTGAAATTTGGCATGGTTGTTGCTTATGGATCACTAATAAAAACTTCATTGTGAAAACTTTTTAAAGCCTTCATCCTGCATCTTGGGGTGCTTTTTTTACCCCAGGATCACATTCTGTGGTGTAATTTACACATAAGTAGGCCTACAATCCTGTCCTGGTAGGACTTTGCCTAAAACAGGGTAGTAAACAATATTTCCAAATTTTAGCCACCTTCCTTTTACAGTTTTCTTTCTATATAAGCAAACATGCCTGGGATATAAAATGACCCCCCCCAAAAAAATCTGCATAACAATGCTGTATCTGGGGTGCTTCAGTCTCCCCAGGCAGTAGGAGAACAATAGGAGCCCCCCACAGGTCATTTTAGTATCTTTTTATTGCCAGGAAGAGCAGAAAACACCTTCAAAAAGAAAATAAATCCATCCAGGGAAAGCATTGTTATGATGATTTAAAGTTTTGCAGGCCTGGCATCGATGTAAGGCAAGATTGCTTCTCTCATGGGCAATTTTATGTAGCATGTTCAAGGGTTAGTAAACCAAGTAACCTGGTGATATTAGCGCCAGAGGGTAAAACTTCAAACGTAGTGTGCCAAGAAGCACTAGCCACGTAGCTACACAATTAATTAAATCTAAGATGTTACACCATCAACGGAATAGAAAGTGATCAGTTTTTTAATCCGTTCGAAGAACGGGTCCTTCAGCTATTTTTAAAATCTAAAATTCTTTCCATCCTGTTTATGAATACATTTTGGTAAGTTCTTATCAAAAAGCAAACCAAACTCAATTCTTACCCATCCCTGTGTAGAAGAGCCTAGATTAATATTGGCCAGTGAGAAAAACTAGCTAAGAAATATCTCCAGGAGGCAATTCTGTTGCAAAATCTACTAATGAGAACCACTTTGTTGGCAGGGGAAACTTGTTTTTTAATCTATCTTCACCAGCTCTGCATGGCCAGATCACTATGTCCCAGCATTTACTTTTGTAAAAGGGATATGCTATAGTGATCTACCTGACAGGGTTGTTGGACAGGTGAATTAGTATGTGATAGGCAGCTCAAAATAGGGATGCTTGCTTCCTACACCCATCTTCTTTTTTTCACTTATTTAAGGGCGCAATCCTATGTATGTTTACGCAGGGGGAAAAAGGCCTACAACTCACAGCTCCAGGGGCATGCTGGGAGTTGTAGGCCTTTTTTTTCTGTCTAAATATACATAGGATTGCACCCTTAAATGACATAATTGGTTCTAAGGTTATATAGCTCATCACCCAGGCAGGTAAGAGAAGCCATAGCTACATAATCCTATATACCACGGGTGCAGAACTTCTTTCATCCTGAGGGCCAAATTTTGGAGACGCTTTCAGGGGACCACATTCCAGTGGTGGGTGGGGCTGAAGGCAAAAGGGACAGGAACAAAATGCGCCCCCAAAATCCCAGCATATTTTAGCTTAAAGCCCTAGTTTATTGCCCGTAACTAAGCCTTAGCAAAGGCATTTCAACCTTTCAGAATGGGGAAAGAACTGCACAAAAGCTGGGAAACCACCACATGTTGGGTGGGGGGGGGAATTTGGCCATCTGAAAACCCAGGGGTGGGGTGGGGTGGGGTGGGGTGGATTTGGCCCCCAGGAGGGCCTGAGGTTCTCCCCCCCTGCTATATACTAATAGCAAACTCTTTCTCTCTGAGTGTGGATCCTTATGTAGCCAAAATGGCGCAACCCATAAGCAAAAGGGAGGTATCGGAAGCCTCAGAGCAACCCCACGATTTGCAGGAGTACAACAGATCTTTAGGGGAGGAAACAGCCAAACAGCCCAATGAGGACTGAGCATGCTCAGTGGCTACGGAACACTGGCTGACTCACTGTCAGAATGGAAAACCAGCAAGGAAGGGGAATGGAATACGTTGGGGAAGGGCATGGCTGGCTATCTGGAAGGAACCCTGAACAGGAAAGCTCCACACTGTAACATTTGGTTGAGCGTAGCGGTTAGGGTGTTGGACTGGGACTCGGGAGATCCGGGTTCTAGTCCCCACTCGGCCATGAAGCTCACTGGGTGACTGTGGGCCGGTCGCTGACTCTCAGCCTGACCTACCTCACAGGATTGCTGTGAAGATAAAATGGAGAGGAGGAGGAGGATTATGTAAGCTGCCGTGGGTTCCTTGCAAGAGGAAAAAAGGCGGGATAGAAATATGATAAATAAATAACTGAGAATAAATTGAATTTGGGTCACCTGCAGAATCCCAGCACCATCTTGCTATTAACCCAGAGGCCTCACACACTGGGACGCTCGTATTCAACAGACCCAGAAGCAACAGCTTCTTCTTTCAATGTCCTCCTCTGGTTTTCCTGCTTGAATGGGTAGCAACGCATACAGTTTTTGTCATAACACTTCCCCAGCCACAGGCGTCTGTTCTTTGGCAATGCAGTTGGCATCTTTGCCAGCTAAGCAGATCCCTGCATTCGTAGCACCCAAGACGCACTGCGGAGTCCCTGGAAACTTTGCTGCTTCTCTGCACGGTGGGGCAGTGGGAGGGTGTCCTTGCCTGCATTCCTTGCGGTCTAGTCCCTGGCGCTTTGAAATGAAATAATCATTAAGTGGAGAGAAAGGCAAGTACGTTTTTGTTTGCCTCCCACATGATCGCTTTGAATCACCATCTGGTTGGCGCATCACGCCTTTTAGTGCTCTAATGACACACCAAGTTCTGGGAGTTAAATAGGATTAAATACGCGCCATTCAGAACAGGCAGGAGGAGGCACCATTAATCAGATGAATCACAGGGAAAATTAAGCTTTCGTCTTGCGTTACGAGACGTGGTTTGTGCAAAAAGAGAGGGAGAGGGAGAGAATAAACTGGCCTTTTCATTTTTGCAATCCCCCCCCCCAAATTCCTATAGTATTTTCTCCAAGGAGACAAAGCCCACACAAGCGGCAGGTTGTACATCTCCCCACCCCCACCCCACATCCCCATGCCTACATATGAGCTGGAAAAACAGTACAGCAGGGAAGGTCTTTTGGTACCACTTCTCCTCCCACAGGTTTACATCAGGGCTGTTGAATCTCTTTCAGCTCCGGAGCTGACTTTAATAATTTCAGAGAAGCTAGCCAGGGTGGGTGGGGGGTGTTTCCTACGGGTGGGTGGTGCCAAAGGCAAAGGGTTCAGGGTAAAAACATTGAAGCTTAAGTGTGCAATCCTTTGCATGTTTAGACAGAAAAATGTCCTACACACCTCCCACAGTTCCCCAGCCAGCACTGGGGAACTGAGGGGATGCCTCAGTTCTAAAGGCTGAGATGCTTCTCCTGAGGCTTGGTTACTGATATGATTTTAACCTATGATATGCTGTTGGGTCCCCCCCTATTTTGGCCCCACCCTTTTGCCTTTGGCTCCACCCACTACTGGAATGTTGCCCCCTCCCCCGAGAGCTTCTCCAAGATGGAATTTGCCTCTCAGGTTGAAAGAGGGTCAATGCTTTTGCCTTCAGTATAACCCAGCTGTCAGGCCTTCCCTTCCTTCTCTTTCCTTAGACTCAAGAGAAATCCTGCTCCAGGCCTATAGCTTGATCACTCGTGACTAAGATTGTCTTCCAGGATAAAATTACAAAAAGAAAATTATAAAAAGAGGAAATTGTAAAAAAAAAGTATAGTTTCTAGCGATGGGTCCGTAAGTGACTGTGGAGGCCAATTCTAGATCCACACAGCTTCCCACAGTGAGGACACAGGTTGCCAGATGGAAGATGGTCCTGTAAAGGATTCATTTGACGTGCTTTTTTCGCTTAGCACGTTTCTCCCTTTCACCTTGCACTCGGGCTTCTTCAAAGTCCATGGAACCTTTGTGAAAGGCCAACCTCCAGTTAAAGCGTTCATAGGCCAGAGCTTCCCAGTTCTCGATGTTTATATTGCATTTTTAAGATTTTTAAACCTCTTATACTACCCACTGATATTCCGCTTTCCATCCTTGAGTTGGGAATAAAGTAACTGCTTTGGGAGACGGCAGTCAGACATTCGAACAACATGACCGGTCCATTGAAGTTGGTGTTGAAGGATCATTGTTTCAACACTAGTAGTCTTTGCTTCTTCCAGTACACTGTAATATAACCCTGTTAAATAAACACACTAGTTACCAACAGCTACAAGGAGCCAGAACGAGGTACACATCCAGCATGTACCTCTGCACATAGGAGGCTGTTCCATGCAACCACACATCCACATAGCTCGTGATATTTCTCCTGCATAGCTTAGCAATGAAAATGCTGCCTGCCAGATTTAATAGCGTCACACAAAAATGGCCTGCTCAGTCCTTTACGAAGCCAACCTGCTTCAATCAGACTAAGTGTGCATCAGCTCATCGAATAGGAGACGTGTCCCCACTCCCTCTGCTAAAGAGATTAAGAACATAAAGGCCGCTCCTGCTGAATAAGACCAAAGGCATATCTAGGCCAGCATTCTGTTCCCACAATGGCCAACCAGATGCTTGTAGGATGCACATAAGCAGGACATGAGTGTGGCAGCACCCTCCCATCCATGTTCCCCAGCAACTGGTATTCAGATGCATACTGCCACAGATACAGGAAGTAATATATAGTCATCATGACTATGGCCTTATCCTCCATGAATCTGCCTAATCCCCTTTGAAAGCCATTCAAGTTGGTACCCATCACTAAATCTTGTGGTAGCGAATTCCGTAGTTTAACTATGTCTACCGTGTGAAGAAGTCCTTCCTCCTGTCTTGAATCACCTGCCATTCAGCTTATTGGATGACCCCACTGGGTTCTAATATTATTAGAGAGGGAAACAAACACGGAATAATGGACTCAAGTTACAGGAAGCCAGATTCCGGCTGAACATCAGGAAAAACTTCCTGTTAGAGCAATATGACAATTATGGAACCAACTATCTAGGGAGGTTGTGGGCTCTCCCACTCTGGAGACATTCAAGGTGCAGCTGGACGGCCATCTGTCAGGGATGCTTTGACTTGGATTCCTGCACTGAGCAGGGGGTTGGACTCAATGGCCTTATAGGCCCCTTCCAACTCTATGATTCTACTTCTCCTACTCCCCTTTCTCTACACCATGCATAATTTTATACACACCTCTATCACGTTTCCCCTTACTCATCGTTTTTCCTAAGCTAAAGAGCCGCCAAATGTTGTAACCTTTCCTCATAGGGGAGTTGCTCCAGCCCCTTGATCATTTTGGTTGCCCTCTTCTGCACCTTCTCCAGCTCTACAAAATCCCTTTTGAGATGTGGCGACCAAAACTGTACATGGTCTTCTAAGTGCGGTCGTACCGTAGATTCGTATAAGGGGCGGTATGATTTTTGATTCCTTTCCTAGTGATCCCCAACATGGCACTTGCCCTTATCACAGCAGCCACGTTAGTCTAGAAACACCTATACATGGTGTCCTTCTCTAAATGCCCACCTTGGATTCAAATGAAGGAAACTTAAATAGCAACAGTCGAACACACACAAGTTCCTCCTGGAGGCTTTTGACATTGTAATTGCTGATCAAGGCCTGCATCGTACGCACTAGCCACTTAGCATGATGAAGTTGCCATGCCAACTCACAGGCTACCTTTTGGGAATGCGCGCATTGTGCCTGCAAGAGCACGCAGCATTCCCTCGCGATTTGAGGAAAGGTGAGAGGAGACAGCAGTGCCAGGTCTGATGTCCTTCTTCCCTCACCAGCTACAAGGGGCCAGAAATTAATTTTGAGTGGGCAAACAATGTGCTGGCATCTCACCTTTACTACTGCTGGCAGCTACCGGCACTCTTCAGTTCTCAGTGGATAATAAGCTGCCTTATACTGGGTCGGGGTATTTATCCAACTAGCCTGCCTCGCATTGCCTGCCACATGTGGGCAACCTGTGGGGCTCATGGGCCGTATGCCATCCTTGGAGGAGTTTGGTGTGGCCTGCACAGGTGCTCAAGATGCCACTTAATTACCCCTTGCTGCTGGATTCTCCTGCAAATTGCTTTCCTCCAAGCCTGCCGTTCAGCTCTTTGGTGGGCTGTGGGGGGGGGGGAGGATGGCACATGGGTGTGTGTGTGTGGATGCGGGGGCAGAGGAAGGGATGTGGAGGAGGCGAGGGGATTACAGGCCCTGGCTGAGCCCACCTGCACAGAGTCCCCCACCTGCCATCCGCTGCTGCAAGCGGCCCTCGGGGGCAGAAAAAGGTTGCCCACCCCTAGGGATGTATGGAAATGGTAAAATCTGCGCCATCGATGTTTCGCAGATTGTCTAGTGCCTTTCGTTCTGTCGTATGCTCATTGACAGAATTGGAGTTTGCGCAAATGCATTTGTATGCATTTGCGCAAATTCGCCCTCCCGAAAGTGCGCAAGTCCCCGCAAAATATGCAAAAAAGCACCCCACCCATATTTATTTATTTATTTATTATATTTATGAATCGCCCATCTGGCCAGACATCCGGCCACTCCAAGCGATGTACAGTCCAATAAAACACAAGAGGGGACACACGGACACACACACACACACGCACGCACGCACAGTATAAAACACAATTAAAAACAGAACAAAACTTAAAAATCCTAACCCACCCCATATTCCCGCCTGAAAAGCCACGTTTTTAATGCACGGCGGAAGCTAATCAAGGAAGGGGCATGGATGGCGGAGGTCACTGGGGAGAGAGTTCCATAAATTGGGGGCTGCAACAGAAAAGGCCCTCCTCCTAGTCCCCGCCAGCCTGGTTTCTCTGGCTGATGGGACAGGGAGAAGGGCCATCCATGGCAGATCTTGTTGAGCGGCCTACTTGATGTTGCTGGAGGCGCTCCTTGAGATATACCGGAGCCGTACAGGGTTTTAAAGGTCAACGCCAACACCTTGAATTCGGCTCGGCAAACAACTAGTAGCCAGTGCAACTCTTTGAGCACTGGAGTGATATGATCACGCCAGCGGCAACGTTTAACCAGCCTTTAACCCACCCAATATATATTTTCATGCTTTAGCCTAGTTGGGAAATGCACATTTTTGGTTGGTGTTCCCCCCCCCCCATATTTTTCTATGACTAAATTTGTGTAAAATTATGGAAAATTAAAAAAAAAACACAAAAAACCCCACAGTCTGCAAGTCCGCAGAATCTTCGCGACTCAGGAAAAGCCAGTCCGCTGCAGAATCCAGGGGTTGGATTCTAAGAAATGCAAACTCATTTGAGCCTATCTCAGGTTTCTCCAACAGCTTTACCCACCCCTGATCTATGCTGACTGGCAGCAATTCTACAGGATCTCAGGCAGACGTTTCTTTCATTACCTGATCCACTGGAGATGTCCGGGCTTGAACCCGGGACCTTATGCATGCAAAGCAGGTGCTCTACCGCTGTGCCGTGGCCCCTTCCCCACAACCCTCTACTCTAGGTTCTCTTTCTGCCTGAAGGCTCAAGCCCACTCTGAGAACTAGGCAAAGGGGGCAATGGCCTCAGGCACCGAGAGAGCCGCTGCCTCCCATACCCTACAGCGTAACGCATGCTGCTGCTGCACATCCCCCCCGGAGGCAGTGTACTGGGTGATGGACCTGCCAGTGGCACTCATCTTGTTCCTGTAGCTGTTGCTGCTGCCGGCTGCCGGGAGTGACATTACTGCAGCTGCTCAGGGCATCCGGACAAGGTGGACTACCTGACCAAGGCCAGCTCGAGCCACATACAGTCCGCCCACTGGATGCGCAGGAGCCGGTGTGCTGTGTAGCTAGCCCCACCCACTTTTGGCTTCCCTCTGCCCACCACTGCCATGTGACTCCCCAACAGATGATCCGCAAGGCAACGTGTCCCTTAATGGGAGGAATAGATTCCCCACCTAAGGAGCTCAGGGCAGCACACATGGCAAATCCCATTTTATCTTCACAACAACGCTGCAAGGTAGGTCTTACTGAGACAGTAACCATCATCATCATCATCATCATCATCATCATCATCATCATCATCAGGCGATCACTTGTGACCGAGTAAGATTGTCTTCCAGAATAAAAGGAGGAAATTCTAAAGAAGATTGTGTAGTGATGGGTCCGATGGGTCCGTAAGTGACTCTGGAGGCCAATTCTAGATCCACACAGTTTCCCACAGTGAGGACACAGGTTACCAGATGGAAGATGGTCCTGTAAAGGATTCGTTTGACGTGCTTTTCGCTTAGCACGTTTCTCCCTTTCGCCTTGCACTCGGGCTTCTTCAAAGTCCATGGATCCTTTGTGAAAGGCCAACCTCCAGTTAGATCGTTCATGGGCCAGAGCTTCCCAGTTTTCGATGTTTATGTTGCATTTTTTTAGATTAGCCTTATGAACATCTTTAAACCTCTTATATTGACCACCAATATTCCGCTTTCCATCCTTGAGTTGGGAATAAAGTAACTGCTTTGGGAGACGGCAGTCAGGCATTCGAACAACATGACCGGTCCACTGAAGTTGGCGTTGAAGGATCATTTTTTCAACGCTAGTAGTCTTTGCTTCTTCCAGTACACTGACATTTGTTCGCCTATCTTCCCAAGTAATTCGCAGGATTTTCTGGAGGCAACGTTGATGAAATCTTTCAAGGAGGTGGAAGTGACGTTTATAGATAGTCCATGTTTCGCAGGCATACAATAAAGCTGGTAATACAATGGCTTCATAAACCAGTGTTTTGGTCTTCTTATATGCCGATCCTCGAATACTCTATGTTTCATTCGAGAAAACGCAGCACTTGCGGAGCTCAAACGATGCTGGATTTCACTGTCGATGTTAGCTGTAACAGAAAGATAGCTGCCAAGATAGAGAAAATGTTTGACATGTTTGGCCTACAACTCCCAGCATGCCCCAGCCGGGAGTTGTAGGCCAAAAACATGGAGATCCAAGGTTGGAGAACACTGCTCTATACCATTGCAAAAATGTTTATTTCATGACCGTTTGCCCCTATAAATAACTTCTAAAGTGCCGGAATTTTGCCCCTGGGGAATTTTGACCCTCGTTATAGACTAGAATCCTGCCTCTGTGTGCGAGCTTTTAACAGACTGCAAAATAGAAGGTCTATTCAATGCAACACTGGCATGGCCTCTATTTTGGCAGCAACTTGTACATTCTTGGCGCTCCGTGGAGCTTGAATGCTGCAGAAGTGGTTTCTGCCTCTTATTTAGGCAGTAAAGGGTGTCAATATTGCTGTTTGTTTATAATATAAACAACCTACCTAACCTACCTCACAGGGTTGTTGTGAGGATAAAGTGGAGAGGAGGAGGAGGATGATTATGTAAGCTGCCTTGGGTTCCTTGCAGGAAAAAAGGCGGGGTATAAATATAATAAATAAATAAAATAAATAATATAAAGTGTACATATAAATGGAATGGCATGTTCTGTTCTGTCATTCACAGGTGAAAGAGAGGTTTTGGTTAGGACACAGAATGGGATCGGGAACAAGTGTGTTGCAGTACAGAATTCAGCAATTTCAGAATCTCACGTTTGGTTTGGTTTTTGTTTTTTTAAAAAGACAAGTATCTAGTCCTTATGGCTATGAAAGGCTTGATAGAATGTGGGGCAATGCCTGGTGAAATTTCAGAAATCAGAGTGGGAAATTATCAGGATTTGATCAATCAGAAGATACATTTAGGTCTATATGTATACTACTAAACTTGCAGAACTATACTTGCTTAGAACATTTGACCAAAAGAAGGTATTTTTTAAAAGCAAACACACAGAGGGGGGGAAAGCATAAACATGTACAGGCAATTTAAAGATAAAGAAACCATAAGATAAATATAATAAACATAATTCTAACGTTTCTGCCTCCGCATTGACAGAAATAGCACAGCCTGCACTAAAATTACTAGATTACTCACACATGAATACAAGTGTCTTAGAAAGCATCTCCTTCTCTACTTAGTGAATTCTGACCAAGAAGAATCAGGTAAAATCTGTGTTCAATGGGACTTACTCCCAGGTAAGTGTGTATAGGATTGCAGCCTTAAGAACCTTGTAACTAATACATAGTTACCTTGTAACTAATACTGATCGTATGGGCCCTACCCAATGGAATGGGAAGTGGTATTTTTTTTAGGGGGGGGGTAGGAATCCTTCTTTGCTTTCCTTCCTTTCTTTATTAAATTTATATCCTGCCTTTGCACTCAAAATAGGGCTCAAGGCACTGAGATGTTTTGAATTCCAAGTGACCTGATTTCCTAAGAATGAAGCTATTTTTTGGCCAATTAATTTGGTCAACTGTTTCTGAATTTGAACCTTTTGTACCTGCAAAGGCTGTCTTATGCTGTAGTTCAGGGGTCATAGAATCATATAGAGTTGGAAGGGGCCTATAAGGCCATCGATTCCAACCCCCTGCTCAATGCAGGAATCCAAATCAAAGCATCCCTGATAGATGGCTGCCCAGCCGCATCTTGAATGCCTCTGCTGTGGGAGAGCCCACTGACCTCCCTCGGTCATTGGTTCCATTGTCGTATTGCTCTAACAGTCAGGAAGATTTTCCTGATGTTCAGCCAGAATCTGGCTTCCTGTAACTTGAGCTCGTCATTATTCTGTGTTGGATGGAAATAGGTGTGGAGCCTCTTTCAGCCAAAGGGCTGAATCCAATATCGGAGACGCTCTCGGGGCCACGTTCAGGGCTGACGTCAAGAGCAGGCACGGCTGGGCACCTGCCGAGGGTCCACACCCCAGCAGGAGGCCCTCTGACAAAGATCCCCCTGAAGTTGCTCTTCCTCCTCACCATGGCAACCTGCTTGTTCACCTGCCTCTCGCTCTGTCCCAGACAACGGTGGTGGTGAGGAGGAGGAGCGGCAGATGTTCTGCTGTCTCTCTGCCCGCCACAACAAGCCAGCAAGGGGTCATGATGATGAGGAGGAAGAGGAAGAGGAGCAATAGCGGCTGGTGACAGTGGTGGTGAGAAGGTAGGCTCACTGAGGAAGGGCCCCCACTGATGGTGTTTTGCCCAAAGGCCCCCCAAAAACCTTAAGCCTGGCACTGGCCGCATTCCAGCTGGTGCGAGGCAAGAGCAGTGACAAGGTATTGGTGCAGCCTGCCGCACACCCCGTAGGCTACCCTTGTGCCCTCGGGTGCAGGGGTGGATGCTCCCCTGTGGCCCGTGTGTTGACGTAAGATCCAACCGCCGGTCAGTCCAGCCTGCTTCTGTCAGTGAAATGGCGGTGGGAGGGGAGCATCTTGTCCTTTCCCTTAGTCAGCATCAAAATGTCTCCGGCCGGCCCTGCTCTCCACCTCTATTGCTAAAGAGCTTGCCAACAGCTGGGGACGAGGTGCCGATCCTGTTCCTGATGACTTCCTTCAACGGAGGCAATCTGCAACGCAATACACAGCCAAATCTCTTCCTTTCTCTTGGCGTAGTGGTGAGAGTGTTGGACTAGGACTCGGGAGATCCGGGTTCTAGTCCCCGCTTGGCCATGAAACCCACTGGGTGACTTTGGGCCAGTCTCTCAGCCTAACCTACCTCACAGGGTTGACTCTCAGCCTAACCTACCTCACAGGGTTGTTGTGGGGATAAAATGGAGAGGAGGAGGAGGAGGATTATGTAAGCTGCCTTGGGTTCCTTGCAGGAAAAAACGCGGGGTATAAATATAATAAATAAATAAATAAATAAATAAACCTCACTGTGCATTATACGAGACAGAAAGTGATTTTTCACATGGGGTTCCTCCTTGTATTTCGGTGGTGGGAGCACCATTCTGCGCCCCGCCCCCCCGGAAACAGCAACCTTCGCGCCAAAAATCAAAGCTCACAAAAATCCAGCAAGGCACCACAACAAGAAGTAAAAAGAAAGAAAAAAAAAAGATTGCATGCCACCCTCCCCCCAGGATACCCACCTATGTCAAAGCAATTACTTTAATTGTACACAGTGCTGCAAAGGCTTTGTTCACGTCCTTAGAAGGTTCCTGATCGTGTTGTGATCGACCATATGATATGTACTGTGTAATAATCTTGAAGCTATGTACCCAACAACCGAAAGCCTGTAATCACAGCTTTAGAAAAACGTGAACAGAATGGTAGAAATATATGACAAGTGAGTGCTTGTGTGTGTGTGTGTGTGTGTGTGTATTTGTTTTACTAAAAAAAAATATAGACTTCTTTATGTAAAAACAGCTGACTCCTCTCGAGGCTTGGTTCACAGTGAAACAAATTCAACCATTTATTTATAAGGGAGGGTTTGAGGCAGCTTTCCCCAATCTGGCAGCTTCCAGATGTGTTGGATTACGACTCCCAGCATCCCTTAGCCAGCCATGCTGGGAGTTGGTCCGACACATCTGGAAGATGTCAGGTTGGGGGAAGACTGGTTTAGGGTGCAATCCTATGCATGTTTAGACAGAAAAACGGCCCTACAGCTCCCAGCATGCCCCAGGCAACATGGCTGGCTGGGGAATGCTGGGAGTTGTAGGATGTTTTTCTCTCTAAACATGCATAGAATTGCTGCTCGGAATAGGCCAGAGAAAATGGACATGACTGACAGATTTCTGTGGGCTGTAGTGGAGGGGTTACCCCCTTCCACTCGCTGAGCATTTCTTTCAATGTCAGTTTAGTAAATCAAGCTGGAAGGAAAGCCAAATGCAAGAGATGTAAAAAAACAGCAGCAACAACAACAACAACAACACCCCACACACTATTTCTGGGAGCATTTCTGATGGCACCCTTTGCGTGTGCACACGACTGCATGGAAGTCCCCTGCGTGCGGTCCAATCCCATGGTGAAAGGCACCTGTGTGATTAATGCGATAACAATGCCGTCACATCAGTAAGGCCAATCTCTTGGGTCTTTCCTACGTGACTGACATTCCACACAGGAGGGAGTGCACCTACGGAGTGGGGAAGATCCCCTGTTTGTTGGCCTGGTTCACTGGCGCCATTCACATAGTTTCATTATTCGCATGCTTAACCTTGCAGGGACTGAAAGACAGGAGGGCCACCCATCCTGTAAGGCAGTGTTCTCCAACCTTGGGTCCCCAGATGTTTTTGGCCTACAACTCCCAGCATGCCCCAGCCAGCATAGCTCTGCTGCAAGGCCCGAAGCCTGGGGGTCATGACAAGATCATACAGTCATATAGCTTACTGATGTCTGGTTCATGAAAGCCCCACGAGGCATAGAAGTACTCCACAGAAATAAGTGTTTCTAATGAAGAATAGATTGATGGAGAATCGTTTCCCAGTAGACTCTAGTTTACTTGTGAACAACAACCCCTCACACACTTCACATGTGCACTTGGCAGCATGCAATCTGCTTCAGCATGATTGGGAGACATCCCGTATAATCTAGGGGACATGATTGATTTGAGAGCCTTCTGGTCTCCATTCGCGGCATGGAAATAGATGGACAATAAAGTTATAAATATGTGACAGTCTTTAAAAATTCAAATGGGGCAGCTTCCTAACTTCCCCTCAGACTATTAAAGGAATAAGGGCAGGCCATAAAAGAGGAGACAATGTTCTTCTCAGGGCCAGCTTAGGGCCTGCCGACCGAGAACCCGAGACACAAATAATTGTATAGATTCCTAAGGGGACAATGACTTCCCCAAGGCCGGCCCTACCACGAGGCAGAGGGAGGTGGCTGCCTCAGGCGGTGGCTGCTGGGGCGAGCACAAAGTGGCAATTAAGTGTTGTTGGAGGACAGAACTGTATATTCCATACAGCCTGCTCTGCATCCTCTAAGCTGGTCTGCTGCCCTCAGGTGTGGTGGAGGACACCGTCTTGTCACCACTGTGTTGAAGTAAGATTCAGCTGCCAGTCCTGTTGGCCTCTGTACACAGAATGGGGACGGACGGACATTTTTATCCTTTACCTCAGGCAGAAAAATAGGCTTGGGCCAGACCTGCTTCCCACAAACAGAGATAGACAAGTGCATGTTGGAACAGTCATTCCGGTTCTGCTCATCTCTCCTGTACATAACATATCAGCAGGGGAGGCTGGTGACTCCTGTGTCAGTGGGGCTCCTTGTCCATTGCATCTTTTATTTTGAGCTTCATAGGAGCAATCCATGGTTCTCCATGGTGGTGAACCTTTGGGGGGGAGTTCAGCAGCATGGATAGCTCCTATAAAGCTCAAACAAAAATCTGCAATGGATAAGGAGCCCCACTGACATAGGAGTCACCAGCCTCCCCTGCATATAAGTAGGGAAGCCATTAAGTTTGCTTTAGCAGCCATGTACACATTAAAATGCATTGAACTTCATGAAACATCACCGAAGTGCACTGCGATACGCCACACAGCCATTTCATTAACTATCAACAAGAAGAGTCTTCTTTTACTTAAGGAATGCTGAGATTGACAGTCCAATTAAAGAAAGAGGGCACCTTCAGCAGACCACTATATTATCTTGCCTTGATTTCTTTCAGTGTGGAATAATGAAAAATACATGGATGTATTCATGTTCCTAGTCCTTATGCTTCTAATCTGGAATCCTAATCACACCAACCCCAAATCCCCAGTCTAGAAACACTTTGTGGAAACTTTGGGGCCACATTTTTTTGTTTTGTTTTATTTTTTCACCTTGGATCTGTATGAATGTTCTAATGTTTTATGTGAAAACAATGGGGAGATTAAAGTGCTATATAAACACCATCTTTTCAGCCCACACACAGACACTACAGGAGTTCAGCAGCCTCTGCACAGTGCTAACTGCACAGCCCACTACAGATTCTCATTTGGGCACTCAATAGTTTCCCTCTGAGTCGGCACCATCTGTATATTGTCACATTTCGTTTTGCCACCTAACAAGCCTGCAGTATCGTTAACTTGACTAGCAGGAGGTGGAGAGACTGCGTGGGTTGCTCTGGGAGAGGTCTTCCATCTTTGAGCATCTTGCCTGGAGATGAGGGATGAGGTTGATTGATTTTTCATAAAATGAGGCTGCACTTTCTGGACATTGACCGGGATCCAAAAAAACAACCTGAGGTGTGTCAAAGCAGTTTAGCATTCCCTGTTGAATCATTGACTCTTTTTTCTTTGCGCAGCAAAAGTTTCCTCCCCCCTCCAATGACCACCAATGCAATTTCACACACTGCTTTTGTACATTTGCAGAGTTTCGAAAGAGATTTGCTGTGGGAAGGGGCTACTGCTTAAGAGACACATGCCCCCTCACCCCCCAGAATGCAGAACTAGTTGCATGGTTCTTTTCAGTCTTGACCACTGGGATCTGCACTCCTCTGCAGCAGAAAACTGTATAACAGGGGTGTTGAACCCGAGGGCCAAATTCCCTTCAGGGAAGCCTTCAGGGGCCACATTCCAGTGGTGGGCGGAGCCAAAGGCAAAAGGGACGGGGTCAAAATGCCAGGCATATTTTAGCTTACTCTTCTTACTGCCCGTGACGAAGCCTTAGGAGAGGCATTTCAACCTTTTAGAACGGGGAAGAAACTGCACAAAGCAGGGAAAGGACCAACTGATTGGTGGTCAAGGGAAAGGAGGTGGAGCCAGGGGAAAGGGATGGGGCCAGGGAAAGGGGAGGGACCCCGCCCACGACCCCATCCTATAATAGTGAGTCCTCTGCCCCTGAAAATTAATCAATTTTGCTCCCAGAACTCTTCTTTTCCTCCAGCAGTTTTTGTCATCGTCCCCCCCCACCACCACTTTTGTCGAGCAGTTTTCTGAACTCGATGGCAAACTATGGGCCGGATACTTCTAACCCAGCACTAGCCGAACCTTTAATGAGGCCAAAAAAGAAAGGGGGAGAGAAAGTGCATTCTTAATTCTGCTTTTCATTCCAGAGCTGCCCTTGAAGGAACCAATATGCTGCCATCCTGTGGACTGAACAGCAGCCGGTTAGAAGAACCCTGATTCAAAAAGAGAAGCCATGCGCAGGCTTTTCAAGCAAATCGTGCTGGAAGCTCTGCATTCAACATTAAGGAAGATGGTGAACTGAACAGTGCCAGGCCCTGTGCCAATCCTTGTGGAAAGTTACTTGGTGCTTATTTCCAACCCAATTTCTTCAGTCTATTCGATCACCTCTTTTCAAGTGTTTCCTCATGTATTCATCTCCCGGTAGTTTCTTCTAGCCCACATTTCTCGGGCTATGTTAGGAAGGTGTCATGCGTGAGAAGGAGTGCAGAAGTCTAGACATGTCATAGGGGTTAGCGACTGGTCGCCCACATGCTGAATCTGGCCCCTTGGTGCACGTGCCACTCCTCTGCGCAGAAAACTGTATAACAGGGGTGTTGAACCCGAGGGCCAATTTTCCCCCCCTTTCCAGCAGCCACCATCCTCTGTCATTTCCATTTTCCTAAAGCGGCATGGGGGGAAGTGGGAGGGGATGTGGAGGGGACGTCTGTGCGGGTTGCAAACCCTCCGCATGTCGACATGTCCCTGGTCTGGGAGTGGGGAAAGCAACGGAGACTACACGGCACCAGGAAAAAGTGGATCCTTTCTTTCCCTGGCAAACTCTGCTCTTTCCTAGGTAGGATAAGGCTGGCCTGGTCTACAAATGCAGCAGAATGAAGTGGCAGCATGGACTGCTTCACTTAAGACTGTAGGGTCCGCCCACCCTAGTTTTGGACACACCAACAATTTAAGGAAAAGCAAGACCTCCCTGCAAATAGAAAACTAGCAGGGAGAAAGACTCTGCCCCAGACATTTGCCCGCTGTTCTGCTTTTCTACTTGTAGGGAGTGTCTAACATTGGGGAACATTAAGAAAAAATAAAAAATGATGTCACTCATTCTGCCACTGGCTCAGCATTCTACCACCTCATTCAGGGTGAAGGGAAGGTGAAAGTGAGAGACGTTCCTTGCCAAGTTGTGGATGTCATTGGTTAAAGATGCCCAAAGGTTTGGGTAACAACACAGAAACATGAACCTGCCTGCTGAGGCGGTGTTAGGGGGTGGCCCACTAGGGCTGGAGTCCCGAATCATTCATTTGGAGCCCCAAATCTCTGGGAGGCCATCTGCCCCACCACCTTGCTGTCCAGGGGCACTTGCTGAAATCAAGGTACAGGGACCCTGATTATCTCTGTTGCATCAGATCCCCCTGGATGAGCAGGCTTTTTGACCACATGTGCTTCACCTCCTGCTGCTTCTCCTCCGCCCCCCCTGAATCTTTCTACCAGAGGTTTTTTTTTTTCCTGAAATCAAATGCCCTCCTCTCCCCTGTCCATACATCCCTTTTTTACAAATAGGGGTGTCCTTTGGAGACAGGGTCCTTTAAAGACACACACAGAGAGAGAGAGAGAGAGAGAGAGTTTAGACCATATGTAAATTAGCATATGCAAATGTGTGCTTTTTTCTTTTTGTCCTGTGGGCCTGAGCCTAGGATCTTTTCAGTACCTAGCACCACCCCTGCTTGCCTGGACATTAAGATTGAGTGGGGATGCCCTACTGATGGCGCTGCATTTGCTTGGAGCTCAGTATGAGGCAACCCGAGAGAGGGTGTCCTGTTCTCGATATTGGTTCTGTACTCCTGTTGTCAGGGCCAGATTAAGGCCAGCTGATGCCCTAAGCACAGCCCAATAATGGTGCCCCCTCGGCCCTTCCCTTGTTTAGCTGGCAAGACATTAAGACTCAATAGGTGCTGAAGGTGAAATAAGACAGTAAAAAACTCAGTTTGCTTCAAGGCCATCCCCCATGCCAGAACACACAACTATATTAAATATAAATTGTTATTTATTTATTTATTTATTTAGGGAACACTAAATAGCAGCAAGCAATATAAGCCAATAACTAGGGCAACAGAAAGAAATACAAATTTTCATCAATGTTTTATGCATTTTAAAAAAAAATAAAACTGTTGTTGGGGACAGTTAGAATTTACATACTGGTATTGGGGGCCCATTGCTTGCATACTGGTGATGGGGACCCTGCTGCATTTACATTCTGTTCTGTAAAACTTTCTCTTCCTGGGAGGCCAGAGGTTGCAAGGAAAAGTGCTGATCAGTCAGTCAGGCGATCACTCATGACTGAGTAAGATTGTCTTCCAGGATTAAAAAAAAAAAAAAGAAAAGAAAATTTACAAAAAGGAGATTTTAAAAGGAGGAAAATTCTAAAGAAAATTGTGTAGACTCTAGCGATGGGTCCGTAAGTGACTGTGGAGGCCAATTCTAGATCCACACAGCTTCCCACAGTGAGGACATAGGTTACCAGATGGAAGATGGTCTTGTAAAGGATTCATTTGACGTGCTTTTCGCTTAGCACGTTTCTCCCTTTCACCTTGCACTCGAGCTTCTTCAAAGTCCATAGAACCTTTGTGAAAGGCCAACCTCCACTTAGATCGTTCATGGGCCAGAGCTTCCCAGTTTTTGATGTTTATATTGCATTTTTTTAGATTAGCCTTAAGAACATCTTTAAACCTCTTATATTGACCACCGGTATTCCGCTTTCCATCCTTGAGTTGGGAATAAAGTAATTGCTTTGGGAGACGGCAGTCAGGCATTCGAACAACATGACCGGTCCACTGAAGTTCGCGTTGAAGGATCATTTTTTCAACGCTAGTAGTCTTTGCTTCTTCCAGTACACTGACATTTGTTTGCCTATCTTCCCAAGTAATTCGCAGGATTTTCCAGAGGCAACATTGATGAAATCTTTCAAAGAGGTGGAAGTGACGTTTATAGATAGTCCATGTTTCGCAGGCATACAATAAAGTTGGTAATACAATGGCTTCATAAACCAGTGTTTTAGTCTTCTTACAAATATCCCGATCCTCGAACACTCTATGTTTCATTCGAGAAAACGCGGCACTTGCGGAGCTCAGACAATGCTGGATTTCACTGTCGATGTTAGCTGTAACAGAAAGATAGCTGCCA
The DNA here is from genome assembly GCA_021292165.1 of Shinisaurus crocodilurus. NCBI lineage: Eukaryota > Metazoa > Chordata > Lepidosauria > Squamata > Shinisauridae > Shinisaurus > Shinisaurus crocodilurus. The sequence continues at coordinate 295,856,888 of CM037876.1, forward strand.
AGATAGAGAAAATGATCGATAAGAGGAACTGAAGAGGGGTGAAGAGAAGGGTGGGGTGAATCAGCAGCTGTGTCTTAGGTCAGATACCAGAGACACTCTTGCAAGTGCAGAACAAGAAAATACGTATTTTTAAGATAAAGGATGTGGTTTACTTTGTCTGGAACTTTGAGATAGAATTTGTATTTCTGCCATGTCAGCATTATGAAGCAAAGACAATGTATGTAAAATGGGATGAAGGAAAGGAACAAAGATGTTTTTCTCATTTCTGCTGTCAGCTGATTTCTTTTTTCCCCCCTGTCAGTATATAACACAAAGTATGGCACTGCATAAATAGATGCAAAGAGGAAACTTTCTGGGCCCTCGATCTGAGACTGCTTTCTATCTCCGAGTGCCACCGCTTTTGAGATCCCAAATAAAGCTGGTTTTGCTTCTCCACCTTGGTGTGTTTTATTGGGCTGACTAGCACACCTGGCACGAATCACACTTTGCCGGACGAGGCACCCATGTTGCCGGCAACAATTTTGGCATCCCTGGGTGGGCTACCCTCATAAAATTTCCTTGCCCGGATTCCTGAAGGGGCCATCGACGGGAGGAACAGCCGACGTCCAGCGCGCACCGGCGATTTGACTGGAGGATCTCGGCAAGCAACCCAGACGAGCGACCCCAACGGGACACCTCGGTGCAACGCCAGCATAAAGTGGAGAAGGTTTCGAGGGCAATGGTGAGGAACCAGGGTCTCTCAAGGCGACGGTGGGGAACCGGTCTTTCAAGGAGGAAAAAGGTAGGTCTATGGGTGGAAACCCATCATAACTCTCCCATTGGTGCTCGGAGACGCCCAAAGAGTAGGAACCAGGGAGAATGGGAATGGAGCAGAGTAAGGAGGAAGTGAGGTGTACTCCCTTGGAGTGTGTTTTGAGGAACTGGAAAATCTTTGGAGGAGATCCAATGAGTAAAAGAAAATTGAGGAGGTTTTGTGATTTTGAGTGGCCTCAATACCAACTAGAAAGTGGGGCCCGGTGGCCGCCTGAGGGGAGTGTGGATTTTAATACAATTTTGCAATTGCTCTTGTTTTGTCAACGGACGGGGAAGTGGGAAGAGCACATGTATGCTCAAGCATTCATGCCTTTGCGAAATTGGCCAGATCTTCTTAGACAATGTGAGAAGGCTAGAGCGCCGATGGCATAAATCCCACTCTGAAGACGATTGGACACAGGTCAGAGCTGCATCTTCAGCCTACCAGGTGGCGGTGAAGGCAGCAAAGAAGAATTTCTATGCTGCCTCCATCGCGTCTGCGGAGTGCTGCCCCAGGAGGCTGTTCCAAGTCGGTCCAGTTGGTCCGGATCCATTGGAAAAGTCTAAAGCCTCCTGTGAGGCTTTGGCAAAGCACTTTGCAGATAAAATTGATTGGATTAGGAGTGGGATTCCGTGCATCGTGGACACAGTGGGTGAATGGGAGGAGGCCAGTGGCAGTCTGGTTTTGTGGAATCAGTTCCAGCTTCTTCCTTCTGGTGAAGTGGACAAGGTGCTTTCTTCTGTTAAGCTGACCACCTGCTTGCTTGATCCTTGCCCGTCCTGGCTTGTTATGAGCTGCAGGGAAAAACTGGGTGGGGAGATCAGGGCGGTAGTGAATGCCTCCCTCGAGGAGGGAGTGATGCCATCAGCTCTTAAGGAGGCAGTAATAAGACCGCTTCTAAAGAAGCCCTCCTTAGATCCCCAAGATTTGAACAACTTTCGCCCAGTCTCCAATTTGCCATTTCTGGGCGAGCTGATTGAGGCATATTTGGATGAAACCGATTATTTAGATCCATGCCAGTCGGGCTTCAAGCCTGGACATGGGACAGAAACGGCCTTGGTTGCCTTAGTGGATGATATGAGGAGGGCTTTGGATAGGGGCGAATGCTCTTTTCTAGTCCTCCTCGATCTCTCAGCGGCTTTTGATACCGTTGACCACAGTATCCTCCTGGACCGCCTGGAGGGGTTGGGCGTGGGAGGCACTGTATTGCAGTGGTTCTGGTCCTTCCTCTCTGGAAGGTACCAGAGGGTAGTTCTTGGGGAGGAGGCTTCGGACCCTCGGCCGCTCACTTGTGGGGTGCCGCAGGGTTCCATCCTCTCCCCGATGTTATTTAACATCTACCTGAAGCCGCTGGGAGCTATCATCAGGAGGTTTGGGGTGCGCTGTCATCAATATGCAGATGACACACAGTTCTACCTCTCCTTCAAGTCCTCATCAAGGTTGGCTGTTGAAACCCTGTCCGAGTGCCTGGAGTCAGTGGCTGGCTGGATGGGAAGGAACATGCTGAAACTGAACCCCGACAAGACCGAGGTACTTCTGGTGGGAGACAAGGGAAGGTTAGGGGATATTGACCTGGTGCTGAATGGGGTACATCTACCCCTGAAGGACCAGGTCTGCAGCTTGGGAGTCATTCTAGACTCCCAGCTGTCCATGGAGGCTCAGGTGTCAGCTGTGAGCCGGGCGGCGCTGTATCAGCTCCATCTGATACGGCAGTTGCGCCCCTACCTTCCTAATCATCTGCTCCCATCAGTGGTTCATGCCTTGGTCTCCTCTTGCCTAGACTACTGTAATGCACTCTACGTGGGGTTACCCTGGAAGATGGTTCGGAAGTTGCAGCTGGTACAGAATGCAGCAGCTCGCCTGGTTAAAGGCTGCCGCCGGCGTGATCACATCACTCCAGTGCTCAAAGAGTTGCACTGGCTACCAGTTGTTTGCCGAGCCGAATTCAAGGTGTTGGCGTTGACCTTTAAAACCCTGTACGGCTCCGGTCCAGTATATCTCAAGGAGCGCCTCCAGCAACATCAAGTAGGCCGCTCAACGAGATCCGCCACGGATGGCTTTCTCCCTGTCCCATCAGACAGAGAAACCAGGCTGGTGGGGACTAGGAGGAGGGCCTTTTCTGTGGCAGCCCCCAATTTATGGAACTCTCTCCCCCAGTGACCTCCGCCATGCCCCTTCCTTGATTAGCTTCCACCGGGCATTAAAAACGTGGCTTTTCAGGCGGGAATATGGGGTGGGTTAGGATTTTTAAGTTTTGTACTGTTTTTAATTGTGTTTTATACTCTGTGTGTCCCCCCCCCTGTATTTTATTGCATTGTGCATCGCTCAGAGTGGCCAGATGTCTGGCCAGATGGGCGATTCATAAATATAATAAATAAATAAAATAATAATAATAAAATGTGGTCTAGTACCTACTGGGGCTGGGGTGGGGTTGGGGGGTGGGGAAGGCTCCAGAGGCTGCAGTTGCTGCAGCAGTAATAGAAAAGGGACGTGGGCAGGGATCAGGAGATGGCTCTGAAAAGAAAACTGTAATGCCGCAGCCGGGATCCCCTTCGGCCCCATCCATCCCCTCCTTTGCTTGGTCCATCCTGCCCCTCTTATCCTGAGGAAGTGACAATGGAGAGCGGGGCTGGGATGTACCCCCTTTTGACTGAACCCGTCATTACTCGCCCTGCCACCGCCCAAAGCAATGGTGGAGTCTGTACTGCGACACCAGCCCTGGACTCCTCTCTTGAGATTGCAACACTGTTAATAAGGGGGAAAATGCAAATGCAAAAATTTGTGGTACTCTGTGGTGCCCCCCCCCTTCACTTGGTGCCCTAAGCACGTGCTTATATTGCTTAATGGTTAATCCAGGGCTGCCTGTTGTGGAACTCTCTCTCCCTGCTGACATGGGTGTTGCCCAAGTTTTACAAGATTTCAGCACCAGCTAAAGACCTGTTTGTTTACCCAGGCTTTTGATTGTACATTTTCTTTGGTTACGTTGTGTAAAATGTTATTTATCTGTTATTGTTTCCCCCTGTTTGATCATGTGTTTGGGGTGGTGGGTCAATGTTGTATTATTTTACTGTGTTGTATTGCTTGTACCTCACTTTGGGATGATTTTGTAGTGAAAAGCAGGTGAGAGATTTCTTAAATACATAAAATAAAAATGACAGGGTGAGGGATTGGTACCAGTGGGCCACTTAACGGTGGCTTGCCCTTCCCAGTTCAGAATGGGTGACCGATAAAAAGTACTTGTTGACTTCTTGCTGTATCCCTTACTTTAGCTGCGGAGGAATTAATAACCGCTTGAGATCTACAATTTAGCGCATATATATATACATATACACACACACACACACACACACACACACTCAAAGACACAAAATAACTGCACAAAATACTGCACAAAATAACGTCTATAGTATTTTTAAACTGGAACGAATAGCTCATTAAGGGTGCAGTCTTATGCAAGTTTAGACAGGAAAAAAAAGGCCTACAATTCCCAGCATGTGCGGAATGGTTCCTTCTGAACACAAAAAGTGACCTCCCCACCACCCACCCGCTGAAGTGACTAGGAAAGCCCTTGTGGATCATGGGAGAGAGCCTCCGGGTGCGCATCAGAGCTCCATGTCAGCAAAGGCTCACTTCACCGTGGTGCATGCGCGCATACATACACCGTCTTTTTTTTTAATATAGTGGTAGCCACTTGAGGGCAAGGCCTAGCTTATTTTATGTGTCAAGTACCACTTACAAATGGCATTCTAGGAATGGTGTGTGCGCTTGCCATTCTAGTTACTGTAGTCATCACATGTAGTATCGGATATCAGTGGGTGGGAGGGGGGGGATTCTGTTTTGCTGCCTTACATTCCTGATGGATAGGGCTCTTTTCAGTCAGCTGTCATGTGCATTTCCCCCCCACCTCCCCGAAGACACCAGAGGGATGGGCAGCATCCACCCATGTGTGGGAGACTCATTGTGTTCCTGTCATTTCTTTTCATCAAACCGAACTCCCTGAACAGAAAAGTGCGTATCGTGATAATGACACCTGTTACTGCTCCTGCAGTTAAGGTTCTGTTATAGCCCCAAGACAGTCAGAGTTTTAAAAAACAGAAATGTGTATATCCTTTGGGGCTAAGAATTTTGCACGTGGCCTGTCCAGTTCTGAAAAAAAGACGAGACGGGTATTGCTGATGTGCTGGACAATACCAGTATACTGCACAAAATAACGTCTATAGTATTTTTAAACTGGAACGAATAGCTCATTAAGGGTGCAGTCTTATGCAAGTTTAGACAGAAAAAAAGGCCTACAATTCCCAGCATGCCCCAGCCAGCTATGCTGGCTGGGGCATGCTGGGAATTGTAGGCCTTTTTTTCTGTCTAAACTTGCATAAGATTGAGCCTTAAGGCTACAATCTTATACCCACTTACCTGGAAGTAAGCCCCATTGGACTCACTAGGACTTACTTCTGAGTAGACATGTATAGGCTTGAGCAGCCCTGTTGGTGCAGGAGGTAAGAAGCTTGGCTGGATGTCCTGGTTCAAAGATCCTCTTCTCCAGCACTCCAAACCCTGCAACCATAAATTCTCAGCATGCTACTAGGGATGGACGAATTTGTCAGTTTTGCTTTCTCCTGCATTCATTAAAAAAAAAAAAAATCTCAAGGGTTTTTCCCCATTCTGCATATGAAGAATTTTTTTGCAAAGGTTGGTAAATTCTTATTTAAAATGAACCGAAATGAAGTTCTCAAGCCATCTACACTGGCCAAATTCAGTAGGTGCTGCCATTTCTAGCTTGGAGAGGACCGTGTTGTACCTGCCTGCCAAATGAGGAGCCTGTCAGAAAAAAGAGGTAGCAGCCACTGATCTGGCACCACATACATGGTTGAATGTGCAGGTATTCAAGAAGAGCTAAGCAGTCAAAGGCCTGGACCTGGATGGGCAGATCCGAACGGGATTCTTACCCATCCCTACCAAAGATGCAGAATGCTCAGTACTAAAAATCTATGCAGGCAATTAAAATGCATTTTCCTATTGGGATTTCAATTGCGTTTTCCTGCAAAGTCCTTCATTTCCATCCTTGAGGTGCCTTATATGCAACACCAGACTTCTCGCCATGGTGAAATGCACAACAGGTCTCTGGCTTTGCTGTCACTGTCATTACTTAGAGTGGCTTAATTTAAATATGAGAGTGGAACAGATGAGCTGGCTTTGCTAGATTTTTTCTTTTTTAAAAAAAAAAATTTGCAGTCCTCCCAAAACTTAAAAGACATTTGCTTGCTTCAGAATAACCCTTTATGGTTATATGGAAAGAATCTGAGATTATATCCAAGGACAAGATTTCTAGCATAAGAGATTCTTGTAATAGTGAACGCTTGTTGCAGTCGTAAACAGAAGGGGATACTCGGATCTGACAACTCCTGCTCTTTGCACAATAGACTACAAGTAGCATTATACATTTATTCAAAATGTTCGATATCTTGTGCATTCAGTAAAAACTTCCAAGATGGCGTACAGTACTGCTTAAAACTGTCAGAAATACAAAGGGGTTTTTTTAAATGAAAGAAAAAGAAATAAGAAAACAATAAAAGCTTCAGAGCACAAAAAATGCATGGTACCATAATCTGGTGAATTAAAATATTGGGGGGGTGGGGGGTGCGTGGGGGTGCGCGCGCAATCCTATAGCCACTAGATGCCTTCTAGGTGGCCATAGGAAAAGTCAGAGTGCCAGCTCTGTCCTCAGATAAGTGCTCCAACCTCGGAAATCAAAAACATTACAGAAACAGTAAAACAGCAGTGCAATTAAATGTCAGGGGAAACCTGAGTTAACAGGTGCATTTTCAAGAAGTGTCTAAAGTTTGCCACAGTTTCTGTCTTTTGGACCAGATTCCATAGGGTGGGTGTTACTACCAAGAAGGGACCCTTTGTCCTATCCATGTCTGAAATTTAGCAGATTTGATCCTTTGGAAGGGAAGTAAAATGCTGGAAAATGTCATGACCATTGGAGGAGGAGAGCAGCTGGGTTTCCCAGTGAAATCAATGGGGAGCATATAGGGTGTGTACCTTTTAATATTGCCTATAAAATGGAGACCCTTGTTGTCATGTCCAGTGGCAAGTTGATGGCATTGTAGGAAGCTTGAAATTTCCATGCTGACAGGATTGAAAACACTGAAGTTACAGGCAGCAGAATACTAGCTGGGTCTCCCACTGAAATCAGTGGTAAATGAACGGGAATCTCAGAAAAGTATGAACTAGTTCTGAATCAGTAACAAATCAGACTTAATTATAAGGAATTAGTAATGAAATGAATGCAACTTTTAATAATGAAAACTAGTAGAGTAACTAAATGGAAGGTGGGGGAACAATTCTTGCTGTCATGAAAGTATGCAATTCCGTAATGATGTCACCATGCATCAGGGCAGGTCTATATGGTTATTTCCAAATGAACATGAACAAAAACTTTGAGAGGAAAACCAGAAACATCCCCCTCCTAAAAATAAAAAGCTAATTTTGAGAAGTACAAAAAATGAACAGCAGTGAGTAGTTTTAGCTTAGTCCAAAAATCCACCTTGTTTGCAGTCTGATTGAAAGTGATGGAGAACAGAGACAACCTCATGAGCTGGTAGAAGAAGTGACTGATGAAAGTGCCAGGACATGTAACATGTGCAATCTCCTTAATGTATAAAATACACAAATCTTTAAGATCTGTTTCACCAGCTTGTCAAACCGATGCAATCAAAGCACTTTCCCCAGTGGGATGCAAAGTGGCAGAGTGTGTTAACAGTTCTGTCAAAATCTTTGGGATGAGAAAGGCGGGAAGGTCATGTTCTGCAAAACAGCAGACTTATAAGTCATGCTTTACTTGGAGATTCATGGCTTGACAAACGCAAAGCCCAAACAGTTCATTTAGTTTTGCCACATAAAAAGCCATTCTGGGTCATTTGCTCATCAACATGGCTTGGACACGACATAGTGTGCTGCTCCATTGGGTAGAAGAATGGGAAGAGAAAGTGCTTTTTGTGCAAAAACGAAAATTTGCAGACTTAATTTTTTTCCCCATGCTTTAATGGCTTCCCTACCAGATCACGTCTGTACTGTATTCGCTCTACCGGAAGAATGGCGAGGAGATTATTAAGGACAACAGGCAGTGTAGTGGACACTGTGGAAGTTCACTACACTACCTGCTGAACCTTAATAACCTCCTCGCCAAGCCATTCTTCCAGTAGAGCCCATCCAATACAACCTCAATTACTAGTTTACCATTATGATTGCCAGGTTGCAACACCGAGCCCATGCAGGTTCCCTTAAATTCCCTGAATTGCAGCAAGAAATGAAGATGGGGAACCAGGAAGTCCCCAGTTCCAACCTTGCCTTGGTGACAACTTTGCTAGATAGGCAATCCAATGTCATCTCACTCTAAGCAGAGCCGGCCCTACCAGTAGGCAGAGTGAGACGGCTGCCTGCCTCAGGCAGCAGATGCTGAGTGGCAGGGAGTGGTGGCGAGGTGTTGGAAGACTGAGCTGTGTGTGCCCTATGGCCTGCCCAGTGCCCCTTAGGTGAGCCTGCTGCCCTCAGGTACAGAGGAAGTCGACGCTCACCCATCACCCACAGCCTATTTAAGCCCTCAATTGGCTGTAGACCTTTGCTGGAGCAACATCCTAATCTCTTGCTCACCTGCATCCAGCCTGGCTGAATCCTCCTCCACTGCTGAAGCTGCCCATGGTCCTGCCTCCTTGTCCGAACCCTTGCCCCAGTTCCAGCTCCAGGTTTTTGGGCAAGGCACCCTCCACGGACCCCTTACTCCAGCGACTTTACCTTCTCACCACCATTGTCACCAGCTGCTCTTGCACCTCATCCTTTTTCTCTTCCTGGCTACCACTCGCTTGATTGGCAGGCAGCGGGCCGCTGGTGACGCGCAGTGAGCAAGTAGGCAGCAGTATCTGCTGCTCCTCCTTCTCACCACCGCTGTTGTCTGGGCCAGAGCGAGAGGCAAGTGAGCACACTGGCAGGGGAGCCTGCCGACTCCTATTTCGGTGGGGCTCCTAATCCATTGCAGCTTTTATTTGGAGCTTTATACGAGCTATCCGTGGTGCTCCATGGTGGTCATGGTGGTGAACCTATTTTGGGGATGGAGTGCAGTACCATGGATAGCTCCAAATAAAACCTGCAGTGCATTAGGAGCCCCACCAAAATCGGAGTAGCCAGCCTCCCCTGCAAACTGGTTGCAGTGGTGAAGAGGAGGAGCAACCCCAGGGAGCTCTTGTCAGTGGACTCCTGCCGGGGTGTGGGCCCCCTCGGCAGGTGCCTGACCGTTGACGCCGGCCCTGCCTTGCCCCACCCACTTTCCCAGGACTTCCTGCAGACTAGGCTCCACCTGGAACAGGATACAGAGTCTGTTGTGTGTGAAGACCACTGAGGTAACATCTGTGAAGTGCACTGAATATTTCAAATGCACTAATTTTATACCTATGAAATGTACAGAGCATTATTAGAAGAAGGAAACTGGGGGGGAAATAGGGGGGGAGGGGAGAACCCATGGCAGATATTCCAGTTGCAAACAATACACAAGGGTCCTATTAAAGGATGGTGGGCAATAGGAGCTCATCTGCTAACAAGCTTGACAAAACCGGTACAAAGGGTGAGGCATGCTCGCTGGGCCATCAGCAGCACCCACGAGGCTTCCTGCCGCTCGAACCACTGTTTACTCTCCTTTGATGTTCTATAACCCGGCTGCAGTAGCTGAAGCGATGGAAATCTTTCCATTGTTAGTGTGCTTGGGGAGTGCATAAGCTCAGGCTGCAATCTGCTTTTAATTCAGTGCGCCTCCCGCGATGCTTTTCTGCATGAAGACGAGTGCCTGAAAGCTCACACTCCATTCCATCAACAACAGTCAGTCCTCTAAATAATGTCGCTTTAACTCTTTATTCTTCTTACTATTTTGTAAGCTAATATCACGTCAAAGATGGGGGAGCCAGTGGTGTTTTGCATCAGGGCGATGATGCTGCAACAGCAGGAATTTTGCTTTTCATCCATAGAGCTCAAGGATCCTTTCAAAGGAAAGTAGCAAATATGACCTGGATTTTGACTGGATGAGTTTTGGAAGGCAGGCATAAATTTTGTAGTGCGTGTGCGGAAAGGCAGTGCGGCAGGTAGCCCCATGTATTTATCCTTATTAACCGCAGAGCTCTTACTCTCTGGAGTGAGTTTCATCATGTCCAATGGCAATCTGAGTCATGGCACCAAAACTGTTGCGGACTTTCTCTTAGTCCAATCTGGAGGTCCACTGGAAAGATAAACCACTCTGCCTTTAGTAAACCAAGTACTATACTTTATTGTTAGTCTGATCAGAGGTAAATTCCTAGCACAGATACAAGGAAAGTACAAACTCAGAAATGCAGCTCTGGGGTTTTATAGGGGCGGGGAGCATATACCCATGCAAAGAAGGAATCTGTTCTTGGAAGAAACCAGTAACCTTATTTGGGGTATCCAGTCATACACACACACACACACACACACGGACAATACGAGATAATATGTTGTCAGCACGGGAACAACACATGATCTTTCCTTATAAGGGAGTGCTTCCGAATGATATGTTTACACAAACATATGTTATGTTGACTTTCGCTCTACAGACATTCTGACTTGGACTCTATATCTTACTTTCAACAATCCTTCACATACTTTCACTCCACATCTTTCACTCTACAGGGGTGAGAGCTGAAAGGTGGCTACTTTCTCTAAAATTTCCACATCACTAAGTCTGTTTAGGGTTGCAGCCTTCAAACTCTTATAAATTTTATGAAAAACAATTGGAATAAACAAATACAAATACTTAAATGAATCATTTAATTTATTATTATTATTTTTATTATTATTATTATTATTATTATTATTATTTATTTATTTATTTATTATTTACATTTATTAATCGCCCATCTGGCCAGCAACCGGCCACCCTGGGCGATGTACATAGGGGCACCTAATCTGCCTCCCTAAGTATGCCCAGGAGATCTGCAGCTTTGGCAGGGGCAGTTGGCAGGAGACAACTTTCTTCTCCTGGACTACTTTGCCAGAACGGGTAGAAGAGTTACTATATGAGGGAAGGGAATAGACTTTGTTTGGGGAACCTGGAAGTTCCTATGCAAATGCCGCTTCCCCATACATAGGAACTGCATTAGGTAATATCATTTTATAATGAAGCCAGCAGGGCTTTTGTGACATCAGCAGTCATTATACCAATCCCTACTCTCATTTCAGACCTATTTGCATGCCTAGAAACCAGGAGGCCAACAGTGTTATTCCCCCCTGAAGCAAAAATAAATGTGGCTATACAGAAGTGGGCAACAACCAGCACTCAGCTACAGCTCATATTTTTGGGGCATTTTTCCATACCTATTCTCTCTATTTGATGGGCATTTCACTGGTAGAATGTCGCACCCACACGCACTTAGTACTTACATACAAACACCAGTGTTTGTAGCATTTTCCTTTGCTAAAAAGAACGTTTAAAACTCATTCATATAAATTCTTTAAACTCGTTCCTTTAAAACTCATTCTGGTATGTCTCTCACTGGGAATGAAAGACCATTTTAGCAAGAGCACCAGTGCCCCCTAACATCTTCCAAGATATTGTTTTAAAAGGACTTGTAAAGTGTATAGTTTCTCAGCTGGGATTTGGATTTCCTGGTGAGAAACCACCGATGGTATTAGAGAGCACGCTTATTTAAACCATTCCAGACACTTACACGGTGCCACCCTGACAGCTCCTTCTGACCAACTTTTAAAAGCCTATTTGGGCAGGCATTGAACTTTGGGATTCATTGCACTGGAGGATGAATAGGTGTGAAGCTGCAGGCTCAGTTCTTCGACATCTTTGTTCTTGTTGCCACCTGCCTCTTCCATCTGTCACGTTAATTCGGCAACAGTGAATGACTTTGAAACATGAACTGAAAGAAGAAGCTGCCTCAGCTTTTGCACAGACCACATATTAGATAGAGCTGGCATTACCTAATTGTTGTTTACTGCAGTGTTCTCCAACCTTGGGTCCCCAGATGTTTTTGGCCTACAACTATGCTGGCTACAGCTATGCTGGCTGGGGCATGCTGGGAGTTGTAGGCCAAAAACATCTGGGGACCCAAGGTTGGAGAACACTGGTTTACAGGACGATCATGGTTCTGTTCACACGTCCAGGGACAACGAGGAAGGGAAAGGGATTGCACCAACTGCCGCTTTCCCCTGACCTCTGAATGTTCAGCTCGATTTTCTTCTTCACAGAGTTTATCCACATTTCATGCATGGACTGTACAGAGAATCAGCTGGAGAATCTAGAGTGGCCACATGAGTCGCAAAAAAAGGAAAAAAAGAAAAAGAAGAGAAAACGCATGACCAAAAAAAAGAGGGCAAAAGAGAACTCCCCAAAGAGGCTTGCTTGGCACCTACATTGTGTTCCTTCCGTTGCCAGGTGAAGACCTTCTTATTTTCCCAGGAACTTTAGTCTAAAAGACTAAAACTGGCCTCCTGGTTTCTACTAGTCTCTGTTTTAAATTCTTTACTGTATTTTAAATCTCTGTACCTGCTGCTAGGTTTTATTTCGGCTTTTACTCCTATTTTATACTGTATTTTAAAATTTGTATACTGTATTTTTATGGTGTATTTTCTGGTTTTAATTGTTGTGAACTGCCCAGAGAGCTTCGGGTATTGGGCGGTATAGAAATGTAATCAATAAATAAACCCAAATTTGCATAAAATTGTGGTTGTGTAATGGAACATATAGGCACATATAGAAAGACAGAGAAGGAAAAACACCTCGTGTGAAGGACACACTCTTCCTCCCGCAAAGAAAACAGAAGGCGGAGCCTCGGTAAAGTGGCGCAGGTTCAATGACTCATGTAGAGAAGCCCTTAGAAATAATTATCATAATTTAAACACAAATAAAGTAAATCACACCATAGTGCAGAAGACTGAGACCAGGTGGCTTGTGCCTACTTGTTCAGTGTACTGCCCAGGTTCTAACTGGTGATGGGCAACAGTTCTTATGGTTCTTTATCTTTAAACTGGAATTGGACAGGACACTCCTTCAAATAGAGGACTGTCCTTCTCTGTAAAAGAGGATACCTGACCACCCTATAAATCTGGCACCCGCTGGATGTTGTGGACTTCCAACTCCCATCAGCCCCAGCCAGCATGGCAAATGGTCAGGATTGCTGGGAAATGTAGTCCAAAACATCTGGAGAGAACCAGGTTGGGGTAGGCTGGAAGAGTCCAACAACCTCTGTCCAAACAAAAGCCACCAAGATACTTCTGGGACAGCAGAGTTCTTGTTGTCTGTACCCAGCTTCTAGTATTATGTGGAATAGCGCCTTTGAACATGGAGGCTTTACGTAGCCATCATGGCTAGCAAGCCATTGATAGATTTGTCTTATCTCTTTAAAAAGCCATCTAAGCTGGTGCTCATGATCACATCTTGTGGCAGCAAACAGACTAACAAACAGCATTAGATACTTCTGTTGTTTCACACATGCTTTGTATATGAGTAAACATTAGCTAATACTTACCTGCCCAATAGTTTGTTTCACATATTCCTGAATTGCCCCTCCACTCAATGGGTGCTTAAGGCAATTTACAAGAAAACCGTAAACACGATATAATACAACAATTCCAAACAAAAGTGAAACAAAACCAATAACATAACATATAACATAACAAAACAATAAAACGGGAACCTTCAAAGAGCAGTCTTAATCAATAAAAGCTCAGTGGAACAGTATAGTTTTCACCAGCCATCTAAAGGCCAATAACAAGGAAGTCAACCTAACCTCCCTGGGAAGGGAGTTCCACAACTGGGGGGCTGCTACACAGAAGGCCCTGTCATGTGTCCCTGTGATAATGCTTTACTCATATTCTAAAGACATGTTGGAATATCCCAGAGTTCTTCTTGGCTGGGATCTTCTGAAGGCCTGTCCACTCAATCACTGTTAATGTCAATTTTACATATATCCTACCTTATGATAGATAGATAGATAGATAGATAGATAGATAGATAGATAGATAGATATGATAGGCTGTTTACCTCAAAACAGACAAAAACAACTACTACCACCGCAACAAAAATAAAAATAAAAATGCAAAAATCAACAACCCCCCCCCCACACACACAAACACAATTGTTACACCGTTTTTTCAAGGTATAGAGCAAGACAACAAACAATTCACAATAATAAATAATACATAAATATTAAGACACTGAATGACAGACAATCCATTAAACAATTCATCAAAATACAAGTAAGCATAAGAAGAGTCAATAAAGCCAATCACATAACACATCAATTCATAGTTATTATATAATTCATAAAAGTATTTCAAAACTAACAACTGAATAAGAAGCATCACGTAAAAGCACACAGTTAAGCTATGGAATTTTCTACCACAACATGCGGTGACAGCCACCAACAGGCTCAATCCTATGCATGTTTAGACAGAAAAAAGGCCTACAACTCCCAGCATGCCCTAGACAGCATAGCTGGCATAGCTGGCTGGGCATACTGGGAGTTGTAGGCCTTTTTTCTGCCTAAACATGCATAGGATTGAGCCCTTAGACATCTTGAAAAGGGGATTAGACAATTTCATGGAAGATGAAGCTACTCGTCATGACAGCTGTATATTACCTCACAGCGTGCCTCAGAATACCAGTCCCTGGGGAGAAATGATGGGAGAGAGCTCTTGTCATCATGTCCTGCTTGTGGGAAATCTGTGGCGAATTTCTGAAGTACCTGAAAGTCTAGTCTCAAAAGTATTTTGCGAAAACACCTCTGGATTTGCGTCTGGAAGGGTATTCTCAAAACTACCAGATGCCAACAGGGCCAATGTCAGCATCTGGCATCCTTCGGCAGTTGACAGGGTGAGCAGCCTTAATTTATTTTTCCTGGTCAGAACTCTGAGCCGTTCCAGTTGGCTGGTTTCAGTCAGGCACCCTTTTGATTTCCCACAATGCCTCTGACCTAGCATCACTCTGAGGCATTGACATGGTTCGCACGTAATGGCAGCAAATTGCAGGTTAATTAACTCACCAATGTCGATGCCCTGTGACTCTATTGCTGGGAGTTCGGGGAGCCTTTGGGATCTGCACTGGTCACCCTCCTCGGTTGTCAGGCGGCCCGGGGAGCGGTGGCTCAGGGTAGATCCCCCAGCACTTCGTGTGTGGAATTCGAGAGTGGCGAGTCACCGCGCCACCCTCGAGTTTGGGATGTTTTCGCCCTGATGCGCGAGTGCACAATATGCTTTTAAAGACTGAGTTTCCTGAAAGATGGGATGATTGATCTCTTCAGATTACAGCAATAACAGATCATTATTTTCCTCTGTCACTGTGGCTACGTGTTCAAAGAACCAAGCAAATTACAGATCATCATCACAACTGTTTCCATGGAGTGCTTAACACGCTCGACTTCTTGGGACCAATTGTGTTGACTCCTATAAAAGGCTGCTAGAGGCCTGCAGGGTCCCAGAATGTTAATCACCTGTCAACACCTATAGACAGTGAAAGATAACATTGGAACACACTGATAAAAAGGTGTTAGATATTGGCCTCTCTCTTTTTTAAAAAAGAAAGACCTTCAACAATATTCACATAGTAGGAATCAAGGCCACTGGATGTGATAATTAACGTTCAATAGCCACTATTTAAGGTTTTCTTTTCCCTTGGTCTCTGATAGGGATATACAAGCATTTCGTTTATGTTCGCAAAATATGAGAACATGTCCCATTCACAGACACAAACAGGAGAGGAATGTTCTCCCCAAACGCTTGCAAAGGACCAAGCTTGTGTTTGTGCTTGAAAAGATGTGCTGCTTTTTTTTTTTAAGCACACTTTTAAAGTGTGGATTTTTTTAAAAATGCACATTTCACGCTTTTCCTGTGCACTTTTCCTGTTCAAATGAACTTCGAGGTAGTGTTCAGAGAATCCAGGCAAATGTGAAAATCACTTGTTCACCCATCCCTAGCAAGCCTGGAGATAGCAGTTTGAGAGAAAGAGGTACTGTGAACTATGAGCACAAATCACAGTTTGACATTCCAGTGCCCAGTGTGAGGAAATGGGTATCTAGACCCATAGAGTCACCTCATCCTTGCATCTCTATGGTGGCAGCCATTGGCACTGGCTGTTAGAATGGTGATTGCATTCAAGTTAGTACTGTAAAGGCACAATCCGATGCATGTTTAGACAGAAAAAAAGGCCTACGACTCCCAGCATGCCCCGGTCAGTATTGCTGACTGGGGCATGCTGGGAGTTGTAGGTCTTTTTTTCTGTCTAAACATGCATCGGATTGCACCCTAACTATGAAGTGCCATGCTGGAAGCCAATATGATGTAGTGGTTGGAGTGCTGGACTATGAGCAGGGAGACCCACGTTCAAACCACACTCATGAAGCTCATTGGGTGACCATGGGACATTTACTTTCTCTCAGCTTCGCCTACCTCACAGGGTTGTTGTGAGGATAAAATAGGGGAGGGGGGAGAACCACGCACACCGTCATAAGCTCCTTGGAAGTAGGCTGGGACATGATGTAATAAACAATAACAATAATAAAACATAATGATCTTTTAATCTTTTAACATTTTCAAATCTATGAATTTTTTTTCAAAATAATGTTAAAAAAATTAAATCTATAAAATTTATAAACTGGATATGCTATTGGTGGTCATTTTGTTTGTTTTCTCAAAAAAACAAACAAAACAAACAAATCAGGACTGCTCCATTGGGATTGGGATTGGTACCTTGCCCAGAACTGGTGACATCATGGGTTGGGTTGACTTAGACAAACAAAATTTAAGGCTTCTCTACATGATGCATTTATTGTTTGAGGACCCATGGTAGTTTGCGGGTGCTTTACATGATGTCATCCTCCTCCAGGGCCTCTTCCGTTCCTTGAAACCATTTCTGTGGCTTTTTTTTTTTTAGATTGAGGAAAGTGTAGTACTGTCTGGAAATGCGGAATGAACTAGAATACCCTCATGTATTTTCACAGTTCCGCTATACTGCAGGGCCACCTTGTGTTTGAGTAATGGAACATATAGAAAGGCAGAGAAAGAAAACCCCTGGGGGGAAAACATGTGTAAAGGAGCCAATCTTAATACAGGAAAGAATGCAGAAACAGAAGCTTCGGTAAAGTGGTGGGTTAAAAGCCTCATGTAGAGAAGCCCCATACAAGCTTTGTGGGACTATAGATGCTTGGGAGACTTCTGGCCCAGAAGAGAATTGGAATTCCTCACTCTTAATATTCCTAACATCAGCTGTTTTGATAGACAAGCAATAAGTGAGCAATCCAGGTGGAAATACCATCAGTGGTTGGGTGGAGGCATGCCAAATTTTAGTCTGGTGCTTGTGACAATTTTTTCACACCACTGTGCTCCCTCAAATGCATTTGTATCCATGGTGATAACTCTATTAGAACTGAGTCATGTTGAAAATGATGGATGTAAGCTTTGTGTCACACAGATCTCTTCTTCAAGCTGAATATTCAGGAATAAAGAAAGGGGAGGATCAATGGATTCACTGAGTTTTACATTTTACCCAGCTGTGCCACAGCTTTCCCAGTCTTAAGATGGAGCAGGTTAACAGAATTGGATATTTAATCATCCAACAAGCTAGCAAACACTTTCTCCCGCTACTGTTCACACATGTGAGACACTGACTGGGTTCAGACAACATGATAACTCACGCTCAAGGCAAGGGTTGAACACGGGTTGAATGTGGGTTGCCATTAAACCATGGGTTATCACTGAACCATGAGTTATTGTGTTGTCTGAACCCAGCCGAGATAACAAACCATGGTAAACAACCCACAGTTCACAACCCAACAACAAACCATGGGTTCTCTTCATGGGTTGTTTGTGGTTAACAAGCCATGGCTGGGTTCAGACAACACGATAACCCATGGTTCAGCAACAACCCATGGTTCAATGACAACCCACACTCAGCCCTTGAGTGTGGGTTATCGTGTTGTCTGAACCCAACCACTGTTTGCTTCTCCCAAATTCTGCATTGCTTATTTTTGCCCCCATTTTTTTTCTAGTGCTGCCAATGTTAGAAGGTAGGGAACTGCAGACTGAAAAGGAGATTAAAACAGGAGGACACCGAAACATAAATGTGCCATTTAGCATCAGGGCATCAAAAGCAAACTCTTTATTCCTTTAGTCATGACAGTGGTATGTTTTAAGTGAGTTTGAAATACAAAACTACACATGCACTCTCTCTCGCTCTCGCTCTCTCTTAAAGAAAGGGTTGGCAAACAGTTTTTTTGTGGGATTTTTGTTAACTTGCTCTAACATACAGCGGGTTGGATCCAGATTAACGCTGGATCAACTGCACTGGTGGAAGTGGACTTCCCTGCCCCCTCCTTTCCATGGCAACACACCCAGCCCCTAAAAATGCTACACAGAGAGTCAGGAGACCCCGCTGAATGGGGTGAGCTGTGGTGCAGGGGGAGGGGGATCCCCCAAAATTGGGCAGAGGAACCTTCTGTGAATGGAGCTTGTAGAAGCAGGTCCCTTCCTCTTGTTGAAGGCAGATCCTGGATCCAACCAAAGGAATGTAGTAGAAACAGTTGTGAAACATGGAACGGCAGGGGTGGGGTGAGACGGGAAAGTGTAATTTGTGAGCTTCTCAACTGAGGTAATACACATGGCTATCTAAAGCCCCCCTCCCCTGTAAGACCATTAAGTCCAGGTGTCATGCCCCCTGCCCATGGGCAAAGCGTTATAGCAGTAAGTATGTGAGGGGAGGAGGGAAGTGTGAGAGGAGGGTAGAATGTTGAGATGTCTGCTGATTGGCTGAGAGAGTGAGATGGGTGTGTGTGAAGCCTGTGAGATATATAAACAGTGGGTGGTGCTGTTCAGGGGAGAGAGTCTGAGGGAAGTCTGAGGAGAGAGAGGGGAGTGGGGGGCGGAGAGAGGGGGAGAGAGGGTTGAGAGAGGGGGAGGGAGAGAGAGGGGGAGAGGGTTGAGAAGTCTGAGGGGGAGGGAGGGAGAGGGTTTTCAACGCTTAGAATCTATTAACATAATCTGTTTCCCTACCCTTAATTGTAATTAAATAAACTTGTTTCCTTTGTAAAAACTTAAAAGGAGTGGTCTGAATAAGTTACCCTGAAGGGGTTGGTGCGGTGGCAGTGGAGGAGATTAGGAGAGTGTCAATTTTTGAAGTGCTGGCAGAGGTGGTGAGCTGGACAACAGGGTCTAAAATGACTTTGCTGCACCATTGTCCAAAGGGTCTTTTTTTGCCTATCTTCACAACTGCGTACGGTAGGCATTTGAAACAGAAGATGTGGGTCTATTTATTTATTTATTTATTTATTTATTGCCTAGCACTGACAAAAGGACCTTTGGCATATATGCAGTTACAGTAATACTTTGGATTGCAAGTAACTTGGTCTGAGAGCGTTTTGCAAGACAAGCAAATTTTTAAAATAAATTTTGACTTGATAAACAAGCGACGTCGTGCAATACAAGTACTGTAGTACGGTCAAGAAAAATGAAGACTTTAAACTATCATTCTTTATTGCAGCTTAAATTAAAAATATGTGTACAAACTTCTTATGGGGGATTGCACTTTGATATACAAGTGTTTTGGATTACAAGCACGGTTCCGGAACGAATTATGCTTACAATCCAAGGTATAACTGTATACTAGCTTTACTAAAAGGATGGTACTTAAGTGGGCGGTGGCAGGAGACGCATCTATGGCAGGTTATCAAAACAAAAAACCACTTGTTTATTAAGTATGAATTAAAGTTCTGCCTGTGGAAGCCCTGCTGGAGGCATGGAGGGATAACGGTGAGGATATTGGTGAGCCAGCGGCATTGTGGAGGGATAATGGAAGATAATGTTTGGGTTGCTGGACCCTTCCTGGAGTGAAGATAACATGAGCTGGAGAGAGAACTCAACTTGCTGCCAAGGGTGAATCTGCATCTAGAGGATTTTTTAAATTTTTTATTTTATTTCTCTTTTAAACCCCTCTTTGAAAATGAACATGTTTGATCGGGATTCAGGCACAGTCTCTATGGAAACCCCACAAGGCCATTTCTGCAGAATGTTGAACTTTTCCCCCGTAGCAGAGGGAGTGGAGATGAGAGACCCCATTGCAGAAACACAAATGGTGGAAGAATGGTAGGTTAGCCCACCTCCGTAACGGGGAAATATGGAATGCGCAGAGTGATCCCATCAAGAGGAGCAATGACCTCTTATTTTGCAAACTTCTTCCACCTACGTAAGCACAGCTGAAAGGGACTTGTGGGTAAAGGGCAAGTGCTTTCTTTGCAGCAGCACATGGAACCTGTCGTCTCTCGCCTCCTACGGCATTCAGGACCACGCCTCCATGAACGTTGACAGTTCTTATGCGCCAGCAGCAGCAGCCAGCTTCTCTCACACACCTCGTGCATATGACTAAGGTACTTTGCCCACAGAGAACTGGCACCTCCCAACGTATTTGTGCAGGCATCTTCAGAATTTCTCACGGTTAGCCAGACATCGCTCTAGATCAGTGTTCTCCAACTTTGGGTCCCCAGATGTTTTTGGCCTACAACTCCCAGCATGCCCCAGCCAGCTATGCTGATCTAGATCAGGGGCACACAACCTTTGCAGCCCTGCGAGCCACATCAGGTGTCTGTTTGGGTGGCAGGGGGTACACACACACACACACACACACTGTTTTGCCACAGGATCCCCAAGAGGGATTGGCAAAGGTTCTTTGAGGGATTTTCTGACCATAATAAATACTCCTCCAGGAAGTCAAAGCCAAACATGTTTATTGTAAAGTTGAACCACAAGTACAACAATGCTATCCCCAATTACCTGATGGAAATCCCACCCCTTAGCAGCACAGTCACTGTTCAACCAACCCGAATGCTAAGTCCAGCAGCTCTCCGCCTGGGTATTGGTTTTCCACATTGGGCTTCTGCAAGGCTCTCTGCACAGCGTCCTCTGCTCCTCCTCGCTCCTTCCAGTTCTTCAGTACTCCACACGCAACCGACCAGTGACCACCACACTCTCACCAACGACCACCACCCTCTCCATCTGCACTTGCTCTTCTTAAATAGCATCAAGCTTCTTGGATTGCAGATCTGCTGAACGGTTATCACCATCTGTGCTGTCCCTCTGGCCAGCAGCCAGGTCCCGCCCGGGTGAGTTGCATCAGCTTGGCAAGCAGCCAAGTAATCAAGTCCGGTTGCTGATAGCACAGCGCAGTAGCTTTCTTAAAGCAAACCCAGAGCATAGAGGCAGAACTCTGTACAACACTCCTGTAGTCCTTGCCATCTTCCGCGACTCCCATTACACACACACATGCACCCACACTTTCACATCTCTCTCTCTCTCTCTCTCTCTCTCTCACACACACACACACACACACACACACTCACATTGTCTTGCATACATTCTAATACTAAAGATACACATTGTCTGAATCCATCGGCCGTCCTGGGTGATGATGGCTCAGCCAAGGAGGCTCGGTGTGCTCCAGGTGGCTGGGTGGCATCTGGAGCTTCGGTCAGGTTTCAGGACCTTGATCAGTGCTCCTGGAGCCAGTCAGAGAACTGACAAGTTACTCCAGCAGAGTGTGTGAGAGCAACCGGCAGGCTTTTATGGTCAGGCCAGGAGAGTCTCTCTGAAAACTCCAGCCCTTCAGGTTCTGCCTCTGGCTGTTAAGGAGCCGGCAGCCTTTCCCCGCAGGCATTGGCTTCTCCTAGGGATGGAAGGTTGGTGGAGAAGCAGGGAGCCAGTTGGGGACAGCTGCCCAGGGTCTCCCTGTTCACTAGAGGAGTCCAAAGTCCACTCCTCAGAGTCAGAAGGTAATGGCACCTCCTGGGGGTTGCATGGACCAGATATGGGGTCTGAAGCAGTGGGCCCCACTTTGGAAGGACCAGGAACTGGTTCTGATGCCTCCCCAGAGTCGCTGTCACCGGAGTCTTCCGTTTCTGAGGGGTGCCAGTCCAGAGCCACGACAGGTGGGGAACTTGTGCTGCATTTCCTTGGGTGTAACCTGCCAGGAGCCAAGGTCTCCCCATGCTCACCTCTCTCACATATGAACTACCCCCGCTCACATCCACGTGGACTCACTTCTTCCTCCCCCTCCCCTCACTCAAGCCAGTCAGTCACACACAGTCACTTCGGGCTTTTCTACACGAGGCATTTAGTGTGCACTACTCATGATTCCTCACCCACGGTAGTTTGTGGGTGCTTTACATGACGCTGTCCTCCTCCAGGGCTTCTCCGGTGCTTTCCAAGAGCATTTCTGTGGCTTTTTTCTCTTTTTTTTAGAGCGAGGAAAGTGTAGTATTATCTGGAAATGGCGGAATGAGAAGCTCGTGTATTTTTGCAATTCCACTATACTGCATCACCACCTTGTGATTGTGCAATGGAACATCTAGAAATGCAGAGAAAGAAAAACACCAGGGGGGAAAACCACACATGTGTAAAGGAGCTGATCTTAAACCCACAAAGAATCCGGAAGTAGAAGCCTCGGTAAAGTGGCAGGTTAAAAGCCTCAAGTAGAGAAGCCCTTCCACTCACTCACTCACGCACGCACGCACGCATAAACACACCTACTCACTCGCAGCTTTAACCCTTTTCTTCTCTCTGCTGCTGAAAAGAAAAACAACATCTAGAAGCAGGCTCTATGGTTCCTGCCATAGAAGCCTCATAGAACTTTGTGACAGAGAACTGGGATGAGTGTATTTGCTCTAGGGTGGCCATGTGACCTACTTTACAGAGGACTATCTGAAGGGCCTGAATTTTTGAAGATGTTCCCTATTTGAAGGGCTGTCCAGTCCAGTTCCGGTTTAAAGACAAAGAACCATAAGAAGGCAGAGCAGGCAGGGGCCTTGAGGTTGCTCATCACCTGTTAGTATCTGGACAGCAAACCAAACAGGCGGGCAAACAGGTCACCTGGTCTCAGTCTCCTGCACGATAGCGAGATGTGCAGTATTTCTATTTAAATTATAATAATTATCTCTAAATTGGTATCTATACATATGAATTAGCACATGCAAACTTTACCCAAACTGCTGCCTTCCTTTGCCCTCCTTTTTGATGATGCATTTCCTCTTCCTTTGGCAATTCATAAGTGGCCACCCTGCACACGCAGCTCTGTCCCGCAACACATCACTCCTGCTCTGTGCCCTCCCCCCAGCATCTGTTACCCGAGGTGACTGCCTCACCCTGCCCAATAGTAGGGCTGACCGTGTCAGAGAGTAATCTCTTCGATGTGGTTGCCTAACTTTTCAACATTGAACATAAAATAAAAACATACCTTGTGCTGAGTGATAAGCGTTGATCCAATGATGCAGCGCTTTCCTTCTACTATGTAAATCATTAATCACCACAGCTGGAATTTCCCCAGCAGCAAGACCTTTGTATGCGTTCTCTGGCTTTCCATTTTTTTTCTGCAAGCAGGAAGAAAGAAAAAGTGAACTGTGAGTGCTTTCTTTTTCTTCCTCACCTAGGGAACACAAAAAGGAGTTCCAGAAAGGGAAAAGGAGTCTCTTTTTTGGCCTAATTCACTCCACCTTTCTTTGTTATGTGACTCACGGGTTTCTATCATTATTATATATATATATATTTTAAAGCCAAAGAAGATGGGATTTCATCCTGCCTCACTGGAGAAGGTCTCTTGACAACTGTTTGTCTAAGGAGAGTTAGAGAAACTGCCGGTTAAAGCCAGGTGAGTGTCACTGAGCACAACAAACCTGAGGGCCCTGCCTGGTGCCTGACCCGCCAGCAAAACAAGGTCCTTCTTTTCATCTAGGGCTGGGTCTTCAGACCAAATTCCAGGGGCCCCACAGTCCAGGGCCCCCTGCAAATGGGCACCCAGAGAGTGGCAGATGATAAGAGGAGCAGTAGCAAAGTCCGATTCAAGCTTATATTAATGGTGGCGCTGCGATTTCAGTGGCTTTAAAATGCAAAACCGCATCTACTCAGAGTATTATTATTCTTTTAAATCAGGTTTGGAAAACAGTTTTCTCACCGTTGTTCTCACATATTAGGAATGTCGAAGCAGATTTAAAGCGGGGACTGGCAGCTGGAGGAGGAGTGGAATAGAAATGTTAGTTGTGTGCTTTCACAGCTGAATTAATACACCCGGCTTTCTAAGAGGCCTCCCGAAGACCATTATGGCCCTGAACACAGCTGACTGAACTGCCTTCAATACCTTAGAAGAGCCCAATTTATGTCTTAGAAAACTGAGTGTCAGGCCTTTCTGTTCCTTGGCCTTGGCTACTGCCAACTCATATGAAGTCTGTTTTGGGGATATTTATTTATTATTTATTATTTATTTGAAACGTTTTTATGCCGCTCCTCAGCCAAAAAGGCTCCCAGAGCGGCTTACATATAATCAATTAAACAAGACAGTCCCTGCCCGCAGGCTTACAATCTAAAAAGACACGGCACACAAGGAAAAAGGAATGGGGAGGGAAGAAAGGGGGAAATTAATTAATTCTTCTGGCAGGGCTGGTGGAATGGCTCTGCCCTCCCTCTCATCTCCCTCTGCACAGCCTGCCAGAATGGCTGCTGGTGGTGACTTTTATGACTTTTGTGACTGCATGTAACCCAGACAATGACCTGGTTTGCACGTAATGACAGCCCATTGATTTAAAAACCCAGGACTGGACCTCTCATGAAGCAGGGTGAGGCACTCACCTCAGGCGGCGCAGCAGAAGATAGTGGCGAATTATGCGCTCCCCCCACCCCACGAGGAGTAGCTGCCACTGCCGCCGTGTCTCCCATTCCTCCTTCCCTACCCACCCATCCACCCACCCCATTGCCACCGCCCTCTCTGTGGATCCTCTCAGAGTGAGGGGGCAGGCAGGCGAGCTCTCTGAAGAGTCACGTCAGCCAGAAATGCGGCCAGTGTGGCTCTTCAGAGGTGGCTATGGCCCTTCCTGAGGCATTGTGGGAAGGGGTGTCCCTGGAGATCACCTGTACCATGGTCAATCTCCAGGGACACCCTCTTTTAAGGGGGATACCCCCTACCTCCAGGGACACCCGACTTTTACTCCACAACACACAATCCGCTTCTTCATAGATTGTACAGTGTGATGTCGAAACCCAGATGGCTGGGTTGTTTAGGGGCGAAACAACCCAGTGGTTAACCCATGGTTTGTTGTTGAAGGTGCTGATTGTGGGTTGTGGAGTAAAAGTGGAAGAGGTGGCACACCCATTCTCTCCCACTCATGCATAGCAAGCCATCAGTTTTTAAACCAATGGGCTGTCATTATGGGGGGAACACAGCCGATTTCTGTAGTCATTGTTGGACAATACAATTTATGAATCCTTTTTTTCACTGAGGAAGATTTCAAAACAGATAACAACCACCACTCTGTCTATATACACTCATTTGTACACAGTACTTTGTATAGTTTGCATGTACACGTCCATTTTCATAGAATATTTTTGCATACCGTGTCGTATATATTTGTACTTTTCTAAATACGCGTTGGTGCGATATTGTGCCATGCTATATCTATTTAGATGGGGAGTGCTTGTTTGCCCAGCTCGGCATATGAGCCACCCCATCCTCCTTTCAGATATATTCAGATGAAATTGGAATGGGGGAAAGCATATTTTAAGATAGTGTGGTTATTTTTTATTAGTATAGCAATGTTTTATCAGCATAAGACAAGCAATCACCCTGAAAAGAACACACATCTAAAGGGATTTGTGGTTTTGGCATGCAATCCTACTACATGTGGCTGTTTTAATGGTTTATAATAGGGCGCAATCCTATGCAAGTTTAGAGCGGAAAAAGGCCTACAGCTCCCAGCATGCTCCAGCCAGCATAGGGGCATGCTGCAAGCTGTAGTAGGCCTTTTTTCACTCTAAACTTGGATAGGACTGCATCTTTAATGGTTTATAATAGTCACATAAAGTCGGTGGAGTTGTAATACTTCTGATCTCTTCACCATGATTAAGGAACTGGGAGTGGACCGTGGGATTATGGGATTATGTTCTCCTCCTTGCTCCAGCCCCTCCCCCTCATATATAAATTCTCTCTGCTGCAGTTATTTATGGTTAAGGGTTACACAGGCACAAGAACCAGGGTTCTAGTCAGGGTTTGCTTTAGCCCATCATCATCATCATCATCATTGGATCTAGAATTGGCCTCCAAAGTCACTTACGGATTCATCTCTAGAGTCTACACAATTTTTTTTACAATGTCCTCTTTTTATGATTTTCTTTTTGTAATTTTATCCTGGAAGACAATCTTACTCGGTCACGAGTGATCACCTATTACTACTACTACTACTACTACTATTATTTTAAAGCAAAGAGATTTTTTTTTTTTTTTGCCTTCAGCTTGCATACTTAGAACATAAACCTATTCAAGTGTTTAGCACAATAGTCATCATTCCACCTGTAGGGCCAGTGTGTTGGACAGAGTAAAGGCACCCCTGAGGAATAATCACGACTGGGTGGTATGTGTCATGGGTTCTCCGGCCTACCGCTGTTACTTGGAGAATGGAAACCTTATTATTCCACTCAGCGCTCTCTTCCGCCTCCACAGCCAAGAGTTTCTCAGATCCCTTTCCTTCCAAATGTATCTTGCAATCACATTTAAAAAGCTGTAATTAGCTTCTCCCCACCCCCCACCTTCTCCTCTGGGTGTACTGTTGCTGCCAAAAAGAAAAAAAAAATTCTGGCAGGGCTCCTGTGCCTTTAACAACTGTTTGTCAAGTAGAAATTTAGAGGTGAAGCTTTCCGTGGCAGCGATGGATGGAAGTAGGAAGCTTCACCGGTTGAATTTTAGCCTATTGTGCAACTGCTAAAAACACAGATACTCTGTGTGTGGGGGGGGGGGAGTTGAAAACCTTATCCTTACACAGAATGGGGAAAGGAGGGTGGTAGGGTGACCAGATGCAGTAAAGGACCAGCCTCCTGTACCTTTTATAAGAAACATTGGTAGCTTCATGACCTTCCGAAAGTCCTTCCTCTACATAATGATTGAAAGTGCAGGAACCCCATCTACCTTTGTGTCTGGCCAGCCTAGCGAATGCGGGATTATGGGAAAGGACTGCAGCGCACGTTTTGAATCTATAGAGTGGTAACCATGGCAATCCAAGCATTTCTGATTTCAGAAACTTAAGAGTAACTGTAGATCCCCCCCTTTAACTGAGGCACTCCGTACAAATGAGAGTTCATGTTATGGGTGAGGCACAAGTACCAGCTTGACTCTAGAGAGCAGAGCAATAAGCAGCGTAGGGAAAAAAAGAAAACAAATCTATCCCAGATTTGCCTTGACCTGTTTTATACCCTTGAAGATTTTCTATCATCAGCTTCACTCAAACCCATTGACCTGGAGGAAGAGAGTTATAATTCCTGTATCATATGCTGCAGAGAGGGAATGTCATCATTTTAGCAGGTCAGGAACATGCTTGGATGTAGCAATGAATACATTTGGCCCAAGAGAAGGTGGAACACTGTTTTATAGATGTCATGGGTTCGAGCGGAGATGGCTAGCTTCTGTATTCTCCGGGGCTGCTATATTTTCTAAGAACATTGCAAACCGTCTTACCCAAGTTGGCCCTTCAGTCCATATAGCTCAGTATAGCTCGTCTCCCCACAGTCCGCCAGCGGCTCTCCACTGATTCAGAGAGAATTCTTTCTTCAGATACTAAAATGAATGACAAGAATGCCCACCCAGAAACAAGGGGACCGATCTGAGCACCTCTAGGAAATAACGGAAGTTGTGAATGCCCATTGACATCACAGGGCTGCAAGCTACAAGTAAAGCCAGGAATGGATCCCGAGAGGGAAGGGAGCGGGGGGGTCATAGGGATAGACCACATTAACCACAGGGAGTAATGATGGGCAACAGCATAAGAACATAAGAAGAGCCCTGCTGGATCAGGCCAAGGGTCCATCTAGTCCAGCATTCTGTTCACACAGTGGCTAACCAGCTGCCCATGGGAGACCCACAAGTAGAACATGAGTGCAACAGCACCCTCCTGCCCATGTTCCCCAGCAACTGGTGTACATAGGTATCCTGCCTCTGATACAGGAGGTAGCATATAGCCAATCAGGACTAGTAGCCACTGATAGCCTTCTCCTCCATGAATTTGTCCAATCCCAAGGCCTTCCAAATTGGTGGCCATCGCTACATCTTGTGGAAGTGAATCCCATAGTTTAACTCTGCGCTGTGTGAAGAAGTACTTCCTTTGATCTGTCCCGAACCTCCCACCAATCAGCTTCATGGGATGACCCCACTGGATTCTAGTGTATTATGAGAGAGGGAGAAAAATGTCTTCCCTGTCCACTTTCTCCACACCATGCAATGACAGACCTTGAGAGATCGGAATGTCTGACATCATTCCTGTTCTGCATCTGTTACCCTATTCCCAGGGGCTGCCATTCCAGTGCTGGTGTAGGGACATCGGAGAAATCCGTAACAGATTCGAATGCGTTCGAATGTCTATGAATCTGACCTGTGAACTCTGCAGCAGACCGGCTTTTTCCGAATTGTGTGGAATCCACAAAATTGCAGACCATTTTTTCTTACCTGGGGGGGGGGGATTTGCACAAATTTGTGCCTGTGGTAGTGCACGTGTGCTACTGCGTACTTGCGCCAAACTGCACGAGTGCTGATGCATATGAGTGCCAATGTGCACTCGTGCAAGAGGAACGAAAAATTCTCATACATCCCGAAAAATACCCGATTCCACAGACTGAGTGGACGACAGAACGAAAGACGCCTGACAATCCACAAAACACAGATGGGACAATTTAAGAAATCTGTACATCCCCAGGGCTGGGTCTGTCATTCCACTCCCTGGGGAGCGGGGACATCATTCTAGTCCAGTGTTCTCCAACCTGGGCCCCCAGATGTTTTTGGCCTACAACTCCCAGCATGCCCCAGCCAGCGTAGCTGGCTGGGACATGCTGGGAGTTGTAGGCCAAAAACATCTGGGGACCCAAGGTTGGAGAACACTGTTCCAGTCACTCAGAGTCTGTCATTGTTATTCTCCATCATTTCTCCCTGTCAGTGTGGTTAATGTTCTCTGTCCCTGTGGTCCATTCCATTCCCCACGCATAATCCATTCATTGCTTTATTGGCAGCTTATCTGCAGCTTGCATTCATTGCCATGCAGCCTTGCCATGCCAGGTGGCATTCACAGTGCCTTTTAGCTCCTGTGGGCCTTGAGATCAGGGTGGCCACTTATGAATCACCAAAAAAAAGAGGACACCGAACTGCGTAAAATTTGCATCTGCTAATTTATAGGTGTGGAGGCAAATTTAGAAATCATTATTAGAACTTAAATAGCAATACGGTACATCTCACCATAGTGTGTGTGGGAGAGTGTGTGACCAGAGGTGACCTTTGTGCCTTGCTCAGCCTGTTGTCCAGGTGTGGCTGATGGGCAACTTCAAGGCCCGGCTCTTCCTTCTGATGGTTCCTTATCTTTCAACTGGACTTGGATTGGGCAGCCCTTCAAATAGAGGATGCCTTCAAAATAGGGGGCAGTCCTCTGGCCGCCCCTCAAATAGAGGGCTGCCCTCTGTAAAGGAGGGTGCATGGCCACCCTCCTTCAGATAGCTCCCATTGTTTCCAGTGAGCATTCCTGTCCTTCGTTCTAGTATGTACTTCCCCAGCCCTACCTGGAGATGCCAGGGACGAAATCATATTAGGGCAATACCTTTATTAGGTCAAGCCAAAATAGTGCTCCCCGCACTGTCTTTCCCATCTAGCCTGAAGAAGAGTTCTGGAGAATTCAAAAGCTTGCACGTTGTTTTGTCGCCTTTGTGTTTGGCTAATAAAGGTATTGTGCTAATATGGATTTTTTCTTATGGCCGACACAGCTAATTTTCCTTTTTGTGGGGATCGAACCTGGGACCTTTTGCCTGTAAAGCATGTGTTCTCCCACTGAGGTACAGTCCTTTCCCTAAACATAGGAAGCTGCCTTGCCACTAGTCCAGGGCTGCAGAACTCTTTTAAGGTGTGTGTGTGTGGGGGGGGGAAGTTTCCTCCCACCAGGGCCACCACAAGCCAGATGACATCAGTGGCCTTAGCCCCACCCCGACATCTCATCAGGGGGCATGGCCACACCCACTGGTGTCATTCCACCACCCCCCGGGCCCTGCTCTTTTTTCTTCTCTTGCATCCACCGCTTGCATCCCCGCTGTTATCTCCGATCTGAGGTTGGAGATAACAGTGAAGATGACCTCTGGGGGGGATTCCTCCAGGGGGCAAGACTTGGAGGCCAAGCCCTGACTCCTGGTGGAATGCTGGGAGGCTCTGTAGACCAAATTGGGGAGCCTGGCAGGCTGGATTAGGCCCACAGGCTGGGACTTCTGCACCCCTGCTCTAGTCAGTTCATTAGTCCATCTAGTTCAGTATTGTCTACATTGACTGTCAACAGCTCTGCATGTTTCAGACAGTGGCCTTCCCCACCCCAGTCTGGAGATGCTGGGGATTGAACCTGGGACCTTTTACATGCCGCTATTCTTCAAACACTAATCTGGGGACTGGATGGAGCAGATGTGTCAGGCACATTAATAAAGTGGGCATTGCCTAGCAGTAAGGCGCTACCAGGTATGTAGCACATGGGATCACATGGTATAAAGCAGCAGGTTTTCAAACATTCTTCCCAAGCCAGCATTTCCTTATTCATGCCTTTTGATGGGTAGTGCGAGGAGCCCTCCACCTGGAAGCACCCAATGACTGGGTTCAGACAACACTATAACCCACACTCAAGGGCTGCGTATGGGTTGAGTGTGGGTTATTGTCGAACCGTGGATTGCTGCTGAAATGTGGGTTATCGTGTTGTCTGAACCCAGCTGCTCTAACAAGCCATGGCTTGTTAAGCATGAACAACCTGTGGCTTACGGTGGCTCAGCTTGTCTGAGTGTGGAAAGCTAAGCAGGGTCAGGCCTGGTTATTACTTGGATGGGAGACCCCTCCTCTAGTTTCCTGCATTGAGCAGGGGGTTGGACTCGATAGCCTTGTAGGCTCCTTCCAACTCTATCAGATCTATGATCTATGAACCCATGAAGAGAACCAATGGTTTGTTGTTGGGTTGTGAACTTTGGGTTGTTCACCATGGTGTGTTATCTTGGCTGGCTTCAGACAGCACGATAACCCATGGTTCAACAACAATCCATGGTTCAACAACAATCCATGGTTCAACAACAACCCACACTCAACCCTTGAGTGTGGGTTATCGTGTTGTCTACTAAACCCAGCCGGGCCCTGAACCCTTCTGACAGTTTTTAACCCTTCCTCTCCTTTTTGGCACACTCCCCCCCTCCCCCCGTAGCTGCAGTCCCTGCATCTTCGTTGTTCGCTGCAAAGCTAACATGGATGGGGAAAAAACAGAAACAAGGAAGGCTGATGGAAAAACCAAGTTGCCGTCAGAGCCGGAGTCTCCAGTGACGTGCATGGAGGGTGAAGATGGGATGCGTCTTCCCCACGCTTCTCCATCCTTGAATAAACAAAGTGAAAATGAAACGAAAAGCCTCAGCAGGGGCCTCAGCAGAATGCTGAGCTTCAGGAGATCTGCGCCAAAAGCTAAACGGAGATCGCTGGAAGAGCCGAGCATCTCCCATCGAATAATCAGGACTTTTTCGCTGAGAAACTACATGTGGAAAGAAGATGGCGACCATGCCAGTAAAGAAAATGGTAGTATTCCAAAGAAGGATGGGGAGCTTGAAGAAGAAGACTGTGTTCATAAAGAGCCACTATCTGGTAAGGAATGAAAGATACTTTTACTTAGTACTGCTTTCTGGGTTGTCCAGGCCTCCTTTGCTTTGAAAAGCTGGGTGCTGGGCTGGAGAAATGAGTGTGTAATTCTTTCAGCATATCACAACACAGGCCAATTTACCACTCCAAATCAAAGCTGTGAAATTGGGTTGGGGGCGGTGCCTTAATTGTAAATTCAGTCAATAGCAGATTTATTGGGTGCCACTGCCAAATGGCTCCGCAGACGTCTACCTAGGAGCAGGGCCTTTTGCGTGGTAGCATCAACCTTATGGAATGTCTGTCCGAGAGTGGTTTGTCAGGCTGCAACACTGTGCTCCAGGAAAGGGCCTGACTTTTTCAGAAAGCCTTTGGCTAAATTGGTTCTTTTATTTTTAGATTTGACTTGACCTTCTATATTTATTTTATATTGTATTTTATGGTTTTAACTGTTGTAAACCGCCCAGAAAGCTTCAGCTATTGGGTGGTATAAAAATGTATTAAATAAATAAATAAATAAATAAATAAATCTTTAACAGGAAGGGTGCTGCTGGATATTGTTGTGTGTCGCTACCAGGCCTTTTCCAGTTGGGGGGAGATTATTATTTTTTTACTATTGTTTTATTTTCCTGCTATCATTTTATGTTTAACTTGAATGTTTTTGTTTCTATGATGTTCTCGTTTGATTTTATTCTGTAAGCAGATTCGGGTTTAGCTTTGAAAAAGAAAAAAAAAGGGATATGAATCAGGGGTGAGGAACCTCAGGCCCAGTGGTCAAATCCAGTCCTCCTGGGGTCCCAATCCAGCCTGCTGGGCTTCCCCAGATTGCCACTCCCCTTCCCCTTCCCTCCCACACCAATGGTTCGGTGGTTTTCCATTTTTTTGTGCAGGTTTCCCCACCCACCCCCACATTCCGGAAGGTTGTAATGCCTCTCCTACAGCTTAGCTACTGGCAGTAAGACCTTTAGGGCACAATCCTACAGCCGCTAGACAGCGTCTAGATGGCCATATGATAATTCGGAGTCCCAGCTCTGACTTCGGAAACTCGCTCCGAGGTCAGAGCTGGGACTCCGAACTCGGAGTGCCCTCCCCCTGCCCTCGCAGCCAGCACAGACAGAACTGCATCGGCCACGACTCTGAGGTCGCAAAAAGCGTCGGAGACCCGTCGGAGACGGGCTTTTGCGGGCGGGGAGGGGGCAGGGTCTGGAGGAGACAGGCTCCTCCCCTCGCGTTCCGAGGAGCCACACTTAGACGGCCAAAATTGGCCATCTAAGTGTTCTGCATGGGTGGGAGGAGAGTGTGGAGGCGACCGTTGCCTCCGCGCTCCTCCCATCACGAATAGGATGCCCGCCATCCTCCAAGTTCAGGGGGTTACGGGCAGCCTCACTGGATCGCTCTGCCCAGCTACAATATGCTGGTATTTGTAGTGTCAATACACTACAATACAATACAATTTGTATTGTATTTGCAGTCCCAGTCCAGCACTCTAACCACTGCACCACACTGGCTCTCCGGCATACTGGTTAGGCTTGGAAATCTCCCTTAAATAAAGAGTTTGCTTTGTAGCAGAAATACTTGGGAATGGTTCCCGCAGAGGAATGTGAAAAACCATGTCAAAATGGAATGGGGTGGGTGGGCGGGAATGTGAACTTTTCATTCCAGCGTAGCATTTGCCACCTGTATTCCTCCTGAGGCACCCTTCCAAATCATTCATGTAGACATTGGACATTGTAAAGGAAGATGTACGGTAGATGTGACTCACTCTCGTGTTCCATTCTCATGTTCCAGTAATGCAAATAAATGAACTTATTCAGAAGAGGCAGCTTTTGGAGGCATTCGAAAACATCAAGGCTTTGGAAACAGAGCTTCTGGCTGAAAGAGATGCCAAGAAATATGAAGGCAACCCCAAAGAATACACCGTGAAGGTCAAGGATGTTAACTTGCTCTATGATTCTGTTTCTAAGGAAATCCAACGTATTGTGGAAGAAACTCTGAAACTTCCCAAAGTGGACGCAAAGGTGTTAGCCTCTCTGGTTGCTTTAATTGGAGAGGAAGAGAAAACTCATGCCGGGGCTGAGAATGTCACTGACCCTTCTGAGCCTGCATCCTGCCTGGGCTTAGCCAGAAACTGGAGAGGGCTCTGGGAAAAAACAGTCACCGAAAGTGTGAAAGCCAGGGTGCTTCGAGTGCCTATAGCATCAAAGGAGGAGAACTCATCTTGGCTCTCTGTACACTTAGGGCTTCTCAAAAATGAGATAAGACAAGATTTGTTGACAATCAAGCTTTGGGTACGTAAATGCTATCCACAGTGCTACAATGTGTGTGATACATACCTGAAGGCTTTCAACGGGGCCCTCTCCTTCCACTTACAAAGAATCCTGGAAGAAAATAGCAGCCTGAGATTCCATGAACTCCATGCAGTTCTACTCTGGGTCACAAACGTGTACCACAGGTAAGTTGCCTATCCTCAGAACTCCATGTATGATGTAGCACAATTCGATGGAATCACAGAAGTCAAAATAAGATCAAACAACAGACCGTCACGCCAATGTTTTGTAGAGTCTTCCCTGAGAGAGTTAGAAGCAACAGGCCTGTGGCTTACACTGGCTCAGCTCGTCTGAGCATGGAAAGCTAAGCAGGGTCAAGCTGGTTATTACTTGGATGGGAGACCCCCTCCTCTAGTTTCCTGCATTGAGCAGGGGGTTGGACTCGATAGCCTTGTAGGCTCCTTCCAACTCTATGATCTATGAAAGACATTCTAAGCAATCATTTTGTAGTAAATCAAGAATTTCCCTTGATAAAGAGTTATTCTCAAAATGTGTCGGGAATGACAAAACATTGGTGCGACTGTCTCTTTTTTTGGTCTTTTTTTGGCTTTTACAGCTGTTTTTTTTTTTTAAAATCCCCTTTGTTATTGAAATCACAGAAGCCTCCTAAGAAATGCTGGTCATAGACATCTGTAGCCAGGAACTCTGTGCATCTTCATCTCTGCACGCTTTATTTATTTATTTATTATTATATTTATATCCCGCCTTTTTTCCTCCTGCAAGGAACCCAAGGCAGCTTACATGATCCTCTTCCTCCCCATTTTATCCTCACAACAACCCTGTGAGGTAGGTTAGGCTGAGAGTCAGTGACTGGCCCAAAGGCACCCAGTGAGCTTCATGGCTGAGTGGGGTCTAGAACCCGGATCTCCTGAGTCCCAGTCCAACACTCTAACCACTGTGCCACACTGGCTCTCCACATTGGCTCTCCATTGGTCTATCCTATATAGACCAGTGGTCTGACTTAATATGTTTGTTTATTTATTTAATTATTTATTTATTGCATGTATACCCCGCTCTTCAGCCAGAAAAGGCTCTCAGAGCGGCTTACACAGATTACTCTACCTATTATTTAAAACAGGGGTGGACAACATGTAGACTGCAGGCTGCATGCGGCCACCCCATGGCCATCTTTGTGTGTGGGGGGAGCGACCACCATCACCACTGAATGTGCTGCAGTGGCACTCCGCCCCCCCAATTTTGCAGGAAAACGAGGCATTCTGTAGAGCATGTACCTTCTTTGGAAGCAGAATTGTGCTCTCAGAAGACTCCTGGGAGCACGATTCTGCTTGTAAACAAGGTGCGTGTTCCCCGTGTGCCTTGTTTCCTTTTGAAATATGAAGTGGGGGTTGCCACCACCACTGCAGCAATTGGGAGCAGCCCCTGTTGGGTTCCGTGGGGCAATGCAGCCCACCCACCCCGACCTCAGGGAGTTGCCCACCTCTGATTTAAAACATACTTCCCCGATCTGGTGTGCTCCAGATGTTTTGGACTACAACTCCCAGCACCCGTGACCACTGGCCATTCTGACTGGAGCTGATGGGAATTGTGGTGTAAAACCAGGGCTTTTTTTCTGGTGGAACTCACCAGAACTAAGTTCCAGCACCTTTTATTCTATTAATTTCATTACAATTTAATCGCCATCTACTCCCGAGGAAACATAATCCAAGAGTTCCGATACCTTTTTCTCCAGAAAAAAAGCACTGTGTAAAACACACCAGGCTGGGGAAGGCTGATTTAAAAGGACTGCATCATTTCCAAAGAAAGAAGGAAAGAGAGAGAGAGAGAGAGAGTGAAAGAAAGAAAGAAGAAAGAAAGAAAGAAAGAAAGAAAGAAAGAAAGAAAGAAATTACTTGTCATGAATTAACAGTGGGAAGCTTTAGATACCATTTGGCTATCTTTGGTTTCCCGTATGGAATGAGGATAATGAAAACCGCCCAGGGTGCCAGCAGCAGAATGCACCATGTTCATAAAGGGCAAAAGGGAAAGAAAAGCTCAGATGAGAATGCCATTGCCATGTGAGTGATTCGGCACCAGAGTTCAGGAGCTCACTTCCTCCTTTCTTATTGAATTGTTCTGCTAATATGTCAGTACCACTTTCCAATTCAATTCCAACCGAGTCTTATATTCCCGCCCGCCCGCCCCGCCGCACAGAGACATTTTGCAAAGCACAGCATCTGTTAGGAAATATTTCCAGGCCAAATTAGAAGCATGTGGCGAAGCCTCACACACACTTCGATCCTGTTAATTATTAAGTCGTGATGCGGGTTGGGAAAACAAGTACCCATCCCAATCGGCCGTCATCTGAATACAGATAGCAAATGAGCAGGGAAGGGAAGCTCTGTCTTGGAGCTGAACTGCATGTGTCGTTAAATGTGTGATCGCATCTAATGGGTTGGCGTGGTTTTTTAAAAAAAATTATGATCAAGACAGAAAACTTTATAATCATAAAGAAGATATTACATAATAAAACAATACTGACATGTCTGTATTTCCTTAAAATAAAATTAAAAAAAAGCAGTGATGGGGCAGGGGAATTAGGAACTGGACTTTAGCGTGAGGGGAGCTGTGGGGGTTTAGCGCACTTTCTCCTTGGGCTGCAATCCTAATGAAAATCTCCTACTCCCAAAGTTATTACGGTATTTGCTCGGGAGGGAAGCGGTTCATGGCACCAATAGCCGTTTCCTTCTCTGACCAAATAACAGCTGGGGAGGGTTTTTTTCTTCAAGTGGTGCACTATGGTGGTGCGGGGGGGGGGAGCCAAACCCCATCCCCCACCCCAGCAGGAACCGCTTCTAGCAAGAGTAGGTAATTCTGGACTAGCTTGACCAATGGTCCGCAGCTTTGTGCCTTTTTACAGGGGAAAGGGCTTTGCTCAGTGGCAGAGCAGATCCTTTGCATTGGGAAGGACCCAGGTTCCATTCTTAGCATCTCCAGGTAGGGCTATGCAAGATCCCTACCTGAGGCCCTGAAGAGAGCTGCAGCTAGCAATGGTTAACTTATGTAATTTTAGACTCTGGAGTTAATGGTTTTACACCCCTCTTTAGATCCCATTAAAGTGCAATCCTGAATCCTATGCATGATTAGATGGGGGGGGGGGAGTCCCACAACTCCCAGCATGGCTGGCTGGGGAATGCTATGAGTTTCATAGATTTCATAGATCATAGAGTTGGAAGGAGCCTACAAGGCTATCGAGTCCAACCCCCTGCTCAATGCAGGAAACTAGAGGAGGGGTCTCCCATCCAAGTAATAACCAACCAGGCTTGACCCTGCTTAGCTTTCCAGGCTTTTTCCTGTCTAAGCATGGAAATTGCACCCTTAATTATTAAGTCGTGATGCGGGTTGGGAAAAGTACCCATCCAAATCAGGCATCATCTGAATACAGATAGTAAATAAGCAGGCAAAGGAAGTTCGATCTTGGAGCCTAAGTCTGTGTGTGACATTAAATGCATGATCTCGTCTAATGGATGCGAGGGCATAAATCAGATGAATAAATAGCGTGATCCTATGGCCGCTAGACAACATCTAGACGGCCATAGGATTTTTTTGGATTCCCAGCGACGAGGTCTGAAAATCGTAGCTGGGGGGGATCCACGCTCAGATCCCCCTCTCCCCGCCTCGCAGCAGGCGGTGTGGGAAGAACCACGTTGGCTGCTTCTGCAAGGTTGTACGAGCGACCTGGGAGAAGGGCTCTGGGGGGCATTCCAGGGGGCGGGGCGGGGAGGAGATTGGCGCCGCCAAGATACGACATATCCTGGCAGCACTTCAGCCTCCTTCCCTCCCACTCCAAAGTGCCGCACTTAGACGGCCAAAACTGGCCACCTAGTTGAGTTGCAGGGCACGAGGAGCATGGAGGCGACCTTTGCCCTCCATAGGATGCCCGTAATCCTTTGAGTCCGGAGGGTTACGGGCATCCCTATAGGACTGCGCCCTAAATAACTACTTGTGAATTGCCAAAAAAAGAGGGAATGCATCACCAAAAAAGAGAGGTCACCAATCTGCACAGAATTTGCATATGTCCATTTATATGTGTAGGTGCAAATTCAGAAATAATTACGTATTATAATCTAAAGAGAAATGCGGTACATCTCACCACAGTGTGGAAGACTGCAACCAGGTGACCGGTGTGCCTGCTTGCTGAATCTGCTGTCCAGGTGCTCACAGGGCCGGCGCTACCGCTAGGCAGACCCAGGCGGCTGCCTAGGGCGCGTGGCGGAAGAGGGCGCAAACTCTGCGCCCCTTCCTCGCCTCCGGCGCGCTCCTGCCCTGCCTGCCGCCTCCGCCGCTCCTCCCCGCCCGCTTGCCGGCCGCTGCCGCCGCAGCAGCAACCGCCGCGCGCGCGCGCGCGCCCTCCAACCATCTACCTACCTTCGTCCCATCGCGTCGGAGGAGGAGGCGGCGGCAGCAGCAGCCAGCAGCGGTGGGCGGTGGGAAGGTAGGTGGTTGGCGGACGGTCGCGCACGCGCGCGGGGGGTGTTGCAAAGCAGGGCTGCTTTGCTCCGGAGCCCCTCCCCCACGGCACGAGGGGGGGCGCCTAATATAATTTGGCCTAGGGCGCCAAACAGCCCTGCACCGTTCCTGGGTGCTCACTGTGGATGGGCAGCTCCAAGGCTCCTGGACAGTCCTTCAAATAAAGGATGCTTTCAAAACAGAGGACAGTTCTCCGGCAGCCCTTCAAATAGAGGGCTGTCCTCTGTAAAAGAGGACACATGGCCGCCCTAAGGGCCAGCCCTGCTGCATTTGGGGGCCCTCCTGCACATTCTGCTCAGTGGGGCCCTGGAAGTCTGCCTCAAAGTCCTGCCCTGATGGAGCCATTGGCTGCCAGTCAGTCAGTGAAGCCAATACTGAGCGAGGTCTCATACTGTGATATGTTTCGCTCTACACACCACTGATTGGATCCCCTCATGGATGCGTAAATTTTTTTTAAAAAAAAAATACAGGCACATTAAATGGGATCACACATTTTTAGGCCCGTGGCTCACGCTGGCTCAGCTTGTCTGAGTGTGGAAAGCTAAGCAGGGTCAGGCCTGGTTATTACTTGGATGGGAGACCCCTCCTCTAGTTTCCTGCATTGAGCAGGGGGTTGGACTCGGTGGCCTTGTAGGCCCCTTCCAACTCTATGATCCTAAGTCTAACATGTAGTTTGGCCCTCAGGTTAAAATTCTCAAGCCTGATTCAGACGAGGTGGCAAAAACGGGGCCGGCCCTACCATTAGGCAGAGTGAGGCAGTTGCCTCAGGCAGCAGATGCTGGGGGCTGGGAGCAATGGAAAGGTGGTAAGGGATAGAAGTCTGTAGGCCAAGCAGCCTGCCCTGCGCCCCCCGAGCTATGCTGCTGCCCTCAGGAAGAACACTGTCCCATGGCCGATGTTGAAATAAGGTTCAATTGCGAGTCTGGTCAGCTTCTGTATGTGGAATGGGGGGATGCCATCTTGTCCTTCATTTCAGGCAGCAAAACGTCTTGAGCCAGTGCTGGGCAAAACTGTTCCTGGAACAGGACGGGCTGAACTATAGCATCCATTACTTCACTTCCTATCCTTTATGTAAGGAAGGGCCTACCCATTCAGCAGAAACAGGTGGTGGAATGGATGGTACCACTTTGGACTATAGTTGGCAGAATGCCAGTGGCATGTTCCTGATGTAGTTATGTCAAGGAACATGGTTTTATTTATTTTTATTTATTTCAGTGAAGAGTTCTTAGGACACCCAGATCTTAAACCCGAAATGATAACTGAGGACCTGCCCAACTTGTTAACTCCAGAAAGTTTGGATAAACTGAAAAATGACTACAATAATTCTGTCAAGGTAATACTTCCATTTTCCCGATATTCCAGCTCATATAAATCAAAGGACAGCTCATATAAAGCAAAGCCTGGTGTGTGTGTGGGTGTGTGGGAGAGGGAGAGAGAGAGAGAGGAGGGAAGGAGGGAGGGAGGGAGGGTGTGTGTGTGTGTGTGTGTGTGTGTGTGTGTGCAAATTTAGAGGGGGAAAGCATTGGGGTGGAAAGGTATAATGCCCCCCTTCTTGCATCTGGTGGTCCCAATCTCATCATCAATCAAATTTATTGCAGTCAATAGACCCCAAAATAAATAAAACATACAGTACACCAGAATCTCAAAGCAAGCTATGCTACCGAGCCCGATTCAAGGTGCTGGTTTTAAGTTATAAAACCCTACACGGCTCAAGACCACAATACTTGATAGAACACCTCTCCCAACCACAATCTACCCAGACACCACACTCAGCATTTGGGGCCTTCCCCTGACTGCCACCCACGAGGGAGGTTCAGAGGGCGGCAATGAGGGGGAGGGCCTTTTCTGTGGTAGCCCCCCCCCCCAGCTGTGGAATAGGCGCCCCACTGAGGACCACCAGGCATCAACTTTACTATCCTTTACAGCGCCAGGTTAAGACTGCCCTCTATGCTGAGGCATTTAACAGATCCAAATAGTACACAGGGTGGTGGTGATGTCACCTTTTTCACCAGTCTATTTTTTTATAACCTATTTAAGTAATTTTAAAATTGTTTTTAAATGTCCAGTGAAATATTTTCGATGTTTTTATTGTTTGCATTTTTTATATTGTATTTTATTGTGTTTTATAATTGTTGTAAACCACCCAGAGAGCTTCAGCTATTGGGCGGTATAGAAATAAATAAATAAATAAGCAGATAGAAAGTATAACATAAACACAATTATATAGCATTCCAGTATTCACAAGTTAGTCCCTGGATATGATCCTTCCATTTCCAAACAGCAAGTTGTATTGTTGTGAGTTGTTCTCTTCTCACTGCTACAGACAGAAATTTAGCTACTATCAGTGACACTGTTGGAATTAATTCTTCCATCAGATATTTAACATAACATTGCACTGACCTTTCCTGGTAGCTTGGTCAGTAAGGGGCCAGTCGTATGCTGCCTGACTCCAGCACAGAAGTTACAGAACAGAAGGACACGTTCTATGGCAGTGAT
Source organism: Shinisaurus crocodilurus (assembly GCA_021292165.1). Classification (NCBI taxonomy): domain Eukaryota; kingdom Metazoa; phylum Chordata; class Lepidosauria; order Squamata; family Shinisauridae; genus Shinisaurus; species Shinisaurus crocodilurus. The sequence continues at coordinate 295,897,668 of CM037876.1, forward strand.
GGTGAACCTATGGCACGGGTGCCACAGCTGGCACACAGGGACCTCTCTGTGGGCACTCGAGCCATTGGTCACCAGATCACGAAAAGACCGTCCCCTTCTGCAAAACACTAATGATCTTGTTCTTTCTCACAGTGTGGAACAGAATGATTTTATTCTAGAATTCCTGTTACAGAATTATTTTCTACATTGTTATCACATTTAAAAGATTTTGAAGAATGATGCACAGAGCATGGCTTGGATGTAAAGCCCTAACAATTGACCCGAGTGCTGCATGTGTTGCTCTCAAACTAACGGAGTATGAGCCAGGGTTTGACAAATTATTAGCATGCATGCAATAGCAAAAATCACATTAATTGTGCAAAAGCATGCCCAATGCAAACTTTTACCTAATGCAGTGTTTGCAGTCCAAGATATAAAGTGTTTAAAATGTGTTAAGCACGTTTAGTTTTCTTGTTTATCTTGCTCATCCTAGTACAGGTTGCCTTTTAGTTTTACTAATCCGACACCTGTAGAAGCAGGGAAAGGACCCAGAGTAAAGCTTGCACCATACAATTTCAGTCTGGCATATAATCATATTACAAGTTGAGAATCCCTTATCCAAAAATACATGTGCCTAATTATTTAAAAAGTTTGTATAAATTCCCTTCAGGCTATGTGTACAATGTAGTACTATAATAATTTGAGTTGATTTTTTTTCCAACAAAAAACTGTATCATTGAAAGCTCTGTTATTGTGTTTTTCTTTAAAGACAAAAGATGTTAATTAGTTCGGACAACTGTATGAGTTGTTTTTCTAAAACTAAAACCTCGGTATTCAGGTTTAATTGCAGTGTTGGCACTTTGAAATAAATAAGTTGGTTTTGTGTTGCAGTTTGGGCACTCGGGCTCAAAAAGGTTCACCATCACTGTTCTATGGAGTCTACCTCCTGATCATTACAAGGGCATACCCTTACCCTTGAAGAAAGAGGGTTGCCTGCGTACCTGCCTGTGGCAAAACCTCTTCTCCCTTCTCCAAGCCGATGGTCACTCAGGAGTGGGTCCGCCTTGGCTTCGGCCTAGTCAGGTTGTTCCCACCTATCTCAGGCTTCAGCCTTAAACTATTACTATAATACTCCTTTGTGTTGGGAGTATAAATGGTGTGTGTGATATGCCCTTGATCAGTTCCTCCTTATTTATTTTTTTATTACATTTCCAAAAGAAAATACATACCAAAAAACCCCAAAATAAAGCCTAACAATATTAATACATAAACCCACCCCAATCCCTCCCCCAGCTTAATCCATATTATATTATCTTATTTCATTTCTTTATAAACTTCTTCTTTTCATGAATCCCACAATTTTCTATATGCTTCCATCAACGTTAATCTATTCAAATCTTTTTTCATATACTCTATGTACTTTCGCCAATCCTTCTTAAAAGTATCTTTTTTCTTTATTCCGCTATACATTCTTAACTGTTGTGTCAACTTTTCATTAATTGCTATATCCCATATTTTCTTTTTCCAACTAGATAGTGTCAGCATTCGAGCTGTCTTCCTGTTGTTTGCTATTAATTGCCTTGCGGCTGTCAACAAATAGCCAATTAACGTTTTCTCTTTTACCTCTCTATTTTCGTTCACAAACATATTCAATAAAGCTAATTCTGTTGTTTTACATATCTCTTGCTCAGTAATTTTTTCTATTTCTTTAAATATCTTACACCAGAACCTGTTCACCTGCCTACATTCCCACCACATATGCATTTGTGTTCCATTATTTTCACATACGCTCCAGCACAAAGGTGATAAATTCTTATTTATTTTTGCCAACTTCACCGGTGTCAGGTACCACTTTTGAACCAATTTTAATGCACCCTCTTTTATTTTAGTAGATATTGTTTGATAGGGAAATCTGTCAAAAATTTGCCTCCATTCTTCTTCCTCTATCTCCTCTCCAATATCTTTTCCCCCATATCTGTTTTATTGTAACAGTCCCCCTTATCTCTTGTTTTATTAAAATTTTATATATTTTGGATATTTGATTAAAAATAAAGAGGAACTATTTTGGATGTATATATAGTTCCTCCTTATTTTTAATCAAAAGTAGCGTGATGAATCAGGTACAGAATCAGTGTAGAAAAACTAAAAATAATTTATTAAGTTTACAGTAAATAGACTTTCTAAGATGATTTTTTAAAATGTAATGTTCTTGTTCTTAGTTACGTGTTACTTTAGCTTCCTTTCTTAATCCAACTCAACCTAAGGCATAAAACCACACCTCCCTGTCCCCAGGAGATGCTTTTTATTTTGATATCCAACAGCCCCCAAACCCCCAACTCTCTCTTCATAAACTCTCTCTTCATAAACCCCCTCTCTCTCCAGCACCCCCTCCCAACAGAATTCCTCTTAACCAATCAGATGGCATCACGCACTCAGCCACTCACGAAGTGCCATACATTCTCACACGCCCTCCAGACAACCTTCTAGGTAACCTTCTATGTATGGATACCCAGATAATTTTATACATGACAATAAATCTATGGGGCGATTTTGCAACAATGCCCCAAAGCATTTGGGATAGAAGAACATTAAATCTGGCCAGAGTACAAGCTGGATTAGGCTCCTGTGCACTTACACAAGACAAAAAAACCAACAACTGGTAGGATCACTGAGACGCTATGCATTTAATGTAGCATAGCTCTCAGTGTTCCACCACCAAGAGAGACTAGGTTGATGGGAATAGGGGATGGCCAAAGGAAGTTAGGCCGATCCCTTCTTTGTTCAGTTTTAGGTGGGTTGTTAAAACTTTTTTTGTTCCACGTGGCTTTTTAGTATTTTAAATGTATCCGTTCCACACTCTGTTTTTAAGATTTTCTCCTGCTCTTTGTTATGTTTTAAAGTTTCCAAATTGTTTTTAAAGTTTTCAAATATATATATATATATTTACATTTTCCCATTATTTTTAATTATAAGTCACCATGGTTTGTGGGAAAGTATCCCAGGGGCCATAGGATTGCTTGGAAAAACCCTTCCGAGGTCGGAGACTAAGCCCTGACCTTGGATGGAAGGGGGGGTCGGAGATCAGACCCCTCAGATCCGACCCCTCTCTGCCGCCCCTTGCAGCCAGTGTGGGAAGAACTGCGCCGGCTGTCCTCTGAGATTGGAAAGGCAACCCCGGAGGAGGAGGAAAGGGGGTGTTTCTGTGGGGGGGGGGAGGAGACTGGAGAGGCCAGGGTATGAGATATCTTGAGCTGCCTCCTTCCTTCCGCTTCCAATCTGCCCTCGCTCTATGGGCCGAAAAGCCTGTCTAGTGAAAATCAGCAAAGGCAGAACAGAGGACGGGGAGGGGAAGTTCTCCTCTGCCGTTCCTCCTGCCCTACCGGCTTCAGCCCAGCAGGAATCTTGGAAGTCTCCCAAATCTCACTCTGAATCCAGGTCAACATGGCCCCCTTGTAGCATCTGACAGCTGTGAAATCTTCTCGTTTCTGTACCTTCCTGGGTGCTTGTCCCCAGGATGTGGCCATTGGTTCATCCTGTGCCCCCTGCGGTCTTAAAATGGTTACATCTAAAACCACCTTGCCAAATTTAGAAATTAGAAGGTGTAAACATGTAAAACATGGACAATCTGTTTGCGCCTGTGTTCTTTACAAAACAGAACTATTTGTACATCAAGCTGATCGGGCTTAAATCGGAAACTGTTGAGTCATAAGAGACTTGCTTGCAGCCACATCTGCGCATTCCCACTGAGAATTGCGCTCCTTAACATAACTCGGCAGCATGATGGTTTTTGAAACTAAATTGATTTCAGTGGGACCACTCATGGTGAGGCAGTCTTCACTGTAGGGATCAGGCTTCTGGATCTATCCTTCTGCTTCAAGAGGCTGCTAATGAGAGGAACAGGTGGGAAGCACAGTTCACTTCCACATTTAGGATCAGATTTCGTTTACATTCATAGATTTCATAGATCATAGAGTTGGAAGGAGCCTACAAGGCTATCGAGTCCAACCCCCTGCTCAAGTGCAGGAAACTAGAGGAGGGGTCTCCCATCCAAGTAACAACCAGGCCTGACCCTGCTTAGCTTTCCACACTCAGACAAGCTGAGCCAGCGTGAGCCACATGCTGATATTGATCTCAAAAAACACATCTTCCATCAATTCAATGACTTCACTGGACCAAATTTGGCACAGTTTCGAGATCTGTCAAACACTCTGGGCATTTTCACACACAGGAGACTTGAAAGCAGATCTTGTTCTAATCAGATTTTAAAGCAAAGGTTGAACCTACATATTGGTCAGAAAGATCATCTGCATTATAAATGCCTGTCTCTCTCTCCCTCCGCCATCCCCACCTTTCTCTGGTATATAAACAACTATCAGACATCAACATAAATGCTATAAGAGAGGCCTCACATGAAAATATCCTATTATCAGAAGATTTTGCTTTACTTTGTGCTATATGAACAAATGGAATCATTGACATATGAAAGACAGAAGGCTGCAGTTGGTAGCCACCATTAATGTGGGCAATAATACATGCAGATAATAATTAGTGCTCTACAGATCTGTGGCAACTTATGTGCGCGTGCACACACACACACACATACACACACTGGCTGGGTTCAGACAACATGATAACCCAAGCTCAAGGGTTGAGCATGGGTTGAGTGTGGGTTGTCATTGAACTGTGGGTTGTCGTCGTTGAATTGTGGAAAGCGGAATATCGGTGGTCAAGTATAAGAGGTTTAAAGATGTTCATAAGGCTAATCTAAAAAAATGCAATATAAACATCGAAAACTGGGAAGCTCTGGCCCATGAATGATCTAAATGGAGGTTGGCCCTTCACAAAGGTTCCATGGACTTTGAAGAAGCCCGAGTGCAAGGTGAAAGGGAGAAACGTGCTAAGCGAAAAGCACGTCAAATGAATCCTTTACAGGACCATCTTCTATCGGGTAACCTGTGTCCTCACTGTGGGAAGCTGTGTGGATCTAGAATTGGCCTCCACAGTCACTTACGGACCCATCGCTAGAGTCTACACAATCTTCTTTAGAATTTCCTCCTTTTATCCCGGAAGACAATCTTACTCGGTCACGAGTGATCGCCTGATGATTGTGTTGACTGATCCCAGCCACGCTAACAAACCACGTTTGTTAACCACAGACAACCCAAAGTTCACAACCCAACAACAAACCATGGGTTCTCTTCATGGTTCTCTTCAGTTTGTGGTTAATAAACCACGGTTTGTTAGCACAGCTGGGTTCCGACAACACGATAACCCACGTTTCAACAACAACCCATGGTTCAACGACCACCCACACTCAACCCATACTCAACCCTTGAGTGTCGGTTATCGTGTTGTCTGAACCCAGTCCTCCCTCCTTTCATTTTTTTAATCCATGGGTAATGGATATGTGAATGGGCTTCTGGGAATGCACGTGGCTAGTCCCACTCCCTAGGGGACCTCCAGCCCACAGAGGCTCCCCATCCAGCCAACACAGAGGCCTCCTTGGATTCCTCCAGGGATGAATTTCCCTGGAGGAATCCCTGCTGTTATCTCTTGATCTCGGATCAGAGATAACGGGGATCCCCCTGCTCATTGTTCCCCCACCCTATTGGGATGCCGGCACCAGCCACATGGGGATATGGGCACCAGCTGAGTCAGTTAACACAAAGCTGAGCCTGCTAGGCCTCACCACGACGAATCCATGTAGTAAACTGACTGAGAGCATTGCCTAGAACACCATCAGAGCTATATAACGCATGGGGTGATCAGCAGCGGTGGGCAACCTGTTTCTAGAGAAGAGTGTCTGCCCTTACTGATATTCTCAGTTGGGAACCCTTGATTGGCTTCCAAGGGATGGGGAAGGGCTGTCGCTCCGTGGCAGAACACCTGCGTTATATGCAGAAGGTCCCAGGTTTGATCCGCGACATCTCCAGGCAGAGCTGGAAAAACTCCTGCCTGCTGCAACCCTGGAGAGCCGTTGGTGCGTAGGACTCGGTGTCAACAATCCGGGCTAGATGGACTGATGGTCTAACTCAGTGTTCTCCAACCTTGGGTCCCCAGATGTTTTTAGCCTACAACTCCCAGCATGCCCCAGCCAGCGTAGCTGGCTGGGGCATGCTGGGCGTTGTAGGTCAAAAACATCTGGGGACCCAAGGTTGGAGAACACTGGTCTAACTCAGTGGCCGGTTCACACAATCATGGCGAAAAGAAGCCACGCGTGGCTTCTTTTTCCCACCCCCACATGAGCCGGTCGTGCGCTAAGCGGTTTGCCTAATTACTCTCTCGCTTCACGGCTTCCAAGGAGATGGAACCAGGAACTGATATGCGTGTGTATGAAGAAGTGTATGAACATGATAATGTTGAGCTGCATTACCTCCCTTTATCTTAATATTTAGTGGAAAACCAAGAGCTGCTTGGAGAATATTCTGGCGCTGGAGACCAAGGAAAAGTGGGATTCAGAAGAACAGCCGGAAGCTCTGCAAAGCCAATATGACTCATCCCTGTCCTTTGATATTCAAACGGTATTTGCTTAGATTGTGCATAGTAGATGCCTTTTCTTTGATTCCAGGGAAAGTGAAGTATTACCTTCTGGTATGTAGGTGTCGCCTATGGTGCTAATTTATGTTAGTCACGTACTCTGAGAATGTATTAGCAAAATAGAGTTTATTACAACTTTTTAACACTGCCACCACTTGCTTCCTAGCTACAAATTAATCCTGCTGTCAATTGTGTCACAGACATAATAGGCAACTGATTTTTTAGAGTTCTTTTAGAAATGAAGGGGAAGGGGGGGGGGAGAACAGGTTTGTTAGAAAAGGCACTTAGTGGGGAAACGGGAAAGCGACTTGCTTCCAGGTCTATGGCAGCCTCAAAAATAGAGGGAGGGCGGGAGGGAGGGAGGGAGAAAGAAAAAGAGAGAGAGAGAGAGAGACTACAGCTAGAACAACCACCACCCGCATTTAAACAGTAAAAAAGAAACAAAAGCCCCTGCTAGCTTTAGGAATTGCAAAATACTGAAGCCGGGAACACTTCATTTTCACAATTTTCAATGGGCTGAGTCATTTCAATTTTTTTAAAAAAAGGATCTTGGGAGAAAAGAAAATTCAAGGTGGGGATTTGGTGTGTGTGCTTTGTTCCTCTTTCATAGGATTTTCATACATTTTCAATAACCAGGAAGGCAGTTATGGATTGGGTTAGCACAGGTATGAGGAATGTGTGCCCCCCCCGCCCCAGGATGTTCTTGGACTGCAACTCCCATCATTCCTCACCACTGGCCCTGCTGGCTAGGGCTGATGGGAGTTGCAGTCCACCAACATCTGGGGCCACACACGTTCCCCACCCATAAGAACATAAGAAGAGTCATGCTGGATTAGAAGGTTTCTTGGGAATTTTACAGGGTGATACAGCAACTGCCTTCATCCCCTGGTTGTGGGGCTTCCTATAGCAGTGGTTCCCAACCTTGGGTCCCCAGATGTTGCTGGCCTACAGCTCCTAGCATACCCAGCCAGCATGGCTAATGGCAAGGGATTCTGGGAGCTGTCGTCCAGCAACATCTGGGGACCCAAGGTTGGGAAACAACGTCCTATAGGCATCTGCTTGGCCACCGTGGGAGACAGGATGCTTCACTAGATGGACATGATCCACCAGAGCTCTTCTTATATTCTTAGCAAGTCGATGGTGTCTTAACTTCTGGGGCCAACTGAATTTATGTGAGTAGCTTCCAGTGTGAGAGCCAGTGTGGCATAGTGGTGAGAGTGTTGGACTGGGACTCGGGAGATCCAGGTTCTAGTCCCCACTCAGCCATGAAGCTCACTGGGTGACTTTGGGCCAGTCACTGACTCTCAGCCTAACCTACCTCACAGGATTGTTGTGAGGATAAAATGGAGAGGAGGAGGAAGATTATGTAAGACACCTTGGGTTCCTTGCAGAAAAAAGGTGGGGTATAAATATGATAAATAAATAAATAAATAAATAGCAAACTGGAGAAGATGCACACAGAAAAAGAGAGAAGCACATTAGTCCAAAATGGGAAAGTGAAGCCACACCTGATTCTGAGTGGTATTAAAGCAGATTTTAAAGACTTTGCTTTAGAATCCATTCTCCCCCATTCAGTTCAGAATGAGATTAGTTTCTGTGTCTGCTCTAAAGATTATGCATATCACTATATCATTTTTCAAGGTTACTCATGTATATTAGTATTAGGCATTTTGTATCTACCTTTTGTTGTTCTAATAAAATTGATAATGATGTTGGCAAAGCCCTCTCTAGCCAGGAATTATAAGAACATAAGAGGAACCCCACTTGATCAGACCAAAAGTCTATCTAGTCCTGCAGCCTGTTTCCCATAGTGCAGGGTTCACCAACGCAGCGCCCGCGGGTGTCATGGTGCCCGTGGGGACCTCCAATAGTGCCCACGAAGCTCTTGACTCCCTGCCCCCTTCAAAAATGTATTTTTAATAAAAGTCTCGAGAAATGTCAGGGTGCTGGGTTCTCCTTCCTGTTCCTGGCTTCCTGCACCTGCTGCAGATCAGCTGTTCAGTGAGCAGGAAGAGAAGCAAAGAGTTCCTTTCTGGCCCCACCCAATCTTCCTCTGCCCACACAGACCTTTCTCCTTTGCTCACTCTCTCCCCACTCCGTCTCTTGCTTCGCTATTTCTCTCCCCACATCCCCTTTCCTTGCTATTTCTCTCCCTTCCCCATCCTTAGGTGCCTTCTTTCTCTCCCTCTAGCCTCCAGCCTCGTTCTTTCTCCTTGCGAAACTGGAGTATCACATTCACAACATCTTCCAAAGAGCCCATAAACAACCTTGAGTAAGGGATAACAAGTGCACACAATAAATGCCTTGTGTAGAAAAGCCCGCAGAGGCGAGTAATAGACCTTGTCTCATGCAGGAGGTTGCTGTTTCTCTTGCAACGCAAGCCTCAGCTTTTTACATGGCAGCTATACCCAGAATGAGGATTGTGTCGGGCTGCCAATTGTACTCATGTCAGCCAGTAATATACTGACACATCGTTGCTTCCGGTTTTGTAATATTCCATGTCCCCTTCATCTAGATCATTGGAGAACATACGAAGGCATCTGGCAGCATTTGCAAAAAGCTGGAGACGGCCGTTCTCGAAACCAGCTTAAAAGAAGTGACAGAATTCATACCACGGTAAATTCTGTTTCTTTGCAGATATCAGTATCTAGGTCCAGAATGATGAATTGCATCCCACTGTGCTTCAGGTTTATACTTCTGAATGAAAGGCATCAACTATCCTGAGGACTTTAAGCAGGGCTGGCGTCACGGGTAGGCATGATTGGGCACCTGTCGAGGGCCCACACACCAGCAGGGGCCCAGTGACAAGAGCCCCCTGGAGTTGTTCCTCCCCCTCCTCCTCACCATGGCAACCTGCTTGTTCGCCTGCCTCTCGCTCTGGCCCAGACAACGGTGGTGGCGAGGAGGCGGCGCAGGAGAGGCCACTGCCTGCTTGCTCACTGGCTCTCTGCCCGGCAAGCAAGCAAATGCTAGCAGTGATGGGATTGAGGATGAGAAGCAAGAGCACCTGGTGACAATGGCCATGAGAAGTTAGACTCAGCAAGAGAGGAGGCCCATGGAGGGTGTCTTGCCCAAGGGCCCTCCAGAACCGGGAGCCAGTACTGGGGCAAGGGTTCTAGCTCCAGTGCTGGAACACACGCTTCATACGCAGAAAGTTCCAGATTCTGTCCAGATCTCCAATCATACGGATCTCAGGTGAGAAGGCTGGAAGAGTCCTCCGTTTGGGACCTTGTCAGTCAGAGTAGACAGTACACTGGGGGAGATGGACCTATGGTGGGACTCAAATGTTAGGCTGGTTGATGTGACATTTGGGGGGGAAAGTTCACCTGTTTAGGGTGCAGTCCAGTGGGGATGCCCGTAAGCCTCCAAACTTGGAGGGTTGTGGGTATCCTATGCAGGGTGGGAGGAGCACGGAGGCAATCTTCGTCTCCTGCGCCTCCTGCCCTGCCTATCAGCTGGACGGCTGTCTAGCTGCAGTGCTTTGGATGGGGAGGGAAGGAGGCTGGAGCACCACAGGGATATGATGTCGTATCTTGGCGGTGCCGGTCTCCTCCCCGCCCCGCCCCGTAAACCACTTCTCTGAGGCTGCTCTTACAGTCTCAGAGGAGCAGCCGGTGCAGTTCATTCCACCTTGGCTGCAAAGGCAGGGAGGGGGATCCAAGCGTGCAGGCCCAGCTCTGAGGTTAGAGCGGTTTTCAGACCTTGGATCTGGGAATCCAAAGCACCCTACGGCCCTCTATATGCTCTCGAGGGGCCATAGGATTGCTCTTTATTTATTTATTTATTTATTTTATTTACATTTATTAATCGCCCATCTGGCCGGCAACTGGCCACCCTGGGCGATGTACAAAATAAAATACATTTAACAAGATAAAATACATTTAGAACAGTATTTAAAAATCTTAACCCACCCCATATTCCCGCCTGAACAGCCAGGTTTTTATTGAGCAGCGGAAGCTCAGCAGAGAGGGGGCATGGCAGAGGTCACTCGGGAGAGAGTTCCACAGTATGGGGGCCACCACAGGAAAGGCCCTCTTCGTTGTCCCCACCAGTCTCTGCTCTGGCTGAAGAGACAAGGAGAAGGCCGTCTGTGGCAGATCTTGTTGAGTGGCCTACTTGGTGTTGCTGGAGACACTCCTTGAGATAGATTGGACCGGAGCCGTATAGGGCCTTAAAGGTCAAAACCAACACCTTGAATTCGGCTCGGCAAGCAACTGGTAGCCAGTGCAGCTCCTTGAGCACTGGCATGATGTGATCCCGGCGGCGCCTGCCTTTAACCAAGCGAGCCGCCGCGTTCTGTACCAGCTGTAGCTTCCGAACCGTCTTCAAGGGTAACCCCACGTAGAGCGCATTACAGTAGTCTAGGTGAGAGGAGACCAAGGCATGAACCACTGATGGGAGCAGGTGATTAGGAAGGTAGGGGCACAGCTGCCATATCAGATGGAGTTGATACAGCGCCGCCCAGCTCACAGCTGACACTTGAGCCTCCATGGACAGCTGGGAGTCTAGAATGACCCCCAAGCTGCGGACCTGGTCCTTCAGGGGTAGATGTACCCCATTCAGCACCAGGTCAATATCCCCTAACCTCCCCTTGTCCCCCACCAAAAGTACCTCGGTCTTGTCGGGATTCAGCTTCAGCATGTTCCTTCCCATCCAGCCATGATGGGAAGTATAAGCCATGAGTCAAAACCAAGACACAGACCAGAAAGACATGCTAAAGGTCACATAGACGGTAGACCCTGTTGCTCAAGCAAGGCTCAGCTGAAACAGGAAGCCCTTTATGTGCCTTTAAAACCACTGAAAAGAGTCATGGAGGTAACTGGCAGGATAGGAGCCTATAGCATATAGGTCCTACTTCTGTGGCCTGACAGGCAGGGATTCAACCTGGCACTAGCGGTGGTAGTGGTGGTGAGGGTTTCATTCAGTTCACATGTTTATTTTATTCATTCATTCATTTTCTATACCACCCTATAGCCAAAGCTCTCTGGGCAATGTACAACAATCAATTAAGAAGTACAATAAAATACAATTAAATATAAACAATAAAAGCATTTTAAAAATTTAAAACCAATTTTTAAAATATCACAAAAACTAGGAACAAGTTAATAAAACACGACTGCTAAAACAATAATCAATATTATTGATGATTTAATTCTATTTTTAACTTTTGTGATTTTCTATTTCTGTTTTAATTGTATGAGTTAAAGGTTGTGAGCTGCCTTGGGTCCCATTGTTGTGAAAAAGGCAGGATACAAATAAATATAATAATAGTAATAGTGGTGATGATGATGATGATGATGATGATGATGATGATGATGATGATAATTTACCACCCCACTAAATGTATACCATTCAGTTATTAAAAGCCTCAGTGTAGAGGGCAGCCTTAACCTGGTGCCGAAAAGATAGTAGAGTTGGCACCAGGCGGACCTCAGGGGGGAGCTTGTTCCAGAATTAGGGGGCTACCACAGAAAAGGCCCTCCCCCTTGTTGCCGCCCTTTGCCCTCATATGTTAATGTGAACATATCTAATTTTGCACTTTCGAACCATTAATATGAACAGACCAGAATAAGTCACGTGACCTGGTCTGACTTCTATTTTTTAAAAAAACAACTTAGGTGATGGGGCCATAATTCAGTAGTAGAGCACATGCTGGGCATGCATAAGGTCACAACTTCGATCCCCCACAGACACACAGACTCTCACTCACACGCCGGCACAGCAGCTAGGCTGGGGGGTGGGGGGGAGAACCTCCAGTTGGAGCCAGTGGGAGTTTTCTGTTCAGGCGGCTTAATTGCTGGGTGGCGGGCTGGTCTTCACTGGAGATTGCAGCACACGGGGAGGGCAGGAGAGGGAGAGCCCTGCCTTCCCTCCCCAGCTGCAATATCCACGGAGATCCATGGGGGTGGGGGCAAAGCATGTGGGGAGGGGTTTTTTTTTTAACTCTTCCCTCCCCAGCTATGACATCCTCCCCAAAATTGCCCCCTGCACACAGCCATTAGGCTATTTAAAAAACACATCCATTGGCATCAGTGGAAGCATGTTTAAAATAACCCAAATGGCTGCAAGGCTCGGGGGGGGGGGAGGTAAGGAGGGGAGAGGTTGGGTGAGGAGGGGGACCTTGGGCAGGATGGGGAGGCCCTGGGGACCACATCTGGCCAGGGGAGGCTGGTGACTCCTATTTCAGTGGGGCTCCTTTTCCACTGCAGGCTTTATTTGGAGCTCCGAGGGAGCTATCCATGGTGCTGAACTCCGTCCCCGAAATAGGTTCGCCACCACGGAGCACCATGGAGAGCTCCTAGGAAGCTCCAGCTAAAACCTGCAAAACTTGTAATGGAAAAGGAGCCTCATCAAAATAGGGGTCACCAGCCCCCCCCCCCGCATTTGGCCCATGGGTTGGTGGTTCCTCACCCCTCCTCTATTAAGTCCTAGGGATGCTTTTATGGGGCATCCGTGGGATGCCATTATCCGTTGAGAGCCAGTGTGGTGTAGTGGTTAGAGTGGGACTGCAGAGACCCACGTTCCAGCCCCCACTCTGCCATGAAGCTCCCTGGGTAATTTTGGGCCAGTCACTGACTCTCAGGCTAACCTACCTCACAGGGTTAGGCTGAGAGTCAGTGACTGGCCCAAAGTGAGGTTAAAATGGAGAGGAGGATAACGTACACCGCTTTGGTCTCCTAAGAGGAAAAGGCAGGATATAAATGTAACACACAAATGAACAAATTGCCATCCTGTAGTTTCCCTGTGGGTCTTCCATCTTTTCTCGGACCACAGACTTCAGTCTTTTTTAAAGGATAGGGTTTTGGTACGGGCAGTGATTTACTGGGAACTTATAACAGCACAATGCACATTCACGATAATGCTTAAATTTCGGGAGAACCCCCACCACGATTACTGTTTTCCTCCTCCCTCCCAATCCCTTTTCCTTTTGTGTCATGTCTTTTAGACTACAGTCATGCCTTGGATTGAGAGCATAATTCGTTCCGGAAACATACTTGTAATCCAAAACACTCATATCAAAACGAAATCCCCCCCAAAAAAAATTGTACAGAGATTTTTAATTTAAGACGTTCTACAGTACTTGTATTGCAAGACGTCGCTTGTATATCAAGTCAAAAATAAATATTAATAAATATTTAAATATTTGCTTGTCTTGCAAAACGCTCTCAAACCAAGTTACTTGCAATCCAGGGTATTACTGTATAAGCCTGAGGGCAGGGACTATCTTATTATTAATCTTTTTAAGCTGCTCTGGGAGCCTCTTTTTTTTTTTGGTGGCTGAAAAGCAGGATCAAAATCCTGTAAATAAATAAATAACATTGCAAGAATGGCGGTGACCAGAAAAAGGCATTAGAGTGTTATAGCACTACAGTATTATGTTATTTCATCTATGTGGCATTTCACGATCTTAATATTTTAAAAAGATATATAGCTGGAGAAGTGTTTCGTCGCTAATTAAATATCAATTTAGAATAAATGAATGCGGTGATAAAATGGCACTCGCCACAAAGGTTACAGGGAAGGCGTGATGGCTGGTCAGTTGAACTGGGGCCTTATGCTTCCCCACCCACAGCAGCTTTGTCATGCCCACTGGTGTGGACAGAACACAGCAGGATGTACACACAGAAAAAGGGCAATCCTCCTGATTGTGTGGAAGGTATGACATGTGAGTTGAAACCATGACTGGTTTTATTTCCTGGCCCTTTCTTCACACGGTCCTCAATATGGTATCCACCTTAGAACCACACCCAGAAGCACAGGCTGGAGCGTGCCCAGTTCCAACTTCACTAAAGAAAGCCATTTGCCTTTGGTGACAATGCAAACATATCTTAGAGGAAGTCAATTGAAATTTCACTCGTAGCCTACGATGGAAGAGCAAGGACTGAGTAGCACAAGGAGCCACCTGTCTGGTAACAGTCCTAGGCTAGCCTCAGAGCTTGCTGCTTAGGGCCAAACTAGCTGTGAAACTAAAGACAACTTTTGCTATCATATCAGTTTAAAACCAATTAATAGCAGGTGCAGGGTGATGGCAGAGTGCGAAAGCAGCAGCAGACTTCTCTCAAACAACACACACACACACACACACACCTTGTTTTCTAAAGTAGATGCTTTTAAAAAGATAAATAATGGTAACATAAGATTACTCAGGTACTAAAGCTTAATGGTTACAGAAGTGCAGTTTCTTAAACATTACTCACTCAGTTCTTTGAGGTAAGGAAAACACACAGGTCAATCCTCCGTACTAAAACCTAGCAAGCATCAGTTAAGTCTGTTGACACTGGACTGGTTTAACTGTCAGAGGAGTGTTAGAATGGTATTTAAACCTGTTGCTAAGCAACATCCAGCATTCCCTCCCCTGATTCAATCAAGTGGTTCAGTCCACTGAACCCTGCCCCTCAACCAGACTACACGAGTCTGCCTCAACCCTTTAATGGGCAGTCATCTAAAAATCCTCCCTGCAGAGTTTACATCTTCTCTTGTCACATATTCCAACACAGCGGTAGGCCCTGATTTTTGTTGAGAACGCAGCACATGGGGAAGGTGAATCTTTTCCTCTCGCTCTTCAGTACTGGTGAAAATCGTTCCCCTCCCCACTGGGCCTGCTTTTAGCTTCTGGAGGGAGGTCACTATTGGCACTTTGTTGAACCTTTCCCTTTCAAATGGTGGCCCAATCCTTGGATAGAAGGCAGGACAGGTATGTGAATGATGCAATTACTATTCACTTCCTCCACGTACACCGGGGCTGGGGAACCTTTTTTCTGTTGAGGGCTGCGAATCTGTCAGGGGCTGCATACCAATGGTGGCCAGGGACAGAACCAAAATGGGTGGGGGCACCCCTTTTATTTTTTCCTTCCACCTCCTTCTCTTTCTCTCTCTCTCTGACAATTGTTCTCCTCACTCCTTCCCACCATCATTTTATAGTGTCTGGTTTTTTTTTTTAAATGGATCTCCCATCAATAGGGATGTGTGGATTTGTTAAATCCATTCCGTCTGCGTTTTGCACATTGTCAGGTATCTTTTTTTTAATTCAATTCAATTCAATTTATTGTTTGTAGCCAATGGCCATTACAACATAATATAAAACATTAAAACAGTTAAAACATTAAAAACTATAAGTAAAACAACAAATGAATGCACATGGTCTTGGAATTAATATGGGTAAGGCAGGGCAGGGCAGGGCAGGGCAGAGCGGAACACAGCGGCAGCCTCCCTTCCCTCCCGTGGGAAGTCGTATCAATGTAGGGAAGGTCTCTCTCTCTCTCTCTCTCTCTGCGCCTTCAGGACTGGCCACGGCGAGGCTTGGGGGGAGGGGACGCTGGAGCCGAGGTGGAAAAAGGAGGCTGAGGTGGGGAGGACTCCCAAGCACGCGCGCTCAGGGCCGCTTCTTTCCTGGCACAGGGGATTTATGGGGGGGGAATCTCCAAAGCAGCAGCAGCAGCAGCCCCCGTGGACAAAGGGAGCATGCTGGAGCATCCTGGAAACAGCTGCAAAGAAAAGCTGGGATCCCACAAACAGGTTTGGCAGCGGGTGATCAAAGGGAGGGAAACGTGCGTCTTTAAAAACAACGCATTAAAAAAAAAAAAAAAAAACCTTAGTCCTTCTTTACCCTTTCCCTCTTCAGGCTGGAAAGATCATGCCTAGGGAAGAGTAACCCAAGGCACAAAACTTTGCAGATGCTACATATGACTTTGGAGTTGAGCTGCAGAGTCTTGTGCAAACTTAGTTCCTGCTCAGGGATTCTCTGGGTTTGCTGCTGCTGCTGCTGGAGCCATTTCCCTCCCATCTGTCTCTGCAGCGAGTCAGAGATAGGCAGAAGTAGGCAGACAAATCTGTGTGTGTGTGTGTGTGGGAGAGAGAGAGAGAGAGAGAGAGAGCCATAGCATTCGTGTCTCCTGCTTCCATAAATTACAATGGGGGGGGGGGATTACAAGGAGCTTTGCCTCCACATTAGCTACCAGAAAACCTTTCTAAACTGCTTTCCTTGTTCCTGTTGCATTTTTGTGGGAAGTGCTGGGATGACATGAAGAGGAAAAACCGCAGGTCAGATGGTTGTTCCACTAATTTAGCTTTCATGAGGGTACCTACCCAGCCTTCTGTACTGCATTGTTAAGGTTTGAATTTACTTCTTTGAATGCCTCCCCCCACTTCTGTTTTCTGGTGTATTTTTTATAGTTTTGTCCTGTCCTGGACTTAGGAGCTCCACAGACTGTAGTATATAGGAAATTTATCTATGGGCTTTATGAACATTATTTATACATGAATTATAAACCACTCATCATTTTTAGCATAAATAAGAACTATAAACTTTCTACAGCCTGAAAAATTGGACAAATGTAAGGAAAGCGTCTACATGGGGGTTTTGTTTTAATCAATCTAATCATTTTTATCATCAGGATTATCCTCTCTTTTATCATTATTATATTTATTGTTTATTATATTCATTATTTATTTTATCATATATTTATTCAGGTTTAATTGCAGTGTTGGCACTTTGAAATAAATACGTTGGTTTTGTGTTGCAGTTTAGGCACTCGGGCTCAAAAAGGTTCGCCGTCACTGATATATACCCTTTTATGATAGGATCAACCTTGCTCGTCGGGATCAAGGTCTACACCCGCCAAAAAGGCTTTTCTTAACTTTGATGCTGCTAGGGCAAACAAAGCTACCCTGTAGCTTACAAAGTTGTCTGTTTCTGGCAGCAGCCACCTGATTTTAAAGTCCTCTGAGTCTGAGTGTCCTCCCAAAAAGTTTTGAAAAAGGAGGATGAATTTAGTCCGTGGTGATCTATAAAGCCGGCAGTATATAGGACATAGTGAACCACATCCTCAACTTGGCTTGCTCCACATATGCACAAGCTACAGAATCGGGACAGCTACAGAATCTGTCAGGTGCCTTTCGTTCTGTCATCTGCTCATTGATAGAATCAGGTTTTTTTTAAACCAGAATTCCATTCTACTTGTGCTAATTCGCATTAATACGAATCAGCGCTCATGCTCATTAACCGATGTGGATCAGCGCATTTGCACCAAGTGCACATTATGACTAATGTGAATCAGCATTGATGTGCACTTGCGCAAATCTGCATTAGTTATTGCGCATTAGTGCTGATTCGTATTAACTAATGCGGATTGAGACTCTGTGAGGTGTGCATTAGCACGAATACCCCCCCCCAAAGTGAAAAATAGTCCACAGGTCCATGGAATCTCTGAAACTTGGAAAAATCCAGCCTGCTGCAGAGTCCACAGGTTGAGGTAATAGAAATCCAAACCCGTTTGAATCCCTTGTGGATTTCTCTGACGTCCCTACCATCACTCCTGCCGGTGTGCTCAATTTTTTTTTTAAAGCAAAGCATGAGTTTTCAGTCTGAGTCAACTCAAAAGGAGACTGAAATCAATTTTGCCTTAACCTTTGAAATTTCACCTCACAAGAGGTGAGAAGAGTGGGTCACTTGCTATTAAATACTCTACACTATCATGCATGGCAGCATGGAAGGAAAATTGCTTGGCTAGATTGTGAATTTATATCTCTTCTGAAATGTGACTGGAGTTACAACTGCATAATTAACTTGACAGGTCAGACTGAATTTCCAGGTCTTGAATTTTACTTTTAATTTGGATTATAGATGTGATTAACCCCTGATGCATTCGCCTCAGAGAAATCCACATTCATAGATATACATAGTAGTATAATAAAACCCTGAATTCTTGGTTGGAATATTTCCTGTTAACGGTTGTTCAAGCACACACAGTACTGAAAGTTTATAGTTCTCCACGACATGTACTTTAGTCCAATAATATAACAATCACATCCGAAACTTGGAGGAGACTGAGTAGAAGTAAGAAACTTATTGTCGTAAATATGTCCAGTTCAAAGATAAGCCATAGTCGTTATCACAGTCCAAGGGTCGAAGCCAAAATATATATATCCGAAAATCAGCAAACACAAACCAGTTCAGGAGCAGGCAAAGGCGTCGTCAAGGTCGTTCCGAGGTTCAAAGGCACAAGTCTGAGTTTGGGGGTGTCAGGGCATCTGGCTGAAGCTGTATAAACAAACAATTGCTTCCAGCATCTGATGTGCGTTTGGGACCTGCCTTTTGAGCAGGCGCTGACTGGTAAAACAGCCCAGCTGGGTCAGGTTGTATGTGCTTGGCCCCACCCCAAGCACACTCTGGCACAGCCGGTCTCCATCTGACCTAACAGAGGCATAACACTTATTTTAGGCAATTTCCAGATGTTGTGTATCAGCGATACACTCAATTTTCTGCTTTATCAGGATTTGCATTCAAGCAAATGCACAAAGAAGCCCCCTTCAGATCTTTGTCAATACGGGAATGTCAGGGGCAGAAAGGGCAGAGCCGGTGCATATGGAGGTGGGGACAGCATTGAATAATGCCTGAACAGGACTAGGATCATTTCATGTCACCTGTTGCCAGGCCAATGCATAAGAACATAAGAAGGGCCATGCTGGATCAGACCAAAGGTCCATCTAGTCCAGCATTCTGTTCACACAGTGGCCAACCAGCTGCCCACGGGAAACCCACAAGCAGGACATGAGTGCAATGGCACCCGCCTGCTCATGTTCCCCAGCAACCAGTGTATATAGGCATACTGCCTCTGATACTGGAGGAAGCATATAGCCATCAGGACTAGTAACCATCGATAGCCTTCTCCTCCATGAATTTGTCCAATCCCCTTTTAAAGCCATCCAAATTGGTGGCCATCACTACATTTTGTGGAAGTGAATTCCATAGTTTAACAATATACTCGGTGAAGAAGTCCTTCCTTTTACCTGTCCTGAATCTCCCACCAATCAGCTTCATGGGATGACCCCAGGTTCTAGTATTATGAAAGAGGGCGAAAAAAATGTCTCCCTGTCCACTTTCTCCACACCATGCATGATTTTGTATAACTCAGGATCAACATTATACTGAAAGACGCTAGTGCCTGTATTGTTTGCGTGTGTTCTGTTTGTGGATTGCTGCAAGCCATTTTTAATAAGCAATTATATTACAGCTTTGGGAAAGCATTTCTGGAATGGAACAGAGCAAATGATTGCCCCCAGTCTGTGTCATTAATGGTGGCCTACTCCAACAGCTTCCACGACTTGAGGTAAGCTTGCTTTTTGAATCCTGTTTTTGAAGAGATGTTTGTTTGTTTGTCTGTTTGTTACATTCCTATGCCACCCAATATCCAAAGCTCTCTGTTGGACGGATTCCGCTTGGGTTCTACTAAGGAAGCACTTGATGGTGTGTCCTTTCTGAGTGTAGAGTGCACTTCAGTGATGTTATTGCACGGGTATCGCATTTTCTCCCAGGGCTCAAAAAACACTACGCCTTGTCTCTGGGGAAATCAAGGCTGCAACATTTGAGTAAGCAACCCGTTAAATGAATTGCTCAAAAACTATTTTTGATTGTCTCAAAAGTGCCCCTGATTAATTGGGCAGCAGGCTTTTCTTCTCTTTGTTTGGAAAAAGAGAAATCTTTTTAAAGAAAAAAAATATATAGTCATAAAACTGCAGAGTGGAAGAACCACCTTAGAAGAAGAGGCATCCCCCCCCCCATTTTCTTTCTCACACAGCAGGGATGGGAATGCCTCTTATATCTGCTACAACACACGTGTGCATCATCTAAAAACAAATAAAGTTCTTGGGCTAATGTGGGTTCCCTCCCTGCCCCACCAAGTTATTGTTGTACTGATGTGAGCTTTCTGTCCAGATTCTTGTTCCTGGACAGAAAGATTGTCCAGGCAATCTGCTATCCACAACCTATTAATCCAGTGTTCTTCAACCTTGGGTCCCCAGATGTTTTTGGCCTACAACTCCCAGCATGCCCCAGCCAGCATAGCTGGCTGGGGCATGCTGGGAGTTGTAGGCCAAAAACATCTGGGGACCCAAGGTTGGAGAACACTGGATTAATCTGATGTTTCATAGGCACCATTAATAGAAATCTCTAACTTTAAACTAATTTCTCCTTATAGCACACCATCTCTATCTTAACCATTCAGATCAGTTCAGAAATAAAGGGGAAAGATATTCCATTCCAGCCATCTAAGAAGGATGTTATGTGTAAATTTAACTGATTAATTAATTGATTCCGATTTCTTAGCCCTCCCTGCAACAACTACTGCTCTTGTTCTGCTGAGTGGGCTGTGTCTGTACCAATGTTAGGGGAATTTATTCATGATGAGTAATACACTTTCCCCCCTGCATACTCTGCTATCTTGTGATTTCTTTTTAATAAGCAGTTTTAATTATTTGTGTAGCTGAAGCTGTCCTGGCAGTAACTCTAGAGCTCAGCACCTACCGTACTTGCAAGGAAGTTGCTACGCCTGCTGTGATGACCACCAAACTATGTGGCTTCCTTCCAAGGAGATGAGTTTGTAGGGAAGGTATCCCAGGCCTGTCACAATGAATGCCGTGCAAGGAGATGCCTTACCATGCTGTTCTGCTTCTCTCCTTTGCATCCTGTCCAGCAAGATGTGCAGGTTCTGCATATGCTTCAGGCTTTTGTTGAGCAAAACTGTGGGATCCAGTTCCACATAATGTGGTTATGGCTCACCAACATGTGTATGTATGTATGTATGTGGAAATTGCAGGGAAGCAGAATTCAGCTAAATATTAGGAGAGAAACTTCCTAACACTGAGAGCTGTTTAGCAGAGGAACAGACTGCCTAAGGAGATGGTGGGCTCTTTTTCACTGGTGGTATTTAAGCAGAGGCTGGACAGCCATCTGTCAGGGATTCACTGCAGAGCCTAAACTGAGTTGGGAGTTTTTCTTAGATGATCTCCAAGGTCCCTTCCAACTCTGTGATTCCTAAAATACCTTCAGAGCCAATTGGGAACCTCCCCAGCCCCCTTTCTATGCATGGTGCTCAGTTTACAGGAAACACACACTGACTCTATTGCAGTAAATGTACTACAGTGTAGGTGTCCTAAGTTGCTGATGTGTCCCACTCTTCAGGCTTTGTTTTCAGAATTCATTTTAAACACTGGCATTATACCACCTCTAGATGGCATGGTACCTCCAATAATTAGCAAGAAGGGGAAGGGGGGAGTAAAGGGGGGGGGACACCCAGCTTCATACTAGCGTATTTTTCCTGAGAACAAATCCAAGCAAGCAGTGTTTTTCAAAATATTTAATTATTTTGCACATCTTGAACAGTCTGCTTTAAAGATTGGCACTGGCAGCAGTGTGCAGGGCGCATTTCCCCTCCAGATCTGGTATACATCGCAGGGACGCTGGTGACTCCTATTTTGGCGGGGCTCCTTTTCCACGGCAGGTTTTATTTGGAGCTTCATAGGAGCTACCCATGGTGCTGAACTCCATCTGCAAAATAGGTTCGCCACCATGGATAGCTCCTATGAAGCTCCAAATGAAACCTGCAAAACCTGCAGTGGAAAAGGAGCCCCACCGAAATAGGAGTCACCAGCCTCCCCTGTATACATGTATGCAACAGCTGCACCAGATGTATGCCCATTCTAATTTTGGCCCTTTTGCCATCCTTGAAGTACACACATGCACGCTGCTTCAAGCCATGGGGATCCCCTGCCAGTCCATGTGGCCAGGATGTGCAGATTCAATAGAGCTGCACACACTGGGGTATTTGTCTGCCATCGGTGGGCAGTGCCCAAGGAGTGGGGCAGAAAACCACACAAGTCTAGACTGTCCGAAAAAGGGGTGATCTGGCCCCCACCTGCGCAGCACAACCGAACAGAACAGACCTCCAGTGGCCTCTAGTGGACTGTTCCAGCTAGCACAGTCTGAATGGATCAGGAATATAGGAAGCTGTCTTTCAGCGAACCAAACCACTGGTCCATCTTCTAACTCAATTACTGGGGTTCAGACAACACAATAATCCACACTCAACGGTGCATATGGATTGAGTGTGGGTTGTCATTGAACCATGGGTGGTTGTTGGAACATGGGTTATCATGTTATCTGAATCCAGCCATGCTAACAAACTATGGTTTGTTAACCATGAACAACCCATGAAGAGAACCCATGGTTTGTTGTTGGGATGTGTGGGTTGTTTATGGTTAACAAACCATGGTTTGTTATCATGGCTAGGTTCAGACAACACAATAACATTACTAGGATGTATTTACATTTCATAGAAGACCAAGCCAGCCAACCAATTTCTCAAATAAAGTAAATTCTTCACTTAATTTGCACCCCACCCCAGATCACCCCAAATCTCTTGCTACTCCTTCCCTACCTTTTCTCTCCCCGCACTTTTCCTCACTTCCCCAATTGGAGGAAAATTGCTGGGGGGGGGGCATGCAAATAAGCTTAGAAGAAAAGCATCCATTAACACCTATGGAAGTTTTCTTTCTAAGATTAATTGACATGTGTCTGTGTGGGATTTGGGGGGGAGGGGTATTCCAGCATGTGGAGAAGGAAGGGTTAACCTTTCCCTCTCCAGTTGCACCGAGTGATTTCCAAATGGTGGTTTAGGACTCACGATGAGTTACAACAAACTTGGTGGACCATCTGAGGGCAGGCCTAGACATTTTGGGGTTCCCATCCCAGTGTTTGTTTCCTAAAACTAACATGGGGTTAGCAAGGTGGAAGAATTGGTGTGCAGGAAGAGGGTACTTAACCCTTTTTCTGCCTGCTGTTTCTCCTCTGTAATTTCCCCACTGTATTTTTCTCTCTCTCTTATATTTCTCCCCAGCTGGCTCTGGGATCAGAAATAAGCACAGCCAGGGCAAAAAATAAAATTAAATTAAAAATACCTGGAGGTTAGGGGTTAGAGGGGGCAAAATGAGTGGGTAGGGAAAGGGTTAAGCACTCATCTCACCTACCAATTCTCTCCTCCTACAAATGTCCTGTTGGCGTTGTTTTCTGTTAATTGGCAAATGCATATTTGGGAAACAGAAAGTGGCTGTTGTGATGTGACATGTAGTTACAGGAATTGTCGAAATGTCTGGTTAGCTGCCACAAACCGAGTTATTCACTTCAGAAACTTAATCCTGTGAGATTAAAAAAATACATAGGAGGATAGAGCGGTTGCTCACATCCTCTTTCATCTTCCTCTGATCACTTCTGGGGTTGGTACAGAATTAACACGCTGACTCTTAAACAAAGGAGTGGGAGCAGGTTTCAAAAGCTACGTTCATACCTGAACCACATTTTTGTGAACCATGGTTAATGAAGGCGGGACATAATGCTTAACCATGGTAAAAGAGGGTGAGGAAAATTGGTGTGGTAGGAGGGGCTGCGGGGTGAGGGGAGGTCAAGAGGACACATAATCCTCTGGTTCAGTTCCAGTCCTTTAGCCTAGTTAAGGGCTGGTGTTATTGTCATGGACTGGGGGCAGCTTGAACCCGGCTTCTGGAGCTGCCATGAACATGTGTTCATGCCTCAGGATTCTTTTCAGGGCCAAACTACACATGACATTAGATGAGCCTGATGATGCTGTTTACTCTAGTGTAGCTGTGCATGAGCCTGATTCGGATTGGGACCAGCACACTCTGGGAGGAGAGGATTAAACCTCCTCCCACTGGTTTACCCCCCCCCCCAAATTCCCTCCATGGGGAAGCGGGATTAAAAAGAGAGAGAAAAGCCTCCATTGACTCAGGTTAAAAGAAGAAAAACCTCCATTGACTCCCATTTCTGGGCGGGAAATGCAAATCAGAACTATGCACAGTTACACTGGAGTAAAATAAAAGATACGCCTCAGCTACCCACTACGCAGTTAATGTAACGTGTAATTTGGCTCTCAGATACAGATGGAACAAGGGTGTGGAACATCAATACCTGCAATTGGCAAGCAAGACAGTATGAGGCCTCTCTGACTTGGCCAAGGCTGTTATAAATACTAGGAGTCCAGCCCTCTGCCTTTGCCTAACTAAGAGTAGTACTGTCTGCTTGCTATACTTGAGGCCCCAGCTTTCCACCTGAGGCACTAAATACTGTGCTAGAGAAATACTGTAAGCAAAAGTTGGGAGCATATACCTTATACATGAGAGCCAGTGGGGCGTGCTGGTGAGAGTGTTGGACTGGGGCTCGGGAGATCCGGGTTCTAGTCCCCACTCGGCCACGATGAAGCTCCCTGGGTGACTCTGGGCCAGTCACAGACTCTCAGCCAAACCTGCCTCACAGGGTTGTTGTGAGGATAAAATGGAGAGGAGGAGGAGGAGGATTACGTAAACCGCCTTGGGTTCCTTGCAGGAAAAAAGGCGGGGTATATATATAATAAATAAATAATACATCTCTACGGGCAGCCTCTAGGTGTGTGTGTGTGTGAGAGAGAGAGAGAGAGAGAGAGAGAGAGTCAAAGAAAGGCAGGCAGGGAGGCAGGCTGGGTGGGGCTGTCGCTGAAATCAGAGGGCCTTTATCTATGTATTTGAGGAGTACCTCTGGGACAAGGCCTGTGACAATAGTTGGAGAGAGAGAATATGACCTGGTGTCTTGCGATGAGTGCTTGATAAATAAATATAAACCTATGCAGCTCTCAGCTTGGCCCTCTGTCATCTCTGAGGCACAGCCTTCCTGGTTACGGTGCTGGAGTAGGCCACAGGCCCCTGACGATGCCTTTTGGGTCTAGTGTGGGCGTAATATCTATTGGGCACAATTTGGGCTTCTCGCTGTGCAGGCCGCAAAAAGCCATGTGCTGGTTTGGGAGACCTGCCCCTAGTGGCTGAAGAAGTTATTGCAGGCTTCAACCACGTGGACATATTTAAATTAATTAAAATTGATTAATGCATTTTTTTTTAAAGTGAAATAACCCCAAGGCACACATCTCTAGGGTCCCCTCAGCATACATTTCAGGAGTCTAGGTTTCACGGTCTTGGAGTTATGGTGCAACTGGACAGGCAGACGGGCAGACATGCATCCTCTTTCATTATTGTAGAGCAGGGGTGGGCAACCCAGAGCCCATAGGCTGCATGTGGGCCCCGCCCCTGCCCCCGCCAGTGTGGCCTCCGCAGATCCTGACCATCGCTGTGCTGCCAAAATTCATGCTGGCAAAAAAACCCACTATGGAACGCTACAACAGCCAAATGTAGTAGCTTGTTTGTCAACCCTAGCTGGCGCTATCTGGCAGATTAAGCGGCTGTAGTGTGCCGCAGGCCCCATGACAATGCCTTTTAGGTCTAGATTTGGGCACAGCCCTGACCCAGCTTGGACAATTACTTTTGCATATGTCCTTAAAGCTAACTATTAGTCTCATCTATATTTGCGCAGCAGTCAGAATATTAACAGGAATGTCTTGAACTTCTCCTTTTATTTCTAGCATTTTTACTAAACTTCCTGCCCTCAGACCAAAATTCTTTTCTCAATTATACTTCCTTATTCATGTGATACACACACACACACACACCCGACATCATGCACATGATTAATTTGTTTGTTTTGCCCCTTGAGGACTATTTAATTTATGGCTTTCAGAAAATCATGGGGCCTTCTAAAGGGTTGGGAAAACTACCTAGAGAGACAATAACAGAAAATGTTTAAAAACAACTCATTGTTTATGGGGATTATTTATGAAATCTGCCCGATCAGAAAATAAGGAAGTATTAACTGAGCAGGCACTGGGTGCAAGTTTGAATGTTTCTACACAGGGAGGGGGGGGGGAAAGGCCTCTCTGCATATACAATTTTTAAAATAAATTTCCTAGTGAATAGACCTGGCTTCACAAGGGTTGGAATAGCCCTTAGTTTGATACAGGGAAGGCTTCACGCAAAGTTGTACAGCTGACAGAGTTGGACACAGTGTGCCCGCCCAGTCTGAGTGAAGCCACGCCCACTGGCACCCCTAGGCCTAGGCACAACTCCTGTCATGGTGCATCCTTATAGCCCCTTGAGGGAGGGGTCTGTCCACTCCATTCTCCTGCAGGAGGGCTGCCCCACAGCAGTAGGGAACATGCAGGCATATAACATTATTCCTTGGCTGACTAATCTCTCCTGGCTTCAAACTGTACAGAGCACCAAGCTATGTTAGTTAGGGAAGTCTGCCCGCAGTGGCTGAAGATGTTACTGTAGGCTTCAGCCACATGGACACATCTAAATCAAGCAAAATGTATTATCCCAGGGGCCTGGCCCAGCCAAGGCACCTCACTTTAGATTCGAGGATAATCAGGAAGAAATAAAACCACTTGTATGAAAGATAACATACAGTTTATTGAATATAGTGATGAAATATGGATGCAGATTATCAATAAGCAAGCAAAGAAACAGCTCACACATGTCCCTCCAGTCACAGGGCTTCCTATTATGACGGACGTCACTCCTGGGACACTAGGTAGGTTGCTTGGACACTTGCATGCTCCTCTTCCCAAGAAGAAAGCCAAAGAACAAGCTAACAAGCTAAGGATTTTATAGCTGTCTCCCTAAATTCTAGAGCATGCCGGAAGCTGCTAGAAGCTGCAGAAAGCTGCCAGTGGGGAAAATGAGGGAGGGTGAGAGAAGACCACCCGCTATCCCAATTAACTTCACCAGAAGGGTGTGAAATCATCCTTATCTCAAGGATGAAGTAAGGAGTTCGGAGCGGCTGGTAGCTGAGACCCCTCACTACCCTGCAGGTTTCCCACAGGAATTAACCTTAACAAATGTCCATTGCTTTGATGGCTACACTACAGGCCTGTGCTGGACACTGCGAACAGTTCAAATTAACTCCTCCCCACAGTGTTGTCTGGTTACTGAACCACAATACACAAAATTAAGTAATGCATTTAAAAAAAAAACAACACACCAAAATAAGCCCGAGGCACACTCCCTTAGGGTCCCCATAGTGCGCATGCCAAGTTTCAAGTGTCTAGGTTTCACAGTCTTGGAGCTATGGAACTGATGGATGGACAGACAGACACATACAAATCCTCTTTTATTATTATAGATATAGAAAGAAAATGTTAGAGAGAAAGGAAAATGATGCCCACACTGGACTCCGCCACATGAATCAGTTGCCTCCTGTTGTTCCTTAGGAAAGTCCAGCGCTCGCATTTTAGGCGTGGCCACTTTCTTCTCTGGGTGGTTTTGGGTAGTTGTGCTAAAATGGAAACATTATCGGAAGCAGCCCCACCTCGCACGAGGGTTTTGTGCAGCGCTTCCTCTGTGGCTTGTGGCTGTCACACTTGCACTTGGCAAACCCTGTTGTGTGTGTTTTGAAGCTATGATGGGCTGTGTGCATCAAGTTGGGTGTCGTCGTCGTCCCCATCATCTGTACAGCTTAAGAACATAAGAAGAGTTCTGCTGGATCATCAGACCAAGGGTCCATCTAGTCCAGCATTCTGTTCACACAGTGGCCAACCAGCTGCCCACAGGATCCCTATTCATTCTCCCTGCCCACTTTCTCCACACTATGCATAATTCTGTACACCTCTATGACATGTCCCCCCCTTACTTGCCTTTTTCCTAAGCTAAACAATCCCAGCTGCTGTAACCTTTCCTCTTAGAGGGGTTGCTCCAGCCCCTTGTTCATTTCAGTCACTTTAAATCAGGTTCCTTTAAATCAGGGCCTCAACCTTTAATCTGCTAATGTGATTAATCAATGAGAGGTAATCAGTGTGGCTGAGAGATAAGGGCACATTTACTTGTATTATGTGGCTATTTTGGTTCTGGTGCGTTAGGGTCTAACTCAGGGCTCTCCAGCCTTGGGTCCCCAGATGTTGCTGGACTACAGCTCCCAGAATACCTTTCCATATCTTTACAATTTAACCAACATGAAGTTATTGGCTTCTTCACTGCAGGATGGGCTTACAAGAAAACCTTAAGGTCAGCTGTAAAGAACTGGAGACGACCCTGGCTAACGAGATGCTGAGATGGAGGAAATATTTTTTAAATAAATTAAGGCTGGATACAAAGGTAAGGGGAACATTTGCAGGACTCTGGTAGAATCCAGTAGTTGTTGAGGTTCAGCAGCAGCGGTGGCAGTTCATCATGTTGATGATCTTGGTGAGATGCTGTTGCCGAGCAGCAACTGGGGTGTGAAGGAGGAGGCAGGACAACTCCTGTTCTTGCTGAGCCCTGACTAACAGGGCAGAGGCGTAGCGTGGGGGGTGCAGGGGGGGCCGGCCGCACCGGGCGCAACATCAGGGGGGGCGCGCTCGCACTCGCAGCTCTCTGCCCCTGCCTGGCTCACTCACTCTCTCTGCAGTGCTGGCTGTGCGAATCCGATCCGAGCCGCCGGGTCGCCGCCCACTGTGGAGGGGGGGGGTGCCAGGTGTGCGGTGCGGTGGGTGCATTTTTTTTTCCCAGCCACCCAAAGCCAGCGAATCTTCCCACCGGAAGGTATTTGCGAGCTGCGTTGGCAGTTTCGTTCGAACGAGGTTGGGAAAGGGAGGGGCGCGCAGACGTTGCGAGGCTGTTGAGCTGCATCGGCCTGATAAGCCCTTCTCTCCCACCCCCCCACCCCCTGCACGAAACAGCGGGAGAATTCCAGGAACTTGAAACAGCGGAGGGGAAAAGTAATTTAAAAGAAAAGTGAAACTGTGGCGCAAAGCATCCCCGCGCCGCCACCTGTCGCTGAATGCGCTCCTTCCAATCTCTCATGGAGAGAGCAGCCAGGCTTTGCCGAAGCCACAAATGTACTGTAGGAATGACCTCGAAGCTGAGACTTCCGTGCCCGCCACCACCCTATGACACCGCCACCCACCCCAATTCCTAACCCTAATCTGTAGTAACACAGGTCAAAACCAGCCAAGGTCACTTCTGTTTGCGTTTGTTCCAATGACACGTCCCAGAGGTGCACAAGAAACAAAACCCACACCACCACCAACAAAAAACCACACCAGGATTTCCAAGGCTGAACGGCCAGTCTGAAATTATTATATTTGAACTGGGGAGGGGTGGGGAAGTTAAAGAAAGCTACGTATTTGTTAATCATAATCCCTGCCAAACTCCAGACATGAGATGCTTTCAGGCGGCATGCAAAATCCTGCCTGTTTCAAAAGACACGTTGGGCTGAGTTGGTGTTGGTGTTGGTTCTGCCCTTTTTGCAGGGAGAGGGGGATTGCTTCTGGGTTCTGCTTCTGCCTTTGGTTAGTTTTCTTTCTTTTTTTAAAAAAATGCCTTTACTGGTTTTTATTGCTTCTGATTTAGTTTCAGTCGTTCAAACCCACTCACCCCCATCTTTTCTGCTGTGTTTTAGTTGCATTTTGATTTGTTGTTTGTTTTAATCATTGTGTAGCACAAGTTATTCTGGGTCATCATTTTGATACGATAAGGCATGATACTTAATTATCAGATGATTTTGCAACAGCATGCTCCCCAATGCACTTTAGTGCGGTCCAAGTTGCTTTGCATGGAGAAGAGAGGAGGACTGGTAAACATCTCTTAGGGTGCGATCCTCTGCAAGTTTAGACAGGAAAAAAAGGCCTACATTTCCCAGCATAGCTGGCTGAGGCATGGTGGGAGTTGTAGGCCTTTTTTCTGTCTAAACTTACATAGGATTGCACCTTTAATTTTTAATTAACGTCTGGATTTTGCTGCTACAAGGATGCCAAAAGGGAGAGACATGATACAGTTTAGACTCGAGTGCTAAAATCCACGGGTTAGGGGGCGCAAATTACTTGCCTTGCCCCGGGTGCTGACAACCCACGCTACGCCACTGTAACAGGGAAGCCCTTATTCGTGCTGTATCAGTATCCACCATGTTTCACCTGCACAGAGCAATTGTTGCACGGGCATGATGGCTGCTGGTAGCTTCCCAGTCTATGTTTGGTTTGGAGTATGTGCCCACTTCCCAGTCAATAAATCAGGGGTGCAGAACCTCTTTCAGCCTGTGGCCTGAATTCCATTTCGGAGAAGCTCTTGGGGGCTGCATTCCAGTGGTGGGCGGGGTTGAAGGCAAAAGGAGGCAGGGCCAAAGGCAAAAGGGGTGGAGCCAAAAACACACACAAGAAAAGTAAAAAATACCAGCATATTTTGCTTAAAGCTTTTACTGCCAATAACTAAGCCTTAGGAGAAGCATTTCAACCTTTTAGAATGGGGGGAAAACTGCCAGGAAACAACCAAACCATTGGTGGTTGGCGGAAAGGGGTGGAGCCAGAGGAAAGGGGTGGAGCCTTTTGAGAACCCTCGTAGGGCTGGATTGGGACCACAGGGTGGCTGGATTTGGTGCCCAGGCCTGAGGTCCTGCACTCCTGCTATGAATGATTTTAACAGGCTTTCCGTCATAAATCAGACCAGTGCAGTTATTAACAATTTGCTGAAGTTTCAAAGCATAAAAATTACAAATCAGAGTGAAACGAAAGGGAGGGTAATTATTCAGAGGCTTAAGAAATGGACTGAAATTTCCTTTATGACAACTTAAGTTCTGAAGTTCCATTACTCCATAAGTCTAAGGCTCCCATACACACTTCCCGGGGAATAAGTCCCGCTGAATACAATGCGGCTTATTCAGGAGAAATTACTCCCGAGTAAATATGCATAGATTGGGCTGCACATGAGCAAATTAACTCACTTAACAGCGCAATCCTATGAAGCTGCCCGTAGCCCTCTGAACTTGGAGGATTACGGGCATCCAATTGAGGGTAGGATATCCTCCATGCTCCTTCCACCCTCAAAAACATCTAGGTGGCCGATTTCAGCCGTCTAAATGCTTCTCCCCTCCTCCTGAGGAGGAGAGGCTGAGGCGCCACCTGGATTCCTCAGAATCCCGTGGAGTCTCGCTCCTCCCCTGCCCGCCCCCGGGAACGCCCCCCACGGGAGAACTGAACACAGTCTTCTGTGTTCGGTTCCCTGGCCAGCGCAGAAAGAACTGTGCCGGCTACAAGATGGGGTGGGCGGGCGCTCCACTGTACTGTGACCACGGAAAGGATTTCTGAAGTTGCAGCACCTTCTATGGCAATTCCTATGTCCCCCCCAAACAAGGTCGAGGGGCATAGGAATGTGCCCTCAATGAATATTAATAGTCTAAATCTGAATTAACAGGTCAATGGTGTAAAAAAATAATAATCCCATTGATGTTTATTTATTATTTATTTATTATATTTATACCCCACCTTTTTTCCTGCAAGGAACCCAAGGCGGCTTACATAATCCTCCTCCTCCTCCTCTCCATTTTATCCTCACAACAACCCTGTGAGGTAGGTTAGGCTGAGAGTCAGTGACTGGCCCAAAGTCACCCAGTGAGTTTCATGGCCGAGCGGGGACTAGAACCCGGATCTCCTGAGTCCCAGTCCAACACTCTAACCACTACGCCACACTGGCTACCGATTAGTTATGCTACCGATTAGTTAGAGGTCACACCAAAAAATATTTCTAAGAATTAAATGATTGGCTATGATTCTTATTAAATTGGGCAAAGTTATTCATAGTTATCTGCTTACAACTGTTTGATCTTACTCCAGAGTAAGGCGACTCTTTTCTCGGTTCAAGAGTGACTGCTACCCCAATCAGTATTTTATGAATGACATCCACAGACTGAGAGCTTTGAATGTAAAATCACCCTAGAGCTGCATCAAACACATCACATTTGTTTTTGACTCACAACTGATGTCTCTAGAAACATTAGATTTATATCCCGGAAGGTAGGGATGGTGAAGAAGTTGGTTCAGTTCACATTTTAATGCAAACCTACTTGATTCACACATCCTGAACCTATGCATGAACCCAAACGCAGTTATACTTTGACATTCACTCTTTTCTGAATTTTGCAAATGCAGTTCTCCAATCAGAAAATGTGTACAAAAAGTGTATATAGGGGAAAGTGTGCACAAAAAGGCACAAAAAGGGTTAGTGAAAATAAAATACAAGAGCACATTATATTAGGGAAATTGCATACAAAACTGCATATATTAAGAGGCGCACACGCACATGCATATGTGTATGAATTTTCATGCTGACATTAAAAAAAAGGTCATTGATGCAGAAATGAGACAAAATGAATTTGAGTTTAGAAAAATGAAAAACTGAACAAAACCGAAATGGAAAGATTTATCCATTCCTACTAGCAGGTTTAAACTGTTTATAAACCCCCATCTGTATATACCCACTTCCTGCGCTTGATTTGCAACTCATATCTGGTATCTTCAATAGGCAGATGTGGAATATCTCTTTCTTTTTTTTCTTTTTAATTGAATTTTCCAAAACAAAAACAAATCGTATTTGGCTTCCGCCTCTATGTCTGACAAACATTACCAATCCATATCCAATCTAAGTTTTCTCTATTTTCACAGAAAGGATTTCTATCGCCTTTCAAAAATCAAAACCCAAAATTATTAAGTCACTTTCCCTCTTCCCCAAGAAGTTGGAATATCTCTTTCAAGCACAGTAGTATAACCGATGTGTTGTTGAAGAAGATGATGAGGGAGCTTCCATGGAGTAACACCCCAAACCACATCTTCTTTTAAGTGGAAGTAATTCTAACAACTCAGATGACTTACAGGTCATTTCTTGTACCCGACTTCCATTTTGAACACAGCCAAGATTACAATCGTGTTGCTTTGAAGTTGCAACGTTGCTGAAATGATAGCAGCAGCAACGCTGCACAGTGGATAGTGTGGCAGAATCACTAACGTCGCTCAGTGGCAGTAACAGCGGGTCCTGCTGCTCCTACACTGGCATCTCCTGGGAAAACATCCTGCCTGCAACAATGGAGAGCCGCCACCAGCCAGTGTAGATAAGTCTAAGCGATGGTCTAAGCCGGGGTTGTGGAACCTCTTTCATCCCAAGGGCCATATTTCATTTCAGAGAAGCTCTTGGGGCCACATTCCAGTGGTGCACGGGGGCAAAAGGGGCGGGCCCCCAAATACCAAAAAATACCTGCATATTTTAGCTTTAAACTCTTACAGCCAGTAACTCCGCCTTAGGAGAGGTATGTCAACATGTCTCTTCATTTTCAGCATCAGAGACCAACCTGTTGTGCCACCATAAGTGGTACATACACACATATGTATTGTTATGCTGCCGCACCCCGCTTCTGAGAGTTGAGGAGTTTCAGGGTCTTAGACTTCAGTTTCCCAAGAAGGAGGACACTGGAGGCTTGTGGTGTTTCTTCCATAAAAAGTTTATTTCATTTTATTTCATTTCATTTCATTTATTTCATTTATATACCACCCCATAGCCGAAGCTCTCTGGGCGGTTCACAACACTCTATACATAAAAAACAAGATTAAAACATACAAAACAGTTTAAAAAATTAAAACCCAAATTTAAAAACACAGTTTAAAATAACAATACAAAAGCCAATAAAACTGAGCCTACAGGTGACAATCCCCCCCCCCCCGTGCTATTCCAAGCTCCTAACTAAATGCCTTGGCATAGAGGGAAGTCTTAACCTGGCGCCGAAAGATAGTAAGGTTGGCGCCAGGCGGGTCTCAGTGGGGAGCTGATTCCATAACTGGGGGGCTACCACCGAGAAGGCCCTCCTCCTCGTTGCCACCAACCGAGCCTCTCTTGGAGGTGGCAGTCGGAGGAGGGCCCCAGATGTTGAGCGTAGTGTCCGGGTAGATAACGGTTGGGAGAGACGTTCCGTCAGGTATTGTGGTCCTAAGCCGTGTAGGGCTTTATAGGTTAAAACCAGCACCTTGAATTCGGCTCGGAAGCATATTGGCAGCCAGTGCAAGCGGGCCAGAACTGGTGTAATATGCTCGGACCTTCCAGTCCCTGCAATAAGCCTGGCCGCCGCATTTTGCACTAGCTGCAGCTTCCGAACAGTCTTCAAAGGCAGCCCCACGTAGAGTGCATTGCAGTAGTCTAGTTTAGAGATCACCAGAGCGTAGATTACTGAGAGCAGGCTATCCCTGTCCAGATAGGGGCGTAGCTGGGCCACCAGCCGAAGCTGGTAAAAGGCACTCCTTGCCACTGAGGCCACTTGAGCCTCAAGTGACAAAGATGGCTCCAGGAGCACTCCCAAGCTACGAACCTTCTCCTTCAAGGGGAGTGCAACCCCATCCAGAACAGGTTGAACACCCTCCATCCGGTCAAAGGAACCACCCACTAACAGCATCTCAGTCTTGTCTGGATTGAGCCTCAGTTTGTTAGCCCTCATCCAGTCCATTGTCGCAGCCAGGCACCGGTTCAGCACATCCACAGCCTCACCTGCTGAAGATGAAAAGGAGAAATAGAGCTGCGTGTCATCAGCGTATTGATGGCAACGCACTCCAAAACTCCGGATGACCCCACTCAGCGGTTTCATGTAGATATTAAATAGCATGGGGGATAAGACCGACCCCTGAGGAACCCCGTACTGGAGAGTCCATGGGGCCGAGCAACATTCCCCAAGCACCACCCTCTGGAGCCGGCCATCCAAGTAGGAGCGGAACCACTGCAATGCAGTGCCCCCCACCCCCAACTCAGACAGCCGCTCCAGAAGGATACCATGGTCGATGGTATTGAAAGCCGCTGAGAGATCCAGGAGTATCAACAGGGTCACACTCCCCCTGTCTCTCTCCCGACATAGGTCATCATACAGGGCGACCAAAGCCGTTTCCGTGCCAAAACCAGGCCTGAACCCCGACTGAAATGGATCCAGATAATCAGTCTCATCCAAGAGTGTCTGGAGCTGGTTGGCCACCACCCGCTCAAGGACCTTGCCCAGGAAAGGAACATTCGCCACTGGCCTAAAGTTGTTAAGATCTTCCGGGTCCAGAGAGGGTTTCTTCAGGAGTGGTCTCACCACCGCCTGTTTCAGGTGGCATGGGACCACTCCCTCTCGCATGGAGGTATTGATCACCTCTCTGACCCAGCCGGCCGTTCCCTCCCTGCTAGTTTTTATAAGCCAAGAGGGGCAAGGATCCAGAACAGACGTGGTTGCACGAACCCGTCCAAGCACCTTGTCAACATCCTCGAGCTGAAACTCATCCAAAATAACTAGACCAGGCTGTGCTCCGGGTACCTCTCCTGATTCTACTGCTATAACATTGGAGTCTAAGTCCCTGCGGATGCAAGAGATTTTTTCCTGGAAGTGCCTAGCGAATATATCACAGCGGGCATCAGATGGGTCAATGATGTCCCTGGGGCCAGCGTATAACAGGCCCCGGACGACCCTAAAGAGCTCCGCTGGGTGGCAAAGAGATGTTTGGATAGAAGCAGTGAGATGTTGTCTCTTTGCCACCTTCACTGCCTCTAGGTATACCTGGCTATAGGCACATACCAGGGCTCGATTGCATCCACTAGGAGTTTTCCTCCACCTGCACTCAAGCCGTCTCCTGTTTTGCTTCATCACTCTCAGCTCCGGGGTATACCACGGAGCCGTACGAGCTCTACTACAGAGAGGGCGCTCAGGAGCGATTGTGTCAACTGCCCGGGTCATCTCCCTATTCCAGAGATCAACCAGGGATTCGACAGGACCGCCAGCCATATCAGCCGGAAAACCCCCAAGGGCCCTCTGGAAACCATCCGGATCCATCAGCCTCCGGGGGCGGACCATCTTAATAGGTCCCCCACCCTTGCAGAGGGGGAAAGCTGCCGTTAGCCTAAATCTCAGCAGGTAGTGATCTGACCATGACAAGGGGACTGATTCAAAGTCCCCCACCTTCAGATCACTATCTCCATGTCCGGCTGAAAAAACCAGGTCTAGAGTGTGCCCTGCTACATGTGTTGGGCCGATGACATGTTGGGACAGTCCCATGGTTGTCATGGAGTCCATGAATTCCTGAGCCACACCAGACAAGGTGCCCTCAGCATGGATGTTAACATCCCCCAGGACCAACAGCCTGGGGGACCTCAGCATCGCCAGTGAGACCACCTCCGTCAGCTCAGCCAGGGAGTCTGTTGAGCAGCGGGGTGGGCGGTACACCAACAGAATCCCTAATCTGTCCCGCTGGCCCAACACAAGGTGCAAACACTCCAGACCAGTAGTCAGACAGACAGGGAGCCTGGAGAGAGAGATAGAATTCCTATAGACCACGGCAACCCCCCCTCCCCGGCCCTCAGGTCTACCCTGATGCTGCACCAAGTACCCTAGTGGGCAAAGCTGGGAGAGACTAACTCCTCCCTGTTCTCCCACCCAGGTCTCGGTAATGCATGCCAGATCGGCCGCCTCATCCACTATTAAATCGTGGATGAGGGAGGTTTTATTTTGCACCGATCTGGCATTTAGAAGCAGCATCCGGAGACCCGAGGGCAGGCTGATAGGGCAACCAACAAACCTGCGGGTGCAAGGAGGACCGGAACATGGCACAGCCATTAAGTGTCTGGGCCGTGTTCCCCTTACCTGGCTAGTCCTCCTCCCAACGCCATATCTCCCCCTACCCGTCACTACACTAATCGGGGGCCCCACAGAACCCCCCACTTGACCACATGACTCCCCTCCAAGGCACATGCTCAGGCCCTAGACAGGGGGAAAAAAGCAATCCCCCCCACCAAGGGCACCGAGCAACAATAGCAATGTTAGGGGGGAGGCCCTTGCCCTTGTGGCTCCCCCCGAAGTGGCTCCCCCCAAAGCTCAAGATGAGAGGGTCCACAACATTCCCAGCAGGGCCGGTGCAAGGCAGTTTGGTGCCCTAGGCAAGATCAGATATTTAGCACCCCCTCCCCTTCCCACTTGAGCCCTCCCTCCCTCCAGCCCGCAGATCCAAATGCAAGAACACTCTTTACAACCCCCCACCCCTCCTTTCCCCATTTATTTTCTTTCCGGGTCCGGCGGTGAAGTTGTTCCGTTTCTTTCTGAGCCTCAGTGGAGAGCCCGAGTAAGAAGGGCTGCGTCCGTCCCGCCTGCCTCCCCCTCCCCACACTGCAGAACTTGGCTTGGGGTGAGGTGGGGGGGGAGAAGAGAGACAGGCTCTGGTAGGCGAGGGGGCTGGTTTATTGGTGAAGCCGCTGCTGGTGGCGTGGAGGAGACCCACCTCCAGGGACGGAGGGAGGGAGCGAAAGAGAGAAGTGAGAGGGGGAGATGGCACAGGCACAGGCAGCGGAGGTGCGATTCCCTCGGTGGCGGTGCTGGTGTTTGGCGGCATGCGAGCCACCGCGTGGGGGAAGCAGCGTCGGCGTCGATTCCCTCTGCGCAGCCGCCTGGCGTTTGGCGGCGCACGCGCCCAGAGAGCCGGAGAGAGGAGCCACTGCGACGCGTGGGGGAAGCGGCGGCGGCGGATCCGGCCCGGTTGCCGGTGGGCTGGCCGCAAGTAGCGACAGGGGTGGGGTGGAGGAGGTGGTGGCTGTGCCCCAATCGGCTGTCCTGGACTCCCGCCAAACAGCTGGGTAAAGATCAGCTGTTTGGCACAGAAAATTAAAGGGGTGCCAGCGGAGTGTTTCTGCGCCCCCTTTAGCCGTACGCTCTAGGCAGCCGCCTAGTTCGCCTAGTGATAGCACCAGCCCTGATTCCCAGTCCAACAGACCTCTGCCTCCCCTTCAGCTGCCAAGGGATTTTCTCCAGAGATCCCAAGTCAGCTCTCTTCCCCCTCTCTATCCAAAACTCTCCAGCCTGACTTCCTGCTGGAAGGGTCCCCCCAGGCCTCACTTGGCCCTTCCCCTTGTCCTAGTAGAACAAAAGCTACCAATTCAAGAGCTACAGAGAGGGGAGGGGAATGCTACTTTGGTGGGGTCCCTAAACCATTGCAGGTTGAAGCTTTATAGGAGCTATCCATGGTGTTGAACATAGTGGATAACTCCTATAAAGCTCCAAATAAAAGCTGCAATGGATTAGGGGGCCCACCAAAATAGAGTCACCAGCCTCCACTGGATACAAGGGATCCCTGAAAGGTAATTTAGATTGACCCCAAGCACATAACAGTATTGTGGCTTGGGACCCCAATACCTGACGGAACGCCTCTCCCAACCACAATCTACCAAGACACTACGCTCAACATCTGGGGCCTTCCTCCAACTGCCACCTCTGAGGGAGGCTCAGAAGGCAGCAACAAGGGGGAGGGCCTTTTCTGTGGTAGCCCCCCCAACTGTAGAACAAGCTCCCCACTGAGGCCCACCTAGTGCCAACTTTACTATCCTTTCGGCGCCAGGTTAAGACTTCCCTCTATGCTGAGGCATTTAATAGATCCAAATAGTACATGGGGTGGTGGTTATGTCACCTTTTTAACCAGTCTACTTTTTTATAACCTTGTTCTTAGCTATTTAAGTAATTTTTAAATTGTTTTAAATGTGTAGTGAAATTTTTACGATGTTTTTATTGTTTGTATTTTATATTGTAATTTTATTGTGTTTTATAATTGTTGTAAACTGCCCAAAGAGCTTCGGCTGTTGGGCAGTATAGAAATGAAATGAATGAATGAATGAATAAATAAATAAATAAATAAATAAATAAATAACAGTATGTACCATTTGCCAAGATAGGAAAACCCTGAAGAAGTGGAAAGAAAGTGTTCTTACTAAGCAACTTGCACAAGATGAAAGAAAACATCCCAAAGATAGGAGTATATAGGAAGATCCCTTATATTAGGTCAGACGGTTTGTCTGTCTAGCACAGAAATTGGCATCTTTGGAGGGTCCTGGGGCCACTTTTGGTGATTTTCAGTGGCAAGTCACTATGGAGCGCTAAAAGGGTTAAATTTAGCTTGTCCTGAATCTGAATTGGATTCTTTTAGTGCTCCATAGCAGCTATGGAACACGGCGGGGAGGGTCAAATTTAGCTTCAGAACAAGCTAAATTTGACCCTTTGAGCACTTTGTAGCACTAAAACTGTCATTTTAAAAAAAATCTGGGTTTTTTTTGTCACTGCTGCCAAATTCAGTGGGAGCTGGACCGGTACGCATATGGCTACATCTAGCCCACCCCTGACCTAGCGGCCAGAAATGCCACAGATTGAACTGGGGACCTTCTGCATGCAAAGCAGGTGCTCTCTTCCCACTGAATGGCGGGAGACTTCCCCAATGCACAGGCATTTCTTGATTCTCAGTGGGGTAA
The DNA here is from genome assembly GCA_021292165.1 of Shinisaurus crocodilurus. Classification (NCBI taxonomy): domain Eukaryota; kingdom Metazoa; phylum Chordata; class Lepidosauria; order Squamata; family Shinisauridae; genus Shinisaurus; species Shinisaurus crocodilurus. The sequence continues at coordinate 295,936,923 of CM037876.1, forward strand.
AAGGCAGAAGTATGTAATGGTCACGATGGTAACGCTCCACAAAAATATATAAAATGCAGCAGCCTATAACTATAACCATACTGTGATAATTAAAAAAAAACTCCACAGGAA